>CM076848.1:161803326-163159126 GCA_039519185.1 Astragalus membranaceus | reverse complement strand
TGTACGTCCTGTTTCAGAGAGAAAATGTCAGTAATTGTTTTGGTAACAGATAAAATAATTGCTAATAAAAATACACCCATTGGATAATTTCTATTAGTTACCTAATTTATTATGTGAAGAACAGAAGTCAGAACCACTAGTACCTATAGAACTGTATCTAAGTTTTATTCTAGAAAAAATCCACCAAATTGGACTAATTGTTCTTACCATCCAATGAAGCAACCACAAAACTAGCAGACAAATTGGTCATTTTCCCACTTATAAAGCACCAAACTTTTCAAGTCAACAACCAAAGCCATCATCACAAACACACAAATTAGGAACCCCTTTAGCCTTATCTAACACAAATATCACTGAACACAAACTCACAAATTCATAGAAATCCAATTGAGTCTCAAAATGTACCAAAAAAAAAACCCAAAGGGTAATTTCTTTTAATGATGAAATAAAGGGCAAAGAAGTTAAAGAATAAATATAAGGAGGATAAATTGAAGGGCCAAAATAGAGAACTTGGAGAGTAAAGAGTCAAAATTTAAAATAGAGAGATATGAAGAACCTGAAATATCTACCTATCTATGTGATAATTTCTGTAATGGGGTGTGGTCCCGGAAGATGAAGAAAGGTTTGAACTTTGCATTTTGATTGTGAAAGAAACGTCATGGTTGTTGTTGAGGATATGCATTTCTTCAAATCGTGTTACTTGTAATTTTCCCAAAAATCGCGGAGCAGTAGCGGAAGTTACAACTGGCGAGTTTCATTGGAATTGGAAAACAGAAAGATCTGCTTTCGAACGATGGAATGCCCCTCTTGTTGGAGAAAAACGCACATGCAGAAAGTGTTTATGACCAGATAATTTGATTTTTAGCTTAACTGTCAAAAAAAAAAGAGCTGTTAAAAAAGATAGGGTAAGGTAAGGGTCCCTCCTTCCGTGTATATCGTTTAAATTGACCGTTAAATATAGCATAAAATATTTTCAAAAAAAATATAAAATATTATGAATAATTTTGAAATCTCTCTATAAATAATTTTGTAGAGAAGAAATTTAGAAAATTAAAATTTTATTAAATGTTTAAAAAAAGTTTATTTAACTCAAATATTCACAAGTTTTGATAAAATAGTATCTATTTAATATTTATAAAATATATTTTTAATGGGTATATTTATATAGAGATATTAAACATATTTATGAGCTAGTTTACCAAATTGTGCTGTCAAAAAACCAGTTTAAAAGTTAATTATTTTTTATCCTGTAGTTATGGGAATGTTTAGCCTTGGTCTCTAAAGTTTTTTTTTCCAACAATGACTTGGTCTCTAAAATTTAAAAATATCTTTTTACAATTCAAAAAAAAATTTAACAATTCAAAAAAAAATATCTTTTTTGACCTTAATATTTTTTTGACAACAGTTGTCCTCAATATTTTTTTTTGATCAATTTGACTTCAATATTTGAAATGTGTTAGAATTGGTACTCGTATTCTTTTTATACCATTTTCCGTTGGTCCATGATTGCGGTTCCTCAATGTGATAGTTATTGCTTCGAGACCATTTCAAAACCATGAGGAACAAAAATACAGTTTTTCAATTTTAAAGACCAAATTTGGTCAAAAAAAATTTAAAGACCAAAATCAAACATTTTCTATTATTTTGGTTGTAATACCCCAATTTTGTCCGCCTAATTGAAAATTGTATTGTTGTGAATGCCCAATTTTAATGGGTATTTTTCTTGTTTTCAAAAGAGCCCAAAAATATGTATCTCGTACAATTTTTTATTCTCGTTTGTTGTGTGTATCATTTTTAGTAGTGTGAGCGTTGTGATGCTCGTAGCGCATGCGCGCGGGCGTCTCATCGTTCGCGCGTGTTTGTTCGTTACCGATTATTGTTATCCATGTATTTTTATTAGTTTACCAATCATTATTTTTATACAAAAATCAGATTTCCAAAATTACTTTTTATTTTTATAAACAGTTTTTCTTTTGGTACAAATACATAAGTCAACTTTTGCTACACATATAGACAACAAAAAAACTAAAAGCAAAATAGTACAAATGTTTAAAACAAAATACAAAGAAAGAGAGTGGTGCTGTGTTGTTGCTGTTCAGTTCCCTTATTTCAAGAGTAGAGCTCGTTTCCCTTTTCCTTTGTCTCTTTGCTCTTCCCATTTTGAGCAAAAAACAATCTGCCCTCCTGCTGCTTGTGTTTCAGAGACAGTTCGTACCCTTGTCTCCCTTGAGTTTTGCTTCTCTGCTCAATACCACACCTACACCACACAATTAGGATATAAATGCAACAGAACAGAAATCAGAAGAGGGGGGAGGCATATACAGTAATACACAGACACTGATATACTCAGCAACACAAAGGGGGAGGGGAAATACGAAAAACAGTAAAGGGAGAGAAAAATCGATTAGAGTATCAAAGTTTCAGAACAAGTTTGAGAACGTGAAAATGGGGGAGGGGAACTGATACACACAGTAATAAAAAACCCAGAAAATCAAACAACAAGGACCACACTATCCTCCTCACCTTCGGTCTCTCCCTCCCTCACCACCGTCAAATCCCAACAGCCACCAAACAACCGCCATCAGAGTCACCAACAACCCCCCTTCGCAAACCACCACCAAACAGCCACTGGAACCACCACCAAACAGCCACTGGAACCACCACCGGGACCACCACCGGAACCCCTTCTCTCTCCCATCGTGACCCCCACCGTTCTCCTTTTACCACCGCCCTTCTCTCCCCTCGGTTCCGTTTCTCAACCACGGCGCCGGAGCCCACCAAGGCCTCCCCCGACGCCGTCTTCCCCACCGCTGCCGTCCCTTCCACCGCCGTTGTCCTCTTTCACGAGCCACCTTAACCATCGCATCTCCCTCACTTTCCCACCTCACCGTCGCCACCAAGCGACGTCTCCACGCGCGTCTTCGTCGTCCTCCGTCGTCGCATCTTCTCTCTCCACCGTCTCACGCCTTTCTCTCTTCGTGCGTCCTTTTCCCCCTACTGTCGCAAATCGTCGTTCGCCCCCTTCCTTTCACCTCTCTCCGTTTTCTCTTCCCTTCTCTCTTTCTCCTTCGATCGGCTTCTCCTCAACCCCCCTGTCTCCCGTTTTTTTTTCATAAAACTTTCTCTCTCTCTGGTGAAGCTGCTGCGGCGCGCTGAGGGAGAGAGGGTGTAGAAATTAGGTCTATTTTTTTAGTTTGGCTTTATATAGTTAGGGTTGTGTTTAGTTTAATTTTATTTTAATATCAGATTATTATTCACACCCCCCTCCGTTTCGTTATACACCCCCATGCCAAGCCTTTTTGTTGCGCTGGCCAGTACACAAAAAAAACGAATTGGGCTCTGCTATTCGCACCCCTCTTTTAAAAATACAGTTTCCTGCCACTTGCACCCCCCATTTTACTATTTCACCCCCTGTTTCTCTTTTCAAACTTTATTTCTTTTCCCTAAATAAACTTATTTCTTTCACAAACCTATTTTTTCCCGAATAACGAATAAATGTTTTCCTAAACATAAAATTAGTTTGTTATTAATGGTCACTCTGAGCTTGGCTTGTTTGACCGGTGATAACAGCTTTAGTTTTTCAAACGAGCTATGAGCGACGACCACTCTGAGTTTTACTTGTTTGGTCGTCTCGAGTACCTCTCCTGATTTCAAAAATAAATAAAAAACATCAAACTCACAAACCTTTTTCTACCAAGAACTACGTGTGATTTGATTCTCTACCAGGAGATACGTAGGAGCAGAGGGCGGCCGACCTCTGTCAATTGCATTAATAAAAAACCTTTTTTTTTTCTCTTAATTCACTTCTCTCCTTTTTCTCAAAAAGTACAAAAACAACCAACTGTCTATCGAGTCTTTTTTTTTTATTATTATTATAAGGGTTAAAACATTATTTTTGAATTAATAAACGCTTACACATTTAGTTAAAAGGTAACCTTCCTTAGGAAGGATGTCGTAGGGTGCTAATACCTTCCCTACGCATAAACGACTCCCGAGCCTAAATCTGGTCCGCAAAACCCCCTTATCTACTCAATAGGGATTTTCCAATGTTTGCCCTTAAACTAAAACTTTGGTGGCGGCTTCATTTCAAGAACTTCGAAGAATCCATCCTCCGGATTTTTCGGTCGCTACATTGGTAAAAAAAACATTTTAGAGGACTAAAATAATAATTAACTCTTCCTTAAATATATCTATTGGTTTATTAAATATTAATTCTGAACAACACCATTAACATTTGACCAACTAGTGGATATTTTTCATTTGACTTTTTTATGAAAAAAAAATCAGTGCGAGAGAATGATACCTCACTTCAAGGCATGAAATACTTCCAGGCTCTTAGAGCACTTAAAACGAAATTCACATTTACCGCACTCAGTAAGCCTAGAAGGGATTCGAACTTGTGGTCTGTCAGATACAATATTCACTCGGCTACACTATACCAACCCATTGAGTTATATTATAATGGGTTAAATAAGTTTTTGGTCACTATTAAATTTGGGCTTTTTTGTTTTTAGTCCTTCAAAAAATTTCACCAACTTTTGGTCTCTATAGAATTTGGGTTTTTTGTTTTTAGTCTCTCATAACTTTTAATAACGTTTTTTTGACCTTTTGTGAGCGCTATTAAAAGTCATGAGTGACTAAAAACAATAAACTCAAATTTTATAGGAACAAAAAGTTGGTGAAAAAGTATCTAGTAACTAAAACCAAAAAACTCAATTTTTATAGAAACCAAAAATATATTTAAGCTTATTAGAATTTGACGTTGAAATATGTGGCTCATGATGGGTTAAATTATCAATATAATGTAAATTGTGTATGCATGTACTTTTTAATGAAAATGAAAAATATTAATTGTTCTCACTTTCTAATATTCTTCTAATTATTGGTTTATGCTATGTCTTGGCTTTCCAATAGGTTGTTGGTGTATTGGAATTTCTTCCCCCAACTCAAAATGTTGTTTCTAGTAGTTTAAAATTAATGGTTTGTCCACGACAATTAAGGGTGAGTGTTTGTAGAGGCACTCCAACACTCGAGTTAATGTATGTTTTATTTATAATTGAGATAATGGTACAATGTGCATACCTGGTAAATGGTAAGATATTTCCTCCACCTTTACATTGTGGCTCATGGGCTTTTCCTTCTACCATTTTCATCTAAGGTGAAAATTGAAACACCCTAGTATCTCTAACATAGAGAAAATAGCAAGACATACAGCATAGCATACATCAAAGATAACTTCCTACCTCAGATACTGAACACAACTAAAAACTTCGATGAATAATCACCAAAACAGTCATTCCAATTTTAACAACTTAACATAGAATTCTTAAATACTTAAGTTGCATGCCTTACAAACTTCTCAGTACCTAGTGTTCAATATCCAAAGCCAAAAAGTAGCGGAAACGATTTACAACTTCTAACGAGTATAAGTCATACTATCGAAATACAAGGACAACAAGGGAAATAACATGAACATTAAAACTAAAGCTTTCACATCTCCTCAGGTCACACCGTCTAGCCGTGCTTCTTTGATTTTGACTTTCCATGTTTCTCTGTAAAACAACAACATATAAACAGTGAGATAAACATCTCAGTGAGTCCTATCGAGACCCCTCACTAAATACTCGCGGTTCATTATGCATCTTTTAACTCATAGCTCCGGATTGGATAACTACGTGCAAATCTTTCATAACATAGCACATCACCGGTAATCATATACTCGATTTTTGATGAACCCGATCCCCTAACCTTGCGCTAGCGGGCAAACCTCAATGGGCCTAGGTTTTTGGGTTATCATTAAAATATGAGCAAACAATGTTTTAACCAATCTATAAAGGAAATCCACACTTATTTACTTTCATTTAACCAATCCATTTCACACGACTTGTGACTTAGGAAAATCTTTCATAATTCAATCAAAACATAGGCAATTTCAATGGATTACGGTTATTGTATCATTGCATAAGGCTGGGGAAAGGATTCGAACGCATTTGGAACCAGTTGGAGTAGCTTAGGACATGTTTTGAAAAAGGGTAATAGAGGGGTACGCACGGTCCGTGCGCCTTAGCGCACGACCCGTGCGCATTTTTAAAAATTTCGCACCAGGTAATAGAATGATGCGCACGGTCCGTGCCATATGGCTCATGGTCTGTGCGCTTGCATCAGCACACAGGTTTTGTTTCATTTTCTCCGTTTTAATTACTCTATTCGATTCCAATCCGTTTTTCGATCGATTCTCAACTTGTAACCAAACATTTCAGTACCAAACTACAACCATAACAATCACACCATCACATGACATTCATTAAATCTTTCAACACAAACACCAATTTCTACAATTTCGCAACAACAGTTTTGACACAATTTTACGAAACGAAAAGCAGCATTACTCGGTTCAGGACACATGCAAACTCATTTTCAAAAACAATTCCTAAGTGTGTTAGAACTCGTCGTATTGTGATGAAAATCACAAACTCAGAATTAAATGGAGCTTGAAACACCAACTAGACTTTGACGAACGAAACCGTAACTCATGAACCGTGCTTCTAACTTCCAACACTCCTCAAACTCGAACCAAACCACGCAATACAGAGCTTCTACCCTTGAATCCCCTGGTCAACTGAAATGTGTGTGTTTGAAACCCTTGGAACCTCCTTTCAACTCAAAATGAACAAGCAGACATGGATTGATTCAAAACTTCCTTCTTTCACCCTCAAACTCGATTTCAATGGAGAAGATGAATTTGTGTTTGAGCTTGGTTCAGTTGGTGTGTTTGGTATCAGTGGATAGAGGGAAGAAAATGGAGAAGAATGGTGGCTAAAACTCTCACATGCATCAAGGATTGAAGAAAATCCTTCCTCTTCTTCCTCCTCTCACTCTCGCAACCCTCTCCTCTCAAGCTCTCTCTCTTTTTCTGTTTTTGTTCTTTTTCAAATTCAGCAACAAGTGTGGGTGCTAGTGATGCTTGGCCAACTGAGTGTTAAGTGAGCTGAGGGAAAAACTCAACGGAAAAGACTATATTACCCTTATTTCTAATTCCCACTTAAAACCAAGTTTTTAATCAAATACTCAATCAACAATTTCCTTTCATTAACATAACTTAACAAACAAACCCACAATCTATTTATTTAACCCATGACAACCATCTCATATATAATCAAATAAACTAAATTACTTAAATTAGCTAATTAATTAAATAAATCACTTGCTAATTTCGAGTAACAAAATTAGCCAAATTGGGGATGTTACAATACAGCCCAACTTGAAAAATTTTGTCCTCAAAATTGAACTTATCGTACCTCACGAGAATAAATACGGATAGCGAGTCTGCATATCGTCCTCTAATTCCCAAGTTGCTTCCTCGGCTGAAAATCCATCCCAAACGACTTTGACAATTGGAATTGTTCTCGTCCGGAGCATCCTTTCGCCACGTTCAATGATTCGACTTGGATAGGGCTGGTAAGACAAATTCAGCCGGAGATCAACTGTCTCAAAACTCAACGGCTGGCCCGAATCGGGAATGTACTTCCTCAGTTGAGATACATGAAACACTTTATGTAAATTAGACAAAGCTGGAGGTAAGTCAATGCGGTATGCCACTGCCCAACTCGCTCGATAATTTGGAAAGGTCCAATATACCGAGGGCTAAGTTTCTTCGCTCGCAAAGCTCTACCGGTACCAATAGTTGGAGAAAGTCTCAGAAATACATCAAATTCCAACGGCCTTCTTCTCTTGTCAGCATAACTCTTTTGTCGACTCTAGGTGGTCTTCATCTTTTCTCTAATCTGGTGGATCTTCTCAGTAGTCTCTCGGACCAAATCAGGACCTAGCAACCTTTGTTCACCAACGTCCCACCAGCACAATGGGGGTTCTACACTTCCTTCCATATTAGGCTTCATATGGAGCCATTCCGATACTAGAATGATGATTGTTGTTGTAAGCAAAATCCACCAATAGAAGATGATCCTCCCATCGGCCTCCACTGTCAAGTACACACGCCCGAAGCGTATCTTCCAAAGTTTGAATTGTTCTTTCAGTTTTTCTATCTGTTTGAGGGTGATAAGCGGTGCTAGCATAAACCTTAGTTCCCAGTGCCATGTTCATTGCTCTCCAAAATCGTGATGTGAACTTGGGATCACGATCACAGATGATACTTGTTGGAATTCCAAGTAGCTTTACTATATTCTTGAGATACTCCTCTGCTAAATTCACAATCTTATTGTTCGAACGAACTGGAATAAAATGAGCGGACTTGGTCAAGCGATCTACCACTACCCAAATAGAATCATTTCCGGCTTGGGATCGTGGTAATCCCATCACAAAGTCCATAGAAATGCTTTCCCACTTCCACTCTGGCACATTCAAAGGTTGTAACTGACCAGCGGGCTTCTGGTGCTCTATCTTAACCTTTTGACAAGTTAAGCATCGAGACACAAACTCTGCAATCTCCAATTTCATCCCCGGCCACCAATACAACTGCTTAAGATCTCAATACATCTTGGTAGACCCGGGGATGTATTGAGAACTTACTCTTGTGAGCTTCTTCCAAAACTAGCTTCTTTATTTTCTCATCATTTGGCACGCAGATTCTACCATTGAAGCAAATCACACCATCACTGTCTTCTGTGAAATTTGGCAACTTTCTGAGTTTGAAGTTCCACATCAATCTCTTGGGCTGAGCGAATCAAATTTCTCAAAGAACTCGAAATCTGAATATGACTCAACACCAACCGATTTCTCCTAGTTTTCACCTTCAAGTTGAGATCTCTGAAAGACTCCAAAAGAGCCATATCATGCATCATCAATTTCGCCGTGTGAATAGATTTCCTACTCAAAGCATCAGCTACTACATTAGCCTTTCCCGGATGGTATTTCAGTTCAAAATCATAATCTTCCAGAAACTCTACCCATCTCCTCTGTCTATTATTAAGTTCCTTTTGGTCAAACAAATATTTAAGGCTCTTGTGATCACTAAAAACTTCGAAACGAGAACCATACAGGTAATGTCTCCAAATCTTTAGAGCATACACAATTGCCGCCAACTCTAGGTCATGGGTGGGGTAATTCTCTTCATGAGGCTTCAACTGTCTGGAGGCATAGGCTACCACTTGTTGGTTCTGCATAAGAACACATCCTAAACCCTTCCCAAAGGAGTCACTGTAAATTTGGAATCCCAAAGACGGATCCGGAAGGATTAGAATTGGTGTAGAAGTCAAACGATCTTTCAATTCTAAGAAACATTCATCACAGTCAGAGTCCCATACAAACGGTTGACCCTTGCGAGTGAACCGAGTGAGTGGAAGAACCAGCTGAGAAAATCCTTGAATAAATCTCCGATAATACCCAGCTAATCCCAAGAAACATCTTACTTCAGTGACTGTTGATGGCTGTTCCCATTCTATTACAGCTTCAATCTTACTGGGGTCTACTGCAACACCGGACTGAGATATTACATGTCCCAGAAACTTCACTTCAGGCATCCAGAAATCACACTTGGAAGGCTTGGCAAACAACTTCTTCTCTCGGAGTACATTAAGAACGATTCGGAGATGTTGCACACACTCCTCAACCGTCTTAGAGTACACCAAGATATCATCGATGAATACTACGACAAACTGATCCAAATAGGGATTAAAAATTCGATTCATGTAATCCATGAATATAGCTGGAGCGTTGGTTAGACCGAAGGGCATCACTACAAACTCGTAGTGTCCGTATCTAGTGCGGAAAGCTGTCTTCGAAATATCCAAAGCTCTAACTTTGATTTGATGATAGCCCGACCTTAGATCAATTTTGGAAAACACTGCAGCTCCCCTAAGTTGATCTAGCAAATCATCAATCCTTGGCAGATGATACTTGTTCTTGATAGTGACTTTGTTCAACTAACAATAATCTATGCATAATCTCATGCTCCCATCTTTCTTCTTGACAAGTAATACAGGAGCACCCCATGGAGAAACACTGGGTCGAATGAATTGTTTTGAAATCAACTCTTCAAGTTGGGTTTTCAATTCCTTAAGCTCTAAAGGAGACATTCTATATGGAGCAATAGAAATTGGCCCCCTGCCCGGAACCAATTCTTTAGAGAACTCTACCTCACGATCTGGAGGTAAAGAAGAAACTTCATCTGGAAATACATCTAGGAATTCATTCACCACTTGAACAGAAGACAAATCTAAACCAGTTTCAGTTGATGCAGATAACATAATAACGTAAGCTTCCGCACCTTGGAATAAAGACTGACTTGCTGAGGTGAAAGAGATAACTGCTTCAGAATTTGTCCTTGGCAACTCAACTGATTCAGAAGCAAAACTGATAGCTCGATTGAAACAATCTATAGTAACATGATTTGCAGTCATCCAGTTCATACCCAAAACGACGTCCATACCTCTCATAGGCAAACAAATAAAATCTACAACAAAGTTTCGGTCTCCTATGGCAAGTAGACAGTTTTGAAATAAAGATTGGGTCTGGACACGACCCTTAGCAGCAATTAAAATGGTTGTCGGCTCAGATAGCAGAGATAAAGCTAATCTCAACAGATATACACATGCTTGAGCTATAAAATAATGCGTTGCACCCGAATCATATAATACACTGACGGAGTTATAGAAAAGAGATCTCATATGCCTCAGCAGATTATCTGTAGCCTTGACTTTCTGAGCATCCAAAGTGTAGACTCGTCCTTGTGTTGTAGCAGCTTGTCCCTCCTCATTCTTCTTCCTTGCTGGACACTCATGGGCAAAGTGACCTTCCTTTTTGCAATAAAAACAAAGATTGGATCCATATTGACATTCACCTTGGTGGAACCTTCCACATTTGGAACACTTGCCGAACTTGGAGGAATCAGATGATTGCACTTGCTTTCCTTTGTTGATATTATTCTTGGGACTCATCTGAGAGTTAGATGAACCATCATTCTTCTTGTTCTGTCCATATGCCTTTCTGCTTGCATATAATCTCTTCAAATCATTTTCAGCAATATGTTGCACCATGGCGGCATAGTTGTTACAGGCAAAAGAACTTAAACTCTGAACAATGTCTTCCCTAACCCCAAACTTGTATCTATCAGTCTTCCACCTATCATTGGGAGCGTACCCAGCTAAACCGAAAATTTGGTACAGTTCTTCAAATTTAGCTGTGTACAGACCCACGGTTGAGCTTCCTTGAGTTAGAGTTAGAAACTCGTTCTCCTTATCAAACCTCATTGCAGTTGGGAAGAATTGTTCTAGAAATGTACGCCGGAAATTTTCCCAAGTCTGAGGAGTTTCCATCGTCACCATCATGGCTTGTGCATTGGTCCACCAATTGTTGGCTTCTCCTTTCAGCATATAAGATGCCAATCTCAGCTTATCTTCATCATTGACTTTCATGGTAAGGAAGATTTTCTCAATATCCTCCAGTCAATGCATGTCCTCCTCTGAACTCAAAAGGTTTTATCTTGAGGAATTCATAGTAGATCTGTCTTGGATTCACTGGTTGCTCATGAGCCTGTTGCGGCTGAGCCATTTGTTGTTGTTGTTGCATGTGCATCATGTCTTGCATCATTTTGTGTTGCGTCTCTATCACATTCTGCATCCAAGCAGAATGCGGATCGATTGGTCGATTGTTCCTTGAGTTTCCTGCCATAATTCTGCAAACAATACACCAAGTATTAAGTTGATCAGGCTCAATGTCTCTTAGCATCATAAGAAGTAGATAACAGTATTACTCAAGGCACAACGACCCTAAAACTAATCTAAGCCCGACTAGGTCGAGCTGCTCTGATACCATAATGTAACACCCTAGTATCTCTAACATAGAGAAAATACCAAGACATACAACATAGCATACATCAGAGATAACTTCCTGCCTCAGATACTGAACACAACTAAAAACTTCGATGAATAATCATCAAAACAGTCATTCCAATTTTAACAACTTAACATAGAATTTTTAAATACTTAAGTTGCATGTATTACAAACTTCTCAGTACCTAGTGTTCAATATCCAAAGCCAAAAAGTAGCGGAAACGATTTACAACTTCTAACGAGTATAAGTCATACAATCGAAATACAAGGACAACAAGGGAAATAACATGAACATTAAAACTAAAGCTTTCACATCTCCTCAGGTCACACCGTCTAGCCGTGCTTCTTTGATTTTGACTTTCCTTGTGTCTCTGTAAAACAACAACATATAAACAGTGAGATAAACATCTCAGTGAGTCCTATCGAGATCCCTCACTAAATATACTCGCGGTTCATTATGCATCTTTTAACTCATAGCTCCGGATTGGATAACTACGTGCAAACCTTTCATAACATAGCACATCACCGGTAATCATATACTCGATTTTCGATGAACCTGATCCGCTAACCTTGCGCTAGCGGGCAAACCTCAATAGGCCTAGGTTTTTGGGCTCATGACTTCCCTCCGCCTAGTATGCTAACCTCTAGGGTCGTCACCCCATCCCCATCCTCGATATAATTATATATATATATATATATCCTTAACCTTACATGATTATCATTATCATTTCATAACATTAACCTCAACCTCATGGGACACATAGTCCGTTTTATCATGTCATAACCTTTTCTCACTCGTGGATACTAAACATTTATCATTAAAATATGAGCAAACAATGTTTTAACCAATCTATAAAGGAAATCTACACTTATTTACTTTGATTTAACCAATCCATTTCACATGACTTGACTTGTAACTTAGGAAAATCTTTCAGAATTCAATCAAAACATAGGCAATTTCAATGGATTACGGTTATTGTATCATTGCATAAGGTTGGAAAAGGATTAGAACGCATTTGGAACCAATTGAAGTAGCTTAGGACATGCTTTGAAAAAGAGTAACAGAGGGGTACCCACGGTCTGTGCGCCTTAGCGCACGACCCGTCCGCATTTTTAAAAATTTTGCACCAGGTAACAGAATGATGCACACGGTCCGTGCCATATGGCGCACGGTCCATGCGCTTGCATCAACACACATGTTTTGTTTTGTTTTCTCCGTTTTAATTACTCTGTTCAATTCCAATCCATTTTCCGATCGATTCCCCACTTGTAACCAAACATTTCAGTACCAAACTACAACCATAACAATCACACCATCACATGACATTCATTAAATCTTTCAACACAAACACCAATTTCTACAATTTCGCAACAACGGTTTTGACACAATTTTACGAAGCGAAAAGCAGCATTACTCGGTTCAGGACACATGCAAACTCATTTTCAAAAACAATTCCTAAGCGAGTTAGAACTCACCGTATTGTGATGAAAATCACAAACTCAGAATTAAATGGAGCTTGAAACACCAACTAGACTTTGACGAACGAAACCGTAACTCACGAACCGTGCTCCTAACTTCCAACACTCCTCAAACTCGAACCAAACCACCCAATACAGAGCTTCTACCCTTGAATCCCCTGGTCAATTGAAATGTGTGTGTTTGAAACCCTTGGAACCTCCTTTCAACTCAAAGTGAACAAGAAGACATGGATTGACTCAAAACTTCATTCTTTCACTCTCAAACTCGATTTCAATGGAGAAGATGAATTTGCGTTTGAGCTTGGTTCAGCTGGTGTGTTTGGTATCAGTGGATAGAGGGAAGAAAATGGAGAAGAATCGTGGCTAAAACTCTCACATGCATCAAGGATTGAAGAAAATCCTTCCTCTTCTTCCTCCACTCAGTCTCGCAACCCTCTCCTCTCAAGCTCTCTCTCTTTTTCTGTTTTTGTTCTTTTTCAAATTCAGCAACAAGTGTGGGTGTTAGTGATGCTTGGCCAGGTGAGTGAGGGAAAAACTCAAGGAAAAAGACTATATTACCCTTATTTATAATTCCCACTTAAAACCAAGTTTTTAATCAAATACTCAATCAATAATTTCCTATCATTAACATAACTTAACAAACAAACCCACAATCAATTTATTTAACCCATGACAACCATCTCATATATAATCAAATAAACTAAATTACTTAAATTAGCTAATTAATTAAATAAAACACTTGCTAATTTCGAGTAACAAAATTAGCCAAATTGGAGATGTTACGAAAATCCTTTGAAGGGTGTTGACTTAGGTATCCATTACTCCATTTCCCTTTTCTCAGTGAAGGTGTGGTTTCCACACCTTGGATGGTTCTCCTGTCTAGGGTGTTGGGGAGTCTTGGGGAGCACCGGGAGCACCAACGAGCTAGTCAATGAACCGAACCACCAAGAGACTTAGACGCCACATCTCCACCCAAAACCTCAAGGCATCAGGTATATGGGTTCCATCTCTTATATATCCTTCATATAGCTCATTCATAGCCGATGTGAGACTAACCACTCACACTTGAATTTCCAACATAGGGGTGGTAAGCAACGCCCTTAGCTAGCTTTGTGTCACTCAAATCAAATAGTTCAAATAGTTTTCACTAAAAAAGAGCCAACAAACTTGCAGTCGTGATTACCAACAATATAGTGGAGAAACTCACAATGGTGAACTACCTTCACAACAAACCATCAACATTTGAAGAGGTGAATAACATGGGTAGAGCACCGAAGTGGGGGAATTTAGATAAACAGTTAATAACTACCATGATGACGGTGAGATCATCGTAGGGGGGAGACTCCTCACGAATTCCATTGTAACACCATGCATTGTGTCTTTATACCTCAATCTACTCTAAACCGTTACGAAAATGCCCTTACGAAACATGCATACCGACATTAACATCAAGCTAATCACATTACTCATATATTGATCATATTCCTTAAATTGAGACTAAACATCAATCCCACCATTCTCTGTCAAGTTTCGACCTATTTCATCCAATTGTGTACACTAGCTAGACTGCCAATATCACATTTACTCTTTCTAAAACTCTCAATAATTCTATTAACCTATTCGAATCGATCTATTTAAGGCTCTAACACGGGTAAAAACCTCAAAAACCCTTCACAAATCCTACACAATGACACCCAATCAAAGATTATATAACTAGTGATACACTCAAGGCCATGGGTCAGACATGTAAAAAACTTCACTATCAAAATAGTTGGTTCACAAAATTGTTGGGAATTTCATTTTCAAATATCGTCACTTGATTTACTGAAATTAAGAAACCCAATTATATACTCCAAATTATTTTAGAAAAAATCTTCAATTTAGTCTCCAAGTTTACTTCCACTCTCCTATTTAATCTCTAAAGTATATGAAAAATAATAAGTAATCCCTGAAGTTTCCGACGTCCGTCAAATTACTTCATAAAGTTTTATATGTAGTCCTTTATAAAAACTAACGAGACCGATTTCTTAAAATTTTGGACTAGTTTGATTGATTTCTAAAACTTCACGAGCTATTTATTATTTTATAAACCTTAGAGATCGATTAAAAGAAAGTGCGCAAGTTTAAAAATTATATTGAGAGTTTAGTAATTATTTAACGGCAGACCTAAAAGAGATGGGGAAGTAAAGATTTATATAAGGAAGTAATTTTATTTGTCAAAATTTCTTCTTATTAATGCTGGATCCATATCCATCCATTTGGGCGGCCAAAATGGCTTCCATGCAAGGACTTACGTAGGTTTTCCACCACTTTAAGCGGCAAAAATAAATCCCATGCAAACTCCGACGTAAATGATGCACCATTTGGGTATTGTAGGTTCCTACTATATGTATATCCTCCATTTTTAACTCGTTTTTAGCTCACTGTATCAGCAAAGAAAATGTATGTGGCCTACTTTGACAATTTTGGTTGAGTTCACACTTACACTAATATCAGCCAACAATGTGAACACCACCATATTTCACTTGTTTTCAAAGGAACATAGCAATGATATAACATTAAATTGGGTTGTAGTAAATAGACATAAAAAAAGCAGAGTTGACAAAATTGGCTAAGTTGACAAAATTAATGTGCATCCAAAGAGCGTGTATAGGTCCCACACACCAATTGAAGCATGGTGATCCGTTGGGTAATACACCAAATGAAGCATCCTCCACATGTCCCACCTCTCCATCTCATGGCTATAATGGGGGCCACAAAAGTTATACTTTTGGCATATCTGATTTTCCCTAAAATGTTGCACTCCCAGCTTTCCCATGACAGCTGTTTTGTTTGAAAAGTAGAGCCACATTACACATCTCAATTCACCTCACCTGCATCACTCTAAAAAACACTTTTCAAATTCTCTATGAAAAACAACACTAAGTTGAGAAGAAGTAAGAAGCTGGGGAGAAGGAAAAAACCCACAAGAGGGAAAAATTAGGTACCCATTTCATACATTGTTCTCTTCTATTTACTTAGTTGGACTATTATTATCTGAAAACTGTTGTTCTTCTTCATCTAAACGTTGTTGCTATTTTTCTTCATCTAAACGATAATTCTTCATCCAAGTGAGAAAGCTAATAACCATTGTAGCAATAGAGAAGAACTTTGTCTTCCAATATATTCTGTTTTTCTTCTTTTGTTCATAATTGTGTTAAGCAGCAGTAATGAGTTCAAAAAGGAGGAACACTGTCTTCTTTATTTTTCAAATCTGACACCAAAAGCCATCTTAGTGAGCTTCTATGATACAAAAAATGTCAGCTTAAATAAAATTGAGCTTTACTTACCGTGGTTCCCAAAAAGTCAAAAACTGTAAACCAATCCCAAAGTACAGTCCCCAACATTTCTGGATCTGTAATTTGATATCAGGCAAAAAACATTTCTGGTTGTCATTTTCAAAAATCACAAGAAACGAACAGTTGGGAGTAAAGTTTTGACAGGTACGGTTTTCAAAAAACACTTTACCTTCATCTTCTATTCAAGGCTAAATCTTCTTTTGCACTGTCTTCTAGGTCCAGCTGCAAACTCATAGAAGGGAGTTATTCCATTTTCAAAAAACAAAAGCAAAGGTTTTCAAAAATCACAAGCAACGAACGGTTGGGAGTAAAATTTTGACAGATTTTCAAAAGACACTTTACCTTCATCTTCTATTCACGGCTAACTCTTCTTTTGCATTGTCTTCTAGGTCTAGCTGCAAATTCATAGAAGGGAGTTATTCCATTTTCAAAAACAATAGCAAAGGTTTTCAAAAATCACAAGCAACGAACAGGTGGGAGTAAAGTTTTGACAGGTTTTCAAAAAACACTTTACCTTCATCTTATATTCACGGCTAACTCTTCTTTTGCATTGTCTTCTAGGTCCAGCTGCAAATTCATAGAAGGGAGTTATTCCATTTTCAAAAAACAATAGCAAAGGTAGCAAGCATCAACTCAACCTTCACTTTCACGACTTTGCTGACTACTTTGAGCAAAAAAAAGGCTATGAATATGATGCATTTTTTGAATGTAAAAATGTATATTCTCCAGTAACATCATTAGGGAGTCAACACGCAATCAGGTTTGTTTGGGGAGAACATAAATTCTAAAATTAGAACTTGACAAACTTCTTACACTTGTCTGTTTGTTTGTTTTAGCTTCCTCAGCCTTTGGAATTGATTTTGGGGAAAGCAGGAAATCTCCAGCTTTAGTAAAGTCCTAGGAATGTGTGTTTTCTCTTTTTTCCGTTTAAAATAATTTAAAACGAACACACTTAAAATATAGCTTTGAATTGAATTATATATCTAAGTTACCAAGTTCAACTCTTATACCTCACGATCAATTTCCCTACTTGTATTGAGATTGAGAATGCTGTTGCAACTGATCTCTTGTTCATTTTTTTACTTGAAGCAGAAGATTTTGATGGTCAAAATAATAACATTCCAATTTTTTAATGAACATAACGGAAAAAATACGGATTTTTCGTAAAATATAGAATTCAGAAACCTGGTCAAAGAATAAAGTACAGGCAGCAGGCAAAAAAATGTGCAGGCAAGTGAACAAATGGTCAAACGGTAAAATCATATGATACTATAGAGGCTTTTGTAATATGTTTACTTTACAATTAAATACTCGAGGCTTACTGCAGAAAGCTTATATACTTATTTACCTTATCATGGGTTCTCCAGCTTGCGTCTGATGCTCGGACCTTCTATTTCCAACCCATTGTTGCCTTGTCTGGTTCCACAGAAGAAGACCTGCATACATCATCGTTATTACAACCAGTTGATATAGATGCTAGAAAGTGTAAATATCAAACAACAAATATCCCATAAAATAAAATGTGCTGATCAAAGAAAATCCTGGAAACTATTTTTGAACTCTAAGTTTCAGAAATAGCATTCGCATAATTAAAGTGATCACATCAACCAGTTTCAGAAATGTTTTTGCATTTGGTTGTTTCATTATGTTCAATTCCTGAATCAATTTCTAAACAATGTGTGTACAGCTGAAACATTATGTTCTTACTTATCTTGCCAACTCTGATAAGCCCTTTTGTGGGCATCATATCATATATGTTTATATAGTTGTTAAGTAATGTATATAAAATTATGATGCATATATTTTTACTTGTACATTTCCAGATTGAATTTATTAAGTAGCTGCTAAGTATCAGACTGAATTTATTAAGTAGCTGCTAAGTATAAGCATGAAAATTGATTCAATGATTTTATTGAACTGATTAGGGAATAGGGAATCCAGTTCCAAACTAGATTTACTTTCTGCTCTAAATTCTGTGTATTTACTGCAACATTGTGAACAGGCTATTTTTCCTTGACTCTGCATTTCTACCGTAGGAATATTGTTTTGTCTCTATTTTTCCTTGAAACATGCTATTTTTATCACAGTATCATCAGCTGCAGCTGCTGTTGCAGCAACAACTGCAATGATGTTTGTTCTGTTTTTCTCATTTTGATGCTTGTGTGCCATTAGGTATGATGAAACTCATAGGTTGTGATCATTGTTGTTGCAGACACTGATATTGAAGCCCATCTTGTTGGCAAGCAAAGCATGAGGAAACTCAGAGTTGGACCATGCAACTATATTGTTCCGGACATATTTCTTGTGAAAGATTACATAGTAGATATATAGTTTATATTTGTGTAAAAAATATTCTCCTTATGAAAGATTAATGTTTGTCAAAAAAATATGAAACGATTAATAGATATACAGTTTATATTTTTGTATATGACATTTTCAACGTGAATCATATTTTTTGTATATGACATCCTTTGTAGAAAACAATATAGAATTTATACGTACATGGTTTATATTTGTATATTGTAATTATTTTAATATTAATTTTAGTTTTACTATAATTATTTTGTTTAAACATTTTTTGCTCTTTGTACTTAAAAATAAATAAATTTATGTTAATTTATATAATTTTTATTATGATAATTTTTTTTTGTGTTTATATATTTTATTATGTATTATAAATCGTCATAATTAATGTAAAATGCAATTTAAAGTAAAATAAATTACAAATGATTCAATTTAGTAACTCTCTCCGAACAATGTATTTTACAAATGGTGCAATTCAATAACTTGATCCAAACAATAAAATTTACAAATGAATGGAATTTAATTGAAGCAATTTGACTTCCTAGAATTTTAAATTACTCCATCCAAACGCACTCTAAAAGAATTTAGTTATAAAACATAATTATTAAAACTGAACCAAAGTCAAATTGAAAAGTGTCCTACCAAGACAACAAATTATATGGGTATATTTACAACTTCAACAAAACGTTAAAAAGATCAGTGCTTCTCAAAGGTTTCAATGTATGATGGAATCGAAAACGATTTCTACTTTACCAAAAAGCGGATTACAATCGTCTTAGAGATAGAATACACAATAAACGATACTATATTTGGTAGGAATGGCGTTGAAAATGTGCTCAAGAGGGTGTACATGTCAATTACAGGGGTGCATATAGTAGAGTTAAAAGTTAATGCGCACAGTGTACAAGCCCAATGACAATTTCAATGGTGGTGTGCACAGAGTAATTTCTGAGGTCGAACAGGGGTTGCAACAGAAGAAAATGGGAGTGTAATAAATAAAACTAAGGAAAATTAAATTTATGTATTTTTAAAGCATTTTAATAGTTTTTTTTTTGACAAATAAAGCATTTTAATAGTACAAACTCTTTTTTTAACACTCTTAAACAAATGTAATTTCAAAAATAGTATTAATATTTCAAGTTTAATATTTAAACAAATCTAAATTGATAAGGGTAAAAACCACTTTGATCCCTTAATGTGTGAGATGAAATCAATAATCGAAATTGCAAATATGTCCCTAAATGTCTTTTTTATTAGTAATTTTATGGACTAAATTAACCAATAAAAAATATATTGGAGGACTAAAATGACTAACGAAAGACACATTTGAGGACTAAAATGACTTACTAAAGAGACACTCGGCAGGATGTGATTGCAATTTTAATACATTCGGGGATTATAATGGCCACGCCTCACATATTTAATGACCAAAATGATTGTTTATTTCTCGTATAGTCTTCCATTTTTTTCAACAGATCCTATTTTTTGTCATTTTTTATTTTTATTTTTAAAATTAATATTTGTTTCTACTTTGGCTAGGGGATTTGGCCCACTTCTTTTACTATTTTCTCTACTTTGAAAAATTAATTAATTCAAATACTATTATTTTTATAATTTTTTCCCTCAACTAATTAATATTTCAAATAAACAATATCATTGGCCAAGTGACATAAGCTACCCTAGAATATGGAGGGTCGATTTGGTGCTCCGAAGATCAATTCCCGCAATGAACAAAGTGCGGAATTTGCCTCCAAGTGCAAACGAAGATTAATCTTTCGTTGAAAACATTGAGATATTATATGGGTTCAATCACAACGCAAAGACGGTTAGTGCATAGCTATTAATCAAATTCCATTTAGTTAATAATTGAATCGCAAATTATAAAAATAATAATTATTATATGGATAGCAATTTTCTCCCACTTATACTTAAGTTGAACATATTCAAACTACTAACACGTCACACACAAAAGTGTGTCTAATGAATGGATCCCAAACTTCTCTTGAACTTTTCAACGATGGTTTAGTTGAAGAATGGCCGAAGCATCTCCAATATGAAGATATTCAGAATCAGTTCTTCCCAACAAATCCAACAACTTTGTCTGTTTTATAATAAATTCCATCGTGGCATTTCATTTGGGTTAACTAGAGTTATTAGTATATTATCCCAATGAAATTGACATGAGCATATAAGTTTCTCTAACTGGGTGAATATTTAATTCTGAACTAGTTTGACCTAAAAAATAATTAATGTAGAGAATGCAAATGTTGGACAAAACAAAACACATTATAGGATTTCATTAGTAGTTTGATTCCCCGCAGCCGCATGATGATTATATGTTTGGTGAACCGACGTATTCACCGCGCGCAACTGCAGAGACTAATCTCTCAATATACTGAAATCCATTTAAGGGGTTGACCTCTGCCACTAGGTATTTTTCCATACGCACCGGTCATGGATCGAACCATTGACCAAATGGTTAAGGAATCCAAGTATCTACCAGTTGTGTTATACCACGTTGGTGCATGATGGTTATATAAAGATCCTTTCGGCCTGATCAAGAATAGAATAATAAATAATAATGTTACAAAAGTAGTCCCCATAATATAGTACTTACAGTGTAATATTTTAGTACAAAAACTCCATTTTCGGCTGCAAAAAATGCTGAGGACGATGAATAAATGGCCGTAAGTACCGTATGATTGTGCCGTTTTATGCTGTTAATTGCATACATGGACCATGGTATAGCCGAAGTTTATGTACAATGACAAAAGCTTACTTCCACTATTTTCAATCACTTAATTTTGTGTTTGCACTACAAGGGATACTGTATATTTTTAAAAGTAAAGAGGTAATTTCATCCCCGAAAATGTGTTGTAATTCTGTTTAGCGAAGTAAGAGGTGCTATAGCACCAGGTACTATTAGCGGTGCTTTAACAACATGATCATGTAACAGTTAGTTTGTTAGACCGTCAGTTTTTTTATAAGCAAAAATTATATTAAAAGGGGTGCAAGCGAGCACCCAAACCGATACAAATACAAGGGGCCTCATTAAAATCTCATTGGGCCAAAACCCCATGGAAACTGTCAATTGACAGTTAGTTGCTGCTAGCTATATTTTGTTAGAGCAGTTATTACTGTTGTATAAATAAATAAATAGGCCATTGGGCATTGAATGAAATAAGTTTTTCAGCATAATTTCCACACACTTATTAACTCATTCTCATTCTATTTTCATAGCTCAATTACACAATTCATCAATTATTACTCCTACATTTGGTATCTAAGAGCTGATTACAATCCAAGGCAAGAATACTTCAAGATGACTAGCAACATTCTGAACAATTTTCCTGGTTCTCCCAATGTTCGATGGGAAGAATTACAAAAACTGGTGCAAACAAATGTGAATTCTTTTCGAGTTTCAAGATGTGCTGGAGCTCGTTTCAACCAGTTTGGAACCATTGTTGGAGAGGGCCAATGATACGCAGAGAGCAGCGTACAAGGAGGCCAAGAAGAAATATTTCAAAGCATAGTTCTTGATCAACCAGTGCATGAGTCTTGCAATTTATGAACGAATCTCATATGCGAATTCAGCGAAGGATGCGTGGGAAAATTTGAAGAGTACTTACGCAGGAGCAAGCCAACTCAAGAAGGTGAGGCTCCAGACACTGAGAAGGCATAGTATGAGCTTCTTGGAATGGAAAAGGAAACGGTGGCAAAGTATATCACAAAGGTACTTAATCTAACTAGTCTCATGAAGAGTTGTGGTGAAACGTTAGATAACCAAGCAATTGTAGAAAAGATCATGAGGAGTTTATCTCCAAGATTTGATAGTGTTGTGGTAGCCATGGAGGAATCATGCAGGATAGCTAAACTGAAAATGAAGGTTGATGAGTTGCGAGGTTCATTGGAGGCACATGAACAAAGAATGAATGAGAGGACCTCAAGCAATGACAAGGCCTCTGATTAGCCTTGCAAGCACAATAGAATTGTAATTGGGGCAAGAACTCAAGAGGGAAGGAAAAATGGAAGAACCAGGGTAATAGAGGAGGTTCTTGGCAAAATGATTCAGAGAATGGTGGTGATCAAGGTTTTGGAAGAAGTGCTAGAAGTGGTGTCGGTAGCACTCCTGGCAGGGGGAAAGGTACAAAGAACGATAAGAGTAATGTGCAACATTACAACTGTGACAAGTGGGGTCACTATAGAAATCAATGTCCTCAAAACCCAAAGAAAGAATGTCACACCAAGGATGTAAAATTGGCAAAAGAAGATGATAATGATCAGGTATTATTGATGGCACAGAGATTGATGAACAAGAGCTAACAACAACAAATGCTATAGCACCTCAAGTGGTAATGGTGACCTTGAATGAAGATGAAGGCAAGTCTAATCAATGGTATCTTGATACGGGTTGTTCAACACATATGACTGGAAGAAGAGAGTGGTTCTTGGAGTTGGATACCACAGTGAAGAGCAAAGTGAGATTTGCAGATCACAAGACTATTGCAGCAGAAGGTGTTGGCAAGATTGCAATCAAGTTGAAGGATAAAAGGCAATCAATCATCTCAGGTGTTCTATATGTCCCAGGCATGAAAAGCAATTTACTTAGTCTTGGTCAATTGCTTGAAATAGGTTTTGTTATGCATATGGAGGATATGTTCTTGAAAGTTTTAGGCAAAAATAAAAGGCTAATAATTAAGGCTCCTTTGTAAAAGAATAGAACATTTAAGAAGGAAACTGGTTGACAAGTCAAAACAGATGATTTTAGTTGGATTTCACTCAACTGGAGGTTACAAGTTGTTCAATCCAACCACCACGAAGGACAACAATGGAGAGCGCGAACACACGAGAGTGGAACACGCGAGCCACATGGACGAGCAATAAGGCGGGGCGAGAATGAGACATGGGGGAGGAGGAGAAGCATGGTGCAATGGAGGAGAGCAACGAGGTCACTAGTAAGGAAGAGAGACAAAGAGAATTTCACAAGAGAAAGCACGTGTGAATGGAGAATGAAACACTGCATAATCTGTTTGTAAAAAAGACATTTAGAGTTGGTTGTTTTGAACAACTGACTCCAAATGTCATTTCAAATACATTTAAAGTCGATTGTTTGAACAACCAACTCCAAATGTAGTGTGGGAAGTGTCCGTTTTCAACTTAATTGCAAAATTCCCACCAAGTCTACATTTGGAGTAGGTATTATTCAGACAATCAACTCCAAATGGTGTTTTTTAATTTCAATTTTGCACTTGTGAATTTTTAGAAAAGACTATATAAAAGAGCTGAAAAATGCCCTTCACCATGTGTGGAGAATAATACTGAGATTGAAGATGCATGTAAGCTAAAAGGATTATCTTTACAAGGGTTGTGCATATCAAGTAATACATAAGTTGACTATATATGTTTATATCTTTTAACGATAAAGTCATATGCCAATAGGAATTAGTAATTAGTTTGTTATTTTTTAAAAGAGACGAGTTTTTGATTTATTAGACGAGTCATCTAATAACGCATTTTTTTGCATGTGTTATCTAGTGTAAATACACCTTTTGAAATTTATCTTGTAAATACCCACAAGAGATGCTTCTAATCATGAATACTCTATTACGGAAAATAAAAGGTATACGAGTATGCTTTTATATAATCAATAACTAAGTCATAATCTTGATAACCTTAGGATTTATGGCATGTTGCTCTATCAAGAATTAGAGAAATACTTGGATCCATAGCAAAGAATCACAAAACATATTTTGAAAATAAACTTGGTGAGTAATAACGAGCAACAACTACTAGTTAGTTGACTTTATGGTTTTTCCTCAATCGACACTTTATAGGATGAATTTTAAAATGAAAAGGTATTATTTTTATCTTTAAATTAGAAAAAACAATTCAATCTTCTTGATTGAAATTCATCCAAATTTCTCCAAGAACCCTAATCCTAATAATTTTTTATTTTAAAATCCATCTCAGCAATCCTGTGTGTCATCCACGTAGGATTAATGAGCCTCAAGTCAGTAAAATGTTTGACCAAATTAGGGAGGGACGTTGATTTTAGAAATTGAGAAAATAGGGGACTAAATTCGTGAAAAAAATTAGAGACTAAAATCATGAATTGGTTATAATAGAGAGACCAAATCCGTAATCCGTAATTAAACCATTTTTTATACATCCATGCCAAGTGAGCAACAAGGACAGGACACTAACAAAGTATTACTAAATACTAATCTCGTTGAAATCTAGAACATGAAAAATAAAATAAAATTAAAAAAGAAAGAAAGCATTGGGCATTGACAATTTGACAGTTGTGTATTTACAAGTGAAAAGAACATAGGGTAGTCAAACATTATTTTAATAGTGTTGTTTTTCCGAAACAAAATATTTAACTACATCTCACAACACTCTAAAACAAGAGTATAAGAGAAAAAACAAAGTCAAATACAAGTTAAGGTATTTCTGACTGGTGCATCTTGCAATGAAGAACTTGAGCCCATTATATAGCATTGGTCTCCCTCTTCCTTCACAAAACTAAGCGATGTGGGACTTTTTCAAGATGTCACTTTCAATCAACTCCAACAATCTCCACATTGATTGTAATTAATCAACGAGACATCTTCGGCTTTCATTGTCTTCACCGACAATCATAATTCAAAAGAACTATCATACTCTACCAGAGAGAGTATACTTCACTTAAAGCTAAACCACTTCAAGAATTTCTACATGCCGAAAGCCATCGACATAACTTCTTCAAGATGCTCGATTCCTATCAACTTCAACAAATAGATGTCAATTGTATTCTATATTACAGTCAAAACCACAAAAAGGTCAGCTTGATTGAGGACCTCGCCCTTAAATGAGCCAAGTTTTGGTCCAAACGGCATCCATTAGATAAACACAATTTTTTTGAACTTTATTGGTTGTTTGTTTCTGGTTGCAATTATGTGTTTGACCAAACAGAAATACCTTACTTCCGGAAGGCTACACAACCAGGCTATTAATCTACTATTATCATCATAATCATCTATAGTAAATCAAAGAGATATCCTCAATCTTTGGATGCATGTGATATTAATTTCTGTAATCTACACCCTTAACAACGATATATGCACGCGAAGTCCATTTTACTATTTGGCTCACATGTCATCACTATTTAGTTGCAGAAAGGTAGTTCAGTTGACGAGCTAAGAGACATGAAGAAATTACAAGCAGTAGTTTTAGAGTTCAAATCCTGAAAACTAATATTTCCCCGGTCCCTAACTAATTACTAACTTAATTGCTAACATTGCATATAAAAAAAACTACCAAGATTTTAAATTGTAGAAGCGGGTGTATTATAATATTTAATAAATATAGTTGATGCAGCTTCGATCTCGATATTAGAGATATCAAAAATCTTAGGGTTTTACTTTCCCCACACCCCCTCCTACTCAAAACACACCCCTTCACCCTACACATTTACTAAACTAACCCCACTTAAAATTGATTTTCCCCCTTTACCCCTCTCCCTCTTCTTCTCCTTCAACACAACACACCCCTCTAAAATCCCAAACCTCCCCCCCCCTCTCCACTCCAAACCCACCCATCCTCACCTTCATCATTCACTCCTATTCAACTACCCAACATTGGCAACTAGCTCAAGGTAATAACCCTACCAAACTTTTTTCATTTTGGTTCTGTTTTCAGTTTTTCACGCCATTTTTATTTTCTGTATTCGCGCTCAGTTCGAACATGGTCGTTCGAACATGTTCGAATGATCGTGTTCGAACAAGTGTTTAATGGGGTGTGACTTTGCTAGGTTCGAACACCATCATTCGAACGTGTTCGCATAAGGGCGTTCGAACAGCGTTCGCATAAGGCCGTTCGAACAGTAGCAGATGAGATGACAACTGACATCGTAGAATCCCAAGATTTTACTAGTTCGTTCAAAACGGATAAGGTAATAATGAATTAGTTGTTTTAATTTTAGCGAACTATTCAATTTATTTAACTGACACTTAGTAATTGAATTTCAGTTATTCCCTAGTCGTGAGGAGCTGCTGACGTGGGTGCGTGCGGTTGGAAAATCTCTTGGGATGGTGATTGTTATAGGAAGATCTGACACCGGACGACGATCAGGTAAACAATACTGCATGTTGATTTGTGATAAAGCTGGATCTTACAAGACAAATGTTGAGGAAGGCACGAACACTAGAAAATGTTGTTGTCAGTTCAGACTGAAAGGGAAATTTATTAAGAAGCTTGGAGGATGGATTTTGAGGGTTATGAATGGAACTCATAACCATGGTATGGCTACTTATCATGAAGGACGTCCGTACATTGGTAGGTTATCTTCAGAAGAGAAGGATCTAGTGGCTAGAATGACTAGGAACCATACTCGGCCAAAATTGATACTGAATGAGCTGAAATTGATGAAGCCTGATGATAACTATACGGTTGTGAAACAAATTTACAACTGTCGTCAAAGGCAAAGGTCGGCTATGCGTGAGGGTAGGACTGAGCTCCAACAACTGATGTTTTATTTGCAACGCGATAATTATGTTTACTGGACTCGACTTGCAGAGGGAACTACCGTTGTGAAGGACATCTTTTGGGCACATCCAGATTCCATTGAGCTTCTAAACACCTTCCCGGTTGTTTTGTTGATTGATTCCACCTATAAAACCAACCGGTACAGGTATCCGTTGGTTGAGATCGTTGGTGTAACATCAACAGAGAAGACTTACTCTGCTGCATTTGCTTATGTCAATTGGGAGAGGATGGATAACTTTGCATGGGTTCTTGAGAAATTGAGGGGTTTATTTAGGAGACAGGATGAAGTACCACAAGTCATACTTACGGACAGAGACACGGGTATGATGAATGCTCTGGCAGGAATATTTCCAACATCTGCAAACTTGTTGTGCCAATTTCACATTAAGAAAAATGTGAGGGCCAAAGCAAGGCTCATTGTGAAAGACCAGTCTGTTGTTAATGACATTATGGGTGCATTTCAATCTGTTGTGCATGCGAAGACCACAGAAGAGTATGATTATGAGTTGGGTCTGTTTAACGACTTGGCAGGACCTTATCCCAGTTTCATAGAGTATGTCAGGACCACCTGGCTAGACCCCTTCAAGGAAAAATTCATTGATGCATGGATAAATAACCATATGCACCTTGGCAACACTACCACCAACAGAGTTGAGTCTGCACACTCTCACTTGAAGCAAATATTACGAGACAGTAGGGGAGATTTGTGTAAGTGTTGGGATGGAATGCAGACCATGCTTAGGATACAACATTCTGACCTTAAAATGCACTTTGAGCATAGTTTGAGTAGAGTGAAAGTACACCACTTGAAGAAGAAGATTTTTGATGAAATTAAGGGTTTAGTTTCATCTAATGCTATAGACCATATTTTGGATGAGATGCAACACACTGGATCCGTTTCACTTAACCCATCATTATGTCAACACACGCTCCGGACCACACACGGGCTACCATGTGCATGTGAGCTTTCAAGGTATGATGTACAAACTCATAATTATATTGTGTCTACAAAAAAAACTTGTTTATGTCAATTGGGTTGTCACTAAATCAATGTCGCATTTTTTGTAGGGTTATGATGGACTGCACTCCAATTCCCTTGAGCATGATTCACCAACATTGGCAGAGGTTGAATTTCAAAATACAGACAGAGGTAATGGATGATGAGTTGAGTGTAGACATTGAACTTGAAGCTATCAAAAGAAGGTTTGAGGCCTCTGATCACACCGGTAGAGTTATGATTAAAGCAAAAGCACGTGAATTGGCATTCCCAGACACGACTTCCATGTGTCCACCTCCGGATACGATCATTACAAAGGGAGCACCAAAAAAAGATAAGAAAGGGAAAGTTGATTACTCAACAAAGCGAGACAAGTTTTTTTGGGAGCATGTAGATGACAAATTTGACTCCCCCGATGGTTCATCTAGTGGATGTTTTGCTCAGTCTCGTAAACGCCCTACTCCTCCCCAAAGTAGGAGTGGAACGCCTACAAACCCACACAGTTCGGGTTCCACTCCTACTTTGTCAACATGTCCAGCACCTAATCCATCAGAAAGCAAAAAGAGAACTCAAGCTGACAGTGCTACTACAATCCCTACTCCTCCACTACATAAGAAACCAACACCCACACCTATTGTTACAGAAGCTGCTGCTACTACTGTTTCAACAGCTCTTATTTTGACACCAACACTTACTTTGACACCAGCTCCTCATCCAAAACCCACACCTATGGATGCTGCACACATTGATGTTTTTAATACTTACATAATAGGGATGCCAGAATACATGCGTTCCTATGTTCAAAAAATTGTTAATGTGGTAGGTGATGGAAATTGTGGCTTCCGGTGTATTGCTGCATTTCTTGGTAGGGGTGAGGAGGCTTGGCAGTCAGTCAGAACTGATCTGATGGAGGAGCTTAACCAATACAATGACTTCTACACTAGACTGTATGGTGGTATTGGTAAGGTCACATTTTTGATGAGGGCATTGTTGAGGGCACATCATGGACATAATGTTGAAGATAATTGGATGACTACACCAGATATGGGGTATCTAATCAGTAACAAGTACAAAGTCGTCCTGACTTGTTGGTCACCTAATTGTTGTTACACAATTTTTCCATTCAATGTTGCACCATTCAGAACTGCCCGACAGTTCAACATCCTTTTGGTACCAGAACACAAACACTTTGTACAGGTAAACTGTCTTCTGTTTAGATTCAATGTAGTAATTCCAAAACATTACATAACATTCTGTTTTTTGTTGTATTTTTGAAGGTCTTTATGAAGCCTGGAAGTCCAATGCCCTTGCCGGATTTGATATGGAATACTAATAGGGCACCCATAGCAAAGGGTTGGGACTCGCTTTTTGTTGGCCGGATACAAAAGTGGAAGAATTTGCTCATACAATCACAACCCCCCCATCCCCTTCCTTGTGTAGATTTAAGTAAAGATAGTGATGGTAGTCAATGTTAAGTTAGGTTTAGAATTTTGGTACACAATGTTGTATAATTTTGGTACATAATGTTAAAGTTAGGTTTATATTTTGAAATCACCAAAACTGTGTGCTGATTTATTTAGTTTCTGTTTCTGCATAACAGTGGTTCGCATGTGGCCATTCGAACGCCTGTTCGAACGCACCCATTCGAACACGTTCGAATAAAGTCATTCGAGGCAGCCAAAACACACCCTTTGTACAATCAGTTAACAATATTCCTTAACACGGATGACATTATTCGAACAGGTTCGAATGATGTCATGCGAACAGTACCAATTCTTTAACACGCACAATGTCGTTCGAACTGGTTCGCATAACCTCGTTCGAACAGTCACTTAACCCGTGTTACACGAGCGTCCCACGCGAGGTCATTTTGGGGAAAAATAAGTTGGGGGGTGTGCGAGGAGTAGGAGGGGGTGTGGGGAAAGCAAACTCCAAATCTTAATATCTCGGCCCAAATCATCACATGCATTGATATTTTTTTAAAACACTTTATCGCCAATGCTCTTATTTGGTTGTTGATAGCACTAGCACCAATGGGTATTTAAGTTTGAGATGTGAAACAAAGAAATGTCATATTAGTTAATAATGAGATATTTGATATGAAGAAGACTTACACATGAGGAGGAAATGTTGGATATTTAAGTGTGAGATGCTAAACAAAGAGTCCCACATAGGCTAATAATTAACAAAATAAAAATATATACGAAGTTAGACTCATTAACTGAATACCTTAAGATTTTAGAAACAAATACGGTTGAAGTTTCTTGTCTGAAGGTCATACTTCCCAGGTCATAGCTTCAGCCCGACGTCAAAGGTCATACTTCCCAGGTCATAGAATCATTGTCTGAACTGACCACCCTATCAAGCAAATACTGAGAAAACTCGACCTGGCAAGATGGTGGCATGGTCAATTGAGCTGTTTAAGTATGACGCCAGCTTCATCCCAAGAGGAGGAATCAAAGCCCAAGTCTTAGCTGACTTTGCAGTAGAGTTGGCTCCAAAAACTTTGGAACTCAATGTTTATGAGTGGACACTATCAGTTGACGAGACATCTAACCTAAAGGGCAGTGGAGCCAGAATCACGTTGGAAGGACTTGACGGCCTCTTGATGGAACAGTCTCTTCGTTTTGAATTTCGACACACGCCTAGTCATGTAGCTCTAAGCACTTCGTTCACAAAGAGCTCGCGCTTAGGGGGACTACTCATATGGCACCAAAGCGCAATAAATATCTATAAGTGCGATCAACAGTCATATGGAACCAAAACGAATTAAATCAACATAAGCTACACACACATGTACATAATTGCAAATTATATCTTTCTCAAAATAACAACAATTGAGTTCACTTCAATTACAAAAAGAAAGGGAAACTAAACCATAACTGGACCCATTACATCAAAAAGTAGAAAAAGTACAACCAAAAGACATTAAAACAAGGCTAAAGTGCTCTCGGGGTCCCTTATCTTTATTTAAAGTAACGATTTGGTCCTTTATCTTTTTTTTGTCCCAAATCAGTCCTTTATGTTTTAAATTTTTGACACATAAATCCTTTTCTGTCCCAAATCAGTCCTTTATGTTTCAAATTTTTAATACATAAATCCTTTTTTTTACACATAAATCAGCACTGTTAACGGAAAAGGATTTATGTGTCAAAAATTTGAAAGATAAAGGACTTATTTGGGACAAAAAAAACATAAAGGACAAATTCGTTACTTTAAATAAAGATAAGGGACCCCGGGAGCACTTTAGCCTTAAAACAAGGCACATGTTTTTCCCACATCCCTGTAAAGTATAGAGAGACAGAAAGGTGAAAAATGGATTCATAGATTTCATTACCTGTGCAACAGTATTTAACAAACTGCTTGGGCCTAACTGTGTACAAGCCCAACAATTACAGGAAAGGCCCAAATGTAAAATGACTTACTAACATATCCTCCCATAATCTGAAGCTTACTGAGCATTCAGATTATTTACATTTATTCCACTATCAGCAAGAGAACATATCCCTAAACACTTCCTAAGCTTTAAGAAACTGTCTGTCTTCAAAGCTTTAGTCAAAATGTCAGCAAAATTGGTTCTGTGTGGGGCAGAACATCAGTTCTACAAGACCTTCCTTGCACAAATTTCTCAAGAAGTGAAACCTTACATCAATGTGTTTACTCCTCCCATGCATAACCGGATTCTTAGAGAGTTTAATTGTAGAGCTGTTGTCACATAACACAGTCAAACACTTTCCATGTTTCAGCTTCAATTCTTCTAGAATCCTTTTCAACCAGATCCCTTAACAGACACAGTGTGCTGCTGCTACAAATTATGCCTCAGTGGTGGAGAGTGTGACAATGGGCTGCTTCTTGGAAGACCAAGACACAGCTCCATTACTCAGCAGAAATACATAACCAGAGGTGCTCTTCCGGTCATCCAGATCGCCTGCATAGTTACTGTCACAGCATGCAATCAGCAGCTGCTCCTGACTCCTTTTGTAGATGATACCCAGATTTGTAGTGCCCTTCAAATATCTCAAAATTCTCTTTGCTGTCATGAGGTGTTTCTCAGTGGGTTTATCCATGTATCTGCTAATCAAACTCACATAGTATGTAAGGTCTGGTCGGGTAGCATTTAAGTAAATCAAGCTACCAACTATTTGTTTGAACATCGTTGTATCAACTGGTTTCCCTTCATCATCTCTACATACTTTGTTTCCAAGAGCAGTAGGGCTTGCAACAGGTTTACAATCAGCCATAGAAAATCTATCTAACACTTCTTTAGCATACCTCTGCTAAGTGATAAAGATAGAGTGACTGTCTTGTATCACCTCTACCCCAAGGAAGTGTCTCATGCCTCCAAGATCAGTCATATCAAATTCTTTTCTCATTGAGCTTCTAAATTCTTCTATCAGATGGTCATTGCTGCCAGTAAACAGTACATCATCAACATACAGGCTAACAATTAGCAAGTTACCTTTACTATCTCCCTTTGTGAATAAAATGTGTTCGTGTGGGCATTTCTTGAATCCTTCCTTCTCAAAATATGCTCATGCTCCAATCCTGCTGTACCAAGCTCTAGGAGCTTGTTTTAGGCCATACAAGGCCTTCTTCAATCTGTAAACCTTGCTCTCTTGCCCCTTTCTTTCATACCCTTTAGGTTGATCCACATGAACAATCTCCTCCAAGTCTCCATGAAGGAATGCACTCTTGACATCAAGTTGATATACCTTCCAGCCTTCACTTACTGCTACTGCCAGAATGGACCTTATAGTGCCCGATCCTTCCACCGGGGCAAAGACCTCAGAATAGTCAATGCCATGTTCTTGAGCATAGCCTTTGGCTACCAACCTAGCCTTATACTTTTCAATCTTCCCTTCTTCATTGTATTTTGTCTTATATATCCATTTTACTCCAATCTTCTTGCCTCCATTTGGAAACTCTACTAGTTCCCAAGTGTTGTTTCGTTCTATTGAGGCAATTTCACTGTCCATCGCCCTTCTCCATTTGTCATGCTTGCAGCTTCCTCATAAGTGAGAGGATCGTCTGCTTCACAGGCCAACAAGCTGTACACCTCCTCATTCTCAAACAAATCAACATCACTGCTGTCAGAATCATTGAGTGTAGCACAGCCAACCATGTACTCATCTAAGTAGGATGGAGGCTTTCTATTTCTGGTGCCCAGATTGTCCCTGGTTTCATCAGTATTGTACAAATTGGTTGTATCAGCCACTGTATTGGGCTCTGTCGTATGGTTAGAGTTACTTGCAGCCACCACAGTGTTTTCATCAGCATCAGAATTATTCACTTCAGCCACTGTGATCCCACCTTCCTAGTTCGGTGATGAATTTACTTCTTGCTCCCTCAGATTAATACCATCAAGCTCAGGGATGACCCTTGCATCCAAGTCATATTCTGCTGTATTAGTCTTCTTAGTAACTTTCCAATCCCATGTCTCATTTTCAGCAAATACAACATCTTTGCTAATCGTAATCTTCTTGGTATTTGGATTATATAGTCTATATGCTTTAGACTCCTCACTAACACCAAGGAATATGCGTTTAATGCTTTTGTCATCCAACTTCTTTCTATGATTGTCAGGGATATGCATGAAGGCTACACAACCAAATACCCTAAGATGTTTAACAGATGGCTTTACATCACTCCATGCTTCCTCAGGAGTAATGTCCTTTACTGATACAGTAGGACACCTGTTCAAAATGTAAAATGACCATTTGACAGTTTCTGGCCAAAACTGTTTCTGTAGCTTAGATTCACTTAGCATGCTTCTAACCATATTCATGACAGTCCTATTTTTCCTCTCTGCCACTCCATTTTACTGTGGAGTGTAGGCAGCAGTGAGTTGTCTTCTAATTCCATGCTCAACACAATAGTAATTAAACTCACTAGAATTAAATTCTCCACCCCTGTCAGTTCTAAGGCAACTAATTTGACATTGAGACTCCTTTTCTACCATCATTCTAAACTTCTTAAATGTATCAAAGGCAGCAGATTTTTCAGTCAAAAAATACACTCATCCTTTCCTACTAAAGTCATCTATGAATGAAATGAAGTACCTCATCTTGCTGTTAGATTCTGGTGTGATAGGGCCACATATATCTGAGTGAATCAGTTTCAGCTTCCTTGATGCCCTCCAATTGCTCTGTTTTGCCATGACTTCTCTGTGTTGCTTTCCAATTTGACACTCTGAGCACACCTTATCTGTATCCTTAATTTCTGGTCGTCCTCTAACCATATTCTTCTGCTGCAACAATTTCATTCCCTTATAACTAAGATGACCATATCTCTTGTGCCATAACTCTGCCATGTCTTCACTAGTGGCTTGCAAACATGATGAGACAATAGGTGTTGCCTTAACAACATACATTTTGTTCTTTGCCATAGCAGAAGTCAGGATTAGTCCCTTGTCTTTTTGATATACTTTGCATTCATCATCCTCAAACACAACCTTCAATCTCTTTTGCTGAAGCTGTCCTATGCTCAACAAGTTACCTTTCAAGTTTGGAACATAGTAAACATCTGTAATGACTTGTATTCTCCCTTCAATTCTTAATCTGATATTACCCTTTCCCATCACTTTGATTCTTGAGTGGTCACCAAGCTTTACTGCCTCTCTATAGGTTTCATCTAACTCAAAGAACCACTCTTTTATTCCACACATATGATTGCAATAGCCAGAGTCAAGAAACCAGATTATTACCATTTCTGTGAAGTGAGAGTCATTGAAAGCCATGAGCAGCATCTCCTCTTCATCATCAAAACCAGCATAGTTTGCTACCTTATCTTCTAGGCTAGGGCATTCATACGAAAGTGACCCAGTTTACCACATTTGTAGCATTCAAGATTCTCCTTTGAGGTTTGTCTTCCTCTTCCCCTTCCAGTTCCTCTGCATCTTCCCCTGCCTCTAATAGCTGCAGTAGTTTTTAGGGATTGTTCTTCTTCTTTCTGTCCCTTCATGCGTTGTTCTTCAATCAGGATGCTACTCTGTAACCCATCAATTGATAGCTCCTCCACATCATTGGATTAAACAATCGCGCAAACCACATAGTTGTATTTCGGGGTCATTGATCTCAAGATCTTCTCAACGACCACCGTCTCGTTCATGACTTCCCCGAGCCCTTTCATTTTGTTTGCGATAGACAGCGTTCTTGCAAAGTAATCATTGACCGATTCCCCTTCCTTCATCGTCAGCATCTCAAACTCGCGTTTCTGCACTTGGAGTTGCGCGCGTTTGACTTTCGCAGAGCCTTGATGCTTCTGCTTTAAAGAGTCCCAAATGTCTTTCGTGGAGTCGATTTTCAAAATCGTTTCAAGAGTACTTTGATCAATCGCTTGAAAGAGGTAATTCTTGGCTTTCAGATCTTTCAATTTCGCCTCTTCATGAGTCTTTCTCTGTTCTTGGCTCACGTTTGCTCCTAGCTGAGGAACTCCATTCTCCACCACTTCCCAGTAATCCTTTGATCTGAAAAGGTTTTCCATCAACATCTTCCAATGATTGTAGTGATCTTCAAGTTTCGGTATTGCTGGCTGAACGTAACCTCCACTCTCTTTCTCCTTGTCCGCCATTGATGCGATCGTCTCTCCTTGTCAAAGAAATTGCAATTCTTGATTTTTCGTCAGGCCCCAATGAGCTCTGTTACCAAGTGTAAAGTATAGAGAGACAAAAAGGTGAAAAATGGATTCATAGATTTCATTAACTGTGCAATAGTATTTAACAAACTGCTTGGGCCTAACTGTGTACAAGCCCAACAATTACAGGAAAGGCCCAAATGTAAAATGACTTACTAACAATCCCTCCCTACTCACCCCACACCCCCAAACTCTGCGAAATGACCAATATGCCATTAATGAAACGCAAATTTTTCACCGATTCGGTTATGGTCAACCAAATTTATTCGGCCAAGGGCAACCGAACAGGTATTTTTTTGAGACACACCCCTTTTTTCAATTTTTAGAGGGTTCGGGGCACCCCCACCGAACACCCCTCCCTCACTAAATAATATAATATAACCTCTCCTCCCATTCCCACTTGTCACCGACACCAACATAAACATTAATCCCAAATCTAAGAAACTGTCATTTTCCTCCTTTCAATCATTATTATCACACTAGTCCTCAGTCCTCACTACAATTTCTCACCATCTTCTAAACACACTTTCCGCACACTCAATTTCACTGTTCTTTCTTACACTCACATTGAATTAGAATAAACATGGCAACCTTTGTTCTTCTTCTTTTTCTACTTGTTATTCTCTTCGCAGTCCCTTCTGTTCAACTTCAACAACCCAAAATGAACCATTTGGATCTCAAAGCACTTCTTTCCATCAAAAACACCCTCACCGATGTCTCACCAACTAAGCCCTTCTTCTCCACCTGGAACCTCACCGCACCTGATCCCTGCTCCTCCTTCTCCTTCTCTGGCATCACCTGCTCACTTGACCGAGTCACCATTCTCCGTTATCCCGTCATCTCTCTGTTATCTTTCGTTGTCGTAGAATCAAAGTTGATGGGATTTAATGAGGGGTGAGAGGACATATTGTAACCGAAAGAATCGGTTGAGGTCAACCGAATGGTAAGAAAGAAGGGTGTGTCTCAAAAAAAGACTCGTTCGGTTCAATGATGTGGCCCAAGGACGTCGCCTTCAAACTAAGGGACTGCAAAGTGATGCAGGCCTGCTTCAAACCAAAATTCCACACATAGTATGTCTTTGTAAGCAATATTTCCCTCACCACATTCCTCACTGGGAACCTCTTGTCCACAAGGACTGGACTCCCCCCTCTCCGTCGAAATCTGTCAAGATGTCGGCCCATGATACCTCACCTTCTTGGATGATGCGACCTTTCAAACCAAGAGCGTTCATCTGCTCAGTATCCTCGATACTCCCCGCTGGGGTGGTTTCCGCTTCATGAGTCACATCTCCACCGAGAACACTGTGCAACAGGATAGCGAGAATGCATGGGAACCGTCCCTTCCAGTTCGGTCTTGCTTTTTTTTTCTTCCTACACAGCTCAACTTGGGGGCTTCCTCAGCGGCGACACCCTCAGCCACCATCCTTTTTTGCGCCTTCTTCAGATAACTCCTTATTTCCTTATCTTTGAGTGTCTCCATCCTCACTGCAAAGCAAAAGAAAAGAAGGTGGTGATCAAAAGAACCATAAAAGAGGAAGGCAAGAAAATACTGTAAATGCAACTACTTATGCAAAAACTGAAATAAGGCCTCCTCATCATGTTCGAGGCTAATCAACTATTTACTGCTCGTGGGAGCAAACCTCTCAAGAAACTCAATCTCTCGTTTTTTGATCCTCAGTCCCTTTTCAATGATACCTGTTATCGAGAAGGGCCCATTTTGCCAGTATAAATGAAATTTTTGCGCACTCAGGGAGTCAATGAGAACCTCGGGACACGACGCGCTCCCTCGAACCTAGAGAAAACGGTTCTTAAAACCTTTGTACGAGAAACAATAAGGCGTCAAGATATTCCTATTAGACTGACTGGTAAGGGACACCCAAATTCCTTTCCCCTTTGGAAAAAAAGGCAAAAAACACTCCTACTTTGGGGTTCATCTTTAAAGTCTTCCACAAAGTTCCAAATCCCCTAATAAATCCCCAACTGTTGGGATGAAGTTGGGTGGGAGCGACATTTAGAGCCCTCAAGACAATACACTCGAATGACGTGAATGGTAGTTGCACTCTTAGGTCCTCGGACAAGCACGCATAAATATTGGTGTACTATTCCTCCACACCTTTAGGCCGCATCATACACACGGTCCCGCCTTCCCTACAATGCTCAAGTACCATGTCGCCCTCGTTCTCGGTCAAAGACAGAGTTTTCCTCTTGGGAAATATCTCATCGATCCCTCGCTTTAAAAAGTGGAGGCTATTTTGCGAACCTCCATACTCTTCCAGTTGACGACTTCCTACTGAGAATCCATAAGAATCCTAATCGCTCTATGCGAAGTCCGAAGACGCACCCTAGCCGTTTCCTAGAACCCTTAGAAATAAGAAGCGGGATCATCACTAACTTCTTCAATTTTGCTCAAGGATTCAGAGGAGGAACTAATCAAGCTTATCACCTTGGAGGTGGCCGAGAATGACCTCTCTCTCTCTCTCCACCTTTCTAAATTCCTATCCCAACTCTCATGTGTCTCCTTCAATATGATTGCAAGACAAGAAGGAACCTCAACAACCTCTCTGCCCTCTTCATCCAATTCCCAGAATTTAACCATATCCTACTTACTAACTATGCTAAACTAGAAAGCAAGATAAAAGGGCGAAGAATAGGTACCTTAGAGATGACATTCTTTTGAATAGCAATGGGTGAACCCTGGAAAGCCACAAGTCGTCTGCCGGAGAAACAATTGTTGTATGACAGAGGAGACAACACCTTGATAACCCCTCTTTAAATAAATTAAGACTAGAGAAGCAAACAGTCACATCCTTGGCGAACATACGTGCTCCACACGCCATCATTCATTGAAATGGGAATTGGATCCTCTCCTTCCCACTCTCCCTACATCTCCCTCCATCCTCTATATCTCTCTTAAATTCACCCTCTCTCATCATTATTTATAATTTTTTAATTATTTTCTCTCTCCTCTCACCCTTGTATTTTGTGATGGAGAGGAAGGAAGGAAGGAGAGGATCCATACACATTGAAATGTCCAATCGCCTCCCTTTTCTCTTTCCTGCTTTAAATAACATGTCTTCAACTCGTAAGTTCCCATGGTGCAGAAGGAAGTGTCTACTCCTATGAACCAAATGTCAACTGTTACATCCTCAAGTCATCTCGCAGTTGACATATTTGAAGCGAAAAGACAAGCACACTATCACGCCACTTTAGCCATCTAACGCGTTGTACAAAGGTAACATCCCCGCTTCAGCTATTCTCTTGTATTAAATCAGCTACTCGTAGGTACCCCAAAAAGTAGGTCGACCAACAAAGTTCGACAGTGTGCAGATCGGCCATCAAAGTTCGATAGTGTTACAACGAAGTGAATTGGGACGACGAGGAGGTCACCAAAATTAGAATCCGCAACACCTAAGGCGGTGCTTGGCACTCTAGGATAATCTAGCACCCTCTTTCGAAGAAACTTAAGCGCCTTGCTCCTCTAGAGCTTGCACTTGGGGGTTGTGGACCATCATAGAAGTTTAGGTAGGATAGCCATAACCCAGCCTTAACTATCTGGAGGCCCATCTGCCCAACCCAATACAAAGTTCATGCAGGAAGGTACAGTCTGAGTAAGCAACACACAAGGTTGAGTAGTTAGGTAGGAAGGAGTGGTAACCACTAAGGGAACTGCCGAGCAGTTACTGAAGGAGAGGAAGCCTAGATATAGGAAAGAAGACAAGAAGAATAGCTAGACACAAAAAACACTAGGATAGATCACACGGATAGACAAAAAGCTATCCGACAACCATTGTAACTGATCGATTTCTTCAATAAATTTCTATTCAAGAAACCAAGTTAATTTGAAAGTGGGATACAATTGTATTTGCGAAAAGTAATGTACAACTGAAAATTTTAAAGTAGAAAAAAAGAACAAAAAAGGAAAAGTATTGTAGAAATTAAAATGTGCATGAAAGTAAATTGCTGAAAGGAAAATTGAACATGAAAGTAAATCAAAAGAAAAAGAAAGAAAAACAAAAACAGAAAAACAAGGGGAGTCTACTGAAAGAATAATGTTGTAATTACCAATGTTATTTTCGATGGTGATTAGCTAAAAATAACGATTATATTGTGGAAGGTAATATTGTTTGATTTAAATTCAAAGACTAGAGGAGTCTACTGATAACTCTATTTAATATAGAGTTATTTATATGTTCTAGACTTAAATCAATGTGAGTTTCTAAGTAATATTGTTGTTAAAGTAGTTAATATGTGTTGTTTAGAGTAAAAGAATGTTAGGAACTGAATTGTGATCATTTGGCACTTTTGGTGCCCCATATTGTATTTTAATGTATTTTTTGTATTTTTTGGATTATTATGTAATTTTTAGATTTTTTTTGGATTATTGTATTTTTTGTAAATTAATTTTTGTTGATTTTTAATTATATTTGTTATTTAGACTGTGGACAAAATTATTGTTTTTTTTGGTCAAAATGGAAGAAAATGATTAAATTGGGCCAATCCCAATCAAAAGACTAAACATAGGCCCAATTAGGCAAATGACTAAAATAATGCCCAATTAGAACAATTTTCTAAAATCAGGTCCAATCTAGACAAATTACTAACATAGGTCCAATAGCAACACATAGGCCCATATTACTAGACAGACGCGAATTGTAGAAATACGAGTCAACCACGCAAGTAAGGGCCCAATCAGGCAAAAAGGCATTTCGGCCCGATTGAACAAAGTATTAAGCGTTGGCCCGAATTAAAACGAGACAACATCGAATGAGCCTGAAAAACTTTTCTCGTAGCAATAGGACTTGACTTATGACATGCAAAATAAATGAATAAAAAAAGATTGCGAAAAAAAGATCGGACAAAATTGGGGTATAACAGAATGAAACTTTATTATTTCCATGTTAAAACCTAGACATAGGATAGCATAGTCCATAGAGTGACAGTGTGGGTACTTCATATACAGGGGTGAACTTATTTAGAGCTTAGACATAAGACTTGTAATAAAACCCTGACGTTAGTTGCTGAAAAGCACGTATCAATTGCTACAGTATCCATTGCAGGAGCATCATATATAACTGTTAGCCTGCATTTTCAACAGGCTCAATTAAATGCAGTCAATGATGTTGACTTGTCATTTTAAATAAGAAATGTTGATATTCGACATTGGAAAGGCGTTGCGAAGAGTAATTTCGACTATGCCCAAGACTTAAGGAAACTGAGAGTTTAAAGGCAAAGTTTCGACGAGAAAGAAACCAAGGAGTTTAGTCGAAGACCAGAGCAGTGATGCTGTCGAAGGCGTAGGCAGTTACATGTCAACAAAGGTGACTTGATAGATTTAAGAAGAAGGACCACTATTTCGACAACGAGAAGCTGTGTACAGGGAGAATCAGCGTAGCGCATAACTTAGCGATATTTGGAAAGCTGAAGCCAGTAGTTCGACAGGAAGATGAACAAAATCCAGATAACAGGTTAAGTCAAAGAGTGCTGGTCGAAAGGGACAACAACAATGTAGTCGAAAGATGGAGCAGTTACTTGGTCGAATTAGCCAAACAGTTAGCTTAGTTTTGAAACCGCTGTGCGGTTATTAGTTTTTCTTTATAAATAGTAGTTCTGTACATAGAACAGGGGGTCGCAAATTTCATTACACACATTTCCTAAAACACTCTACTTCCGCAAACAGAGAAAACAGAGTTAACAGGAATTCATGTATGATTCTGCGTACCATTTCTTTATATAATTGTTTTCATTTCTTTAAGATTTCTGCACTTTGTCATCTTCTTCATTTACAATTACTGCAATTTACTGCATTTGATTCCTCTTCCCGCATTTACAAATTCTTGCACTTTATCGTATTTCTTAAGTTTCTGCACTTCTACTGTTTGGAACTCTATTCTTTCTTTCATAATAAACGAATAAATATCAACAATTCTTAGTAAAATTTGATCACAAATGGCCTGAGATTCCTAGTTGATCTCGCAAGTAACACGTGTAGTGAAACTAGCGGTGTTTACTAAAAATCACAGTAAACAATAACATAATGCTATCAAAAGTGATTTACTTAGTGAAGAGCATTCCAACTATCTTTCTCACTTGAATACACTCTATATTTACTTAGCTTATTTGTTTTCTGTTATCTCACACATACTCTTATTTTAGTTGTTATTTTATTACTTGTTTGTCACTAGTTAAACTACCATTTTAAACTTTAGAAATTAATCTCTTCCCCGTGGGTACGATCTCTACTTTCTACTATATTACTTGTTAAAGACTGTGTACACTTGCATACCTATTTGCACAACATCTACTCACTCATGATCATAGTAGACAAGGACTTGAAATTAGAAGGCATCAATTGTAAATGACAAAAGGTAAATGACGAAATTGTAAATTGTGGAATTGTAAATTGCTGAATGTAAATGACTTAGAAATGTAAATAAAAGCGATAAAGTGCAGAAAGTAAAATGCAGAAGAATAAGAACGGAATAGTAAAGTGCAAGAAAAGTAAAAGCATAATGTAAAGAACAAGAACTTAAGAGAATAATATAAGTTGCATAAAGAACTTAGAATTTACTTTGAGGAGTATTTGCAAATGCCAAAGATGGTCTAGACACTAATAATTTCGTGTCTTATATAGGCCAAGCTAGGGAACAAAGGAGTTAAATCACATTACAAGCCTTAAGTGTATAAAGTGTAACTGAAATTCCATCTGACGGAGGCCTATATAAAGATCCCCATATAGTTATTTAATTATGGGGATCCCCATAAAGTGTCTTGGTAGCTCTTGTTACCCCTAAAATAAAATAAAATACAAAGATCCTCATATAGTTATTTAATTATGCCACCCAAAAAAAATACTAATAAGCCAATATCAGTAGCACAAAATATAAAAGATAAATAAAGTTGAGCCGAACTTTATAAGAGCGTAGACTGCAAATCACAAAAAAGTGAACCTACTGGTTGTTTAAAATAATCTATATTACACTAGTAGATTCATCTTATAATATTATTATTATTATTATTATTATTATTATTGTTATTATTATTATTATATATTAAATATATAACAATGACAAACAATGCAATTAATATGTGTTTTTTTTCTTCTTTTTTTACCGGTTGATCTCTCTCTCTCTCATCATATACTTATGATGACTTCATATGATATTATAATGTTTTTAATGAAAATTTAAATATGGAATAACAACAACACTAATATATATTATAATGATGATATTTTCATGTTACTAGAGTATTTATATTTTCATAATTTCATTCATTGAGTAAGAAAGACTTCATATGCGATTACAATTAAGACAGTATGTGCTTGACAAACCTCAAACTCTTCAAGATATAGCAACACTTTGAGTTGTGTCATAAACTACTAGAAACAGGAAAGTCAAAAATATTATCATTTGATTGATAGATTGATTTGTCTTATTTTGACACTTCCTGTCTCAACAACAACTACTGAGAGAATTTTTTCAGCAAATGAAAGACAATTCTTCGAAACAAAATGGGTGACGAGTTTCTTGCAGGTAATTTAGTTGTTTACATTGAAAATGATATTGCTAGTCTGTTTACAGAGACCATTATTGCTGAATTCAATTCCTTGAAGCGTCGTGAGCTCAACTTTTCTTAATGACTAGTATGTCGGTTTGATTTACATATTGTAATTTATTTTGGGTCTATTTTAATGAAGTTTCTTTTGTATGTAAAATATTTCACTCCTGCATAAAAACAAGCTAGCTCCGCCACTATGCATACTTTTATTCTTAGTCTAAGTTTGATGATAACTTCATTTAGACACAATTGTTTGTGTCGAACCACGTTTTTTCCGACGACTTATGCTTTGACAATTTTGTTGATCTACCTTTGGCAATTAGTTAATTTTTTTTATAAGCAAAATATATATTTAAGGGGGTGTAAGGGGGCACCCCAATCCTTACATATACAAGAGGCCTCATTAAAACCTCAATGTGCCAAAACCCCATGGGAAAAAGACTCAAGGAGGAAAAAGAGTACCCAAGGAAGAATTAGACAAAAAGCTAGTTACACTAAGTTCTTACAAACAAAATGATTTCCCTACCAATCAAAAATCTTAAGAGTGGAATTACGACATTCAATGCTTATGAACCAAGTCCATGTTATAGACTTAACATGGTTAACAACCACCTGCAGATTAAATACTTGACCTCTGCAAAGAGTATGGTTTCGATTAAACCAAATACACATGACAACCAACCAGACCAAATACTTCAATCTACAAACCTTCTTAAATTCCAATTGCAAAACCATGAGCTCGAAAATGCTCGACACCTACCAAAATTACTTACATTCTTTACCTTTTTCATTCCATTCATGCCAAAATTAAATTGAAAAAAACTTGGGTAATATTTTTCAATCACACCATAACGCATGAATTTGTTATTAATATTATTTATTATCTTTTAGTTATTATTTTAATAACCAGCACATCTGTCATGATGTGATTCAAAAACAACACAAATCATGCCTATGAAACAACACATAAGTTTTGCTCAATTAAATTTTGGGGTCCAACAACACCGGTAAACAACTAGAAAATTCCCTGCACTCATTAGTTCCAAATTGCACGAGTTTGTTTGGTTGTTCATCAGACAAAACCACTAAACTTATCCGTAAGGCCTAGCTCAACTGGCAAATACCGATATTATTAGACTGATAACCATGTCCCATGTTCGAACCAGAAACCTCTCAATTGTGTGTGTGAATTTCAAGTGGCATTTGCCACTCCCTCTAGAACCAAAAAAGGCTAAAGTGCTCCTGGGGTCCCTTATCTTTATTTAAAGTAACGAATTAGTCCTTTATGTTTTTTTTGTCCCAAATAAGTCCTTTATCTTTCAAATTTTTGACACATAAATCCTTTTCCGTTAACAGTGCTGATTTATGTGTCAAAAAAAAGGATTTATGTGTTAAAAATTTGAAACATAAAGGACTGATTTGGGACTGAAAAGGATTTATGTGTCAAAAATTTAAAACATAAAGGACTGATTTGAGACAAAAAAAAGATAAAGGACCAAATCGTTATTTTAAATAAAGATAAGGGACCCCGAGAGCACTTTAAAAAAAAAAAACCACTAAACTTGGAAACAAAATTGTGGGAGACTCTCAAATGAACGTGGTCCAATCAGCGTAAAATAGAATGGATAATAAAAATACACATTTGGTCCATAGATCATAAGAAAGAACCACACAGCTCCATCCACGAGTGACACGCGTTTCTATTTTTATCCTTTTGAGATATTTTCGCTTATATTTTTTATTAACAATGCATTTCCGTTACCAATATGATATGACACAAGTGGTAGATACTTGAACCCCTTAATCAGTTGGTCTTGGGTTCGATCCCTGACCGGTGCGTATGGAAAAACATTTGTTGGGAGAGGTCAACCCCTTAAATAGATCTCAGATATCTCGAAGGATTAGTCTCCACAGTCGTCGTGGAGGATACATTGGTTTACCTAAAAAAACCAATGCATTTCCGTTTAATTTCCGTTATACACTTCCTTGCTTGTACCAAAAAAAAGTTCCCTTATAAGTACATAGTTGCAATTTGGAGATTCTTTGTTGTATAAATCGAGTATTCTCTACGCGCAATTGCAGAGATTAACCCCTAAAGTTGGTAGGACTACAACCTTAGTTAAGTTGGAAGAGACCCCTATGATCTCATCCAAGTGCTCTTGGGTTGCAATCTGAATATTCTGTTGGATGAGAGCTATAGCTAGTGATTGCACCTGTGCCCCCATTGATTATGTTAAATGAGATTCTTAGAAGGAGAATCAGCCATCCTTCCAAAGTTCCAATAATCACACACATATGGTGAACTTTGTCGCGTGGTGTTTGCCTCAAAGTGCTCCTCCCATCTTCTTCGACGGTTGCCGTTCCAAAGTCAAAACGAATCTAAGATGGCTTACTTGCGCTGTATCCTTCTCATCCATTAATAATTCAGAAGCCTGTAAAAGAGAATATATAGAGTACATCTTTAAGTAACTAGTACTATTGTTCAGCTACTTAGGAAGAATCCAAAGGCAAAAAAAGCACATAATATATGCATGCTTGTTCGCAAGTATATATGTTGAACAATTAACAACTACTCTATTAAGTTAACGATTCTCAACTTTGCAGTCAACATCATGAAGTCTTTCGCCGGTGAAGTGTCCCCTCCTACCCCGCCTAGGTTGGTTTCCTGGCACCCCCTCTAGGGACAATGAAATCATTTTAAATGTTGATGGTAGCAGCCTTGGCAACCCTGGGAGGTCTGGTTTTGGTGGTCTCTTGCAGAATAACAATGGAGGTTGGATTTGTGGTTTTATGGGCTACATTGGCATCTCTAATAACCACCATGCTGAACTCCTAGCCTTGTACAATGGTCTCTTGTTTGCGTGGGATAGATGACATCGTTCGTTGGTGTGCTATTCGGACTCTCAGAATGCTTTGCAGCTTGTCACTTCTACCCTCAATGGGTGGAGCAAGTATGCGCCTATTGTTCTGAACATCAAGGACCTTCTTCATAGAGATTGGCAAGTGCACTTGAGTCATACGCTTCGGAAAGGAAAAGCTTGTGCTGACTTTTTGGCTAAATCGGGAGCTTCTAGTAATGATCATTGGATTGTCTTAGAGTCCCCTTCCTCTGGGCTCTCCCCGCACCTGTTGGCTGATGCCACTGGTGTTGAGTTTGTCAGTGCTTAGGCTGTCTGTCGCCTTCTCCTTTTTTTTGTTTCCTTTCCCTTTTGTTACCAAAAAAATATATGTTGAACATATTTTCAATTTAAAAAATTCGGTTTAATTACATTTTTGGTCCCCCTATTATGATCTACTCAACATTTTAGTCTGCAAACTTGTTTTTCACGAATTAAGTCCCCTCATTTTCCCAATTTCTAAAATCATTCCCCGTCCCTAATTTAGTCAAACATTTTGCTGACTCGTCACTTAGTACTCCTACTTGGAATGAATGACAAGTGATTTAGGGGTTACATGTCACTCCAGGTAGGATTAGTGAGTGACAAGTAGAGCTATCAATTTTGGCCCAGTCCAATGGATTGGCCCATGGCCCAGTGTTTTGGACTGGGCCGGACTCGTTAAATAGAGGCCCAGGAACAAATCGAGTCGTTTGGCCCAACCCAGTTGACCCATGGGCCAAAATGGACCAACTTTTTAATGTTTTTGAGCAATTTTTATGGTTTCCTTAGTTAAAGTTAGATTGGGTCGTGAGCCGACCCATTGGCCCTGTGTTTTGGGCTGGACTGGGCTACACAAAACACGGCCCAATCGACAATTGAGCGGGCCTAGCCCAGCCCACTTGTACGTTTTGGCCCAGTGGGCCGGACCGGGCCGGCCCGCCTATCTTGACAGCTCTAGTGACAAGTCAGCAAAATGTTTGACTAAATTAGGGTGGGGCAATGATTTTAGAAATTGAGAAAATAAGAAGACTAAAATTGTAGAAAAAAAGTTTGGGACTAAAATAGCAAGTGAGTCATACTAGGGGGAACCAAAAATGTAATTAAGCCTAAAAATTCTCTTAATTTTTTAATTAAAAATACTTTGATTTTAAAATAAGTTAATGCAAGTATTCTATAAGTCTTTGAGCGAATTACCCTGCATAATTAGCTGGGTGGACTATAATTAAAAAAATTAATCTTGTGAATTTGATGATGGCATGTGGCAAAAGTTGTGTTGTAACAGAATGACTTAGGTCTAAAGGAAAGTGGTGCCTACGTCCTCAAAAGCTAGTGCAGTCGCTTTTCTCCACTTGAGCGTCTTCACAACTTTTAGTAATATTAGGCATACACAACAATTTCTACCTTGACGAAATATCAAACCACTTAAAAATAATTGCATGTCTCACACCTCCAGCTAGCAGGTTAGGGCATAGTCCTACTTTGCACGGATAAACATGTAACAACTCTGCTCCGCTCCTCTCAAGCGTCTACACACCTTTTGGTAATATGAGCCATATGCAACAAGCTCCATATTGGCAAAATATCAAGCCACTTAGGAAATAATTGCATACCTTACACCTCTTCTGGCGGGTTGGGCCGGGATAGTCCTACATAGTACTGAGAAACATGTAACAATTTCGCTCTGCTCGAACGTCTGCCCGCCTTTCAGTAATATGAGACATACACAAGAAGTTTTCTTCCTTCTTTGTTTGGATTAAGACGATTGCAATAATTTAAGGGTTGACATAGTGGAACATGACAAGAGTTGTATGCAACATATTACAAGTTCAAAATTTATCGACGTGAGGTAAATGTAATTTCTTTCATAAGCATTCAAAGAAATTGAAGTGAGATGACATCTCTTCATCTAACATTTTCTTCATATAAAAAAGTAAAGTGCAATACAATGATCAACAAACTCCAATGCGATTCCATATCATCTTGATTAAACTCAACTAATCAATAAGTATTTTGAATTAAATTAATTTTATTGTAATACCCATAAAAATTAATTATTCTAAATTAATTTTGTGAAATTGATATGATCTAAAATCAAATTTGGCTCTTGTGTAATTATTTCAAAACGTAAAACATAAAAGTTATTTTTATCACTTTAGTCAAATCAAAATTTAGAAGTCTCGACGGCACAACCTAATGGTAAAATACAAGTGTCGTGTAGATACCGAACGCGTGGTCTCGAATCTGCAATGCCCTACTTCCCCCTTCTCGTCCCCTGTCTCTAACCATTTTGTACAAAGAATGGAAAAAATGATTTTTTTTTGAAAAAAGATAAAAATTTAGAAAACAAAACTAATTGTGCCCATTATAAAAGCATATATTTTTACCAAAATCACATAACTTATTTCTAATCACTTTAATCAAATCAAATTGAGGCTAACAAAAAGCATATATATCTACCAAAATCACGTTTTACATAGAACAAAACATATTAGATTGATGTAAAAAAAAAACCAATTAGATTAAAGACATTCTCCCTCATGAAAATTGGAATGACCAACTATGAGGCATAAGGTCAAAGGTCCAATGACACAAACTATGCAAACAAAATTGAGTGGCTTCCATCCAAACACAAAGGGCCCAACACAACACACAACACAACTCTCCCACTCCCATTCCCCCCCACATATACCACAACACAAACACAAGGGGTATATAATTCCACGTACAATACACACCACAATAACATTCCTTTATTTTTCTTACAAAAACAAAACCATCATATCCTTCAATTCAATCCCTTTCAATTTTCGAGTCTTGTTGCTTCATTAATTGAAGTCACCATTAGGCAAATAGAGATAGAAAGAAAAAAAGAGAAATTAAAACGTAGTGGAATTTGGTCCGTGTATGAAATGAAGGAGCGAGGGTCGAACACGATGCCTCTCTTCTTCTCATCATAATAACAAACTTCAAATTCAATATTTTCATTTTCACACTCTTTTTTTTTCTTTCTTTCGATTTTCAATGGCTACTCAAAACCCTTCATCTTCCTCCGATCACTCCCTTCGTGACGTCGACGACTACGTTTTGGTTAGTTTCTCTTCCTCTTCTTCTATTTCACCTTTATAATTACTTTTTGCGTTGATTTTCTTTTTGTGCTGTTTGGTTACTGAGAAAATGTAGCGCGGAAACTACGCTTACTTGTTACATTGATTTCGCAATTTCATTGCAATTGCAGAATCTCTATGTCATTACACGATTCTTCTGCTCCTTGGTTTCGTTTCAATTGTGCTTTTTTTGTTTTTTTATCTGTTCTTCTTTTTTTAGGTCACGTTTTACGAATGCGTTCAGTTTCATCTGAGTATAGAATTTCTGTATTTCTAGTTCTTCTTTCAATGCGTGTGAAGTTTTTTTTTATTGTTTTTAGTTTTTTGGTTTTTCGGTTTCATCTGGAGTGTTTTTTCTTCGCGCCTATTTTAATCGGCTTATTTACTGGGATAAGTACTACTTTGAAAGTGTACAAGAGAGAGCTAACGAAAACAGCCAATGATATGTCTATAAACTGTTTTCAGCTTATTTTCATAAGCTCTAGGATAACTTATAGAAACGGTTTATAGTTTATGCAAAAATATTTGACATTATTTTAATTTTTATTATAGAAATAGCTTATGCATAAACACTTATATATCTCAACCAAAAAACTTATATAATAAGTGCTTAATTAAGTTGTTTATCCAAAGATGATTTATTATGCAGCTGTGCACAGCTTTTTCTTTCAAAGTTGTTTTGTGTGTTTGCCTTTTTTTCTCTCTTTGTGTTTAGTTGCTGAGATGAATATTGGAAAAGACAAGTCCTGTTGTTACCTCACTTTCCGCTCAACTCCTAATTGTTTGGTGAGAAATCCAAGGACAGGAAAAGACACTCCAAATGTGATTCAACCTTTCCACTTTTCATTTTTTAAATTTATTCTGTTCTTTTTCTGTATCTTGAGTTATGGCTTTTCTGGTTATGCTCTGTTTACAACAATGAAAAAGGAGGTAGTTTGCTTATTATCACTATAAAGTATAAATGGCATGGTGTGTGTTTGGATTCATAGTTAGCGTCTTACAAACTTGATTTTGATAAAAATCTAAATGTTTGATTACTTTGAATTAAAATTGATTTTTACCCCCAATTGTCTCAAGAGCACAACCTACTCCTAGTGGTAAAACACAAGTGTTGTGTGGATGCTAGAGCACGGGTTTGAACCCGCAACACTCCATTCCCCCCACCCCATTCCCCAACCATTTGTACTAAGGACCAAAACAAAAAGTGATAAATTAGTGTCTGCGTTAGGTTGATAAATTCAAAGTGATTTTTACATCAAACATGCTTTTAGAAATATAAAAAGAACATCTAAGCATAAATTACGTTAATATACTCAATTTTACAAGTCTAGAAATGAGAAAGTACAACTTAGTGATAAAACACAATTGTTGTGTGGCGGGTTTGAACTTGCAACGCTCCACTTTCCCCCGGCCATTTGTACTAAGGACCATAAAAATAAATACTCAATTTTACAAAATCATGTTCATTCGAAATCACAATTGTCAAACGTTCACCTAAACATGCTTAATTTTCTGATTTGAAAAACAATTGGATCCTCATAGTCACAGTCCTCACTGTCTGATTATTTTTCTTACAAAAGGTACTATGAGAGCAAAGTTGTGAATACATACTTCTTTGTTTGACTTTGACATGGGATCGAGGTACTGGTCGGAGGCTCCTCCTCCTATTTTATTAGTTTTGACTACTGAATTGTGAGCATTAATCAATATAGATGATAAATTTTTAAGTCATCCAGACCCTTTAGGAATGTGAAATTTATAAAGAACGGTGTAAATTTATGAAACAAATCAATATTTTCGTTGAGAATATAACATAGGAATGTGAAAACTGAACTTCAGTTGGATTGCAGGAAAATAAACCAGAAGGTTTGGCATGGGGCACCTTTCAATATGTTTACGAGCTTGTGCAGAATGGCAATTTGGCTTTTCGGGAGAACAAAATAGAAGAGGTGATGAAAATAGTGTGCTTTATTTTTTGGCTGTTCCAATGATTGTTCTTGCGAGTGCTGTTGATTCATATACGATGATTGCTTGCAATTTTTCTTCTTCTTTTTGCGGTTTTTCACTAGAGTAATGATACATCCTCATTTTTAGTCTAGTACTTACAGTTTCTACTTTCTCCACAGAAATGAGTATTAGATTGGCTTTTGACTGGAGTAATGATGTATCCTCCTAATACTTAATAAGAAAATATGATATGAAAAAGTACATGCATTTAATGTTATGGAAACATGCAGGCATTCATATTTTTTAATCGTTCTATTCCGAATCAGGTCTTTATTGTCTACCTAATCATTTTGTCCTGCCATGCCTTTCATTCTTGTAATTGACAATTTTTCAAAGTAAATCATGTTACGACCAAATTTTATATAGAGTGCTTTTTAAATAAAAATTGTGCTTTAACTTTAGCCATGATGAGACGGCAGGAATTATTTTGTACATACACAGGGAAATTTCATGCTTACACCCTGTCTTCCCAATGTTGGTCTTATTGTTTATGCAGGCAATCAACTTTTACACAAGAGCCAATAGCATCAAACCTGGTGATCCAATCATCCTCGGAAATCGAAGTGCAGCTTATATAAGGTTAAGCATACTCAACGTTTTCTTTTTAAATTAGTTATTGCAAACTGTTATATAACCTTGTTCCGAATAATTTTGCTTCAATTTTGTAATGTTCTATGTTTTCAAGGCAATGACAATATTTTCCAATCAGGATGAGCCAGTATTTAATGCACAGGTCATCATCATCTTCAGAACATAAGCCATTGAGTGGGCTTGATCCCACAACACTTGCTGAAGTATGTTCTATTGGATCATTTTTATCATGCTGAGATACTATTATATTTCTAAATTGATTTGCACATACTAAGTTGGTTCTTGATATCTATTTCAGCTGGGTTTGAAGGATGCTGCAAAACTTGGAGAACTCCAAAGTAATTCAGTAAAATCATACTTTTTAAAGACTAGCGCTCTTCTTCTAGTAAGAGTCTCTCTTGATCATTTAATCTCTTTTGTAATGTTTTGGGTAGGCCTGCCATTTTTGTGGTGGGGGGTGGGGTGGTGGTGGTGTTTGATTTACTTTTTGTTAGGTGGTTTATGTGCTTTCTCCTTTTAAGGCTCCTTAGTTTTTTTTTTTTTATGCAATATTACCCATATGTCTAGTTAAGGGGAATTCTCTTACTACCTTGCGTCTGTACCTACTTCATGGGGAGCTATTGACTGAAGGGCAAATGTGGAATTGGACATAGCCGGTGTTATGATGGTTCTAGAGAACAATAAGGTCAATGGCAAAAATGTTTTAGTCTTTGGCTCTAATTTTAGGGAATACTTTTGAATAGAAGGCACCTTTACCGGTGTGGTTAGTGATATCCGAAACTGAAACCCACCGGAAAAGATTACATTGAAAACTATATAGGTTTCACTTATAATGACCCAAACAATTGCAACCGCAACCAGGGATGGCAATTTGGCCCATACCCATTGGTGACCACCTCGCCCCACACCTGCATATATATATATATATATATATATATAGATATATTACTAGTTACTATTATTACAATTTTAAGTATATCCAACTTTTAAAATAATAAATCCAAAAAGCAATCATCTAAGTACTAATATTTTGTATGTTTTTATTTCGCTAAATAATATCATTCGTAATATTTTAATAAGTAGATTTGAAAATAAAAATTGATCACTTTTTTAATTGGATATGATGATTTTTATGTTATTTATTATTGTTTTCGTAGTTAAAGTGCGGGTAGCAGGTATGGGTACGGGCACTTGGGTGCCCAGCGGGTATGGGGATGGGCACTAAAGTTGCTGCCCATACGCGTGCGGGCCCGGGTACGGGCACTATAAGGATGGCCATTGCCATCCCCAATTGCAACTGTCATCGATTATAGCGAAGCCTCTTACATTAGTATATATAATGTTCTTTTGTTATGTTCTGGATCTTTTATGGTTAATATGATTATTTCATGCAGACGGACCTACCTAATAGACAATAATAGTCATTTTTATTAAATGTTTGTGCAAAGCCAGAGGTCAAAAGGACCCCTATCATGTATGTCTTGTAGAATTGTCAGTGCTTGTTAAGAGTTGTTATTAATTCCACGAGTTTGCTTATATCAGCTTCGCCTAGATGTGCTTTGTACCCCTTAATTGCACTCTTAACCAAGTAATATACATACATTGGGAGATTGTGCTATATAATTCATCTCATTGCAATATACTTTTTTCGTACTCTCTACTACCCTCCTCACTCTCTTTACATTGTTCTCTGATACAAAAAGTTATGTCACATTGTTTGTTTGCCTGTTGTCCATTTCATATCCTTATCTTTACTCCTGCCTCTCTAGCCTACTTTTATATTATGATGGTGCCTATATTGAATGCAACTTGATATGAAATTGTAATAAACTGACAGTTGGAGAAATTTGATGAGGCTCGTGATGTTATTCTCTCAGGACTTCAAGTTGATCCTTATAGGTATTGCACATTAACAAGTCTTGTCTTTTATTTATTTTATGATTTATGATTTATATTATAGAGCTTTTTCAGTAGTCATTTATTGTGCTATTTCATAGTGTTTTTTTCATTGGATTTGATATCATGTAGTAATTCTCTTCGGGAATGTCTACAAAAAGTGGAAACAGTGTCATCTAGTTCAACCGGGATGAGAACACGTGGGCAACCAGAACGAAATGATGACTTCGATTGCACTCTCTGTCTGAAGTTACTTTATGAACCTGTCACAACTCCCTGTGGACATTCTTTTTGCCGCTCATGTCTATTTCAGGCATTGGATCGTGGTTAGTGCTAGCTATTGTTAATTATACTTTCCTTAAGTAACCATATCTTCCGTCTTAGGTTGATTATTGTCCGCATTTGTTAGGGAACAGATGCCCATTGTGCAGGACAGTTCTGTTCATTAGTCCCAGAACATGTCCAATCAGGTGAGTTGCCTATACAATGTCACAATGTAATATAGACATTAGATAACCACATAAAAGCTTTAGATTACTTTCTGTGTTTCTTGTTATAATGATAGTGGGACGGTTAGTCACCGATTCAAGAGATAATATGTTGAAAGACCATTTGCCAAACACAAGGAAATGGCAAGTTATTTTTATCAAACAAATTTCTTGCTAAATTTGTGTCATTATATTGGCCCAAATATCTTCTTGGTGATTCATTTGATATCTATATTGGGTATATCTTATGGGCTTATAAGTTATAGGTGTAGGTATACCTCTACTCACTTTAATGTTAGATGCTGTGATCAAATATAAGTTCTAATAGATTTGGTTCACTGTTAATTTGTCCTTAATTTATGTTCCTATCAACTGTTCCTAGTGTGACATTGAAGAACATCATACAAAGGAACTTTCCGGAGGAATATGCTGAAAGGAAGCAAGAGCATGACAATTTAGTCAACGTTGGTGTAGATATGCTTCCTCTTTTTGTCATGGATGTTGTCTTACCATGTCAAAAGTTTCCACTCAATATATTTGAACCTCGGTATAGACTAATGGTGAGTTGGTCAATGGATGCTGATGGTCACTAGAAATTTCTGAATTTTAATATATATCTTGAATGTGCAAGTTGGTGATTAGTTTCCTTATGGCTCACGTCCTTAAGAAATGGAAGATCTTTTTCATTGCTTATACATATCTTTGATTGCTCGAACATACACAATCTGAATTCCTTTCTTTCCTAAAACCTTCCACGACACTTATCTAGGTACTCTATTATATTCTTTTCCCAAATCAATAAAAACCACACATAGGTCTTTTTGATCCATCTGACTTCTTATTCTTCGTAGTAAGTATATAGTTTTCATGGTAAATCTCCTCGGCATAAAATCAAATTGATTTTCTCCGATGTGACCTTGTGTCTCGATCTTTACTGAGTTACACTCCCCCTAAAGCATCGGAGTATAACTCGTGAGTTTGAATCTTCATATAATTTGCATAGTTTTTTGTCATCTTTAAAGATAGGTATTACTGTACTTCATCTAAATTTATTCGGCGAGCTATTAGACCTCAAAATCACATTGAATTGAATAGCTTTGTGAGTCATCTCATACCTTTCTCTTTTAGCCCTTCCCTACTTCAGTGGTCTATTATGTGATCCAACTTCCTTACCATTTGCCATCCTCTTTAAAGCTTCTTTTACCTTTATATCTTTTGATTTTTCAGTAGGAGTCATTTTGATCCTCCTCTCTAATAGCAAGTCTCTTTGATGTCAAAGAATACTTTTGTCCGTCATTGAAGATATATAGCATATTTACTTTTTATTTTGGGGGTGAAAAAGAAGTATACTAATTGACATTGGAAAAATACATGCAGTTTATCTTATAATTTGCTTAAATTAAGAAGGCTGTTAGTTTTAAATTAATTGTATTTATGATGTCATTTCCATTTAGTTTTCTTTAAAAGAAAACAGGAAAGGCAAGTGATATATTGAACATGGTATAATATACTTGCATACATCATGAATATTTTACTTATGTATTGCATAACGGTAACTAGTATTCATTGTTTACTATATCCTTTTAAAGAAGTTGTATTTTTATTTGTTTGTTAAAAAATGAAGATTGGGTTGGGGAATCAGCAAGACTGCTGGTGAATACAGAATATTCAGCTTATCCATGGTTTTTGAGTGGTAAGCAGAAGCAAAAAAAAAAAAACAAGATTTTCTGGCTTCCTTCCCTAGTTAAAATAATTATTGGCAAAGGCAAATTTGTATACTTAATATATCAACCATATACTCTTTCTCCAAAATTCCATACCTGGTAGTATTCTGGAAAGAGATTTTGGATGGTTCTGGTTATGCTAGTTGACCTTGTATTTGTAACTCACAATTGTATTTGTAACATTATTTAGAGGATTTAGAAGAGTGGTGAGTATTGATATGTTCTGTGTGAACTTTGAACGTTATTGTCAAATTTACATAAAGGCTGTTAATAAACACTAATTTGGGAATCATTTGGCATATTTAATTTGTGGAATGTTCCACTGACTAGTGATAAATAGTATTTATATTCAAATTGTCTGAAACTCTGAATGTCATCATATCTCTGATTTTTTTTTTCTGTTGGAAAAAAACAGGTAAGAAGAATAATGGAAGGCAACCATCGAATGGGAATGGTAGACTATTATCCTTTTCCTTTTCTTGCTAAAGCTATAGAGTTGCACTGACTATATCCATCTGTTACTGTGTTTGACTTGTCAATCGATCTTGTAGGTTATAATTGACTCTTCAACGGGTTTCTTAGCTGAGTTTGGCTGTGAAGTAGAAATCACAGAGTAGGTGCTTGGTGCTTTATTTCACATCTAAAAAAATTTCAAATACATAACACCCCCCCCCCCCCCCACCCCAAATTTCCCATATGAAATTTCTTCTCATGTATGTCACATGCTTTAAAAAAAATTCCATTCACTGGTGTAGGTGTGAGCCACTTCCGGACGGTCGTTTTTATATAGAGGTGAGAATTTAACTGTTTTCTCCCTATTTATGTTGGTTTCTATGCTCTAGTTATGATAATTGGTGAAATTGAGGTTTGAGAGTTAATATTTTTAGTCTCGCTTTCAACTTTCAAGGGAGACACTTTTCTCTGCCAAATTGTTTTCGATTTTCTAAGAGCATCTATGAAGTGCAGTTCTCTTACTACAGGAGATTCCCAAAATATCAAAAAATTCACTATCTTTAAAATTGTCACTTTTCCAGTTTCCAAACCCAGATAATAGAGGTGGTAGAGGGTAAATGATTTTTTTTTCAATGGATTTTCTTTATGTAGCTCTATCTGTGAGCAAATTGAGGCTAATCGCATCCTGTCTAGAAAACACAAATATGATGTCTTAAATGTCACGACTCCACAAATGTTAAAAATTATAGGACAAATGACTTTAATACAACACATAAAAATAGTATAAGATTAATAAAAAAGAAACACAAATCTTAAATCAAAAGAAAGACATAATAAAAGTTAGCATCGGTCATTTTAGACATATTGAAATGCTATCATTTATCTAATTACTAATTATTGCTTTATTCTTATCTGTACTGGTATAAAAGTAAAACGATGGTAAACTGCATCTAGGAGAATTTGAAGTGTCTTTGAAGCTTTTGACACAAACACATGTCTAACATGGGTATGGCATGGGCCAAGCTACTATTTTGAAATTTCTATACTACCTTGATCCAGCACTAGTATTCCAAAACTAATTGGAGATTAGTTAGAACGGTACAGATCTCCATTATAAAGCAAATAAGCTGCATTTTGTCAGGATGTTAGTTGTGTACAATGTTCTCATGGTTAAAAATTTAACTACATCGATTTATGACAACCTATTTTGATGAATCAAGAAGCAATTTATTCAAATGGACCTATAACGTGTGTTGAATATAATTTCCAAATGGTCTTGACAATTGTTGAGTTGTACAAGTTCACTCTAAAAGTTAGTATTTGTAGTGTTTCTCATTTTTGTTTTTATCACTGCCGGGTTGATGTTAATGGTCTAAAGATACTTTTGATGCTCCTAAGAAATTTTCATCAAAATAGACATGCCTTTTCTTTGATTTTTTTTCTTCATTGTGTAAGAAAGTATAACTTTGTGCAGATTGAAAGTCGTAGGAGATTTCGCATCATCCGTTCCTGGGATCAAGATGGGTTAGTTGTCTCTTGGTGTTATGTTTCAACAAATTTTCTCACTGTTTTCCTTTTATGGAAATTTGGTTTTATATCTTAATGTTTCATGCAGGTATCGTGTTGCAGAGGTTGAATGGATACAAGATATTATGCCAGCAGAAGGGACAATAGAAAGAGAGACTGTATGTTCACTATAATTTTTTCATGCATTTATTAGTAAAGTTTCCATGTTTGCTGGATTGCATACTAATTTCTACGACCTTAGATATGTAAAGCTTAATGCATAAAGGCCAAGGTTTTTAATAAGGTTAGCAATCACGATTTAGGCCGCAACTACATGTTTTTTGATGTTGCCGTAATCATTATTAAGACCATATCAACTGCATTTCACTGTGATTCTCAGTAGTTCAAAGATTGCGACCATGACTGTAATTTATAACCTTGGTATAGGCTTCATAGGAGATAGACTGGTAAGACTAAATAAAGAATACTATCATACGTTAGTTATAGACTGTTTGTTTTAAGCAAAGAATACTATCATAATATGACTGCATTGTGTATGTCAATATACTATTCTTAGCTCTGCAAAAAGTAGCTATTTATTCCTTAGCATCAATATGCAAGAATTGCTTTACACTCTTACCAAAATATGAAATTATGGAACCTTGAAAAATTAGACGTTTGATTGTTCCCAAAATTGAATTTTCCCAAGGCTTTATTTTTTCGATGTTAAGCTTTAGCTGTAAGTCAGATGACTCTTTATATTGAATGCATTATTGTTGCAAATTTCCATGTTTCTAACTTTCTAAGTATTGACTTATTTCTACATTACTATAGTTACAGGAATTAACACAAAATGCAGCAGAAAATGCTCGATCATGGATAGGAAGAGCTAAAGTAGCAGCAAGGCAAGGTACATTTTAAACCATTGATCACCTACCATTTCTTTGTAGATGTCATTGTGTTAAAACTTGGATATATTGGGGCATCTCCTTTTCCTCCAGAATGGATATCCTTATTTTTCTTATTTGCACCTCTACAAATAATGACAATACTGCTGCAGTACTAAACTATAGTAAAATATCATACAGATCAAAGAAGATTTGAGAGACTCGTGAATGTTGAAGGAATGATGCCCTCACTAAGAGACCCCGAGCCCTTTAGTTTTTGGGTGATTACATCTGTGACTTGACGTAGTTTTTAATTCTCAGTAAGAACACCAGCATTTTCTGTATTAATTGCTATGTACTAATGTACTAGTATTCTTGATTGCAGCTGACTACCCTCTCCAATCGAAGGCCTTCCGAAAGATTAGATCTCCTACGCATTAGAGATACTACAGAGGTATTAAGCCATTTTTAGAATAAAATAATAAAATTCAATCTTCTGACAGTGCATTTGTACTTTGTAGCTTCATTATAAATGGATATTTACAACCTTAGTTACATCTTGTGTATGTTATCAACTAATAAGACTTATTCCTTGTTTTCTTGTAGAGGATTAGACGAGGCCTGATATTTCTCCGAGCAGAGGAACAAGGCTGCAGAATTCAGTAAATTCAAGCTGAGGAGTGCTGCCATTGTCATTGCGATTGAATATTTATTTGATGTAAATTCATTTAAAAATTGGTCAATATTCTTTGGCCTCATAAATGACTGTTCATGAGGTCTTTTTTGTTGTAACATAATGTTAGACCCAGTTTTTCTAATATATATCAGCATCTTCAACACATTTTATTTTTGACAGAATCTACAGCGCATTTTATTGATCCGTTTGCAAATGTTCATTGTTTTAAAGTTCGAATTATTATGCTGGCTGAATAAACTCTACTCATCAAATTTCATTGATGTTCATGTGAAGCAGCAGGGGTCAATTAACTTCAATTGAAGCTTATGAACTAGTAAATTGGAGTTATCTAAAACATGTCATGGAAACGATAAGCTTTTGTAGAAAATGGGTAGATTAGATGATAATGCATTCCGAGTCAATTCAATACACAGTGATGATGAATTGGGAAGAAGTTGATTTTGTGACTTTGGGGAGAGTCTTAGACAAGGGGATCGAACCATTCTCACTTTATCTTAATGTCATTTGCGCGAAGGGTCTTTCCTCTCTGATGAAGAGAGCAAAAGCCAAAGGAGATATTGATGGAGTTTAAGTGTGTAGAGGGGTCTTAGATCTCAGCAACAATCCAAACTTATACTTAGGTTCCTCCATCTAATTCAAGAGATTATTGATAGAGGGGATGAGAAGATATGCAACTAACATTAGAGAATGTTTTTAACACACTGGATAAGTATCTTCCCCAATAGAAGCATGACATTCAGACTAGATCAATGAGTGTTAGGTTTATACCTGACTGATTCTAGTGTCGGTTGGAGATTGTTGGTGTAAGTCACAGTGGCCAATCTATTTTGACTAGATTACTATTTGTATCGCGAAAATGATGTGCGTGTGTGTGTGAAGCATTTCATTTATTATGTTATTTATTTATTATTTATAGCAAACTACCCAGAATAATATGTCTAGATCAATAAAACATCAAGTGCGATTTGATCATTATTGAACATTTCAAACTACCCAGAATAATATGTCTAGATCAATAGGGGGAGGGGGGAGGGCATATTTTCAATTCTAAATTGAGAAAGCTATAAAATGTCTCTATACATAAATGAATTGTGATTAAAAATGTTATATTGTTATCTATCGTGTCATTCTTTTTTTAAATCTCAAATATATATTAAATATAGATTAATCTTTTCAAAACCTTCCCTTTCTGCCCCTCCAAAACCCCTTCATAGAAACATACCCTAAGGGCCTGTTTAGGGGTTTGGAGGGGAGTGGAGTTGAGAGAAAGCTATAGAAATCTTTCACCATAATTGAGAGAGTAATTTTGTAGACAATGATAAGAGAATGCTTATGAGTAATATATTTTTTATTTTAAGACTATTGTAAAAGAATGTAAATGATTCGAAGAATTTGCCTAAGCCTCCAAAACCCTCCTCTTTCAATACATTTTTTGAGTTTCTCCAAATTGGGGAGATTTATGTATCGCTAGATAGGTTGCTAATCTCACCACAAAAAAAGATAGTTTTCTAATCCCAATAAAATATGAGTTAGGATCCTCACATGCACTCGTTGTATCAAATAGGAGAGAGTGACACATAATATAATAATAAATACAATAACTATGATTATCTTTTTTTGGTAAACCAATGTATCCTCCACAGCGACTGTGGAGACTAATCCTTCGAGGTATCTGAGATCCATTTAAGGGGTTGACCTCTCCCAACAAATGTTTTTCCATACGCATCGGCCAGAGATCGAACCCGAGACCAAATAGTTAAGAGACCCAAATATCTACCACTTATACCACATTATGTTGGTAACTATGATTATCTTTTTGGATGTGTCACTGGTTGACACGACAAGTACCCGTGAGAATCCAAATTAATGGAATGAATGCCAAACTGACATGGTGAGTTTGTGAAGTTTTAACTTGTTAATGCCCGAACGAGATGATACTATATTGTTACAGGTTAGGTAATTTCCCACCTTCATAGTCAAAAAGTTACCCATTAATTAATGAATAACACTAAATTTTAACGTATATATAATTAATATTTTTTATTAGATAATTTTACCAGTTCAATAAATTGAATTATAAAAGTATTTTAAATTTTTTAAATTTCATATGAATAGTAAAGAACTAATTAACTTTGCCAATGAAGTTGACTCGGTTGGTAAGGAGTTGGCTTATTCTCCACAATGGCGTGGGTTCATCTCTTGCCGGCGTGAGAACCTTTTTTGTAGGTGATCTGTAAGTACCCCTGTAAGCTCTCAAAAAGCTTTTTTTTAATAAACAAATGTATCCTCTACGGTGACTGTGGAGACTAATCCTTCAAGGTATCAGAGATTCATTTAATTGGTTGACCTCTCCCAACAAATATTTTTCTATACGCACCGAAATTGAACTTAGGACCAAATGGTTAAGAGACCCAAATATTTATCACTTGTGCCGCAAGTTAGTAGACTATGTTAGTAGTATAATATGGTATTTAAATTATAAGCAAATATTTACTAATATATATTCGTTATCTACCATTGTATATTGTATAAATTATCTATACATACGTATACATATCCACAGACTCAATAAAATCAGTCTTAGAATCGTCAAAAAAAAATCAAATTTAGCCGTACAATAGAAAGGAACGTACCGACACTATATAATATTATTTCAATAATTAATGCCCCCGCCAATTTAATAATTTGTCAACTAATATTTTTCTTTTCTTTTCAATGATTTAATTTGTATTCAATCACCTAATTACAAGGCAAGTTGCAAGAACTAAAAACGAGATAAGGCTTCTTTATCTACTCTAACAATATTCCCTTTATATTATGGAAACTAATTTAGGTACTATTTTGTAAGTATTGTTTGTAGTGTTCATTAATTACAACACATGCTGTCAATTTTTTTTTTAATTATAATACATGAATTTATCAACAAAAATAATTATAACATGATATACGGATTAAACATTTCTATTAATTTTAAATTAAAAGCAGTTCTTTTTTTTCTCTATTAGTTACACAGTCTATATCTATATATTGAATTGTGAATTATGATTAGAGAATGATTAAGACAACATCAAATAATTTACCTAAGTTTTTTCCTTATATTATATACGACAACCAATCAACTCAAATTAAGATAATAAGATAAGATAGGTCCTCATCCTTAATTGAAAACTATCTAACTAACTAACCTAGTCAACATACGTATGCATATAGGTAACCAATTTAGTGATACTTGCACCATGGACTATTTCCTCATTGGCCACCAACACCTTCAAGTTGGATTAGAACTCAATTTCTTCCCAAACCCACATTCATTAGTAATGCTTGGGATTTGCTTTTTATTTTTTTAAATTGAGGGTCATGATTAATATATTGCAATCACATTATTTTATATAGTAGTTGCTGATGGAAGTAGATGGTATAACTATTTTTACATCACTTATTATTTTTGTCATATTTGCTATATGTATGTAAGGAAAGTATTTGGTGAGAGAATATCTTTTATGTGAAAATAAAGAGTAAATCTACCCAAGAGCATTTGATGAGATGGTAGGAGTCTCTCCAGTCCTGGGTTGGAATTCAGCTTTGGGCATGCAACAGTGTTAAATATCTTACGGGAGAGCTTTGCCACCCATTGTGTTCCTACCCGGATCGTAGGATTAGTCTCTGCACTTGCGCGCAGAGGATACCCAGTTTATACAAAAAAAAAGTAAATATTGATCTTATAATAAAATATAGATATTCGAAAGTTAAAAGTTATTCAAAAATTATATGACTATTTTTAAAGGGGTTTATATTCTTCCAGACTAACTAATATTGTGATTATTTCATGTAATAATTTGAATATAGACACTAAAAATTTCATAGACTCAGCTGTTTTTTTTTTCGACAAAATAGATTCAGCTGTTGAATATCCTATTATATATATATATATATATATATATATATATATATATATATATATATATATATATATATATATATATATATATATATATATATATATATATATATATATTAACAATTGAAGTTTTTTTCCAGACCATTTCTAGCTACCCATGGTGTAACATCCCTAGTTCGGTTAATTTCGGTTTTACGAAATTAACTAAAGATTTATTATTTGATTAAATAGTAAGTCTATTCATGGTCACGTTAGGGAAGTGAAATCGTTGTCTAAGTGTGTGATTATATGATTTAATCGCATTATTGTTCCAAGTATGTGCTTGTTGAATTAAACTAGAGTGGGGTATTAGTAATAATGGGGTGAGAGTAGCATAGGGGTAAAACAAGACTTTCACTCATCTTTATTTCCACCCTCAGCTGATCCTCTCATTATATCAAAAACACACCTCACCAAACAGAAAAATAGAAGAGAAGAATAGAGAGAGTGAGGGAAGAGTGCGAAGAGAAGGGGAAGAAAGAAGGAGGGAGAAATTCAACAATCCTCAATGCATGTAGCCCATTTCGGTACCATTTTTCTCCTATTCCAATTCTCTTTCCATTGATACTAGTTTTATGAGCTCATTCTCTATCTTTTCTTCTCCACCATTTTCGAATCCTAGAGCTCAAATTAGCTAAAAATGGAGTTTTAGGCATTTGGGTACTTGTACAGGGTCCAAGGAGGTTCTATGTTTAGTTAGAAAGCTTAGGAGCCAGCTACATTGTGGATTAAAGTTCAAAGGAGGGGTTTTTGGTTGCTGGAATTCGAGTTGGTTCGTTTGGGTCAGTTTTGGAGTGGTTTTGATAGCGTGGGAATCGATTCGGAGATAGCTCGAGAGGTTTTGTTCGTGTATAAACTACGTGGTTGTTTTTGTGTGTGATTTTCATCGCAAGAGGTGAGTTCTATACTCGCTTAGGGATGTTTTCGATACTGAGTTTGCATGTTTTGAGTTGAGTAACATTGAGTTTCGTTTTCATAAAATGTCGTCAAAACCGTAAATTGAAAATATGCATGTGTTGATGTTCATGAAGTATCGATTGTTTGACAATTATGTGATTGTTGTGATTATTGTTCTGGACTGGAATTAATGTTTGGTTGTGTTAGGAAATCGACCGGTCTGAATATTGGAAACGAACGAAATGGGGATTTATTTGAAAAACTGCATTTCTGAAACATTGATTGATACGCACGGGTCGTGCGCATCCGTCTGTCACTCACGCGCAAAACTTTAAAAATGCGCACGGGTCGTGCGCCTTAGCACACGGACCGTGCGTCCACTTCTGTTACCGTCTTCCAAAATATGTTTTAAGCCATTCCATTTGGCTCCAAGTCCATTCCAATCCCTTCCCCAACCCTATGTATTGATGAAATAACTGTAATTCGCTTAACTGAGTGTGGGCATGTATAAGACATTGAAATTTATCAAAGTATGTCAAATGTTTGATAACCGATTAGGGTTACGAGTGAGAACGCATGTACAGGATAATGGAATGAAATTACTTGATATAATTCAAGGTATGTTAATGAAATGGCTTGATATAATTCAAGGTATGTTAATGAAATGATTTGACATTATTCAATGTATGTTAATGTAATAATTGAGGTGACGACCTCCATGAATAGCACACTAGGGGAGGGAAGTCATGAGCCCATAACCTAGGCCCCGTCTATGTTTGCCCACTGATGAAAGGATTAGTGGATTGGGTTCACTGGGGGACTGAAACTGCAGGTCTCCGGTGTTGTGTTAGTATGAAATGCAACCCGTAGTCGCTTAGTAGGGCTACGAGTTGAAAGAACATATTGTCACGTAGTCGCTTAGTAGGGCTACGAGTACAAAAGAATAAAGCATAATGAACCGCTAGTGTTAGTAAGGGGTCTCGATAGGACTCACTGAGATAATGTTTATCTCACCCTTTAATGTTGTTGTTTTTCAGAGAAACAGGGAAAATCGAAAGCAGTGAAGCATGGCTAGATGGTGTTCCGCACGATGACATTGAAGACTAGCTAGCTGCTTATGTTATTTCTAGTTTTAAGCACTTCGATTATATAACTTGTACTCGTACTTAAAGTTGTATATCGGTTTCCACTTTATTTCTGTATTTGGATATTGAACTTTAGGAATGAGGCGAGGAAGTCTAACTATGGAACTTAAGTTATCTATGTACTTCTTTTTGAAGTGTTGAATTGTGAGTGGTACTTTGACTTGTTTAGTGATCAAGGTTTTAGTATTGTTCAATGTCCACAAAACAGGAATAATACTCTGATGTATGCTATGAAAGTATATTCTGGTATATCCACTAGGTGTGATATATCGGGGTGTTACACATGGAGTATCTCAACACTTTCAGCGAAAGACAAATTTTTGTGCTTAGGATCAAATTTCACACTGGCCAACACCGAGTTTGTCCATTGCAGAAATCAAACATGAGATCACCGAGTCGACCCCTGTGTCCCGAGGTATTTCATACTTCATTTGATAAACTATCAAATATTTTTAAACTTTGAGAAAAATTGAAGAGTTGATCTACTCATTAAGAGCATTTACTTTGACGGTTAGATTGGTTTTTTTTTTTGATAAGCAGTGTTAGTGGGGGTGGGGTAATGTTAGTTTTCGGGGTTTGAACCCGGGACCTCCTTCTTGCACTCTTTTGGTGCACTCCTTCAATATCCCTTAGCTCGCCAACTGAGCTACCTATTTAAAAAATACACAATCATATATATATATATATATATATATATATATATATATATATATATATATATATATATATATATATATATGACTATTCATGTTAGGTTTGTTTCAAATTCTAGACCTTCATAATTATGGGGGAAAATTGTGGTGGAAGAATCACGGGGGGAAGCCGCGATAGATAAAAACAAAGCAAACAACTAGGAAATGAATCCTATAATTTTACCTAACTTTAGGCTACTTTGATGAGGGGAAAGTAAAAAGAGATGGAAATAAGATGAGAGAAAATGTGTTAAAAGAGAGAGATAGATAAAAAGTTAGGTCCCTTTAATTTGCAAACCAAAAAGTACTGAACTGGAATGGACAGTACTGGACAAGTTTTTGTCTAATACATTGTTTGGTGAACAATGGATAGCACAAGCAAAAAAAATGTAAATTGTACTATAATTCTCTTTCTAATGTTTATAAGGATTTTATATAACATATATTTTAATATAATTTAAAAATAAGGAAATATGTGCGATGGAGAAGATAGAAGAGAGAGAAAGAGAGAGACGAGAGAGATAAGTTATGAGATAAGAAGATATAAGATAGATGAGAGGAGAGAGGGAGAGAGGTCCTAAGATGAAAAGATATAAGAGGGGTGAGAGAAGAGAGGTAGAGAGAGGGAAAGAGAAGAATAAGATAGGGGAGAGAAAGAGAGAGAATAGAGGAGAGAGAAAAAAGTTATTGAGTAGGAAATAAAAATAATATTTTGGTATTTTTTTGAGTAATCAAAAAGTTGTACTATAGTTTTGTGAGGTACAAGAATTTAAGTTTTGTCCGGTTCCTTGCCCCCTTGTCCGGTTCCTTGCCCCAACTTCTGTCCATTACCATGAACAGTTTCCAAATCAAACAAGGTACAACTGGAGTTGTTCAGTCCAATCCCTTACCCTTACTGTTTAGAGTGCATTTCCCGGCCAAAAAGTTATTGCCAAAAAACTAGCTTTTAAAAATGCTGAAATGTTGTCAAAAAAAATGCTGAAATGTTTTTGCCATTTCAAATATGCTGCAATGTTGCCTAGAATAGTGTGTTTTTTTTTCCGACGATTGCTAGCTATCCACGGAGTGTCTCAACACTTTCAACGAAAGACTAATCTTCGCTCGTGCTTAAGATCAAACTTCGCACTAGTCAACACCGAGTTTATCAACTGTCGGAATCGAACTCGAGAGCACCGAATCGACCCCCCGTATCCCAGGATAGATTAAGCCTATGAGTCAACGGTTGATTGAATAGTGTGTTTTTTGATTTTACGTTCAAAACAATATTAGACAAACTGGCACTCAATAATTAGAGTACTATTTAAAAAGGTTGCACAATTTTACTAGTATGTTTTAATCATTTAAAGTTAGATAATTCAATAGTAAAACTTCACTCTTCTCTCCTTTTCAGTTAAAAAAGACACACACACAGACACATTATATATCATGCAAAATATCTTGCAAGGTACGTTAACTTATTGAATACCACGTGAGAAGAAAAGTGTAAAAATAGGATCCCAAATTATTACTTTATCACATTCTTCATTCCTTTTATTTTTATTTTTTGGTATATGGACATTCTTCATTCTATATTTTCTTTGTCAATTTGTTGTTTTACCTTTTTTTAATTTAGCACTCGTGTCTTGAGTTTTTTTTATTGAAAAAGCAACATGGTGCTTAAACTTCAAGGATAAAAGGGTCAAAATTGAATGATTCAATTGTGATAATTTAGATATATATTTGCTGGACCTATAATGGATTCTAGCCAGCAATAATTAATAAAATACTAAATAATGTGCATTATAAGTAAGGAGACATTTCATAATCAAGACAAAGACCAAAAGCTTGTCATACCAAATCACTTATTGCTAATAATATGTCAATTCAGTGATGCCAAATAAAAGGTGCCATCTTAAACACATCACAAAGTTGGTGAAAGTTCACATAACAAAAAGAAGAATCTTCAATGTTTTTTTTTTTAAAAAAAATAAAGAGTTTAAACTCTATTTACCAACCGTGTAAAATTTTTTACACAGTCATTCAATCAAATTTCACCATAATGTCCTCACTCTCATTATTTTATCTGTAATTACAAGCTGTCAACGTTAAAATTACAATTGTATCAACTTTGATGAAATGAATAAAATATTTGTTAACTTGATATAGCAAATTACAAATGAGGGTCCATCTTTCCATCTTTTTATAAGGACCCTAAAAGAAGAATTATAAAAATTGCAAAGACTAACAAACAACTCCACCTAGGCAAATAGTTAGTTTAGTTTTGTTGGCCTATCCATTCATTTTATAACATCAACACCTTTAAACTCTCCAACCTACCCATCCAAAAATCAAGAAACTAAGGGAAGAAAACCAAACACCAAACACCCTCATACACTTGACACTTGTGTTTTATAGAGATTGTGAGAAGCCTCTCAATTCATCATCACCTTTTCCCCTTATTCCAATGGAAGTTTCAAACAAGATTGTGAGAAGATCAATCCATAGTTTCCTTCAAAACTATCATTATTTCACTACATCAACAGCTTTTCTGGCTTTTCCTTTCTCAGTTTCAATACTTCTCTCACAAGCTTTAGTCCCTTTCTCTTCATCCATCCTACCTCAAATATACAATCACCTAAGTACTCTCTTTGATGCTGCAGGGTTTCCCTCTTCACAATTGTTCACTATTCTAAACCTTAAAATTTCTCAAACAATCACTTCCTCAATCTTCACACTTCCTTTCACTCTCACTTTTCTCCTCATTGCAAAAGCATCAACAATTCATGCTCTTAATAATTACAAACACAAAGGAAATTTTCCACCTTCTTTTACTAGTATAATATCTCATTACAAGCCACTTCTTCATACTTATATATACAACTCATTCTTCATTTTCTCAGCAAATGCATCTTCTTTTTGTCTACTTTTTCTGGCCTTCAGTTTCTCCGAAGGACTAGGAAACACTTCGCTTTTTCTGTCAGCTGTAGCTGCAGTTTTCTTCTCTGTGATTCTTGCTAATGCACTTGTGATATGTAACATGGCATTGACTCTTTCTGGAATGGAAGGGCGTGGAGGGTATATGGCAATTCTTAAAGCATGTGTTCTTTTAAGGGAAAGGACATCAATGGCTTTGTTCTTGGCACTTCCTGTGAATATAGGCCTTGCTGCTATTGAGGCATTGTTTCAATTTAGGGTTGTGAGAGCTTATCATATTGGTGGAATTTCATGGCCTTTTATTGCTTTGGAGGGCATTTTCATTGCTTACTTGTATTCAATTTTCATTGTCATTGATACTATTGTGAGCTGCATGTTTTACAAAAGCTGCAAGATGGGATTGTGTGGTGATAAGGAAGAGAAAGGTTTTTGGAGGATTGAATTTCTTGAGGAGGGAGATTGTGGTTACTTGGAATTCAAGAATTTTCAAGAACTACCTTGAGTGACACTATTGTGAGCTTTTCTATGTATGTTTTCTCAAAAGAGAGAAAGAGCTACTAGTTATTTTAGCAGCTATTTGAAAAATTCATTCATGTTACTTTCAAAGGTATAAAGGTTTTTAGCAGAGGAACCTCAACTCAGCTATGTGCCAAAAGCAAGAAGCTGAAGATTAGTTCACCTTTACAATTTTAATGTTTCTATATTCATAAAATCTGTCTTTTTTTTTATTCCATCACTTGTAAATTGATTGTTAATCTTATACCATGTGAATAATACAAAGGCTTCTGCTTATTTTACTTATTAATGTTTCTTTCAGCATAAACTCTTTCTCATGTGAAAGGCAAAGTGGTTTACTTTTTTTTTTTAAGCAAAAAGTGAAGTGCAAAAGCAAGCCATCTCAGCTAGGCTGACACCCCTCCTAACAACAAGCATCCGCAACACTTCACAAATTAATTGATAAGAAAGTAAAAAATACAAATAAGAGGGGACGTGAACCAAAACCCTTCCAAGATAAGCATTTTATTGATAGTTTTAACAGAACAACTCGAGAGCGTGGGTTCGATAGTTTCCTTTACTACCACCTATATTTGATTGTTGCTTAATTTTTTTCTATTAGATTTTGAGGTGACTTCTCAAAATCACTACCCTCACCACCAGCATAAGATTCGTCATGTGGACCCCGATGAAGAATGTGTTAACTTGTACTAGCTCATGCTTCTTAACACCCTTTCATAATGCATGTGAGTATGTGACCATTGAAGCGCCAACATCAATGGATGATACGATTCAAGTTTCTAAATAATGGTATGGCACTGTAATTGCTGTCACAACATTAAGGTTTGCTGTCACAACTGCGAATGTGACCGCAATTTGAAAACTTTGGTAGAAATTAGTAGATTCTGATCCAAATACGTAAACGATCATTTAATAGAAATAAACTGGTAGTAGTGCTATGAATTGTGAACATGATTCAGTAATTGGACTCTGAGAAGCCTGTTGTACTATAATAACCCAAGCAAACAATACTCTATAATAACTTCAGCGATGCTACACTGAATGAAATCTCAGCATTGGTGATAAAATCAACAGATGCAAACAAAGCAAAAGATGCAACAAGTGAGGTATGTCCATGACAGCACCATTAATTGGCTACACTACCTGTTTGAATTTGTAATTTGTCTTTCTACAATTTCATTTGCCAGACTTGGGAAAATTGAATGAAACAAGAAGCTTTTACACTTCACTAACGTGTATTGCATTTCACAAGAGAAGTGAAACTAGGATTTCTAACTTGGCCTGTTGTTCACTGATAGCTACAATTCACAGATCTAATTTCTAATTCTTTTCTTAACCTGCTAACTATACAACATATGCTTGGGGGTTATCCTACCAAAATCTCTCTATTTTAAAAGGAAAAAGAGAAACTAATTTTTATGTTACATGAGAAAGAATTGGATCCTAAAGAAAAGGGTGTTAGAACTTTGTACAAGGTTTCATGGTACTACTGTTGGATTCTGGTGCTTCACAATCCAAAAGCATGTGCTCTAGTATTGGAAAAAATGCCAATGAATGATGAAAGCCAAAGCCAGTTCTATTGCAGTAGACCTGGGGGAAGATTCATCGAAGTTTCTTCTTAATTCGAAGGACAAGATTCATCATCTTCATAGCATTCACTAGATGCAGATGGACTCTCAAAGCATCTTTGCTGGGTCTTAATTGGCCTTTCCAGAATATTTTGCCGTGAATTATTCCACAACTTGCCATCAAGAAATCAACTCCGAAGGATTCTGTATGTTCATGGGTTGGTATGTGGCGAGAATTCGCAATTCGACCCCATTAGATGACCTCGAGAGGCGAATTGTCCACCATCGTCTTGGAAAGGGAGGCTACTATTATATCCAAAAGCAGACCCCTTAGGACCCACAGGTAGATCTCTGCTCTTTGACATGAGAATGATTTTGGTGCAAAGGCATAGACAACCCAGTCTTCAATTATCTTCTGCACTCTTCCTTGTCAAATCAATTCCCAAAGCCTTCTCCATTTCAGCCTCTTTCTTAGCTTTCTTCGTCGTTATCTTTTACACTCTTCTTTGCTAAGTTAACGCCTTTATTAGCCTTCTCCGCAGCCTTCTCTGCTTCAGCCTCTTTCTCAGCTTTCTTCTTCTCTAACTCTGCTTGTTTGATATTCTCTTCATGTGCTTTGCGAAACAACCTTATAAAATTTAAGAGAGTTGCAGTAACTGGAATCAAGAAAACAGCAAAGGTAAAAAGTTAACTTGGGAATTATAAAATAGGTATCAGAATAAATCACTTATTTTTTATAAACAAAGCATTAAACGTGCAGGAATGGTGAAACTACATTCTGTTCTGTCCTTCATTTTTATCGTATCATTCTGATAGAAACTGATTTCAAATAGTAAAGATTTGGAACAATTTCTGATTTATATTCACTCAAACAGAATTACAGTATAGAAATTACTATGAACACATCAATCTAGAGGACATATGAGAGCCTCTAATCTCTCCCAATGCCTAAAAAGGCCCCAATTCCCTTACAATTTCCAAGATGATCCCCTCTATAATCCCGTTTCCCTATTTATACAAACTGTCAAATAAGAAAACTGCCACACAGCAGTTATTACAACAGTTACTGCAGACACAGTACATCCTATAGCAGTTACAGCACTAATCATAATTAATTAAACTGTCACTAATATAATACACAATTTCTGCCCAATAATAATACATAATAATAATATAATAAATAATAACTGCCTATTATAATATAATAACCATAACTTCTGCCTAATAACCATAATAACTGCCTAATCTAACAATACTCCCCTCCTAAACTTTCACCTTGTCCTCAAGGTGAATTAGCAAATGACCTCCTGGATTCCACTGTTGAAAGAATAATGTGCCAAACATGTTGGAATTCTTGCAGTAATACTTGATGGAATTCATCTTGCCCTCCTCTTCTTTTTCCTCGCAATTCATCTCTTTTGCTTTCATATTTGAGCGATCAAAAACAAAAATCTTCTTCGCCTTCTTCTTTATTAGGGTTCTCTTCCTTGCTCCCTTTTGTTTTGACCATGGTTGTTTTGGTGATTTTGATCCTCTTCTTGTTTTCACCACCAATCTCGATTCTTGATTCTCTATTGAATCAATTTCTAGCCCAAACTCTTGATCATAATCAATTTCTGACCCAGAATCAATTTCTGGCCCAGATTGTTTGAGAATTGCTTTTGTTGAATTCCCCTCAAATACATGAGTATCTAACTTCCTCCAACGTTCTTCGCAATTGCGTGGATAATGAATATAATTTCCTTCCATGTCAACACTACCATCAGAATTGTCCCATTGGTCATGGTAAGTTTGGTGTCCTGTTTCATCAATTTTGTCCCTGTAGCGCCGGTAACTGCCTTGATGCCCTGGATTAACAATTCTGTCCCTATTGTGGCAAATTCTCCTAGTGCCCCCTTCGTAGTGCCCTTGACCCATTCTGTAACCGCCATATTTCCCTTGTTCGTAGCACTCTGGATGGCGCCTCTGCCCTGTTTCAGTTTCAGTCTCTTCATGATTCTGGTTCTGCACTGGCCAGAACTCTCCAGCAGTGTGGTAACTGCCATTGCGCCCTGTTACGTGCTTGTGTCGGCGCCCAGTTTCTCTGTTACTGCGTGTATGCGTTTCTGAGGCAGTTATGGAATTTCGGATTTCTTGGCAGAATTTTGTAACTGTCGTACAGATTCTTGTACAGAATTCTGTCGCCAAATAAAGCCTTTGGATTCCGCTTTCGGTTCCTCTTCCTCATCGGGTGTCGGCAAGATATCCCGGTCCTCCGGTTTATAATGCCAAAGTAGTGCAATCCCGAATGTCCGCCAAGTTGTTTGTGGATGGCGTCGACTCCACCGCTGCCACCATTGGAGGGCACCCTTTCGCAAAGCCGTGACAGCCTCCGGTAACTTCTCAGTCTCTAGTGTCCCCATGGCATCAAAATACTTGTCCATACAAATCAACCACCAATAAGAATCTCCTTTTCCATCAAATTCTGGAATTGGTTTTCTGGAAATGCTCCATGCTCTCATCCATGATTCCATTTTTTTCTCCGGGCCAGAACTGCTTTGATACCGGTTGATAGAAACCGGTTCAATTTGATATATAAATTACTGAGTTCTGCTGTTATTGATTATATCAATAACAGAATCTGAATTTACAATAGAATCCACACAAATTACAATAATAATCACAAGAACAATTCTAGAGAACATATGAGAGTCTCTAGTCTCTCCCTTCCAAGGAATTCTAGAGTCTTGGCCTCTCCCCTTTCCAATACCTTTCTAAATTTCAGAATCCAGAACTATTTTCTCATTCCTTAACTATTTTCTCCCCCTGCTTTTCTGTCATCAGTTTCCTTTTTTTTTCACTGCAATAGACTAGAACCCAAGGAAAGGCATTTATTTCAATTTTCAGTGACTTGTTGCTATCACAGTCAATAAGGTTTTTTTGAAGTTCGATGCAAATTCCAATAAGAACATAATGAGTACAAACCTACTCCATAAACCCAGAGACAAGTAAAACACTTTCAAAGTAGCCTAATTTCTTAAAAACTACATACTTGTCCCAACCATAAATGTCACAACAATGAAAACTCAAAAAGATGTATTTTCTCCGAAACATCATTTAAACGGACTATAATCTGCTAAAAATTAAGGCACCGACACCAGTAGAAAGACAGTGGCTTATGTCATATCAACAAGTAAAAATGCTCAGCCTACCTTGCTCAAAGGGAAAACTGGCAGGATTCTCACCAAAGTAGAGTGCAAGTGCGTCTGCGTTTCTACCCTGTCCACAGACCAATAACACAATCTTTATATCCCTCTTTACCTGTGCATAATATACCAAAAAGATGGTTAAGGATATTACCACAACTGAATATAGGCTTGTTACAGATGCTGCCTCTGACTCGGCTACAGAAATGAATTCTTTTAATGTCTGAAAAGAACATAAAGGTAAGTTAAATGCAGAGAAAATAAAAACCAGATGACAAACCATATGAGCCAGGATTGGCTTCATGCATGCAATATGATGGAAAACTTGTTCAACTTTTCAAAAAAATAAATAATTAAGGCACCCCTTAATGCTGACACTTAATCAATGTTTATGCAAGCCTAAAGTAGTAGGGGGAGACATATATTATTGTGCCATCACAAATGCCCTGTTAAAGATGTAATATAATAGCTTAACCTTTTGGAAGAGTAAGTTTGTGATATGGTGTCAGAGCCTCTATGGCCAATAGTCTCTACAGTTTGATCCTTCCCACCCACATTCTTCCAATAAAGTTGAATTCAGCACAAGGTAGTTTGTGATATGGTGTCAGAGCCTCTATGGGCAATAGTCTCTACAGTTTGATCCTTCCCACCCACATTCTTCCAATAAAGTTGAATTCAGCACAAGGTAGGCGGCCTTTGCATCATATAAGTTTCAAGCCCAAAGGACTCTTGTGAGGGGACATGTTAGAGATGTAATATAAAATCATTTGCGTATTTAACCTAACAGCTTGAGCAATGGATGAGTTGGTTCATGACATGTTCAATTACATCCAAAGGGCCCATAGCAACAGTTCTCCACATGCATATTACCATTACCATTACCATTATAACTAAGGTGGCAATGGTAAGAAGGTATCGACATGTGCCGACAAGTTTAGATGGATGAACAAAGAACCAATGAGACAATAGGCCTTAGTAAGCATTTTGAATGTAAATTCAGAATCAGAATATAGTTTTCTTTTAGACAGGAAAAGATAATTAATAGAAAAAATGGGAAAAGTTAACCCCGATGATGGATATCAGAAATTGCAAATTTCAGTAGGCAACCACGGACAAAAGATAAAAAACAAGCCATAAACATGTTTTATTGCCTTGACAAGATTGGGGATAACTGGCGAAAGAGAAGTCCTAAAAGGTACGTGCATCCCATTTCAACCGAAAATCTAGGAATCAACTGGAATTATGCAGAAAAAGAAATATTACAATAGTATTCTCTGAATATTCAAGAGATACGGAACTCTCCTCTTGCCGCAAGGGCCATCTAGTCCAAATGACAAGATACCGACTTTCTAAGTCTCTCCTCTTATTTATAGGCAGCATGCCTTATTACTCTTACAACTAACTCCCAAATTAACCCAGAACTAGCTAACTAAGGTTACCTATCAAACTCACTATAGTTAAAATTTTGAAGAACGTAAAATTACTTTTACAACAAGGTTAGTCTCATTTGAGAAAGAGACAACAATCGTTTCCTTCTCTAATCTTCAGTAGCAAGTTTGGGCACTTCAGTTTGAGCTTCCTCTTAGATTCTGTTCAATTCTAAACCTTGGAGGCAACACTAAAATATAAATTGCCCTCATTTTATCTTAACTCGACCTTTTGAAACGTTCTTTTATTTTGGTGGGGAGAGGCGGTATTTAAAGTTTAGTTGGAGGGGAGGTTGCCCCATGCCAAGGTAATGACATCCCACGAGCCTCAATGAGGACCTATAGTGGTATTGTATTTGTAATATTCTTCTATTGGTTAAATCACAGATGCAAATGCAATGCTTTTAATTAGAATGAAATTGGTAGCTAAAGAAAAGTTCATAACTCAAGCTCAAGTCAAAGAACAACTGTAGTGCTATTCATTTTAAGGTCAATATCAAATCCAATCTGTATACATTTATATTTCAAATTAATGGGAAAAACTGTGCCGTTCTCAGAATTGTTGCTTAATTAACAAAATTATATGCTCAATTATTAGGAGTTTGCTTCTATAGGTGTAGTTAACAATTATAGTGTGGCCCTTGGAACCATGATCACCCTTTACTTAAGGGGGAAATAAGTGCTATTCCTGGAAATTGGCAATCGGGTTTTTTCAGATTAAATCTAACTTCTCCAGGTTTAGTTGCCAATTATAGAGTGGTTCATCATGGAACCATAATACCATCCCTTACATAATGGGAAAGAGGTATTCTAAGTAGAGGTGTCATTTTGGCCCAACCCGATGACCATTGTTCTGGGTTGGGCTTGCTAAAAAGAGGCCCAGAAAAGAACTGGACTGTTTTGGCCATGGCCAGTTGGCCCATGGGCCAGGTTAGGCCCACTTTTTGTGGTTTCCTTTATTAAAAGTTGGAATGGGTCGGCCCAATATTTTGGGCTGGGTTTGGCTACAAAAACCACAACCCAGTAGACAACTGGCCTAGCCCAGCTCAGGCTGCTTTTGTGTTTTGGCCCAGTGGGCCAGCCTGGCAAGCCCAGTTTGACAGCTCTAATTAAAAGTATTGGTTATTGGATCATCTCAGATAAAAACTAAGTTTGTACCTTGTTGAAGTCCCACATCGACTAGCGATGTGGCTTAAGTAATCTTTATAAGGCTTGAGCAGTCCTTACCTAGCAAGCCAGTTTTGTGGGGATAAGTTAGGCCTTAAGTACAAATTTAAGATGATATTGGAGCCTATCATGGATCCCTTATTGGGCCGAGATCTGTATTATGCCACCCATTTGTCCATGCTCCAAATGTCCAATCCTAAGTGTGAGCCTGTGAGGGGTGTGTTGAGATCCCTGTTAATCCACCCACATCAGTCCACGCTTCAGATGTCCAGTCCAACATTGACTAAAGATATGCCCTATGTAATTCTTATAAAGGCTTGGGCAATCCTTACCTTACAATCCGGTTTTGTGGGATGAGTTAGACCCTAAGTCTAAATTTAAGATGTCCCATTTCACATATCTAAAGATTGAGACAAAAAATTGCATCCAATATCCTTGATCATGATTGATATAGGAAAACCAGTATTGTGACCCAAGTTTCGACACAGATTTTTTTACATTTTATTATGCTTTTACCATTATATAATGATGATGACAAATCAATAGACAGACACAAAAATGCTAAACACCTTCCGGAAAACTTCAGACACTGGGCCATCATTTTCAGATGCAACAAACTCCTGCTTAACTTTTTCTAATCCCTTGATGATTGCCTGCATTTCTTCTGCCAACGCCTTCAATTGTATCTGCAAAATCGGGAATGTACAATCAATATTCATTGCAATCCCATTATCTAATAAAGAAAGTTAGCCATTTCTAACAGCATTTTCTTTTGGCTAACAATGAAAATACCCATGGGTTAATTTCCCTAAAGGTTTTACCTTTGGTAACCAACCTGTTTAAACTTTCAACACCTAACATAAGACTCCATCCATTAAGTGAAAGAAAGAAATATCTGTATCAATTTAATAGGAATTTTGGTGGGGCTTGTTTTACAAGTGTGCCTGATGGGACCCATGGGGAGCGAGTCCCAAAGGAGGGAACACAGGGGCAGAGGGAAAGGCCTGAGATTAGTGAGGGTATAGGAGGAGGAGTAAGCAGAAAAAAGAACAAAGGGGGAAGAGGCTTTGTTGTCCAGTTAGTTACTGTTAATGAGAGTGAATAGGGGAACTATGAGGAGTGTAGCATGAAGGGGAGTCAGTTAGGAATTTTGGTTGGTGGCAGCACAGCATATCTACTGGGCACCAGAGGCTATATCCTTCTGTGTGAGAAGCACAGTGTTGTCAATGGCGGATGGTGGTTTATGGCGGAGAGCCAAAAATCCGCCATTTTAGGCCGCCATAAACCGCCATCCTTCACAAATTGGCCATGGCGGTTTTCAAGAAATCCGCCACCGCAATCCGCCATGGCGCCGCCATGGCCGATATTTGACAACACCGCACTCGTCTAGGATTAGGGGAGATTTTCTCTACAGTAATAGTTGCCATTACCCTTAATAATATATACTGTTTTTCTTATCTCGGGTCTCTATCAGTTCTCCTATATGAAAATTCTCGATTTTATGATTATGGGATATTGCAATTTCAATTAAGGTTTCCAAATTTGCACACTTTTGTATTAAAGTGTATATTTTCTACAAAGAAGTTAAAAGGGATTAATTACCAAAATGAAAATTACAGTGGATATTTGTCAAAAGTCCAGAGTTGAAGGAGGTTATTTTCATTTTAGATTTTTCCATTTGGGCCAATTGCACTTTCTCGCCTTAAATTAACAGTTCAATTGCATATCTCCTATAATATACAGTAGTAAGTGAAGCCCCACTTCATTTAACACGGCATTTTTTGGACGTAAAAGGGCCAAAAAAACATTTAAAACTATTTCAAAGTGATAAGTTTATGTCTCCTAGTCCCAGTGTTTTTTTTATGATGATTGAAACTTGAAAGAAGCAATTGATAAAGTCATATCCCAACTAATAAGTTGTTCAGTCTCAAGATATCTTAACAAACAGACCATTAATTGATGAATTGAAATACGGCTCAGACCTAACCTAAGGCATCAATTATGAGGAGACATTTGCTCATGTGGCAAAGATTAACACCGTTCATATTTTACTCTCTTGCTACCTACTTTGGGTGAGAACTTCACCCATTTGATGTCAAAAATGCCTTTTTACATGGAGACTTAAAGGAGGGGGTGTATATAGAGATTCCCCCAGGATTTGGATCCACAAGTGGAACAAACAAAGTGTGTAGACTGGGAAAGACCTTATATAAATTACACGGGCTTCAACAATCCCCCCAGGCGTGATTTGGGAGATTCACGAAACAATGGTGAGCCTGGGCTACAAGCAAGGAGAACATACAAACATTCAAGGTAGTTAAAATCGAGATCTTGCCTAGGACTAGGGAGGAGAGTCAAAAGCATAAATCATGGAATCGTAACACAGTCATAGGATCCTACCCAAAGTATTATAATGTATTGTAATATGAATATATGATAATGTAATTGATTAATAGTACACAAATATAAAAATAATTCAAGGAAGGGCGTAAATAGCTGTTTTACAATTATTTATTATTTATGTTTTAATATATATTTTATATTCAATAGTTATTATGAAAAGAAAATTACCATCCATGTAATAGGTCCGTTAATAAGGCCAGTTAGGTTCACCTAGCCTTAACTCGAAGGATTAATGTGTAATGATATGAAATTGATATAAATACTGAAAATTATTTCTCCACAGAAGGGAATTTTATTTACATTTACAAATGAAAAAAGAAAAGTATACGGACAGCAGCCAAAAACAGTGCTGACGGGCAGTCGGAAACGGTGCTGGCAGCAGACATAAACATTGCTGAAGGTGGTTGAAAAATATACCAGCAGCAACTAAGACTTGCCGCAGCACGAAAGTGGAATAGGCGGAGCGGGATAAAACCCGCTTTGATACCACCTTGAGAAGAAAACTATGAGAGGAATTTCTGAAGTGCTTGAGTGAAAAACACACTCAGCCAAAGCATCTATTTATATACATGAAAAGTACAATTTAATAGAAGAGAAATTAAGACAAGCACTAACTCCTAAGATGTGATTAATCTAAAAATGCATTGAACTCTATGATACAATGAATTCTAACTTGGAATGTGCAACATTAATTATATTCTATTTCCAACACAGGGTAGCAAGGTTTAGTTAACCATTATTCTTGGGATAAGAAGCACTACAAGTACAAATAAATGTTACCTTTGTGGAGGTTTCTATGCTAACAAGGTCAAGGTGAAAATCAAGGAGTGAAGGAGACTTTTCTGCGAGGACCTGAAGTTCAACAAGAAAAGAAAGAAGGAAAAAAAACAAAACGTTAAGCGACCAAATAATATATCAATCTCAATTTATGACAGAGACTTGTACCTTGCAAAGATAATGCATCAGTGTCATTTTACTGTTAGAAGCACGAGTGTCCGCGAGCTTCAAAAGGCTGTCCAACTTGAATCCAACAGCAGATCCTGAGCAAAATAGAAACATTTCACATTAATTATTTATTAGAAACAAAAAAAAACGTTTTATATTATGTTAAATATAACAAAAACACAACTAAGTTTGCCTGCTAACACTGTCGAATGGCCAATGACTATTGAAATGTTAAAAATAGAGAGAACTAGCAATATACATGTTTCCTATAACCTGGTGTGAATAATAAAGACACTGCCATTACTAAAAAATGCATACCCCTTGCTGTTCCTTGATTCAATGTATTACCCAAATAAAGAATTTTCTTCATAATTTCCTTCAGTTTGAGTGAATTCCGTACCTATTGGCAAGACAAGATGCACAAGGTCAAAAAGATACAAGCTAGAAAATGATTATTAGATTCATAAGCAAAGTACCTCTTCACAGGCAGAGTTCACTGTGTTTAAACTCTTCTTAAACTCTGTAATCTACAAGTAGAATCAAGATAAGCGACGCAAGAAACCGAACCACAACGAATTCAGAAAAATATTACCCACAGCAGCAAACCTGAGACTTAAACTGAATCTTGAAACAAAATACTCTTAATTTTGACTCCACCCGTGGCACCTTCATCACCTCCAAAATAAACTGAAACATTGTGAATGTATATAAGGATATGAATCCATTAACGGAGGTTCTTTACAAAGGCAAAAACAAAAAATCGTTTATAATCTAATGTTTGAATCCAAGAGGCGGAGATTACAAGGGTAAAACAACTTTTTTCGACATGTCACCCAGGCACCAGCAACCAATTCGTCATTGTGTTAGTACACGATCTTTGAATTGGTAGAATTACCTTTTTCATGAACTTGATTAATTTATGTAGAGATGACTATTTATAACCAGTACTTTCAATTACAAAGTCTCAATTTGCATTCAGCCAATGGTTTTCAGCAACTTGAAGAACTTAATGTGAGCAATGACTTCAAAACAAATCAGCAGCACCAGATAGTTTTATCTTTATTACTTTCAATTTTCCCCTCATATCAGAGTATAAGTAGTTTACCCTAATCATTAATCAACTGATAGGAACCAACTAGTATATTGAAGAAAATAGGGAAGAGTACATTGAATTTCCTAAAGTATTCGAGAGACTCTAGACTCTCCTATGCCAAAAGGCCCTCAAGTGTATACAATTCACAAGATAGCTCATTCCCTAAGCCATTCCTCTTATTTATAGGCAACATGCCTACCTACCTAATCCTATCCAACTCCAACTAACGGACTAACTAACTGTAACTAACTAATTAACTAGCTAACTAAGCCCTAAGCCCCTAACAACCCTAACGGCTTAGACCCATCATAAACTCAAGCAAAACTGTACTTTCTGGACACCCCAATCATCCTTCTTGCAAATTTGAAGGCACCAATGCTTGAATTAGCAATGGATATGCCAAAAAATGAATCGAATTTAAGTTCTACATGCTCACATTTTCTTTGCACAACTATTACATATTACTTTTTAAAAGAAATCAATCACTGACCTGTTCACACTTCCCCAATTTTTCCTTGTCACCAGTGTATGCCTAAATAATCATAACCAACATGAATCAAAATTACAAAAGCAAACAAATACGTGAAAAAGGTGCAACTCATAGTACAGCAGATGCCAGAAACGAGAAAAGCTAATTGCCAAAAGTTCATGATGAACATCAAACAGCAGATGGAACTCATGTATAAATTTGCTAGTATTCACCTTCAAAAGTTCCATTTCCTCTTTGGTAGGACAAGATTTAATGAGATTTTCCACCTGATCAACATCTAACACTGAATCGTCCATAGCCAGCACTGCAGCCTAAGAAAATGAATTTCAACATATTAGACAAAAAATTGCGAAGGTTAGGTGGAGATTTGAGAAGTTTGATAAAGTGAAATTTTATTGAGAATCATCCTAATGCCACTAGAATTCAAACAAAAATGTTTTTCCACTAGGTGAGGCTGTGAATATGGACCAATCAATGTCATTATGTTTTGTCTATAAGCAAGTTTTCAAAAATGCCAGTCAGAAATTATGTAAGTAGGATAATTATACCTTGAATAGTATCATGTAAATAAGAAAATCAGATAAACTTAAATATTTGTATTCATTGCTTCAAGTCTTTATGATATAGCTCTATTGCATAGTTTATACTTTATAGTATACACACAGATTCCATCAAGGTCTCTCATTTCTCTTCCCTCTCAAGTCTCAACAAGGACTGTTAGAAGATATGATAATATCTTATAATGCCTGGATACTATGACAAGTATCTTAAATTATCTCATAGGGTTAGTTTCTAATCATAAAGCATGTCTTAAGACTGTTTCCATATATAAGTACCTCTCAAGAAGGAGGACTGTTTGAAGATATGAAGATTGTTTTTTATTCCTTAGAGCATCTCATACTTGATTATTATTCATATTGTTGAATGGGTTTTAGATAACGAGATCATAGTTGTAGTTCGGTGCATCGTTATCATTTCAATGGCTGTTTGACACCAGTTTTTGGTTTTAATTGTGACATAGCCCTAACTGCAGTTTTGCCTCTGACTCTTGTTCCATACGTGATCTGGCCCTACGTAATTTGAATATTATTCTCATTCAAAAGGTATATTTGCAACAAGCGTAAAGTTTGTAAGCATTAGCTTGAGGGGGGCGGGTGTTAGAAGAAATGAAAATATCTTTTAATACCTTGATATTATGATAGAGTATCGTAAATTATCTCATAGGAATAGTTTTTTTATCTTAGAGTATCCCTTAAGATTAGTTTCCATATTTCTTATTTATTATCATGATTTGTTTCCTTATATGATTAAGATTTGGAGTCTCGTATTAGTATACATAAGGGTTACTGCTTAGTCTTTCGTATCACCAAACCATAATCATCGATCATATCAAACTATATTCAAAATTCAAAGTCATCTTTCTTTCTCTTTCCTCTTTTTCTAAACACTAAAACTTCAACAAGGTTGTTTTGATCCAAGTCTTTTCTAATAGTTTCCCTTAGCTTTCCCTCACTTTCCTCTACTCTATTTATTGGGATATCCTTTATCTGATTACACTCTTTACTACTTTTACTTCCTTACATGAGATTTTATCCCCTTCTCCTTGATAAGTTTTTCTCCTACTTATCGTCATCTTATCTTGTCTTAAGATCTTATGTACATACTCATTAACTGCAACATTCCAAACTCTACAACAACACTTGACTTATGGGCACTTAATCATTCAACATTCAGCACAGAACATAAAGTATAGCCAATATTATATCTGTTAAGTTTTTCTTTCAAAGCATCTTTAGATTACAAGTAACACTTGAAGCATTTCTCCATTCAGCAGAGAACATGAAGTATAGCCAATATTCCTCTGTCACTTTGGCTAATAGATACAAGGCTCTTTTATGTTATGCGACTTGTGATAAGGTATGATATCAAACTTTTACCATCAATATAGAGCTAGGATTGTCTTGCTGATATTGTGTTCCAAAAATAAAAGTTATATTTCATGCAAAATTAATTACAATTATTCATTATAGTATGCTTTGACAAAAAATCCAAACTTGCATACTTAAACATCAAAAATAGCCAACCTGAATTAAGAAATATCAAAGTGTAAACTTACCATCATATCAGGAAGTGGCATCTTAACCTTTGTGAGCATAATTTCTGTATTATTGGCTCTCTTTAGGTCAACCTACAATTAAGAATACAAATACACAAAATATTTATCAGATACCTGGGAAGTACCAAATAAACATCAGGTCAATGAGTTTAAAATAAATATTTGGAGTAACAGCCAAAAAATGCACCACTATACACCTTTGCAGTATCTGAATTTTAATTCCTAGGTCATAGAAGAGGCGACAATGAAGAGACAGGAAAATTAAAATAAATTTATACGAGATATTTTCAATACAGTCATCCAAGTTCAATACTTTATGTACTAAGGAATGCTAGATATTGTCCTTGACATAAAACTAAAGAAGGGTGAAAATGACTTCTTTTGTGAACAAATTACTAGGCATACAAAACAATGGTATTAAACTCGCAGTTTAATATAAAGAAAGCCCTAAACATAGCAACCTCTGTTGTGAAGTACAACTACAAATCATGGTGAATTGCTATTCCAATAGGGAAAATTACCAAGTGGATTATGTCAGTTTTAGGTCCTGCAGATTTTCCCCGCCCTCCAGATTTACCAGAGTCAGCAGGTTTTGGAACATTTGCAGAAAAAAGCTTCTCTATCTCTGAAACGTCAAACTCTTGTGCACTAAGATAGAATGTAAAACCAATCATTCAACGGGAAGGAAATTGAAATCGGGAGTGAATTGTATAATTATAACATATTGAAAAGACCCAACAAAATTTTACAATAATAGACAAGTTGAATTACATTTGCGGTTCTCCATGTCTTTGTAATTCTTCCCATAGACTTCCTTGCAGTGCCCTAGTTACCTTACTCCAATGAAGTGGCTTTAAAGAGGATCGTCGGGCTGCCATTGCACCACCTGTGGGACGTGCAAGTCCACGCCCTCTCCCTCTTGGATCAGCTCCAACTGCACCTTTTGAACCTAAAGGTGGAGGTGGTGGAGGTCCACCACCTGGAGGTCGAGGAGGTGCAGGAGCACCAGGAGCCCGAGCCCCAGGAGGAGGTGGTGGAGGTGGACCTCGACCACCTGGAGGTCGCGGAGGAGGTGGTGCTCCATGCATCGGGGGTGGTGGTGGCGGTGCTCCACGCATTGGAGGTGGTGGTGGCGGTGGAGCTCCGTGCATTGGGGGTAGTGGGGGCGGTGCTCCACGCATTGGAGGTGGTGGTGGTGCTCCATAAGTTGGTGGACCATACATTGGGGGTGGTGGGGGTGGTGCTCCACGCATTGGAGGTGGGGGTGGAGGTGGTGCTCCACTCATTAGAGGTGGTGGTACTCCATAAGTTGGTGGGGGTGGGGGAGGTGGGGCTTTAGATAGTGGAGGTGGTGGTGGTGGAGGAGGTGCTCCATTTGATGGAGGAAGAGGTGGTGGTGGCGGCGGTGGAGGTCGCGCTGCACTTGTTTGAGGTGCTAGTGGAGGTGGTGGAGGTGGTGATGGAGCTCTACTGATAGGAGGTGGAGGCGGAGGTGGTGGTCGTGAAGCTATATTAGAAGTAGGTGGGGGTGGAGCCATACCAAAAGGATGTGGAGGGGATGGAGGTGGTCGGGCTATGCTAAAAGGAGGTGGAGCTATATTAGAAGGAGGTGGAGCTATGCTAAAAGGAGATGGAGGTGGTGGTGGTGGTGTGGGAGCTACACTAAAAGGAGGTGGAGGTGGTGGTGATGTTGGAGCTCTACATATAGGAGGAGGAGGAGGAGGAGGAGGAGGAGGAGGAGAAGGAGGTGGCGGAGGAGGAGGAGGAGATAGAAATTTACTTAAAGGTGGTGGAGGTGGTGCGGGTGGTGGTGGAGGTGGAGCTTTAAGTGATGTTGGGAATGTTGAGGGAGGACATAGTGGAGCTCTGTCCATAAAAGACAAAGGAGGTGGGGGAGGGGGTGGAGAAGGTATAGATGTAACACCATATTTTGGAGGAGGGGGAGGGGGAGGAGGTGGAGGACAGGGAAGGGAAATTGCACCAAGTAATTCAGAAACTTTTGACGTAATTGCACTCTCTATTAGAGGAGGAGGTAAACCACCACTATTTTCTTCAACTACAGCAATTGATGAATATACAGACGTCCAATGGGTAGCAGGGGCTAATAAGCTCCTTCTATTTTGCCTAGAAAATGGAGGTGGGGGAGGAGGAGGAGGAGGACAGGTTACAGTTTGTAAGTTCATCTGTTTATCTTGCTTTCCAAATAATTTCAAATTAGGTGATGGTGGTGGTGGTAGATGTGGTATTGTAGACACTTTACCATCCAAGGAAGAAGATGGTGGTATGCATGGAGGGGGAGGGGGAGGAGGAGGTCGTTGCGCTTGATCGATGCTCAATTGTGGTGCTTGTGGTGCTTGAGTAGCTGACTGAAAAGATGTCTCTATAACTGGCATTAATGATGATAGTGGGGAGCTTGAGCCTATATCTGTAATGCTTTCTGAAGATTTTGAACTGTCCCCGTTATAACTTTTCAGGTTATTTGTCATATCCATAGAATCATCTGCTTCAGAGACATGAGAACTTGAAACAGGGCTTTCTTTGGCATCAGTCATTTTCTCCTTTACAGGGGTAGCATTTGACAGAGCGGCTGGTGAATTATTATGCCTTGTTGGTGGATATGAGACATGCATTGAATCTTGATAAGAATCCTTGTTAGAAGGTATCCACTTAGGTTCTGCATTTGGCTTTGCTTGTTTTGCCTGAAATCCCCGTGGCTCTTGGTGTTTAGTCTTTTGCTTTTCTGTAAGATTATCTCCCACTAGCTTCGAGTTTGAAGGAACTTCATTACTTTCAACAGATGGAAATAGCTTATCCATTTGTAATCCGGAAAGATCATGCACCTGCTGCCCTTCCTCAGGCTCTAATTCGTTTAGTGTTCCATTGTTATCTCCATCATTCCTGTTTTGCATAACTGCCAACTCATCATTCACGTCCAAAGTGACTTCATTTGTCTCCATAGTTTCCATCATATCAAAAGTGACTGAAGTTGAAGTTGAATTACTTTCTCCATCGTCCACAGCGATATCTTTCAATGGATGATTATCTGAGTCTACCCTTCCATCGAGCTTGAAATTCACATCATCATCAATAGTAATGTCTTTCACCGCATTAATACCAGAATCCATCCTTTCAACCTGTTGGTGAATCCCATCATCTGGTGTAGAATCCTGTAAAGTATGAGGATCTGAATGCTCTTTCCAGGCCTCTTTCACCGCATTAATACCAGAATCCATCGTTCCAACCTGTTGGTGAATCCCATCATCTAGCGTAGAATCCTGGAAAGTATGAGGATCTGAATGCTCTTTCCAGGCCTCTTTATGACTTCCACCATCTACTGCATTGTCACGAACCATTGGAGAATCACAATCCCCCTTACCTTCCTGTGCATCAATTACATTGCTGAAGATCTCTTCCACTTCATAGAATTCCTCAGGTGAAGCACTTTCTGTCTCATTTTCATCTCCACTCACACTGACTGTGGTTAGATTAGGTATAATAGCATCAGCATCCAAAAAAAGCACCTGATACAGATATGAGTATGTGTTCATCTCTAATTGACTTGAAAAATGGCGGTTACATTAGAATAACAATAACTTACCTCAGATTTAAAATCCTTGGGGAACTGTTCCTTTGCATCCCACAAAATATCAATTTCATCGCGACCCAACATCAAAATATTTGAGCGTACAAATGCAGTGTGAAACATGATTCTAAACATCATCTCCTCACGAATGAAATCTTCGCTTAAATGTATGCATTCAAGAACGACATCCCCTTGAACACGACAACGAATATCAATTTTCACAAGCATACATTCTGCCTGTGGTAAAAATTTCTTAAGAAGACTTTCTATCAAATTAATTCAAAATCAGTATGAATAGCATAACTTTACATCACCTGTAGGTAGTGGCGACCATGTTTTGGGGTTTTTGAAGTTGAGAAAAGAAGCGTAGAACTTCTATTCGTAGGTTTTGAGGGGTCCGGGCCATAAATACGTACAACAGGCCTGCAACCTTTTTCTTCATCAAATAATGGAAGATCTCTTAAAATCAAACAATCCAAATATAAGGGTGTTTCTGATGGAGGCCACTCAGAACCCAAATGTCTCCTGGAAATGTACTGAAGATATCGTAACTGAGAAGGCTGTGGGTTCAAAGGAGATAAAAGCTGGAGAAGTTCTTTGGGTGCTTGCTTGTAGACCATTTCAAGAGTCTTCTGCTCACCATTGTATTGTTTTCGGTACAATAAAAGACCAGCAAGCATAAATGCCAGTACGGGCCAACCCCCCCTTTCGCAATGCATCAAAAGCACATTTTGTTGCCCCTCCAAAGAGAGCCAGCTTTCACTTGATCGAAGGAAGTGGTGAACCATCTCCAAAGCCAGAAGTGGACAGCCCTCGTATTGCCGAGGGTACTCCATAACTGTCATGTCATACTGAGATAATAAGTCTGAAATTTGAGTGCGCTTATCCCCTTCTCTGAAATTGAACACCATGAAAGAAGCATCTGGAAAGTGATCTTGTAGCTGAGCTACAATGCCACCAACATAAACTTTATACTCGTCTTCTTCCAAGACATCCGTGGAGAAGCAACAATCAAAAACTGCATAAATATAGGAGGAACAGTCAAATATTATCAAAATACAACAGTACAGAACTCAAAAAACTTATTCTCGATTCATTATCTGCAATTCATCTTATTAAGAGGTTAAGAAACCAAAGATACCCATTGCAATGTAACTGAATTTTTCAAACAAAAGCTTTACAACAAGGCATGTGCATTAATCAAAAAAGCAGATGTCAATGTCAAGTATCATCTGTACTATAATGTAGCAAAAGCAATTGTATGCAAGGCATAAATTAAATTTCCTATGATAGATAGTTATGGAGGGAAATGAAAGAGGGGGTAAAATTTTCATTCCAACTAACTGTTCTCTTTTCTAATAACATCGTAGAATAGAAGGAATAAAATGAAAGATTATCATGAAACTTAGTGTTCCTAACTCCTAACCCCATATTAATTTTTTAAACATTATATAACTCTTGATTCAAAATTGAAAAGTTCACCCTCCCTTCCTTTTCCCTTTCCCTCCAAAACCCTCGATCCAAATATGCATATCCTAAGGGTAGGTTTCGGAGGGGGTTTTGGAATTGGAGGGGAGGTGAGGGCTGATTTTTCTTTTTTAAATTATGGAAGCTATCAAATGCATCTAAAAATAAATAGTGTGATTCAAATGCTATACAATCATTTACCATATTAATCTTTCAATTTTTTTAAATTTTCAAATATGTTAAAATATAGACTTAGTCCTCCAAAATTCCCCTCCCAAACATACCCTAAAGTATAAATAAAGTAGTCAAACTTAAAAAACACTTCTTCCAATAGTTTCTAGTAAGATATAAACCAACCTACCTGAGTTTTTCAATCAACAATCCTCAATCACACCATGTCCCGTATACAAATATTCTATCACCATTGTTTCAAATTCAACCTTCAGTATCCCATTTCAGATATTCTATCACAATTTTTAGATACATAAAAATTTAGAGCAAATGGATGGTACCCTAATCCAAGAAAGAAAATATCTTCAAGCTTAAAGAGTACCCTAATCCAAAGCATCCCAACTCGAGGGTCCAAACGTACACTTACAAAGACTTACATTTAGCTCACTCCAAAGAGAAAAGTGAGGGGTTATACCTAAGACTTAATCTGTCTCACTCCACTCCATCATCCCTTGGTTTTACACTTTGATACACTTTGAACAACCTACCATATACCCAACCAAATATTTTTTTATAGAAAAAAACAAATATACCAAACTCAATCCCACTTATGAACATGAATGTCAATCAGCAAAGTAGAAACTCACAACAAGAATACCAACCATGTCAACTTCATAACGCATGAAACATTACTAGAAGAAGCAATAAACAAATAAATAAACAATCAGAAAATTCCATGCTTTTGTTAACTAACACATTACATTGTCATTATCATTAGTCATAACCGTTGTTCCAAACTTCAATTCTCAAAAGCTCGCATTTTAATACCAATGTGAGGTGAGAGAAAAAATAAAAAAACTGAGAATGTTGAGATTTGAAAAAACAAACCGTAAACTCTCTCAGAGATCTCAAGAAGACGATCTGGTGGCTTCCGATAAAAGAATCTTCGGAACAGCGCCATACGATGGCGCTGTTACTTCCCCGATCGGATCCAAACCGATAAACCAAATACACACCGGAAAGATCAAAACGCACCGTTTTGTAGATCTCGCACGCAATTGCGAATGTCGAAACAGGAGAAGAAGGAGTCAATAGAATAGAATGTGGAAACTAATAATTATAATAATAAGAATGAAATTCGAAATTGAAAGAATAAAGAATTAAATAAAGTGGAAGAAGAAGAAGAAGAAGAAGAAGAAGAAGAAGAAGAAGTAGGTGAATGATGAAATTGAGAAGAAAATGAGAATTAATAATAACAATAGGGTAATAAGAAGAGAAGGAAAATGCAATGAAAAATAGGAATGGAAGTGAAGGAGTGAAAAGAAGGAGAAGGAAAATAGTGTAACGAAGTTATAAGAGGTGGTGTGTTAACTAATTCTTCGTTTATCTCTTTGTATCTGTGTTTCAATGTCTCCTCCATCATCTTATGTTATCGTCTTTCTCTCTCTTTCTGCAACACAACTAACGTATATAAACATAAAATAAAACTCTCGATCGACATCATCAACATAAAACAAAGCATAATCAATTTTTGGAGAGAGAAGCAGCTAGCTACGTCCTTTTTGCCTCATGTGCACACTATATCTACGTGTCTTGCCGCGTGGCATCTACCCTCCACCTTGTATCATTACATATCACAAGAATTTACCATAATATTTTTTTAAATGCATAATAATAAGTTTTTGGTATAAATTGCGTATCCTCTGCGTGCAACTGTACAGACTAATCCCGGCAAAGCTCTAACTAAAGAAATTTAACTTTGCCACATTCCCAAAGCTGGATTCGAAACCAGATAATAATAATAATAATAATAATAATATATTATATTCCTTGAGAAATTTGGATTTAATTTTATTACAATAAAATAAATTGAATAATCTCTTATTATCTTTTTCTTCATGATGGATAGTCTCTTATTTACAAAAATAGAAAGTTTCTTTTTTGACTCAAGGAAACATAAAGTTAATTATATTCTTAACTAAATTTATATATTGTCTTTATATTATATAATACTATATCAAATTTATTTCTAAAATCTTATGATAAATACTTATAATGCTATACAAATATTAAAAAAAATTGAACACTTTTTTTTGACAGAAAAAGTTTACATATATAATATATCTATGACACTTTTTGTTATATGTTGTTTTCAAATAAATTAATGAGTGAAAGGGGGCTTATAAGGGAATTGAGGTTAGGGTAAGGGCATTTGAGTCATTTCACCCAAAGAAAACCCTCACTCTTATAAAACACCCTCAGCTGAGCTTAAACACTCCACTTACACCCACACTTCCACATTTCATTTCACTCACTCTCACAACAAACAACACACACATTTTGAGAAAGAAATAAAAGAAAGAGCTGAGAGAGAGAGAGAGAGAGAGAATACGATGGAGAGGAAAAGGAGAAAAGAGAGAAAACTAAAAAGCTCCAAACCAAAAACTTCCCTCTTCCTTTCTTCTCATCCAAGCCTCACTAAACTCTACTCAAGCACAACCTAAAATTCAGCTCACACCACCAAAGAACCATCCATCAATTCCCTCTTCATCTTTGTAAAAGTGAGGAGAATGAGCTAGATTGGGTCCAAGCTTGGCTTGCTTGTCGAAATTGGAGCTCGAATAGACTTTACTAGAAGCCACATTGTGGGTTGGAAAGCCCAAGGAAAGGTTTTAAGAGCTGAAATCGAAATTGAGGCCATTGGAGTGTTAGTGTCTAGTTTGTTCGATTTTTGGGGGTTTTAGAGGACATTTGGGGACTTCTCTTCACCAACTTGTTTGTTTTGTGATTTTCATCACATTACGGTGAGTTCTTACCCGTTTTGTGATTTATTGTCAAATTGATACATGCATGTGGCTAATTTTGAGCTTGAGTTGCTGTGTGTACTCAATGTGCAATTTGAGATGCTGAAAATTCTGTTTGAACCCGTTTTGGTATAGCGTCGGTTTTTCTGTGATTGTGAACTTTCTGGTTGTCCAATCTCTGTGGGGTATATTTTGTTAGAAACTAGACACGATTCTCTTCACTTTAGGCACTGGTTTGACTGATTTTGAGTAATTATATCTGAAGAAAATACTGTCACAAGTTAGGTCAGTAATCTGAGACAGTTTCGGATATAGGTTCGGTTTCTGTGCAATTGTAAATTCCCTGGTTATCCGAATTTCGTGGGGTTTATTTTGTTAGAAACAAGACTTGAATCCCTTTGTTTTGGCACAGATTTTATTGATTTTGGGTGAGTATAGCTAGAGATATTAATGTTACAAGTTAGGGTACAGATTCTGTCCTGTTTTCAAATCAGTTAGCTTGTTTTACTAAACGAACCATAATTTTGCAAAACAAAAATGTGAGTCAGAAACTAGACATCCTAAGCTTTCCGTAGAGGGGTCGTTTGTTGAATTCCATTGTCGTTTGCTAGGTCAAATAATTTCCTAAAGTTTACGTCTGATTGCTGAATTTGAAATTGTTTAATGTTTTACAAACCATAGGATGTTTTACAATGAAGAATCATGAACGATAACACCAGAAACTTTCAAATGGTCACCCGTCAACACGATGTCTTAAACAATCACAACACCAAATTTTATGAAAGTGGAGTAGGGGTGTCAAAAAAACCCGGACCCGCGGGTAAAACCCGTCACGGGTCCGGGGCGGGTAGTTAGACGGGTACCCGCGGGCCAAATAAACGGGTATTTTAACTACCCGTCAAGAAATGGGGCGGGTCCGGGTAGCGGGGTACCCGGACCCACGAGTACCCGTACCCGTTAGTAAATATAGTTGCCCTCATATATATACCAATATAAAAAGCAAAAACCTATTGTTGTTGTTGTTTAAGTGGATGTTTATTCACATTTTGTTGTATCTTTTATCCTAATATTTTGGATAATGTTTAGTTGTTATTTTTCAAGTTTCTATTATCATAATTTTAGTTTTTTTATCTCAATTCATTAACAATTATATATTAATAAATAGTTGATACGATAAATGCATATCAAAATGCGTAATTTTTTTATATAAATGAATCAAAAAAATAGTGTTAAAAAAACTAATTTTCTCTGGTATTTCAAATTTTATTTTTAAAATTTTTTTATTTTTTAATTTACAAATACCCGCGGGTACCCGCGTGTACCCGTTTAAAAAAATATCCGTTTAAAACCCGTTAAACGGGTACCCGCGCGGGTTCGGGACGGGTCCGGGGCCTATTTATAATAAACGGGGCGGGTCCGGGTAGTGAGATACCCGTGCCCGCCCCGCCCCGTTGACATTCCTAAAGTGGAGGCCTCTTTTAGTTGAGATACATGCATAAGTCTCCATGAAGCAGACAACATTAAGTTCCACAACATCACATCACGTCATGTCCGCTAAGTCTCCTCAAAATTCTGCAAATGCCCATAAGGAATATTATAACGAGCATGATGAAAAAATTGTAAGTTAATACTTACGTAAACCAAGGTCTGAAATAAAATAAATGACAAATTCCACTATCCATTAAATACAACATCATCTTCGACCCCTTCACCATATGGTGCTCTATTTATAGGTCATCATTCTGAAGTGTGTCAATCATAGATACAACAACAATGATCCCTAATTATAGTACATAAATATAAAGGTGTGTCAATCCAATTCAGTTTTTCTAAATCATTCAGATTCATCACTATAAAATATGAAATGCATTGGAAAATGAAATAAGATGCACGTAGGAACAAAAGCAACTGGCATCATAGATTTATTATTTTTTGATGACTTTATCTCTCTCTCTCTCTCAAACTCTATCGAGTTAGCAGAAATATCAAATTCACTTCACGACAATTTTTTTTTGCAGAAATAAGAAGAAACACAAACAATACCTCATCAAAACCTCCTCCAATGTTTGCAATGATGATAAGAAAGAAACACAAAACTGTCCTGAAGAAGATTTTTGGTCCCCAAACTTCAGGGTCTAACATACCTTGCTTCAACACTTGCCCCTGGTAGGTAGAACATAATGACAAAGAACTATATACATTCTGATATTCATGACATAAAATATATGGTTTGTGGCTCCTCATTGGTCCTTTATGTAACAACACTTGTTTTCAAGTTATGGGATGCAATTAATTTAGAATTTAGAATAATAACATAATAAGTTCATGCAACAACACTCATTATAAAATAATTTGAAATTTTTTTAAGTTAATACTTACCTAAACCAAGGTCTGAAATACTTCCTTATAAACGACGTTTGAAGTAGTATTGGACACTTGACCTTCATCATCAAGGATAAGTAGTTTTAAACCCCTCAGTGAAGTAACTCTAGACATCGCTACATATAGTTGTCCATGAGAAAATACAGGTTGGGGAAGGTAGATGCCGACATGTTGAAGTGATTGTCCCTGAGATTTATTTATTGTCATAGCAAATGAAACAACAATAGGAAATTGCTTCCGTTGAAATTTAAATGGGATTCGATGATATGAAGGAATGTCCTTTGTAGAGATGACACAAGGAATATCATATGCATTCAAACCAAAATCCGCCCTTGTAGGAACTGTGAAATTCATACTGAGTCTTAGTTTTTGAAAAGGATGATACTACATTGATATATATATATATATATATATATATATATTGAAACGAAAAGTAGAGAAGAACTTGGAAAAAAGATATTTGGTTAAATACACTTTGTAATATCTGACAGTGGGGAAAAAGTCTGATGCATGGTGGTCTCCCTGTTATCTGCAGCTAAATGCTTTAGTTCTCCACGACCAATAAGATACTTTGTTGAATTCAGTTCTTTATCAGTCGGGCAGAACTTAGATTTTTTTTTATACGTTGAATCTATATTTTCTTGTTCAATGATAGTTTGTTTGTACTTTGGACCTATGAATGATTGAGAACAAAAAATACCAACTGAAAAAGGGTCTGTAAATAAATACCATTTGTAATATCTGATAGTGAAGAAAAAGTATTATTCATGGAGATATATTTGTTATTTGAACCAAATGGTGTAACCTTTCCACCGGTGAGCGCATACTTGCCTTTAGACAAATTGAGTGGTGTAGACATGTCACTACTATAATTCCTGCTGCCATCTTGGCTTTTGTTACCAGTATGACCTAAAAAATTTAAATTAAACATAGTTAGAATATTCCTAAAGACACGTGAAAAAATAGCAATGTATAGAAGAATATGGATAGTATACCAAATGATGAAATATTCATGGTACCCCCGATTTTGAGTCGCTTATTTGTGTGGATGTTGTCTTGATCCATGTTCAGGTAGTGGAAACAATCACGTGCAGGTATGCTTGTTTATGGACAGAGAGCATAGGAGATTAACTTCCACAAAAGGAAGAAAAATATGCATAAAGAAATGTTTTGAAAAGATGGAAGAAGAAATTGAAAGGTAAGACTAATCACTAATTCATGCCACCAAAGATATTCATGCCACAAAACATAATACTCGAATCACTTCTCAAAAAACATGCTTCGTGTGTTTTTTTTGGAAAAACCAACATTGAGCCCAACACATGATTCTCGTGAGCAGCAACTAATTAATACACGTGCTCTTTGAAACCAAAAAAATCATTATTGCACTACCTTTTTAAGGTGTTGTTCGAATATTCATGCACAATGGAAGGACTGCAATAGACCCCACTTTCATTCAGATATTTGTATCTAAATGTTGTTGGAATAGCCATTTATCAACTGCACAAATACCGAAAGATCATATTAAACAGCAGCCAGAATTAATGCAATCATAATCATAATTGGAATAATTAATTGGTTTCACAGATAACGAAAAGTCAAAGTAAAATGATGCACAAATAAGCCAAAGTTAATGCATAATTATTAGTAATCTATATCTATATCTATAACATTTGACAATGCATCTCCATTAATGCATTGCCAAATGTCAATTTCTTATGAACATCATAATAAATACCATTTCGAAGCCCCACATTTAGTTAGCAATATACTTTATTTTTGTAATGCAATATTTTATAAAATTATTTGCAAGAATAAAAATACTCTATCTAAATCGTGAATCAGCTAGAAAACCCATTCAATAATATATATATATATATTGAAACGAAAAGTAGAGAAGAACTTGGAAAAAAGATATTTGGTTAAATACACTTTGTAATATCTGACAGTGGGGAAAAAGTCTGATGCATGGTGGTCTCCCTGTTATCTGCAGCTAAATGCTTTAGTTCTCCACGACCAATAAGATACTTTGTTGAATTCAGTTCTTTATCAGTCGGGCAGAACATAGATTTCTTTTATACGTTGAATCTATATTTTCTTATTCAACGGTAGTTTGTTTGTACTTTGGACCTATGAATGATTGAGAACAAAAAATAACAACTGAAAAAGGGTCTGTAAATAAATACCATTTGTAATATCTGATAGTGAAGAAAAAGTATTATTCATGGAGATATATTTGTTATTTGAACCCAATGGTGTAACCTTTCCACCGGTGAGCACATACTTGCCTTTAGACAAATTGAGTGGTGTAGACATGTCACTAATATAATTCCTGCTGCCATCTTGGCTTTTGTTACCAGTATGACCTAAATAATTTAAATTAAACATAGTTAGAATATTCCTAAAGACACGTGAAAAAATAGCAATGTATAGAAGAATATGGATAGTATACCAAATGATGAAATATTCATGGTGCCCCCGATTTTGAGTCGCTTATTTGTGTGGATGTTGTCTTGATCCATGTCCAGGTAGTGGAAACAATCACGTGCAAGTATGCTTGTTTATGGACAGAGAGCATAGGAGATTAACTTCCACAAAAGGAAGAAAAATATGCATAAAGAAATGTTTTGAAAAGATGGAAGAAGAAATTGAAAGGTAAGACTAATCACTAATTCATGCCACCAAAGATATTCATGCCACAAAACATAATACTCGAATCACTTCTCAAAAAACATGCTTCGTGTGTTTTTTTGGAAAAACCAACATTGAGCCCAATGCATGATTCTCGTGAGCAGCAACTAATTAATACACGTGCTCTTTGAAACCAAAAAAATCATTATTGCACTACCTTTTTAAGGTGTTGTTCGAATATTCATGCACAATGGAAGAACTGCAATAGACCCCACTTTCATTCAGATATTTGTATCTAAATGTTGTTGGAATAGCCATTTATTAACTGCACAAACACCGAAAGATCATATTAAACAGCAGCCAGAATTAATGCAATCATAATCATAATTGGAATAATTAATTGGTTTCACAGATAACGAAAAGTCAAAGTAAATGATGCACAAATAAGCCAAAATTAATGCATAATTATTAGTAATCTATCTATCTATATCTATATCTATCTATCTATATCTATAACATTTGACAATGCATCTCCATTAATACATTGCCAAATGTCAATTTCTTATGAACATCATAATAAATACCATTTCAAAGCCCCACATTTAGTTAGCAGTATACTTTATTTTTGTAATGCAATATTTTATAATATTATTTGCAAGAATAAAAATATTCTATCTAAATCGTGAATCAGCTAGAAAACCCATTCAATAATCCAGATCATTGACAACCTATAATTTTACCTAATGACTATTATTTTGTCCATCTACCTGCAACACAATTGGAATTGAGAAAAGTCGCTAAATGTGATTTTTAATATTTGACTAATAGTAATAATATTGAAATTGAAATCCAATAATTGCACAATATTTCATTCTACCTTAATTTAATTTTCAGCAAAACCTTTTCTAAAATTCTTTTCTAAAATTTTCACTAATATAATTTAATTTAAAAAAATCTTTTCTAAAATTCAAAAATTAATTTTCAGCAAAACCTTCAACCAGCCAAATTATTAAGTACAAAAAAATTACCTGCGGTCAATTTAGGAACAGATTTTTTTTATTCAATCGAATGTCAAATTTTAGTGTAGAAAAAATAATCACAAAATCCAAAAATAGCACATTTATGAATTTTATGTTACATTAATATTATTACCTTAATAAGTATTTAGCCTTTTGGGCTGATTTGAATTTGAATTTGAAATTGACACATTTGTGAAAATTTTGGTAAAATTTGAATTTTAACTTTTAACCAATATTCCCACCAAAGCTGAGTGTAAGAATGTATGTATTTTTTTTTACCAAAGAATGTATGTATTATTAATACAAAAAAAGCTACTCCTCAAAGCTCAATAATCCAATGTGTCATCACAAGAGAAACTCAAGGGAAAATATTAATTATTCTTTTCAAATAGTATATATCTATTGGACCATGTAATTAAAAAAAATAGCATCAGTTCATCCAATAAAAACATGCGCCTCCAATTTCATTTTCCCTCTCCTTTACTTTTGAATTAAAATTTAAATTTAAATACACCATTATGAAAATAACACAAATATGGAATTATAGAAAAAACTATTATTAATATTAATACATCTAAATAAATGCATTTTGAATAATGATTTTGTTAATTCAATTTATATTAAAATTTCATATTACATAAGTTGGCACCTATTTGTTTCAAATTTGAAGAAAATTCAAATTCAAATTTCTAAATTATAATAATTCCCACCAATTTAAACCTGACCTATCACTATATATATGGTGAGACCCGAAATGAAAAAATGCATTCAACATCCTTTTTTCATTTTTCAGATTTTCAGATTCCAGATACATATCATTTGATTTTCATTTTTCAAGTTTCTATATTCTACTTCTACTTACTTCTATTTCTATATCAATGGATGTAGTTGGACAAGAATTTGAGGAATTTTTATTTTTAAATATAAATTTAACGCTGCCCGAACTTCATCACCAAGAACAAGATGTATACCTTTATTGTTATCGATTAATACTTCTTCGATACACTTCTTATACAGTTTTTATTCCTAAATTTCCATTCAATTTTGTATATGTTGTTTACTTTGTTAATCGTTTTCGTTGTTCTATAGGTTTGACCTTCAAATAAGAGTTTCTAACCACAAAAGTGCAGCTGTTTTTGTCCTGATCCAATCTGCCGCTCTTCAGTTTTATGAAAAGCATCTCATTGACATACATGATTCAACACCTATTAATGTATTATACTTTGATAGATGTCCATTTTTACTATACCATTCTATATTTTTGGTTGATTTTTTAAAATCAACAAATCTTATCTGTGCAATGATTAAATCGCATGAAACAATTCATTTCCGCTGACTGGTCATTTAAATTAAACTTATCTTTTTAAGGTTGTTTGCCGAAGCAGCAAGTCTGTCATACATTTGAGTACTTACAATGTTACTAACGTATGAATTGACAAGTGTTATGAATAATTAGTGGATGTTCATCCATATCTTCAACATTCCCAACTCCCATTAGTGATGATTGTTAGTGTAACAGCCTGGGTCCTTTTCTTTCTAGTAGGCTACCCCAGAACTGCACTCATGACCTTCTCCACCCCCACTGTGGAGTTTTTGCCTTGGGAATCGAACCATGTACCCTGGGACTCAAGTACATGCTCAATGCATTCCCACTACCAATTGATCTAGTTGAGATTGTACTTGAGCCCCAGGGTACAATGTTCGATTCCCACGGAAGGCAAAAACTCTACAGGGGGTAGAGAAGGCCATGATGTACAGTTCTGGGGTAGCCTACTAGAAAGAAAAGGGCCCAGGCTGTTACAGTTAGTGACCTTTAATTGTATGTGATTATTCACTTGCCTATTTGTGTCCTATAAATAGGACTCATACTTTAGTGTAAAGATACATATATATGTGAGCATAATGGAAAGACTTTCTCATTCTCTTCTTCTCTCTTCTTCATCTCATATTTGTTCTACTCTAGTTTTGGTTATTTTCATAACACATTATCAGCACGAAGCTCTACCATATGATTGATGGCATAATCATCCCGTTCTCCTTCTCTATTGAAGACGCGGCATAATCATCTTGAGGATCTATTGCAAGAATAAGTTTTCTTCTTCTTCTCATTATTTTTTATTTGTGATATTGTTTATATTTTATCTCATTTTATGTTTTATCTCATTTTGTATTTAATTATCATTGTTGATGAAAATTTGTTATAAAGTTCCTGAAGAACAATAAATCCATTATCCAAGCATCCCCGAAGGATTGCACAAATAACTGTTTCTATGTGCGTTTATGATACAGTTCCTGAAGAACTTAAAAAATTTAATATTAAAGCATCCCTAAAGGATTGCTCGTAATATGGTTTTTCTTGATCATCATTGAAGAAATATTGTGGTATAGTTGCTGACGAACTAGGATTGCACAAAAAATTATTTTTCTTTATTACTATTTGTGAATATTTGTGATAGTTCTTGAAAAATTCAAAGAAAGAAGAACTTAATATTCAAGCATCCCTGCAGGATTGCTCGAAGCATGATTTTTTTTCATCAATATTTAGATTTTGTGGTATAATTATTGAAGAACAATTGATTAGAAAATATATTTTTCTTCAATCATTCTAAAATGAAAGATTCGTGATCGAGTTCCTGAAGAACTCAATTTTTACACAATGGTTGTAATCTATAAGATCTATTTGATCTTAGTATGTTTTACAGCAAAAAAAATCAAGAGAAATGATATATAATTTATGTCTCAAATATTCTCATAAATTAGTAAAATGAGAAAATTTTTCCAAAAATATTATGAATCAAGATTATGTGATATGGTGATTGAAAAGAATACTCACAAACCACTCAATGAATTGAAGTTCATTCCCTGAAGTGAATGATTCACATTATAATTAGGTTACAACAAAGTTTGTGGTGATGACCGTTGATGTGGTAAATGTGATCATTATCCTATTTAAATGTCATTAACATATAATTTGTGATTATGACCTTTGTTATTTCTAATATTGGTGTAGTAACTCATGGATTATGGAAAAATTTAACCTTTCTTCTTTCTTATGCTTAAAATCCAAATAAAAATGTTGCATTAAAAAAGTGGAATAAGAACAATTGAATGTATGACTAGACCCTAAAGAACTAGACACTCTTATGTTCTTATTTTACATCCTAACTTTTTATTATCTTGTTGTAATTTCACATATTACCATTATATTATAACGCATTTGAAATGACATGGATCATACCTCTTAGAATTGTGTGTCTCGAATTCTTTATGTATAAATAGTATTTTTTTATATTAAACTAGTAAGCGTGGTTTATCCAGTTTTGTTTATTGAAGAAAAATGTGTGTCTCCAATTTTTTGTATATAGATGGTAATATTTGTTATACGCTTTCTTAATAGTTTCATATTTTGTTATTTGAATAGTCAAAATTTAATACATTATTTTTGTTTAAATAGATATGAGCGCGACCAAAATTATGTTATAGTAAATCGAACGTAAAGTTTAGTAGTCGTTATAGTTTTACTATTTAGTATACGTTTAGCAAGATTATCATGAAGTATAAACTACATCTCATATTGATATTTTGAAGCACTAAAATATTCTTCATTATAATTGAAGTTTTATCTGCCATTTTCTCTCAATGCCATTTAACTATAATGCTATTGGTTAGCTAGCTTAAAATAGAGCTTAGTTTGATAGCTATTCTATGTTTTTAGAATATAACTAAGATTATATATGTGTATTATATATTAAATTGCGTACCTTATCTAGTTATGGCCAGAAGTCATATAGTAATCTGTATATTTGTTATCAACTTGCAACTAGAAATTTGCAAAATATAATTGAAGGCTCCAGAAGAGCTAGTATATTGTTAATTACCTAGAGGACAAATTTTTTTACACATTGATACTAAATTATAATCTCTTAAGTCTCTTAGAAACTTACTAAGTTTTAAGGATATTTGTTCAAATGGATATCATATTGAATCAAAAAATGAAGAAGATATTGAACATCTTTATATAACGAGACATGTTTTGGATAAAATAAGTGTAGTGGAAATGTTGCCTGCTTTTCCTCTGGTTTGTACTACACTTCTTTTTTACATATCATAATAATTTTACATGTGAACTTGTATCATACCAGAAGTTTACATATCATAATAATTTTGTTGTTGGCAAGATCGGTTGGGTCATCCCGAGTATATTATGATGCGAAAAATGGTTAAAATTTCTATGTGAACTTGTATTGAAGAGGCAGTAGTTTCTTCGATCTACTAATTTTTTAGTTCACTAGTTCCCAAATGAAATTGGCAATTTGAGAGAATAAGTCTCTCGTATTTCTAGAACTTATATAAGATGATATTTGTAAACGAGTACACTAATCATGTGGACCATTTAGATATTTGTGATTTTAATTGATCCTTCAACTAGATGACCACATATATATTATATATTTGTCGTCAGCTCACAACCAGAAGTTTGTGTCAACTAATTTGAGTAAGAGGTTATTATGTGAATTACCCTGAAAGTATTTGATAAGTATTGTATGTCGATTAGAATTGATATTGGACATCACGTAGCATACGTTCATTCATAAAATGGTTTTGAAGAACCATTCTTTAGACGCCTGAAGTTAATTATATGACCAATGCTTATGAAATAAGAACTTCCAATTTCTACTTGGGAACAGACAATTTTGCTTGCTGTAACATTAATTCGCATCAAGCCAACAAGTTATCACAACTCTTCCCCTTTACATTTGGTTTTTGGTCACGAACCTAATATTTCCCATCTTAAATTTTTTGAATGTGTAGTGTATGTTCCAATTTCTCCATTCACAATGCACTATGATGGGTCCTCAAAGAGTTTTGGAAATATATATTGGATATAAATCTCCATGTATAATAAAGTATCTTGAGCCAACAATTGGAGACTTGTTACACAAAGCAGTCCATGCCTAGAGAGAGATGGTCTGCCTTCTCTCTAACTGTGTCGTCATCCCCCTCCCAAAACTAGGGTTTCGTGGCGGTTTTTCTCCAGTTCGCTGGTCTTTCTCCTCCCTTGTGGACGCTCCGTTGCTCCCCACTTGCTGGGGTTTTTCTTCCTCTTCCCTTTCCAAGCCTCTCATCCACTACCCTCCATGTACTCCCACCACAACCCAGACCTCCCTCACCCTCCCTCATCGTCTATCCACCAGCACCACCTCCTCCACAACTCTCCAACCATCACAACCGGCGCCTCTCCGTCTCAACTACCCATCCCTCCCTCGCTGCCTCCCTCCCCATAAACTTCGATCGAATCTTCCAAACCCACCCACCCATATACCTCTTGTAACCTACTGTGCTTCCTGTCCGCCTCAACGCCTACCCTTGTCCATCCTCCGACCATAACCCCATCTTCTCCTCCATGGTTTTCCCGATGCTCAATCGATCTCTGAATTTCCGTGGTTTTCCATGGTGCTTCCGCTGTAGATTTGGTGGTTTCACGGCCTCCACTCGAGCCACCGCCACTGCTAAAAGAGGATGATTGGAAAGGAACACCTGCTCCCTCACGATCGCCGTTTCTCTGGTCAGGTATGACTCATCTTCTCTCTGATCGTTTGGCTCCTGTCAGACCACCACCTCAGCCACCATGGATTCACCATGATTTCCCCACCTTGCTGGCTTCAAACTCATATCTCTGGTGGATTTGTGGAAACCTGTTTCATGTTTTGAGTTTCAGTCTGTTTTGCTCTAATAATGTAGTTCTAGTGTTTGATGAAATTCCCCAAAGAACCTCTGGCTACCTAAGCACTTGGTTGTGGACATTAGTGCAACCTGTGGTGATTGTGAATGCTGTTTGTAACAGCCCAGGTCCACCGCAGCGGCCACCCCAGTCCCACTGTTACCTCACGGTCTTCTCTACCCCTCTTGTAGAATTTTTGCCTTCCGTGGGAATCGAACCTTGCACTTGAGGCATAAGTGCAAGTTAAACCCCCTTCCCACTACCAATTGAGCGCGCGCTCAATTGGTAGTGGGAAGGGGGTTTAACTTGCACTTATGCCTCAGGTGCAAGGTTCGATTCCCACGGAAGGCAAAAATTCTACAAGAGGGGTAGAGAAGACCGTGAGGTAACAGTGGGACTGGGGTGGCCGCTGCGGTGGACCTGGGCTGTTACATAAAAAGGCGCCTTTTTATGTAACAGCCCAGGTCCACCGCAGCGGCCACCCCGGTCCCACTGTTACCTCACGGTCTTTTCTACCCCCCTTGTAGAATTTTTGCCTTCCGTGGGAATCGAACCTTGCACCTGAGGCATAAGTGCAAGTTAAACCCCCTTCCCACTACCAATTGAGCGCGCGCTCAATTGGCTTAGTGGTTAGGAGGTGTGGGTGTGAGTAAGGGGTCACGAGTTCAACACCCACTTCAGCCATTTTTTTTTATGTAACAGCCCAGGTCCACCACAGCGGCCACCCCGGTCTCACTGTTACCTCACGATTTTTTCTACCCCTCATGTAGAATTTTTGCCTTCCGTGGGAATCGAACCTTGCACCTGAGGCATAAGTGCAAGTTAAACCCCCTTCCCACTACCAATTGAGCGCGCGCTCAATTGGTAGTGGGAAGGGGGTTTAACTTGCACTTATGCCTCAGGTGCAAGGTTCGATTCCCACGGAAGGCAAAAATTCTACATGAGGGGTAGAAAAGATCGTGAGGTAACAGTGGGACCGGGGTGGCCGCTGCGGTGGACCTGGGCTGTTACACTGTTTCTGTCTGTGCTATTGTTGGTTTTCAACTTCTAGGTGTTGTATGCTTCATTGAATATTCTGCTAGTTCAAGGTTTTATTGGATTTGAGTTGTGTCACTGGTAACCTTTGTTCTGGCCCTAGACCCTCTGTTGTCTCGGAATGACAGTTGTTGTGCAGGAACATGGATGAACACCAACGACATCAGCTACCCCTATCACCGACAAGCTGATATCGCTACTATGGTAAATCTGGACCACCGTGAGACCACGCATAGTCGAACCGTGCATATCTCAGCTAAAGAAATGATCCGTAACTGGATAGATTTAAAGATTGTGGATTCTCCTTCAATTCTGGCCATTTATCATATGCGGAATCTGTTTGATTGGTTGATCGGATTAGTTGTTAGATTTGATGTGAAACCTTTGTGTTCTGCTCTCTATTTGTGTAGTGAAGCCTTTGCATTGTATTGTCTAATAGCTAGGAGCAACTATAATTCGTGGATGGAGTATGTCCCAACACTGAATGATTATCTGATTGTAATGTTCTGGTTTTCATCTAATGAATGAATGCATGTATTTGCCATAAAAAAATTGGAGACTTGTTTATAGTCCAGTTTGATAATTATCATTTGATGAATTAAATTTGTCAACATTAGGGGGAGAGAATAAGCAGCTGGAAAAAGAGATCAGTTGGAATGAATTATCATTGTCTCATCTTGATCCTCAAACTATACAACATGACCTAGAAGTTCCAAACACAATTCATTTGCAAAGTTTAGAAAATCATCTACCAAATGCATTCACTAATCCAAAGGCGCGACCAAATCATACATATCAGCTGCTAATGCTCCAATAAAATGGATGTCCATGTTGGACAATCTAATATTGTAAATGAGTCTCAACCGCACCTGAAGCCTGGTAGACCAATCGGTTCCAAAGATAAAAATCCTCGAACAAGAAAAGGAGCTAAAAAGAAAGATGGTCCAAGCGAGGATATAGAAGCTCTAAAAGAGTCTTCAGATATAATTGACATTTCAGTTCCAGAAGAACTAATCAGGTACCTGAAATTAAAAATTCTGAAATTAAAGAGATCTCAATTAATTATGTCAAGAATGAAATACAATGGAACCAAAATGAAGTCAACGTTGACGATATTTGTTACATATAATATAGCGCTAAATGATAGTGAGGATCATGAACCAACGTCTATTAAAGATTGTAAACAAAGTGAGAATTGGTCAAATTGAAAGATGAAATTGACGCAGAGTTAAACTCGTTTTACAAAAGTTTTTGGACCTGTAGTCCAAACACCTGAAGGTGTGAAATCAGTCGGATACATGAGTTTTTGTGCAAAAAAAATAATAGAATGAGAATGGTGAAGTTGTGAGATTCAAAGCTCGACATGTTGCTCAAGGGTGGATGCAAGTACTTTTCAGTACTTAATTAGCATTGTAGCACATGAAGAGTTCAATTTTCACAAGATGAATGTTGCTATGACTTATTTGTATGACTCATTTGATAGTCATAATTATTTGAAAATCCCTGAAGGATTAATATTCCAATACACACTTTTCCGATTCTCGAGATGATTACTCAAATTTAATCGGTTCTTCCATCAGATAATATAATTTGAACGCACGTGGTGTAATCGTCTCAGTTCATAGTCTAAAGGAGACGTATAAAATGACATCACTTGTCCATATAATTTTATGAAAAGATCAAGAAATGAATTTGCTATAGTTTGCTATTATTTGAACTCCGGAAGAGCTTTCCAAAATTATAGATTACTCAAAAAAAAGAGTTCTATATGAATGACCTCAAATTATATATGATGGATTTTTGAGGTTGAACCTGTGATTGATCTCTACATGGAAAATCCCTGAAGGATTCAAGATATAAAGAAATATCTTCATATAAAATCTTTTGAAAAACAAAGTCTTGTCTTGATCTGGAGACCGAACAATTAGCTAGTTAAATTTTTGTATGGCAAGAAGATAACAAATATCTCGATCCCAAAGACTATAATCTAGTGCTATGAACATGCATATCACTAAAATGCTACATTGTATGATATGATAATATTATGTGATAATTAGTAGTAATATAGTTCATCGCAAACCAAAATGCATCAAGAAAAAAAAGGGTAAGATGCATATTTTATATTTGACTATTCTAATGAAGCAATCATTTTAGGTATGTTCCAGAAATTAACTATGCAGATACAAAATATTTTTCTGATCTAAATCAAGCAGATTAATTCGAAATCAGCTATTATCTACATGCGATAACAGTGAAATATCTTTATGAAGTCATACTCCAAGGTTCTCTCCTTATTAACATGAAGCAGTCATCTAACATTACTACATTTTATTGTTTGCTCAGTTGTTTTCATTCTTTTTGCTTAGTCATGGATATGAATTCAAACTGAAAACATGTTGCTGCAGAGGCACCCTTGGAGTTGGCATGAGAACCTGTTTCTTGATATTTTTGGACCCAAATTGGAGTTTACTTAAGTAGTTAAGCTTATATTAAAGTAGTGGGTGAGAGACTGACAGGTAAGTTACAATACCAAAAAAAGTATAGGAGTTAGTAATCTTGCCTTAAGATAGTCACATTTTTTTATTTTAGCTTTACTTTTCCTTTTGTGGTCTTTGTCGCACCCCGAAAAATCCTTGGAGGGATTTTTCTTCGCACAACTGGATTTTAGAGTCGCCACCAATATTTTTTAAAGGTAAAACATCGAAAAAACCTTTTTTGGAAAGCAATGGTCTTTGGAACCTTTAGATTTGGGTTCGGGGGTCTAATTACGTATGGGGAAGGTATTAGCACCCCATAACGTCCCTTCAAAGAAGGGTTACCTTAATTAAATATGTGATTTGCAAAGTTGATTCGGAAAAATGCTTTGTTTTTACCTCTTTTGTTGATGAATGACTTAATGAAAAATCTTTAGTTTTCGCGTTTGACGGAGAGTATCCGCTCCTACGTATCTCCCGGTGCGATGGAGAATTCAAAGCTACGTAGTTCTGGGTTGTCTAGAAAAAGGTTTTTGTTTTTTATCTTGTTTAATTGTGAAAATTGAGCTTTCATGATGATCAATTGAGCAAAGGCTCCAAGTGACCACCATTAGCACTCCATTGTTAATAATCATGCAAGCAAAGGCTTCGCAAGACTACTAACAAAGTTTTTGATTTAGTGAAAATCTTTAAGAAAATTAGGCATTCACGATGATCAATTGAGCAAAGGCTCCAAGTGATCGCCACTAGCACCTCATTGTTAATAATCATGCAAGCAAAGGCTTCACGAGACTGCTAACAAAGTTTGATTTTGAAGAGTTTTCGCAATTGGATTGATTCTTGTTTGGGGAAACATTTATCCATTATTTGGGAAAAAAAATGTTTGTGAAAAAAAATAAGTTTACTTAGGGGAAAGAAACAAAATTTAAAAAGAGAAACAGATGGTGCAGTAGTAAAATGGTATGTGCATTTAGAAACAGGGGGTTGTATTTTTAAAACTGGGGGTGTAAACAGTAGTAGTCTAGTTTCAGTTTCAGATTCATCAGCCCATGAGTCGTGGGCCTTCCAGGGGTTGTGTTAAAGAAATGGAGGGGTGCGAAACCTAATCTGATGTTTTTTTAAAAAAAATTAAAATTAAAATTAGTTAAAACCACACGTATATAAAGCAAAACCTAAAACTCTAACCCTAATTCGCAACTCCTCTCTCCCAGCGCCGCACTCCCCCTTCTCTAAACCTAACCTTCTCTTTCATCTTCTGCTCACAGCCGTTCCCTACTCCGCTCCTCTCCGAACCAACTCCCTCTCTCTCTCCCTCAACCTTAGCCTCGCCTTCCTCTCCTCCGTTCTCACATCCTCTCGCTGTCTCCCTACTGATTTCATCTCCTCTCTTCTTCTCATCAACCCAAATAACCTTAATCTTGCCTCTCCCTCTTCTCACCAGACGCGAAGTTTTGCTTTCCAAAAAAAAAACGGAGGCGAGAGACATGGAGAAAGAAAACGAGAGAGAGAAAGGTAATCTATCGCGTGGTTTTGGTTCGATCCGGGTTTGCTTCGCGGCGGAAAGGGTGACCTCACGGTGGTTACGGTTTCGGTTCTGGGTCAGCGACGGTGTGGTTTCCGTCGGAGCTTCGACGGTGGTGGTATGGTTTTCGGCGATGTTGCGATGGTAGGGGGCGAAGATGGCGCTTGGTGGTTATTAGTGGTTTCGGTTTATATGGTGGTTGAGGGACGGAGATGGTGTTTGGTTGGTGGTTTTTGGTGGTGACTGACAGTGGCGGTGAGGGACAGTGGGGTGAGAAGAGGTGAAGAGTGGGTTGGCTACGGTGGCATGGAGGAGGTGGTTCGGTTTGATGGTGGCGGTGTATAGCGTTGGTGACTGACGGTGGCTCACGGCGAGGCTACGGCGGCGGTCTACGGCCAACGGCCACCGTGGACGGTGGCCGGAAAGTATAAAGGTAAATTTCGACTCCCCTTTTTTGTTTTCCCTTTCTATTTCTTCTACTGGTTTCCTCCTCTTTTATTTTCTGATTTTAAAAAAATTCCTAAACCCTAATTTCTTTCCGCCACCAAATCCCTTTACGGCTTTTAAACTCATTTTTTAATCTTCCATCTCTTCCTTGGGACTGTTTTCTTCTAACAACTCTACATCTATATGGCTACGGAAATTTGTTCATGATTTTTCCTAACCCCTAACTTGCTTATGAATTTTTAAAACCTAATTTGTTTATGTTGTTTTTTTTTCCTAAAGAAACCTAATATATCCACAACATTAATATTCACAGAAACAAAAAACATGAACTGAACCTACTACAAACTGATTTCAGATCAATACCAATTTCAGTTTTTTGCAGAATAATATAGTATGTATTGAACTTGGCAAAAATATAGAGAAAACAAAATCGTGGCTACCAACTTTTGTTCCAGCCTCAGAAATTCTTCTTTTGATTGCTGTTACTGCTTCTTAAGACTCACTGCTACTGCTGTCTTTGCTATGACTGCTACTGCTTCTATTTTTGGTGCTTGTGAGTTGTTGTGTTTCCTCAGGGACTGCTCTGCTGCTGTGTGTGTATTTTTCTGTGTGTATATTCAATGACTGATTGCGTATTTTTTCTGTGTCCCCCTCACTGTGTGTCACTGTTTGGTATTTATAGTGCTGCTGTGATGTAGGGCTGAGGAGGATTTAGGGTAAAAGGACAGCATCAGAATTCAAAGGAAAAACAAAAGGACAGTCAACAATTAGGGCAGAAAAAGGACAGCATATGGGGAGGAATCAAAATGACAAAGGACAATAGGTGGCAATGGGCTGGCAATGGAGGACAGCAACAGGGGAAGAAGAAAAAACCCTAGTTGGCCCCTTTTCTTCTTTTTTTTTTTTTGAAAATTTTTGTATTATTTTCATTTCCCTAATTTATTTTGGACTATTGGTTTTTGTACTTTTTTTTTTAGTTTTGGACAATTTTGTAATATGAATGGGTAGCAACCTTTTATGGTTTCTTTTTGATTCAATTAGAGAAAGGTAAAAAGAATGAATTGGGCCCAACCTAAACAAAAAGACTAAACAAACCCAAACACACAAACGCGAGTTGGATAAGCATGCCCAATTACGCAATATGGCCCAACTAAATAAATCACTAGACTTAGGCCCAAATAAGAGGTGCAAACCCAATTAAACCAAAAAGACTAATGGCAAATTAGACGAACAAATTAAACGAGTAGCAAAAAGTAAAACAAAGGAAGCGGACAAAATTAGGGTATAACAGCAGCCCCTCTTTATTTGGATTTTACCAAGAAATATGAATTGGCCGAGACATATTTCGAAGATAAAATAGGAATAAAGAATTCAGGAATTATACCAATTTTGTCTACTTGGAGAAACCCGAATTTTCTTTTTCTGTTTCTTTTTTTTTTCTCTTTTCTCCTTTTTCTTTTCTCTTTTTTTTCTTTTTTTTGACTCAACACTTGGAGTGTTGATGAGGAAACAATAAACGAAATGGTTAACAACATGCACGCTAACTGCGAAAGGCAAGGAAAGAGCTAAATGAAGAAAGCGATAAAGAAAGCGGTAAAATGCCAGACTGCCTAAAACCTGTAAACGAACCCTTTCGAATCCGAGTTTGCACGTGGCTTTGAGGAGCACGCATCTGGGAATTTCTGGTCATTCGAGCGACCGGGGGATCGTTATCAGCTCCGGAATTGATATACTGATCAATGCACGGCGTCCACTGTATCTTTGGCTGATACAACTATTCCGATGAACCTCACATGGGGCTGCGGTCCATCGCGTTGCTCGTACGTGATGTGAGACCATGAACAGAAGGGAGCACTGAACTCTGATAAGAGCGATTTGAACTCCAAACTGCAATGCACGCTTGAGTGCCGAACTGAAAAGCACTTGAACTCCGAACTAAGAGGGCATTTTCTGGGAACTGAGTGCGAGGATTAACATCGAAGTACTTATCCGTCCTTGTACCTGCAAGTGAGATGAACAAATGCATGCAATGCAAATGCCATGATTGCTTTTTGATGGGATGAATGTGATGTGATGCAGGAGTTTCTTTTTGCTTGCATGAATTTTTTTTGTCTATGTTTGATGAATGCAATGCATGAATTTTATTTGTTTTATTGCTCTTTTGCTCTCTTTTTTTTTCCTTTTTTTTTTGCTGTGTCGACCAAATCGTAGGACTTGCGTTATGAGGCACGATGGTCGTCCATAATGGTGCGAGGGTCATGCTTCAGCCTTTTGAGAATTGTTTTGACGCGATCAGTGTTTTTGTTTGATTCTTGTGAATTTACCTGATTGAGAGATCATTTCTTTTCTCATGATTTTCAAAAGTTTCGCAATGATTTTAATGCTCTGATTTATGTACATTTTCATAACTCATTTATCATCTACCATAAAACATCATTTTAAAGCACAAATGAAAAGGAAGCAATGATAGAACAATAAGCAGACGGAGCGGAAAATTTGGACTTTTTATTCATATGGAAACCGAACGCGCAAAAGGTCGCGCCGACTGAAAAGAGTACATTGAGAATATTTTTTTGAAACTAAAAAAACAAGAAAAATGGGCGCAACAGATCTTATGAGAGCTCTTTGTCTTTGGAGTGTTGATGCCAATCACCCATACTTATATCCTTGATCACCCTTTTATCCAAGCTTTTGGAGGCGCTGCTTGCCTCTTTTACTTTTTTAAGTCCAACCTTTCTGACCCTAATTTTTGCCTGGACCGCTCTTTGTGAGTTTTCAGTCCACCGGGTCGCTCTTTTTTGCCTAGGCCGCCCTTTCGGGTTTTCAACCTAGCGAGCTAATTCTTGCTTGACTCATCTTTCTCTTTTTTTCTTTTATTTTTCTCAGGCGTAATATTTCTTGACTGAATCTGAATTGACTGGGTTCCTGAGTTCTTCACCATCCATGTTGGTGAGTATCAATGCTCCTCCAGAAAAGACTTTCTTTACCACATATGGTCCATCATAGCTAGGAGTCCATTTCCCACGGGGGTCACTCTGAATATGCAGGATCTTCTTGAGCACAAGGTCTCCTTCGCTGAATTCTCGGGGACGAACCTTCTTGTCGAAAGCTGTCTTCATCCTTCGTTGATACAACTGGCCATGACACAGGGCAGCAATTCTTTTCTCCTCAACGAGATTCAGCTGATCCAGACGAACCTGGACCCATTCTGCTTCTTCCAACTTGGTTTCCATCAGCACCCGTAGGGAGGGTATCTCAACTTCAATAGGGAGGACTGCTTCCGACCCATACACCAAAGAGAAAGGGGTTGCCCTGGTTGAAGTACGCACTGAAGTACGATACCCATGCAAAACGAAAGGAAGCATCTCATGCCAATCTTTGTAGGTTACTACCATCTTTTGCACGATCCTCCTGATATTCTTATTGGCTGCTTCGACCGCCCCATTCATCTTGGGACGGTATGGAGAAGAATTATGATGTTGAATTTTGAAGATATTTCTTGATCTTTTCAAAAGCTTCTTGACAATCATCATTCCATTTGGTCTCTTGACTCTTGCACAATAGTTTGAAGATTGGTTCACAAGTGGCAGTCAATTGGAATATGAACCTAGAGATGTAGTTCAGTCTTTCAAGGAAACCCCGAATCTCTTTTTCTGTTTTAGGAACTGGCATTTCAAGAATCGCACACACCTTGTCTGGATCGATTTCTATCCCCTTTTGGCTGACGATGAATCCCAACAACTTTCCTGATCGCACGCCAAAGGTACACTTGGCAGGATTTAATCTGAGCTTGAATTTTCTCAACCGCTCGAAGTTCTTTTGCAAATTGACAATATGTTCCTCATCAGTTTTAGACTTTGCGATCATATCGTCCACGTAGACCTCTATTTCTTTGTGCATCATGTCGTGAAATAATGTGACCATAGCCCTTTGATAGGTAGCACCGGCGTTCTTCAACCCGAATGGCTTGATTCTGTAACAGAATGTTCCCCAAAGAGTTGTGAAAGTTGTCTTCTCCATATCCTCAGGAGCCATCTTGATCTGGTTATACCCTGAATACCCATCCATGAAGGAGAACAGTGAATGCTGCGCCGTACTATCCACTAAGACATCAATATGGGGCAGGGGAAAATCATCTTTGGGACTAGCACGATTCAGATCTCTGTAATCAACGCACATTCTAACTTTCCCACCCTTTTTCGGAACCGGCACGATGTTAGCAACCCATTGCGGATACTTGGCTACCGCTAGGAACCCGGCGTCAAACTGCTTTTTCACCTCATCTCTGATCTTTAAGGACATTTCTGGCTTCATTCTTCTCAGTTTCTGCTTTACCGGAGGACATTCTGGCTTGACCGGCAACTTATGCACCACTATGTCAGTATCTAACCCTGGCATATCCTGATAAGTCCATGCGAAGACATCAACATAGTCATGCAGGAGTTCGATTAGCTTCTTGCACTCACTTTCCTTTATTGAAGTACCCACCTTTACTTCCTTCTTACTGTCCTCTGTGCCTAGGTTAATTATCTCAACAGATTCCCCATGCGCCTGAATAACCTTTTCCTCTTGTTCAACTATTCTCATCAATTCTGGAGGAGTTTCCCAGTCATCCTCAACATCCTCCTCAGCTTGATTAACGGGGTGATCAAAATTAACATATGAACCGTTGGCATCATTATTTTCAAAGATATTCATTTTAGATCTGCATTTGCGGGAATAGAAAGAAATGAACAAGCAAAATAGAAACACAAGATGAAGACGCATGATAATGAAAAGCAATTTTATTCATTTGAGAGTCCGAAACAACATTTTATTGATAGATGATATTTGAAGGAAAAAACATGCATGCCCTTATGAAATATTCTAAGGCCTTGGGCAGAGCCAAAGAATTTGCATTGCAGAATCATTACTTTGGAATGAAAATAACAGGGAAATCAATGATCTTTCAATTATCAAGCTCTTCATCTGCAGCACTGCGACGCACCAAGTCCACACCTTTGTCTTCCATAACTGATTCTTCCTCAATGACGGCCACCTGATTGTGGTCCAGCATACCCGCGCTCCTGAAGCTCTGGGAGAGATCATAGATAGGAACCTTCTTCAAGCTTGGTTCCCGCCCCTGAAGCTTAGCTAGTCTCCTTTCTTGATTTTCCTCAGCCATTCTCTTCTTATCAGCTTGAGTGGGCCAATATCCTAACCCACGCCTATCCTTGTACTCTCGCAGATTCCCTGCTCGGACTTTCCCAACCCTTTTCCAATCTGGTAACCATTTTTCAACATGACCTTGGCTACCATGATAGCAGCGTTAGATATCTTTGGTGCGGGCAATGGGGCTTCTTCCCTCACGAAAGCAGCATTTGCAATTTCCAGCGACTGAAAGGCAGATTCAAGTGAGTCCTCTGCAGCCTCAATGTATTGAGAAGGATGGGACTTGCTAATTATGAACTCTTCTTCTCCAAAAACGACTATCAGCTTGTCGTCGACTACAAACTTAAGCCTTTGGTGGAGGGATGAAGGAACAGCGCCGGCAGCATGTGTAACACCCCTTTTCTACCCGTTCATTTAATTGGAAAAAATATCAGAGTTTTCAAAAATTATTTCGCGTGAGGAATGTTACACATACTTCGATAAAACAAACGCTTCTCAATAAAACAGCTCAAAACACAATAATCATGCATCACGTAGCACGTCACTAAGAGGAGAGCCTCAAAACCATAGTTATCATCTCAAATAAACTTAACGACAAAGAAAACAACTACGCAGCGGAATAACAAAATAAAACAGAATCGTCAACAAAGACATAACAACCGAAATCATCCATAAACATCAAGTTCGTCCCCCCCTGAGTGCTACGTATCAGAGCGTGACGACTCGACTCGAAGTAGTGAAGGTACCTAGTCCTTCACTCGTGATCACCTGCACGTTACTGCATAGGGGTAACATTCAAACAGAAGGGTGAGTCCAATTCAATCCATATAATAAATCACATGATAAGCAATAAGTCAAGTCACAGCTCTAAAATAATCACATCACAATCATCAATTACATCACCACAATAACTCATCACTATGTCATGTAGGCATATGAAATGCAACCCACTCGCGGGCATATGCATGAGGTACCTTTTCACAAACGTCGCTTAGCCATTATGGCCTCATCGTCACTTAGCCTTTTGGGCCTCAAAACGTCACTGGGTTTATGCATATGGGAGGCATGAGACACTATGACATGCACCACATACAAACACACAATCACGGTCAACTATGTGACCCGTCACTTACCAATTTTCCAAATAAGAGGCACAGCACCTGTTAATTCACAATTTACACACAACAACGTCACTTAGCCTTTTGGGCCTTATCATCACTTATTTTCATCGTCACTTATTCATAACACATCATCAACTCAAACCATAGCCACTGAGGGCAAAAACGTCATTTTTTAGCCACTAAGGGCATCATCGATATTTACACATCATTATCAACAACATTGGCCACTAAGGGCAAAAGGGTCATTTAACTAGCCACTAAGGGCATCATCGTCATTTACACATCATTATCAACAACATTGGCCACTAAGGGAGAAAAGGTCATTTAACTAGCCACTAAGGGCATCATCGTCAAAATCATCACTTTTGACATTAAAACGTTAAAACCACTGGTTATACGCAAAGGAGGATTTTTAAAGACACCAAAACGATTTTTCAATGTCACAGCAACGACCACCGGGAACAGCCACTTGGGGCGCCCCAGCAACCTTCAGAAATAATGAGTTTTTATTTTTAAAAATGGGACACACAGATAGGCAACTGAAAAAGCTTCTCAACACTTTTTGAAACGTTTAAAACGGATGTCCGAGTCAAAAGTTATAGCGAAAACAGTTTTCATAAAAATTTTGGGAACATCCTGAAAAAACTGGCGCTCTGGGCGCCCAGCGCCTGGCACCTGGCGCCCAGCAACACGCAACACACACCCACACGGGCGCCCAGCGCCCAGCGCCTTGGCGCAACACGCAACACACGCACACGGGCGCCCAGCGCCTTGGCGCAACACGCAACACACGCACACGGGCGCCCAGCGCCCAGCGCTTTGGCGCAACACGCAATACACGCACACGGGCGCCCAGCGCCCAGCGCCTTGGCGCAACACGCACACACAGGCAACAAGCAACACGGCGCACAGCGCCCATGGGCGCCCAGCGCCCATGGGCGCCCAGCGCCCATGGGCGCCCAGCGCCCAAACACTTTCAGCAACACAATTCATCACAATTTCAACACATATATCTTGTTTTCTCAAATTGTTACTTGATCAATTACAACACCCATTACAACCATCATGGACACATATTGAGATCATCAAAAATTATACACCAACCATCAAAATCAACAACATCCCAAGCCCAAACATGAAATCACGCATACATCAACAACAAGAACATGAATTCGCAACATAATCATGATCATGGTTAATATAGGCCATCACTACCTAAAACCTATTATAGGACCTATTATATAAATTGATAGGACATCCCCTTACCTCGAATTTGAAGAATAGGAGCCCTAGAGACGGTCACGAACGGAACCACGGCAACAATTCACGTCCTTCTCCTCCTTGGACCTTGCGATCTTCTTCTCCTCTTCCTTCCCTTTCTACGGCGCTATTCTCCTCCCTTTTCTCTATTCTCAAGTTTCGCAAATGCCAACACCACAACCCTAGCCTCACAAGACCTCACCACTTCGCATGTCACTTGGATCATGGGCTTGGGCTTTTTCACTTAAGCCCAGCTCATCCAAGTGGCGCCTCCTTTTCCTAATACCACCACAAAATTAATATAATTTTAATTAATTAAATCATACCCAATAAATTAATTTAAATTCCTAAATACTTAATTAAATAAATTAATTAAATATTTAGGGTGTTACAGCATGAATCCAGGGTCTCCCCAGGAGACAGCTGTAGGATGATGCAATGTCCATGATCTGAAAATTCACGTAAAATACTTCTGGCCCTATCTGCATCTGAAACTTCATTTCTCCCATAACCTCCTTCTTGGATCCGTCAAATGCCCTAACTAGTGTTGAGCTAGGCTTCATATACGAACAGTCTACATCTAGTCTGCTCATAGTAGATTTGGGCATGACATTCAAATAGGATCCATTGTCGATGAGGACCCGAGAGAATGTATATTCACCACATCTAACTGAAATGTGAAGTGCCTAATTATGCTCCTTCCCCTCAGGGGTGAGCTCATCATCAGTAAAGGTAATATAATTGGATGCAACAATATTCCCTACGATGCCATCGAGCTGGTCAACAGTGATGTTCTGGGCTACATGGGCTTCATTTAATACTTTCATTAGAGCTGCACGGTGGGCCTCAGAATTGAGCAGTAGGGACATGATAGAGATCTTTGCAGGAGTGTGGTGCAGCTGGTCCACCACTTTGTAATCACTCTGCCGCATGATCTTCAAAAATTCTGTGGCTTCTTGCTCTGACACCTTCCTACTTTCCTTGGGCTCTTGTGTTATACCCTTACCTTTGCGAATCCTTTCCTCATCTTCCTTTGAGGGACCTTCTTTCAGGACTTCGGGGACATAAACACGTCCGCTTCTAGTGACTCCACTGCTTCCCGCAATGTTTGTGACATCGGGAACAACTTGAGGCTTCTGAATTGGAACTGACACCCCATAGCTCCATGGAACAGCATTGTTCTGTTGATAAGGAGCTGGGACAGGAATCACAATGGTTTTAGGTCTCTCCAGGATCGGCTTTCGGCTATACGGGACCTCAATAGGTTTCTGAACATTTCTATTCTTATCTGATTGGAAAGTCAGCACATCCTCCTCTTTCTCTTGCACACCCATTTGGATTATATGACGATCCAATAGGTCCTACAAAACTGTCTTGAAGGCCTCACATGCCCCAACACAATTAACATCAACACAGACTTCTTTCTGAGTACAACCTCTCTTGATGACCCCGAACTTGCACAGCTCTGCATGAATAACCTCTAAGGGTGTCTGGATACACTCCACAGTTCTGATTAAGGATTGGCCCCCCATATCATGGATGACATTGGTTGCAGGTTTCTCATGACCAGGCAGCGGATTAGTTGTGATGCTTGGGCTTTCTTGTTTGAAGGTTATCCCTTTGGTATCAATCAGATCTTGCACTACAATTTTAAAGGCCTTGCAGTCCTCAACAGCGTGTCCAACTTCCCCTTCATGAAATGCACAGGTAACATTGGGATTGTAGCCTCGGAAGTAAGGTGGCTGGACTGGTTTCATGAGTCTGGTATTGATGAGCTTGTTTGTGGCAAGATAGCTGAAAAGGTCAGTATAGGACATGGGGATGGGATCAAAGGTGGTCTGTTTTTTGTCTTGGTAGTTTTTGTGGTAGTTACTTTGTGGTGGACGGGTTGGTTGTGTTTGAGTGGGGACAGGGATATTTTGTGGTTGATAAGGTGGGCTTATGGTGAAGGTGGGCTTGTGGGTGGTTGTACCTGCGGAACCATGGGCAATCTTGCTGCTTCTCAATCCATTTTCTAGTCTTTCACCGATGATTACCATGTCTGAGAAGTTGGAAGATACGCTGCCGATCAACCGATCATAGTATAACGGTGGCAGGGTTTCCATGAACATGAAGACCAGTTCTTTCTCCAACAAAGGGGGTGTCACCTGTGCAGCCAAAGCCCTCCACCGCTGGGCATACTCCTTAAATGACGCATTATCTCTTTTTGCCATGCTCTGTAACTGTGTTCTGTCCGGCGCCATATCCGTATTGTACTGGTACTGTCTGAGGAAGGCATCAGCCAAGTCCTTCCAACAATGGATATGGGACGGTTCTAGCTGCATGTACCAGTTGAGAGATGCCCCAGCAAGGCTCTCTTGGAAATAATGGATCAAAAACTTGTCATCATGAGAATGTGTAGCCATTTTTCTACAATACATGGTCAGATGGCTTTTAGGGCAAGTCACGCCTCGGTACTTGTCAAAGTCAGGCACTTTGAATTTAGAAGGTAAAACCACATCAGGGATGAGACACAGATCACGAGCTTCTCTTGCTCTAGAGCTCGACCCTTCAATCATTCTTAAGCGCTCTTCTAACATATGATACCCGTCTCTAGCTTGAGGAGTTTCAGCGGGATAGTTCTGAGGAAAACCATTCACACCGTAGTGAGGATTACTCATCGACACTACGGCCGGGTTCACGTGTGGGTCACGTGAGTGAGTGGTATTCCCAGGAATTGGTCCCTGAACTTGGGGATGGACCGTTGCTGGTGAATGAAAGCCAAACGGAGTTCCCGGCGGAATAGGAATCTGAATTTGGACCTGAGGCTTTCCCGTTCCTCCACTGTTTGCGGCTGAGATGGGTTGGACTTGCTCTGCGACCCTAGGGGGATTACTTCCTGCATTAGCCTCGGCTCCTGGAGATGTGTATCCGGGTGGGAGTCCCCAAGGCATCCTATGCATGGCTGGTTGGCTCTGGTTGTTGGTCCCTGAAGCATGAGCAAAGGTGACAGTCTCAAGACTCGGAGGAGGGAGAGCGACGGCAACTTCGGTAGTGACGGCGGGATTTTCAGCGGCAGTTCCGTTCCTCAAAGCTTGTAGTATCCCCATCATTTCAGTCATCTGTGTTTCCATTGCCCCAATTTTCGTTCTCAATTCCCGATTCTCCTGAGCCAATTGCTCTGGATTGGGAACCTCAGCAGTTGGGTTACCATGGGCCGATTCACCACTTCCTAAGTCTTCAATAACAGGATAGTCCGGGTCATTCTGGTTAGTTGCCATGAGCCTTGCTTGCAGACGAGTCAGGTATCGATGTTGGCGAACTAGCTTGCCTTTTTTTTTGTTGATGGAACACAATTCATGAGCGCGAGAATCACATAAACGAATGCAAATGCAATGCAATATGTATGATTTTATGTTTGTTTTGGTGCCGGGAATCGCGGTGCAACTCGTCTTGTCATAGGCGTGTTAGTTTAAAGCTCTAACACTTCTCCTTTTTAAATTTTTGGTTGCAACGAGGTTGGAAGCAATAAACAAAACAAACTTTTGAGTCCATATTGCTTCTTACACCCCTGTGACAAGGTTCGGTGTTATGTTGCGATTTCCGGCAAACAAACTTTAATGCATGAAGAATGCAAATGATGAAAGTTTTTTTTTTTCAAAATTTTGTCAGGTGCAAATGCAATGGTGCAAAATGATGTGAATGCGAAATGATGTGTTATTTACATGGAAAAAGGGTAAGAAAATGAGGTTATTGGTGGTACTTTGAACATTTTCAAAGATACACGCTACATGCCACCTCATGTAGGTGTTTATGAGGGGAAAAGAAAATTATTTTCTACAATTTTGAAATAGAGTTTGAGAAAAAGGAATGCCTAAGCTAATGCAACAAACAAAGGCGTGCCCCCGTGTCCTACAAAGGGTGGGAATCCTAGGGTCTAGAGTGAAAAGGGTAATCCTCCCATGTGGGTTCTAATCACTTCATCACAATGGCAACCAAGAGCTAAAGTCTCTCTCTCATGATGACACCCACAATCGTAGAAAGCTACCGAGTGTGAGGCATCATGACAAAGCGCACTCTTGGGCGAAACTTTCATGAGAGCCATACAGACAAAGGTCTACGAATGGCAGTCAGTAATCGTTCCCACTCTCCTAGGTTTTTGTTCAGACCTTGGGTTTTAGGCCCCACTCAATGCTCACAAGTATAGGGTGTGAAGTGTGTGTTGAGGGCACAACACCTAGAAATAACTACCCTTCCCCACCTGCAAGAAAAACCATGAACAGTCCAGACAAAAAGGTCGTCTACCCCAGGGTTCAACATGCATACATCATTTCAATATACAAACGATCCTAAGAAGTCAACAATAATTACACGCATTGCTTACCTCAAAGAAAAGGAGCCGAGAAGAGGGGACATAATAGAATTGGGGAATATGCATGAACTTACCTCAAAGAAAGGGAGCAAAGAAGAGGGAACATGATAAGATTGGGGGAATGCATGAAAGAAAGAAGCATATAAGCAAAGAGGATAAGAGGAGAGACTATCTACCACTTTAAGCAAGAAGCGAACATAGAAGAAGAAGGGATAAATACACATGAATGCAACATGATAATGTGAGAATGCAATGGAATTGCCAAGATGCAATCAATTAGACATGAGAGAAAGGAGAAGAAGAAGGAATGTTCTAAAATCTAGCAAACAAATGGCATGGAAAATAGAACAAAAGTAGGAAGAAGGGAGGTAAAACAAAGCATGTTAAATCAGCAAAGCAAATCACACATTCAATTAATCGGCTTGACCCACTTAAGAAAAAGAGTCCCCAGCGGAGTCGCCAGCTGTCGCACCCCGAAAAATCCTTGGAGGTATTTTTCTTCGCACAACTGGATTTTAGAGTCGCCAGCATTATTTTTTAAAGGTAAAACATCGAAAAAACCTTTTTTTGGAAAGCAATGGTCTTTGGAACCTTTAGATTTGGGTTCGGGGGTCTAATTACGTATGGGGAAGGTATTAGCACCCCATAACGTCCCTTCAAAGAAGGGTTACCTTAATTAAATATGGGTTCGGAAAAATGCTTTGTTTTTACCTCTTTTGTTGATGAATGACTTAATGAAAATCTTTAGTTTTCGTGCTTGACGGAGAGTATCCGCTCCTACGTATCTCCTGGTGCGATAGAGAATTCAAAGCTACGTAGTTCTGGGTTGTCTAGAAAAAGGTTTTTGTTTTTTATCTTGTTTAATTGTGAAAATTGAGCTTTCATGATGATCAATTGAGCAAAGGCTCCAAGTGACCACCATTAGCACTCCATTGTTAATAATCATGCAAGCAAAGGCTTCGCAAGACTACTAACAAAGTTTTTGATTTAGTGAAAATCTTTAGGAAAATTAGGCATTCACGATGATCAATTGAGCAAAGGCTCCAAGTGATCGCCACTAGCACCTCATTGTTAATAATCATGCAAGCAAAGGCTTCACGAGACTGCTAACAAAGTTTGATTTTGAAGAGTTTTCGCAATTGGATTGATTCTTGTTTAGGGAAACATTTATCCATTATTTGGGGAAAAAAAGGTTTGTGAAAAAAAATAAGTTTACTTAGAGGAAAGAAACAAAATTTAAAAAGAGAAACAGGGGGTGCAGTAGTAAAATGGTATGTGCATTTAGAAATAGGGGGTTGTATTTTTAAAACTGCGGGTGTAAACAGTAGTAGTCTAGTTTCAGTTTCAGATTCATCAGCCCATGAGTCGTGGGCCTTCCGGGGGTTGTGTTAAAGAAATGGAGGGGTGCGAAACCTAATCTGATGTTTTTTTAAAAAAAATTAAAATTAAAATTAGTTAAAACCACACGTATATAAAGCAAAACCTAAAACTCTAACCCTAATTCGCAACTCCTCTCTCCCAGCGCCGCACTCCCCCCTTCTCTAAACCTAACCTTCTCTTTCATCTTCTGCTCACAGTCGTTCCCTACTCCTCTCCTCTCCGAACCAACTCCCTCTCTCTCTCCCTCAACCTTAGCCTCGCCTTCCTCTCCTCCGTTTTCACATCCTCTTTCCGTCTCCCTACTGATTTCATCTCCTCTCTTCTTCTCATCAACCCAAATAACCTTAATCTCGCCTCTCCCTCTTCTCACCAGACGCGAAGTTTCGCTTTCCAAAAAAAACGGAGGCAAGAGACATGGAGAAAGAAAACGAGAGAGAGAGAAAGGTAATCTATCGCGTGGTTTTGGTTCGATCCGGGTTTGCTTCGCGGCGGAAAGGGTGACCTCACGGTGGTTACGGTTTCGGTTCTGGGTCAGCGACGGTGTGGTTTCCGTCGGAGCTTCGACGGTGGTGGTATGGTTTTCGGCGATGTTGCGATGGTAGGGGGCGAAGATGGCACTTGGTGGTTATTAGTGGTTTCGGTTTATATGGTGGTTGAGGGACGGAGATGGTGTTTGGTTGGTGGTTTTTGGTGGTGACTGACAGTGGCGGTGAGGGACAGTGGGGTGAGAAGAGGTGAAGAGTGGGTTGGCTACGGTGGCATGGAGGAGGTGGTTCGGTTTGATGGTGGCGGTGTATAGCGTTGGTGACTGACGGTGGCTCACGGCAAGGCTACAGCGGCGGTCTACGACCAACGGCCACCGTGGACGGTGGCCGGAAAGTATAAAGGTAAATTTCGACTCCCCTTTTTTGTTTTCCCTTCCTATTTCTTCTACTGGTTTCCTCCTCTTTTATTTTCTGATTTTAAAAAAATTCCTAAACCCTAATTTCTTTTCGCCACCAAATCCCTTTACGGCTTTTAAACTCATTTTTGATTCTTCCATCTCTTCCTAGGGACTGTTTTCTTCTAAAAACTCTACATCTATATGGCTACGAAAATTTGTTCATGATTTTTCCTAACTCCTAACTTGCTTATGAATTTTTAAAACCTAATTTGTTTATGTTGTTTTTTTTTCTAAAGAAACCTAATATATCCACAGCATTAATATTCACAGAAACAAAAAACATGAACTGAACCTACTACAAACTGATTTCAGATCAATACCAATTTCAGTTTTTTTGCAGAATAATATAGTATGTATTGAACTTGGCAAAGATATAGAGAAAACAAAATCGTGGCTACCAACTTTTGTTCCAGCCTCAGAAATTCTTCTTTTGATTGCTGTTACTGCTTCTTAAGACTCACTGCTACTGCTGTCTTTGCTATGACTGCTACTGCTTCTATTTTTGGTGCTTGTGAGTTGTTGTGTTTCCTCAGGGACTGCTCTGCTGCTGTGTGTGTATTTTTCTGTGTGTATATTCAATGACTGATTGCGTATTTTTTCTGTGTCCCCCTCACTGTGTGTCACTGTTTGGTATTTATAGTGCTGCTGTGATGTAGGGCTGAGGAGGATTTAGGGTAAAAGGACAGCATCAGAATTCAAAGGAAAAACAAAAGGACAGTCAACAATTAGGGCAGAAAAAGGACAGCATTTGGGGAGGAATCAAAAGGACAAAGGACAATAGGTGGCAATGGGCTGGCAATGGAGGACAGCAATAAGGGAAGAAGAAAAAACCCTAGTTGGGGCAGCAGCTGGCTGCGCCCCTTTTCTTCTTTTTTTTTTTGAAAATTTTTGTATTATTTTCATTTTCCCTAATTTATTTTGGACTATTGGTTTTTGTACTTTTTTTTTTGAGTTTTGGACAATTTTGTAATATGAATGGGCAGCAACCTTTTATGGTTTCTTTTTGATTCAATTAGAGAAAGGTAAAAAGAATGAATTGCGCCCAACCTAAACAAAAAGACTAAACAAACCCAAACACACAAACGCGAGTTGGATAAGAATGCCCAATTACGCAATATGGCCCAACTAAATAAATCACTAGACTTAGGCCCAAATAAGAGGTGCAGACCCAATTAAACCAAAAAGACTAGTGGCAAATTAGACGAACAAATTAAACGAGTAGCAAAAAGTAAAACAAAGGAAGCGGACAAAATTAGGGTATAACAGTCTTCTCTTTGCCTTTCTCTCTCTTAGTTATCTACTTACTTGATGGTTTTTTTTTTGCATTTTGGGCTTATTTGTTTCACTTTATAGTTGCTTATGTATATTCTCCTTCTACTTAGTATGACATATCCTTATTTATGTTTTCTTTTACAGGATTGAAATCATTGTTGAAAAATTTGTACCTATTAAGTTTCATTTGCTAGATAAAAGTTATTTTCATTGATGAATCTTTTAGTCCATCAGAAACTTGAGCACTAAATTTGGCTTTCAAATCATAGGACTGATGAGTCTTTAATAAGAACTGAGGTGATCTTATAATGTCTTCCACTTCTCTATAGTGATTCATGGGCGGCTATGACTCTTAGTGTGGTATTTTAGATTATTTGAGAGGTGAATAGGAAGCAATTGGAATCTATATGGTGGCACCCAGCCACCCACCATGGCCAGCTAACACTTTTTCCCTCTTCTTCTATTTTTCTATATGTTTTCAAGTCTTTGTTAATATTTTTTCTTTTCATTTTTGTAAAAATGATCAACCTTGCATTGCTATTTGTGTTTTGGTTTGATTTCTTACATTTATTTCTTTTTTGTTTTATGCATGATTCATATCTGATGACAACATTTCTAATACTACATTTTTGTTTATCCTTTTCAGGGGTGTGCTGAAGCAAACCTTTAATCCAAAGTTAGGTAACTTACTAAAATGATCACTCATGTTAAAGAATTGACTTTTTTTGTGATATATTATAAAATGTTTCGATGTTTTGTTTGGGTTCATTTTGCTTTACGTTTTATGTCTTATCAAGCTTATAATTTAAGGTTGTTATACTGAGTCTATTGTTTCTTTCGGATAATGTACATCCCAATTGAAATTCAAAGCCTACATACAAGTGATGCATCACAACAAAGTTTGCATCCTACCCTTAAACTGAAACTACTTTTGAAATTACTATCGTTCGTGATTTATATTTGATGACAACGCTTCTAATGTTATATTTTTGTTTATCATTTTCAGGGGCGTGCTTGAAGTAAACCTTTAATTCATATTTAGGTAACATACTGAAATGATGACTCAAGTTATAGGGTTGGGCTTGGCTTTTATATATAATTAGATGTTCAAAGCTTTTGTCCTATCCTTAAACTGACTTTGCTTTTGAAATTACACAATGTCAAAGTGTGATCAAGTTTTTTGTTAATTTAGTGTTTCACTTTTCCGTCTTAAACTAATTTGAGTGTATTTGGATAACTCAGATTTGCCCATTCGAATGAGCTAGATAAATACATGTGACTCAGTAGTATCACTAGTCTTTGATTTTTTTTGGCTATTGCTTTCCCCACACCCCCTCCTACTCTTCGCACACCCCCGAACTTATTTTTCCCCAAAATGACCTCGCGTGAGACGCTCGTGTAACACGGGTTAAGTGACTGTTCGAACGAGGTTATGCGAACCAGTTCGAACGACGTTGTGCGTGTTAAGGAATTGGATGTGGTCGCATGACATCGTTCGAACCTGTTCGAATAATGTCATCCGTGTTAAGGAATATTGTTAACTGATGGTGTGAGGGTGTGTTTTGGCTGCCTCGAATGGCTTTATTCGAACGCGTTCGAATGGGTGCGTTCGAACAGGCGTTCGAATGGCCACATGCGAACCACTGTTATGCAGAAACAGAAACTAAATAAATCAGCACACAGTTTTGGTGATTTCAAAATATAAACCTAACTTTAACATTATGTACCAAAATTATACAACATTGTGTACCAAAATTATAAACCTAACTTAACATTGACTGCCATCACTATCTTTACTTAAATCTACACAAGGAAGGGGATGGGGGGGTTGTGATTGTATGAGCAAATTCTTCCACTTTTGTATCCGGCCAACATAAAGCGAGTCCCAACCCTTTGCTATGGGTGCCCTATTAGTATTCCATATCAAATCCGGCAAGGGCATTGGACTTCCAGGCTTCATAAAGACCTTCAAAAAGTAAACAAAAAACAGAATGTTATGTAATGTTTTGGAATTACTACATTGAATCTAAATAGAAGACAGTTTACCTGTACAAAGTGTTTGTGTTCTGGTACCAAAAGGATGTTGAACTATCGGGCAGTTCTGAATGGTGCAACATTGAATGGAAAAATTGTGTAACAACAATTAGGTGACCAACAAGTCAGGACGACTTTGTACTTGTTACTGATTAGATACCCCATATCTGGTGTAGTCATCCAATTATCTTCAACATTAGGGCCATGATGTGCCCTCAACAATGCCCTCATCAAAAATGTGACCTTACCAATACCACCATACAGTCTAGTGTAGAAGTCATTGTATTGGTTAAGCTCCTCCATCAGATCAGTTCTGACTGACTGCCAAGCCTCCTCACCCCTACCAAGAAATGCAGCAATACATCGGAAGCCACAATTTCCATCACCTACCACATTAACAATTTTTTGAACATAGGAACGCATGTATTCTGGCATCCCTATTATGTAAGTATTAAAAACATCAATGTGTGGAGCATCCATAGGTGTGGGTTTTGGATGAGGAGCTGGTGTCAAAGTAAGTGTTGGTGTCAAAATAAGAGCTGTTGAAACAGTAGTAGCAGCAGCTTCTGTAACAATAGGTGTGGGTGTTGGTTTCTTATGTAGTGGAGGAGTAGGGATTGTAGTAGCACTGTCAGCTTGAGTTCTCTTTTTGCTTTCTGATGGATTAGGTGCTGGACACGTTGACAAAGTAGGAGTGGAACCCGAACTGTGTGGGTTTGTAGGCGTTCCACTCCTACTTTGGGGAGGAGTAGGGCGTTTACGAGACTGAGCAAAACATCCACTAGATGAACCATCGGGGGAGTCAAATTTGTCATCTACATGCTCCCAAAAAGACTTGTCTCGCTTTGTTGAGTAATCAACTTTCCCTTTCTTATCTTTTTTTGGTGCTCCCTTTGTAATGATCGTATCCGGAGGTGGACACATGGAAGTCGTGTCTGGGAATGCCAATTCACGTGCTTTTGCTTTAATCATAACTCTACCGGCGTGATCAGAGGCCTCAAACCTTCTTTTGATAGCTTCAAGTTCAATGTCTACACTCAACTCATCATCCATTACCTCTGTCTGTATTTTGAAATTCAACCTCTGCCAATGTTGGTGAATCATGCTCAAGGGAATTGGAGTGCAGTCCATCATAACCCTACAAAAAAAGCGACATTGATTTAGTGACAACCCATCAAAACAAGTCTTTTTTGTAGACACAATATAATTATGAGTTTGTACATCATACCTTGAAAGCTCACATGCACATGGTAGTCCGTGTGTGGTCCGGAGCGTGTGTTGACATAATGATGGGTTAAGTGAAACGGATCCAGTGTGTTGCATCTCATCCAAAATATGGTCTATAGCATTAGATGAAACTAAACCCTTAATTTCATCAAAAATCTTCTTCTTCAAGTGGTGGACTTTCACTCTACTCAAACTATGCTCGAAGTGCATTTTAAGGTCAGAATGTTGTATCCTAAGCATGGTCTGCATTCCATCCCAGCACTTACACAAATCTCCCCTACTGTCTCGTAATATTTGCTTCAAGTGAGAGTGTGCAGACTCAACTCTGTTGGTGGTAGTGTTGCCAAGGTGCATATGGTTATTTATCCATGCATCAATGAATTTTTCCTTGAAGGGGTCTAGCCAGGTGGTCCTGACATACTCTATGAAACTGGGATAAGGTCCTGCCAAGTCGTTAAACAGACCCAACTCATAATCATACTCTTCTGTGGTCTTCGCATGCACAACAGATTGAAATGCACCCATAATGTCATTAACAATAGCTTGGTCTTTCACAATGAGCCTTGCTTTGGCCCTCACATTTTTCTTAATGTGAAATTGGCACAACAAGTTTGCAGATGTTGGAAATATTCCTGCCAGAGCATTCATCATACCCGTGTCTCTGTCCGTAAGTATGACTTGTGGTACTTCATCCTGTCTCCTAAACAAACCCCTCAATTTCTCAAGAACCCATGCAAAGTTATCCATCCTCTCCCAATTGACATAAGCAAATGCAGCAGAGTAAGTCTTCTCTGTTGATGTTACACCAACGATCTCAACCAACGGATACCTGTACCGGTTGGTTTTATAGGTGGAATCAATCAACAAAACAACCGGGAAGGTGTTTAGAAGCTCAATGGAATCTGGATGTGCCCAAAATATGTCCTTCACAACGGTAGTTCCCTCTGCAAGTCGAGTCCAGTAAACATAATTATCGCGTTGCAAATAAAACATCAGTTGTTGGAGCTCAGTCCTACCCTCACGCATAGCCGACCTTTGCCTTTGACGACAGTTGTAAATTTGTTTCACAACCGTATAGTTATCATCAGGCTTCATCAATTTCAGCTCATTCAGTATCAATTTTGGCCGAGTATGGTTCCTAGTCATTCTAGCCACTAGATCCTTCTCTTCTGAAGATAACCTACCAATGTACGGACGTCCTTCGTGATAAGTAGCCATACCATGGTTATGAGTTCCATTCATAACCCTCAAAATCCATCCTCCAAGCTTCTTAATAAATTTTCCTTTCAGTCTGAAGTGACAACAACATTTTCTAGTGTTCGTGCCTTCCTCAACATTTGTCTTGTAAGATCCAGCTTTATCACAAATCAACATGCAGTATTGTTTTCCTGATCGTCGTCCGGTGTCAGATCTTCCTATAACAATCACCATCCCAAGAGATTTTCCAACCGCACGCACCCACGTCAGCAGCTCCTCACGACTAGGGAATAACTGAAATTCAATTACTAAGTGTCAGTTAAATAAATTGAATAGTTCGCTAAAATTAAAACAACTAATTCATTATTACCGTATCCGTTTTGAACGAACTAGTAAAATCTTGGGATTCTACGACGTCAGTTGTCATCTCATCTGCTACAGTTGGGATTATGCGAACACTGTTCGAACGGCCTTATGCGAACACTGTTCGAACGACCTTATGCGAACACGTTCGAATGATGCTGTTCGAACCAAGCAAAGTCACACCCCATTAAACACTTGTTCGAACACGATCATTCGAACATGTTCGAACGACCCTGTTCGAACGGAGCGCGAATACAGGAAAAAAATGGCGTGAAAAACTGAAAGCAGAACCAAAATGAAAAAAGTTTGGTAGGGTTATTACCTTGAGCTAGTTGCCAATGTTGGGTAGTTGAATAGGAGTGAATGATGAATGTGAGGATGGGTGGGTTTGGAGTGGAGAGGGGGGGGGGGAGGTTTGGGATTTTAGAGGGGTGTGTTGTGTTGAAGGAGAAGAAGAGGGAGAGGGGTAGAGGGGGAAAATCAATTTTAAGTGGGGTTAGTTTAGTAAATGTGTAGGGTGAAGGGGTGTGTTTTGAGTAGGAGGGGGTGTGGGGAAAGCAACAACCTTTTTTTTTGGTGCAAAGCCATTTTTGACACTAATAGATATAGATCGCATCCAATTGGAATTTTTTTTTGGTCTACTTAGATAAATTGACAAATAAACACCATGCACACACACACTATAACTAACCACACCTGTGTTCGATCCCCAGAGTCGACGTCGCTATGTCACTGAAATTGCCAAAGCAACCAACGGTGAGGGACGCATCCAATTGTTGCTATCGATCATTTAAGAGGTTTTATTATTTATTTAAAAATTATAAGGAAAACGGCTTTCATTGGCCATTGAAGTGGATATGGAGCCAAAATTCCATGAAAATCATATCATCCTATTTTAATTAAAATACTGATGAGATCACACATTTAGCAAAAGAATCTTTTCTTTGAGTAATTAAAATACTGATGAGATCACACATTTTTATTTGAATCCAGAAAATTTAAACCTTTAGACAAGCATGAATTGAAAGATATACTATATTAATAAAAAACTAGAAGATTCTTATACAATTGAGTTTCTTTAAACTTTTTGTTTAAGCCTGAAAATTCTTATACACGACCCTCCTCTAGAGGGTTATTTCTTTTGGGCTCATAAACCCATTTTTTTATAAAAATAATATCACTATTGTTTGACATTTTATCTTTTTGCTAATAATATTTGAGTGAACTGAAATCACTTAAGTACATGTTATCTCAGTTCATGTAAGATCAAAACTTATTTATAAATATATGTGAGTCGATTTCACTTATACGTGAACCCAGTTCACGTATACCCCTTCCGCACAAAACAAAATAGATAAATTAGGGTGTGCAATCAGTTCGTGGAGAGAAGGGGTGTCTAGGGATGTCAATGAGTACTCTCTGGATAAGGTACTATAGTGTTCATCTCCATAGCCGAATTTAAAAAAATGCTTGAATTTGATTTCATATCCGCCCGTCCTCAGACCTTTTGGGCACCTAAATGTCCGTACCTGCATGTGTTACCCGTACTTTAACTATAAAAATAAATAACATAACGACGACCATAATACAATTAAAAAAGGATTGACTTTTTTCAAATCTACTTATTTTATATTACATATAATAGTATTTAGCAAAATATAAACATCTAAAATACTAGTAGTTATATATAAGTTTCAATAGATAAATCATTTTATTGTATTTTTAAAATTTGATACAGTAAAATTTTAATATTAATAATTTATATTATATAAGTAACTAGTAATAATAATTTATATATACATGCGGGTGTGAGCCCAGATGGGCACCATAGTGCCCGTACTTGCACCATATATACCGATACAACAAGCTTACAAAATTGCAAGTAGTTACTTGTACTCGAGATCATACACGTTTGTTCGTGTTATTATTACATGTTCAACATGGATACTTTTTACGGGTACCATTCGGTATTAGTCAAATTGTCATCCCTAGAAGTGTGCGAAAAGAAGATGAAAGCTGAAAGCAAAGGTGTGGTTAGGAGGGGAAGAAGGTGGGACGAAGGAGAAGGGCGTGTTTTGAAAATTAGAATTAGGGTTGAGGTTGATGAGGTTACTAAGATAGGAGGAGGTTGATGAGGACCAAGAATGAAGAATAAGAAAAAAAAAAGCAAGGACAATTTCAAGTCACTGATTATAGGAAAATCTTAGTTGTTAATTTTCATTTTCCATTAAAATGTAATAAAACTAGCTTGACTTGTAGTTAGACTAGTTTGTGTGCCTTGTTACTTGTTTGGTCATAGCTACCTTTTTTTAAAGCTAGGCATGTAGCCTTTGTAGGAAGGCCATCATGGACTTGGGATTGTCCAATAAAGTTCATGGGCTTTATCCACTAGAAGGTCTATATAAAGACTAGATCACAAATAGTGTAAGGGACTTTTTTGGACGATAATGGACACAAAGTGTGTGTGTGAGAGAGATCAAATGAGTTCTCTCTCTAGTTCTTGGATTAGAACTTCATCCACTCATCTTGAGGCTTAGGTGACCTCAAGTAACGTGCACTCTTATCTTCTTCCCACAGAAGAAGTGGCGAATTTCCTTCCCATTCCATCTCTCATCTCACCACTTTTGATTTTCTTTTGGTGACTTACGCTCTTTCCTTTCAATTTGTGCATTTTTAGTTTGTAGATCAAGACTTCGATCTTCATCTCTTATTTCATAATAACCAAGCTATATCATATGAATGAAACTACACCAGGTGTTATAAGCACCACTCTAACTTTTTTTTCCAAAGAAATGTAGGAGACTCGTTAAAATCACTTGATTCATAAGAAAAAAGATTATTCCTCCTCGTTTTATTAAAGAGAAATAAAAAAGGGAAATGCAAAAAAAGACCAAGGGGACTAGGCTAAAATCGCTTTTAGGAAAATAAAAACCGAGCATCTATAACAACACTACATTGCATAAAACCAAAAACCAGACAAACATAACCAGGAACTCAAGAAAACAGTTAATTAAATCTAAAATAGGGGAGACACCATTTACAACAAAAAAACTATCCCTACTAAAATATGCATTATTGTTCCACCAAAGCAAGTTTGTTAAAGACAATTCCAAAATTAGCAAGTTTAACGGCATAATAATCGTCTTCTCTAAAAGTAAGGGTAACCCGAAAGTTCATATTTGAAGCTCTAAGTAAACAATTATTCCACTTGTTTATAAGCTTCCATGGAACAATAAAGAGGTCTTTAGCAGTAATGACCAACAATTTGGAATCACACTATAGTCAAAAGTTAAGCCAACATTTTTCGAAAGCAATCTCAACGGAAGTCATAGAACCCATATTCTATGCTTGAAGAACAAATTATTACTATGGAGAAACAACTAATATCAGCTGCCATACGATCTCTGAAAATTCCACTACGACCATAAGGCTCAGACTCAGTTGAACCCTTTGCAGTGCCATCTATATTACATTTAACACTAGAACAAGGAGGCGAGACCTAAATGACTTCTTTAAATTTTGGAGATTTACCAATCTTACCGGAGATAGAGAAAGCATTGAAAATTACAAATTTTTGTATGGAAGAAGACATACAACTAGAGCTAAGCATCCCCGAAAGGCTAACACCGACAATGATCCTATTTTTAGTTGCCTATAAAGATATCTTATGTCATTAAATTGGACGTTGTTTTGATAAAACCCATTGGTGCTAAAGGTACTGCTGACACAAGGCTGCACAATATCATGAAATTACGAACTCCAATTCTTGGCACAAATCTCTAAAGACTGCAGCAAAATTGCAATTACAAAACAGATGTAAAGATCATTCCAACTTCCACCCGACAAAGATCACACCTAGAGACATTAATGCATCTCATAAACATGAGATTGGCATTTGTCGGAACTTTATTGTGCAAGAGTCTCCAAAACAAGGAAAAACATGGAAGGATAGATAGTTCTACTCCAAAGCAACTTAAAATTTGAAGTGCTCCACCTAGGAGGATTATAAAAAGTATACCCTTCTTTAAGTGTAAGGTAACCGGATGTGTGTGGATTGCTCCCAAGCTAGCTTATCATTTTTCTCAAAAGATTGTATAGTGATACTGGCTAATTTCATCTTTATATTTGGGCCCTATCAAAAATCACTTCTAGAATGTCTAATCCACCATTATGAATAAAATCCTTTAAGTAAGAATGAAGATACTTTTCCATTAACGCAGAGAAATGAAGAAGATCTTTAAGCGGTTTTGACGGCCATTTCCTAACCAGAATACTTTTAGTATTTTCAATTTGGGCTTAAATATGATTTAGGCCCCGGTAAATATAGCGTGTTTTGGTTTAAGCCTCTACAAAAAAAATGTAGAAAAAACTCTTTGCAAAATACAGTTTTTTGATTTTAGCCCTTCTGTTAGACTGACGTTACAAAAATTGCCAATGTGTCTGCCACATGGGTTTAAATGCTGACTTGACATTGATAGGTAATTATTTTATATTTTAACTTCTCTCTTCCTTCTTGTTCCATCACAACCCAGAAAATCATTCCTCTTCTTCCTCTTCCTTCCTGTTCCACAACCAATCTCCATCCCCAACCTCTAAACCATCGCCTCACCATCCTAGCCAACCCCATTACAATCGCACTGCCCAAAACCCCATATCTAGTACTTTGGTCACTCTCACCTTGACCAAACGTCTTCATCATCATCTTCGAAACCCACCTCTCACCTCTCAAAACCGAAACCAAACCGTACATTAAACCCAGAACCGTAAACTCGTTCACAGCTTGTAAACTCGTTCTCTCACTACAACCCAGAACCGTAGACACATCAATGACAAAGCATCCAGATTCAATCTTGCGAGACCTATTTTGCTTGTTGTTTTGAGAAAAATTGATAATGGATCGGTTGATTTGGGAAAAATTGATAATGGATCTGCCATTATCAATTTTCCCCTTTTTTCCAGATTCCTCTACTCATTATCAATCTTGCCATTATCAATTTTTCTCATTTTTTCCAGATTCCTCGTGAAAGATTAGGGATTTGATTCTGAAATTAGGATTAGGGATTTGATTCTAAAATTAGAGTTTTTCTTTCAATCTGAAACTCTGCAACAAATTGGAGCTACAGCAACAACAGAGAGCAATGGAAGAGATAAGGTTGGGAAGGGAAATGCAAGTGAGGGAAGCGTATTTGCAAATGGAGGATATGTATGGGATTTTATTGATAGGGTGGAAGGAAAAGAATGAGAGACGAAAACAAAGAAGGCAAAAATACATGGAGTTTGTGAATAGAAAGATGGAAAGAAAGGAGAAAAAGTTGAAGGCATCAATGGTGGTGCTCTATTTTTTTTTGATAAGCAAAGATTTTACTAACGGGGAGTACAAGGGGTATCCAAATCGTGGGGGGCCTCGTTAAAACTTCAAGGGGCCAAAACCAAATGAGAAAAAGACCTGAAAAGGAAAAACAGTACCCCAAATTACAAAAGTGAAATTTACACCGATAAAGATAAAAGATGCTGACTACAACACTAGCAAATTCAGTTGCTGTTAATAGTAACAACACCAGTAGCCACTCACATTCAGACCTCCAAAATTTACGCCAACAGAACCCCACTACCAGCCAACAAACCTTCATGCTTCCCTGCTTAATTCATCACAACCTTACCCTTTAATTAGTCACATGCTTCCCATTATCAAATATCAAATCATCATGCTTCCAATTATCAAAACATCTGCATAACTATCAGTAGTATCGCATTCCCCTTGCACTCAATTGAAGAAAGTCAGCACCAACATCCAGCTTCCTAGCCACCAACGCTTAAGGTTCACCAGCAACAATCCCCCGTGCGCCCCCTGACGAATCAATCCTTCGCTTCCACTCCCTGCAATCATTATTTTCCAACAAGCTGCAGTGTTAATTTGAACTGCTTCATTTCAGCACCAGCAACTAAACTGAGCCGCACTTCTACCTCGAATATCAGCAACCAGAATTCAACAACAATCAGGCCACACCTATCATCTTCGCGTCTACATCAGTTTTATATCTTTCTACCCTCCAGTGAACTTGATTAATGTACACATCCCTTCAAATTTGATTGAGTCTACTCAACGGCACGGAACGCCATTGTTGGAAGACAAATGTTTCTACCAGCCCTTTCCTTAAGCCATTGCCAAGAAAAAACAATCACCCGGTTAAAAATGGTTTCTGCGTCAACTATTTATCATTCCTTGCTCCCCATTATATCCATGTCACAGCTAGCCTATAATGGTGGTGCTCTATGATTACGTGAGAGAGATGGAGTTGAAAGAGAGATGAAAAAGCTGATAATTAAAGAATTAAAAAATAAATAGAAATAAAAAATGGTGAAGTGACAATCCCAGTCAGTATAAAAATAATAGAAAAGGAAAAAAAATGTCAAGTCACCGTTCTGTTAGCCACGTGTACTTTTTTTATAACTTTTGACTAATAGAAGGGCCAAAATCAAAAAACTGTATTTTGCAAGGAGTTTTTTCTAAATTTTTTTGCAGGGGCTTTAACCTAAACACGCTATATTTGCAGGGGCCTAAAACATATTTAAACCTTCAATTTGCCAAGAATAATGCTCATGTATTATTGATAGCAATGGCTTTAAGCCAATCCAATCAAAGAGTTGGCATAACAAGTAATAGGAGAATTAACTCGAATGACTCAAGTGTAGGGGTGCACAAATTAACCGGTTCAACGGTTAAACAACATCCATATCCGGTTAATTTTTTTTGGATATTTATGTTATTTTTATAACCGGTTATTTCAATTTGTCCAATAATGGATATGGTTTTTATCCGATTATTTAATGGACGTCCATATCCATTTCTGATTTTTTTTTCAAAAATTTATTTTCTGATTTTTTTTTGACTTAAAATTCTGAAAAACATATTTTTTAAAATACTTAATAGAATTTTTAATTTTTTTAAAATACTTGTTAGAGGTTATGGATATAGCCGGTTACAAATTAATAATCGATTATGCTACTCTGGTTATGGAACCGGTTATATTAAATGGACATTTGATGGATATGGATTGGTTTTGTAACCATAGTTATTTTGGACATCCCTACTCAAGTGTGAGAACTCTGAAGGGGAATTTTAACCTTGCTTACGTCAGGCTAGTCATGTGAATCTTTTCGCTTTGCGGATTTAGGTGTTAATTATTTTATAAATGTTATCTAAGTAATAGACTTTCAGGTTGTCCAAGGTATTTGGACTTCGGTTTCTTGTAGATGCAGGGTTTGCTACGACTCCAGCTCTTTATTTTGGATAAGCTCCACTACTTGAGGTGGGATGTTAACCTTCACATTTTTTCCCATGTAAATGTAACATATAGTCCCTACATAGAAAAATAAACAAAATCTAAAGCACAAAAATATCATTGTGTAGAATTTCATGATCAAAATCTCAGTTGGAAACAATGTTGGATATAAGTGGATCTGGAAACAATGAGATTTCGATCGTATCATTGTGTAGAATTTCATTGTGTAAAATTTCATAGAGATCGTATGTTAGCAATGTTAGAACTCAATGATAAAATAAAATATGATTTCTAATCCTAAATTATTAGTTACATGTTGACATCATCTTGATCACTAATATTAAAATTTTAGGATTACCTGAACAAACAGTAGACAAGGATTCCATGTTGCAGCTTTTCGTTTCCTGTTTTCTTTTCGTTTCAGGCAGAGAGATTGAGAGAAACTCAGGCAGAGAGAAGGAGAGAAACTATCTATATTCCAATAGTGATATTGTGGTGTGTAGTCTCAATGGATCAACTACACTATACATTAATTGGAAAGAGATACGGCTCTCTTCTTAAGTCAAAATAGTATAGGGTTACACCTACCCATCACAGTAAGTCCTCACAAAATATAACAATACTTCCACATTGACTTTTTACAAAGAGTCCCAATAATCAATAATAATAATAATAATAAAATATTAACTATACTCAATTGAGAATGTGTACACAAAGGCTGACCACTTATTTCATAAAAAAGGGCTGACCACTTATCCAGCTCAGTTTCCACCTCATCGTTCCATTAAAAAACACGTGTAATCATGTACAAATGGACTGTTACGTGGCTTAAAACAACTCCCCATAAACACGTAATTCTCGAAATTAATATACATTAAATGGCCATCTTTATTATCCTTATTGTGTGTTAACCCAATTAAATGCATTTCCGAATTCGCTTTGGCATCTCTCAAGGAAATTCGAATATTCCTACGATCAAATACAAGAAAAGTTTTTTTTTGGTATGGACCATTGCTGGCTACCCACGGATTGTCCCAACGCTTTCAACGAAAGACTAATCTCCGCTCGTGCTTAGGATTAAATTTCGCACTGGCCAACGCCGAGTTTGTCCACTACAGTAGAAAAGCCGACTGTAAAGACAATGACAACTATCTTCAATTGTACAAATTAAATACGTAATCAATTAATAAAAGTAAATTTCCGAAAAATATTTTACGTTTCAATATGCGAAATACATAACATTAAACTCATTCAATGCATATTATGTAGTGTTTATTCAAATTTCAATTTCAAAAGATAAATTCAAATTTCAAAATTTGAAACACTCATTTTCGAAATCAATTTCCCACCAAAAATTTATGGAAAATTTACTATATATGGTGTACGAAAGATGGATGATATTAGGTCATTGTTTGGTTTTGATTTCAGCACACAACTACGTTTATCTTTTTAAATAGCTTTTTGCAACCAATGGAATTTTCAGCATCGTTGTATGAGGAGGTCCTTTTAGTTAACAACTACGCTAACTTGGCAGGCTTGATTAACGTTCCTCTCTCGCATGTATATATTTGGGTTTAAAAATATACAATTTTTATTATAAATATGTTAATGTTTATCAAACTACAACTTCAAAGAGGGAATTTTACAAGTTTGACATCCCAAATCAATGTATTATTGTCTTTTAAAATTTTATATCGTTGATTGACTAATGACTGTTATCTGATTTGTTTCGAGCGTCGTAACTTCCTCAAAATAATTAGTCGAATTATTTGGATGTTAACCCAATTGAATTAATTTAGTACTTGACTGGTAAATTTATTGAGTGCTAAAATAAATTATTAGTTGTCATAGGATCGTCAACCGGATAATACAGAATAAGGACAATTCGGAACGAAATAAGAGATTAAAGACAATATGGTAATTTGACCACGTTGCCACTTATATATTAAATAAATATATATGTGTGTGTGTGAGTGAAAGAAAGGAATTAAAGAAAAGAAAGAAGGAAGAGAAAAGAAAGAAGGAACCGTAGAGGGAGAAGAGAAGAGAAGGTATGAAATCTCCACCAAGTGTCTTCTTCTTTCTTCCATTAGAATCCACACTTCATCCTCTTCATTTTGACCCAAGAATCATCACCAACAAACCATCCTCTCACTCTCCACCATTTTCGGATTTTTGAAGAAAAAGAAGGTTTTGATGGTTGAAGCTCAAAGGAAAGCTTAGGATGGTGTTTAGGAGCAAGCCCAAGGTTGTTTAATTGATGATTGAAGTTTGATTGGAAGATTAGGAGCTAGTTGGGAGAGTTAGGGTTTGAGAATCAAATTGGGGTTTTATGTGAATAGGAGCAAATGGAGCAAGGTGATGATGAATAATGTTTTTGGGTACTTCATGGTTGATTGGGAAGCTTTGGAGTCTTTGAGGAGCTTGGTGTTGCGTTAAAAACACACTTAGAGCAAGTGTACTCTTTCGCAGAAGTAGTATAAAAAATTATCGTATCCACAGGGATTAATTAACAAGTACCGAACTAGTAAAGATTATACATTGTTTAGACGAATCGATAATTTAGTTGTAATGAAAACAAATAAAAAGAAATAATTAACAAGAATTAAAATACTAAACTTAATAAATGAGGAGAGGCCTACGATCACGGTTTCACTTGCAAGCTTCGATTCCCCTATGTCTAATCGTACCTGAATTCCCTTATTTTACTTAATTACCAATCCCTTTACTAAAACTATTAATCCGTTTGGTCATTCGCGATTAATATTCTTTTTCCTAAATTAACCCTCGTTTGGTCATGCAAGAATTTAAATTCAGGAAAAGCATAAAGAACACAAAGGTTGAATGATTGGAAGACTAAATTATGGTTTGGTCATGCCCTAATTATAGCCCCAATTATCCTATAGGTCCACCAACTAATTGCAGTACGGTCGCTGATCAACTAATTAATTATAAACATGCAAAGGGTAGCTAATCCTAATCATGTGATAAAAACAATAGGACAATATTAATTAAAATAAAAACAGGAATTCAAACCAGAAATTAGAACCTAAAAAGGTCTCTAAACATGCAAGATCACCTAAGACCCTAGAAGAGGATTTAGCTATCCATAGTGTTCGAGAACAATAAAATAAAATTAGGAGTCATAAATTACAGAGATAAAAATAACCCGGAATAGAGAAATTTCTGATCCTAAAAATTTAGTCTCCTTTTTGTGCTCCAGAGCTCTCTCACGGTGTCAAGAACGGGTACCATAAGAGAGCCTTCACGTCTCCGGCTCCTGTTCCTCTTCACCTCCTTTTATTGTCAAAACACGGCTCTCCCTTTTATATGAATATACGGCTTCACTATTTTTTTTTTTGAAGCATAGGATTATTGTTTCCTAATTCTTGTTGCCTGGGCTGCGTGCGGCCTTCATCTCAACTGGCAGTATGGCCCTTTTTTATTCATGGGCTTTAAGCCCTTTTCTTCTCTTCTCTTATATATATATATATATATATATATATATATATATATATATATATATATATATATATATATATATATATATATTATGTATATATAAGTAGCTTTAAAATGGGTTTTTGTATCTCTTTCATATTTTCTTTCTTCCTGCAAAATAAATAGCAAATTAAGTTAATGATTTATATAATTAGTATATAATTGCTATAGAAGTAATCTAAAAATATCCCTAAAAATGTACTAAATTGGAGTTTATCACTTGGGACCTTAGGAATCAAGTTGATGGTGCCTAGGTCAAAGTTGATATTACTCGCGGGTCGGATGTTCGAGTGGCGGAAATCTTTGGAAGCGGATTTCAGTGTCGACGGAGCGTCGAAGTTGATGCGGGGATCGTTCGTGTGGTTATGTGAAAAATTGCGTTTTGGTGGATCCTCGGCTATTTGTGATTTTCATCATAATTGGTGAGTTTTACTCACGTTTAGGTTTATTTCGTTTTTGAAATGAATATTATGTTGACTGTTTTCGAAAAAATTGAGTCAAAAACCGTTATTTTGAAATACATCGAATTTTGACAAAAATCGAATGTGTTGAGTCTTTGATTGGATTGATTGATCTAGTGATGTTATTGGATATGTTTTTGTACTGTTTTGGTGTTGGGATTGGACTGGAACAGGTACCGGAAGTGGTCGGAATTGATCGGAACGACGAAAAACGCAAAGCGGGATGAAATAGAATGCTGTCAAATGCGCACGATCCGTGCGCCCCTGCGCACGAACCGTGCGTCTGGTTCTGTTTCTATTTCGCAAATTTTTATAACAAGGCGCACGACCCGTGCGTGTGGGAGCACGGACCGTGCGCAGTGTTCTGTCCAAATTTTCCGAACTTTCCCGAAACGATTCCAATCCTCTTCTAATCCTTTCCTAACCCTTCTATAATGATATTAGGCTTATAATGCCATGATTTTGGGTATGTTTCAAAAGGGTTTTATAAAATATTTTTGAAGTTATAGATTGTTTCGAAAAACCGAATAATAGTACACGGGTGCGAATATGTTTTATTAATAATAAAGCGGGCTATGAGTGCTACGTGGTATGGTATAACTGACGCGGGATGATTATTATTTATTCGTCTAAACAGATCTACGATTCACGATATATATTATGTCGACTATGGGAAACGGCCCAATGCGGGTATTATGTTCGATTAACGGTCTAATGCAAATGAACTGTGAGTTCATATGATAGTAGATATATATAATATATCGAGTTTGGGTGACGACCCATGATGTTAACATACTAGGCGGGGCAGTCATGATCCCTTACCCTAGGCCCCGTGCCATTAGGAAAAATGCTATTGGTAAGGGGGTTCGTTGGGAGTAGCGTTCGCGCAGTCGGTGTTATGTTAGAAAGTTTGTTGTGCGGTTCACCGGGAGTAGCGTTCGCGCAGTCGGTGTCGTACTGAGTTATAGCAGGTTCCCCGGGAGTAGCGTTCGCGCAGTCGGTGGAATGCTATGTGAAAAATAATGCGGTTCATCGGGAGTAGCGTTCGCGCAGTCGGTGCCGTGTTGAGTTAAACAGGTTTCATAATTAAACCGAGAGTGTTAGTAGGGGTGTCGGTAGAACTCACTGAGATTGTATCTCATTGTTTATATGTTGTTGTTTTACAGAGAAACAGGGAAATGGAGGACCACAGAGGCACGAGTAGGTTGAGCTCGGACTGGTTGCTGATGACTTAGCTTTATGCTTAAGTTTATATTTCCTTTTTGTTGTCTATGTACTACGACACTATGACTTTAGTGTTATGTTTTTCTTCCGCTTTCTTGTATGATGCTGAATACTATAGTTGCTGACAGATTATGTTCTGAGTACCGTATGGTCTTGTTTGTAGATAAGACTATTTTGTTTTTATTCAACAAAAAATTCATAGTGGTATTCAGTGTCTGAGCAGCAAATAATATCTCTGATGTTTTAGGGATGGTACACTTGGGTATTTTTACTAAATAAAAATACTGGGGTGTTACAAGAGTCCTCTTATGTTGTGCTCGCCCATATAATTGGTGTCATCTCAACTACAGAGTCAGATAAGTATACACTCGGTTCTACTATTAAATATGTTGCACAATTGTTTTCGATCCCATATATTGTCCCTAACACTATTTAATGATTTTTCATTTATAGGTCTGGTGTTGAGGCACAATTGTTCACCACACGAGTACCACAATATTTGCCTTCAAGGTGGATGTAGCATTCTACTTTTATAATGAGCACCTCTGGCAGGGGCCGTTCTTCTCATGGGTTGGGTAGGGCCATGGCCCGCCCTGGAAAAAAATTTATCTACTGGAAATTACAAAAATGCCCTTAAATGTTGTTGATGTACTATAAGTGACTCGACTTCTTTTCATGTAGAATGGTTGTAAATTTGTAATCAACTCTGCAATTGAATAGATTGTGACTGAACTGTAGTTCTTATACATTGGAACTTTCATTCATTGTTATAAATTGTAGTTTGCAGCTATAATTGTGACGGAGTTACCTGCTCCACTTATCTGCAATTTTCTGTTATTTCGATTGGTGAACGCAATGCAAGTCTGCAATTGCAATTTAAATATTTGGTTCTAAATTTTAATAGATGTATTCTTATTATGTGGTTGTTGGTTGGGAAGTGGGGAAAGGATTATTTATGAAGGCTCGATTTGAATCTTAATTAATGTCCTAGCTTAGATATGCATGTGTTTTGTTTAATTTATGTTCTAGCTTAGATATCAGTGATGTGAGTTGGTTTTAGGCTTAAAAACGTGGTAGTGGACTTTGATTTGCAAATGAAATATTACACAGAGAACAAAATTGTTGACTCATGAATCTAATAGCATGGCTAATGTAGCTTTTGTTGCTGTTTTTGTTTCTTTTACCCTTCCAAGCTGTTCGGTACCGTATCCAGCTATGTATCCGGTCTTGGATAAATAGTCCGGTCCGAGATAGTTGGTACGTTTGTCTTTGGTCGTCCGAGTTGATGCTCCGGTCCGAGGTGGGGTGGTACCTGCAATGACACTCCGACGCTCAAGTCAGTGAGTGGGTCAATTACAAGTGAGAGTATGTGAGAGATGAGTGCCATTAATGTGAGCAATCAATGCTTATTTATAGGTATCTGGAGTGGAGGAGGGCTGTTGGATCTAGGTCTGCAATCTCCACCGTTGGATGAATTGGGTCCTTTGGTATTGGGCCCTTTTGGTGGATTGGCCATCGAGGCCCAATCCATAACAGTAGCCCCCCAAGTCGGGTCGCCTTAAGGCGAGCTAGACTTGTCGTTTAGAGATCGCGTCGGGCCCAAACTCGGGTGAGATACTTCACGGTATACCGGGACGATCTGAGGGACTCAGGTCACGTCGAGTGACTCGAGGCTGTCCGCTTTTGAGGGATTTCGGTCACGGCAGGGTCAAGAGACCAGGGCGAGCCGAGGGAAACGAAGCGGTCCGGTCATACCTGCGCCTTGATTTCTGTGCCAGCTGGCAACGTCATTGATGGGACGCGTCGTTCGAGGATGATTAGGGTAATGATGGTGCATGGAACGACGCGCCTGCCTAGGGGCTAGCTTTGGAACGACGCGCCTAGGCGTTTGGAACGACGCGCCTGCCCAGGCCCATTTGTGGCCTTCATGCTCCCTATAAATAGAAAGGGGGATCCCCCTTATTTTGGACTGTTTTTCTGCGAATTGCTCTGCTTCCGGTCTTAAAATCGATCCGGAGCTTATTTCGTCTTTCAGAGTTGTGCTGAGTCTTGGTGAGACCTTTGCGGTTTGCGACCTGCTTCAAGTGTTCGACGAGCTTCGTTTTTCACAAGGTTAGTTTTCCTCTTTTTCTTTATGGCTTCCGGTTTTAGATCACGACCGGGTTCTCTCCGGACCCGTATTTATACATACAGAGTGGGGGTCGTCAGGTCGGGTTCCGACTTGGTTGTGGACCCACTGTTTACGTATCAACTTGACTCGTCAAGCCCCCATTTCTGCAGGATCGATCTGGCGAGGACGAAACAAACCCGTCGGGTTGCTGACACAGATCGCCCTAATCTCGCAAAAACAATGGCTTCCAGTATTGGAGAGTCGATAGAAATTCGTGCTAGTCTCCCCGGGTCGGTTATTCCCGAGGTTCAAGACGACTTGGGCTCCGCTCCTACTCACGCAGAAGACCGGTCTCTCGGGGTTCCCAGCAACGAGCCGGTAGATGAAGATAACACAGAGGTAGTGGTCCTTGATTCGGATGATTCTGACGCCGAGCCCGACCGTGAAGAACAGGGTAGTACTAGCTGGAGTTCGGATGAGAGTGAGGCGGAGGTTGCTGAGAGCCGCAACAATGCAGACAGTCTTGGGCATTGCGGGGAGCCCGCGTATGCAGAAGGTGATTCCGACCAATACCCCCGAGCCGGAGTAGGGCCGGTCGATGTTCCCTTGTCCCAACCTCTCACTGTTCCCCGGGAGTATTCATGGGTGTCAGAGGCGTTGAGGGGGATTCCGTCCCTCTATCCGGGGACGACATGAGTTTTATTGTCAATCGCCTTTCCCGGAAAGATCAGATCTGGAATGTGGAGGGAATGGCTGAAGACCAACATGTGGCCGTCTGGCCGAAAGCTCTGAAATTTGTTATGTACGGGGTGACGATCCTTGATATGCACGTTAGCCCGCCTTTCACCGCCTTTCAGCAAGAGGATTTGGAGATCTTGAACCTCGCTCCTTCCCAACTACATCCTAACTCATGGGCGTTCCTCCGGGCTTTTGAGTTGATGTGCATTCATCTGGAGAGGCCGATCTCCTGTGACCTCTTCTTCTACCTTTTTGAGGTCAACCGGAGGCATGAGGATGGCACTAAGGATCCGTGGGAGCACGTGAGCTTCCGGGCTAGGAGGGGAGTAAAGATTTTCATGCCCTATTCCGACTCTCTGAAGAACTGGAAAAATAAGTACTTCTTTGTGGAGCCTGTGAACGAGGAGGCAGTGAGGCATGTCGGCCAATATTCTGCGGACGGGAAATCACTGGAGTTCACAAAGTTTCAACTGGGGTGGTCTCTCTCTCATTTCAACCGGCGGCCTCATTCCTACACCGTCAGCTTAGGGCGGCTATCCCAGGTTGATCAGGACTCGCTGGCGATCTTGACGAATTTTGCCGACCTGATTGTCTACCGGGATCCCAAAAAATTTAAGATTGACGTAGCCCGATTAGTTGGGGCCGGGTCGAGGTCTCAAGTAGCCGCCGTTCTTGGTAGGTTTTTTGGTAGATAACCCCGCCCATAATTTTTGACTGCCGTTTCTTTTAACATTGTTTATTTTCCTTATTTTGCAGATAGCATGGGGCCTGACAAGTTCTCCCGCCTGGCGGCTCTTGCGGAAAGGAAGGCCGGGGTTCAAAAGGAGAAACTTGTTGCTGCCGTTCCGATCAATACAATCCCGGAGGCCAGCTCGGCTGGTGCAGAGGATCGGGCTGCGGATCTCTTGCATCGGAAAAGGGAGCGCCCCCTGCCGCAAGCAGACCCTGCTTCTACTTCACATGCTCCGGCTGCCCGGGCTTCAAAAAAGGGTCGTCATGGGAAGCACCGAACTTCTAGGTCTTCCGGTATTTCGATTGACGCCGACTTCCTGCAGAAGCACTTGGAGGATTCCCGGGTCGACCCGGTTGAGGCGTCTCTCAGGTTATTTCGGCATCTGGCCGACGTGACCAAGCTTCAGAAGGTCGAAGCTGAGAGTCAAGCAAAAGTGACCCCAAATTCCGAGGTGCACTCTTTGATTTTTCTTTTTGGTTATTTCTGTTGTTGACTTCCTTATTTCTGCTGTTATAGGAGCTTTGGTGGAGAGGGACAACGAAAGAAAAGCCCGGGAGGAGTTGCAGAAGAAATATGAGGTGCTGGAGAGGGACCAGACCGAGCTCAAAGCGGTTGCGGCAAAACTTGAAAAGGAGAGGGACTCTGCCCTTAATTTGTGCATGGAACATGAGGTCCGAATCTCAGATCTTGAGAGTCAAGAGAGGCGGTCTGAAGAGGTGGTTTCTTCCCTGAGGGCCCGAATTCAAGAACTCGAGGCCGATCTTGTGAAAGCGAGGCAGGCCCAGGTCGGGTCTAGAGTCGATTTCTCGCCTCGGATTGCTGAGCTGGAAAAAGAGCTTCAGGAGGCGCTTGCCAAAGCCGAGGCCGTGGAGAACGAGATGGTGGAGGTGGCCCAGATGGCTGTGGAGGTGGCTAGGGAGAGTTTTGACAAAGCGCTTGCTCAAGTCACTGTTATGCATCCCTCTCTACCTTTGGACCGGAGGGTTATTCGTTTGGAGCATACCGTAGAAAGCGGGCGTGTTGTCAAGCCCTACCCTGACTCTGAAGCGTTTGACGTCATTTACCCTCCCCTTCCTTGCCGTGACCGTCGTTGATGGGGAGGCTCTGGGTTAGTTGCTTTTTGGGTTCCGGGTGGAACCGGTGAGGGAGTAAAGCCTCGGGTTCCGGGCGGAACCGGAATTTGTAATATGTCACCACCTTTTTGAACTAGAGGACCCGGCCGTATCCGGGATAATTTGTAATAGAAATGTATTTTAATGTGTCTCCGGTTTCATTTACCTCGGTTTTAGTCTTTATACTGTTGTTTTACATTCGTGCACTTGCGTTTGATTCGCTCAAGTGGTAAACGTCGCCTTAAGGACAGTTTACCGGGACTCGGCCCAGATCGAACTCGTCCCTTAGGGTTGTGGCAACCTCGGCCAAATAGTTGTAACAATGATCGCCTTCGGGGCAGTTTACCGGGACTCGGCCCAGATCGAACTCACCCCTTAGGGTAGCGACAAACCTCGGTCGGCTAAAGGAAGATAGAATAGGTGATAAAATCGGTAGACACCGCAAACATAAAGGATAAGATCGGTATACACCGTCCTTTTAGATAAAATGAGTTACAACGTCGGTATACACTGTTCTTTAGATAAAGTGAGTTACAACGTCGGTATACACCGTTCTTTAGATAAAGTGAGCTACTAAGTCGGTATACACCGTTCTTTAGATAAAGTGAGCTACTAAGTCGGTATACACCGTTCTTCCGATAAAACGAGAGTCAGCTGTAGTACTTTTTTAGTTTAGTGGCGTTCCAAGTTCTTGGGATCACCTTCCCGGCCAAGGTCTCCAATTCGTAGGCACCTCGGCCGGTTTTAGATAAAACTCGGTAAGGCCCTTCCCAGTTGGGGGCGAGCTTGCCCTGTGCGGCGTTCTTCATACCGACATCGGCTCTTCGTAAAACTAAATCACCGACCTCAAGGTCCCTAGGGATCACTTTCGAGTTATATCGTACTGCTACCCTCTGTTTTATTATTGCTTCTTTAAGGGAAGCCTGGCCTCGGACCTCATCGACGAGGTCGAGGTTTTCTTTCAACGACCGGCTATTGTCCTCCGGAGATTTCGGGTGGGGTGTCCTCCAGCTCAGCTCCCCGATCTCTACCGGGATTACTGCCTCCGTCCCGTATGAAAGACGGAAAGGGGTCTCCCCCGTGGAGCTTTGCGGGGTGGTTCTGTAGGCCCACAGCACGTAGGGTAGCTCTTCAACCCAGTTCCCTTTTGCTTCATCGAGCCGCTTCCTCAGTCCATTGAGGAGGACTTTGTTGGCGGCCTCGGCCTGTCCGTTCGTCTGAGGGTGCTCTACCGAGGTAAACCGGTGTTTGATCTTGAGGTCAGACATGAGTTTTCTGAAGCCTTTGTCGGCGAACTGCGTTCCGTTGTCAGTGACTACAACCTCAGGGATCCCGAATCTAGTCATTATATTTTTCTTGAAGAACTTGATGCAATTCTTAGCGCTGATGATGGCCAAAGGCTCAGCTTCAATCCATTTGGTGGAGTAATCCACCGCCACTAAGAGGTATTTGATCTGGCCAGGGGAAGTTGGGAATGGTCCCAAGAGATCTATTCCCCACCAAGCAAATGGCCACGGCGAGCTTAAGCTGGTGAGCTCCGTAGGGGGCGCTATGTGGACCTTGGCGTGGATCTGACACTTACTGCACCTCTTTACATAATTTCTTGCATCGGTCTCCATGGTTGGCCAGAAATATCCTGCTCTTAATGCCTTTCGAGCCAGGGATCGACCTCCAAGGTGTTGCCCGCAGATTCCCTCGTGGATCTCGGCCAAGACGTAGTCCGCCTCTCCTCCTTCAATGCACTTCAACAGCGGTGCAGACAAGCTTCTTCTGTAGAGGTTTCCATTGATTATGGAAAAAGAGGAGGCCTTCCTCCGGAGGATCTTGGCTTCGCTCGGGTCCGGAGGCTCGTTCCCCGTTCTGATATAGTCTATTAATGGCGCGATCCAACCCTGGCTTTCTTCCACTACATTAACAGAAAAATTTGCTTCCGGGTTCAGGATTACGCTCGGCCTGTTCAGTGTTTCCTGGATTATCGACCGGTGGTTACCCGGAATTTTGGTGCTGGCAAGCTTGGAAAGTATGTCTGCCCTGATATTTTCCGATCTTGGAACGTGTTTCACTTCCGTGAATGTAAAAAGGGAGAGCAGCTCCTGCACTCGGGTTAGGTACCTTTGCAAGATCGGATCTTTAGCTTCGTACTGTTTCCCGATTTGGGATACCACCAATAACAAGTCTGTATTTAGGGAAAGCCGGGAGACCTTGAGGTCGATCGCAAGCCGGAGTCCAGCTATGCACGCCTCATATTCCGCCTGGTTGTTTGAGGTAGGGAAACCGAATGTGAGTGATACTTCGATTACGACGCCTGTCGGGCTTTCGAGCATTAACACTGCACCACTTCCTTTTGGATTTGAGGACCCGTCCACGTGGAGTGTCCACAACCCGTCCTCCGGGTCGGCGGGTGCCATCTCCGTAATAAAGTCGGCAAGTATCTGAGCTTTCATGGCCGGTCTTGTTTCGTATTTGATTCCGAACTCGGAGAGTTCTACTGCCCATTTGATCATTCGTCCTGCTAAGTCGGGTCGGTGCAGGATCTGCCGAATTAGATAATTAGTCTGCACCACGATTTGATGGGCGACGAAGTAAGGTCGGAGGCGGCGTGCCGAGATGAGTAGAGCAAAGGCGATTTTCTCTATTTTCTGATATCTCACTTCTGGTCCATGCAAAGCTTTACTTACGAAGTATACCGGGCTTTGACCAGTTCCGGTCTCCCTGATAAGCACGGCTCCGATGGCCTCCTCCGAGATGGCCAGATACAAAAATAGATCTTCCCCTGGGCTCGGCCGACTTAGTATGGGCGGTTCGGATAGGACCTTTTTGAGCCGGGAGAGTGCCTCGTCCCGCTCTGGGGTCCATTCGAAAGTTGCTTCTTTCTTAAGCAGTTTGAACAATGGGAGCGACTTGAAGGCGGCATTGGAAATGAAGCGTGATAATGCAGCTATCATACCGTTGAGTTTTTGGAGCTCTTTCTTAGTGGACGGGGTCCGCATTTCTGTTACCGCTCGGCATTTATCCGGGTTGGCTTCAATGCCCCTCTCCGTGAGATAGAAACCCAGGAATTTTCCAGCCCGGACCCCGAAAGTGCATTTTTCCGGGTTTAGCCTCATATTATTTCTTCGGATTTCAGTAAAAATCTCTTCCAGGTCGGATATGTGGAGGTCTTCCCTTTCGCTTTTTGCAATCATATCGTCGAGGTAGACTTCCACGTTACGGCCGATCTGATCTCGGAATACCTTGTTCATCATCCTTTGATAAGTGGCCCCCGCATTTTTTAAACCGAATGGCATGACCCGGTAGCAGAAATTACCGCGGTCAGTCATAAAGGCCGTCTTCTCTTGGTCGGGGGGAACATCGGAATTTGATTGTATCCGGAATAAGCATCCATGAACGATAGTAAACGAAAACCTGAAGCATTATCGACGAGCCGATCAATGCTAGGAACAGGGAAGGCGTCCTTAGGACAGGCCTTATTAAGGTCGGTATAGTCAACGCACATTCGCCACTTTCCATTGCTTTTCTTAACAAGTACAGGGTTTGAGAGCCAAGTTGTATACTTGACCTCTTTTACAAAATCAGCTTTAATTAAATCTTCTACGACCTTGGCCGTAGCAGCTGCCTTTTCCTGACTTTGAGCTCTTTTGCGTTGGGCGACCCATTTTGCCCCGGGGTTAACCGCTAGCTGATGACAGGCGACCTCGGGGGGAATCCCGGGCATGTCTTTTGCTGACCACGCGAAGAGATCGGCGTGAGATTTTAGGCAGAGGGTGAGCTTTGCTTTTACTTCGTCGGGGAGATCGGATCCGATCTGGACAGTTTGGGTCGGGTTCTCTCCCAACTGGATTTGCATGAACTGTCCATCAGGTTGAGGTCGCCTAATTTTCTTTTTTAGCTCCCGTGCTAACTCGTCGTCGCTTTCTTCCTCGGAGCTGTCCGGGTCATATCTTGCATCGAGGTCTGTGACGTTGACCTCGGCCGCTGGACCGGTTCTTTTCTTCTTTGGGCTTTTCTGAGTCCTTGCTTCTATGGGGGGAACCCCCTCTTCTGAGGCCTGCCTGTCCGCCTTGACGTGAAGATAAAAACATCTTTGGGCGGACTCTAAGTCGGCGTCAAGGGTGATGACTTCGTCACTCAATGAATAGAACTTCATCTTGAGGTGAACCGTTGAAGTTACGGCTCCGAGCCTTCCAAGGGTAGGCCTCCCGATGATACAATTGTAGACCGAGGGGCATGGCAGTACCAGGAACTTGGTCTTGACCGTCCTTTCAAGTGGCTCCTCTCCATAGGTGACCATCTTCTCCAGGTAACCGAGAGGTTTGGTCCGGGACCCATTGAAGCCCGAAAGATCCGACCCCCTGTAAGGGGTGAAGTCTTCCTCTGAGATCTGCAGCTTTCTCACCAGGTCGATGAAGATGATATCAGCGGAGCTCCCCTAGTCGACCAGAATCCTTCTTATCTCATGGTTTGACATGACCGCCCTGATTATGAGGGGTATGTGCTTATTTGGCTTGCCATCCAATAAGTCTCGGTCGCTGAATGACAAGGGTTGGCGCTCCGGGCCTGAGCTGATCGCAGAGGTGGAAGCGGCGCACATGACTTCCTTCCATTTTCTTTTCATTGTTTTGCCCGATGCCTCGTCGGGGTAGCCCCCAGATATCATCATCATCACAGGTCGGCCCTTTGATTTTCGAAAGTCGCGCTCGTCCTCTGAGCTCTCTTCTCGTTTTTGTGGGGCTTTACCCTTTCGTTTCGGATCGGCTTCTTCTTCCTTAACCTCGGCCTCGTGCCTAGGCGCTTTAGCCACGTACTGGCTCAATTTCCCTTTCTTAATCAGGTCCACGATGTCATCCTTCAAGGCATTGCATCGATTGGTGTCGTGCCCTTTGCTCCAGTGATACCGGCAGTACTTGTTGGATCTCTGTCCCGGCCTGTGCGGGAGCGGATCAGGGAACTTGACTTCTTTGAACTCAGCGTTCATACATTCCGCCAGAATCCTGGCCCTTGTTTCATTTAGGTCGGAATATTGCTGGTGTCGGTTCCGAGGTCGGAGCCTACTGTCGTTCCGAGTCTCCCTTTCATAACGGGCCTCTGCTACCTGACGCACTGGAGCCTCTTTTTCATACCGAGGCTTGCTCGTTCCGGGGTCGGCATCTGACTTTCTTGCAACAGCGCCTTCTTCATGGTAAATGTATTTCTGAGATCGCTAGAGGAACTCAGCAAGCGATTCAGTTTGGTTGATACCGAAGGCCGGCTTCCATGAAGAATAGTTGAAATGAATCGTCTAAGTTCCGGACCTGAGCCGCTTCCTTCTTGAATCTTTCAATGTAGTCTCGGAGAGACTCGTTCTCTCCTTGCCGGATGGCTTGTAAGACTTTCGGAGACTTAGGCTTCATTTTGGAGTGGGCGAACTAGGCCGAGAACAGCTTTGCAAGCTGGTCCCAAGACGATATCGAGTTCGGCTTGAGGGCTCTGAACCAGTCCAGAGCCAATTTCTCAAGGGTGAGAGGGAAGATTCGGCATTTGATCTCCTCTGGGACATTCCGGTATTGCATCATCGTGTCGAAGTAATCTAGGTGTCGGTTGGGATCGCCCGTCCCGTCATGCATCTTTAAACCCTTCGGGGGCTTCTCTAAGTGCTTGGGTACCGGAAAATAGCCGATTTCCGCTTTGAAGGGTCCCTTCCGCGTCGTGGACCTTTCCCTCGGAGGAGGCCTTCGGATAGGGTGTCGGACAGGGGATCCGGGAGACCGGGGGCGCCGACGTTCATGCCTCGGGGGACTTCCCCGGCTTATAGAACGTCGTCTTGGGGACGAAGATGCCAATGATGAGCTTTGGTGAGTTGAGTCCCCGGGGTAATAAGTCTCGTCATAAGTCTCGGTGGGAGGAGTTCCAGATTCTCGCCTCCCTCTTCGGTGTGGTGGCGAACGATGGTGGTGCCTCCTCCAAGCAGGGGATCGGTGACGTCTTTTACTGGAGGTCCTTCTGCTAGGAGAGTAAGTTTGAGGGGAAGTACGATCCGGGATATCTTTGGCCCGGACTTCGGCCATCTCGGCCTCCAGCTGGGAGTAACGCTGACTCCTTTGATCAGCCTCGGCCTGCCTTGTCAGCAGTTGGATGAGCTGTTGGACAGCATCGATCGGTACCGGGACAGTCGGGGCTGGAGGTGGAAACTGGTTTCTAGCGGAGCTTATAGGGACCATCGCCCTGGATGAATTCCGCCATGGGTCGAGCTGCGAGGGAGAGTAACCGCTACCCCCTCCGGGGTTTCCTGTTGCTGGTCGGGTCTGACCACGACGCTGGATACGTTTCTCCGTCGTAATTCCGGAGCCATTGCTGATCAAGGAGGTTGGGGGAACGACTAGAGTATAAGGCTCTCCCACTGTGGTCGCCAATGTTCGGTACCGTATCTCCAGCTATGTATCCGGTCTTGGATAAATAGTCCGGTCCGAGATAGTTGGTACGTTTGTCCTTGGTCGTCCGAGTTGATGCTCCGGTCCGAGGTGGGGTGGTACCTGCAATGACACTCCGACGCTCAAGTCAGTGAGTGAGTCAATTACAAGTGAGAGTATGTGAGAGATGAGTGCCATTAATGTGAGCAATCAATGCTTATTTATAGGTATCTGGAGTGGAGGAGGGCTGTTGGATCTAGGTCTGCAATCTCCACCGTTGGATGAATTGGGTCCTTTGGTATTGGGCCCTTTTGGTGGATTGGCCATCGAGGCCCAATCCATAACACAAGCCAATGTAAAAATGGTATTGTGTTGGTATTCGTATAAAAGGTTTTAATGTGAAAAGTGTTACGAATGTATGTGCTTGTGATTCATTGAAGAAAGTAAAAATTTGAAGGTTTGGTGAAAATTTATTTGCTTTTTTGTTCTACATGTTGTCAACACTGTAATATGGTGTTTGTGGACCTATAACCATATCTGATTCTTGTTTACCAGAAACATGAAACTATAACATCTGGTAAATGATGTTATGGAACCATTTAGGGGTTTTGCAGGTGTTGAGTGAGCTGAGAAGGAAAGATAGTGGAGATGGAGGTAGGTGGTGTAGATAGATGTAGGAGATAGAGGTTGGAGGATGAAGAGAATAGTGACTCAGCTTTTTAAATAAATAAAAATGGAAAAATATGACATGGAAAAGCCTTGAAAGACAAAAAATTGACAGATCAGCGTTTTTTAACAGAAAAGATAACAGACGGACTAAAACAGTAGACGATGATATTTGCAGCGAGTTTTGTTTTTTTAAAAAAAATTGCAGGGACTAAAATCAAAAATCGCTATATTTGCAGGGACGAAAAACATATTTAAACCTAAAAACAAATTCATGTTAAATCCTATTCAGAAGTAGCATTGGAAGGCAAAGGTACAAAGAATCAGAGCAGACAACTCAATTTTCGAAAAGCTTCGGATTTGATCTATATGTAAATTGAGAAGTTTGGGATTTGAAATGCAGAGAGTTTGTGCATCTTCCCGGTGTGCACATTGCTTAAAGATCAAAGTACCCAACTCGTTAAACTTTGAAAAAGGCATTTCGATGCAAAAAAACAAAGCTCGTAAGATCCAAATAGGTTAGTGAAAGCAAATTCAGAGGATCTGGAAATACTTTTTTTTTGGCATAAAAACGACATTTGAGTGTAAGAGATGTCAAACCGGGACAAGAAAACAAGAAATGCGGATAGCACTCAAGAGAACAACAAAGATTTAATCTCTTGGGATTTTGAAGTTGTGAAGTAGCAGATGTTTCAATACTTCCGAGTAGACGACGGTCTAATGTTTCAATCCTTTCGAATAGATGGCCTTCTATTGGAAACACCCTGGTGTGAAAATCGATCGCTTTTAACGTCGTGGAAGCATCGCGAATGGAGACAAGTCCATTCACGAAATTTCTGAAACCCTCGAGAATTCTGAATTAAGTAGTAATTAAAGAAAGTGTTTGAAGACGTTTCCAGAGATGCTCCCATTTTGTGGATAATAAGCAAGTTCGAACGATAGAAGAGAAAAAAGAAAGTGTTTGAAGACGTTTCCAAAGATGCTCCCATTATTAAAGAGTATTTACCCTTGATTTTATTAAAAAGAGAAAAAAGAAATAAGACAAAAGAGAAGCCAATGGGGGACTAGACCAATACCCTTTGGCAAATTCAAAGAATCTTTTTCCAAGAGAAACCATGGCCAGTAGTATGCCAAATATTAGAAATTTTTGACCGCAAATCATATGCCTTGAGACATGGTTTTGGTAAATAATCCATATTGGCATAAAAAAAGGCAGGACCCAAAAGATTTTGTGAATTTTGTAACACTTGCACAAAAGATTTTACAGTTCCAATATTAGTAGATTCAGGCTTACTTACAGGATCAACATCTGGTGCCTTATTGTTCACAAAGATTGCAGAATTTGCTGAACCAAAAGGCTCCACTGCAGAAACACACTGAGAGGGAAGTGAGGTGAGCGATGCGGAACAAGCATGGCCCACAGGCAGAATTTGCAGTAAATCAGTGGGGCCACCAGCCATGCACGGCCAAGAAATTTTCACAGAGCGTGAAACCCTAGCATAAACGTCAGGAGAGAGAAATCCTCATTTCGTCGTCCTAATAAAAATATTTTAGTGATTCTTTTTAAAAAGTTGAAAATTACCGGGTAAAATTGGATGTTCACAGAGGGTAGGGCATTGAAATCAACATGTTATAAAAGTCCCATATCAAACAGTTTTTAGCAAAAAGGGTGGGAAATTGTTTATAAGAGCCAAGCTACACCTCGCTTTGAATAACCTCTTAAAAAGAGAAATTTTTTTTTGAATTTTGACGATTTCTATGATCATTTAAATCGAGTTGCAGTTCGATTTCCGGTTGGACCAGTCCACTTTTGATAACCTTAGTAAAAGTATATGTAATTAAAACAATCTAGTGGGGAAAAACAGTAATAAGGTGAAAACCAGAGAAACTGTCTATTGGGGTCAATACTCTATTTAATAACCATTGGAAAAAATAGTCTTTCTCTACCTTAAAACAACAGTGAAAATCATTACAAACATAATCCTTCTCCCCATGTGTGGTTACTGGTAGCACAATGAAAAAAATTGTGAACTACGAAGCGCAACTCGGTTGGTAAGACGCTTCACCTACACATAAATGGTCTTGGATTCGAGTCATAAAAGGGGTAGTGGAGAACACTACTGATAACTTTAAAAAAGAGTTATGTACAAAGGTCTTAGTGTGGCGAGTTTGGTGGCTATTAGCGTGTGGTAAATCGGGTATTTGTTTATACTAGGTTCAAATCCTGCCCGTTTCTCAAAAGAAATCGATGGATCACTGCCTAAGTTTTAAATGTATAAATTATATAAATACGTAATATATATTTTCTTTTTTAGGGATGTGTGTGTTTATACACCTAAAACTATAGTAATGAAACCCTCCATTTGTTTAAAGAAATGGAGAGCATCTCCACCCATTTATATTACAGGTGAAAAGTCGGGGTTCAGATCCTTTTTAGTCACCACTACAAGAAAAACGCGTTTTTCCGGCGGAAAAAATGTACCGGAAATGCAACAAATCCGCAGGAAGAGTGACGTTTCCGACGGATTTTTTCCGCCGAAAACCCGTCGGTAAAACGCTCGCAGGTAATGCACATTTCTGGTAAATCCGCCGGTAATCCACATTTCTGGCAGATTTTTTTTAAGAAAAAATAAAAAAATATTGAAAAATCCGTCGGAAACGCGCATTACCGGCGGATTTTACAACCAGTAATTTCCGGCAGATTTTTTTCCGCCGGTAATGGGCGTTTCCGGCGAATTTTTTAAAAAAAAAATTGAAAAATCCGCCGAAAATGCTAGTTAACGGTGGATTTTTTAATAAAAAAATTTGAAAATTCGCCAGAAATGTACATTACTGGTGTTTTTTTAAATTTTTTTCGAATTTTAAAATTTAATATGTAATTTAATAAGAAGTAAGAAAAATGAAAGTGAAGTAGAATATCAGAAAAAAGATATAGCAGAAAATGAGAAGGAATAAAAGAATGAGAATGAAGAAGTAGGAATGAATAAGAATGAAAGAGAGTATCAGAAGAAATAATATAGGAGAGAATAAAAATGAAGAAGTAAGAAGGAATAAGAATGAATGAGAGTATGAGAAGTAATAATATAGGAGAGAATAAGAATGAAGAAGTGAGAATGAATGAGAAGGAAGAAGAAAGAGGAAATATAGAAGAGAGATATGTAGAGAAATTTATGGAGATTGGAGAGTATGAGAAAGAAGAAAGATAAGATAGGGAAAGTGTAGAAAAGAATGAGAAGGAAATAAATAGTGAAATGAGAAGAGTGTAGGAGAAAGTTTTATTTATAGGCATTTTCGAACGGTTCTGGCAGATTTACCGCCGGATTTTTTCTCTCGGTACCTTCCGGCGGATTTTTTTGTCGGTAATGTGCGTTTCCGGCGGATTTTTAAAAATAAAAAAATAAAAAAATTTTAAAAAAAATAAATGTGCTTTACCGACGGATTTTTTAAAAATAAAAAATAAAAATTTGTTTGAAAAATCCGTCAGAAATGTGCATTACCGACAGATTTTTTCGTCGGAAATTTCCGCCAGTAATGTACATTACCATTTAAAAAATTAAAAATAAAAAAATTGGAAAATTTTGCCGGAAAAGCGCGTTTTTCTTGTAGTGCACAACACACTTGCATTAGGAGAGAGTTAGGCTCGCATTAAAATATATATTTTTATGAATATAAAAAGTTTAGGTGAGTTGGACTCCGGGGGATCACCGGGGTCAGGGCAGGCCTCACGGCTCTTTGAACGCTAACAGAGGTACTTACAGATCACCCACCAAAGAGGTCCTCACATCGGCAGCGGAAGTTGAACCCACGCCCTTGTGGGAAATGAGCCAACTCGTTATCAGCTGAGCCAACATTCATTGGCTCGCATTAAAATATTACTTTTGATAAAAGAGTACTACTCTGGACCCATTTATTAGCAAAAAATGCACTTTTTAGGTTCATTGAATAATTGATGTATCTGGTCTATTTTATAGATCAGATATATCAATTATTTAATGAACCTAAAAAGTGCTTTTTTTGCTTATAAATAGGTCTAAGGGGAGTATTATTTTAATAATTGTGTGTGTCTCTCCTACTGAAATTGTCCAGTACTGGAGATAATCCTATTCCGAAAAGTCAATACTATAGGGGGGCGTTTGTTTCAAGTTTAGTAATTTCATTCCTAGGAATGAATTTCCTAGTAACAAAATGATGGGAATCTTATTCCAATGTATTAGGGAAAATTGTGTTTGGTAAATATTTATAACATTTTCAGGAATTATTCTAAGAGTTGGAATATAGGTAGTTACTCATGGTTTTTATTCATATATTCACGGAAACTTTTTTCCCACCCTTTTCCTTGGGAATAAATCCTTCGGAATGACGGAAGTTATTTCACTCATAAGAATCTTGATACCTGGGAATATTTTTTTCAAACTTCTAACAAACATGGGAATACTCATTTCCTACCTATGTATTCCCTGGAATGTTAATTCTACACTTGAAACAAACACTCCCTAGGTTGTATAAGAAATGCTAGTGACACTTTCTTTTAAACACTCTCTCCAACACTCACTCTATAACTGATCAAAGTTCATGTGTATCTCACTACTTTGAAAATGGGACCACTACAACATTTAGACCTTATGGCAACGCTCGAAAAACGTTCCATAAAGCCAAAAAACCGTTGCCAAAAGTTACGGCAACGGTTTTCAAACGGTTGTTCCTGCGGGAGTTGCCTTAGATATAGGCAACGGTTATTTGTCCCCAAAGGCAACGCAAACTGAAAACCGTTGCCACTGCCAGTTGGAACGCAACGGTTTTGGTTTCCACTCTATGGCAACGGCCACAAACCGTCTTTAGTTATGACAACACTTCGAAACCGTTGCCAGGTATGGAAACACGTTGAAATCGTTGCCATAAATGGCAACGGTCGTAAACCGTCTCCAGCTGTGGCAACACTTTAGAACCATTTCCATGTATGGCAACACGTAGAAAACGTTGCCATAAATGGCAACACTGGATAACCGTTGTCCAAATGATACAGTCTAAGCCGTTTTCATTGATAGAGTAAACCGTTGCTGTCATTGGCAACACAAAAAAACCGTTCCCTGTTTATTTTAATAACAACAACGGTTTAAAAAACGTTGCTATTACTGACAAACGCAAAAAACTATCGTATTCATCATCCAAGCTTCTTAATCGCATCACAAACTTCTTAATCTAATCATTTCAAAGGAAAAATTAAAGTTGTACCTAAAATGTAACAATTTAACAGACATAATGTATCATAATGTTTCTACTCCTACCTCCCACAAGACCTTCAACTCTTCAATCAATGGTTGGAGGTACACATCAATGTTATTCCCGGGTGAAAATGGTCTGGGAATTAGTAAAGACAACATAGAATACTCAGCCTTCATGCACCACCAAGGTGGGAAATTATATGGTATCAATACGACGGGCCAAGTACTATGAGACAGATTCATGGATTTAAAAGGATTAAATCCGTCACTAGCCAACCCAAGTCTTATGTTACGAGAATCAACAGCAAAATCAGAATGGCGCTTATCAAAGTCTTTCCATGCCTCTCCATCAGCTGGATGCCTCAACTTCCCATCTTTAGAACGCTCTTCTTCATGCCACCTTAATGAGTCGGCTGTCTTTGAGCACATGAATAACCTTTGAAGTCGAGGAATCAAGGGAAAGTGTCTCAAAATTTTATTAGGAACTTTATGAGCTTTATTGTTTTCCTCAACTTGATAATCTCCTTCGGCATTGACAACCCACCGTGGAAAACCGCAAACAGAGCAGGAAGTGTCATTCTCATGATCTTATAATCAAGACCTAGGTCCCTTATCATGCCTCTGGTTTTATTGAATGTTTCCGGAATGTTCAACTGAGGCATAACTTCTCTCAAAAGCTCTAAGAGAGCATTGAATGATGCATTGCTCCAACCATAAAGACACTTCAACAAATATAGTCGAATGGTGAACGATAATTTAGAGAAGTTTTTGCAACCCGGGTACAACTCTTGTTTTGCTTCTTCTAAAAGACCATAGAACATTCTAGCACCTTCACTGAGGCCTCCATTAACTCGACATTCTTCGTGTGCGACATCTCCGAATCTTTCATATAGTAGTCCATCAACATCATCAATTTCTTCATCTTCTTTATTTGTGCCACTGTCGAGACGATTGGGGTCTTTACGCTTTTCACCATGACGAATTGATAACCTTATTTTATATAGGTTATTTATGCTCCTAATACTTAAGTCAAAGCTCATTTCTCAAGTAATTCTAGTGCTTAAATATGTGAATATATGAATATTAGAATAAATATAGGTTATAAGTTAATTCCCTGAACCTTGGGCATAGTCAATGCCTTTGTGAATATGTTTGATGTTTTGCTTTAGCGCTGCAGCGGTATGCTACCTAGGAGACGCTACAGCGTTATATGACGGCTGACCATTGAGATATTTGTGTGGCCACTTGAGGACATGATGAGTCACAACCCTTATCTCTTCCTCTCAGCTGGATATTTTGACTTTCAAGTGGATGCTAAATTACACTTGGCACCTCCTAAATGGAACCCATGTGATAGTTGTTGTATTCCATCATTAGCACTTTTTGTAAAGTACTTTAAGGATAATATCTAAGTCTAATAATCATCATGTAATATTATTATTCTATTAAGACTTAGTTAATAATTAGTTTAATTAAGATTGCTTCTCTAGGAGGTAACGTACGTAGACAAGTAGTAGTAACAAGAAGAGAACTACACAATAGATGGTAGCCACTCTCCATTGATACACTACCTTTAAGCTTTTATTTTTCTTAACATAGTTTTTCTAGTCTTCATTCAAGGTTTTGCTCACGCCTCAACTTCATCTCTTGTATGCGACGTGGGATCATTGGATTGTATCTTTTGCAACCACTCTTCTCTTGTCTTCATACGGTAATACATACTCTCTAGTTGTATTATGTTGATGGAACTTGTGATGAGCTAACTTTGTTGTAGTTGGATTGTTCTTAGTATGTAATGAACCTTGAGTAACTTTTGTATAATATTATGATGTTTGTGTTTTATTCCTTGTGTCATAATACTTTCAATCTTGGTTTGGGAATGATCAACTAAAACAAGGTAACTTTGTGGGTACAGACATGGTTCACAAAGAGAACTCAAGGAATAATATGAATGAAAACCCTTTAAAGACATTTAAAGGAAGCACTACTTAACTCTAGACATAGGGGAGTAATAGTTCATAAGGCAAATGTTGTAAGAGCTTAATATACAGGGGTAAAACTTATTTAGAGCCTAGACATAGGAGTCTTGTAACATAGCCCTGACGAAAGTGACTGAAAGGCACGCCACCAAGGCGCTACAGCGTCTACTGATTCTGAAGCGCTACAGCGTCTAATATTATCTGAACATTACTCTTGGGAATTTACACAACTACTGAGCTATCCAACTCACCTTTAATCACTTCAAACTTAATACTGTTTTATCACAACTTATGATGTTTACAACTCTTTACCTTTACTTGTTACTTAATTCTTTTCACTAAGATTCTAATCACTTAAACTTCTTAGATTAATTCCAATCCCTGTGGGAACGAACTTTACTTATCAATATATTACTTATTGCGATTGTGTATACTTGCACATCACCTTTTCGCACAACAAGTTTTTGGCGCCGTTGCCGGGGATTGCATTTAATTTTCATTGTTTAAGTTTTTAGTAAACTTAGTGCCTATTTTATACTGGTGTGTTGTTTCTTGTTGCTGCAGCAGTAAGCGCTACAGCGTATGCCCAGGTCTCAACCATCAGAATTTGAACCATACTCAGAACCAGAGAGAAGGTTCGGGAAACTAAGACATCTTCACAGGCTCAGACCTACCATGTCAGAACACAGTCATAGGACCAATTCTGGTAGAGCTAACACTCTACATGGCAGAACTAGCTCTGGTAGAGGAGGGACTGAACCAGGTGGAAGGGGTAGAGGTAGACATCAGCAGCCACCCACTCCAACCTTACATGACCAAGAGGACTGGTACAGACATCAATTCATAAATGAAGGACCTGCTCAAATGGTAAATGACAGAGATAGACCAATGAGGGACTATGCTGTGTTTGATCCACAAACCATGGAGACAAGCATAGCAAGACCTACTCTCAACACAGCTCAGTTTGAATTCAAACCTATGATGTTCCAAATGTTGCAAACAGTGGGACAGTTTGGTGGTGCTCCTCAAGAGGACCCATATTTACACTTAAACCAATTTTTGGAAGTCTGCAGTAACTTCATCATTCCAGGGGTAAGTGATGATGCATTCAGATTAAAACTTTTTCCTTATTCCTTGAAGGATAGAGCAAAGGCCTGGCTAACTTCTCTAGAGCCTAACTCTATCCATACTTGGAATGAAATGGCTGAGAAATTCTTAGCAAAATATTTTCCTCCAAGTAAGAATGCAAGAATGAGGAATGAGGTTACTGCATTCAGACAAAGAGATGCTGAAACACTGTTTGAGGCATGGGAGAGATGGAAGGAGCTGTTGAGAAAGTGCCCTCATCATGGTATACCTGTGATTATCCAAATGGAAACCTTCTACAATGGACTAGATCCAACAACCAGACAAATGTTAGATGCCTCTTCAGGGGGTGTGTTGTTGAAAACCTCCTATAATGAGGCATGTGATCTGATTGATGACATTGCCACAAATAGCTATCAATGGCCTACAGAAAGGTTAGCTCAGCAGAAGAAGGTAGCTGGTGTGCATGAAATAAGTGAAGTTTCTGCTCTATCTGCACAGGTTGCCTCTCTTACTAACATGATAAAATCTATGAGTACATCAAACGCTGTAGCGGTTACCGCTGCAGCGGTACATGAACCTACAGTAGCTGTTATTGAGCAAGCCTCTCCAGGGTCAATAAGCTGTGTATACTGTGGAGGAGAGCATTTGTATGAAGAATGTCCTGGTAATCTTGTCTATGTGAACTTTGTGGGTTTCAATAAAAACAATAATCCCTATTCAAATACATATAATCCTGGTTGGAAGAACCACCTCAATTACAGATGGGGAGCTAACAATGCAACAGCACCTAATTATAGTGCTCCAGCAAATCCACCAGGATTCCCTGCTCAGAACTACCAAAGACAGAATGCCCTTGTCATAGATAATTCATTGGAAGGATTGATGAAAGGTTTTATGAGTGATTGCAAGACAGCCCTGAAAACTCATGAAGCTTCCATTAAAAATCTAGAAGTACAGATGGGGCAATTGGCTAATGTCCTTTCCCAAAGAATTAGTGGATCATTACCATCCACTACAGAAGCTTCAACTTCAAGTACTACAGGGAAGGAGCATGTAAAAGCTATAACTTTAAGGAGTGGGAGAGATTTGATAGGATCATCAACTGTTTCAGATGATGAAAAAAACAAAAATTCTGAAAAACAAAAAGAACCTACAACAAGCGCTACAGCGCCTGAACCTACCGCTGCAGCGCCTGTTGTTGAGAAAACACCACCACTACCCAAAATCATTCCAACATACCCAGAACCTCCATATCCTCAAAGACTTCGAAAGGCTCATGAAGACAAGCAATTTAACAAATTCCTAGAAGTCCTTAAACAGTTGCACATTAATGTTCCTTTAGTGGAGGCTCTCCAACAAATGCCTAACTATGCAAAGTTTATGAAGGATGTGCTTACTAAGAGGAGGAGACTAGGGGAGTTTGAAACAGTAGCAATGACTGGGGAGTGCAGCATGTTGATGCAAAACAAGCTCCCACCCAAATCAAAGGATCCTGGCAGTTTTACTATACCATGCTCAATTGAAAATTTTTACTCTGGTCGTGCTCTATGTGATTTGGGAGCCAGCATAAATCTCATGCCTAAGTCCATATACACTCAGCTAGGAGTGGGAACTGCCAGACCTACCTCACTTACACTGCAGCTAGCTGATAGAACTCTTGCATATCCAGAAGGAATCTTGGAAGATGTTCTAATAAAGGTAGACAAATTTGTATTTCCTGTTGATTTTGTAATCTTGGACTTTGATACAGATAAAGAAGTACCTATCATACTGGGAAGGCCATTCTTGGCCACTGGAAGAACTTTGATAGATGTGCAGAGAGGAGAATTGATCATGAGGGTCAATGACCAAGAAGTCAAGTTCAACATTCTCAATGCTATGAAATTTTCGGGTCCCAATCTTGAAGAGTGCTCCTTTGTGTCTGTTATTGACAAAGTAGTTCAGGATCACTTCCAGAAAAGCACAGATCACCTGAGGCAATTACTGGACAGTAGTGAAGATACAGGGTCTGATACAGAAGCTACAGGAGAAGAGGAACAGACAGCCAAAGAAATTTGGGCTAAGAAATATGAATCTTTGGAGCAGGAGAATTCAGACATAAGAAAGGATCTCCCCTCCACTGAACAACCACCAACTCTGGAACTTAAAGAGTTGCATTCACACCTCAAATATGCTTATCTAGGTAACAATAGTACTTTACCTGTTATAATTGCTGCTGACCTTTCTGAAAAGCAGGAACAGGATCTGATTCAGACGCTACAGCGGCATAAAAAGGCAATTGGTTGGCAAATGTCAGACATAAAAGGTATCAGTCCAACCATTTGTATGCACAGAATAGTGTTAGAAGAAGACTCCAAAAATTGCATTGAAGGGCAGAGGAGGTTGAATCCAATTATGAAAGAGGTGGTGAAGAAGGAAATCATCAAGTGGTTGGATGCAGGTATTGTATACCCCATTTCTGACAGTGCATGGGTTAGTCCTGTGCAGTGTGTGCCAAAGAAGGGAGGGGTAACAGTAATAACAAATGAGATGAATGAGCTTCTTCCAACCAGAAAAATAACAGGCTGGAGAATATGCATGGATTACAGGAGGTTGAATAAGGCAACAAGAAAGGACCATTTTCCATTGCCTTTTGTTGACCAGATGCTGGACAGGCTAGCAGATAAAGAATTTTATTGCTTTCTTGATGGTTATTCAGGTTATAACCAGATTGCAATATTACCTGAAGATCAGCAGAAGACTACATTCACTTGTCCATATGGCACATTTGCTTTTAGAAGGATGCCATTTGGCCTGTGTAATGCACCTGTCACTTTTCAAAGGTGTATGATGGCAATTTTCTCTGATTACATTGAAAGATCCATGAAAGTCTTCATGGATGATTTCTCTGTTTTTGGAGAAACATTCCATCTATGCCTATCCAACTTGGAAGAAATCTTGATTAGATGTGAAGAGACTAACCTTGTGCTAAACTGGGAGAAATGCCATTTTATGGTGCAAGAAGGTATAGTTTTGGGGCATAAGATATCCAAAAAAGGATTGGAAGTGGACAAGGCTAAAATAGAGGTCATTGAGAAACTATCTCCTCCAACCAACATCAAAGGTATTAGAAGCTTTTTGGGGCATGCTGGATTCTATAGGAGATTTATAAAAGATTTTTCAAAAATCTCCAAACCTTTGTGCCAACTGTTACAGCATTATAACCCCTTTATATTTGATGAGCCATGCATATTAGCCTTTGACAAATTAAAGAAAGCTTTAATAACAGCACCAGTTATTATAGCTCCTGACTGGAGTAAGCCTTTTGAGCTTATGTGTGATGTTGCGCCCGAAAAATCCGGTTTGGGACTTTTCGTTTGACAACGTGGAAAAAGTTCGGAGCCGCCACCAATATTTTAATTTTAAGACCAAAACATTGAAAAAATGTCTTTTAGACAAGGCGGATGGTCTTTCGAAAACTAGAGATATGGGTTCGGGGGTCGGTTAGGCATGGGGAAGGTATTAGCACCCCGTACCTCCTTTCTACCGAAAGGGAACCTTTAATTAAATGTGTGGTTTGAAGTGTTGATTTGAAAATGCTTTTATTTTGCCTCTTTATTGAAAAGGGAGCGAGAAGACTTAATGAAAATTTTTATTTTTGGCGCTTGACGAGAGTTGGCCTCTCGCTCCTACGTATCTCCTGGTGCGATGGAGAATTCAAAGCTACGTAGTTCTTGGTTGTCCTAAAAAGGTTTTTGTTTTTTAGTCTGTTTAGATGAGTTTTCGCAGTAGGAGTGAGGATTCGCGATGACCAAACAACAACGGTTTAGAGTGGCCGCGCTACTAACTCTTTTGAAAATGAAATTATCATTAACAACCAAACGGCAACGGCGCGAGTGATCATTAACGATAATCGGTTTTGCTTTTGATTCGAGTGTTCGCGACGACCAAACAACAACGGTTTAGAGTGGCCGCGCTACTAACTCTTTTGAAAATGAAATTATCAGTAACAACCAAACGACAACGGCGCGAGTGATCATTAATGATAATCGGTTTTTATTTTAGATGATCAAAAAGGGCTTTCGCAATCGAATTAATTTTGGTTTGTTGTGCTTGACGAGGACGTGGCTCGCTCCAACGTATCCCAAATGGGAATCAAAGCGACGTAGTTCTAACGAGCCTTGAAAGTGAAAGTCTTTTTGATGAGGTTTTTAGAAAATGAAGAGCGTTCATAATGATCAAACTAACGAAGGTTATGATGGATCATTACTAGTAACTCTCTTTGAAAATGCCTTTTGTAAATGCAAGCTTTCATGGTGATCAAACTAACAAAGGTTATGATGGATCACCGCTAATAACTCGTTTTGATTCTTTGATACTTAGAAAAATGCTTTTTGAAATTGGACGCGTTTATGATAATCAGACCAACAAAGGTTGTGATGGATTATCGCTAGTAGCTTACTTTATGCTTGCGAAGATTCTTTTGAAATTGAGGCTTTCATGACAATCGAACCAACAAAGGTTGTGATGGATTGCCGCTAGTAACCATTTTTATGCCAGGTTGGTTTAGAAATGAAAACAATGAATGCAAGAAAGAATTGGTGGATTCAAGCATAACACAATCAGTGGAATCAAATCATTAAGCAACAATATTTGAATTCGCAAAGAAAAATCAAGTCTAAACTACACATAGTAGATCACAACGCATAGATAGGCAATGAAGGAACTTGAATTAGGCATTAAGCAAAAATACAGGAGTGGGCAGGATTGAACCTAAGTGCACATCTAGTGGAAGATGCTAGGCGAGAACCATACTCAAATATTTCTACAAAACGCAAGGGAATCTAAATGCACATCTAGTGGAAGATGCAATGTGAGGAATGGGCCTATCTAAGTATTAATGATTCCGCATGGGAGTAGACAAGGAAGTGGTAGGCACAAATGAATTCAAAAGAATAGCCGGGATCCAAAATATTAATGATTGAGATGCATTTTTCCTTCAACAACAACAATTATACTAACATATTTACATAAGATGTAACTCTAAATGTAATGAAATGCTTAGTATGCAAAAAACAAATTGACGATCTATATTTTTGATGCTAAAACTTTGATGATGATGCTAAGATTCAAGAATATACCTTAACTCCAAGCTAAATAAGAAATAAGATGAATGAGTGTAAAACCACTTGAATTTACTCTTTAACCTTCAACCTTGAGCTTGATTTTAGAGACTTGGAGATGAATCTTTGAGAAGAATGCAAGAATGATGAGGGGGATGTTGAAGTAAAACAAAGGGTGTAAATAGCACTATGGGCTTTTAAGAAAATAAATAAAAAACAAAATGGGGTTGTATGTGAGTAAAACAGGGGTGTAAAATAACAAAGGGGGTGGAATGAGTAAATAGGGGTGTAAAGTAACTGTGGGGGTTGTATCAGTAAACTAGGGGTGCGATTAGCTGTAGGGGTTGCATCGTGAAAAGGGGGGTGCAAACAGTACCAGCCCAGTTTGTCCGTTTTTTCTATTAAAAGACATGGGCTTCTGAGGGGGTTGTTGTTCTGAAATAGAAGGGGTGCGAGTATCAAACAGTTTTTTTTTGGACAGCTAGCCCACGAAATGAAAGGCCTATGCTGAGGGGTTGTGTTTATTAAAAACATTGGTGAAACTAACAATCTGATCTTAGAACTTAAGAAAAACAAAATAAATAATTAAAGATACAACACAGTGATATATAAGGCAACAACATGACCAAAGGACCCTAATTTTATCTTTCCATCTCAGGCGCCGTTTTCATCCCTTACAGAGGAGAGAGAAAAAAAAAAAAAATTTTGAGAGGAGAGAGAGGAAGAGAAAACGAGATGAGAGAGATCCATGGAGAGAGAGAGAGAGAGAGAGAGAGAATGAAAAGAGGAGAGAGTGGGCGGTGGTTGTTTCGTGAGGTGGTGGTTGTTGGAGGTGGCGGTAGGTGGCGGTTACGGTGGTGGTGGTGCGCGAAGAGAGAGATGGGAGGAGGCGGACGGTGGAGAGAGAGAGAGAGAGGGGGAGGCGGACGGTGGAGAGAGAGGGGTTGTCGCGGTGGTCCGGTGGTGACACGGCGGTGGTTGTGGGGTGGTGTACGGTGGCCGGAGGGTTGGACATGGTGGTGGTGTTGGGTGTTGTTTGTTTATGAAATGGTGTTTGTGAAGAAGGAATGATGGAGGTGAGTGTGGTTGTTTTTTTTTCTTCTTCATCTTTAAGGAAGTTGTGATGGTTGTTGTTGTGTGATGTTGTTAAAATTTTTTGTTCCAGTACCCCCCCCCTTTTTTATGTCACTGTCTTCAAAAAAAATGGTTGTTTTTCATCCTCTCCTCCTTGTGTGTTGATAAAATTGTTTTCTCTGCTTCCTAGTTCCCCTACCCTTCCTCCCTTTTGTTTTCATCACTTTCCCCTCTTGATTTTCGTCCCCCCTCCTTTTATCTTGCGGTTTTCATGGGTATTTATAGTGCTCTTATTGTGGTGTAGGCTGTAGATGAGGTGCAGGGGATTATTGCTTGAGGAGACCAATTGGTTATGGGGTAGCAGAGACATGGTGGATCAGCAAAAGTTGAGCTGACATGTTATTGCCAAAGATGCAAAAAGCCAATGAGACAAGGTGAAAGAGGTTCAGCTTGTAGCTCAAATTGAGCAACAACAGCCAGGGGCGTATATACCCCTTTTTTTTGTTTTACTTTTCATTTTTTTTTTGTCTTATTTGTAACTAAGAAAAATGTAACTTCAGATTTAAATAAAATAAACAATTTGACTATTTGTTGTGTGTCTCTTATTTTTATGACTACTAATAAATAAATACAATTAACAATGATAACAATAACAAAACAATAATAATCTCGCTAACTCGCTGCGACACGCGCCCATTACTATACACTTTATTCGCACACCCGCGAAAACCACTAGACTTTTGTATCACATTTTTAATAGTGAAATTAACCCGAAAACGACAGAAACTAGTAAAATGACGTATTCGACGCAAAACGCGCGAAACATGCAAAGGGCACATATTTTGATAGTTTTCGAAAAAACATCAAAACACCGTTAAAAAATGAGTGTTCACAAAAATACAATTTTATTTGATTTTCAACTAGTCGGACAAAATTGGGGTATGACAGCTGCCCCTCTTTGTTTGAATTTTGACAAGGAATATGAATTGGCCGAAACATATTCCGAGGCAAAATTGAAACAAAGAATTCAGAAATTATACCAATTTTGTCCACTGGGAGAAACCCGAAATTTTTTTATTTTATTTTTTTTTCGAAAGATAGACACTTTCGTGTCGATGCGTGCAGACTGAAAGATAAAATGGGCACTTGGCGTGCAAACAGAAACTGTAAAATGGGCACTTGGCGTGCAAACAGAAAGGTAAAATGGGCATTTGGCGTGCAGACAGAAAAGTAAATGGGCACTTGGCGTGCGAACCGAAAAGTAAAATGGGCACTTGGCGTGCAGAAAGCGGTAAATGAGCACTTGGCGTGCAGAAAGCGGTAAATTGGGAATTCGGAGGCTGCCTAAAACCTTCTAACGGACTCTTGTCGAGTCCGAGCTCTGGGGGGGTGGCCTTTTCGAGCGACCGATCAACATCAGGTCCGGAACTGATTTGATCAATGGATTTACGCTATGCCTTAGGCTGACACAACTAATCCGAAGGACTTGACGAAGTCTGATGGATCCATTGCGTGCTCGTACACAATGTTGTGATCTGTGGAAGGAGTTCACTAACTCGGTGGGAGTTCACTAACTCTGTGGGAGTTCACTAACTCTGTGTTGATGGAGTTTACTAACTCAGGGTTGATGGAGTTTACTAACTCGGGGTTGATGATTTTCTAAAAATGAGATTTTTGGGACTCTCTGGTCCGAAGTAACTTTTCTCTTGGATGGTGCATGAAATGCGCGCACTTGGATGTTTGGGGTGCCCATGAATGCAATGATTGACTTTGGTGGGATGCCTTTTCTGTTTGATTTTTCTCTTCTTTTCCTTTTGTTATTCTTTCGCTCTTCTGAGATGCGAATTTGAAGGCGTAATGTACTGTTTGATGCCATGGAGTGATGACTGGTATGGATGATATGAGAATGATGAATGATATGAAGATGTTGTGTTCTTTTATGTTCCATCTTCTGTGATCTTCTTCTCTCGTTTCTTATTTGCTCTTTTTTTTCTATGGAATGCAGATATCTATGTAAATGGAGTGTGAATGTATGTTATGCAAAGTGTATGTGATGTGATGATTTCAATGGAATGATGGATGCTATGAGATGCTATTTTTGATTTTCTTCCTTTTTATTTTGGTTAAGGATCAACACTTCAAGTGCCTACAAGGTAACATCCTAGTCCCCAAGGATTAAGGTGAGCACCAAAGCCCTACAAGATAGCAACCTAATCCCTGAGGATTAAGGCGAGCACTAAAGCCCTACAAGCGGCCAACTTTAGGCGACCCCCTCATGTGCTGAGATAGCTGGTTAAAGAATTTTTCCTATTTGTCTTTTTGCTATGTGAGGATGCAAATGCAGTATTTTGATGCATGATATGACAAAATTTTTTAGGGTATTCAAATACTTTTTTTGTGAATACTTTCATAATGATGAGACGCGAGACTTTGGATGCAAAAGTGGGATGATTATTGACCATTTTTGTTGAAAAATTGAATTTGATTCAAACTCCGGTGTTCTCAAGGTTTTTATTTACAAACAAGCTCACTTGTTTTCTCTCCCTTCCAATGACGACTGAATCTTAGATATCGCATGACTAACGTGTGTTCTTTCTCTTTGAAGCATTGCTTAGTAAGCATGCATAGGAGCGCAAATGTGAATGAGTGAGTCTGTTAACTTGGGATTGGTTTAGGATATGTATGACAATTGAAGGGATGACAAACATGATTATTACCGACGCTCATGAGGGACCAAGGGATGCAAGACTGCCCCGGTTCGGGCTTTTGATGAGTGAATAAGCTTGCCTTTGCCTGGTGGTGATAATGACTAGGGGTGTAGGAGATAATGAATTGGGAACACTTCGGGTCTTGGGATGAAAGGTGGAATGAAAAGGGTTTTGTTTCAACCCACAGAGTTTGGTGTTGCCCCAGTCAGGACGAAACAAAGTTGCCCCAATTAGAATGACGAGGCCTTATTTAGGATAGTGAGTTGAGAGATTGCCCCGGTGAGGTTCTTATGGGAATGAATGAGGTGAAGGAATGGGAATGCACTTGCCCCGTTTTGGAATGAAATTTCAAACGGTTTCTTTGAGTGAGGTTGTGAAAAGGTGATAGAGTTATGGTGACGGTTATATACGGAGGGTGGTATGTGAACGGGATAGACGACGAACAAAGTCTCCCCATGGTTGAGTGGAGTGAGAGGTGAAGGAAATGTCCCCTAGTACACATCTTTGATTCTTTTTAAGAAAAACTCAAATGCAATGAAAGTTTTGACTTTTAGTATGAAAGAAGCCTCACTTGGTGATCACTAAACCTTGTTTTAATGCAACTTGAATGCGTTTGAAGTGCAAGTCTTCCTTTTTCCGTCAGCTTTCTTTTTTCGACTGTTTATTTTTGTTCCCTCATCTCTTTTTCCTAAGGGTTTGTTTTTCCTTGATCAGCTTTCTCTTTTCTGATCGTTTGTTTTTTCTTTTGAGCAAACACATTGTAGACAGATAAACTTAGTGGTCCTAAGATTTAAAATTTGAGAAAACAACAGCATTCGGTCATTGATCGGAATGGACTTTTCGGGATTGTGGTGTTTTGTGGGGGAGGGATGATGGGGCTTAATGAAGAGCTTGGGGGCTAATGGTAGGATGATTTTTATTCGGCGTTGGCTGACGGTCGATGATTTATGATGGTTAATTGGCTTGATGGGGTGTTTGGAAATTTTATTCTTGGCTAAGGGTTCGTGGAGGGCGGGTTACCGAGGTCAAAGGGAAGTGTTTGCGGTTTATGGAAGGAGGGGTGTATGGGAATGATGAAGTGTTTGAAGGTTATTGAGACAAGGATCTCTTGTGTTTTGTGGTAACATGTACCAGCTCACCACTTACATTTCTTTTGTATTTTCTTTTGTTTTGAGATTTTCATTTTTGAATCCCTTTTTGATTTTCTCTCTCTTTTTGTTTTATGATTCTTTTCCTTCTTTGACTCGGGTGAGCTGATAGAAAGTGATGCACTTTTTTTGGATATTTGAGGTGATCCTTGTCTAGGGTGATTTTTGGATTTTGGTTTTTCTTGGGTTAAGATGGGTAGGAAAGGGAACTTCTGGATGGCCAAACTTCATTTCAAATTCCGATTGCTTATTTTTCATAAAACTTGACAACAATTCATCTATCTATATGTGTTTGCTCTTTTCTTTGCATTTTTTTTTATGCCCTAATTTTTGCCTGGACCGCTCTTTGCGAGTTTTCAATCCACCGGGCGCTCCTTTTTGCCTAGGCTGCCCTTTGCGGGTTTTCAACCTAGCGAGCTTGTTCTTCTCATTTATCTCTTCTTTTCTCTTTTTTTTTGGAAAGACTTGCACTAAAGGAATATAATGCCGATAAAGAAAGTTAGTGATCACAGAATTGCCCCAGCATGGAGGACTTAGAGTGTTAGTGAGAATGAACCAAAAAGTGAAGTATGCACTGATGGGAGAGAATATGTGCCTTATGGATGGACGGGGCGGGGTTAGACTGGGATGGTGATGATGACAAGGAAGGAAACTGACTAACTCAAACAAGAGAAACTGCACGTGTCATGCATGTTCACTATAGGAATGCTTCACAGAGAGTCAACATTAGTTAGAACAATGAATTGATGAGCTGCTTCAGTTTTTTTTTCTTTTGTCATGGAATGGATGGGATGCTGTGCTTTTGAAAGACATGCAAATGAGCTATTGATTTGCAAAACTGAGTGCCTTGGAACACCTTGAGTTTGCAACCAAGTAAGGATAAACTTTTTCAAAAAAAAGGATGATTGTTTTGCAAGAACGTCTCGCTTCTCATCACAACTTTTATTTTATGCAATGAATGAATGAACAAATTATGATATGCAGGTATGATGCAAATGCGTGGAGAACGACTACTCGAAAAGTGTGGCTTATTCTACATTATTTTGTTGCAAGACAAAATATGGAATACCAATGCGAATGATGCAAGAATGATGCCCCCCATTTTTTCCAAATGATTTTTGATTTTTTTATATATTTTTTTTTTAGAGACGAGACAAGATGCGAAATGCCAATGCCCCTTTTTTGAATGATGAGAGATGCAAGAATGGTGATATGAGGCAACTGATTGTCGTTACCCTGAGTAACTTGCCTGAAACATTGAGTGGATCCTGACTCAATACTTCACACAATGTACTGAAACGTTTTGACAATTAGTTGACTCAATTTAATTCCCTACTTGAAATTAAAATACGTGCGACTGGGTCAAAGTGCTCTAACATCGTAAAGTAACGTCTCAAATTTGTAGTCGACAAACAAATTTGAGACATTACCCTTCGTCGTTCAAAGGTGCACTTCTATCCATTAAGCCATCACATGAGAAATTTTTCTTTGTTTCGAAAGGATGCATGCAGGGAGAAATGATGTATTCGAACAAAGTGATGAGGTTAATGAAATGATGCATGAGCGCCACATTGACGCGATGTCCGCATTATTTGATGATAGTTTTTGCATAATCAAGGATGAATGAAATGCGATATGGATGATAGATGCTTCTGGTTTTCATTTTTTTTTATGCAATGAAATGAAATGCGTGATGCTTGCGATTACTTTCCTAATGCATGGGAGATATTGAATGAAGATGCATGCGAGATGAGACGTTAATGCTTATTTTTGATTTGCGACACAGAAAAGTATTAACGCGATGACGTGATATGGACGGACGACGGAATGAGTGGGTGAATGAATGAACGAATGTGCATTTTGAATGAGGATAACGTAAATTGCATCACTTGATGATTTTTCATGATTATGAGCGAATGAAATACCATAGGGATGATAATTGTTTTTTTTTTTTTTCAGAATTTTGTTTTATGTAATGCATGATGCCATGATGCGAAGTGCGGATGATGATTGCTTTTCGTTTTATTTTTAAACAATGAAATGGAGTGCCTGATACTAACAATTATTTTTAGTGCGTGGAAAGATATGATTCTTATGAAAATGCATGCGAAATGAAATGTTTATTTGATTATTTTTTGTAATGCAAAGAAAAAAATGCATGTAGTATGTTTTCTAAAAAAAACTTGTGGAAAATAATAATTTTTGATTTTTCTTGATTTTTGGTTTTTTTTTTTTTTTGATAAAAGATGGTATGCACTAATACTTGTTTGAATGCAAGTGCAATGCAATATGTATGATTTCATGTTTGTCTTGGTACCGGGAATCACGGTGTACTATGTCTTGCCATAGGTTTAACGGTGGATTTTGATTATTTTTTCCTTTGAAACACAACAAGGTTAGAATCAATAAGCGAAACAAAGCACATTCCATGCATTCAAACTTAAACAAACTCACACCTAGGAGTATACGCTGTTTCACTTTTGATTCCACATCGTGCCTATGACAAGATTCTTTGTCACTTTGGGATTCTCGGTAAACAAATTTTGATGAAATGCAAGGATACATGCATGAACTGTAAAAGTTTCTGTTGGATTCAATGCGAGGATGCATGCAAAATGATGATGTTTTATGCATATGCAGATTAGGGCAAAACCCTTATTGGCATTAGTTCAAGTTTTTTTGTTTTTTTTTTGAAAAATGCGAGCCGTACGTGGTTTCATATGGACCAAGTAAGAGAAAGGCTACAACGGCAGCGCGTTCTCTCTTTTTTTTGAAAAGAGTGGGCCATATGTCACTTCGTACGGACCAGCAAAAGGAAGGCTACAACGGCAGCTCTTTCTCTACTTTTTATTTGAAAAACCTCCTACTCTTTTTTGAAAACATGTCTATATTACCATGCAACACACAATTTGGTATGCCCCTTGTGTCCTACGAAGGTGGGGACCTAAGTTCTATGACAACTCAAATGTTCCTCCCATGCGGGTTCTAGTCACTTCCTCACCAGGCTACCAGAGCTAATTCTCTTTCACAATAGCACCCACAACGATGGAACGCCATCTGGTGTGAGGCATCGTGAAAGAGCATACTCTGGCTGAAACTTTCGTGAGAGTCGGAAGGACAACAGTCCAATTGCCAGTCACTACTCGTTTCCACTCTCCTAAGTTTTGTCAGACCTTGGGTTTTAGGCCCCTCTCAAAGCATAGTAAGCATAAGGTGTGAGTGTGTGCAGTAAGGGCATACCGCCTAAAACTACCCACATATACCCCACCTGCAAAGGAAAACCCAGAACAGTCCAAATAATAGCAGGTAATAACATGTCGTCTACCCTAGGGTTCAATATCACAATACTAATAATCCAACCTAGGTTTCAGCAACAGTCATATGCACTGCTTACCTCAAGAAAGGGAGCGGAGAAGAAGGGATCATAATAGAATGGGAGGAAATGCATGTTTTTACCTTAAGAAAGGGAGCAGAGAATAGGGGACATGGGAATTGAGGAATGCATGAACATGGCATTGTGAACAAATAGAAAAGAAGTAAAACAAAGCTTTCAACTCAATTAATTTTAAAACCACACATCAAAGTTAACTAGGCTTGACCCTCGTCCCTTTTTTTAAAAAAAAAGTGTCCCCAGCGGAGTCGCCAGCTGTTGCGCCCGAAAAATCCGGTTTGGGACTTTTCGTTTGACAACGTGGAAAAAGTTCGGAGCCGCCACCAATATTTTAATTTTAAGACCAAAACATTGAAAAAATGTCTTTTAGACAAGGCGGATGGTCTTTCGAAAACTAGAGATATGGGTTCGGGGGTCGGTTAGGCATGGGGAAGGTATTAGCACCCCGTACCTCCTTTCTACCGAAAGGGAACCTTTAATTAAATGTGTGGTTTGAAGTGTTGATTTGAAAATGCTTTTATTTTGCCTCTTTATTGAAAAGGGAGCGAGAAGACTTAATGAAAATTTTTATTTTTGGCGCTTGACGAGAGTTGGCCTCTCGCTCCTACGTATCTCCTGGTGCGATGGAGAATTCAAAGCTACGTAGTTCTTGGTTGTCCTAAAAAGGTTTTTGTTTTTTAGTCTGTTTAGATGAGTTTTCGCAGTAGGAGTGAGGATTCGCGATGACCAAACAACAACGGTTTAGAGTGGCCGCGCTACTAACTCTTTTGAAAATGAAATTATCATTAACAACCAAACGGCAACGGCGCGAGTGATCATTAACGATAATCGGTTTTGCTTTTGATTCGAGTGTTCGCGACGACCAAACAACAACGGTTTAGAGTGGCCGCGCTACTAACTCTTTTGAAAATGAAATTATCAGTAACAACCAAACGGCAACGGCGCGAGTGATCATTAATGATAATCGGTTTTTATTTTAGATGATCAAAAAGGGCTTTCGCAATCGAATTAATTTTGGTTTGTTGTGCTTGACGAGGACGTGGCTCGCTCCAACGTATCCCAAATGGGAATCAAAGCGACGTAGTTCTAACGAGCCTTGAAAGTGAAAGTCTTTTTGATGAGGTTTTTAGAAAATGAAGAGCGTTCATAATGATCAAACTAACGAAGGTTATGATGGATCATTACTAGTAACTCTCTTTGAAAATGCCTTTTGTAAATGCAAGCTTTCATGGTGATCAAACTAACAAAGGTTATGATGGATCACCGCTAATAACTCGTTTTGATTCTTTGATACTTAGAAAAATGCTTTTTGAAATTGGACGCGTTTATGATAATCAGACCAACAAAGGTTGTGATGGATTATCGCTAGTAGCTTACTTTATGCTTGCGAAGATTCTTTTGAAATTGAGGCTTTCATGACAATCGAACCAACAAAGGTTGTGATGGATTGCCGCTAGTAACCATTTTTATGCCAGGTTGGTTTAGAAATGAAAACAATGAATGCAAGAAAGAATTGGTGGATTCAAGCATAACACAATCAGTGGAATCAAATCATTAAGCAACAATATTTGAATTCGCAAAGAAAAATCAAGTCTAAACTACACATAGTAGATCACAACGCATAGATAGGCAATGAAGGAACTTGAATTAGGCATTAAGCAAAAATACAGGAGTGGGCAGGATTGAACCTAAGTGCACATCTAGTGGAAGATGCTAGGCGAGAACCATACTCAAATATTTCTACAAAACGCAAGGGAATCTAAATGCACATCTAGTGGAAGATGCAATGTGAGGAATGGGCCTATCTAAGTATTAATGATTCCGCATGGGAGTAGACAAGGAAGTGGTAGGCACAAATGAATTCAAAAGAATAGCCGGGATCCAAAATATTAATGATTGAGATGCATTTTTCCTTCAACAACAACAATTATACTAACATATTTACATAAGATGTAACTCTAAATGTAATGAAATGCTTAGTATGCAAAAAACAAATTGACGATCTATATTTTTGATGCTAAAACTTTGATGATGATGCTAAGATTCAAGAATATACCTTAACTCCAAGCTAAATAAGAAATAAGATGAATGAGTGTAAAACCACTTGAATTTACTCTTTAACCTTCAACCTTGAGCTTGATTTTAGAGACTTGGAGATGAATCTTTGAGAAGAATGCAAGAATGATGAGGGGGATGTTGAAGTAAAACAAAGGGTGTAAATAGCACTATGGGCTTTTAAGAAAATAAATAAAAAACAAAATGGGGTTGTATGTGAGTAAAACAGGGGTGTAAAATAACAAAGGGGGTGGAATGAGTAAATAGGGGTGTAAAGTAACTGTGGGGGTTGTATCAGTAAACTAGGGGTGCGATTAGCTGTAGGGGTTGCATCGTGAAAAGGGGGGTGCAAACAGTACCAGCCCAGTTTGTCCGTTTTTTCTATTAAAAGACATGGGCTTCTGAGGGGGTTGTTGTTCTGAAATAGAAGGGGTGCGAGTATCAAACAGTTTTTTTTTGGACAGCTAGCCCACGAAATGAAAGGCCTATGCTGAGGGGTTGTGTTTATTAAAAACATTGGTGAAACTAACAATCTGATCTTAGAACTTAAGAAAAACAAAATAAATAATTAAAGATACAACACAGTGATATATAAGGCAACAACATGACCAAAGGACCCTAATTTTATCTTTCCATCTCAGGCGCCGTTTTCATCCCTTACAGAGGAGAGAGAAAAAAAAAAAAAAATTTTGAGAGGAGAGAGAGGAAGAGAAAACGAGATGAGAGAGATCCATGGAGAGAGAGAGAGAGAGAGAGAATGAAAAGAGGAGAGAGTGGGCGGTGGTTGTTTCGTGAGGTGGTGGTTGTTGGAGGTGGCGGTAGGTGGCGGTTACGGTGGTGGTGGTGCGCGAAGAGAGAGATGGGAGGAGGCGGACGGTGGAGAGAGAGAGAGAGAGGGGGAGGCGGACGGTGGAGAGAGAGGGGTTGTCGCGGTGGTCCGGTGGTGACACGGCGGTGGTTGTGGGGTGGTGTACGGTGGCCGGAGGGTTGGACATGGTGGTGGTGTTGGGTGTTGTTTGTTTATGAAATGGTGTTTGTGAAGAAGGAATGATGGAGGTGAGTGTGGTTGTTTTTTTTCTTCTTCATCTTTAAGGAAGTTGTGATGGTTGTTGTTGTGTGATGTTAAAATTTTTTGTTCCAGTACCCCCCCCCCCTTTTTTATGTCACTGTCTTCAAAAAAAATGGTTGTTTTTCATCCTCTCCTCCTTGTGTGTTGATAAAATTGTTTTCTCTGCTTCCTAGTTCCCCTACCCTTCCTCCCTTTTGTTTTCATCACTTTCCCCTCTTGATTTTCGTCCCCCCTCCTTTTATCTTGCGGTTTTCATGGGTATTTATAGTGCTCTTATTGTGGTGTAGGCTGTAGATGAGGTGCAGGGGATTATTGCTTGAGGAGACCAATTGGTTATGGGGTAGCAGAGACATGGTGGATCAGCAAAAGTTGAGCTGACATGTTATTGCCAAAGATGCAAAAAGCCAATGAGACAAGGTGAAAGAGGTTCAGCTTGTAGCTCAAATTGAGCAACAACAGCCAGGGGCGTATATACCCCTTTTTTTTGTTTTACTTTTCATTTTTTTTTTGTCTTATTTGTAACTAAGAAAAATGTAACTTCAGATTTAAATAAAATAAACAATTTGACTATTTGTTGTGTGTCTCTTATTTTTATGACTACTAATAAATAAATACAATTAACAATGATAACAATAACAAAACAATAATAATCTCGCTAACTCGCTGCGACACGCGCCCATTACTATACACTTTATTCGCACACCCGCGAAAACCACTAGACTTTTGTATCACATTTTTAATAGTGAAATTAACCCGAAAACGACAGAAACTAGTAAAATGACGTATTCGACGCAAAACGCGCGAAACATGCAAAGGGCACATATTTTGATAGTTTTCGAAAAAACATCAAAACACCGTTAAAAAATGAGTGTTCACAAAAATACAATTTTATTTGATTTTCAACTAGTCGGACAAAATTGGGGTATGACATGTGATGCTAGTGACTTTGCCATTGGAGCTGTTCTTGGGCAAAGGTATGATAAAATTTTTCACTCTATATATTATGCTAGCAAAACACTTGTAGAAGCTCAATTGAATTACATAGTCACTGAAAAAGAACTATTAGCTGTAGTCTTTGCATTTGATAAATTTAGATCATATTTGGTTGGCACCAAGGTAATTGTCTTCACAGACCATTCAGCCATTAAATATTTGATAACAAAAAAAGATGCAAAGCATAGGCTAATTAGGTGGGTTCTCCTACTCCAAGAATTTGATTTAGAAATAAGGGATAAAAAGGGAGTGGAGAACCAAGTTGCTAATCATCTTTCTAGATTGGAGAGAGACATTGCAGGTACAGCAGGTGGGGAGATCAAGGAATACTTTCCAGATGAGCAGCTGTTGGCAATGACTGATGACTCATCAACCACTGTAGCGGCCAGTGTAACAACACTGGACGCTGCAGCGGCTGAACCTGCAACACCTTGGTATGCTGACATAGTGAACTTTCTGGTTAGCAAGGTGGTACCTGCTGAGATGACTAATCAGCAAAGGAGAAGGTTCTTCCACACAATGAAACAATATTATTGGGATGAACCTTTTCTATACAAGAAGTGTCAAGACCAGTTAATGAGGAGATGCCTAGCAGAGGAAGAACAAATTCAAGTGCTACAGCACTGCCATTCTGCACCATGTGGTGGGCATTTTGGTGGTGTTAGAACTGCTGCAAAGGTATTGCAATCTGGCTACTTTTGGCCTTCACTTTTCAAAGATGCTCAAGACTTTGTTAAAAAATGTAATAGGTGCCAAAGAACAGGGAATATTTCAAACAAACATGAAATGTCTTTGACAAACATTCTAGAGGTTGAACTCTTTGATGTTTGGGGAATGGATTTCATGGGACCTTTTCCCCCTTCTCATGGAAACCTATACATTTTAGTAGCTGTAGACTATGTTTCAAAATGGGTGGAAGCTGTTGCTTTACCCAACAATGATGCAAGGTCTGTGAGAAATTTTTTATTGAAAAACATTTTCACTCGTTTTGGAACTCCTACAGCCATCATAAGTGATGAGGGATCTCATTTTTGTAATAAATTAATTGAGACCCTATTGGCTAAATATGGAGTCAAACATAAAATAGCAACTGCTTATCATCCACAAACTAGTGATCAAACTGAATTGTCAAATAGAGAAATAAAAAGAATGTTGGAAAAGATGGTAGGGCCTTCAAGGAAAGAATGGTCAATACATCTAGATGATGCTTTATGGGCCTACAGAACATCTTATAAAACACCTTTGGGGATGTCTCCCTATAGGTTGGTTTATGGGAAGTCCTGTCACCTACCAATTGAACTTCAGCACAAGGCCCATTGGGCTCTAAAAAAACTCAATTTTGACTACAAGAAAGCAGGAGATGCTAGATTGCTGCAACTAAATGAATTGGAAGAACTTAGGCATTTTGCCTATGAGAATGCAGCAATCTATAAAGAAAAAACCAAAGTATGGCATGATCAAAAACTGATAAAAAGAGATCTCACAGAAGGAGGACAGGTACTGCTTTACAACTCCAGGTTAAGATTGTTTCCTGGAAAGTTAAAATCTAGGTGGTCAGACCCTTTTCAATTGATAAAAATATACAGTCATGGGGCTGTGGACCTCTATGATATAGCAACCAATACCACCTTCAAAGTGAATGGTCAAAGGGTTAAACAATATTTTGGTGAAAATGTGGTAAGGGACAAAACCACAATTGAGCTTAAAGACCTTTAATTTGAAAGAGAAAGTCTGGCTGCAGACTTTAAAGCAAGCGCTCTTGGGAGGCACCCCAAGGATTCTAACAAAATTTTTTATGTTTATTTTCTATGCAGGAAAGTTGAATAAACGCTGTAGCGGCTGTGTTAAATCAGGGCTGGGTATGGTCAAACAAAAAAATAAAAAGATCTTGCTCAGGGTGAGCTGGCACTGTGCCCTCATCCCTAGCCTGGCCTGCACGTGCACCTACTCACCTGCACTGGTCAAATCAACAGTTTCTTTTTCTCTCTCCCACTTCACTCACAAACCGTAACTTTAATATCCACAACTTCTCACGCTACCATTCTCTCTCTTTCTCTTTCCTTGCTCTCTGAAACTCCCCTCAACCGTTACCAACCCACCACTCATAACCTTCATTCTTTCTTCTTCCTTCGTCCCAACACACCAACATTTCCCAGAAACCCAGAAATAAACACGCGAGCTCTTAACCAACCATGACTAAAAAACAAGCTGCCCTAAAACGATCTGGCAAGGGAGCCACTAGGAAACCAGAACCCTCAAATCCTAGCAAAACCACCATGGCTAAGGCAACTCAAGATCCTCAGGGGTTTTGGAAGATGGATTTCATAGCTGAAAGGGGATTCAAGACAGAAAGTGCTCCTGAAGCTTTCTCAACCGCTGTCATAGCGTTGGGATGGGAGAACTTCATTAAGCATCGCAAAGACTACATGACGTCTTTGGTAAGGGAGTTCTACTCTGGCATTGACGAGCCTAAGGAGGGAAAACCTCAAACCCATTCACTGGTAAGAGGAGAAACTGTAAATTTCAACTCCAGAACAATCAATGATATTTTCCGTCTGGGCTATCATGGAAAAGCGCTGGAAACAAAGGTTCTGAACTGGGGAGATGAAGAGATGGAGGCTGTCAGAAGAAGGATTTGTGTGGAAGGAGCAACTTGGGATAAATTTGGAGCTGAATACAAAATTAAAAAAGCATATCTGTGTGAAGAAGCAAATCTGTGGTGTAGTTTTATCAAACACTCCCTGCTGCCTACATCTCACACAACATTTGTGGAAAAAGAAAGACGCATTGTCATTGATGCTATAATGGCAGGAGAAAAGATAGACGTGGGAAGATTGATAGCAAGGGAGATAGAGAAGTGCAGAGTTAAAAAGGGAGGTAATTTATATTTTCCTTGTTTAATTACTGAGTTGTGTTTGGAAGCTGATGTAGAGGTTGAAATAAAAGAAGAAAGAAGATCCCCTCTTGGGGCATTTCCTTGCATTTTCAAAGTTAAGCAGAAACCTGCCGCTGCAGCGTCTACTGACTCTGCAGCGCTACAGCGCTTAGAGCTGAAGCAGCAGGTCCTCTGCAAATTTGTAAAGGAAAAATTTGACTGGGAAAAAGCATTGTATTCCCAGATATCCAAAGGAAAAACATCCATTCCCCCTCCTCAATTCCCTGATTGGCTACTAGAGAAATAAACAGTTGAAAAACCAGAGAAAAAGGGAGTTAAAACAGAAAAGAAAAAAGCTGTAACTAGCCCAGCAAAGAAAACAAAGCCTAGTCCAGCAAAGAAAGTGCAAAAAGCTGTGGTAGAGGAGGAAAGTCTGGATTCTGATGATATTGAAAACATAAGTGAGGAAGATGAAGAAGAAACAATTGCAGTTATGAAAGAGATGGAAAAACAGGATGATGAAGAATCATCAGGAGAAGAGAGTGATACTGAAGAAGAGTCTGAAAGTGAAGAAGATGAGCAAGCAGAAGAAATACAGTGTGACCCAACCCCAAGCCCAAAGAAACCAAAAACCCCCCCTGCCAAATCATCTAATCCACCATCAACCCCCACCTCCATCTCTGAACCAACCAAATTAACACCCAAGAAAACACCTGCCAAGCAAGCTACACCAAAGAAGCCTAAGCCAAAACATCCAATCACCAAAGAAAAACCCACTGAGCAGCTCAAGAAAATTTATCAGTCATACACAAAGCCTAGAAGAAACCCAGGTGTCAAACTTGCTGAGTACCCAGAAGAAGGTGTTCAGCCAATAGGTGCTGCAGCAACTATGTCTGCAGTACCTAGTGACACAATGCCTGAGGCAATTCTAACAGAGGAGGAAACTGAAAAGGAGGCTGCTGAGGAGCTAGTGAATATGTAGGATGAAACAGAGCCAGAGCTGGAAGAAAAAGAGCCAAAACAGGAGCAAGAGCAAACAGAAGAGGAAGAAGAAGTGCAGGAATCAGACGCTGCAGCGGCAGCAGGGCAGCAAGCAAGCGCTACAGCGCCACCAACTGCTGTAGCGGCTGAAAAGACTGCTCCACCTCAGCCAAAGAAGAAGAAGGCAACAAAAGGAGCCCCAGCACCTTCAAGAGCCAGTAAGAGGCTCAAGAAGGCCTAATAAGGCAAGATTTGTTGGCTTCTTATGCCGGTTATGTACTTTGAACTTTATTTTGTTGTTGTTCTAAGGCCTCTCCCTTTTCTTGTCAAGCAAGCAGTGAGGACACTGCTAAATTTAATTTCTGGGGGAGGACCTTATGGTTAATAATGTTTTAAATTAAGTACAATGATGTTTTTAAATATTAGCTATAATTAATTATAATTATGCCATGTTTTGCATGTGTTGCATGTTTTTGAATATTTTGTATGCTTAAATAGAAAGTATGATTAGCTGCATGTTTTAAATTTCTTAGTAAGCAAAAAGCTAATTCATATAGCCAAATTTAAATAAGAATTTTTTGAGTAAGGCAGCATTGTGTAAACAATGAAATGATCTTATTGCTTACACAAAATCCAAGCTTAGTGAAGAACCTAGTTAGCTAGGAGTAATCTAAGGATAAAGTTAAGTTTTGGATAACCAAAGGGTTAGTCAAGTTTTCATTAAAAATTGAGAGTTGTTTTAAAAGCTAAGTTTGGGGGAGCATCGGTTATGTTAAGGCTAGGAACAAAAGATGATAAATTGGCCTTTGCAAAATGAAAAATAAAAATGAACGTGGTCTTGAAAAAAGTTGCAAAATATCTTAAATAAATTGCTGAGCTGTTCCAAAAAGCATAAAAAGAAAATGCAAATAAGGAGCTCAGTAATGAAGATAGAATCTAGTTTTGCTCATTAAAATCTAGCGCTACAGCGTCTGCGGACTCTGAAGCGCTACAGCGTTTGATCACCAGACCAAAAGTTTATGCACTGACCAATATTCTGAAAAATGTCTAATTAAAGCCCTTTGCTGTGCTTTGAAGCCCCTCAGACCTTGTGTGAAATTGTTATTCCACTCTTCTTTTTGAAAACATTCTTTGCCTTACCCAAAAGAAATCCATTCTTCCCAAAACCTTAGAGAAATTCTGAAATTAGCTAGGAACTAAGTTGAGCTTTGATATCACACACTCACAACTGAGCAGTAATGATTCTATTTGAATTGTGGACCACTATGGTGTGTGAAAATGATAAGAATTAGCTTATGCATAAATCCTATTTAATTTAAAAGCTGCAGCTAGTTATATGAGCATTTTGTCTTGTTCAAGTGTCATTATTTGGGGACAAGCAATGGTCTAAGTTTGGGGGTGTGATAACCTTATTTTATATAGGTTATTTATGCTCCTAATACTTAAGTCAAAGCTCATTTCTCAAGTAATTCTAGTGCTTAAATATGTGAATATATGAATATTAAAATAAATATAAGTTATAAGTTAATTCCCTGAACCTTGGGCATAGTCAATGCCTTTGTGAATATGTTTGATGTTTTGCTTTAGCGCTGCAGCGGTATGCTACCTAGGAGACGCTACATCGTTATATGACGGCTGACCATTGAGATATTTGTGTGGCCACTTGAGGACATGATGAGTCACCACCCTTATCTCTTCCTCTCAGCTGGATATTTTGACTTTCAAGTGGATGCTAGATTACACTTGGCACCTCCTAAATGGAACCCATGTGATAGTTGTTGTATTCCATCATTAGCACTTTTTGTAAAGTACTTTAAGGATAATATCTAAGTCTAATAATCATCATGTAATATTATTATTCTATTAAGACTTAGTTAATAATTAGTTTAATTAAGATTGCTTCTCTAGGAGGTAACGTACGTAGACAAGTAGTAGTAACAAGAAGAGAACTACACAATAGATGGTAGCCACTCTCCATTGATACACTACCTTTAAGCTTTTATTTTTCTTAACATAGTTTTTCTAGTCTTCATTCAAGGTTTTGCTCACGCCTCAACTTCATCTCTTGTATGCGACGTGGGATCATTGGATTGTATCTTTTGCAACCACTCTTCTCTTGTCTTCATACGGTAATACATACTCTCTAGTTGTATTATGTTGATGGAACTTGTGATGAGCTAACTTTGTTGTAGTTGGATTGTTCTTAGTATGTAATGAACCTTGAGTAACTTTTGTATAATATTATGATGTTTGTGTTTTATTCCTTGTGTCATAATACTTTCAATCTTGGTTTGGGAATGATCAACTAAAACAAGGTAACTTTGTGGGTACAGACATGGTTCACAAAGAGAACTCAATGAATAATATGAATGAAAACCCTTTAAAGACATTTAAAGGAAGCACTACTTAACTCTAGACATAGGGGAGTAATAGTTCATAAGGCAAATGTTGTAAGAGCTTAATATACAGGGGTAAAACTTATTTAGAGCCTAGACATAGGAGTCTTGTAACATAGCCCTGACGAAAGTGATTGAAAGGCACGCCACCAAGGCGCTACAGCGTCTACTGATTCTGAAGCGCTACAGCGCTTAACGGTACAGCGTTTAATATTATCTGAACATTACTCTTGGGAATTTACACAACTACTGAGCTATCCAACTCACCTTTAATCACTTCAAACTTAATACTGTTTTATCACAACTTATGATGTTTACAACTCTTTACCTTTACTTGTTACTTAATTCTTTTCACTAAGATTCTAATCACTTAAACTTCTTAGATTAATTCCAATCCCTGTGGGAACGAACTTTACTTATCAATATATTACTTGTTGCGATTGTGTATACTTGCACATCACTTTTTCGCACAACACGAATCCAGACATCATATTCTCTTTCAAATCCGAAATATACCAAATGATTAAATACAACTGCCCTTGTCTTCCAAAAAGCATTGTGACAATCAATACAAGGGCATAGAATCTCTTTTCCTTAGGGTTTTCTTATGGTGTATGCATAATTTAAAAAAAACTCAACACCAAGAATGTAGTCTGGGCTATCTCTTGCTGATTTCATCCACTCTTTATCCATCGAGCTTACTAGAATAGTAACAAATAAGAAGGTTGAAGAATATCATAATGAAAAGAACTATCACAACACAAACACAACTCAAACCAATTCCTTCCAACTCACAACACAAACAAAATTCATTTATTTTTTAATATGTATGAATTCCAGCAACTTTGCCAAGTTTCCAGCAATTATATGTCATAGGGTTACATTCCTCGATCAACATCTATCACAACTTTTAATGGCAGAAATATCAGTTTAAAGGAACGTTAACTTGCAGCTTTAAGAAAAAAGGAAAGAAACCATAATACTCATCTAGACATAATAAATATACAATAAGGCATACACTTGATGTTTTCAGTTACTATATTTTACTTCGTAGAAATTAACAACATAAAAGTTGCACTCAAAACAAGAAATACCAACTAAGTGGGACAACAGTTGTTTGCTAACAAGATTCAACTTACGTTTTGGATGCTAAAGTAAATTAGAACTAGCATTTTGTAAAAATAAGTTGTCATATACTTAATTGTAGAAGTGAAATTCAATCTGATAGTACTTAATAAGGGAGCATTGATGAAATCTAATCAGTACCTTTCTATTTGCAAATCGCGGAGAAGATTTGTTCTCGAGTTCACACGAATCCGAATCACTTGCTCTGTAACCTGAATGTAAACAAGATAAAACTATAAGTAATAATTTTCTATTCTATTCCCAATTCCAAAAATAAACCACCAAAATCAAATTGGATACAAAAGAAGAATGCATCGAAACTTTCCTAAAACAACAACATTAAAGCTTAACAACATCTTTCATTCAAGAGCTTAACAACAATAGATATCATTCAAGAGATATCATTTAAAGCTTAACAACAACATCTTTCATTCAAGAGCTTTGGCTCCTCAAGCACCGAAACTGCAAAGAATGCATCAAACTAATACTTCATAACATGATTCTGGATATCAACTAAATAATTTAAATCAGCACATGTCCGGAAAAAAAACTGTATGCTTCTGCCAAATTAATGTAATGACAAGAAAACCGCATAAGAAAATTTGGAAAACACAGGATTTTTTGTTCTTCTCAATGAAATTTCCTCTTTCAAACAGAATAGTAGGTCCATTAAGCATAATTTAATTTATAATTTCATTAACGGATCCGTGAATAGGTAAGTAAAATAAAAGAAATGTACTAATTCAGAGGTCCATAACTAAAATATGGAAAAGATTTATGTAAAAACAGACAGAAATGAAAAGATAAATAAAAATAAACCCATAGAACAATTATGTAAGACTCTTTATACTTGAACGTAGGTGCAGTATCTTTGCTTCTACTTATTTCAATTATTTAAACTTAATGTTACAAAAACTAACAAGCAGTGGAGATCTTTAATTTCATTTACACTAGTGTATGTATGCAGCCAGATACCAATTCACTCAGAGCATTGAAACTATAATCAATTGAATCACACAATGTAGAAGGAGACCAAATACTTTCTTTTCAATTTCAGACAGATTCAAGGAAAAATGGCACTACAGACTGAATTCCTATACTGCTAGAACTAACTAACCAAAGAAAAGAAAGAACCACAAAAAGATTTCTTCTAACATTGCAATTACTCATCAATCCAGAATCCAGATTATGCACTCACTATTAAAGTAGCCATCAAATTATCATCTAAACCACATTGAAAATCCACTAAGGTCTAATCAAAACTCTAAAACAAAACGCACTTATCATTAAATTCACTCCAAATTTTCTCATTACAAAAAATAAATAAACCAACAAACAAAAACCTAAGGATAACATAAGGGAAATTGCATAGTTCATAAACTAACCTATTCATTCAAAGAGATCCTTTACTGAACTATCTAAAGCTAAAATAAACTAGCTAATATGCTTGTCCCCAATATCAGTGAAGCAACTCTTCCCCAAGAGTTGGAGTGAACAATAATCTGAGATGCAATCCTTTGTGACTTAAATCTTAATTAGTACCTATAGCAAGCATTGACCTAGAATGGGCATATCCGTTTTGTCTATATTTAGCTTAATGTGACAATAATATGAAGCATAGCAAACATATTCTGCAATTGCAAACCAAAATATTCTGATTTGAACCCATATACTTTTCGAGGTTCATCAACAACCTAAACCTACATTTCATCAAACACCTGTCCCTCACAATAAACACTGAACTTCTCAAGCTAATTACACAGCCATCCAACATTTCAATAAACATTAGATTCACATGACACACAATTATTCACCACAGAAACAAACAAAGTCACTACACCAATTTCTCAATTTCATTATATTAATACCAAATAATTCAAATTACACAACATTAAACAGCAAATCAAAACAAAAACAATTAAGACAAAAAGCAAAGACCATAACCGTAAGAAACTCCAAGCCTAAGACTGAGACACTGGCTGTTCCTGTTCCTTTTGAGACTCAAGCGGAATATCAAGATCACCAGAAGGGTTGCGTGAATTTCTCTTAATAGCAGGAATTGCGAGAAAAGTCGTATTCTTACTAATAGGTCTTGTCTTACAAAGCTGAACAATATCCCCAACCTGAAACTGAATATCAGGGAAAATATACGCTTAACTATTTGAAGGTAAGCAAATCAATAAAAAAAACATTACCACTAACACGCTTAACTATTTGAAGGTAATAAAGGTAGCACTTTAATTCAGAAATATGAGAAATGAAAAATGAAGGGAAAACAAAAGTGGGAAATACCCAAAAGTGAAAACTGCAAATAGATTAAGAAATACGAGAAATGAAAAACCCTGCAAACGACGAAGAAGTGGAACGACGAAGTTCTGTGAGTTAAACGACGAAGAAAAGAGAATGTGACTTTACCTTAATGGGAACCATTTTCAGTCGTTGCCACTAAAAAAAGTTTAAAAAAATGAATCAGTAACGCGTTTAAAAAACCGTTGCCATTGTTCGCTAAGGCAACGATTTTTTAGGCATTGCAATTTTAGGCATTGTCATAGGGTCTAAATGTTGTAGTGGACCCATTAATTTAGTAGGGTCACATGAATTTTAACTAATCATAAAACGAGTGTTGGAGAGAGTGTATAAAATAGAGTGTTGCTAGCACTTCTCTAGGTTATACCGGTAGAAATTAGGCACTTGGCAGCTATTGTTTATAGTTTTCTCCCACATTTGTGCACTTAGATGTGCTCTTTTTATTTTACTGTATATGGTCGGAGAATCGATAGTGGTCTAGTAAATATATATTCATTTGCATCCCAAAAAATCAACACACAGGGATCGAGGGTGAAAATCTCTGTATTTCTCTGAATGAGTGAAAACGATGATGGTGAATCATTAAAGTGAGCATTTAAGTATGTGAAACAATATTTAGCATGGTGTTTGCCAGTGAAGAGGGAAGGTTATCAACTTAAGTGGATCCTAGGATCATTCAGCGGAATATCGCAGAACCTTAAATGATATATAGTACTTTCTTTGTCCCATATTATATGTCACTTAAGGTTGTGACACAGAAACTAATGAATGTAATTATTAGTACAAAATTTGTAAAAAAAAAAATCATTCTTCCTAATATGCCATTCATTCATTAAGGTTGGTAAAGCTTTTCACGTTATACAAAGGCAGCACATTACGGGCGCCATTCCAGCATGCTTAATGATGAAACATGGGTAATGCCTTATTTCACGTTATACAAAGGAACTACATTGGCCTAATGCTCCAAGATGAAGAAGATCCAACACACACTTGTAAAAGCAAAAATTTCATTGCAAAAGTCATGTTTTTGGTTGTCATAGCTCGTCCTAGATTTGACAAACAAGGAAATGAACGTGTCTATGGAAAAATTGGTGTATATCCTTTTGTCACACAAGAGCCAGCTAAAAGGACAAACATTAGCAGAGCTGTGGGCACACTTGAAACAAAACCAATATAGTCGGTTAATAAAGAAGTCATAAGGACAATTTTGCTTGAAAAAGTCTTACCTGACATCAAGGAGAAATGGTCACGAGAAGAAATGGGTCATCCAATATATATTCAACAAAACAATGCAAAAACGCATGTTGATTCTGAAGATTAAGAATTTTGTCGAGCAACCTCACAAGATGGTTTTGATATTCGATTGATGCGTCAACCACCAAACTCTTCGAATATAAATGTTTTAGATCTTGTTTTTTTTTAGTGCAATCCAATCCTTACAACAGCATGAGTCACCTAAATCTATTGACGAGCTTGTGAGCGCGGTTAAGAGGTCATTTGAAGAGTTTTCAACGGTCAAGTCAAACCGTATATATATATATATATATATATATATATATATATATATATATATATATATATATATATTTGACATTTTACAATCATGCATTATGAAAGCAAGAGGTTCCGACAACTACAAGATCCCACATTTGAAGAAAGCAACATTAGAAACTCAAAATTAACTACCAATACAGCTGAAATGTGATCCCACATTAGTGCAAAATGTTGTCAAAGCTGTAGATTCATGATGAACTCAGCAGATTTGTGAGCGAAACAAAGAAGAAGATGAAACAGATTCTCTAACAGAAAAACAGAAATTGAAACTGAAAGAGTTCATTTCATTGAATAATGAATCTGTGCAATGGATCTATTTACATTTAAGCTTATATACCAATGGAAGAATACTCTAATATGTTCTAAACTAAACTCTAACAGCCTCTAACTGTTAACTAAAGTCAGTTAATTTAATTTACCTATTAACTGCAGTAAACTAACTGAAGTCAGCTGCATCTAACTATGGTTAGATTGATACTCCCCCTCAAGTTGGTGAATATATGTTCCTCATTCCCAACTTGGATGTTAGTTCTTGAAATTGCACTCTTGGAAGTGCTTTGGTAAGCATATCTTCCAATTGTTGTTGTGACTTTACATGAATTAACTTGAGAAATCCACTTTGAACATGCTCTCTTATGAAATGACAATCTATGTCTCTGCTTGGACCTCTCACGTGTGGTAGGGTTCTCAGCAAGCTGTATAGCAGATTTGTTGTTGCATAGAACCATGGCAGAAGGTATTTTCACCTCAAATGATCTCAGCAATTGCTTTATCCACAAAAATTCACTAGTTACTGATGCTAGTGCTATGTATTCTGCTTTTGCAAAAGATCTGGCCACTGTGGCTTGTTTCTCTGCCTTCCAAGTGATCAATGAATCCCCTAGATAGATCCCAAAGCCAGTGGTGGACTTCCTTGTCACTTGACAATTGCCCAAGTCAGCATCCACATAAGTTGTCAACTTCAAACTAGTCTTTGCAGGAAATATTAACCCTTGCCCTGCTGCCCCTTTCAGATATTGCAGCAAGAAGTGTGCTGCTTGCAGGTGAACTGTTCTAGGCTTAGTCATAAATTGACTTAGTCTATTTACAGTGTATGTTATATCTGGTCTTGAGATTGTTAAATAAATCAATCTCCCAATTAGTCTTCTATATTGAGATCCATCCTCAAGTGGGTCACCATCCACTTCATTGAGTTGAATTCCAGGATCCATAGGAATGCTCACTTCAAATCACAGGTAAACTACACATCTTTAAGAAAAATAAAATAAAATTATAATTGTTAATCATCTATTTCTTTCTACCCGTATTTTTTCTGTTTACCGTAACCCATCCATCATCTGCTTCACTAGCAACCTCTGGCAGAGACCCATTCACTGGCATGTTCACTGAATTCATGTTAGATTCAGATTTTGAAATGTCCACATCCATGTTTGAAGAGTTATTATCCCCAATATTTTCATCATCTTCATCATCATTCACAATCTAACACAACATAAATGTCTAACATTAATTCAAGGAAAGTTGATGGCCAAGACGTGTAATCAAGGAGAAATGTGTGTCCCTCAACTACACATGCTAAATGAAGATGTATAGATTATGTTTGGTACAAAATAATTATAAGCTTTTTTTATAAGCAAAATGTTAGTTACGAGGAGGGAAAAATATTAGTTTTTCGGTTTTGAATCTTGGACCTTCTGCATATACTCATTCGAGGTCTCTTAGCTCACAAACCGAACTACCTTCTAGGGACAAAATAGTTATAAACCAGCTTATAGTTAAAAAAACTATTTCGATGAAAGCAAAATTGTGTGGTAAAATTATTTGTCCATCTAACTTATGAATATAAAATAACAAAAGTACATTTTATCTTTATTTTAAATATTTTTTTAAAAAAGGATAAAATAATGACGGAAAAATGAGCTATAAACTAGTACATTTCATCAGACCTAGTAATAATGAGGCCAAAGCCTAAGTTTGGGAAAGTGTTAGATTCTCAGAATTCGAGGACTGAGATGCCTCCTAAAGAAAGGTTAAAGAGAGGAAATAGACTTTGATTATATTTCATTCGTACCCATTATGAAGTCACTACAAAGCTTATATAAGCTAATGGATACACACCATAAGGTGGTTACATCACCCACATAATAACATTGCAACCCAACCAACTAAGAAAATATGCCTAAAACCCCTTCTAGAATTAACTAAAGGAATCATTATTTCTTTGAACTCAAAGATCATATCATTACCTACCCCATCAAAATCAACCTTGTCCTCAAGGTTGTAGAAATTTTCTCCATGAATAAATTTTCCTGGATCCCATTGCTTGGATTGGAATGACCAAAAGCCTTTAGACATTTGAAAATGTTCACAAGAATCCCACTGATGTTTGCTTCCCATAATCAGCAGTATAATGTAGCCATGAGGTCCCAAATTGACAAGCATTAGTTCCTCAGGATCACATAAAACTGACATGAAAACAAGCACATCTCCATACAAGCTAGTAGTGGCAGGCGTGTCATCAATAGCAACAAAAACTTTGGACAAAATAAATGTTGGAGCAGTCAATTCCCATAGTCCAATTGTACACCTGTCAAACATGTTTGACAAATAATAGCAGGGGATTCCCATAGATAGATGGCTGAATTCAAAGTATTTGACATCACTAACATGTGCCATGAAAGATCTGAATATAGGGTCACCAACAAAACAATAAGGAGTTGTGCATATCAAAATGCCAAGAGGGCTACCTAGTCTGAATGCCATATATTGAAATGCAAAATTGGAAAACATTAAACCAATTGTAAAGCTCCTCAGGTTCATATATTGAATTTCCACTATGATTCTCCCACTTGGCCAAGCTGTGATAACGATTATATGGTTAGTTATGGCACTGCACATAACTTGAATTCTAGTCCATAGTATTAAAAATCCAAGAGCAGTACTTTGGTCATCTATGTGTGAGCCCTCCCAAGATGTGGTGAGCTGATAAGAATCAACAAAAAACTCAGGATAAATGCCACAAGGTGAGGTTGACCATTTCAAGGTGTTCAGCCAGTAGTGAATCAAGCTAGCAAAATTGGCATTTGTACTTGAAACAACATTAGTAGCCAAAGGTTTAAGTGCAAGTGCATAAAGGTTCACACAGAAAAGGACTTGAAAATGCATGCTACCAGCAATTATTTTAGTATACTGCATATATCCACTTCTCAACCAACAAGCACACCCATTGAAAAGGTGTCTAAGCACAAGGTTACTATAAATTGATCCAACATCCATGATTGGAAGCCACACAATTTGAAGTTCCATAAAATGGGAATCAATGGCAATTACTTCTGATGTTGTATACAATAGGGAAAAGGCAAGTCCCACATAGCAGGTGCCAATATTCATGCCCAAAATCTCCAAGTCCATAAGCTCATGGCTAGCATATGCATTGTGATTACAACCAGAATCGTTAAAATCATTTAGCATTGGCACTGCCTTACAATCCAAAACCCAATAAATCATAGTAAAATGATGGGTGCTCAGTGCTAGTCGATTGCCTTGATAACCCATTAATTCAACTATTAGAAGCTTGAATTTAGAAGCCATTTTAGTAAGATAAAGTGCATCATCTATTGTAGCTAAAATAACAGCTTGAACCAAAGGAATGGAGTAACATATTTGATCATGCAATTGAATAGAATGTTCACATTCATATGTGGAAATATTCAAAGAGTTACTCTGCCAACCATCATTTGTTAGTTGGAAGATGAAACTCAAGATTTCACTATGTGTAACAGTGGACCAAATACCAAACACAAGATCATAATACTCGGGGGTCCAATCATCAGGAAGATCTAAAGTAGAATCCATATAAACAATTTCATACCAAGTGTCCTGAAGGGTATAAATGTGGTTGACCAAAGCTCCTTGGAACTTCGCCCCATCTCCAACAATTACAACAACCAGTGCATGATCAGCTTCTTGAGCAGCAACCTTCTTGAATTTAATTGCAGCTATGAATTGCCCCCAACACTTCAGAGTTGTAATTGACAAATCATCCAATGCAATCTTGAAATTGAAGGCCCTTCTAGTCACTATCTTCCCTATTTCTTGACTAATAGCCTCTCTATGAATAATGAGCTGACTGACATTAACATTGGCTTCAACATTATACAAACTGTTTGTAGCTCCATATGCAATAAGCCTATTGGGAATTTGATCAAACAGTTGGTGGGCAGTAGGAATTGACATATAGGAAAAAAAATACCTGGGTATGGTGTTGCTGTGCAACGATTTGAATTGGTATGCGAGAGAGACATGTGGTGTTCTGGGGTCGGAACAACGCTCCAGTGGTAAGCAACAATATTCCCTCTGTCATAGACATTACACCAAACAGATTGTGGACAAATTTCCCTTGCCACACAAAAACGCAAATCCTCATGCTCCTCCACTTGGCGACAGCGATCTGGTGGCTCCGGTGGCAGTGGAGCATCTGCTACGACATCGTAAGTTAAATTCTGCAGTGGTGGAACAAATATCGGCAACGACTCCTCATTAATGACGATAGATGAATGCATCTCTTCGATGGTAGAAAACAAATCCTTCGACTCCTTAAGGACAGCCATCGACGATTCAGCCAATAGAGAATCTGAAAGAGCGTCGGTAGTTACTGATTCTGTGTCCGCGAAATCCGAAGTTGAAATTGAAAATTGCAAAGATACAGAATCATTGGAATCGGGATCAGAGGTAGTTAAGAAATCCAAAGCAGAGTCGGAGACAGCGCTCGAAGCGAATTCCAAATCTGGATCCAAAATCGGTGCCGAAGAAAGTGAATAATCAGCCCCTTGGATTGCAGAGATAACCGAATCAGCATGGATGGCATTGGCAGGTGGTGTTGATGACATCAACGGATCATAAGCTAGTTCCTCCGGTGTGGGTAAAATGTGTTGCCATTCAGGTTTGAAGTGCCACAGAAAAGGAGGAATAAACGATTCCCAACTTGCCATTGGATGATGGTGAGACCATTGAAGCCACCATTGTAGAGGGGTACCTTGCAATGCAGGTGCAGCTACTGACAGTTTTGCTGTTGATGGTGTTCCCATTTCAGCAAAGAATTTATCAGTGTCAAGCACCCACCCGTAAGCATCCTCTTCACCGTTAAACACCGGAAGCTCCATTGGATTAGCAGGAAGGAGCTCTCTCAATGAAAGCACCATTGTTAGATTCTCAGAATTCGAGGACTGAGATACCTCCTAAAGAAAGGTTAAAGAGAGGAAATAGACTTTGATTATATTTCATTCATACCCATTATGAAGTCACTACAAAGCTTATATAAGCTAATGGATACACACGGTGGTTACATCACCCACATAATAACATTGCAATCCAACCAACTAAGAAAATATGCCTAAAACGCCCCTTCTAGAATTAATTAAAGGAATCATTATTTCTTTGAACTCAAAGATACCAAAGATGCAGAGGTGTTTGGCCAAAGGGGAGGGGAGGGAAACATGTGGGGGATTAAGAAGCAAGTCAGTTACAAACATAGGTATCTGTTAGACAACACGTAGTGAATTCCCATAAGAAGCATGGTACCTTCTACCTTATTTCTAATGTAGACAAATATAATAATTTCGCACTTCTTAGAGAATATATTTCTACCACTCTAACCTTCAAGGATGAAAGTTTTTAAAAAAAAAATTGGGGAAGGGAGAAATTTTATTAATCAAAGTAGCACTGATGCTCATCCTCCACTCAACCTCTCACTACGAGGCTTAATTCGTTTTTTACCTCAGAGTCTGATCCTACTTTTAATCTAATGGTATCATCTGACATGAGAATTGCGGGGAAGCTTTGGGGTGATGTGTTTGTTGACGATGATGATCCCATGACCCCAGGAACTGATGTTCACTATGCTAAGTCTGAACCGGTATTGCCCAAGACCCAAAAGATCATCAAAAAAGGAAATTGGTCCAGAATTCTATAGGCTATAATACTCGTTCAAAGACAAATTCTGTCTCTGTCTCTTTTTGATTGGCCTATTGTTAGCTTGTCCTAAGTTTTAGGAAAACGATTTTCGGCCAGAGTTGTTGGCCAGAATTATCGTTCATGGATATTTTTGTCTCTTTTTTCTAACTTTTGTAAGTTAGCAGTTTTATTTTAGTTCCTAGGTTGGAGTGTTTTAGGGGGCTGCTTTTTATTGTGTTGTTTTTTATTCTCTTTTACTGAGAGTATGTTTGGGAGGGGGTTTTGGGAGGGGAAGGGAGGGGAGGACATATTTTTCAATTCTAAATTGAGAAAGCTAAAAAATGTCACTATACATAAATCAAATGTGATTAAAAATGTTATATTTTGTTCTTTTAATTTTTTAAAATCTCAAATACATATTAAAATATAGACAAATCTTTTTCAAGCCCTCTCCTCCCTTCCCCTCACAAAACCCCCTCCCAAACATATCCTAAGGGTTTTGGTCTAATCCCTCCTTGAGCTCTTCTCTGTCTTCTTTTTCTTTCCTCTTTTTTTAATAATTTCTGGGCACGATGCATGTTTGAAAAAAAATGGCTAGCACCTCAAGGATGAAAATATCAGGGAAGGAAATAGGCAAAAATAAATGACCATAGTTTCTTCAACCAGCTATAATAAGGCTTGAAGATTTTCAATTGATGGGTAGGTTAATTTTTTTAAAAGAAAGACCAGAGCCACCGGTTGACATTCCTGTAGTGGCACCAAAACGTGTGTGTCTATACAGAGAGAGAGAAGGAGAGGAATAAACAAAGGATGCAAATAACACTTGTGTGTTTCTATACTCTATATATAACTTCAACGCACTAAAGGATGCCAATAAGATTGATGTATCATAGAGAACGAGTAAATTCTATTTTTGTAATTCTATTTTTGTGAATTAAAAATATTGGAAAGTCCTATGTTGGAAAAAATAGACTCTTTAAGAGTGTTTATAAGTGTAGATATTGATACCTTTGGGTGTGCCTCAAATAGTACCCAACTTTGTGAAGGGGGAGAGAACACACACAAAATTGACCACCACACGCGCTCGCGTGCCACTGTTGTCGGGCCGACTCAGCTCAGTTGGGTCGGGCTTGAGCTTGGGCTAAGTGGCGTAATTATTTCTATCCGAAAAAAATTAAATTATTTTTACTTTTTTGTGTTTCTCAATTAAAGCACATGTTTTAACATGTGACTTGATCACCAAGGTGCCAACGGTCATATCGCTAACTTGCGTAACAAGTTGTGACCAGATTTGTTGAACAGTCACATTCTCTCACAAGATTTGACTAGATTGCTCCAACTGTTACTTGCTCACTAAGTCGCTAACATTATTCTATACAATGGCATGCAAAGTTTGATAATTTGATTATCTCGAATGGTTTTCAAGTGAATGAAATTGACAAATGCATTTATTACAAAACTGAGAATGGTATTTGCACTATCATATGTCTCTATGTAGACGACTTAGTCATATTTGGCTCAAACATTCATGCTGTAAATAAAGTGAAATCACTGTTGTGCAACAACTTTGATATGAAAGACATCGGAGAAGCAAATGTAATCCTTTGTATTAAGATTCTTGGGTCCGAGAAAGAAATTTCCTTGGATCACTCTCATTATATTGAGAAGATCTTAAAGAAATATAATTACTTTGACCGTAAATCTGCTTATTCACCATATGATCCAAATGTCAAACCTTTAAGAACACTGGTGAAGGTGTTAGACAAACAGAATATGCGAACATCATTGGCAGCCTAAGGTATGTCATTGATTGTACTAGACCAGACATTGCCTATGTCGTGGGACTGTTGTACGGGTTTACCAGTCGACCTAGTATAGAGCATTGCATGCTATTGAGAGAGTCATGAGATACTTTAAAAGGGCCATGAATCTCGGATTGCATCATCGAAAATTTCCAAGTGTACTTGAATAGTACAATGATGTTGATTGGAATACTCAGTCAGGTGTTTCCAAAGCAACTAGTGGCTATATTGGCTTAGTCCATTATGGATTCTGAAATGATAGCATTGGCAACAACTAGTGAAGAAGCTAGTTAGTTAAGATGCTTACTAGCAGAGATTTCATTAAGGAAAAACCGATGCCAGTTGTGTTGATCCATTGCGATAGTACCGCGGCTATTGCAAAAACAGAGAATCGTTATTACAACGATATAAAGACGACAAATACGTCGTAGGTACAACACAATTAGAGAGCTTCTCTCAAAATGAGTTGTGAGCTGGGTGGATCATGTAAGCACTATCAGAACTTAGCTGATCCTTTGACGAAAGGATTAGCCAAAGGGAAAGTCCAAAATACATCTCAAAAGATGGGATTACTGCCTTTGGAACCACGAGTCATTTATGATGGTAACCCGACCTAAAAGACTGGAGATCCTAAGAATTAGGTTCAATGGATAAGAACAAGTTGCGAAGTGATACGGGATGAACATCCTGTTATAAATAATGAAGCATGATTCCTGAAGCGATGAAAGGATGAGGTAATAGAAACTCTTATTGAGATCTATACTCTATGTGGAGCGGAGTACCTAGCTACAGGAGCACTCTTGATAAACTCACCTAAGTGAATGTGAAAGTGGGCCGCTTCCTATGAAATTATTTGGCAGAACTCCTAGAGCGTTCACTATACTAGGATAGACGTGTAGGGCCATTAAAGCACATGCTCTTTAAGAATACACGCACGGAGAAGGTTGTGTGTGGTTTTGAAGTTAGAGATAGAGTTCAAGACTACGAGTCATTCTTGTTGAATCACTATGCAAAGGTTCAAGTCGCAAGACACCTCTACTTATGCACAATCTTATGGAGGCGTTTGACGATACTTCTGAAACCCTTTTTTAAATTCAAGTGGGGGGATTGATGGAACTTGTTGGTGAATTGAAAAAATTGGGAAGTCCCACATTAGAAAGAATAGACACTTTAAGTGTATTTATAACTGTGGAGATTGATATCTTTGGGTGTGCCCCAAAAGGTACCCAATTTTGTGAAGGGAAGAGAACGCACACAAAATTGACCAAGACACGTGCTCGCGCGCCGCTGCTGTTGGGTTAGCTCAGCTCGGACGGTCGAGTCTGGGCTTGGGCTTGGACTAAGTGGCGTAATTATTTCTTTCCGAAAAAAATTAAATTATTTTTATTTTTGTGCGTTTCTCAATTAAAGCACATGTTTAACATGTGACTTGGTCACCAAGGTGTCAGCGGTCATATATATATCCCTAACTTGAATAACAAGTTGTGACCAAATTCATTGAAGATTCACATTCCTTACTTCTTTCACAAGAATTGGCTAGATCAAAAGATCAAAGAGATGTTGCATTTTTTGCCCCAACTGTTACATGCTCACCAAGTCGCTAACATTCTCATATACAATGGCATGCAAAGTTTAATAATTTGATTATATCGAATGAATTTCAAGTTAAAGAAAGTGACAAATGATATTTGATTATATCCGGTGTTGAAGTTGATCATAATTTGATCATAATTTTAGCAAAAGGTCACTTTGGAAAAATTATGATTGACAGCTTAAAAGACATACTTGCACAATACTTTATTCGATTTTCAAAGTGGTTTTAATGTTGTAGGAGCTATTATTTTATTATAAACAATAATGCCTGCATCAATTTCGGTTCAAGATGGGAAACTAGTTGGGCTAGGAGCTTATCAAAAAAAAAAGTTTGGCTAGGACCGATTTCTCCCGCTCCTATTTTTTAAATGTGACATTATACATTGTGTTTTGGGAAGTTCGTAATGGTCGCCGGATTATCTCAACAATTGAGTTTAAGAAAACGTGAATTATGTAAGTGTATAGCAAGTAGGGGTGTTCAAAACCGAACAAACCACTAGAAAATCGGAAACCGAACCGAACCGAACCGAACCAAACCGAAAACCGCAAACCGCTTTTTATTGGTTTTGTTCGGTTTTTTTTCATTCCACCGCGCGGTTCGGTTCGGTTCCCGATTTTGATTATAGAAACCGAACCAAACCGCAAGTAACACTAAGACTTATAGACTTACAACCTTCCTTATTAGCCCAAATGCAACTAAAACTCAACTCTCATTCACTTACTAGCCCAAATCCAATTAATTCTTTGACTACCTTACAAACAATCCATATTGTTATGCTATATTTAAAAATTACAATAAAATATTTAATTCAAATTCTTTTAAACATTGTCCTAGCTATCTTAAAAAAATTAAAAGAGAGCAATTTATATACTACATATATTTGAGTAGATTTTTTTCTTAAAATTTATGTTAGCCATTTTTTATGTTAGTTAATTTTAACTTCGTTTTAAATTATGTTTTGTCTTGGAAAAACTAAAAACCAATCCAAACCGCAATGGTTTGGTTTGGTTTGGTTCGGTTTTATTTTAGGAAGTCAACCAAACCAAACCAAACCGCATGTAATTTTACCTTGCGGTTCGGTTCACTTTTTACGTCAAAACCGAACTAAACCGCACCGCAAATACCTATTAGCAAGTACAATCGTCTCTCTGTCATACGGGTGTGTTACATATGAGAAAATATTTTTTTGTGCAAGTATGATTTTTAAGTTGACGATCATAATTTTAGCAAAAAATTTTATAACATCCATTTAGGATGGGGCACTCCTCTTGAAGTTGAAACAATTTTGGGATTTTCAATAGAATAAAAAATTTTAAAAAATATTATCTACCCATTAAAGATAAATTGTTATATAAATTATATCTAACAATGATAAAGAAAAAATGATAATTGAATGTTGAAGCATCTTTTAAAAATGATAAATTGAATGTTGAATGTTATTGTTGACACCCGTTTTTGCCAAGGGCTACTCGGCTGACGAAGAATCGGTTAGCCGAGGGCTGATTCCCTTCGGCAAAACACAAATTCAGTCGATGGGGTCTAATTGACTATACATGACCACGTGACTAAGATAAACACCTGAGGAGCAGTTGAGGTGCCTACTCGGCCGACACAAGACTTGGCCGAGGTAAATTGGCTCGACGTGGCTGCTAAGCCTATATAGGCTTGGAAGACATTATTTGGTCTGAATGTATTCATATAATTATTTACTAAATGAGTTATAATTATATGATTTATGAAAAGAAATATATTGGAAAAAGACCAAGTCAAGTTACGGTAACCACCTTCCTACATTTATGGAAGTGGGTTTGAGGGGTTGGTCGAGTCAAGGGAGCTTGTTTTGGGAGCATGCATTCAATGCACGTGGACAGGTTTTTGACGTTGGAACGGTTAAGAAAACGTGGAGAAGCGTCTGGAATTAGAAGCGAAGATATTTTGACCCACTACCCGTGCTAGTGGGAGAGTGGAAGAGTGCTTCCTAGTTTTTAGGGCATGGATGTAATGTAGTGCGTTGATCTTGATTAATCCAACGGTAGACAAGTGTTGGCTCGAGTAGTGGCCAACGAGGGCCTATGTATATAAATAGGAAGAGGATAATTGTACAGACACACATCAATCAAACCAAAACTCTACGTTTATTTTTATCTATCTTCTTTATCGCATTTTTATCTTTATTTTTATGCATTAGCCAGTAGTATAATCCAAACCTCGCAGTCCCCATCACCCAACCTGGCCCTTTCTAGAGGAGTCAGGATATCCACAGTCAAGGAGCAGAGTTCTCTCCTTGGCGCAATCGCTTGACATAATGTGTCTTTAACATATGTAATGAAGAAGAATTGCAAGGAGTGATGACCTTTTACTAATGAGAGCTACAATACCAACAGAGCCGGATCCAATTATTCATAATAATTTTGAATTAGTTTTTTTTTTTCGATGGATTTTTTACGGTTCACACTAAACTAAATAACATTAATTATTTTAAATTGGTTATTCATCAAAATGCCATTTTTAGTTAATTTTAACATTTAATCTCTTATTAACATTATATACAAGACTTGTCAAAAAAAACATTATATACAAGACACATAAATTATTAATTTTTTTATTACTCAAATGAATTTTTCTTTAATTATTTCTTTTTTTAGTACCACGGGATACTTGCTGGTAGTAGAGTATGTCTAAACTCATTAAGAAATCTCGCGGGCCTATAATTTTCTGTACGAATTTGTTTTAAGAAATCTCATGGGCTTATAATTTTCTGTATGAATTTGGATTGCCTTAAAAAAATTTGGCCATCACTCTTCCCGCACCACTCCCTACTCACCCCACACTCATAACTCTTTTAATCCCCAAAATACCCCTCACTAAAAAACACTATTTCTCCTTCTCCCTCCCTCACACCTCCTCTCATACCCCAACCTAGAATACTCCACCTCCCTCTCCCTCCTCTCCCTCTCAATTGTTGATTTCGATTTCCCAACGACCGTTTCGCACCCAGGTACTCCCTCCCTCACTTTCCTCCGTTAATTTTCATTGTTTTATGTTTCTCTTTCTGCGTTTTTTGGTTCTGAGTTATCTGCGACAGATTCGGTTGCCCTCAACCGAATGATTCTGGGGACGAAGCAAAATGGACCCATTCGGTTGAGGTCGACCGAATACGTTCGGTTGAGGTCAACCGAATCATAGTGATACTGATTGTGTTTGATATGTTCGGTTGCAGGTATGGTCCAATTCTTTACCCTCATTGAACGAAATGCTGGGAGGATTTCCATTCCAAATGAGATTTGGAGACTAGAGTTGCCTTGTTCCTTTTATTGTCTCCGAAGTTGGCCCTTGTATTCGTGGTGTCAACAACATGTGCCATGGCAACATCCTTACTGATACGCATGCCATCTGCCAAGCGTATGGGGGTGTTGAGAGTGTGGAAGTCTCGTTAACATACTATCAGACCGGGAGCTTCAAGGTCGCCAAGATTATGCCCGCGGTTGCCTCTGATGGGAGTGGGAGTGATAGTGACACTGCAAGTGATGCTGGATCCGGCTTTGTTGTTACCCAGTTGTAGTTTTTTACTGTTATTTTGTTTATCAATACTTGTAATTGAACGTCACTGATTTAGTAATGAATAAATATTGGGTTGATTATTTTTTGGTTTACGGTACCGTTTAAATTAAACAACAATTTTATTATTAAAAAGCCTCACCATACATAAAACTCGAAATACACGAAAACGATAAAATGACAGAAACTACTGAGCTGATGGAGTTAAACGACTAAGGATCTCAGCGACGGTCCGTGTGGTTTCCACGTACAAATGCAGATGACCCTTCCATTTTTTTTAAGCAACAGGCAGGAGGCCCGAATTTATTAAAAAATAAAAACAATACAAAAAACACAAGGGGGGACTAGGCCAAAACCCTTGGAAATAAGGACAATAAAGAGAGTCTAACAAAGACCTCTAAACTAAACAACCTTAGACCACAATCGAGTCACCACACTCCAGACCACCGGCGGCGGGACCCCAGCCATCATCGCGAAGTCGTGCCACCGGCCAACACCGAGACAGCACCTAGCTTGATCGAGGAAGTCGAGCCACCAACCACCACCGCGGTATTGCGCCCCCAGCCAACACCGAGGCACAATCAAGCAGAACCGCGAGCGACAGGGAAAGGGCCCACACCGAAATGGGGGGAGGCGAGACTGCGGGTCCAAATTTCGTGACGACAGCCACCAATGCCAAACCAGAAACAGTCAGCATCTACGAACCAACGCAACAGTCCCAAACCAGAAACAGTCAGCATCAATGCGATCCGAACAGCAACGCAACCGAACCCAAACCAGAAACCCACGACCCGAACCCGAACGCAACCCAGACAGCGCCGGATCCGAACCAGACGGACGCAGGGAGGAGGCTCAGGCGGTGGTGGGAGAGGAACAACCACCGCAGGGGGAGAGACCCACAGCACCCAATAGATCCGACTCCGAACAACAGATCCGAACCAGAGCGCACCGAATCTAGCATCAACACCAGCCACAGCGTTGCTTGGACGTCATCGTCGTTCTTGACATCCATTGTAGACCAGTGCACACGTCCATCAGACCAATCAGGTTTCCGATAAACTATACGAGTTATCTCTCGCTCGTCGCCCTCCACTTGCACCTTACCCAGTAGTTTATCTTTTAGGGCAGCGAATGTTATGTTGTGTTTAATCCTACACTGCATTGTGTCTCGCCCCTCGAAACAGACACCATCAACTTTGTTGGTGATGATGCCCTGATGATGAATGATAGTGGGGGAAGAATCCTCTGAGTATTGTGTTAGGGGTATTTTTTTGTGTTTATACGATTTGGTGGAGAAGAAGAAGCAGAGAAGGGGTTAGGGTTTTTGTGAAATAGAAGGGAAAGCTGAAGCCCAATTTATAATAGGCGTGGGCAAACATGAGCCGTTGATCAAAATTTTAGATCACAAATCTGATCCGTTTATTTTCTATCCGTTGGGTCACAATTTCCAAAGGAAATGCCATCCACTCCTTTTCCTGACACGTTTGACTGGTCGTTGGTTAAAAGTGTCGGTGGAATCTGAGCCGTTCAACCTTTTTTTTTTAAAAAATCCGTATTCGACTGGCCTGATCCGAATTTATTCGGTTGGAGTCAGCTGAATCCTCTAAAACAGGAAAAAAGGGGTGTGTGCCAAAAAATACATCTTCGGTTGCCCATAACCGAATTATTTCGGTTCCCGTAACCGAATCGGCGAAAAATGCGCATTTCATAAATGGACTTTTGGTCATTTCGCAGGGTTAGGGGGTGTGGGGTGAGTAGGGAGGGGTGTGGGAAAAGTGATGGCCAAAAATTTAGTTTTGTACATAGACCCAGAAAGGAGTTCAGGCTGAGGACAACATTCACGTCATAAATGGGTTTGTGAAAGGTATTGTAACATTCCCGCATAAGCTGGGAGAACGTCAAGTCTCACTCTAGGAAGTGCTAGGTTTGCAGGTTAGCATCGTCGGGTTGGGGGGGTCCCCTCTATTGTCGCCTTTGGGTTCCCCCTCCCCCCAAATCCCTCCGCCATCTCTAATACCTCTCTCCTCCCTCTTGTCTCACCCCTTCAAGCTCCACTTCCCCCTGTTCGCCTTCTCACCCCTTTCCCGTCATCCACCCCCATCTCGTCTTCGTCCTCCTCACCTTCATCCTTCACCTTTCTCCCTTTTGGTCCGGTTGTCCAAGATACAGAAGGTTGTGTCCGACGTACTTTGCTTAGCCGTCAGATTGAGAGGTGTGAGGGTTTGCCTCACATTTGGAGTTGTGCTCTTATGGGTGTACAAACCAATTTAGGAGTTATTGCTTGTGAAAATGCGAAGATGAAGAGGAGTTTTGTGTCAATTTCTTGTTGAGTTATGGATCTGTCTTTTTGGTTCTGGTAAGGTGTTAGATTTGGTTGGGTGCTCAGGCGTTAGGTGTTAGATCTGGTTGTTTCTGTCCCTGCCGGGTTCTCTTCTGAGGTTGTCCCGATGTCCTTCGCCGCCGTCTTCCTCCTTCGGCCAATTGTAGAGTATGTCTAAACTCATTAAGAAATCTCGCGGGCCTATAATTTTCTGTACGAATTTGTTTTAAGAAATCTCATGGGCTTATAATTTTCTGTATGAATTTGGATTGCCTTAAAAAAATTTGGCCATCACTCTTCCCGCACCACTCCCTACTCACCCCACACTCATAACTCCTTTAATCCCCAAAATACCCCTCACTAAAAAACACTATTTCTCATTCTCCCTCCCTCACACCTCCTCTCATACCCCAACCTAGAGTACTCCACCTCCCTCTCCCTCCTCTCCCTCTCAATTGTTGATTTCGATTTCCCAACGACCGTTTCGCACCCAGGTACTCCCTCCCTCACTTTCCTCCGTTAATTTTCATTGTTTTATGTTTCTCTTTCTGCGTTTTTTGGTTCTGAGTTATCTGCGACAGATTCGGTTGCCCTCAACCGAATGATTCTGGGGACGAAGCAAAATGGACCCATTCGGTTGAGGTCGACCGAATACGTTCGGTTGAGGTCAACCGAATCATAGTGATACTGATTGTGTTTGATATGTTCGGTTGCAGGTATGGTCCAATTCTTTACCCTCATTGAACGAAATGTTGGGAGGATTTCCATTCCAAATGAGATTTGGAGACTAGAGTTGCCTTGTTCCTTTTATTGTCTCCGAAGTTGGCCCTTGTATTCGTGGTGTCAACAACATGTGCCATGGCAACATCCTTACTGATACGCATGCCATCTGCCAAGCGTATGGGGGTGTTGAGAGTGTGGAAGTCTCGTTAACATACTATCAGACCGGGAGCTTCAAGGTCGCCAAGATTATGCCCGCGGTTGCCTCTGATGGGAGTGGGAGTGATAGTGACACTGCAAGTGATGCTGGATCCGGCTTTGTTGTTACCCAGTTGTAGTTTTTTACTGTTATTTTGTTTATCAATACTTGTAATTGAACGTCACTGATTTAGTAATGAATAAATATTGGGTTGATTATTTTTTGGTTTACGGTACCGTTTAAATTAAACAACAATTTTATTATTAAAAAGCCTCACCATACATAAAACTCGAAATACACGAAAACGATAAAATGACAGAAACTACTGAGCTGATGGAGTTAAACGACTAAGGATCTCAGCGACGGTCCGTGTGGTTTCCACGTACAAATGCAGATGACCCTTCCATTTTTTTTAAGCAACAGGCAGGAGGCCCGAATTTATTAAAAAATAAAAACAATACAAAAAACACAAGGGGGGACTAGGCCAAAACCCTTGGAAATAAGGACAATAAAGAGAGTCTAACAAAGACCTCTAAACTAAACAACCTTAGACCACAATCGAGTCACCACACTCCAGACCACCGGCGGCGGGACCCCAGCCATCATCGCGAAGTCGTGCCACCGGCCAACACCGAGACAGCACCTAGCTTGATCGAGGAAGTCGAGCCACCAACCACCACCGCGGTATTGCGCCCCCAGCCAACACCGAGGCACAATCAAGCAGAACCGCGAGCGACAGGGAAAGGGCCCACACCGAAATGGGGGGAGGCGAGACTGCGGGTCCAAATTTCGTGACGACAGCCACCAATGCCAAACCAGAAACAGTCAGCATCTACGAACCAACGCAACAGTCCCAAACCAGAAACAGTCAGCATCAATGCGATCCGAACAGCAACGCAACCGAACCCAAACCAGAAACCCACGACCCGAACCCGAACGCAACCCAGACAGCGCCGGATCCGAACCAGACGGACGCAGGGAGGAGGCTCAGGCGGTGGTGGGAGAGGAACAACCACCGCAGGGGGAGAGACCCACAGCACCCAATAGATCCGACTCCGAACAACAGATCCGAACCAGAGCGCACCGAATCTAGCATCAACACCAGCCACAGCGTTGCTTGGACGTCATCGTCGTTCTTGACATCCATTGTAGACCAGTGCACACGTCCATCAGACCAATCAGGTTTCCGATAAACTATACGAGTTATCTCTCGCTCGTCGCCCTCCACTTGCACCTTACCCAGTAGTTTATCTTTTAGGGCAGCGAATGTTATGTTGTGTTTAATCCTACACTGCATTGTGTCTCGCCCCTCGAAACAGACACCATCAACTTTGTTGGTGATGATGCCCTGATGATGAATGATAGTGGGGGAAGAATCCTCTGAGTATTGTGTTAGGGGTATTTTTTTGTGTTTATACGATTTGGTGGAGAAGAAGAAGCAGAGAAGGGGTTAGGGTTTTTGTGAAATAGAAGGGAAAGCTGAAGCCCAATTTATAATAGGCGTGGGCAAACATGAGCCGTTGATCAAAATTTTAGATCACAAATCTGATCCGTTTATTTTCTATCCGTTGGGGCACAATTTCCAAAGGAAATGCCATCCACTCCTTTTCCTGACACGTTTGACTGGTCGTTGGTTAAAAGTGTCGGTGGAATCTGAGCCGTTCAACCTTTTTTTTTTAAAAAATCCGTATTCGACTGGCCTGATCCGAATTTATTCGGTTGGAGTCAGCTGAATCCTCTAAAACAGGAAAAAAGGGGTGTGTGCCAAAAAATACACCTTCGGTTGCCCATAACCGAATTATTTCGGTTCCCGTAACCGAATCGGCGAAAAATGCGCGTTTCATAAATGGACTTTTGGTCATTTCGCAGGGTTAGGGGGTGTGGGGTGAGTAGGGAGGGGTGTGGGAAAAGTGATGGCCAAAAATTTAGTTTTGTACATAGACCCAGAAAGGAGTTCAGGCTGAGGACAACATTCACGTCATAAATGGGTTTGTGAAAGGTATTGTAACATTCCCGCATAAGCTGGGAGAACGTCAAGTCTCACTCTAGGAAGTGCTAGGTTTGCAGGTTAGCATCGTCGGGTTGGGGGGGTCCCCTCTATTGTCGCCTTTGGGTTCCCCCTCCCCCCAAATCCCTCCGCCATCTCTAATACCTCTCTCCTCCCTCTTGTCTCACCCCTTCAAGCTCCACTTCCCCCTGTTCGCCTTCTCACCCCTTTCCCGTCATCCACCCCCATCTCGTCTTCGTCCTCCTCACCTTCATCCTTCACCTTTCTCCCTTTTGGTCCGGTTGTCCAAGATACAGAAGGTTGTGTCCGACGTACTTTGCTTAGCCGTCAGATTGAGAGGTGTGAGGGTTTGCCTCACATTTGGAGTTGTGCTCTTATGGGTGTACAAACCAATTTAGGAGTTATTGCTTGTGAAAATGCGAAGATGAAGAGGAGTTTTGTGTCAATTTCTTGTTGAGTTATGGATCTGTCTTTTTGGTTCTGGTAAGGTGTTAGATTTGGTTGGGTGCTCAGGCGTTAGGTGTTAGATCTGGTTGTTTCTGTCCCTGCCGGGTTCTCTTCTGAGGTTGTCCCGATGTCCTTCGCCGCCGTCTTCCTCCTTCGGCCAATTGTGTTTCTTCTATTGGTGTTTCACATTCACTGTTGACTGGGTGTTGTTTTCTGTTGGTGTTTCAAATTCATTGTTATTTGGGTGCTGTTTTGTGCTGTCTCGATGTTGTGTGAGTTTTATCGTTTTTAGAAAAAATTTGTTGGAGGAGTTTCCATTGGTTTCGAGAAGGTCTCACCCTTTACGACTAACTTGCACAAGGTGTTTTGATAGTAGTTTTAGTGTCTTGGTGGAGCCTCAGTACAATACAGGGTGGTTCCTTCTCTTGATAAGGTGTAGAGGTGTGAATCTAATACAAGCGATCTTAAGCAGATTTTAGGGTAACAGAGTCACTGTGGAGATCACTTGAAAAGACGATCATCATATGTGTTTTGGTGTCCAGGTGGCCTAGACTAGTGATCCCACCATCAGAAAAGGCGTAGAGAAATGGTTTGTGTCAGGGCTATTATCAATAAAAGGTTGTGGCAGCTTTCGTTTCTAGCAAGCAGAAGGTTGTGTACATTGCGAGATTGGCCTTTTTCTGGGTTGCTTTGGGTGTTTTTTGTGTTTTGATAACGTTGGGGTGTCATGGTGTAAGTTTTATTTAGCTTGTTTGAATGTGTTTTGGTAGTTTTAGTGTGTCATGGTGTAACTTTGTAAAGATGGACTTTTATCAATAATATTCTCTACTTATTGAAAAAAAGAAAGATAAAAGGAGTTCAGAAAATTATTGTTTAACCAAGCTTTCTTCCAACAGCAATTTGTAAAGACAAGTGAAATGGCACTGCGTAGAATGTTTGGCGTGCTTTTAGTGAATATGTGAGACTTTTGAACCGTGGACCACAAACGAAGCAGAAACTAGAAGAATAAAATCTTACTTTACTAGGAAGTTGCTAGATATAAAAAATGCTATATCTAATTCCTTTAAAGCCTTTAAAGACAGAATAATGAAGGTGACTGGACTATACCTCAAGCCAGTTACACTGATGAAATATGTACAGTTTCTGTAAGAGACAAATGGCAATGGCAAGAAGATGGAGGAGTTTAGATCATATAGAAAAAAAAAATCTTATCTAATATAATTGAACAAAACAGGGAACCCTAAAACCTTTATTGTTTTCTTAGGGGCTGGCTTTCAAATTTCTATTAATTGAAAGCTGAAAGTGATGTGTTCCTCAAAATTGAGTTTTTCGGGCTTCTAGGTGACAACACATGCTGCTAGGTATTGTAACTTCGTATGATTCTGGATGTTAATTTGCAGCTCATATTGGAGAATTAAGATGGCCTTCTTAGAAGGACTTGTATCATTTTGATATGATGTTTAAGGTCTACACCTTTCTGGAGTAAATATCTTGCAATTACTGGATTCACTTCCTAAGCTTCTTACCTGCAATGCAGGGATCACATGTTAACAAGATATAACAAACTAAGATTCTTCTCAAGAGTGGTTTCAGTTTCACTAATGACTTGTCCCAGTAATGAGAAAAGATAGAACAGTGATATAACCAATGGCTGCTTTTCAAGGAAACCATATGCTTGATATGCCTGTTACATACCTCTCTGAAACCATGATCTACGGACAGTCTGCCGGATGTGACGCTCGTGCCTTTCTAGGAGCTCGTCAACAGTGTGCATCTGAGACAGTAGGGGTCCTGAAAATTCAACCTTTTCTCGTTGATCCTGATAACTCTGCATATAGATGGTAATAAATAAGAATTATGTCTATGTAAGCACACATAAATTGCATTGTTGACACGTGATGCAAGAATTAGATACAGATAGGGAAAAACACAGAAAGGTAAACCAATTCCCACGTAAAACTGAGGAGCACGAGCTTTGTCATGTGTGGATCCATTTATGATCATAGTGGCAAATAAACAAGGATTTTTTTTTTTGTTTGAGCAATATATTATTGTCATAAGTTTGACAAGGGTCCTAACAAATAGTAAACAAATCAATTACTTTATCTAAGGAGGAGATTAATCAATTGAATTGTCATGTCAGGGGTTTACTCACAAGTCACGAATCTTCAGCAATTCCATTATTTCAACAAAATTTGCTCATTTTCATTTTGAAGTTCAAATTATTTCTCTGCATCACAAAAAATTCCTAATTTTCTGTTTCATATAATATATACAAAGAGTCACAAGTTTCACTTTATTTCATGGCTGATGATGTCCCCTATTTGATACCATATAAAAATCTGGCCAAATTCAAACTCACCGGGTTACTTCTCTTGGATACTGAATCTTCTCTATGATAATGTGCCATGGAGAGTTCTTGTGAGTGGTACTCATCAGAAGCATCAAATGAATCTTGGTGATCAAACCTACTCCACTGATTCTGCTTTGAAAGCTTAGAAATTTCAAATAGGTCATGGCCCCTAGAGTTGGTGTGTCCCCCACAAAACTCCTTGTTTTCTTGGTTAATGGGGTCCAAATTATTCCTCGAATTTAATGCAGAAGGTTCTAACGGATGGAAGACATGTCCTCTAGAAATAGTACGACAATGCGATCGAACTGAACTTTCGTCTTTACGGCTTTTTGCCCATGCAAAGCCACTTGATGTTGAAACTTGTAATGGTCCAGAAAAGGGAATATCGCCTTGAGATGCATTCTTCATATGGGAAGCATCTTCAGGTTTACAACTGGATGGCTTTTGTGCCTCTTCACATAGGCTACTCTTTTCCTCTTTGAGGATGCGGAAAGATCTACCAGATCTACCATTTACCTTGTGGGAAGTCTGAGTTTGACTTGCCAAGTCCTGCAAGAGCAATCTGAAGTGAGAATTGGTTTATGCTAATTATAAAGTTCTTGTAAATCAGTGTGCATGTACATAAGAAGAATCCCCATGATGCAACAAGAGAAAGTACAATAGACCTCTGCTGGGGCTAGTTTACTGGATCCTAATGGCTTTCTTGAAAGTTTTCTTGTTTCAGTTCCACGAACTCGTCCACCACTCTTTTTCCTGAAAGTTCATCACAAGATAGTGTCATGAGAAAACTCAAAAACTACAATGCTTATGATAACAAAATCGTACAAATTAAATTTCGTTTGTTTGTATGTTCAAATATTGTTGAACTGTTCACGGCATCTTTTCAAGATAAACTCCGGAAAAGTATATCCCATAGAAAACCCAAAAAGGTAAAGAGAAGAAAGAAGAGAGATTAAGAGTATAAACAATACGGAACCGGCATTAGTCCTTTAATATGTCTAATGTTATTTTGACAAAAACAATAATAATTTGCTCATCACATCTATAGAAAATATTTAGTTCTAGTGTCAACAGTTGACAAATTTGTTTCAATGATAATTTATAGCACAAGTATGCGCATTCAAATGATTTGCAAAATAAGTAACCATTCTTATCCCCACTGGTCATTATGATACCAAAAGCTAGACCCTGATCAAGCTGTCACACACAAAAAGAGTTCCCTAATGGACCCATTTATGAAATCTATGGTAGTACATTCAAATTAGTGAAATGCACATGCCAATATTCTCGTTTTGACCAAACCTGATTAGAGGTAATCCAGACACATCAGATGAAATTTAACAAACTAAACCTTAATTTTGCAATGACACATGCATAAAAAGAATAGTGAGACCAGCCTCACCTTGACTCCGCTCTGTGCTTTGCATCAATTTCCTTGCTAGGTGGGTATTTCGGCAAGTTTGATGGGTCACACGCATAAGGCTTTGTTTTGAAATACTGAAAGATTTAAGGTAGTGGTATCAGAACACTAGAAGAGTCAATAACACATTTCAATGATTAGCATAGACATAATGTTTGCAGATACATGATGGATGGGTTTGTATTTAGCCCTAATATTAGAGAAAAAAGCAATTGATTAACAGGTATATGTAACTATGGATAGCCCTAAATAGATGCTCAAAGAGTATTGTCTTGTAACTCAAGATGAATAAAGGAAATCAGCAGACAATGCTATATAAAAAATATTAATTCGATAAAGAAATTAATTTTCCTGAGCATTTAATTGATAACTTCACAGGAGTTTCCAACAAATAGAAAAGCCAACATCCTACCTCTGATGAGAGAGCAGATGTGGCACTCCCACGTTTGTATGGTTCAACAGAAAGAAGAGTTTGTAGCAGATTTACACTGGTTGGAGGCAAATCTTTAAAGAACTCTCGGAGACAACTGTTATATGATTGCTGTGGCTTAAACAAAGTTGCATGAGGAAGTCTAGTCTTTTTCCAGTATTCTTCGGGTGGGGAGCCACAAAGCTTGAAAATTTTGTGCAATTGTTCAACCTGCATATGTAACAGAAATGAATTTGGAACGGTTTCAAAAGAAAAATTCGAACATAGTGTAGGAATTTCCATCTTTAGTTGATTCGTCTATTAATGATAAACTGATTAGCGTCCATCTAACTCCTTAATTCAGACCAAATCACTTCCTCTTATAAAGAAGAATGGAATTAAGTCTCAGGTTCTTCAATTTCATTCTTAACTTTACCCATGCCACTACAATTATCATCATATCACGTTGCTACCCCCTTGAGGGTTGAGGAGTTGTCATATCCCCCCACCTCCCCATACAGTAAAGTCAATTTAAGGTTTTAATGGTTTGCTACGTATGTAATAAGATGCAATCAACTTACAATAAACCAATATAAACCAATATGAATCATATGGGAATCCATTCAATTTGAATACCTCAGTTCTTCCTGGAAGGATTGGTTTCCTAACAAGTAGCTCTGCAAACATGCAGCCAACACTCCAGAGATCCACAGATGGATCATAATCCGTTGAACCAAGCAAAAGCTCTGGTGGACGGTACCACAGGGTGACAACGCGACTAGTAAGGGGCTGCCGATGCCCAGAACTGGTGAAGTTTGCTAATCCAAAATCCGCCACCTTTAATATCCCTTCATTATTCACCAGAATATTTGATCCTTTGATGTCCCGATGCATCACACCCCGCGAGTGACAATGCTCAAGAGCGGACAACAACTGCCTTAGATAGCACTTAATCTGCACAACAAACATGTTTGTAATCCCCAACATCATTCATAGGTGTGGAAGGGTATGACTACTTAATGAGAAAGTTAAGACAACACATAGCATTAATTATTATCATTATTATCATGGTTTTGAATTGCAGTTCACCAGTGTAACTACAATTACACCTGTAACATCAAGGTTTTAGTAGTCTCTCCAACTGCATTGTCAACCGTTTTCTCATACTATCAAAAATTACAACATAAACACAACCATAACCATAATATCAATTATAACACACAACATTCACAGGTGCACGTCAGCGCTCACAAACTAAGATAACACATAATTGGCTCAAAACCGCAACAACAATAGTGTAAGTAGTCTCTCCAACTGCATTGTGACCACGATTGCACCCGCATAAACAACATTTATCTTATCTACAATTTTCTAGTAAATATCAGAGATTGTGATATACCCACAATTACAACCATAACTATAATATAAAACCATTATTGTTATTATTATTATTGGCAGTAGTAGTAGTACCTGTGGTTCACTGAACTTGATATCAGGGTTAGACAACAACCCTGTAATGTCATGCTCCATGTACTCGAACACAAGGTATAAGCTGCATGACATTTTGGAAGTAATCAACCCCTCAAGCTTTATGATATTGGGATGATCCAACCTCCTCAGAATCATTATCTCCCTTGCCATGAACCTCACGCTCTCTGGTTCGAAATTGTCGAATCGCACTTTCTTCAGTGCCACAATCTTCCCTGTCTCAATCTCCCTAGCCCGAAAGACACTGCTATATGTCCCCTGCCCAATCTGAAATAGTTTCCTCCATAATCAACAACACTTACCACACTAATAATTACAATAACAACACTAACAACAACAATAACTAAGTTCTTAAACTGCAATTACAGTCACATCACATCAACCACATTCAATTGTAATTTTTCTCAATATCGACATACGAAAATCTTGACATAACTGTAATAGCCATTTGCAGCAGTAACAGCAATTTTAAAAACTTCATACATAAATATGAGTAAATATCTGATTTGATTCTTTAAATTGTGAAACTGTATCAACTTCGCCCTCACATTATTAATATTCTAAAATGGTCTGTCTAATTGCAAAAAGTTAACCAAGTCGGTCCCTCCATTGGTATGTGATTAAGTTGGTATTTGGTAATGTCAGGGTGCTTTTAAAAATAAGTCATAAAAGTAGGGGTATATTTGCTAACAGATCCAGACGAGAGCAAAAATTTGAGGACTAATTTAGAATATTGATAATATCGAGAACTAGATTACAATTTCATATACCAATTTAGGTATTTACTCAACAAATATAATAAATATAATTCTTCACAATATAATAACAATGATGATGATGATGAGTGGTTAACCTTATCGAGTTTCTCGAAGGCATCGGCGCGGAGGGGAATCCAGCCATGAATAGCTTCACCAGCGACGGCGCTAAGCCAAGCCGGCCAACCAGCTGCCACGTGTTCACTTTGGACGAACTTATTCAAATTCCCCAACCTGAAACTCAACGACTCGCAATTCGAACTCGCTCTTCCTGACTCATCCTGACTCGTTCTTCCAGACTCATTCCTCTTCTTATCTAACTCGCTCGCTTTCCCTCCAAACACACCTGAGTGATCGATCGCCGGCGTCACCGACACCGCCTGCTTCGAACTCGCACAACCCATCGAATCCGGGCCGGACCCTCAATTCAACAACAATGAACGACGACAGTGACTCTGATTCGCGAGACTATCAAAGAGACTAAAAAGAAAGCGAATAAATTTCAATCGGCGACGATTTGTTATACGAAACACAGAATTGGAATGTCGCTTTCGTTTTCTCACTCACTCACTGTTGTGATTTGTGAATCTTTTTGGGTTTTTCGCTGCTGCGTTAATTGCGGGAGAGACTGTGTGTGTATAGTAAAGTGTTGGTGAAGGAAAGGTTTCTCGTTTTTAATGAGGAGGGAGAATTTTATAATATAAATAAATTAAATTTTTTTATTAAATAAAATATGTGAGAGCGAAATCGACGGAGGGATATATTAATGGAATAAAAATGTGAGTGTATTTTTGTTATCCTTTTTGGATGAAACCAAAATAACATAAAAAAATATTACTACAATTTGGGGTTTTGCGAGGGAGCTTATATTCTCTGAGTTTGTTTCTTTGCATTTCTGTTTTGTTTGCTAATAGTAATAACCTTATTATTATGGATTACTACATTACGTTGTGGTTTGTTTGTTTGCGTTGTGTGGCTGAATGGTGAAGGGAAGAGAAAAAACGCTGCATGATATTGACTTGTTGGGTAATGGTGGGGTTCAGTTATTTTGGAAAGCGCGTGGCACGTGATCATGCAATGTGACGCACTAATTAGTGATAATAGTAATTTCAGTAATGCTGATTAATTAATGAATTGATTTTTTTGACCAATAATGAATTAATGAATTGACTTCCACACTGTGTGGCGCGTAATTGGATTGGTGGTTCTGTTGACTTCACAGTTCAAACACAGTGTGAAAGATTTGATTTTGTTTTTTTTTTATAATCAATGATTCAAAATCCAAAGAACAAAGAAGTTTAATATTGTTGGGGCACAAAATAGTAATGTCCCACCAATTAAAAAAAGAAAAGCTAGAATGACTATTCGCCTTATAAATAAGCCAGCTCCAAGAAAGCCATTTGATGTGAGTCTTAAAATTGCAGTCATTCCGAGACAATCAAATACTCCAACAAGTAGTCAACCAGATGATAAATTTTACCTTCTTAGACTTCTTTGCTACACATATCGTCCCAACCCACTTAAAGTACTCAAGAATGTGATTGAAAATGCACATGGGTTGCTGCAACCAGGCCAAGATATGAGACCAAACTTCATTGGCAAATCTGCCATTGAGGAACAGATGGTCCACGTCTTCCATAAACTCCAAGCACAAAGGGCAAACAGTATCTTCCTCGTTGGATATAACATGTCGATGTAGAAGAAGAGACCGAGTAGGAAGAGATCCACTCAACAACCTCCAACCAAAAATTAAGACTTTGGAGGGGAGTGTCGTTTTCCACATCTCCGTAAGCACCTGTTAAGACTTTGGCAAGTGTACCAAATGTCGTTGCAAGTAATAAAATACGGTAAGTAACCGGTCGATTCCACAGGGATTGCGCGTTGACAACAATAGCAAAATTGTAAATTCTTAGATTGTAGAGATTTGGTAATTTGAGTAATTAGTAACAATACACAAACGTGATTTAAGAATACGAAAAAAACGACTAGGGATCGAATCCTCTCACCTCGCCTATCACATGAACCTTAGCCAATTCAAGTTGATTATTCAATTTCTAGATTCAATTCACTGATTAAGGTCAAGGGCAATTCCTTGCCTCAAGACCCCTATTACCCTAAGAGTTACCCTAATTCCTTAGGTGAGTCATGCCAGAGGGTAACGCATTAAGATTAAGAATTTTAACGAATTCACATAAGCTGCCACATATTCCTATGATGATTACTAGCATGTGACCTAACTACCCAATTTCCAGCTACTAATTCATATTCCTATGCAATCACTAGCCTTGATCATCGCAATTATCATATGTAATTGAAAAGCGTTAAGAACATAGGTAATTAAACAAACAAATCGAATAACAACTGAATTAACTAGAGCAATGGTTCACATGATAGGGTTGGGAGATTCATCTCTCCCTAATCTAAGCAAATTAGTTACAATCCATCCTAAGAGTGGAAACCAACATAAGATACAAAACAAACATAAAGGAAGACATTAGAACCTTCAATCCCTTGTTCCCAAGTGGTGAGAAGGCCCCAAAATCGCACTCCAGCTGCTCCAAAGTGTGGCTCCAATTCCCAAAACGAAAGTGCTTTCAAAAATTGCTGAAACTGCTTTAAAAACCCTAATTTTCACGCACCATCGCGACGCGGCCCGTGTCCGTCGCGTCGCGACAAAAGACAGAAGCATCAGGCATCGCAAAACTGCTCCAGGTCGCGTCGCGAACCCTCCTGGTCGCGACGCGAAAAATAACATAAAGTTCTGGCTTTCAAAATTCCTCCAGATCGCGTCGCGAACCCTCCTGGTCGCGACGCGATATTGAACAGAATCAAATCCCTCCATTTTGCTGCATTTCCGGGCAAGTGTCTGGTTCGCCGAATGATGCCACAACCAATTAGAGGTCTTCAATGTCCAATTTAGCTCCAAAAGTGAAGGAATTACTTACAAATGAACTTCCTACTACAATTATCTAAATCTAGACTAAATCCCAGATAATGACTGTGATACAATGAAAAACCTGCACAATTGTTCCTAAAAATGCCTAACTTACATCATATGATTGAGAGTCAACACAACCCCAAACTTAAACTTTTGCTTGTCCTCAAGCAAACAATCAATTCAGACTATGGCTGATTTTTCTATTTAGCTGTTACATATAATACATCAACCTTAAACACATCAGCACATCAACTATCATCATCAACCTAATACAGTGGCAGGACAACTGAATTGGAAATACCGAATCATAAGCAGGCAGCATTCTCAAGTTTTCTCTGTACGCACATCTCACCAGTGTTTCACTCTTGAGGTGTTTCGGGTATTCACTCAATTCACAGTACCTGCATCATCGTTTCATAGGCTTGACAGAGTTCTATATCATCTTAGACAAATGAAATGCATACACACATTTTGAGGACTTTAAAGGTTATAGCGGGGCTTAGGTAAAGGTGGTTACATTTGGATAAGTAGGTTGCACTTGGAGTTAGGCCTACCTCTCTTTTTGTCAATTTCACACAATACTCACCCATTTTCCCAAAGCATTTAACAAAACAAGAGAAGGATTTTTATTTATTTAATTTTCTCTTTTTTTTTGATGTATATATATATATATATATATATATATATATATATATATATATATTTTTTTTTTTTTTCTTTTCTTGTTCCTTCTCTTGTATGCCACCCCAAACTTAGATTGTTGCTATTCCACGAGCAACCCCAAACTTAAAAATTTCCCCACTCTCGCAGCTTTTGTTACCTAACTCCAAGTTAAGAATTAACTAGGCTATGATTTTCAGAGAAACAGCATACAATTTGTAACAATAGGCTCAGAGGGGCTAGCAGAGGATAAACATTAATTAGGTGTGGTTTGAAAGGCTCAGGGGTGCCAACAGAAATGCCTCAGTGTGTATGAAAATCAAATGCAAAAAACAATTAAGCACAATGTCAAGTTCTGCAGACTAATGCAGGCAAGGAATACACACAATATATATAAGAATGTGTTTAGGCTCAAACCTCACAGTTGGGATCATAGAGATGGAACTTGAGAGATGCTGCTCACAGATGATAAAGGACTTCCGCAACGTTTGTCATGACCCCTGCTATTACTTGATGATAAAAGTTGAAGTGCGAGTGTCAAAAGGAAAAATGCAAACATGCGACCCCAAATGCCACAGATCATCACTATTGAAGCTGCTTTAACAAAACAAAAACAAAATTTTAGGGCAGTGGTGCCCCAATATCACAGAGTAAGTTATAATAATAAGTACGGACCAAAGTGCGAAATAAAGTCAAAATAGGGCAAAATACAACCAACAGTGCGAGTAAAAATGTCTGAATCAAACAGTAAAATAAATTGAGCCTCCTGCCCAAGGAAATGAAAAATGGCGCTCACCAGTGGGTTGCCTCCCACCAAGCGCTTCTTTTACGTCACTAGCTTGACGCTTTTTTGTCACTCTTATGGGTCTCTCAGCATGAGAACCATTTGAGGCTCTTCCAATCCGTCACCCATATAATGCTTGAGTCTTTGTCCGTTGACCTTGAAAGATCTCTGGGACTTTGGCTCTTCCACTTCTATTGCTCCGTACGGTGTTACTTCCTTGACAACAAAGGGTCCCGACCACTTGGATTTCAATTTTCCTGGAAATAACTTGAGCCTTGAGTTGAACAACAAGACTTGTTGTCCAGGGTGAAATTCTTTTCTTGCAATGTGTTTGTCATGATACACCTTCATTTTTTCCTTGTAGATCTTGTTGTTCTCATATGCATTCAAACGCATCTCCTCTAATCCCTGCAGCTGAAGTGTTCTCTTTTCCCCACTTGATCCAGGATCGAAATTCAAGAATTTCAACGCCCAATATGCTCTGTGTTCAAGTTCAACTGGCAAATGACAAGGTTTGCCATAAACCAATTGGTAAGGGGACATACCTAAGGGTGTCTTATAAGCTGTCCTGTATGCCCACAAAGTATCGTCTACCTTCACTGCCCAATCTTTCCTTGCGTTCCCCACTGTCTTTTCTAATATCCTCTTGATTTCTCTGTTTGATACCTCCACTTGTCCATTACATTGAGGGTGATACGGTGTCGACACTTTATGCTTTACATTATACTTGGATAACACATTGCTGAGCTGAGTGTTACAAAAGTGACTACCCCCATCACAGATTAAAACTCTCGGAACACCAAATCTTGAGAAGATGTTTTTCTTAACAAATTTGACCACAGTTTGGGAATCATTTTTAGAAGTGGCGATTGCTTCCACCCATTTAGAAACATAATCCACCGCCACCAAAATATATTGACAAGAGTGCGATGGTGGAAATGGTCCCATGAAGTCGATGCCCCAGCAATCAAACACCTCCACTTCCAGTATAGGGTTCAACGGCATCTCCCCCCTACGTGAAATATTACCTGTCCTCTGGCACTTGTCACAATTTTTAACATGATTGTGCGCATCTTTGAAAATGGACGGCCAATAAAATCCAGATTGAAGCACTTTTGCCGCTGTGCGTTCCCCGTTGTAGTGTCCTCCACATGGAGAGTCATGACAATGCCATAGAATCTTTTGACTTTCGCTACCGTAAACACATCTTCGAAGAATTCCATCCGCCCCAACTTTAAAGAGAAAGGGATCATCCCACAGGTAGTGTTGGGCATCACGGAGGAACTTCTTCTTTTGTTGCCAAGTAAGGTCTTGAGGGACCGTTCCACCTGCCTTGTAATTTGCTATGTCGGCAAACCACGGTCTCTCTTCAATTGCAAACAGCTTTTCATCGGGAAACTCTTCAAGAATTTCTTTTTCCCGTGCGGTCACTTCCTTATTATCCAATCGGGACAGATGATCTGCTACCACATTCTCGCTCCCCTTCTTATCCTTTATCTCCAAATCGAATTCCTGCAAAAGCAAAATCCATCTAAGGAGTCGAGGCTTAGACTCGCCCTTGGTTAGCAAATATTTTATCGCAGCATGGTCAGTAAACACAATTATTTTCGACCCGACCAAATAGGAACGAAACTTTTCCAATGCAAATACTATAGCTAGCAGTTCTTTTTCCGTTGTTGCATAATTTACCTGATTTTCATTTAAGACCTTGCTAGCATAATATATGGCATGAAAAAATTTCTCCGATCTCTGCCCCAACACTGCTCCCACTGCATAATCGCTAGCATCGCACATCAGTTCAAATGGAATGTCCCAATTAGGGGCGACAATGACTGGGGCAGAAATCAGTTTTTCCTTTAATACATTGAAAGCATGCAGGCATTCGGCATCAAAGACAAATTCATTCTCCTTAACAAGTAAATTGCATAGGGGTTTTGTGATCTTGGAGAAGTCTTTTATGAAACGTCGATAAAATCCGGCGTGTCCTAAAAAACTTCTCACCCCTTTTACATTCATAGGAGGAGGTAACCTTTCTATGATTTCTATCTTGGCTTGATCAACCTCAATGCCCTTTGACGAGATTTTATGGCCAAGAACAATTCCTTCTTGAACCATAAAATGGCACTTTTCCCAATTCAAGACTAAATTGGTTTCAATGCATCTTTTTAATACTGCATTGAGGTTAGCCAAGCAAGAATCATAGCATGGACCAAAAACAGAAAAGTCATCCATAAATACCTCAATAGCATTTTCCATCATATCAGAAAATATAGAAAGCATGCACCTTTGAAAAGTTGCCGGAGCGTTGCACAGACCGAAGGGCATCCTCCGGTAGGCGAAAACACCAAATGGGCATGTGAAGGCAGTTTTCTCCTGATCTTCTGGTTCTACTGCTATTTGGTTGTATCCAGAGTATCCATCCAGGAAGCAATAAAAGGCCTGACCGGCCAATCTTTCAAGCATTTGGTCCATGAATGGCAGCGGGAAGTGGTCCTTCCGAGTGGCTTGGTTTAGTCTCCTGTAATCGATACACATTCTCCACCCGGTGACTGTGCGAGCAGGGATCAACTCATTCCTCTCATTTTTAATAACGGTCATACCTCCCTTCTTGGGTACCACATGGACTGGGCTCACCCAAGAGCTGTCTGAGATTAGGTAGATCATTCCAGCATCTAAGAGTTTTACCACTTCTTTCCTCACCACATCCTTCATTGTGGGATTTAACCGTCGCTGAGGTTGAATCACCGGCTTGAACTCTTCCTCGAGCTTGATCTTGTGCATGCAAAAAACTGGGCTAATCCCCTTAAGGTCGGAGATAGTCCAACCTAGTGCATTTCTATTTGATCTCAAAACTCTCATTAGCTTTTCTTCTTCCAGCTTAGTTAAAGAACTACTGATGATGACTGGGTATTGATCATTGCTCCCAAGGAATACGTACTTTAAATGAGAGGGGAGTTGTTTCAATTCAGGAGTTCCTTTGTCTGGGCCTTCCCCCTATTCAGCTCTTCTTTTCTCTTGAAAACCTTTTCTACCTGAGAAGCTTCAAACTGGCGAACGCAGTCCTCTATTTCGATTCCCAAGTTTTCGTCCACGCCCTCAATCGAGTTCACAATTACCTTCTCTAGAGGAGGAGAGGGTAAATTGTGTCTAAAAGTTTCTCGCACTGAATCTTCAATCACATCTACCTTAAAACATTTTTCTTGGTCATTCGGGTGGCGCATAGCTTCAAAAACATTAAATATCACTTCCTCATCTTGGAATCTTAGCCGTAGCTGTCCTTGTTGAACATCTACGAGGGCCCTCCCAGTGGCCAAAAATGGTCTACCAAGGAGAAGTGGGACATCTGCATCTTCTTCCATCTCAAGAATCACGAAATCAACAGGAAATAAAAATTTGTCAACTCTTACCAGAACATCTTCCAAGATCCCATAGGGTTGTCTGATTGATTTATCGACAAGCTGCAGACTCATCCTAGTGGGTTTCACCTCACCTCCACCTAGCTTCTTGAACATAGACAAGGGCATCAGGTTGATGCTTGCTCCCAAATCACAAAGAGCCTTGCCTATAGTCAAGTTCCCAATGGTGCAAGGTATGGTGAAACTTCCAGGATCTTTCAATTTTGGAGGAAGTTTCCTTTGAATAATTGCACTACATTCTTCGGTCAGAGCCACCATTTCATCTTCTTTGAACTTCCTCTTCTTACTCAACAATTCCTTCATGAACTTCGCATAAATAGGCATTTGCTCCAATGCCTCTGCAAAAGGAATACTAATTTGGAGACTGGAAAAGATCTCCATGAACTTTGAAAACTGTTCATCCTTATGATTCTTCTTACTCCGCTGAGGGTATGACAACTTCATGTAGGAAGAAATTTCCTTAGGCTTCTCGTCCACCTGCAAATTTTCATTAAACAAATGATTTTTTTGGTTAGACTTCACCACTCCCTCATTTTTTTTACTCAACTCATTTTCAACTTCTTCCTTCCACACTTCCGTTTCACTACTTTCCCCTTCAGAGTTGTGCTTGGTCGCTTCGACCGGTTTAAGTTTCTTACCATTCCTCAATGAAATAGCTCCGCAACTCTCTTCCTTATGGCTCTCCACCGTGCTATTGGAAAAACTACCCTTGGATGTCTCAACAAGTTTCCCTGACATCTCACCCATCTGGCTCTCCAAGTTCTTTAATGAAACCTCATGGTTCCTCTCCATGTCTTGTATGACTTGTTCTTGAGATTTCAATGTGGTCTGAGTCGTTTGCATACATTGGGATAGTACATCATGCAATTGAGTCCCCTGGTCATGGAGTTGTTTTACTTGGGTAATTGTTTGATTTCGGGACCTACTCTCCAATGCAGCTGCCACTTGTTTGGTGAGAGATTCGATTTGAAGAGACATTAACTTTTGTTGGGCTAACACCGCGCTATTAGAATCCAGTTCCAAAATCTTCCCTTTCTGTACAGCTATACCCTCATTCGGCATTCTATATTCATTTGATGTCATATCGTCTATCAATTGTGTCGCTTCTTCCCAGGTTTTGTTACCCAAAGACCCTCCTGTTGAGGTGTCTAGCATCATCCTGGTTGGAGGTTTCAATCCATGATAGAAGGTTTGTAGCTGCAAAAAATCGTCAATACCCGACCCAGGACACTTTCTTAGTGACAGCTTGAATCTCTCCCAGGAATCGTACAAGGACTCTTCATCCTCTTGTGCGAAGTTGGAGATTTCTGTTCTTTGTTCAATAAACTTAGAAATTGGGAAGAACCTTGATAGGAACTTATCTTCAAGTTCACTCCAGGCATTAATAGTTCCTGGTTGAAGAGTATTTAACCAATCCTTTGCCCTACCTGTTAAAGTGATAGGGAACAAGCGCAACTGCTTGGAGTTTTCATCTACTCCCTCAGGATAGGTGGTCCCACAGATTTCATGGAAGTAGGATAAGTGTTGATTGGGGTCTTCAGTATCTGACCCAGAAAACGGCTTTGACCTTAATGTTGAGAGAACGGACGACTTGATATTAAAAGTGGCCGCCTACACTGGTTGGAAGGTGTGAGTATGTGTGCCTTGAGTTCTTCTCCCAAAATCATTGAGAGTGCGTCTGCCCAGAGGATTTTCAGCCATTAATTCAACCGAATGTACCTGTACCCCTGTATAAACAGTTCTTTGGAAACACCACGCAAACGTCAACAGGTCCAAGAGAATAACTAAGCAGCAAAATTTAGGTACTCAGAATAAAACAAAAACTGAGAATCTAGAATTTACTCGTTTGCCTTGTCGACAACAAAGTCAACAATCCCCGGCAACGGCGCCAAAAACTTGTTAAGACTTTGGCAAGTGTACCAAATGTCGTTGCAAGTAATAAAATACGGTAAGTAACCGGTCGATTCCACAGGGATTGCGCGTTGACAACAATAGCAAAATTGTAAATTCTTAGATTGTAGAGATTTGGTAATTTGAGTAATTAGTAACAATACACAAACGTGATTTAAGAATACGAGAAAAACGACTAGGGATCGAATTCTCTCACCTCGCCTATCACATGAACCTTAGCCAATTCAAGTTGATTATTCAATTTCTAGATTTAATTCACTGATTAAGGTCAAGGGCAATTCCTTGCCTCAAGACCCCTATTACCCTAAGAGTTACCCTAATTCCTTAGGTGAGTCATGCCAGAGGGTAACGCATTAAGATTAAGAATTTTAACGAATTCACATAAGCTACCACATATTCCTATGATGATTACTAGCATGTGACCTAACTACCCAATTTCCAGCTACTAATTCATATTCCTATGCAATCACTAGCTTTGATCATCGCAATTATCATATGTAATTGAAAAGCGTTAAGAACATAGGTAATTAAACAAACAAATCGAATAACAACTGAATTAACTAGAGCAATGGTTCACATGATAGGGTTGGGAGATTCATCTCTCCCTAATCTAAGCAAATTAGTTACAATCCATCCTAAGAGTGGAAACCAACATAAGATACAAAACAAACATAAAGGAAGACATTAGAACCTTCAATCCCTTGTTCCCAAGTGGTGAGAAGGCCCCAAAATCGCACCCTCCAGCTGCTCCAAAGTGTGGCTCCAATTCCCAAAACGAAAGTGCTTTCAAAAATTGCTGAAACTGCTTTAAAAACCCTAATTTTCACGCACCATCGCGACGCGGCCCGTGTCCGTCGTGTCGCGACAAAAGACAGAAGCATCAGGCATCGCAAAACTGCTCCAGGTCGCGTCGCGAACCCTCCTGGTCGCGACGCGAAAAATAACAGAAAGTTCTGGCTTGCAAAATTCCTTCAGATCGCGTCGCGAACCCTCCTGGTCGCGACGCGATATTGAACAGAATCAAATCCCTCCATTTTGCTGCATTTCCGGGCAAGTGTCTGGTTCGCCGAATGATGCCACAACCAATTAGAGGTCTTCAATGTCCAATTTAGCTCCAAAAGTGAAGGAATTACTTACAAATGAACTTCCTACTACAATTATCTAAATCTAGACTAAATCCCAGATAATGACTGTGATACAATGATAAACCTGCACAATTGGTCCTAAAAATGCCTAACTTACATCATATGATTGAGAGTCAACAGCACCCTGTCAAGCTCATTACCAACATCAGCCACCGAAGATAACTGCAACAAGTAACTGTAACAAGATCTCACTGAGAAGATTTTGGACACTTCACAGTTCCAAGTCCACAAATCGTCCCTATCTTGAACCGGCTTCACGTCCATCAAAATATCGCGCAATAACTCAGCTTCCTCAGCGCGGATTGGATCTGGAAAATCTGGCCAGGGTAATCGCCATTGCCAAACATTTTGATTCCACACGCCCAATTCTGAAATCTTCGCTTGTTGGGCTTCGCAACCTGCAAATAAATTAGCAAAGACCAAGTACAATAGTGCATCACCCAACCAATTGTGTTGCCAAAAATTAATAGAATATCTGTTCCCCAACCTGTGTCTTATACACGAACTAAACCACCCTTCATCAAAAGAGTCATTGCCCAAACGCAACAAATCACGCAGCCACAGAGAGTCCTTAACCCTGTGTCGACTATCCACCTCTGAAACGTGAAGAAATAACGAATCAGCCTCGCCATACCGGTGAAGTAGCAAATCCTTCCAACTAGCATTCTCATCCACTAGATACATCCACTTCCATTTGGATAACAAGGAAATATTAAATAGCTCAAGATTTTTAATACCAAGTCCTCCACTTCCATTTTCATATTTCCATTTGGATAACAAGGAAATATTAAATAGCTCAGAAAGTCCCTTTGGATCTTTATCATTGCACTGAGAACCACTCTAGGCGCCTTATAAAAAGAAAAGAAATATAAGGGAACACTATTCAAGACCGAGTTGATGAGAGTTACCCGGCCACCAATAGAGAGAGTACGTTCTTTCCAAGATGAAAGTCGTTTACGCAACATGTCCAAAACCGGCTTCCAAGTAGTTGCCCTCCTTGGATTAGCACCCACCGGAATCCCCAAGAATTTGAAAGGGATTGATTCAATTCTACAATGAAGAAAGGTTGATGCCGCCTCTAGAAAATCAGCCTGAATATTAATGCCAATAAGCTTGCTTTTGTGAAAATTAACCTTCAGACCCGAAACAAGCTCTAAGCTCCTCAAAATCATCTTGATAGTCCACAAATTGTCCTAAGTGGCCTTCCCTATCACAATAGTGTCGTCAGCGAATTGCATAATTGAGAAACGCAACCCATCAGAAACAGAGTAACTCTGAAAATCCCCTATATCCACAGCCTTCCCAACCAAGGCAGAGAAACCTTCTGCCACAATTAGAAAAAGGAACGGAGACAAGGGATCCCTCTGTCTAAGACCTCTATAGACATTAAAATCTTTGGTTGGGCTACCATTGACAAGCACAGACAAAGAACTCGAGCAAACACACCCCTTCATCCACCGGATCCACCCCTCTGCGAACCTCATCCTATTCAGCATATAGAACAGGAAATCTCAAGAGATAGAATCATACGCTTTCTCAAAATCAACCTTGAAGAGAAGGAATGTAACACTGCGATATTTCTAGCTTGTAGAAATACCAAAGTGTATAACATGGCTTACATCAGAATAACTTCCTATTATTGAATATTGAACACAACTAAAATTTTCGATAAATAATTATCAAATGGTTCCATGAACCTCATTAAACTTGACAAAGTACTTAAGTCTCATGACTTAAAAGTTATACAATCCTGGTGTTCAATACCCAAAACATAAGTAGCGGAAGCGATTTACAACTTTTAACAATGTATAAGTCGTACAATCGAAAATACAAATGTTTGACAATAGAAAATAACATAAGCATATAGAACTGAAACTTCAGCGTCTCCTTTAGGTTGGACCGTAGCCATGCCTCATCACCTTTAACCTTTCCTGTTTCTCTGAAAAACCACAAAACATGAAGGGTGAGATAAACATTATCTCACTCGTGGTTAATATATTGCATAACCTCGACCTCAACCTAAAGGGACATTTTAGTCCGTTTTATCCTTTCGTGACATTATCTCACTCGTGGTTACTAACTTTTATTAACATAACATAGAACATCCTCATCATTTCAACAAAACATAACATAATCACAATCAACATCAACACATAGGGTTGGGGAAGGGATTAGAACGAACTTGGAACCGTTCGGAATAGCCTAGGACGTGTTTTGAAATGGGGTAACAGAGGTGGACGCATGGTCCGTGCGCTATGGCGCAGTCGTGCGCATTTTAAAAAGTTTGCGCATGAGTAACAGAACCACACGCACGACTCGTGCCACAGGGGTACACGGTCCGTGCGTGACCATTAGTTTCCAGAAATTGCATTTTTGTGTAACTTTGGCTATCCCGTTCGTTCCAACTTTCATTCCAATCGATCCCCAAACATAACAATACATCATTCAGCAACAACAATCATCATAAACATCATCAAATCTTCCATTCTCAATCATTCAAGTAATCAAAACAAAATACATTTTCGTAAATTACAGTTTACGACTCAAAACTTAATAAAATGAAAACCAAAACATATATTCAGTCACAACCAGTATCTAACACGAAATCTAATCCCTAAGCGAGTATAGAACTCACCTCATGCGATGAAAATCGCACACAACAACAAAGCTTCTTGAACCGAAAACCGTAACTTCCCGAAACAAGTTCCTAGCACCCCAATTGTAACACCCCGATAAATTCTAACATATAGAATTACCGAAATGCACTAAATGGCATACATCAGAGTAACTTCCTGTTATTGAAATATTGAACACAACTAAAACTTTCGATAATATATATCAAACGGTTCTCTGAACCTCATAAACTTTCTGAAAATGCTTAAGTTCCAAAACTTAAGACTTGTACATAATCCTGGTGTTCAATATCCAAAACATAAAGTAGCGGAAACGATTTACAACTGATACATGATCGTCATACAATCGAAACATAGAAACAATAAATGGGACAAAGGTCTAAAACAAGAAAATAGGTCTTCAATGACTCCAAGAGTCACCTCAGCTAACCGTGCTTTATCGCCTTTGCTTTTCCCCGTTTCTCTGTAAAAACCACAAATATGAAGGGTGAGATAAACATTATCTCAGTGAGTCCTATCGAGACCCCTTACTAACTCTAGCGGTTCATTATGCCTTGTTTTGAACTCGTGGTCCTAAAAAGCAACCACGTGGAAATACATTTAGTTCCTGTAACCTTCATGCTCATGGCCCTCCTAAGCGACACATGAAGCATGCAATCTTTGTTCCATGTTTTTAGCATAACACCTCAGTCTACCTATTTTATAGGCATCTCTTGACCTTTTGGTGAACCCATCCCGCTATTTCTAGTGGGGGAAACATTCTTGAGTCTAGGTTTTGGGGCTCATGACTTCCCCTCCCCTAGTATGCTAACCTCTTAGGGTCGTCACCCTTTTTCCTCTTGTATTTATTATACATTTTCAGTCTGTGTACCCGCAATGGGCTGTTAGTCATTTCAGTCAAGTACCATGTACCATATCATTCAAATACAGTGTATAATATCAGTCAAATACCGTGTATTATTATCATTCTTGACATATGCACTCTCGCGTTCTCTAAGTGCGGTTTTCCATTTTATTCATAACACACAACTTTCTATCGAACATGTTCAATCTCATACCATTCTTACCTTTACATTGTTGTGGAACCTTGGGGAGTGGATTAGAAGAGGATTGGAATCATTTGGAATGGATAAAAAGGTACTTTGATATTGAAGGTCAGAAGTCCTCACACGACCCGTGCGTGTAGGCGCACGACCCGTGTGTGGTTGAACAGTTTGTAGAAATTTCCAGGAAGATGCGCACGACCCGTGCGACAAAGCGCACGATCCGTGCGTTATCCACAAAATTTACAGAAAGTTTCAGAGACTTACGCACGACCCGTGCGACTAGGCGCACGATCCGTGCGAGTTTTAAAAATCCAGTTCCTGTCGTATCAGATGGAGGCGCACGACCCGTGCTCGTAGGCACACGATCCGTGCGTCTCTATCAGTTTTCCAGAAAATAGTATTTTCATGAGTAATCCATTCCGTTCCGATTCTGAAATCTCTTCCGATCGAGACCCAAACTCAAACACACATAGAAACACTATATTATAGCAATCCAATCCAGCACACCCAACAATCAATCAAGAAATCCATAGTTCAATCACGAGTTTTGGGAAAAACGGTTTTCAATAAAATGCTTTTCGATACCAGAAACGTGTGACAATAATTTTCGAAAGTAAAGACTCGAAAACACGAACACATTCCCTAAGCGAGTTATAGAACTCACCCGAAGTGATGAAAATCACTCAAACGACGAATCTAGCAGTCGACTCGTTCGAATAGCCTCACGAACCGTCTCCGACTCGCTCCAAAAACTGAACCGAACTTCCCAAGGACCTAAGACTCGTACTCAGCAACTCAAATGAGCTTCAAACAGGTTTGTTGCTTGGATGTGAGCTTTGGTACTGAATATAGGACTATAACAAGGACATGCAACTATTTGGAGCATCAACACTCCATTTTTGAGCTTGGAGCTTCAAAGGCGCACAAATGGTGATTTGTGATGAAGTGGGTTGATGGGAGATTTCTGGGCATCAATGTATAGAGGAAGAAAAATGATGGACAATGGTGGTCTTGGATTCAACATGCATGCACAATGGAAGTTGAGTCCCTTCCCTTTCTTCTCCACTCTCGCTCTCGAATTCCCTCCTCCTCCTCCTCTCTACTTCTTAAGCTGATTTTCAGAATGAGGTAAAATGAAAGGGGTGGGAGTGAGGGAGTTGACTTAGTCAGCTGAGGCCTCATTTAATGAGGTGAAATGACTAAAATACCCCTACTCTCTAATATTCTCTTAATTTACTCCTAACACCACACTAATCCCATAACTCACTAACTTAACATTTTAATGCAATTATGCACAACTATTATTTATTAATTTGCCACATCACATAATTATTGCCAACTAAGCCACTTAACCTCGTGCTAATTTAATTAAATCTAATTAGCTAATTAGGGGATGTTACAATCACCCCAACTTTTAAAATTTTGTCCTCAAAATTGACAAAACGTACCTTACTCGAACAAATAAGGATATTTCTCCTGCATGCTCTCTTCTACTTCCCATGTCGCTTCGTCAGGTGAAGCACCGCCCCAAAGTACCTTGACAATAGGAATTGACCTCGTCCGGAGCGTTTTCTCGCCATGTTCGATGATCCTGATTGGAGTAGGCTGATAAGATAAATCCGGTCTGATGTCAATCGCTTCATAACTTAATGGTTGATTTGGATCGGGAATATATTTCCTTAGCTGGGATACATGAAACACATCATGTAATCTGGACAATTCCGGAGGTAATGCAATGCGATACGCTACCGGGCCAACTCGCTCGATAATCTGGAAGGGTCCGACATACCGAGGACTGAGCTTCTTCGCTCGCAATGCAATACCAGTCCCGATGGTTGGAGAAAGTCTCAAAAAGACATGGTCTCCTTCTTCGAATTCTAACGGCCTTCTTCTCTTATCCGCGTAACTCTTTTGTCGACTCTGCGCGGCTTTCATCCTTTCTCTTATCTGACGGATCTTCTCCGTAGTCTCACGGACTAAATCCGGTCCCAATAACCTCTGCTCACCTACATCCCACCAACACAATGGTGTTCTACACTTCCTGCCTTACAATGCCTCATATGGAGCCATTCCGATGCTAGAATGGTAACTGTTGTTGTATGAGAATTCCACCAATGGAAGATGATCCTCCCATCTGCCTCCACTATCGAGTACACAAGCTCTCAACATATCCTCCAATGTCTGGATTGTCCTCTCAGTCTGCCCGTCTGTTTGAGGATGATAAGCGGTGCTAACACACACCTTTGTTCCCAACGCCATATTCAATGCTCTCCAAAATCGAGATGTGAACTTGGGATCTCGATCACAGATAATACTTGTAGGGATTCCATGCAATTTAACAATATTCTTAAGATACTCATCTGCTAACCTAGCAACCTTGTGAGTAGAACGCACTGGAATAAAATGAGCGGACTTGGTCAGGCGATCCACCACTACCCAAATAGAATCATTTCCGGCTTGGGACCGTGGCAATCCCATGACAAAATCAATAGATATGCTTTCCCATTTCCATTCAGGTACATTCAACGGTTGTAACTGGCCACCTGGCTTCTGGTGTTCTATCTTAACCTTTTGACAAGTCAAGCATCGAGACACAAACTCTGCAATATCCACCTTCATACCCGGCCACCAGTACAATTGCTTCAGATCTCGATACATCTTGGTAGACCCAGGATGTATTGAGAACTGACTCTTATGAGCCTCCTCTAAAACTTGCCTCTTCACATCCTCATCATTGGGCACACAGATTCTGCCATCAAAACAAATTACACCATCCCTGTCTTCGGTGTAGTTCGGAAATCTCTTCTGCGCTTGCAGCTCTACATCACCTTCTTGGGCTGAGCGAATTAGATCTCTCAAGGAACTTGAAATCCGAATGTGACTCAACACCAACCTATTCCTTCTTGACTTCACTCTCAAATTGAGGTCTCTGAATGATTCCAACAAGGACATCTCGTGCATCATCAGCTCTGCAGTATTGATAGACTTTCTGCTTAAAGCATCGGCCACAACATTAGCCTTACCAGGATGGTACTTTAATTCAAAATCGTAATCCTTCAGGAACTCTACCCATCTCCTCTGTCTGTTGTTCAGCTCCTTTTGGTCAAACAAATACTTAAGGCTCTTGTGGTCACTAAAGACTTCGAAACGAGACCCATACAGGTAATGTCTCCAAATCTTTAGGGCAAACACAATCGCCGCCAACTCTAAATCATGAGTTGGGTAATTCTCTTCATGCGGCTTCAACTGTCTGGAGGCATAAGCAACTACTTGTTGATTCTGCATTAGGACACATCCCAAACCCTTACCAGAGGCGTCGCAATAGATTTGGAATCCTACGGACGGATCTGGAAGAATCAGGATGGGTGCAGAAGTCAAACGATCCTTCAATTCCGTGAAACAATTATCACAGTCTGAGTCCCAAACAAACGGCTGACCCTTGCGAGTTAACCGAGTGAGTGGAAGAACCAGCTGGGAAAATCCTTGAATGAATCTCCGATAATACCCAGCTAATCCCAAGAAACTTCTTACCTCAGTAACTGTAGACGGCTGTTCCCAGTCTACCACAGCTTCGATCTTACTGGGATCCACTGCAACACCTGTCCTAGATATTACATGGCCCAGAAACTTAACTTCGGGCATCCAAAAATCACATTTGGACGGCTTAGCATACAACTTCTTCTCTCGGAGTACGTTCAGGACAATTCGGAGATGTTGCACATGCTCCTCAATCGTCTTAGAGAATACCAAGATATCATCAATGAACACTACCACAAACTGATCCAGATAGGGACTAAAAATCCGATTCATATAATCCATGAATACAGCTGGAGCATTGGTCAAACCGAAGGGCATCACTACAAATTCATAGTGCCCATACCTCGTACGGAAAGCGGTCTTCGGGACGTCCAAAGCTCGAACCCTGATTTGGTGGTAGCCGGACCTCAAATCAATCTTTGAAAATACAGAAGCTCCCTTCAGCTGATCTAGCAAATCATCAATCCTCGGTAGAGGGTACTTGTTTTTGACAGTCACCTTATTCAACTGACGATAATCGATACACAATCTCATACTTCCATCCTTCTTCTTGACAAGCAACACGGGAGCACCCCATGGTGAGGCACTCGGCCGGATAAACCGTTTGGAAATTAGCTCTTCCAGTTGAACTTTCAATTCTCTCAACTCTAATGGCGACATCCTATAAGGGGCTATAGAAATAGGTCCAGTGCCCGGAACCAAGTCTATAGAGAATTCCACCTCACGATCCAGAGGAAATGAAGGAACTTCATCGGGAAACACATCAAGAAATTCATTAACAACTTGTACAGAAGATAAATCCTGACCTGTCTCAGTGGATGCAGACAGCATCATGACATAAGCTTCCGCGCCTTGGAACAGATCGTTACTGGCCGCAGTGAAAGAAACAACAACTTCAGAATTGGGCGGTTGTAGCTCCACTGACTCGGAGGCAAAACCGATAGTTCGATGGAAGCAATCTATTGTCACATGGTTTGCCGTCATCCAACTCGTGCCTAGGACGACGTCCATGCCCTTCATTGGTAAACAAATGAAGTCTACTACAAAATTCCTGTCTCCAATGGATAGAAGACAATTTTCACATATCGCTTGGGTCTGAACACTACCCTCCGCAGCAGTCTTAATGGAGATTGGTTGAGGCAAAGGAGTTAAAGCCAATCCCAACCGTTCAACACAAACTTGAGATATAAAACAATGGGTCGCACCTGAATCATATAAAATACTAACGGAGTTATTAAAAAGAGATCCCGTACCCCTCAAGAGATTATCTGACGGTGAGACCTTCTGGGCGTCCAAGGTGTAAACCTTCCCATGAGTTGTAGTAGCAGCAGGGTTACCTCATTGACTCTTCTCCTTCTCTGGGCAATCCCGTGCATAATGACCTTCCTTCTTGTAGAAATAACATTAGTTGGATCCCATCTGGCATTTACCCTGGTGGTACTTTCCACAGTTGGAACATGTACTGAACCTTGAGGAGTTCGACGACTGAACCTGCTTCCCTTTGTTGGAGTTGTGCCTGGGACCCGTCTGATTGTTGGATGATCCAACATTCTTCTTATTCTGTTGGAATACTTTCCTGCTTGCATATAACCTCTTCAAGTCACTCTCAGCTATGTGTGCTTGTTGAACCATGGCAGCGTAGTTAGTATAAGCAAAAGAACTCAAACTCTGAGCAATGTCTTCCCTCAGCCCATACTTGAACCTTTCAGTCTTCCACTTGTCATTGGGAGCATACCCGGCCAAACCGAAGAATTGATATAACTCTTCGAACTTAGCCGCGTACTGACCCACAGTTGAACTTCCTTGAGTGAGAGTCAGAAACTCGTTCTCCTTGTCGAACCTCATGGCTGTTGGAAAGAACTGCTCCAAAAATACCTGTTTGAAATGTTCCCAAGTCTGGGGAGTATCCATAGTTACCATCATGGCTTTGGTATTAGTCCACCAGTTGTTAGCTTCACCTTTCAGCATATGCGTCGCCAATCTCAGCTTGTCATCATCATTGACTTGCATAGCTACGAAAATCTTCTCTATATCATCTAGCCAATGCTGGGCTTCCATGACATCCGGTCCTCCTCTGAACTCGGACGGCTTCATTTTCAGGAATTCAGAGAAAACCCTCCTTGGGTCAGCTTGAGGCTCAGGAACTTGCTGAGGCTGGGCTTGAGCATTCTGCTGCATCTGCAACATATCTTCCATCATCTTCTGTTGTCTCTCGATCACATTCTGCATCCATGCAGAATGCGGATCAATCGGTGGGTTATTCCTCGATACTCCTGCCATAATTCTGCAAATGATACACCAAGTATTAAGTTGATCAGTCTCAATGTCTCTTAGTATCACAAGAAGCAAGATAGCAGAATTACTCGAGGGACAAAACCACCCTAACTGTCTAAGTCCGACTAGGTCGAACTGCTCTGATACCATAATGTAACACCCCGATAAATTCTAACATATAGAATTACCGAAATGCACTAAATGGCATACATCAGAGTAACTTCCTGTTATTGAAATATTGAACACAACTAAAACTTTCGATAATATATATCAAACGGTTCTCTGAACCTCATAAACTTTCTGAAAATGCTTAAGTTCCAAAACTTAAGACTTGTACATAATACTGGTGTTCAATGTCCAAAACATAAAGTAGCAGAAACGATTTACAACTGATACATGATCGTCATACAATCGAAACATAGAAACAATAAATGGGACAAAGGTCTAAAACAAGAAAATAGGTCTTCAATGACTCCAAGAGTCACCTCAGCTAACCGTGCTTTATCGCCTTTGCTTTTCCCTGTTTCTCTGTAAAAACCACAAATATGAAGGGTGAGATAAACATTATCTCAGTGAGTCCTATCGAGACCCCTTACTAACTCTAGCGGTTCATTATGCCTTGTTTTGAACTTGTTGTCCTAAAAAGCAACCACGTGGAAATACATTTAGTTCCTGTAACCTTCATGCTCATGGCCCTCCTAAGCGACACATGAAGCATGCAATCTTTGTTCCATGTTTTTAGCATAACACCTCAGTCTACCTATTTTATAGGCATCTCTTGACCTTTTGGTGAACCCATCCCGCTATTTCTAGTGGGGGAAACATTCTTGAGTCTAGGTTTTGGGGCTCATGACTTCCCCTCCCCTAGTATGCTAACCTCTTAGGGTCGTCACCCTTTTTCCTCTTGTATTTATTATACATTTTCAGTCTGTGTACCCGCAATGGGCTGTTAGTCATTTCAGTCAAGTACCATGTACCATATCATTCAAATACAGTGTATAATATCAGTCAAATACCGTGTATTATTATCATTCTTGACATATGCACTCTCGCGTTCTCTAAGTGCGGTTTTCCATTTTATTCATAACACACAACTTTCTATCGAACATGTTCAATCTCATACCATTCTTACCTTTACATTGTTGTGGAACCTTGGGGAGTGGATTAGAAGAGGATTGGAATCATTTGGAATGGATAAAAAGGTACTTTGATATTGAAGGTCAGAAGTCCTCACACGACCCGTGCGTGTAGGCGCACGACCCGTGTGTGGTTGAACAGTTTGTAGAAATTTCCAGGAAGATGCGCACGACCCGTGCGACTAAGCGCACGATCCGTGCGTTATCCACAAAATTTACAGAAAGTTTTAGAGACTTACGCACGACCCGTGCGACTAGGCGCACGATCCGTGCGAGTTTTAAAAATCCAGTTCCTGTCGTATCAGATGGAGGCGCACGACCCGTGCTCGTAGGCACACGATCCGTGCGTCTCTATCAGTTTTCCAGAAAATAGTATTTTCATGAGTAATCCATTCCGTTCCGATTCTGAAATCTCTTCCGATCGAGACCCAAACTCAAACACACATAGAAACACTATATTATAGCAATCCAATCCAGCACACCCAACAATCAATCAAGAAATCCATAGTTCAATCACGAGTTTTGGGAAAAACGGTTTTCAATAAAATGCTTTTCGATACCAGAAACGTGTGACAATAATTTTCGAAAGTAAAGACTCGAAAACACGAACACATTCCCTAAGCGAGTTATAGAACTCACCCGAAGTGATGAAAATCACTCAAACGACGAATCTAGCAGTCGACTCGTTCAAATAGCCTCACGAACCGTCTCCGACTCGCTCCAAAAACTGAACCGAACTTCCCAAGGACCTAAGACTCGTACTCAGCAACTCAAATGAGCTTCCAACAGGTTTGTTGCTTGGATGTGAGCTTTGGTACTGAATATAGGACTATAACAAGGACATGCAACTATTTGGAGCATCAACACTCCATTTTTGAGCTTGGAGCTTCAAAGGCGCACAAATGGTGATTTGTGATGAAGTGGGTTGATGGGAGATTTCTGGGCATCAATGTATAGAGGAAGAAAAATGATGGACAATGGTGGTCTTGGATTCAACATGTATGCACAATGGAAGTTGAGTCCCTTCCCTTTCTTCTCCACTCTCTCTCTCTCTCGAATTCCCTCCTCCTCCTCTCTACTTCTTAAGCTGATTTTCAGAATGAGGTAAAATGAAAGGGGTGGGAGTGAGGGAGTTGACTTAGTCAGCTGAGGCCTCATTTAATGAGGTGAAATGACTAAAATACCCCTACTCTCAAATATTCTCTTAATTTACTCCTAACACCACACTAATCCCATAACTCACTAACTTAACATTTTAATGCAATTATGCACAACTATTATTTATTAATTTGCCACATCACATAATTATTGCCAACTAAGCCACTTAACCTCGTGCTAATTTAATTAAATCTAATTAGCTAATTAGGGGATGTTACACCAATACTTCTCAAATTCGAACCCAACTAGCTCAAAGCTCCAATCACTACCCCAAATGAACTGGAAACAGAATGTGGCTTGTGGAAATACTTCAACAACTTATTATCAAACCTCAGCTACTACATGCAAAGCTAAAAACTCAATTTTGGTCAAGTTGAGCTTGAAATGCTCTTGAATGGTAAATTGTGATGGAGAAGGGTTTCAGTTTTCAAAAAATTTTACAATGCTAGTTTAAATCAGATGCGGAAACTAAGATTTAAACTATATGCATTAACTAAGCAGGCTTTACTTATGACAGTTTATTCACAGTTGCAATATTACGCTAATGGTTCAGTAATCAGATTTCTCGATATACAGATATTTATATGCAGTGTAATGATATCAAATATAACTATAAGCAGATATGAACAATAAAGAAAGTAAAGAGAGAGGGATAGAGATACACCAGGATTTTTACGAGGTTCGGGATAAAAGCGCTACGTCCTCGGCCTCAGGCTTTGCAACCTTTGGACTTGCTGACAACCACTATATGATGAAGAATGTTTTACAAACAAGCAACTTCAAATAGAAAATCTCAATTTACCCAAATTGAGAACCCGAGCTCCCCCGCTAAGGATTTCACAGCCGCTTCGATCTCCCTGATTGAACGACCCAAGAATGCTTCCCAGGATTTCACAATAACCGCTTCAATCGCCCCAATTGAACGACCCAAGATCACCTCCCAGGATTTCAAACCAACTCAATCTCCCAGATTGAGAGACCCAAGAACACTTCCCAGGATTTCAAAGCCACCAAGAATACAGATCAATACAATTGAGAACCTATGAACCAATCACTCCAGCAGAATAACAATATAATAGAGAGAGAGATGATTGGTTTTGAAATGAAGAACTTTAGCAAAAGATTTGACAATGAAAGCTCTTTTTCTCTTTTCTATTGATTTGAAAATGTATGTAGAAGAGAAGTGTAGTGGTGTGTTTGATTTTGAGATCCAAGGTCCCTATTTATAGAAAATGTAAAAAATTGACCGTTGGACTAAAACACTAGATGTTATAATCGATTATGTGCTTTGATAGTGCAATGTGCATACTCGATTGTTCTCTTAAAAAAGAAACAAATCACAATAGATTATTTGCTTAAAACAAGGGAGTTGGAAATCGATTCATTGCTTTGAAAAGGGAAGTATGAAATCGATTTTGCATTCATACTCCAATGAATTGAGTATATAATCGATTTTATACTCCAATGAAACAAGATGAAAATCGATTCTCTTCTTTAAAAACACAAAGTCTTTAATCGATTGTTTTCTTTCCGAAACACATTCCTTTAAAAAACACATAGGCATAAAATCGATTATGTGCTCTGTGAAGCAAGCATAAAATCGATTATATGCTTTAAAACATTTTCTTATGTTACGTGCATTGCCTATGCATGCATGCGTTTGTATAAAAATATTTTTCAAGGCTTTCAACATAACAATTTTATTTTTAAAAACATCATCTCGCTTCTACTAAAAGTCATAACACTGAAGGGATAGGATTTTACATTTGTGTCCTATCAAAAACAGATAAACAATTAGGCCTTCAACTTCATTGTTGCTTCTTCTGCAAGCCATTGCACTTTAGTCCCTGCTCTTTGATTTAATCCCTGTTCTTTGATTTTGTTCCTGTACTTTCATTCAACTGCAACCATTAGTAGACAAGATGTAATTTGTTATCATACAAAACAAAGAGAGTTTGTCCTTGGTTCAACAAACTCCCCCTTTTTGATGATAACAAATTACATTATGCATAGGGGCGTGATAATAATGAAAATTTTTCAAAGAGCTCCCCTAAGCATAAGCATAAAAATATTCAACTAAACCAAACATATAATTAATCACAATATAAGCTCAGATAGCAGCAGATATTTTCTCCCCCACATAATCACATTATAAGCAGATATTTTCTCCCCATGCATATAGATATTTTCTCCCCCTTTGTTTTCATCAAAAAGGAGGGGGGGGGGGGTGAGCACATACAAACATAATCACTTTATAAACTAGCAAAGTCAAGCAACAGTAGCATAAGATAGATCAAAAAACAGTTTAATGCTATGCTCCCCCTTACTTGATGATCCCTCTGATTGATTGTAGAATGCAAAGCTTAGCCAAAAGAAGGTGGACCATCACAGTTTTTAAGAAAATAAGATATTATAGAAACTAGGATACCCATGAGATATGTCATACTTGGTTCAACAATATAGGTACCATATTTAATCTTCAAAATAGGTTGCATCAAAGATCCAGCACAATAGAGTTTTTATTTTAGATAGGCAGAGAAAATAACCGAAAGATAACACTTAAAAAAACTTTGATGCACACACAAAAGAATTATTTCACATATGTGTCTAATACTTGATGAATTATTCTTAAGTTCTTCTATATAACACATTTTCAATAGAGGTGAATAAAAACTTTACCAATCTAACCTTCACCGGTGATTCTTCCTCTATTGTTGTTATCACAAGTCACATGACTGCTGTTTCTGAGTATTAAGAACCTTTTAGCGTCTCCAGTCATGAACTTCGAGTCTCTGCTATCAAGGTACCAATCCCCCATACCTTGAAGCATACACCTGCACTAAAATCAAGTAGAAAGTTTTGGTACCCAATTCTCTTTGGGTCCTTGTGGGTTAGTCATCAAGGTGTTTGTTTTCACAATCCACCTTGGTTTGTCACAGGCAGGTATAAGGGTACCAAGCTCACACAACTTACGAATAGGGCATCTAAGTGAGCTATGGTTCCCTTTTTGACAATAAGTGCAAGAGAAAACAGTAGGTGTATAACTTGAAGTAGCAGCTACAAAAGTTATTTTCTTTTTCAAAACAGAGGAGGTGGAATTACCTTTATACCCAATACCTCTCCTATCAACATATTCATGTTGGGAGTGAAGTAACTTGGTCAAGGTCTTTTCACCAACCTCAAACTTTTTAAAGGTTTCTTTCAAAGTTTCATTTTCAACCTTGACTTTTTCAAAATTTTGTTTAAGCTCAAGAAGCTCAAGGTTGAAAGGTTTAGTTTTATGTAGCTCATTCTTCAACCTAGCTACCTCATTTTCAAGAGTCTTAATTTGAGTGAGCATGCTTTTGTTGCTCTTTGTCAATTTCTTAGATTTTAACAAAAGAGTTTCATGTTCAAGATAAAGAGCTTCAAAAGCCTCACTCAAATCTTGACTACTATACATATCATCAGACAAATCATCATGCTCAAGTGAATCAGAAAGACTATGGTTATCAAGGATTACCTTAGGGGTGTCGGTTGCCATAAGAAGATCAGCATTGGCAGTCTTCTTTTCTTCATCTGTTTCACTATCAGTGTGAAGATTGTCCCATGTAGCCTCAGGGGTGTCATTTGCCGTAAAACAGATAACATTTGCAACCTTCTCTTCTTCATCAGTTTCATTGTCAGCATAAGAATTGTCCCATGTAGCCTTCTTAGCTTTCTTCTGTGGGTACTTGGATTTCTTTGAGTAGTCACCCTTCCCAAACTTGTTGAATCTCATGAATTCTTCAAACATTTTAGCCATGTCTTCATCCTCGGATTCATCATCAGACTCAACCTCTTTCCTTGCTACCTTAGGAGTTTTGGCAGCAAGAGCAAGAGACTTCCTTTCTTTGACCACTTCTTTTTCCTGAACCTTGTTAGCGGCCAATACCACCTCAAATGCAAGAAGTGACCCAATCAAGTCTTCTTGAGGTAAAGTGCCAATATCTTTGGCTTCAGTGATAGCACAAGTCTTAGAAAGAATTCACTGGTCAGGGATGCAAGAATCTTCCCATTTAGATCTTTTGTTGAATACTTCTTCCCCAGTGCCCTCAAGTTGTTCACTATCAAATTAAGTCTCTGGTGCATTGCTGCAACAGATTCACCTTCCTTCATTTTGAAGGCTTCATACTCGGAAGTGAGAATTCTGATTTTTGTATCCTTCACTTGGCTTGTACCGACATGTGTTGCTTCCAAACAATCCCAAATTTCTTTTGCTGTCTGACAACCTTTTACCCTTCCATATTCTTCTTCACATAGAGATAAGTGAAGAATGTTCATTGCTTTGGTATTTTGAGAGATTTTGTCTAACTCGGACTTTCTCAGCTCACTCAGGTCAATGGTATAGATATTTTCAACAGGAACTTCCTCTGCTTTGCCAGTAGCTTGAATTTTAGTAGTATCTCTGTCAACAGCACCACCGGGTTTTGTAATTTTGATCTTCATAGGAATCAGTGGTCCATCAACAATGATCCTCCATAAGGTGAAGTCTATAGCCTGCACATGACATTTCATTCGACTACTCCAATAGTCATAGTTAGTCCCATCAAACAGGGGTGGCCTATTGAAGGATATCCCCTCTTTCATAAAAGAACCCATGATCAAATATAAATAAAATAAAATTGCGGGATGTTAAGCTCTATATGCAATTTCTAGCTACTGATACCAATTGTTGGACTATATGATAACCTTAGAGAGGGGGGGGGGGTGAATAAGGTTATATGCAAAACTTGAATTCTTTTCAGTTTTCAAAAACTTTTACAATGCTAGTTTAAATCAGATGTGGAAACTAAGATTTAAACAATATGCATTAACTAAGTAGGCTTTACTTATGACAGTTTATTCACAGTTGCAATATTACGCTAACGGTTCAGTAATCAGATTTCTCGATATACAGATATTTATATGCAGCGTAATGATATCAAATATAACTATAAGCAGATATGAACAATAAAGAAAGTAAAGAGAGAGGGATAGAGATACACCAGGATTTTTACGAGGTTCGGGATAAAAGCGCTACATCCTCAGCCTCAGGCTTTGCAACCTTTGGACTTGCTGACAACCACTATATGATGAAGAATGTTTTACAAACAAGCAACTTCAAATAGCAAATCTCAATTTACCCAAATTGAGAACCCGAGCTCCCCGCTAAGGATTTCACAACTGCTTCAATCTCCCTGATTAAACGACCCAAGAATGCTTCCCAGGATTTCACAATAACCGCTTCAATCTCCCCGATTGAACGACCCAAGATCACCTCCCGGGATTTCAAACCAACTCAATCTCCCAGATTGAGAGACCCAAGAACACTTCCCAGGATTTCAAAGCCACCACGAACACAGATCAATACAATTGAGAACCTATGAACCAATCACTCCAGCAGAATAACAATATAGTAGAGAGAGAGATGATTGGTTTTGAAATGAAGAACTTTAACAAAAGATTTGACAATGAAAGCTCTTTTTCTCTTTTCTATTGATTTGAAAATGTATGTAGAAGAGAAGTGTAGTGGTGTGTTTGATTTTGAGATCCAAGGTCCCTATTTATAGAAAATGTAAAAAATTGACCGTTGGACTAAAACACTAGATGTTATAATCGATTATGTGCTTTGATAGTGCAATGTGCATAATCGATTGTTCTCTTAAAAAAGAAACAAATCACAATCGATTCTTTACTTAAAACAAGGGAGTTGGAAATCGATTCATTGCTTTTAAAAGGGAAGTATGAAATCGATTTTGCATTCATACTCCAATGAATTGAGTATATAATCGATTTTATACTCCAATGAAACAAGATGAAAATCGATTCTCTTTTTTAAAAACACAAAGCCTTTAATCGATTGTTTTCTTTCCGAAACATATTCCTTTAAAAAACACATAGGCATAAAATCGATTATGTGCTCTGTGAAGCAAACATAAAATCGATTATATGCTTTAAAACATTTTCTTATGTTACGTGCATTGCCTATGCATGCATGCGTTTGTATAAAAAATATTTTTCAAGGCTTTCAACACAACAAAGGGTGTTGAGGATAATGTTGATATCAGAAGATAGAGGGTTCTTCTTCTTCTTCTTCTTCTTCTTCTTCTTCTTCTTCTTCTTCTTCTTCTTCTTCTTCTTCTTCTTCTTCTTCTTCTTCTTCTTCTTCTTCTTCTTCTTCTTCTTCTTCTTCTTCTTCTTCTTCTTCTTCTTCTTCTTCTTCTTCTTCTTCTTCTTCTTCTTCTTCTTCTTCTTCTTCTTCTTCTTCTTCTTCTTCTTCTTCTTCTTCTTCTTCTTCTTCTTCTTCTTCTTCTTCTTCTTCTTCTTCTTCTTCTTCTTCTTCTTCTTCTTCTTCTTCTTCTTCTTCTTCTTCTTCTTCTTCTTCTTCTTCTTCTTCTTCTTCTTCTTCTTCTTCTTCTTCTTCTTCTTCTTCTTCTTCTTCTTCTTCTTCTTCTTCTTCTTCTTCTTCGTGTGTGTGTTTTTGTGGAAGTGAGGGGGAGTTAAATGAATCAGCTGTGGATGTTGTATAAATAACGTGAAATGACCCTTTTACCCTTGCACTCTAATTTCCTACTTAAACTTTAATTTACTCAACAATCAATCAATAATCCATATCATTTAGCAATCCAACACATAATTCATTTATTTAACCATGACAACCGTCTCATAACTAATTAATTAAGCTAAATTACTCAAACTAGTTAATTAATTTATCATGACCTCTTGCTAATTTCAATAAATGAAATTAGCTAAATAGGGGATGTTACAATCACCCCAACTTTTAAATTTTTGTCCTCAAAATTGAACAAAACATACATTTCACTGAGCTATCTTCAGCCTTGCCCTTCTCAGCATCCAATATGTAGACTCTCCCGTGCGTGGCAGCAGCGTGCTCCCCTCTATTCCTCTTCCTCGCTGGACATTCATTAGCATAATGCCCTTCCTCTTTACAATAAAAACAATGATTGGATCTCCTACGACACTCTCCATGATGGGTTTTCCACATTCGGGACACTTGCTGGATTTTGAGAAATCAGACAACTGTGCTTGCTTTCCTTTGTTGGAGTTATCTTTTGATTCATCATTTGGGGTTGAGGATTCAACTGTCTTCTTCTTCTCTTTCCTACGCTCCCTCCTCTCTTCATACAACCTATTGAGATATGCTTCGGCAACATAGGCCTGTCGCACCAAAGCAGCATAATTGGTCATGGCATAAGAGCTGAGACCTTGGGCCACTTCAGCACGGAGGCCCGCCTTATACATCTGCATCTTCCATTCATCATTCGGTGCATACCTTGCCAATTGATAAAATTGAAACAGCTTCTCAAACTTGGCGGTGTATTCACCCACCGTCATATCACCTTGCCTGAGATTGACAAATTCTGTCTGCTTACTTAGCTTTATCATCGGAGGAAAGAAATGTCTAATAAACAATTCTTTGAAGTTAAACCAGGTAATAGGAGTTTCCTGATTCACCATCAGTTCATGAGCATTGGTCCACCAGGTTTGGGCTTCCTCTTCCAGCATGTGAGCTGCAAAGAGTACATTTTCTTCTTCGCTGCATTGCAGAGTCCTGAAAATTTTCTCCATAGAGTCCAACCGGTAATGAGATACCATCGCATCCGGTCCTCCCTTGAAACTTGGGGGATTCATCTTTTGAAAACGGAAATAAGCTCTATTCGGATCTTCTGGAGGAGGTTGTTGAACATTAGGCTGCTGCTGATTCATCTACTACTGATGCATCTGCATCATGTCCTGCATCATCTTTTGTTGATTCTCAATTACATTCTGCATCCACTCCTGATGAGGGTCAATGAGTGGGTTTCTCCTACCTCTTCCAGCCATGATTCTGCGAAATATGCACAGAGTATTAAGTTGATCAGGCTCAATGTCTAATAGCATACTAAGAGGAATCAGACTTAGAAGATGTAACAGACTCTTAACATCTAAGTCCGACTAGGTCGAATCGCTCTGATACCATAATGTAACATCCCGATATTTCTAGCTTGTAGAAATACCAAAGTGCACAACATGGCATACATTAGAGTAACTTCCTGTTATTGAATATTGAACACAACTAAAACTTTCGATAAATAATTATCAAATGGTTCCATGAACCTCATTAAACTTGACAAAGTACTTAAGTCTCAAGACTTAAAACTTATACAATCCTAGTGTTCAATACCCAAAACATAAGTAGCGGAAGCGATTTACAACTTTTAACAATGTATAAGTCGTACAATCGAAAATACAAATGTTTGACAATAGAAAATAACATACGCATATAGAATTGAAACTTCAGCGTCTCCTTTAGGTTGGACCGTAGCCATGCCTCATCACCTTTAACCTTTCCTGTTTCTCTGAAAAATCACAAAACATGAAGGGTGATATAAACACTATCTCAGTGAGTCCTATCGAGACCCCTCACTAAAACTCTCTCGGTTCATTATTCCTCTTTTTAACTCGTAGCCCTAATAAGCGACTACGTGAAACCTCTTCTTACATTGTTTAGCATATCACCGAGAACCATTTTCTATTCCCGGTGAACCCATTCCACTGGCCATTTTCTATCAAGCGGATTCCACATGGGCCTAGGTTCATAGGGCTCATGACTTCCCCTCCCATAGTACACTAACCTCTTTAATAGGGTCGTTACCCTAGACCTTTATTTATATAATTTATATAATTACACCCACATTAGGCCGTCTCTTATACCTGACAGGAACATAGCATAACCTCGACCTCAACCTAAAGGGACATTTTAGTCCGTTTTATCTTTTCGTGACATTATCTCACTCGTGGTTACTAACTTTTATTAACATAACATAGAACATCCTCATCATTTCAACAAAACATAACATAATCACAATAAACATCAACACACAGGGTTGGGGAAGGGATTAGAATGAACTTGGAACCGTTCAGAATAGCCTAGGACGTGTTTTGAAATGGGGTAACAGAGGTGGACGCACGGTCCGTGCGCTATAGCGCACGACCCGTGCGCATTTTAAAAAGTTTGCGCATGAGTAACAGAACCACACGCACGACCCGTGCCACAGGGGCACACGGTCCGTGCGTGACCATCAGTTTCCAGAAATTGCATTTTCGTGTAACTTTGGCTATCCCGTTCGTTCCAACTTTCATTCCAATCGATCCCCAAACATAACAATACATCATTCAGCAACAACAATCATCATAAACATCATCATATCTTCCATTCTCAATCATTCAAGTAATCATAACAAAATACATTTTCGTAAATTACGGTTTTCGACTCAAAACTTAATAAAATGAAAACCAAAACATATATTCAGTCACAACCAATATCTAACACGAAATTTAATCCCTAAGCGAATATAGAACTCACCTCTTGCGATGAAAATCGCACACAACAACAAAGCTTCTTGAACCGAAAACCGTAACTTCCCGAAACAAGTTCCTAGCACCCCAATACTTCTCAATTTCAAACCCAACTAGCTCAAAGCTCCAATCACTACCCCAAATGAATTGGAAACAGAATGTGGCTTGTGGAAATACTTCAACAAGTGATTATCAAACCTCAGCTACTACATGCAAAGCTAAAAACTCAACTTTGGTCAAGTTGAGCTTGAAATGCTCTTGAATGGTAAATTGTGATGGAGAAGGGTGTTGAGGATAATGTTGATATCAGAAGATAGAGGGTGAAAAGCTGACATTAATGATGTTAAAAATCGAAACATGCATCAAGGATTGCTGAGCTTTCTCTCTTCTCTTCTCCTTCTCTCTCTCGTATCTCCTCTCCCTCTCAACTCTCTATTTTTCTGTTTCTGAATTATGAGGGCTGAATGAGTGTGTGTGTGTTTTTGTGGAAGTGAGGGAGAGTTAAATGAATCAGCTGTGGATGTTGTATAAATAACGTGAAATGACCCTTTTACCCTTGCACTCTAATTTCCTACTTAAACTTCAATTTACTCAACAATCAATCAATAATCCATATCATTTAGCAATCCAACACATAAATCATTTATTTAACCAAGACAACCATCTCATAACTAATTAATTAGGCTAAATTATTCAAACTAGTTAATTAATTTATCACGACCTCTTGCTAATTTCAATAAGTGAAATTAGCTAAATAGGGGATGTTACAAGGCATTCATCCGTATTGCGCTTAGCAAAATCTTTGATTTTGTTTTAATTCTTCGCGTTTCTTTTAATTCACAATTGCTTGGGTGATTTAGATCCTAATGCTCAAGACTCTCTTGGGTAAAAAGTAACGGATAAATTAGGTTAGGTTAGTGGGTAAACTAGTTTATAGTGAATAGCTCAAAGTGGATAAGTTAATGGTGTGAATTTAAATTATTTGATAAAATTAGTTTTAATTTAAGTTTTTTTATATAAATATAAAATGGCATAAATGAATATTCTTAATTAATGTTTAAAAATGAGAAGAGTTATTCCCGCTCAAAGCATTTCGACATTAAATATCTATTTGTGAGAGAGAAAATTCTTGAATTTCAGACTCGAATTGAGCATCTTGCTACAGAGAACATGTGACCCACATGGGTTTAGTTAAGTCATTTGATACTCTGGGTTAGTGGGAGTATGAATTAAAACTTTAATTATTATTATTATTATATTATTATTATTATTATTATTATTATTATTATTATTATTATTATTATTATTATTATTATTATTATTATTATTATTATTATTATTATGAGATTTGTATGAGATGTCACTTTTATAATCATATCTCTTATAACATCTCAGATGCTTGGATCATTCTTGGATTGCACATTTTTTACTTCTGTCGTGTCGATCCATATTCATTATCCTTATGTGAAATGTGGTGTTTAGCATGTATGATTTGTTTCCCTATTGGATACAATTCAACATTGTTAAGACTTATGTTTCTTTTTTTTTTGACTGACGACTTAAGTTTCTTATTCTAATTCAAACATAAGTGCTTTGTATATAGTTGATATTTTAACTCTCTTATTTTTTTTTTAATTTTAATAATTGATTCATGCTATCCAAGTGGGAGAATTGTTGGATTTTCTCGATAATTACAGATTAGCTTAATCAATTAATTAAAATATAATTAAATATCAAATATATATACTTATTTAAATAAAGTACTTAAATATATAAATGAATAATTATATTGGGCTATCATATATGAAGGGCCTATGATGGGTTGGGCCGTTCTAAAATCTAGCCTATTGAGAGGTCCTGACCTCATCTGATTATTATAAGGTTGACTCCCCATTTAGTCACCTCTAACTCTAATAGTCGTCATCAGTCAAGAGGCCAATTTTTTCTCTCACACTCTCACCCTTTTCGTTCCCATTGATTATAATGGATCCAGGTATATTCGATCCTTCTATCTTGCGTATGAATATCAAGCATTGTTCTCTGATTATATGCCATATATTGTATCTTAGATCCGATTAATTCTATCACAGGTTACTATGACTATTCTGAAATGCATTTCTCACTTTTAACTCCCTTAAATTCTCGAGGGAGGATCCTTATTCAAGGAAGATCCCATATGTGTTTCTCATTCCATCTCTCTTGAAGTTTCGGGGAGGGATATTTTTCTCATACATTATAGGTGGTTGACACAAAGCTTTTTGGCATGATACTATGATAGTATGATAGGAGCAGATCAATTTCAACAACATGAATTTAATCCCAACTTGACATCATGATTAGTTTCCTTTTATGCTTCTTCATGACAACAATCTCCCTCACATCCAACCTTCCATCCATATGTTCACGTCATTGCAGTCATGAAAATTCCCATTGATTGTATCATGAATGTCTCGACTCTAACAAATTATAACCTGCTCAATGGTTGGTGTACCAATTCAAGCTTTAAGTGAGCATTTGCCTCTATAAAAGGGGACCTTTGACTTATTTTCTTGCGCCTATTTTCATACCTTGTTACTCCCCAAATCTCTTATATCCATGGGGATGATCCTGTCGGAAGTGCACTTGCGTAATAGTTCTATATATTGATGTGGTTGTGGGCCGGCCACCAATAGTTTATAGCTCATCCACCCTTGGATTTTCCTAATTGCACAAACTAAATCCCCTTTCTCTATCACTTAGATCCTTGACCTACTCTACTACATTATGATATTGTGGGTGGTTGGCTTGTTGCTAACTCTAAGACAAATGGAGGTTTCTCGTCTCGATAGAGTGCTTACAAGCATTTTTCCTCTTCAGGCTTGTGGCGACAAAATAAAACTAGAAGCAAGAGCAATAAATTTTACTGAAGGTGCATGCCTACGTAATTTTATTGAAAACCTTTGATCCTGGAGTCATGAAACAGCCACATAAGCATATTTTAACAGAGTTGAACGGAAACTGTAAAAAAAGATCAATGTTGCTAATATTTTGAAAACTTAAACGACCAAATTCAGAGAAAAAGCGCTACATCCTTGGCCTCAGGCTTTGCAACCTTTGGACTTGCTGACAACCACTATATGATGAAGAATGTTTTACAAACAAGCAACTTCAAATAGCAAATCTCAATTTACCCAAATCGTGAACCCGAGCTCCCCGCTAAGGATTTCACAACCGCTTCAATCTCCCTGATTAAACGACCCAAGAATGCTTCCCAGGATTTCACAATAACCGCTTCAATCTCCCCGATTGAATGACCCAAGATCACCTCCAAGGATTTCAAACCAACTCAATCTCCCAAATTGAGAGACCCAAGAACACTTCCCAAGATTTCAAAGCCACCACGAATACAGATCAATACAATTGAGAACCTATGAACCAATCACTCCAGCAGAATAACAATATAGTAGAGAGAGAGATGATTGGTTTTGAAATGAAGAACTTTAACAAAAGATTTGACAATGAAAGCTCTTTTTCTCTTTTCTATTGATTTTAAAATGTATGTAGAAGAGAAGTGTAGTGGTGTGTTTGATTTTGAGATCCAAGGTCCCTATTTATAGAAAATGTAAAAAATTGACCGTTGGACTAAAACACTAGATGTTATAATCGATTATGTGCTTTGATAGTGCAATGTGCATAATCGATTGTTCTCTTAAAAAAGAAACAAATCACAATCGATTCTTTGCTTAAAACAAGGGAGTTGGAAATCGATTCATTGCTTCGAAAAGGGAAGTATGAAATCGATTTTGCATTCATACTCCAATGAATTGAGTATATAATCGATTTTATACTCCAATGAAACAAGATGAAAATCGATTCTCTTCTTTAAAAACACAAAGCCTTTAATCGATTGTTTTCTTTCCGAAACATATTCCTTTAAAAAACACATAGGCATAAAATCGATTATGTGCTCTGTGAAACAAGCATAAAATCGATTATATGCTTTAAAACATTTTCTTATGTTACGTGCATTGCCAATGCATGCATGCGTTTGTATAAAACATGCATCAAGGATTGCTGGGCTTCCTCTCTTCTTCTTCTTCTTCTTCTTCTTCTTCTTCATGTTGATATCAGAAGATAGAGGGTGAAAAGCTGACTTTAATGATGTTAAAAATCAAAACATGCATCAAGGATTGCTGGGCTTCCTTTCTTCTTCTTCTTCTTCTTCTTCTTCTTCTTCTTCTTCTTCTTCTTCTTCTTCTTCTTCTTCTTCTTCTTCTTCTTCTTCTTCTTCTTCTTCTTCTTCTTCTTCTTCTTCTTCTTCTTCTTCTTCTTCTTCTTCTTCTTCTTCTTCTTCTTCTTCTTCTTCTTCTTCTTCTTCTTCTTCTTCTTCTTCTTCTTCTTCTTCTTCTTCTTCTTCTTCTTCTTCTTCTTCTTCTTCTTCTTCTTCTTCTTCTTCTTCTTCTTCTTCTTCTTCTTCTTCTTCTTCTTCTTCTTCTTCTTCTTCTTCTTCTTCTTCTTCTTCTTCTTCTTCTTCTTCGTGTGTGTGTGTTTTTGTGGAAGTGAGGGGGAGTTAAATGAATCAGCTGTGGATGTTGTATAAATAACGTGAAATGACCCTTTTACCCTTGCACTCTAATTTCCTACTTAAACTTTAATTTACTCAACAATCAATCAATAATCCATATCATTTAGCAATCCAACACATAATTCATTTATTTAACCATGACAACCATCTCATAACTAATTAATTAAGCTAAATTACTCAAACTAGTTAATTAATTTATCATGACCTCTTGCTAATTTCAATAAATGAAATTAGCTAAATAGGGGATGTTACAATCACCCCAACTTTTAAATTTTTGTCCTCAAAATTGAACAAAACATACATTTCACTGAGCTATCTTCAGCCTTGCCCTTCTCAGCATCCAATATGTAGACTCTCCCGTGCGTGGCAGCAGCGTGCTCCCCTCTGTTCCTCTTCCTCGCTGGACATTCATTAGCATAATGCCCTTCCTCTTTACAATAAAAACAATGATTGGATCTCCTACGACACTCTCCATGATGGGTTTTCCACATTCGGGACACTTGCTGGATTTTGAGAAATCAGACAACTGTGCTTGCTTTCCTTTGTTGGAGTTATCTTTTGATTCATCATTTGGGGTTGAGGATTCAACTGTCTTCTTCTTCTCTTTCCTACGCTCCCTCCTCTCTTCATACAACCTATTGAGATATGCTTCGGCAACATAGGCCTGTCGCACCAAAGCAGCATAATTGGTCATGGCATAAGAGCTGAGACCTTGGGCCACTTCAGCACGGAGGCCCGCCTTATAATTGGTCATGGCATAAGTCCGACTAGGTCGAATCGCTCTGATACCATAATGTAACATCCCGATATTTCTAGCTTGTAGAAATACCAAAGTGCACAACATGGCATACATTAGAGTAACTTCCTGTTATTGAATATTGAACACAACTAAAACTTTCGATAAATAATTATCAAATGGTTCCATGAACCTCATTAAACTTGACAAAGCACTTAAGTCTCATGACTTAAAACTTATACAATCCTAGTGTTCAATACCCAAAACATAAGTAGCGGAAGTGATTTACAACTTTTAACAATGTATAAGTCGTACAATCGAAAATACAAATGTTTGACAATAGAAAATAACATAAGCATATAGAATTGAAACTTCAGCGTCTCCTTTAGGTTGCACCGTAGCCATGCCTCATCACCTTTAACCTTTCCTGTTTCTCTAAAAAACCACAAAACATGAAGGGGGATATAAACATTATCTCAGTGAGTCCTATCGAGACCCCTCACTAAAACTCTCTCGGTTCATTATGCCTCTTTTTAACTCGTAGCCCTAATAAGCGACTACGTGAAACCTCTTCTTACATTGTTTAGCATATCACCGAGAATCATTTTCTATTCCCGGTGAACCCATTCCACTGACCATTTTCTATCAAGCGGAGTGACCATTTTCTACTAAGCGGATTCCACATGGGCCTAGGTTCATAGGGCTCATGACTTCCCCTCCCCTAGTACACTAACCTCTTTAATAGGGTCGTCACCCTAGACCTTTGTTTATATAATTTATATAATTACACCCACATTGGGCCGTCTCTTATACCTGACAGGAACATAGCATAACCTCGACCTCAACCTAAAGGGACATTTTAGTCCGTTTTATCTTTTCGTGACATTATCTCACTCGTGGTTACTAGCTTTTATTAACATAACATAGAACATCTGTTGAACCAAGGGCAAACACTCCTTGTTTTGTATGATAACAAATTACATCTTATCTACTAATGGTTCAAGTTGAATAAAGTGCAGGATAAAAATTAAAGAGGAGAAGACACTAAAGTGGAGTAGCTTGAAGAAGAAGCAAACTAAAGACCAAAATTGTTTATAAGCTTTCTTTAGGACACTGTGTAAGGTCCTATCACTGAAGGTCTATGACTTTTAGTAGCTGAGAGATGAGTTTTTCAAAACATGCATGGTGCATCAAAACAGTTTTGAAAAATATTTTATAAAATTGCATGCATGCATAAGGTGGCACATAAACCCTAAAACTAATTTTGTTGAAAGCTTGAAATCATTTCCTATCTTTTTTATAAAGCATAATCGATTATCCTAACCCATTAGGAAGCAAATAATCGATTAAGAGGCAAATGAAAGTTTCCTTTTTCATAAACATAATCGATTACTCTTTCATTCTCACTATATCACATAATCGATTATGTGCTTGCCTTACTCTCCTTATTTACATCAATAATCGATTAGAGCATCAACGAACTAAACCTATAATCGATTAGTTGCTTGCCTTGCTTTCCTTTTGACAACAATAATCGATTATGTGCCTATTTGAACTAATATCAATAATCGATTATCAAGCTTTCAAAATGTTTCCTTATACATCTATAATCGATTATCCACTTGAAAAACATAAAGGCCATAATCGATTATATCAAGCATTAAATGTATTTTCCATTTTCATATTTTTCTAAGCCTATAAATAGGCAAGTGTGATTCACATTTCAAACACACCACACTTCTCAACAATTCTCTCTTCCTCTCATACGAAATTTCTAGATCCGAGAAAGAGAAAAATAGAGCTATCACTTTCATATCATTTTTATAGATCTAGTCACTCATCTCTCACAGCTACTATATTGTCATACTATCTGAGGTGATTAGATCATAGCTTCTATATTGTAATCTACTTTTGTGGGGTCATTTTGAAATCCTGGGAAGCATTCTTGGGTCTCTCAATCAGGAGATTGAGTTGGTTTGAAATCCTGGGAGGTGATCTTGGGTCTTTCAATCAAGGAAGATTGAAGTGGTAGTGAAATCCTGGGAGGTGCTCTTGGGTCGTTCAATCAGGAGATTGAAGCGGGTTGAAATCCTTAGCTGTGTGCTCGGGTTCTCAGTTCGGGGGAATTGAGAGTTGCTATTTGAAAGTTGCCTGTTTGTAAACAATTCTTCATATAGTGGTTGTTATCAAGTCCAAAGGTTGCAAAGCCGGAGGCCGAGGACGTAGGGCTTTTATCCCGAACCTCGCTAAATTCCTGGTGTATCTCTATCCCTATCTCTTTACATTTCTTACTGCTTATATCTGTCCATATTATTATACTATTTTAGATCTGTTTAAAATATCACTCAGTGGATTTATTGTATAACTATATCTCTACTCTGATCTGAATCTGTTGATCTGGTTATAGTTATACTCTCTGAACTACAGATCTGTTTATCTATTATCTTCTCTATCACTACTGTAGATCTGCTATATTCAATATCACTGCATTACTTATAAAACAACCTTATTGTGAATATTGAATATAGAGAAATATCTCATTGTGCCTGATCTGCCTGTTTGCATATATCTGATAAGTTCAAATCTCTTTTTCCGCATTTGATTTAAATAAACTTATCATTTATTTTGAAAAGAATACAAGATTTACACATAACCTTATTCACCCCCCCTCTAAGGTTATACTATTGTCTAACAACATCCTCATCATTTCAACAAAACATAACATAATCACAATCAACATCAACACATAGGGTTGGGGAAGGGATTAGAATGAACTTGGAACCGTTCAGAATAGCCTAGGACGTGTTTTGAAATGGGGTAACAGAGGTGGACGCACGGTCCGTGCGCTATAGCGCACGACCCGTGCGCATTTTAAAAAGTTTGCGCATGAGTAACAGAACCACACGCACGACCCGTGCCACAGGGGCACACGGTCCGTGCGTGACCATCAGTTTCCAGAAATTGCATTTTCGTGTAACTTTGGCTATCCCGTTCGTTCCAACTTTCATTCCAATCGATCCCCAAACATAACAATACATCATTCAGCAACAACAATCATCATAAACATTATCAAATCTTCCATTCTCAATCATTCAGGTAATCATAACAAAATACATTTTCGTAAATTACGGTTTTCGACTCAAAACTTAATAAAATGAAAACCAAAACATATATTCAGTCACAACCAGTATCTAACACGAAATTTAATCCCTAAGCGAATATAGAACTCACCTCTTGCGATGAAAATCGCACACAACAACAAAGCTTCTTGAACCGAAAACCGTAACTTCCCGAAACAAGAACCTAGCACCCCAATACTTCTCAAATTCAAACCCAACTAGCTCAAAGTTCCAATCACTACCCCAAATGAATTGGAAACAGAATGTGGCTTGTGGAAATACTTCAACAACTGATTATGAAACCTCAGCTACTACATGCAAAGCTAAAAACTCAATTTTGGTCAAGTTGAGCTTGAAATGCTCTTGAATGGTAAATTGTGATGGAGAAGGGTGTTGAGGATAATGTTGATATCAGAAGATAGAGGGTGAAAAGCTGACTTTAATGATGTTAAAAATCGAAACATGCATCAAGGATTGCTGAGCTTTCTCTCTTCTCTTCTCCTTTTCTCTCTCGTATCTCCTCTCCCTCACAACTCTCTATTTTTCTGTTTCTGAATTATGAGGGCTGAATGAGTGTGTGTGTGTTTTTGTGGAAGTGAGGGAGAGTTAAATGAATCAGCTGTCGATGTTGTATAAATAACGTGAAATGACCCTTTTACCCTTGCACTCTAATTTCCTACTTAAACTTCAATTTACTCAACAATCAATCAATAATCCATATCATTTAGCAATCCAACACATAATTCATTTATTTAACCAAGACAACCATCTCATAACTAATTAATTAGGCTAAATTACTCAAACTAGTTACTTAATTTATCATGACCTCTTGCTAATTTCAATAAATGAAATTAGCTAAATAGGAGATGTTACAAGGCATTCATCCTTATTGCGCTTAGCAAAATCTTTGATTTTGTTTTAATTGCTTCGCGTTTCTTTTAATTCACAATTGCTTGGGTGATTTAGATCCTAATGCTCAAGACTCTCTTGGGTAAAAAGTAACAGATAAATTAGGTTAGGTTAGTGGGTAAACTAGTTTATAGTGAATAGCTCAAAGTGGATAAGTTAATGGTGTGAATTTAAATTATTTGATAAAATTAATTTTAATTTAAGTTTTTTTTTATAAATATAAAATGGCATAAATGAATATTCTTAATTAATGTTTAAAAATGAGAAGAGTTATTCCCGCTCAAAGCATTTCGACATTAAATATCTATTTGTGAGAGAGAAAATTCTTGAATTTCAGACTCGAATTGAGCATCTTGCTACAGAGAACATGTGACCCACATGGGTTTAGTTAAGTCATTTGATACTCTAGGTTAGTGGGAGTATGAATTAAAACTTTAATTATTATTATTATTATTATTATTATTATTATTATTATTGTTATTATTATTATTATTATTATTATTATTATTATTATTATTATTATTATGAGATTTGTATGAGACGTCACTTTTATAATCATATCTCTTATAACATCTCAGATGCTTGGATCATTCTTGGATTGCACATTTTTTACTTCTGTCGTGTCAATCCATATTCATTATCCTTATGTGAAATGTGGTGTTTAGCATGTATGATTTGTTTCCCTATTGGATACAATTCAACATTGTTAAGACTTATGTTTCTTTTTTTTTGACTGACGACTTAAGTTTCTTATTCTAATTCAAACATAAGTGTAACACCCCGATAATTTCTATCTTATAGAAATTACCGAACCGCACGACTGGCATACATTAGAGTACTTCCTGTTTTAAATACTGAACACATACTAAAACTTCGATGCTAAAAACCATCAAAGGCGTTACATAACATAACATGAAAAATACTTAAAACGTTTTTACACCGCTCAACTAGTGTTCAGCACCAAAATAGAAAGTGTGCGGAAGCGATTTACAACTTGAAAGACATAAGTCGTACAATTGAATAATCTTAAGATACAAAGGAAACTGAAATACAGAGATACATAATATGACAAAACAAACAAAAGCGTCAGCAGCTCCTCAAGTATCTCCATAGCCGTGCCTCACGGTCTTCAACTTCCCCTGCTTAACTGAAAAACAACAACAATGGATTGGGTGAGACAACTTGTCTCAGTGAGTTCTATCGCGATCCCTTACTAATTCTCTCGGTTCAATTATGCTTGATTCATTATACTTAACTCATAAATCATAGTCCTCAAAATTGACTATGTGGCTAACTAACTAAACGTTGTCCTCATAACCCTCAAGCCGGTTACAAGACACAACACTAACTAAAGTTATAGCGTGTCACCGGTCACTTGGCATAATAAGCTTCCGGTGAACCCGTCCCCCCTAATCGGCTGGGTCCCTAACGGGGCCTAGGTTCATAAGGCTCATGACTGCCTCTCCCCTAGCACACTAAACTAAATAGGGTCGTCACCCCGACTAAAAGATATATATGAAGATATACCTGAACTGAACTCAACAATGAACTTAAACATAACAATAACATAACAATAAAATGAACTGAACATAATCTTATTATTAACATTAGGTGATCTAATTACTAACGTAATCTTATAATTAAGTGATCTCACATGGCTTACTAAGGCTTACTAACCTAACTTATCATGATGCTAATCCAGTCAGTCCAGCACAAATACACCAATCGCACTTAGCATAACCACAACAAGATAATCGGTCTCATAACATGAACTTAGCTTAGGCATAACAATCTCATAACATCAACTAACATCATTCACAATCTCAATTACACCCAAACAGATAACAGCACTACTTTTATCACATATTTAGTTAGGCCTTTTTATTATCTTTCCAACGCATCTGAGAACACTGAAATTGGGCCACCAGATCAAAAGATATTGCGAAAACAAGTTCAGGGACTTTTTAGTGAAAACTGCAAACCGTCGTGACGCGAACACATACCGTCGCGACGCGAAAAGTGACAGAAAGTCTTGCGTTGCAAATTTTATACTTGGTCGCGAGGCGACGGCCACGGGTCGCGACGCGAATTTACACAGAATTTTACCCTAACTTGTGATGCTCATATCTTGAGCTACACAATTCCAAATTCAACCAAATCAGGACCAAATTGACGAGCATTCAGTCTCGTTTCTAAAACAATTGACCACATAACTTTTGGATACCTATATCATCCCCAGATACCCAGAAACCGAACCTATCCTCAGATGGTCTCGAGAATTCTACCCTAACTTGTGATGCTCATATCTTGAGCTACACAAGTCCAAATGCAACCATTCCAAAGCCAAAATGACAAGTATTCGATCTAAGTTTCTAAAAAGGTAAGTTATATAATTTTTGGATGCCTAAATCATTCCCAGTTATAAAATTACTGAACCTATTCTAGAATATTCAAAAACAGTGAAATTGGCTAAACAATCAACACCAAGCAAATCACCAAATTAATTCCATTGACTCGATTCAGATTATATAACATATGAAACTCAATCCTAGTGAGTATAGAACTCACCTCTTCGGTGACGACAAAACAATCCGCACCGAGACTTTGCAAATACGAGCGACGGTAACTCACGAACTTCTCCGGATTGCTCCAAAAGCTCCCAACCGAAAACCCAGCTTCTAATTGGTTGCACCCTGAACCCAGATTCTGAAACGCTCCTAAGTTGCTCCAACTCGAAATTTGGTTGCTGATCTTGGTTCTAATGTTCACAAGGATAACATGCAAGGTTCAATTTCTGGTTTTGGCCAAGGTGAGCTGAAGGTGTTCTTCAAGGGGGGTTTTTATGGAGGAGGAGATTCAGTGTTTAAAAGAAATACCAATGGGAAGAGAATTGCAACAGGAATTCTGGGCAAGTCTTGGATCCTACATGCATCAAGGATTTGGCTGCCCCTCCCTACTCCTCTTCCTCTCTCACTCTCTTCCGTTCACTCCCTCCCAATCTTGCTGTTTCAGAAATTCTTTAAAATGAAGGGGGTTCTCTTTGGTTTCAGGTGGAGGGTACATATATATACTACATGTGAAAGGACACTCTTACCCTTCACATAAACATTTCCTACCCTATGACTCCTTCCAGCCCAACTTAATCCCACTTGACACAATTAAACTTAATTAGACACTAAAATCTTCACAATAAGTAAATCAAACAAATTCATTTTCAAATCATGGTATTTTCAATCAACTCAAATAAATCACTAATTATTATTTCATGCCAAATAATTAAAATAAAAAAATAGGGGATGTTACAATAAGTGCTTTGTATATAGTTGATATTTTAACTCTCTTATTTTTTTTAATTTTAATAATTGATTCATGCTATCCAAGTGGGAGAATTGTTGGATTTTCTCTATAATTACAGATTAGCTTAATCAATTAATTAAAATATAATTAAATATCAAATATATATATACTTATTTAAATAAAGTACTTAAATATATAAATGAATAATTATATTGGGCTATCATATATGAATGGCCTATGATGGGTTGGGCCGTTCTAAAATCTAGCCTGTTGAGAGGTCCTGACCTCATCTGATTATTATAAGGTTGACTCCCCATTTAGTCACCTCTAACTCTAATAGTCGTCATCAGTCAAGAGGCCAATTTTTTCTCTCACACTCTCACCCTTTTCGTTCCCATTGATTATGATGGATCCAGGTATATTCGATCCTTCTATCTTGCGTATGAATATCAAGCATTGTTCTCTGATTATATGCCATATATTGTATCTTAGATCCGATTAATTCTATCACAGGTTACTATGACTATTCTGAAATGCATTTCTCACTTTTAACTCCCTTAAATTCTCGAGGGAGGATCCTTATTCAAGGAAGATCCCATATGTGTTTCTCATTCCATCTCTCTTGAAGTTTCAAGCTTTAAGTGAGCATTTGCCTCTATAAAAGGGGACCTTTGACTTATTTTCTTGCGCCTATTTTCATACCTTGTTACTCCCCAAATCTCTTATATCCATGGGGATGATCCTGTCGGAAGTGCACTTGCGTAATAGTTCTATATATTGATGTGGTTGTGGGCCACCAATAGTTTATAGCTCATCCACCCTTGGATTTTCCTAATTGCACAAACTAAATCCCCTTTCTCTATCACTTAGATCCTTGACCTACTCTACTACATTGTGATATTGTGGGTGGTTGGCTTGTTAACTCTATGACAAATGGAGGTTTCTCGTCTCGATAGAGTGCTTACAAGCATTTTTCCTCTTCAGGCTTGTGGCGACAAAATAAAACTAGAAGCAAGAGCAATAAATTTTACTGAAGGTGCATGCCTACGTAATTTTATTGGAAACCTTTGATCCTGGAGTCATGAAACAGCCACATAAGCATATTTTAACAGAGTTGAACGGAAACTGTAAAAAAAGATCAATGTTGCTAATATTTTGAAAACTTAAATGACCAAATTCAGAGAAAAAAAACTTAAAGCACAAAATCGAAATTTGAAATTAAGTTAAGGAACCCTAGGAGCAATTTTTCCGAAAATTCACAGTCCCGTATCTCATTGTTGGAGTCTTGGTGAGGTGTTTCTGCAGTTCCATTAAAACTTATTGTATGTACGGCTGTAGGTCCAACAAGAAGATTTCATTGCTTCGTTGGAAGTCCATTCCAAAAGTAATAACTAAGTTGATATATTGTAAATTTCAAGGAGTAAATGAATTTTTGTGAAACTTTAGAGACCAAAAATAATAATAACTCGAATAAACAAGGAGCCTCTTATAATAATATTTTCTTTCTTTTTTAGGAGTAAATATCCTCTCCATTATTTATGTCTTCCATTACTTTTAATAGTATAGTTTTGAGAAAATAAAAATAATAATATCACATTAAATGAGATCTAGATATCTTTTATATACTTAAAACACCCTAAAAGTATAGTTGTTTACCGTGGTTTTTGGTAAACACCGCTAGTTACACACATGTGTTGCTCGCGAGATCAACTAGAAACATCTCAGAACATTTGTGTTAAAGTCTTTTGTTGAAGGTTATTATTGTTCTTACGGTTGTTTAACAATGGTGGTGATAACCGTGGAATTAAGGAGAGGAATTTGAGAGAAATGCGAAAAGGAAGAAGTGATTGCAGAAACTTAAACAAGTGAAAAAAGAAGATTAAATGCAAGTAAATGTGCAGAAATCTTAAAGAAATATAAATGACATTGTATTGAATTAAAAGGATTGGTTCGCAGAATCATACACTGTTCTTGATGACTCGTTTTCTCTGAATGCGAAAGTATGAGTTTTTTAAGAAACTATGTATATAATGAATTGCGACCTTGAATTCTACATAGAAACTCCTATTTATACTAAAAGAGAGTGTAACACCCTGCTAATTCTAACATGTGGAATCACCGAAATGCACTACATGGCATACATCAGAGTAACTTCCTGTTAATGAAATATTGAACAAAACTAAAACTTTGGATAATACATATCAAATGGTTCTCTGAACCTCATAAACTTCCTGAAAATGCTTAAGTTTCAAAACTCAAGACTTGTACATAATCCTGGTGTTCAATACTCAAAACATGAAATTAGCGGAAATGATTTATAACTTATACATGATAGTTATACAACCGATAACAAAAGTACTACAAAAGGGCAAGGGCCTAAACATGAAACATAGACTCCCGGACTCTTCGAGTCACACCGGCTAACCGTGAATCTTCGCCTTTGCTTTCCTTTGCTTCTCTGAAAAACCACAATACATAAAGGGTGAGATAAACATTATCTCAGTGGGTCCTATCGAGACCCCTGTCCAACTCTAACGGTTTGTTATACTTGAATCTGAACTCGTGGCCCTAATAAGCGACCACGTGAATACATGATGTTTTTCTCGTAACTTGTAGCCCTAATAAGCGACTACTCGTTACCTTTCTGATTTTTCCTGATGTAGCCCTAATAAGCGACTACAGATCATATTTTAACATGAACTTAGCACAACACCTCGAAGTCTGCCTTAGCTAAGGTTTAGGACGTCTCAGTGAACCCATCCCCACTAATCCAAGTGAGCAACATGAGAGCCTAGGTTCTGGGGCTCATGACTTCCCCTCCCCTAGTATGCTAATAACTGGAGGATCGTCACCCTCGATATACACAAGGTATACCATCTACCTTTCCCCGAGGGAAAGTAACTTTAATTGTGTTTACATGAATTGAGAGTTTTTATGTCTTTACAGACTTACAATCAATTAGCTTACATGACATGATGAACTTGAAGTTCGTTATCTTAACATGATTGGACTCAAGGTCCGTTAACATTTCTTGACATATGTTCTCTCGCGTTCTCTAAGTACGGTTTTCCGTTACGTTCATAACACACAAGTTTTCTATCAAACATGTTCAATTCCATGATATCAGTATCTTTACCTTGTTGGGGAACCATGAGGAATGGATTAGAAGAGGATTGGAATCATTTGGAATGGATAAAAATGTACTTTGAATTTGAGGATCAGAAGGTCCCACACGACCCGTGCGTGTAGGTGCACGATCCGTGCGCTATTGAACAAAATTATAGAAAGTTTCAGAAAGATGCGCACGACCCGTGCGACTAGGCGCACGATCCGGGCGACTAGGCGCACGATCCGGGCGTGTTTAAAAATTCATTTCGTGTGGCATCAGATGGGGGCGCACGACCCGTGTAACACCCAAAATAATTTAATTAATTATTTAATTAAATTATTTAAGTGTTGCATTATTATTATTATTATTTTATATTAAATTATTAATATAGTGTTTTATTTTGATAAAGGAAGTAGTAACCGGTAATTACGGCGTGGTAATTAGGCTCCTAGGCGCAATGGTTAGGAGAGTTGCGCCTCATTTGGTGAGGAAACGAAAGAAGTCGCAAAAGAGAGAAGAGAGAAAAAGAAAGTTGCGAAGAGAGGAGAGGAAAGAAGGGTGTACGGCGCGCAAGGGAGAAGAGGAGGAGGAGAGGTGCGATCGGCCAAAAGAGAAGAGGAGCAAGGAGCTGTTGTTGTGGTTACTTCGGTGCTTCGTAGAGGTCTCATCATCTTCGGAAAAACTAAGGTAAGGGTGGGTCTTACCTTATAATAGGGTTCATAATAGGATGTATGTGGGTTTAGGGCTTATATCGCTATCTTGTATGATTTTTGATGATGTTGTAATGTATGATTGTTTGGATGATGAATTGACGCACACTATGTGCTTGTTGAGAAGTACATGACTTGTTAGGCGTATGTGATGATTGATAGGTACTCGTTAAAATGTGTGTTTGAATATGTGAGAATGAATTGGTAATGTTTGAAGTTATTGTTGATGATTGAACATACAAAAATTTGGAGAAAATTGAATTAGAAGGACCCTAGGCGCCTTAGGCGCCATTGTTGCTGCCATTGTCATGCGTTGTTGCTGCTGTCTGGGCGCCATGGGCGCCTGTTGCTGTCTGTGTTGCGCCTCTGTGTTGCTGTCTGGGTGCCTAATTTTGGCTGCCCGTGTTGCGTTCCTAAGTTGTGTTTCTGGGTAGTTGTGTTGCTTGGATGTCATTGGTGTTGAATTTTGGTTGCTAGGTTGAGTATTCTGAAATGTCAATAGGATCCCCTCCCCTGGGCGCCATGGGCGCCAGGATCCCTCCTGCGCCAGTTTTTGTGCTGCTGTTCCAGTTTTTGTGCTGGGCGCCAGGTTCCCTGTGCCTGGGCGCCAAGGGCGCCAGGATCCCTCCTGCGCCAGTTTTGTGTGGCTGCGCCATTTTTGTGTGGCTGTGCCAGTTTTTGTGTTGCGCCAGGATGTTGGCGCAGAGGGGCACCTGGGCGCCAGTGTTGCTGCCCAGCGCCAGTTTTGGGTGTTGCGCCTGTTGTTGGCGCAGAGGGGCGCCTGGGCGCCAGTGTTGCTGCCCAGCGCCAGTTTTGTGTGTTGCTGTTCCCTGCTACCTGAGCGCCATTTTCAGCATATGTCTCAGTTTTGTTCCTAATTTGTTTTTGACGTATCTTTTGACTCGGGTGTCCGTTTTAAGTGCTTCAAAGTGCGTTTCGAAGCTTGTTCAGTCCTCTATCTGTATATGCTACTGTAAGGTGAAAAATGATTATTTTTCTGATAGTTTCTGGACACCAATATTGTGTTGCCATGTTGATGTTAATGATGATGGGTCTATTGACCAAATATTATTGATGTTGTTAAATGACGATGGGTCTATTGACCAGATTAAAATGATGATGTTATTGACGATGGGTCTAATGACCAAAATGACGATGATGATATTGATGACGTTGTTGTTGTGATGATTTTATTTTGTTGGTTGTTCATGAAGTCACATGCATACATGTGCATATAATGACGATGTAAGGCTGCGATCTCGAGCTAGTGACGATGAATAAGGCTCAAAAGTGACGATGTGCCCAATTGGCAGAATTAGTGACGATGATGGTACCACATGCATACTTGCACTTCATACATTCATTCTCATCGTTCACAATTATTATTTTGGTCGGTGCGCATTATATTTGAGTGGCAGATATAAATTGTTATATATATAAATAAATGTATATAGATGTATTGCGGTGATTGGTATAGTTCTGTACTCTGGCATACTGCTTATTATAAGCTTTATTATACGGTTTAGACTCACCCCTTATGTTGATTATTACTACAGGTAACCGTGAGTGAAGGCTCTTAACCCTTCATCCCTCGAGTCGGTCATGCTCTGATACGTAGCACCTGGGGGGCGAATAAGTGTTATTTTTGGTTTATTTCATGTGACGCTGTTTGAATAATTTGTATTGATGTTGTCACAACAGTGTTTTTGAAACTGTTCTCTTTTATTCCGCTGAATGATGACGAAGTTTTTATTATGTGTACTAAATCGTGTTTTGAGGATTTGCCCCACTAGTTATGTGCCACGTATCGTGTTTGAATTTATAAGTGAAATTGGTGACGTTATTTGAAGTAAATGTAGCATCCCGTTTGGATGAATTGAAAAATAATTTTTAAACTCTGATATTTTTAAATTTAAATTGCCGGGTAGAAATGGGGTGTTACATTAGTGGTATCAGAGCAGTTCAGTCTGTCCGGCCTAGTTGTCCAGTCTTAGTGTCTTTGACTAGCAAGTATTGCTAGATTAGTTCTGAATTATTGTTTATGCTGCAGTGTAAGTTGAAATGGCTGGGAGAAACGACGCTGCTCTTGCTGCTGCTCTGCAAGCTATGGCGCAGGCTGTTGTGAACCAGCAGAATGATGATGCTAATGTTGGAACTCGCAGTCTGGCCACTTTTCAGAGGGAGAAGCCGCCTACTTTTAAGGGCAAGTATGACCCTGATGGTGCTCTAGAGTGGTTGAAGGAAGTGGAAAGGATTTTCCGTGTCATGGATTGTACTGAAGCTCAGAAGGTCAGATTTGGTACTCATATGCTGGCAGAAGAAGCTGATGATTGGTGGTTGGAGGTTAGGCAAAGGTTAGAGACTGCTAATGAAGAGATTACTTGGGTTGTATTCCGGAGGGAATTTTTGAGAAAATACTTTCCAGAAGATGTCAGAGGCAAGAAGGAGATTGAGTTCCTTGAGCTGAAGCAAGGAAACATGTCTGTAACAGAATATGCTGCCAAGTTCACTGAATTGGCCAAATTTTATCCTCACTACACTGATGCTGGCTCTGAGTTCTCCAAATGTATCAAATTTGAGAATGGGTTGAGGGCTGACATTAAGAAAGCTATTGGGTACCAGAAGATTCGGGTATTCGCTGATTTGATTGACAGTTGTAGGATTTTTGAAGAAGACAGTAGTGCTCACTCTAAGATTATGAGGGATCAGAGGGGTAAATTTCAGAACCGTGGTAAGCCATATGAGGTTCCTGCTGGTAGGGGTAAACAGAGATATGCTGATGGTAAGAAGTCTGCTGAGGGTAAGAAGTCTAGTGGGGGAGATGCTCCCGCTAACCTTGTGTGTTTTAAGTGTGGTAAGTCTGGTCATAAAAGCTACGAATGCAAGTCGGGAGTGAGAGTGTGTTTCCGTTGTGGCAAAGAGGGTCATTTGGCGTCTGACTGTGAACGCAAGGACGTGGTTTGTTTCAACTGCGGTGAGGTGGGTCATATTAGCACCAAGTGTTCTAAGCCGAAGAAAGAGAAGAATAGTGGGAGGGTGTTTGCTCTCGCGGGATCAGAGGATGCTAATGAGATAAGAGGTACATGTTTTATTAATGGTATCCCTTTGATTGCTATTGTTGATACCGGTGCCACACATTCATTCATTGCTGCTATATGTGTTAAGAAATTGGGTGTAGCCTTGTCTTCTTTGATGAGGGAGATGGTTATCGATACTCCAGCTAAGGGTTCGGTAACTACCTCTCTTGTGTGTGCTAAGTGCCCTCTGTCGGCCTTCGGCAGAGATTTCGTTGTTGATTTGATTTGTTTGCCGTTGGGTGGGTTGGACGTTATTCTTGGTATGGACTGGTTAGTGGATAACCATGTCCATATTAATTGCTTTAGTAAGTCTGTGAGTTTCCATTCTCCCGAAGAAGAAGAATATGTTTTGTTGCCTGCTAGTCAGTTGCATAAAGTAATGAAGGAGGGAGTTAGTTTGTTTGCTCTGATGGCGTCGTTGGCTGTTGATAATCAGGCTATCATTGAAGGGTTGCAGGTGGTGTGTGAGTTTCCCGAAGTGTTCCCTGATGAGATTCCAAGTGTTCCGCCAGAAAGGGAAGTTGAATTTGCTATTGATCTTGTACCTGGTACTAGGCCTGTGTCTATGGCACCGTACAGGATGTCAGCATCAGAATTGTCAAAATTGAAGAAGCAACTAGAAGATCTGCTTGAGAAGAAATTTGTAAGGCCAAGTGTGTCACCGTGGGGAGCTCCTGTGTTGTTGGTGAAGAAGAAGGACGGAAGTATGAGGCTCTGTGTTGATTATAGGCAGTTGAACAAGGTGACAATTAACAACAAGTATCCGCTTCCGAGGATTGATGATTTGATGGACCAATTGGTGGGTGCTAAGGTGTTTAGCAAGATTGATTTGAGGTCGGGTTATCACCAGATCAAGGTGAAGGATGAAGACATTCAGAAGACAGCTTTCTGAACTAGATATGGGCACTATGAGTATTCTGTGATGCCGTTTGGTGTCACCAACGCGCCGGGAGTATTTATGGAGTACATGAACCGTACCTTCCATAGTTACTTGGATCGGTTTGTGGTGGTGTTTATTGATGACATTCTGGTGTATTCTAAGACGGAAGAGGAGCACGCAGAACATTTGAGGTTAGTGCTAGAAGTGTTGAAAGAAAAGAAGTTGTATGCAAAGTTGTCTAAGTGTGAGTTCTGGCTGAATGAAGTAAGTTTCCTTGGTCCTGTTATCTCTGGTAATGGTATTGCTGTGGATCCAGCCAAGGTAGATGCTGTGTTGCAATGGGAGAGCCCGAAGTCAGTTACTGAGATTAGAAGCTTCTTGGGGTTAGCTGGTTATTATAGGAGGTTTATTGAAGGATTCTCTAAGTTAGCCCTTCCGTTGACTCAATTGACTTGTAAGGGAAAGGCTTTTGTGTGGGATGCTCGATGTGAAGAGAGCTTCAATGAGTTGAAGAAGAGATTGACAACATCTCCTATTTTGACTTTGCCCGTTCCGGACCAACCGTTTGTGGTGTATTGTGATGCGTCCAAAATGGGTTTGGGAGGTGTGCTTATGCAAGATGGTAAGGTAGTAGCTTATGCGTCTAGACAGTTGAGGACCCATGAGAAGAACTACCCTACGCATGATTTGGATCTTGCTGCAGTTGTGTTTGCTCTGAAAATTTGGAGGCATTATCTTTATGGTTCTAGATTTGAAGTGTTTAGTGACCATAAAGGTTTGCAATACTTGTTTGATCAGAAGGAGCTGAATATGAGGCAAAGACGTTGGTTAGAATTGTTGAAGGACTATGATTTCGGCTTGAGCTATCACCCAGGCAAAACTAATGTCGTGGCTGATGCTTTAAGTCGAAAGACCTTGCATATGTCAGCAATGATGGTTAAAGAGTTGGAGTTGATTGAGCAATTCCGAGATATGAGCTTAGTTTGCGAAGTAACACCGCAGAGTGTTAGATTGGGAATGTTGAAGATTGGCAATGACTTTTTGGCTAGTATCCGGGAAGCCCAGAAGTCAGATGTGAAACTAGTGGACTTGATAGTTGTGAATGATCAAGCTGAGAATGGGGGATTTCAAGTTTGATTCCCAAGGTATGTTGAGATTTAGGGATAGAATCTGTATTCCTGATGATGCTGAGATGAAGAGAGTGATTCTTGAGGAGAGTCACAGAAGCAAGTTGAGTATTCATCCGGGAGCTACAAAGATGTACCAAGATTTGAAGAAACTGTTTTGGTGGCCGAGGATGAAGCGGGATGTGGCCCAGTTTGTGTATGCATGTTTGACTTGTCAGAAGTCAAAGGTTGAGCACCAGAAGCCTGTGGGGTTGATGCAACCATTGGATATCCCAGAGTGGAAGTGGGACAGCATTGCTATGGATTTTGTGACGGGTTTGCCTCATACCGCGAAAGGGTATGATGCCATTTGGGTGATTGTTGATAGGTTAACAAAGTCGTCCCATTTTGTTCCTATTAATATCACGTATCCAGTGCCTAGGTTGGCAGAGATCTATATCCGGGAAGTTGTGAAGCTTCACGGAGTTCCTATGAGTATTGTTTCAGACAGAGACCCGACGTTTACTTCCGAGTTCTAGAGAAGTTTGCATGAGAAGTTGGGATCAAAGTTGAGGTTGAGTTCAGCCTATCATCCTCAGATAGATGGTCAGTCAGAGAGGAAAATTCAGTCGCTGGAAGATTTGTTGAGAGCCTGTGTCTTGGAGCAGGGAGGTTCATGGGATTCCTACCTTCCATTGATAGAGTTCACATACAACAACAGCTACCATTCTAGTATTGGGATGGCACCTTTTGAGGCGTTGTATGGTCGGAAGTGTAGAACCCCTCTATGTTGGTATGAGTCTGGTGAGAGCGTGGTGCTTGGACCAGAAATTGTTCGCGAGACGACTGAGAAGGTTAAGTTGATCCGTGAGAAGATGAAAGTGTCGCAGAGTCGACAGAAGAGCTACCATGATAGCCGGAGGAAAGATTTAGAATTCCAAGCAGGTGACCATGTATTTCTGAGAGTCACTCCGGTGACTGGTGTTGGGCGTGCCTTGAAGTCGAAGAAGCTCACTCCTCGTTTTATTGGTCCGTATCAGATTACTGAGAGGGTTGGAAATGTTGCCTATAGGGTGGCTTTGCCGCCTAATCTTTCGAACTTGCATGACGTGTTTCACGTGTCGCAACTTCGAAAGTATGTTCCAGACCCGTCTCACGTGATTCACATGGATGATGTGGAGGTACGGGATAATCTCACTGTGGAGACTATGCCTGTGCGCATTGAAGATCAGGAAGTGAAGGTCCTGAGGGGAAAGGAGATTGCCTTAGTGAAAGTGGTTTTGGTTAGGAGCTGCTGGAGAGAGCATGACTTGGGAGCTGGAGAGTAAGATGAGGGAGTCTTATCCAGAGCTGTTTGAATCAGGTAAGAATTTCGAGGACGAAATTTTCTAAGTGGGGGAGAGTTGTAACACCCAAAATAATTTAATTAATTATTTAATTAAATTATTTAAGTGTTGCATTATTATTATTATTATTATTATTATTATTATTATTATTATTATTTTATATTAAATTATTAATATAGTGTTTTATTTTGATAAAGGAAGTAGTAACCGATAATTACGGCGTGGTAATTAGGCTCCTAGGCGCAATGGTTAGGAGAGTTGCGCCTCATTTGGTGAGGAAACGAAAGAAGTCGCAAAAGAGAGAAGGGAGAAAAAGAAAGTTGCGAAGAGAGGAGAGGAAAGAAGGGTGTACGGCGCGCAAGGGAGAAGAGGAGGAGGAGAGGTGCGATCGGCCAAGAGAGAAGAGGAGCAAGGAGCTGTTGCTGTGGTTACTTCGGTGCTTCGTAGAGGTCTCATCATCTTCGGAAAAACTAAGGTAAGGGTGGGTCTTACCTTATAATAGGGTTCATAATAGGATGTATGTGGGTTTAGGGCTTATATCGCTATCTTGTATGATTTTTGATGATGTTGTAATGTATGATTGTTTGGATGATGAATTGACGCACACTAAGTGCTTGTTGAGAAGTACATGACTTGTTAGGCGTATGTGATGATTGATAGGTACTCGTTAAAATGTGTGTTTGAATATGTGAGAATGAATTGGTAATGTTTGAAGTTATTGTTGATGATTGAACATACAAAAATTTGGAGAAAATTGAATTAGAAGGACCCTAGGCGCCTTAGGCGCCATTGTTGCTGCCATTGTCATGCGTTGTTGCTGCTGTTTGGGCGCCATGGGTGCCTGTTGCTGTCTGTGTTGCGCCTCTGTGTTGCTGTCTGGGCGCCAAGGATCCCTCCTGCGCCAGGATCCCTCCTGCGCCAGTTTTGTGTGGCTGCGCCAGTTTTTGTGTGGCTGCGCCAGTTTTGATGTTGCGCCAGGATGTTGGCGCAGAGGGGCGCCTGGGCGCCAGTGTTGCTGCCCAGCGCCAGTTTTGGGTGTTGCGTCTGTTGTTGGCGCAGAGGGGCGCCTGGGCGCCAGTGTTGCTGCCCAGCGCCAGTTTTGTGTGTTGCTGTTCCCTGCTAGGCGCCCAGGCACTGGGCGCCATTTTCAGCATATGTCTCAGTTTTGTTCCTAATTTGTTTTTGACGTATCTTTTGACTCGGGTGTCCGTTTTAAGTGCTTCAAAGTGCGTTTCGAAGCTTGTTCAGTCCTCTATTTGAAAATGCTACTGTAAGGTGAAAAATGATTATTTTTCTGATAGTTTCTGGACACCAATATTGTGTTGCCATGTTGATGTTAATGATGATGGGTCTATTGACCAAATATTATTGATGTTGTTAAATGACGATGGGTCTATTGACCAGATTAAAATGATGATGTTATTGACGATGGGTCTAATGACCAAAATGACGATGATGATATTGATGACGTTGTTGTTGTGATGATTTTATTTTGTTGGTTGTTCATGAAGTCACATGCATACATGTGCATATAATGACGATGTAAGGCTGCGATCTCGAGCTAGTGACGATGAATAAGGCTCAAAAGTGACGATGTGCCCAATTGGCAGAATTAGTGACGATGATGGTACCACATGCATACTTGCACTTCATACATTCATTCTCATCGTTGACAATTATTATTTTGGTCGGTGCGCATTATATTTGAGTGGCAGATATAAATTGTTATATATATAAATAAATGTATATAGATGTATTGCGGTGATTGGTATAGTTCTGTACTCTGGCATACTGCTTATTATAAGCTTTATTATACGGTTTAGACTCACCCCTTATGTTGATTATTACTACAGGTAACCGTGAGTGAAGGCTCTTAACCCTTCATCCCTCGAGTCGGTCATGCTCTGATACGTAGCACCTGGGGGGCGAATAAGTGTTATTTTTGGTTTATTTCATGTGACGCTGTTTGAATAATTTGTATTGATGTTGTCACAACAGTGTTTTTGAAACTGTTCTCTTTTATTCCGCTGAATGATGACGAAGTTTTTATTATGTGTACTAAATCGTGTTTTGAGGATTTGCCCCACTAGTTATGTGCCACGTATCGTGTTTGAATTTATAAGTGAAATTGGTGACGTTATTTGAAGTAAATGTAGCATCCCGTTTGGATGAATTGAAAAATAATTTTTAAACTCTGATATTTTTAAATTTAAATTGCCGGGTAGATATGGGGTGTTACAACCCGTGCACAGGGGCACACGATCCGTGCGTCTCCATCAGTTTTCCAGAACACTGTTTTTGCGAGTAAATTCATTCCGTCCTGATTCCAAAATCTCTTCCGATCGAGACCCAAACTTAAACACACATTATAGCAGTATAATACAGCAGGCACATTCAATCCAATCCAGCACATTTCAACAATCAAGCACATCACTTATCGTTTAAAATCACAATTTTAGAAAACGGTTTTTGATTCATTTCCTGTCGAGACTAAAAACACACAACACTTAATTTTCGAAAATGTGGAGACTCAGAATACAAACACATTCCCTAAGCGAGTTATAGAACTCACCAATTGCGATGAAAATCGCACAACAACGAACCTATCGGTTGACACGATCAAAAGGACTGCACGAACGGTCCTCGAATTCGCTCCAAGTAACTCCAAAGATGGACTGATCGAACCTAGCTTTCCACAACTTCTAATCTATCTACCCAATCTCTTCTCTAATGCTGGAAAATAGTTCTATCACAGAATCTGAAGCTCCAACATAACATGCAAAGCTTGAACACCTCTTTTCAACATTTTGAGCTTGTGGAGTACAAAAATGGTGATTTGTGATGGAGAGGGTTGCTGGGAGATTTCTGGGTATCAGTGTGTAGAGGGAGAAGAATGATGAAAAATGGTGGTTCCAGATTGCACATGCACTAACTTTTCAGGGAGCTCTCTCTCCTCTTCAAGCTCTCTCTCTCTTGCGACCTCTCCTCCTTTCTCTCTAACTTCACTGGTTCTGTTTCTGAAAATGGGGCTGAGGGAGGGTGTTTTTGGCTGAGTGTTTGGTCCAGCTGGTTTAAGTGGGGCTGTGGGGGAGATTACTATCCTACCCTTCAGCTTATTTAACCTCTCCTTGTGACTTCTATTAGCAATGAAGCTTGACTTAATGCATTTCATCTTAGACATTAGACACACAAGTTCTAATACTTAATTCAAACAATTAATTCACTTTTCAAGCACAATATATATATATATAGATATATATATATATATTTTGAGTTAGATGATATATATATATATATATAACTTGACCTCTTGCTATTTTCAATAATTGGAATTAGCCAAATAGGGGATGTTACAATCACCCCAACTTTTAAAAATTTTGTCCTCAAAATTGACAAAACATACCTCAATCGAACAGATAGGGATATTTCACCCGCATGTTCTCCTCTACTTCCCATGTCGCTTCGTCGGGTGTAGCACCGTCCCAAAGCACCTTGACAATAGGAATTGATCTCGTTGGGAGCGTTTTCTCGCCACGTTCGATGATCCTGATTGGAGTAGGCTGATAAGATAAATCCGGTCTGATGTCAATCGCCTCATAACTTAATGGTTGATTCGGATCATGAATATACTTCCTTAACTGCGATACATGACACACATCATGTAATCTGGACAATTCTGGAGGTAATGCAATGCGATACGCTACCGGCCCAACTTACTCGATAGTCTGGAAGGGTCCGACATACCGAGGACTGAGCTTCTTCGCTCGCAAAGCGATACCGGTCCCGATGGTTGGAGAAAGTCTCAAAAAGACATGGTCTCCTTATTCGAATTCTAACGACCTTCTTCTCTTTTGCGCATAACTCTTTTGTCGACTCTGGGCGGCTTTCATCCTTTCTCTTCGACAATATCGCTGTTATTCCTTTCGACAGCGCTCTTTAACTTGATCTGCTATCCGGATATTATTTTCCTTCCTGTCGAACCATTGGCTTTAGCTTTCCAATTTCCGCTAAGTTAAAAACTGCGCTGGATCTCCTTGGAAACAACTTCTCACCGTCGAGATAGAAATCTTTCTTCTTGAATTTGTCAAGTCAAAACTTGTTGACTGCATTTAATTTTAGCCTGTCGAAAATGCAGGCTAACAAATTGCCCCCCAAAAAGGCTTTTTCGACTGAGTTCTTGAACGAAGATAGAAAATGACATTTTTGAAGTATCATTGGACTACTCTGTACCAAATCTTATAACGTCATTAATATCTTTTCTCAGAACTGAAGCGACGTTTCTACGCAAAAACCACCTTTATGGCGCTCCTCTCCAAACGATACGCGCCACGTGTATAGAGGGAACTGTCGTGATCTTCCATGATCCCACGTTTCCCCACAATTGTCATGATTACCCACGTTTTCCTTTCCTTTTCTTTTTTTTTTTTTAAAAAAACAGTGGCCTAAAACAACTATAAAAGAAACTGCGCCATTTCATTTCACTTTTTCAGAATCTTCATCTTCTTCTCTTTGCTTCTTCCAACAAACTACTCTCCACAGAACCTCCATTGACGCATCAGGAAAACCTTTAACACCCCTTTTTCCTTACGATTCAACACACGAATTGCTGTATTTTCCTTCAATGGCTTCACAATCCAACGTTTCTAACGTGCAAGCTTCTAGAACCCTTTCTGCTCCAAAACACATGGCTGAAACCGATTTTGCTGTTGAGAGAGCTCAAATACAAAAATCTCAGGTACTCATTCCTTCTCTTCCACCTAATAAGTATGCATTTCTTGGCCCACTTCCAGAAACACAAGTTGATTCTCCAAAGCTCCAAGAAATTTTCCATAGTTATCACAAGTATGAACCTAGGATTTTCACCAAAGGGCCATATGTTATGGATTTTATGAATACCCCTAACAGAGTCTTTAGATCTTCCCCACCTATCGAGAGTGAGCCCTAATTGAGTCGAAGAAGGCTGAAACTTGGAAAGATTTAGGTATCTTTGACCTAATTCAACTGTCTAAATATGGGCCAATGTATCAAAGCCCAATGCTCATTGCTGCGCTCCATTTTTGGGAATTAACTTCCAATAGCCTTCACCTTAAGTGTGGCATGCTCACTCCTACTCTTTTGGATGTAGTTGCCATCACTGGTCTTAAGCCTACGGGTGAAACCTTCAACCCCAACAGTACTGGCACTAAATACCAGTTTGACTTCAAACGCGCCACCTACAATGGATATATTGAAGACCATCACATCACTGATAGCGTAGAAATTTCTGACATAGAGCACATTGCTTTCCTCACTTTATGGCTTTCTTCCCATGTCTTCTATTCTTCGTCACTTCAAGTGGCAAAAATGTTTATCAATTTAGCCATTCAAATTCATGAAGGTCGAGACATCTGCCTTAGCAAATTAATTTTAGGGAATCTCTATGAAGCTTTAGGACAAGGTTCTTTTAGTCTAAAAGGGCTTGAACCCAAAGCCAAATTCTTAGTTTCAGGACCCATCTGGCTTTTCCAGTTGTGGCTTATTGCCACATTTGAGTCGAAACTTAAGTACTATATCCCTGAAGACTGTGTCGAAACGGTTGAACAAAGAAGGGTCGAAGGGATAAGACTTGCACTCCTAAGGCCAAGGGAAATTGGGCAACCTATAGAGCAACTATTTTCAGAAACCTTCAACATGTTTTTGAATTGTATTACATTTGCTCCTTCGATGGCACCTTTTGCTATCAGGATTTATGGACCAGAATGGTTCACAAAAGGATTTCCTGCCACTTCTCTTGTGGATGAAGAGAAAACTAATCAGATATGGCAAGCATTCCTAACTCCCACTTTCCTGTCGACGAGAATCTCTACCAGTAGATCCAAGACTTCTTTTGTAATAGAGGGGTACCAACCAAATTTAGTTGCAAGACAATTTGGGCTATGTCAGCCTCGACCTAGTCCTTTGTATAAAGTGAAAAAAGACTTAAAGCATCCTGAAAACGAAAAGGATTTTTGGCAACGTCTCGACAACATTGTTAAACAAGCCCCTACCTTTGTTCCCATTGTGTTCGAACCATGTTTTGCTTGCACAAAGGAATTTTCTAAATGGTGGAGACAATACTACCAGTCTAAATCTGCTGTTGTCGAAGAATCCACTTTGCTTCACCAACTAATATCTGCTTTTCCTTCTACGCAGAACAAAAAGGAAAAATCTCAAGGTACGCACATTCAGGAAATTCAAGCTTTCCAAAATTATTTCGAAACTATATATGACCCCAATAATCTTGATCAAACTGTTTTTGAGGCCGCTAAAACTTTAAAGCAAAAGATTGTCGAAAAACTTCCAACGCTGGGGATTTCACTCTATGTGTCTGATAGATATACTTTTGCTTTGATGAATAAAACCAATTTTCCGCCTTTGCCAACTAGTAAACTAGCTTTGGCTTTTCGATCACCAATTCCTCAATGGTTTTTGTGTGGTTCGACTATGGCGTTATATGATTTTCTTTCAACTCAAAAAACGACCAAAAAAGTAGTTCCGACTAAGTATAACTTACACACATTCGAGGGTCATCTTCATTTGGACATTCAACATGTTCGAGTTACATCTCCCATTGCAACAGGTGATGCATAAAACTCTTAGAAAAAATCCTAGTTTTCTCTTTATGTATGATTTTACTCACACAATTGTCGAACATTTGTATACTGTTCCTATTGCATCTATTTCGACAGATGACACACCAATAACAACAACAAAGACGAAGAAGAAAAGTACTGGTGTTTTGTCAAAAAGACCAAGTAGCTCTACTGCTGCCACTCCTTCCAAGAAAACCAAAAGGGCTGACACCATAGTTGTGAGTGATGAATCAGAGGTCGAACGCCTTAGCTTCTTTGTTTTATAACAATTATTCATTTTCTTGTTTCTTATTAACATGAATGTCGAACTTTTCAGCCTGATGAAAGAGTAAACAATCCTAAACAAAATGAGGCTTCCAAATCTCAGATCGAACGAGAAAAGAAGAAAAAGAACTCTCAAGACGCTTTAAAGGTTCCTTCTAAGACTATCAGACAAACACCTGTCGAAAAGAAGCAACAAGGGGAAAGCACCCAACAATAACAAGTCTTGGAAAAGCCTTTAAAGAGAAAAATGCTCAGAAGACTTGAAAGTGCACATTCTCGTGCCGGAGGAGACCCTTCAAAGGTACTATTAACCTTCTATTTATTTTCTTTTAGATAGTCTCAGCTCATTATGACAGAAACTTATCGATCAATTTTGCACAGGAACATGACATGAGCCATGTCGAGGTATCCCCTAAACAACCAACTCCAACTTCAACTTTCTCTCCTTCTGTACCAAGTGAACCAATGGTTGAAGATCAACCACTTCAAATGATTGTCGACAATACTCCCCTTCAAGAAGAGCTTCATGAGGTTGAAAAGGAAACCTCTGACCACAATTTAGCGCATGAAGGTGGTGAAAAGATGGTCGACAACACTGACCCGATTCAAGAAAAAGAGAATGATGAGGAAATGGTCGAAGCCACTGCCCTCAGCTCATCTTCTCCAAATCAAAATGAAAGAGAAGAAGAAGAAGAGGAACAACAAAAGGAAAATGAGTCAACTGAAAAGGAAGAGGAAGAATCTCAAGAACTTTCAGAACATGTTGACGAATCCCCTTCAAAAGATGCTGTTTCGACTAGTACTGGCTTGAGCCAAGAAAACTGGAAGGAGATGAAGAAGACAAAGCCTCTTGAAGCTTTGCAATTGCTACTAAATAGTAAAACATCTAGTAGTAACAAGCCAAGTGTCTCGACTACTTCTGCTGGGGAAGCTTCTGCCACTTCGACAAAAAACCTCTTGACAGAGTTTCGCGCTCAAGTCCTTGAAGTGGATCTATTTCAAGCAATTGAAGAGAACCATATGATTGCTTTCCAAGTCAAGAATATATTGCAACAATTGAATAATCCTTCGTCTAATGAATCTCTTATTACCTTCATTGTTACATTTGAACCTCTCTTGGAGCAAGTCACAAGGGACTTTGGTAAGAAAAAGAAATATATGGCTATTAAAGAGCGTGAAGTTAACCTGAAAACATAAACGCAGAATGCAATCGAAGTGTCAAGAGCAAAACTTGCGTCTTTACAAGCTCAGTCGGAAGTTGAGATGAAGGCTGTTGAAGAATGTGACCTTGACATTACTAAATACCAACAACAAATTCAAGAGCTGCAGTTGAAGCTTCAATCAGCAGAAAAGAAGGCTTCGATTATGAGAAATTTGAAAACTCCAAATGTTTTGGAAACTGAAGTAAACAAAGAAGCAACTCTCTGCATTGAACATTTGGAAAGGCCGTGCAGTTATGAAGCCTATGTTGACAAGGTAGTCGAAGAAGAGAACTTTATCAATAGGAGGTTGGAGAAAGCTAAGGGTTTATTTGATAATTTAAAGGCCAACCTCGTCTTGTAGTTTATAGCTTTCACTTCTTTGCTCTTTGAAATATTTGTAATATTTGAATTTGACAATGCCTTTTGACAACATCATTTATTCCACAATGCATTCTGGCACTAATGCCATGTTTAGTTTAACTTCACTGCTTTACTCTTGCGCTATTTTAACTTCTTGCAACATTGGCTTATATCTTTTTAAGTATTTGCCATGTATACGCAAAATTCGATTATCAGCGCCTAACTCTTCGACTTCATAAGCACCGTTTGAAAAAACTTGTAAGATTTTAAATGGTCCTTCCCAATTTGGTGACCATTTACCTAAGGCCCTATCTTTTTTGTCCATAGGTAAGATAACTTTCCAAACTAAGTCTCCTATGACAAAAGTTTTTGATTTAACCTTTTTGTTATAGGCTTTGGCTACTATTTCCTTTTGCCTTGTAAGGATATCTAATGCAAATAACCTTTCTTCATATAGATCAACCAATTCATCTAAAATCATGTCCCAATAATGATCTGATGGGATCTCAAATTGCCTTTGAATTCTGGTTGATTGTAGATAAATTTCGACTGGTAATACTGCATCATGCCCAAAGGTGAGTCGAAATGGAGTAGTATTAATTGATTCTCAAGGAGAATTTCGACAAGCCCATAATGCTTGATCAAGGGTTTTGTGCCAATTCTTAGGCTTCTGCCCAATATGTTTTTTAATCAAATTAATGATAATTTTATTGGCTGCTTCGACTTGACCATTTACTTGAGCATAATATGGTGTCGAACTTAATAACTTAAATCCACTTTCAGAAGCAAATTCTACAATTTTTCGACCAGTAAAAACTGAACCTTGATCTGTAGTAATGTTTTCTGGAATCCCAAACCTATATAAAATATGATTTTGAATAAAATTTATCACTGCCTCTTGGTCTACATTAGCTAAGGGAATAGCTTCGACCCATTTAGTGAAGTAGTCGATACCCACTAGTATATAACGGTGGCCTTTCGAACATGTTGGCTTAATTTCACCAATTATATCTAAGGCCCAACCTCTAAATGGCCAAGGTTTTATTATTGAATGTAACTCACTTGCGGGTACATGTTGCACCCTTGCGTGTTTTTGACATTCTTGGCATCCTTTAGCAAATTCTATGCAATCTTTTAGCATAGTTGGCCAGTATACCCCTTGTCGAAACAGGAGCCATTTCATTTTGTGACCTACTTGATGAGATCCACAAGTTCCACTATGAGTATTGGATATTGCTAAATATGCCTCATTTTCACTAAGACATTTAAGCAAAACTCCTTCGGGAGTTTTCTTGAACAATTCGTTTCCAATAATCACGTAGCTTAATGCTCTATACTTGGTTTTTCTATTTGTTATTCCTGTTGGATTTTCCTAGTATTCGACAATGTGCTTTCGCCAATCGTCATTCGACATATTGTCAATGGCAAAAATTTCAAAATATTGAAAATTGTGCGAATTTTCGCTTTCATTTGTAGTAATTGGAGGTGATAATGTTTCCTCTGCCCCCCAAGTTTTGGCATTGACAATTCAGTCGAAGAGTAGTCTGTCGAAATTAGTTTCTCTTTTATCTCTATTAATTTTTCCAGTTTCTCTTTAGAAACTTTATAGCCTGAAGCAATTTGTGCCAAATCATTTGCCTCTTGGTTGTCAGATCGAGGCACATGTTTAATGTTAACATAATCGAAATGTTTTAACAAAGTATTGGCAGTGACAAAGTACATTATCAAATTTTCTTTAATGCATTTATACTCGTTAGTCAATTGCTTCACAACTAATTCAGAATCACCTCTAATTTCGACAGCTTTTGCCCCCAATTCTAGCAAAATTTCAAGTCCTGCTATCAAGGCTTCGTATTCAGCCTCATTATTGGAGCAAACTCCTTTAATTTTAAATTGATGCTTCGTTGGGATATTCATTGGAGAATCAATTAGAATCCCAATTCCAGAACCATTTTTATGGCTTGAACCGTCGAAGTACAATTTCCAAGGTTGAGTATTCACACAATTTAATGTTGCCTCGACCAATGAGTGGTCGACAATGAAATCAGCAACAATTTGACCCTTAATAGCTTTTAAAGGTTGATATGTCAGTGAATATTCAGAAAGAGCTAAAGTCCATTTACCAATTCTACTATGTAATATTGGTTTCAACAGCATATGTTTAATAATATCAGAATGGGAATAAACATACACATCAATAGGCTTTATATATTGCTTTAACTTTGTACATGAAAAATACAAACAAAGGCACAATTTCTCCATTGGATGGTACCTAGTTTCAGCATCATTTAACACCCTACTGAGGTAATAGACGGCTCTTTCGACACCATTGTCATCCTCTTGTGCTAACATACTATCCATTGACAGCTCTGATGCTGCTATGTACAATTTCATCACCTTATTTCTAATAGGTGGTAACAATACAGGGGGTTTGACTAAGTAAGATTTGATCTCGTCGAAGGCTTTTTGATGTTCTGGATCCCATCTGAACACCTCTTCCTTCTTCAATCGAAGCAATGGTGAAAAAACTTGAGTTTTGCCACTTAGGTTTGAAATGAACCTTCTAAGGAAATTGATCTTACCCAACAACGACTGCAATTCTTTCTTAGTCGAAGGAGCTCTTGTTTCCAGGATTGCCTTTGTCTTGTTTTGATTGATTTCGATGCCTTTTTTGTGCACAACAAATCCCAAGAAATCACCTGCACGCACACAGAAGGCACATTTTATTGGATTCATTTTTAATCCATATTTTCTCATTCTTTTGAATGATTGTCGAAGATGGTTTATATGACCATTTTCTGTCGAAGATTTAATAACAATATCATCTATGTAAACTTGCATAAAATTTTCAATAAAATCATGAAACATAGAATTCATTGCCCTTTGATATGTGGCACCAGCATTTTTCAGGCCAAAAGGCATTACTACCCATTCGTAGATGCCTAAAGCCCCTGGGCAACGAAATGCTGTTTTCGACACATCTTCTTCGGCAATAAAGATTTGATTATACCCTGAATACCCATCGAGCATACTTAAGTAATCAAACCCTGCTGCCGAATCGCCTAGCATTTCTGCCACAGGCATAGGATACTGATCCTTTGGTGTAGCATTATTTAAGTCCCTAAAATCTATGCAGACTCTTAGAGTCCCATTTTTCTTAATAACAGGAACAATATTATCTAACCAATCAACATACCTGGCAGTTCTGATGAACTTGCTTCTGAGCAATCTTTCGATTTCCTCTTTGATTTTCGACAGAATCTGCGGTGCAAATCTTCTTGGCATTTGCTTCACTGGCTTCTTGTCTGATCGAATTGGTAGTTTTAACTCCACCATTTCTCGACTCAATCCAGGCATTTCATTGTAATCCCAGGCGAAGCAATCCTTATACTCCTTCAAGAGCTCCAAGGTTCGATCTCTCAAACCCTTGTCGATCTTAGCACTGATGAACGTTGGCCTCTTTATGGAGCCATCTCCTAAGTCGACTTCCTCTAGGGGATCCTGAGCTTGAATTTTCTTGGTCGAACCCATTGGGTCCTTTTCGAAACCTAAAGGCTCGTCGTCATAGATGCAGTCAAGCCTTTGGTCTTCGACCATATTGTCTTTATTTTTGACTTCACTGGTTTTGTTAACCATTTTTTGTTGTATTTCGGCTTCCAAAGCTGCATTTTGTTTATTCTCGGCCACATAGGCCGTAATTCGATCCCAGGCACTAGGTTTAGACATCATCGACATCTAGGGACCATCCCACCCCGTAGGCTTGCAGAAGCCTCTTGAGTGGTTGTCTTCGCCCATGACCTCCCTCTCCCTTTTGAAACCATGGTTTGGGTGGAGATCGAGTGAAGAAAACACATTATTTTGTGGTGTGTATCCACTTGTTGAAGGTATCCATGGCCCAATGTTGGCCAAATGCTTGTCGAAAGTCCTTTTTGTAATGTGATCCACCTCTGCTAAGAAATAGCTTTGGTCACCTTCAACATTCTCAACTAGCCCATCTTCCCTCCAAATGGACAACCTCTGGTGTAAGGTTGAAGGCACAGCGCCTACACCATGGATCCACTCCCTTCCGAGCAAGAGATTGAAATTTTCCCTAGTTGGAATCACCATGAAGAGGGTTAGTCTTTTGACACTACCAACCACTAGCTCGACTTCATTGGCCCCTAATGAGTGACTAGTTTTGCCTTCGTAGTTTGTCAATACTACGTTGTGTGGTCTCAGATCAGTGTCTGATTTATCAATTTTCGAAAGCATGTGTTGCGGCATCAAATTTACTGCCGCTCCTCCATCTACCAGGAACTTGTTCACCCCTACATTATTGGCTTTTGCCTGAATAAATAAGGGTTTGAGGTGGTATTTCATCCCACCATCAGGCCTTTCAAATATGGCGCTCTGTTCTTCGACTCAGCCATTATTCATCACATAATAACACCTTGGCTTGTGCATAGCCATCTCTGTGTTGAAGTCCTCTTCGACTTCATTTACTTCAGATACCACATCATACTCAATTGGTAAGATTGAGACGACGCATATGATGTCGAAGTCTGGTTCTGAATCTGAAAATTCAGAGTCCATTTCCTCATCGAAATTGAGGCCTTCTTCTGTGTTGAGGCCTTTCTTGATGATGGAGAGTGGAGGAAAGATCCTTTCCATTGCAGAACTCCTTGGTAATTCGACAAGGGAGGATAGTTGTTTCCCCTTGTTGGTGTTGGAGTCTTTGGCTTTTTCTTCAGTAGCCATTTTCATCTGGCATTGATATCTCCGCCATTGGGTCCTAGTCATAGGATTTTTCCCCTTGTAATTATTCTTATAGGCATACCTGTTCACCTCAGGAGCCTTATCATGATTTCTGGAACTAGTGCTTCCTTTTGCCATTGTTGAATAGTACCCAACTTCTTTACCACCAGAGTGTACCCATTTTTCGACTGGCGACTTTGATGGTGGTACAAAAGTTTTCACTTGGGCCCTCTGAAGTTGTTTTGGTGGAGGTGTAACCTTGTATGGCACTCCTCTTGGATTAAAGCTGTAACATCCTCAAAATAATTATTCGAATTATTTGGATGTTAACCCAATTAAATTAATTTAGTACTCGACTGGTAAATTTATTGAGTGCTAAAATTATTTATTGGTTGTCATCGGATCGTTAACCGGATAATACGGGTCAGGGAAGTTTCGGAATCGAAATAGGAGATTTAGACCAATATGGTAATTGGACCACGTTACCGCGTATATATTAATAAATATATGTGTGTGCACGTGAAAGAAAAGAAAAAGAAAGAAAGGAATTAAAAGAAAGAAAGAAGCTGAGAACGAGAAACAGATAGGAGAAAAGAGAGAAAAGGAGAGAAAAGAGAAAGAAAGGGTGAGGAGGAAGAAGAAGAAAAAGGGAAGGGTTCGGTTCATCAAAACGACTTTCTTCCAACACGAAAAATGCTCAGCGTTACTTCCTCTTCGATTTGGTACCAAGATCTTCATCATCAACCCTCTCTCTCTCACTTTGCCATTTTCGAACTTGAGAGGGAAAATTGGAGTTTCGATGGTTGTAACTCAAGGGAAAGCTAAGGATGATGTTTAGGAGCGAGCACGAGGTGGATTACTCGAGTATTGAAGATCGATTGGGTGATTTGGAGTTGAAAATCAAAGATTGGGGTTATGGATGAACAGTAGCTTTTGGAGGTTACGGATTATGAATAGTGTCCGTGGAGGATTTCGAGGGGTTTGGCATTTCGGTCAAAAGCGGTTTCGTGATCGAGTGGGAAGCTTTGGAAGCGGATTGGGTGTCCCCGGAGCGGGGAGCGTTCGTGTGGCTACTCGGTGATTTCGGCTCGATCGTGGTTCACGCTTCAAGGGTGAGTTCTACTCACGTTTAGGATTTTATGTTTCGAATTAATTGATAAACTGTTTTATCGCTTTCGCTGGACTGGAATATAATGTGAGACTGTCTGATTCGGGTTAGGAATCGATTGGGGCGAGTCTCGGGTTGCGTCGCGTTAAAAATGGAATTGTTGGTGATTTGATTCGAGAGATTTTGATTTAAAACCGTTATTTGGAAAATCGTCGTATTTTGATAAACTTCGATTTGATTAAGATTTTGTTTGATTGTTTGATGTTGATTGGGTTTGATTATATGTGTGTGAAAACTGTTTTCAATCGGAACTAAAATCGGAATTGAGCGGAATCGCGGTTTTCGCGCGAAACCGCCAAAATCTGCCCTTGACAGACCCCCCTGCTGTCTGTTCGCGCGCCACTTGCGCGCGGCGCGCCACTTGCGCGCGGCGCGCCACTTGCGCGTGGCGCGCCACTCGCGCGCCATTTGGCAGAACCTGCTGCCAGTTCGCGCACCACTTGCGCGCGGCGCGCCACTCGCGCGCCATTTGGCAGAATTTCAGCAACTATTCACTGTTTTTGTTTTCGCGATAACTTTTGATCCGGGAACCCGATTGAGGTGTTCTCAGGTGCGTTTGAAAGCTTATTGAAAGGCCTAATCAAATAAATGATTTAAATTGTATAATGAACTGTTTTTGAAGTTATAGTTCGTTTCGAAAAATTGACTAATAGTACACGTGTGCGGATATGTTTATTAATAATAAACCGGTCTACGATTCACGATATATAAATTATATCGGCTATGGGAAACGGCCCGATGCGGGTGTTATGTTCAATTATTGGTCTGAATGTAAATGAACTAAATGTTCATATGATTGTAGATATATATATATTATATCGAGTTTGGGTGACGACCCATGTTGACATACTAGGCGGGGAAGTCATGAACCCTTACCCTAGGCTCTGTGCCATTAGGAAACACTATTGGTAATGGGGTTCGCCGGGATTAGCAAGTGGATTGCAGTCGGTGTTGTGCCAAAAGTTTGTGCTGCGTTCATCGGGATTAGCAAGTGGATTGCAGTCGGTGGTACGTAGAAAGGCCTAGGATATTAGTTCATCGGGATTAGCAAGTGGATTGCAGTCGGTGTCCTATTAGATCGAAGCCTTATTGTATGATTCGCCGGGATTAGCAAGTGGATTGCGGTCGGTGCTGTGTCAAATCTTAAAAATGTTTTAAAACTGGACCGCGAGTGTTAGTAGGGGTCTCGGTAGAACTCACAGAGATTGTATCTCACTGTTTATATTTTGTGGTTTTTACAGAGAAACAGGGGAGAAAGCAAAGGTGAAGAACCACAGCTAGGTGGTGTGCTTATGAAGACGGTGAAGACTTAGTTTTCATTGTTAATGTCTTTCCCTTGAGACCTTTGTATTTTCGATTGTATAACTTGTATCAGTAAAAGTTGTAAAATCGTTTTCACCATTTCTTGGTATTTGGATATTGGACTCTAGGTTATGAGCTGTTTTTATTTATGTTCAATATCTAAAACAGGAAAAATATCTCTGATTATTTTATGATGGTGCACTTGGGTATTTTTACTCGATAAAAATACCGGGGTGTTACAGTTGGTATTAGAGCAGTTCGACCTAGTCGGACTTAGTTTAGGGTTGAGTCGATTCCTTGTTAGTCCTTTTGTAATTACACTTGTGATGCTAAGAGACATTGAGCCTGATCAACTTAATACTTAGTGCATCATAAGCGGAATTATGACTGGATGATCAAGATGCAATCCTCGACCACAATCGGAATCTTCAACCGGTGCATCCTCAGGAAAGGTGACATGACGATGGAAGGATACACCGCTAAGTTTGGAAAATTTGTTTCGGTTTTACCAAGTGGTAAAGTAAGCTCCGGATGACGAATGGAGAATGCAGATGTATAAGAGGGGCATAAGTGCTTTTATGACTTATGGTCTCAGCTCTTATACTATTACCAATTATGTTGCCTTAGTGCAACCAGCCTATGTCGCCGAGGATGATCTTAAAGAGAATATTAGAAAGGAAAGAAGGTAGGTGATTTATCAACTCCGAATACAAAGTCCTAAGATAATTCCATCAAAGGAAAAGCAGATGCAATTCTTTGATTCTTCAAAGGTCAGAAGGTGTTCTAACTAAGGAAAGCCTCACTGTGGTGATTGCAAGCGAAGATCTAATCGGTGCTATTATAGAAATGAAGAGGGTCACTATGGTAAAGAGTGCCCTGTAAGGGAGAGTTTCAAGAAGTTACAAGCAGCTCTAAGGCAAGGACGAGTCAACATTCTGGATGTTTAGACAGTTACAATGGCAGACAATCTACTGAGGGGTATGGGATCAGTTTTCAATAACTCGATCAGTATATTATATGATTCAGGTGCAACCTATTGCTGTATATCCCGATCGCGTGTGAATCGGTTGGGATTAGCCTTATCATCGCTATCCGAGCCGATGACTATTTTAACTGCTGCTAAGGGTCGTGTCCAGACATAATCTTTGTATAGGATTGTCTACTTGTCATAGGAGGCAGAGATTTCGTTGTAGAATTTATTGTTTGCCTATGAGAAGTGTGGACACCATTTTGGGTATGAATTGGATGACTGTAAATCATGTTGCAATCGACTGTATTAATCAACTTTCAGCTTCGCTTCAGGACCAGTTGAATTGTCTAAGACAAATTCTGAAGCGGTTACCTAGTTCACCTTAGACGGTCAACCTTCATTCCAAGGTGCGGGAGCACATGTTAGTATGTTATCTGCATCCGCTGAAACTAGTTTAGATTTGGCGAACATTCAGGTTGTGAATGACTTTCGGGATGTTTTCACGATGAAGTTTCTTCTGAACCTCCAGAGCGAGAAGTAGAGTTTTCTATAGAATTGATTCCGGTACAGGATCAATATCTACTGTTTCTTATTGAAGGTTTCTTTAGAGTTAAAGGAAATGGAGTCTCAACTTGAAGAGTCGATGTTAAAGAAATTTATTCGACTGAGTGCTTCTCTAGGGAGTGCTCTGGTGTGATTAGTCAAAAGAAAGGTTAGTAGCAAGAGATTGTACATCGGTTATCGACAATTTCACTAAGTGACGATCAAGAACAAATATCCTTTGCCAAGGATACACGAATTGCTGGATCAACTTCGAGGTGCCGTGGTGTTTTCAAAATTGATCTGAGGACAGGTCATCATCAAATAAAAGTTAGAGCCTTAGATATTCCGAAGACAGCTTTCCGTACTAGGTATGGACATTACGAGTTAGTAGTGATGCCTTTCGGTCTACCTAATGCTCCAGCGGTATTCATGGATTACCTAGATCAATTTGTAGTCGTTTTCATTGATGGTATCTCGATGTGCTCGAAGACCATAGAGGAGCATGTCCAACATCTCCCCATTGTTCTGAAGGTACTCCGGGAAAAGAAGTTGTACTTGAAACCTTCGGAGTGTGATTTTTGGGTGTCAGAGGTAAAGTCTTTGGGACATGTGATTTCCCAAGTCGAGAGTTTCTGTAGATCCCAGTAAGAAGGATGCAGTGTTGAATGGGAGTGACCAACATCAGTCGCAGAGATCAAAAGTTTCTGGATCTAGCCGGTTACTATAAGAGATTTGTTCAAGGGTTCTCACAGTTAGTTTTCCACTTACTCGGTTAACTCGTAAGGGTCATCCGTTTACGCGGGCTGCCGATTGTGAAGAATGTTTTATAGAGTCGAAGATTTTGACTTCTGCTCCAATCCTGATTCTTCCGGATCCATCATTGGAATTTTAAATTTTCGATGACGCTTCAGGGAAGGGTTTAGGATGTATTCTAATGCAAAATCAACAAGTGGTAGCTTATGCGTCCAGACAATTAAAGTCTCATGAGAAGAGTTATCCGACTCACGATTATGAGTTGGTAGCTATTGTGTATGCACTGAAGATTTGGAGACGTTACCTGTATGGGTCTCGTTTCGATGTCTTTAGTGACCACAATAGTTTAAAGGTATCTGTTTGATCAGAAAGAACTGAATAGCAGGCAGAGAAGTGTGTTGAGTTTCCGGAGGACTATGAATTTGTGCTGATGTAGCATTCAAGAGAGGTCAGTGTTGTAACTGATGCACTGAGTAGGAAGTCCATCCACATGGCTGAGTTTATTGATGCATGAGATGGAATCATCGGAGTCTTTTAGAGACTTAAATCTGAACTCAAGATCGAGAGGAACCTGTTAGTGCTGAGCCATATGAGGATCTCTAGTTCCCTAAGGGATTCTAAACGCTTAGCATAGGAAGTTGATGTGAAGCTACAATCACAAAAGGTATTTCCAGATTTTACTATGGATAGTGATGGAGTCAGTTGTTTCAACGGTAGAATCTGTGCGGCCGATGATGAGAACAATAAAAGGCAAGTGTTAGAGGAAGCACACCGAAGTTTATATTCTGTTCCAGGGTGTACAGAATATAAAGCAGATGTATTAGTGGCGAGGTATTAGTTTGTTAACCTCTCATTGTGAAGGTTAACAAGGAGATAGTATTATGTGATTCCGTTTGACAAGTCGAACGTGAATACGAATATGTAAGTGGGGTAACTGCCGACTTTTCTCACGTTGCGAATAACCATCAAAGGATTAATTGATGGATCTGCTTATAAGTGACGGAAATTTCCGAAGTGAAGCTTGGCGTGCGGTGTAATAGTTTTGAAAAAAAAAAAATCGTTTTTGTGAAAACCCGCATGCTAAAGTTAATTTTGGGAACGAATTAAGAGGCTAATAGAATATGATTGAGGAGGAAAATCCTAGGAGGATTACTGAGGTTGAGGGGAAGCTCTCAACGCTATGGACTAATTCGGAAAGGAGCTCTGAGTTCTGTTTGATAGTTGTTTGGAGAACAACTGAGGTGATTTTCATTACATTTAATTTATTTGGTGTCCCCGTGGTTTATTTCTACGTTTAAGATAAACGTTTCCGGTAAATCCTTATTTCATCTTCTTTCGAGAAGTATTATCTCGAAATCTTGGGGGCGAGTCAAGAAGTTTCACAAGTGACTTTTTCGTCACATTGTCGGTATATACGAGAACCGTTAAGGATATTAGAAGATTTGCGGAGAACGTGTTTACACCCTTCGAGAAAATCATGTTTGTACTTATCTCTACCGTGGAGTACCAAATTGTGGATCTTATCTTCGACCTGTATCTCTATCAAGTGTCTTGTATTAAACCCTTTGATTTAGATTAATCAAAGTTGGGGAGTAAGCGAGGATAACTGGAATGAAGCTTCGGAAGTGTTTTCGAACGCGGTGCCGAGCCTATGTAGGCGAAAGAGAAGTTTCTCGTGTTGATTCGAAACCAGAGAGTTCGTATCAAGGTGGTAGTGGATCATACTTGGAGATTGATGTGCCCACTTGGGAAGAGTTCCTACGCTCATCTCGTTAGTTCGAGATTGTTTTTCAGCAACTTAAGACCTTTCTGAGAATGTCGATTCTCGGTTAGTCGGATAAAAGACTTAGCGAAATTTTGAGGACAAAATTCTTTCAAGTTGGGGAGAATGTAACATCCTCAAAATAATTATTCGAATTATTTGGATGTTAACCCAATTAAATTAATTTAGTACTCGACTGGTAAATTTATTGAGTGCTAAAATTATTTATTGGTTGTCATCGGATCGTTAACCGAATAATACAGGTCAGGGAAGTTTTGGAATCGAAATAGGAGATTTAGACTAATATGGTAATTGGACCACGTTACCGCGTATATATTAATAAATATATGTGTGTGCACGTGAAAGAAAAGAAAAAGAAAGAAAGGAATTAAAAGAAATAAAGAAGCTGAGAACGAGAAACAGAGAGGAGAAAAGAGAGAAAAGGAGAGAAAAGAGAAAGAAAGGGTGAGGAGGAAGAAGAAGAAAAAGGGAAGGGTTCGGTTCATCAAAACGACTTCCTTCCAACACGAAAAATGCTCAGCGTTACTTCCTCTTCGATTTGGTACCAAGATCTTCATCATCAACCCTCTCTCTCTCACTTTGCCATTTTCGAACTTGAGAGGGAAAATTGGAGTTTCGATGGTTGTAACTCAAGGGAAAGCTAAGGATGATGTTTAGGAGCGAGCACGAGGTGGATTACTCGAGTATTGAAGATCGATTGGGTGATTTGGAGTTGAAAATCAAAGATTGGGGTTATGGATGAATAGTAGCTTTTGGAGGTTAGGGATGATGAATAGTGTCCGTGGAGGATTTCGAGGGGTTTGGCATTTCGGTCAAAAGCGGTTTCGTGATCGAGTGGGAAGCTTTGGAAGCGGATTGGGTGTCGTCGGAGCGGGGAGCGTTCGTGTGGCTACTCGGTGATGTCGGCTCGATCGTGGTTCACGCTTCAAGGGTGAGTTCTACTCACGTTTAGGATTTTATGTTTCGAATTAATTGATAAACTGTTTTATCGCTTTCGCTGGACTGGAATATTATGTGATACTGTCTGATTCGGGTTAGGAATCGATTGGGGCGAGTCTCGGGTTGCGTCGCGTTAAAAATGGAATTGTTGGTGATTTGATTCGAGAGATTTTGATTTAAAACCGTTATTTGGAAAATCGTCGTATTTTGATAAACTTCGATTTGATTAAGATTTTGTTTGATTGTTTGATGTTGATTGGGTTTGATTATATGTGTGTGAAAACTGTTTTCAATCGGAACTAAAATCGGAATTGAGCGGAATCGCGGTTTTCGCGCGAAACCGCCAAAATCTGCCCTTGACAGACCCCCCTGCTGTCTGTTCGCGCGCCACTTGCGCGCGGCGCGCCATGTAACACCCCTTTTCTACCCGGTAATTTGTTTAATAAAAATATCAGAGTTTTCAAAATTTAATTACACCACAAGGGATGTCACACTTCAAATAACCCGCTTTTCGAAAACAGTCTTATAATAACTTCAAAACGTCATTATCAATTAAATTACAACTTCGCATCCAAAATCCAACAGTTTAATCATAAAAGGCATTACAACTATGCCAGGCTTGCAATACTACATTCCAATAACCACAACAGTCATAATGACTTAAACAACATTCATTCCCCTCCCTGGTGTTACATATCAGAGCATGACGACTCGACTCAAGAAGTGAAGCTAAAGGCCTTCACTAAGAATCACCTGCACGTTACCAACACGGGGGCAACATTCAAACAGGAAAGGGTGAGCATCATTTCAATCCATATAATAGAAAATATGATAAGTACTAATCATAGGCTACACACTAGAACAATCAGCATCCAAAACACTAAATATCCACATCACAGTCATCATTCACATCACTTACAAATACTCATCTCATGTCATGTAGGCTCATGAAAATGCAACCCACTCGCGGGTATATGCATGAGGTACCTTTTCACAAAACGTCGCTTAGCCCTTAAGGCCTCATCGTCACTTAGCCACTCAGGCCCCAAAAACGTCACTGGGTTTATGCATATGGGCATGAGACACTATGACATGCACCACTCACAATACACAAACACACAATTATTCAATTCATAGTCAACTATGTGACCCGTCACTTACCGGTTTGCTCGCAAAGAGCACAGCACCTGTCAAATTCACAATCAGCACACAACGTCACTAGGCCATTTAGACCTTAACATCACTTAGCCCTTCGGGCCCCAAAACGTCACTGGGTTTTCATCGTCACTTACACATAATTATCAATCAACTCAAATAATAGCCACTGAGGGCAAAACGTCATTTACACGTCACTATAAATAATAATAACCACAAAGGGCAGAACAGTCATTTACACATCACTATAATTAACAATAGCCACTAAGGGCGGAACAGTCATTTACCCATCACTATAATTAACAATAGCCACTAAGGGCGGAACAGTCGTTTACACTTCATTATATATAATAATATCCACAAAGGGCAGAACAGACTCTTACACGTCATTATAATTATTATTAGCCACCAAGGGCAAAACAGACTTTTACACGTCATTACAATTATTATTAGCCACCAAGGGCAAAATAGACTTTTAACTCAAAAACATCACTAGAGACATCGGGGCAGCCACATGGCGCCCATTCAGCAACACCCACAAGGCACTAAATAAGTTACAAGTTTCTAGAAAACATTACAGCACAAGTCATCTCCCAACGACGCAGGGCCACGGGCACTTGGGCCACAGCCAACCATTTTCGGAAAATTGGGTCACTGCATTTTAAAAATTGGACAATCACACAGACACTGAAATAAGGTTTTCAACGCACTTGGAATCGTCAAAAACGGAGTCCCGAGTCAAAAATTACGTTAAAAGCAAGTTTAGGGAAAATCAGCACACTCTGGGAACACTGGCGCCCAGGCGCTGGGCGCCTAGACGCAACACAGGCAACACGCGCAACAGGCGCGCAACATTGGGGATCCGGCGCCCAGGGAACTTGGCGCAGCTAGGCACAGGCGCGCGCAACAAACGCAACACGCAGCATCACACACGGGCGCTCAGCGCCCAGCGCCTGGCGCCCAGCGCCTTGGCGCAACACACACACACACACACGCTTGGGCGCTCAGCGCCCAGCAACACGCACGGGCAACAAGCACAGCGCCCTTGGCGCCCAGCACAGGGCGCCTGGCGCCCAGAACAGCAGCAATCACAACCCAGAATTTTCTTCAACACTAAAAACCAAAAATCCCCATTTTTCCAGCAATTTTCCAAAACACTAAAAACTGATTTTTAGCAATTTAGCTCATCAAAATCTTATAATTTTCAATACTCAAAACAACACTTAATTTAATCAATCAACAAAATCCTTTTGGGGCACTAAAATCATCATCACTTTGGCGCCCTAGGCGCCCTTGCACACCCACACTCAATTTGCGAAACATCAAGCTCTCTAACATATCAATTTACAATTCCATGAACTCACAAATATCAACATCATCAAAACACATACATAATTCGTATTGTCTCAAGGTTCAAACACTAAATCAATTCGCATATGGCATACATATATGTATATATGAAGATCATCATCATGGGCAACCCAAAAACGTTCAAGAACATTAAAGAACATCAAGAACACATGGTACTAGTATAAACCCTAGATCTAGGACCCATCATATAATTTATTAGATAGAGTGATAGAGCTCCCCTAACCTTTTCAAGAGAAGAATTCGATGCCCTAGGAGAAGTCACCTACAGAGCCACAGCGACAACGGAGACCCCTTCCTCTTGATCTTTGAATCCTCTTCTCCTTCTCCTCTTGGCCGCCCCCTTGCTCTCTCTCTCTTTCTCACGCTCCTCTTTCTCTCTTGCTCTCCCTCTTTTTCTCACGCTCCTCTTTCTCTCTTGCTCTCTCTCTTTCAATTTCGCAAATGCTAACACAAATCCCTAACCCCCAATTGGCTTGCCCCCTTCGCATATGATCTTGGATTATGGGCTTGGGCTTTCCACTTAAGCCCAAGTCTAACTAATTGGCGCCCTCCTCCCCTAATACCACCTACACCATTTAAATATAATTTTTAATTAATTAAATTATACCCAATAAATTAAATAAATTCCTAAATACTTAATTAACAAATTAATTAAATATTTTAGGGTGTTACAACTCTCCCCCACTTAGAATATTTCGTCCTCGAAATTCACCTGTCAACGCTAACACTCTCCCACTAAGGCCACCTAGACAACTAGTGCTATCAATCATGCTGACTACTATTACTCTGATTACCGGCGGTAAGTGCTTGGGCGGCCGTCCCTCCTACTTGTTCAGCCAGGTAACTTCAAGCAGTAATAATCAGACTCACTCTCTACTCCGCTGCGCTACTCTGATAAACTAGCTCGCATCCTACCTCACTCATCTACCCTTAAGGATAACAAAATTCATCAATCATCACAGCATCAAGACGAAATTCAAAGGGTGCATAACAGTCGTACAACAAGTCTCATAATTTTAGTAACACGACCACAACATCCACAAACAACTTTGCCACTCAGGCGACATCAACAATTACAACTGCCACTCAGGCGACATCAACAACTACAATTGCCACTCAGGCGACATCAACAATTACAATTGCCACTCAGGCGACATCAACAACTACAATTGCCACTCAGGCGACATCAACAACTACAATTGCCACTCAGGCGACATCAACAGCTACAATTGCCACTCAGGCGACATCAACAACTAAAAACCAACAACAGAGCAACATCATCGACAACAACAATATTAACAACTCAGTCACACAATCGGGCACTAAGGCACCGGCAACGGTTAACAATCGAATTAGGCACAACTCATAAAAATAGCAGCAGTGTACAAAAGTAGGGACAGTAACAGTTATTCTTGAAAGCACTGACAGCGGCCTTAGGAAACAGCAACAACAACTTTTAAAAAGGTAGCAACAATCATTTTCAGCAATAGTCATTTTGCAGAAAACCATAACGATTATCCGAATAAAACAGCAACATTATTTTCTGAAAACAGCAATGATCATTTTTCAGAAACAGCAACAATTATTTAAATAAAACAGCAATAGCAAATAGCTCAGGATAATCCACGAAACATTATCAACTAAGTACACAGGAACACGGTTAACATATAAAACCTTTTTACAACTAGTCAGCCCAAAAGAATAGTTATATTAACATTTACAGTAATTAGTTAATTCGGCCCCAGTGCACAAGCGTCCAAAATGCACATTTCTAAATCTTAAGATTTTTAAAACCACGTAACGCATATCGCAAGAGTGCAACCGCTAAAACAAAATCCGAATCGTTTATAAAAGTGATTTTCAATGCTAATCTCGGCATCCAACCGTAAAAGTGTTTAATGGACGTTCAAAAGCACTTTCAGAAATCACTTTACTTTTAGATTTTCAAAACCACATGATAGAAATCCATAAGTAACAACCAAGAGATTTTGTCATAAAACTCCGGCACGCAAGGTTACACCTAGAGGAAATTAGGCAAGTCAAAATAGTAACTCAATGATGTGGTAGTTCTCAGCTAAAATATTTACATCCGGTCGCAATTTTCCAAAAGAGTTGAGGACCAAATTAGTACACTTGAATGAAAACATTTTCACTTGTAGTGATTAAAACACCACGGTAGCTATTAGTGCAGTAACAACTTAAAATAGTCCATAAAATAATTTTACAACGCATTTGGTTTCCAAACATCAAATCACATTGCACAAGACTTCTCACAGAGGCTTACCGTCGACTACTTAAGACAGTTCGGACAAAGCAACATAGGAGGGTAACATGCAACAAGGTAAGCTATCAGTAGCATACAGGCACAGCAGACACACATGACAAGGTCAGTCAAGCAACATAGGCTGTAATTACCATTTTAAAATGCAATCATGTTTGTTCACACTCAAGGGACAACCAACTCAGGATGGTGAGCATGTAATATTATACTTTACAAATGCATGAGCATGCGAATACATGTCAAGTCAACATCTAACAACAAACATCAATTACAAGAGCATCTGAGTGCATGTCAATCTAATATTTTACAACAAGCGGCAATTAATTTGAATATGATGCAGGGTACACCGAGCTCAATACCAACCAAAACACATGTGCGCATTTAAACAACAGAGCATACCATTTAGAAACACGCAGCAAGGAGGTCAACAATAAGGACCACAACCCACAAACGCAATTCACACACCGAAAACACAATAAGGCACACAACACTAGTAGGGACATCTCCCCCACTAGTTCACTTACCGATGGAAACTTTTGGCGTACCTGCAACATAAACAATGGTCAGCACTGAAAGACAACAGTTGGTCACTATCTGACACAACGACTCGATGACATGGCCGGACGGACCAACCATTGCTCTGATACCACTAATGTAACACCCCTTTTCTACCCGGTAATTTGTTTAATAAAAATATCAGAGTTTTCAAAATTTAATTACACCACAAGGGATGTCACACTTCAAATAACTCGCTTTTTGAAAACAGTCTTATAATAACTTCAAAACGTCATTATCAATTAAATTACAACTTCGCATCCAAAATCCAACAGTTTAATCATAAAAGGCATTACAACTATGCCAGGCTTGCAATACTACATTCCAATAACCACAACAGTCATAATGACTTAAACAACATTCATTCCCCTCCCTGGTGTTACATATCAGAGCATGACGACTCGACTCAAGAAGTGAAGCTAAAGGCCTTCACTAAGAATCACCTGCACGTTACCAACACGGGGGCAACATTCAAACAGGAAAGGGTGAGCATCATTTCAATCCATATAATAGAAAATATGATAAGTACTAATCATAGGCTACACACTAGAACAATCAGCATCCAAAACACTAAATATCCACATCACAGTCATCATTCACATCACTTACAAATACTCATCTCATGTCATGTAGGCTCATGAAAATGCAACCCACTCGCGGGTATATGCATGAGGTACCTTTTCACAAAACGTCGCTTAGCCCTTAAGGCCTCATCGTCACTTAGCCACTCAGGCCCCAAAAACGTCACTGGGTTTATGCATATGGGCATGAGACACTATGACATGCACCACTCACAATACACAAACACACAATTATTCAATTCATAGTCAACTATGTGACCCGTCACTTACCGGTTTGCTCGCAAAGAGCACAGCACCTGTCAAATTCACAATCAGCACACAACGTCACTAGGCCATTTAGACCTTAACATCACTTAGCCCTTCGGGCCCCAAAACGTCACTGGGTTTTCATCGTCACTTACACATAATTATCAATCAACTCAAATAATAGCCACTGAGGGCAAAACGTCATTTACACGTCACTATAAATAATAATAACCACAAAGGGCAGAACAGTCATTTACACATCACTATAATTAACAATAGCCACTAAGGGCGGAACAGTCATTTACCCATCACTATAATTAACAATAGCCACTAAGGTCGGAACAGTCGTTTACACTTCATTATATATAATAATATCCACAAAGGGCAGAACAGACTCTTACACGTCATTATAATTATTATTAGCCACCAAGGGCAAAACAGACTTTTACACGTCATTACAATTATTATTAGCCACCAAGGGCAAAACAGACTTTTAACTCAAAAACATCACTAGAGACATCGGGGAAGCCACATGGCGCCCATTCAGCAACACCCACAAGGCACTAAATAAGTTACAAGTTTCTAGAAAACATTACAGCACAAGTCATCTCCCAACGACGCAGGGCCACGGGCACTTGGGCCACAGCCAACCATTTTCGGAAAATTGGGTCACTGCATTTTAAAAATTGGACAATCACACAGACACTGAAATAAGGTTTTCAACGCACTTGGAATCGTCAAAAACGGAGTCCCGAGTCAAAAATTACGTTAAAAGCAAGTTTAGGGAAAATCAGCACACTCTGGGAACACTGGCGCCCAGGCGCTGGGCGCCTAGACGCAACACAGGCAACACGCGCAACAGGCGCGCAACATTGGGGATCCGGCGCCCAGGGAACTTGGCGCAGCTAGGCACAGGCGCGCGCAACAAACGCAACACGCAGCATCACACACGGGCGCTCAGCGCCCAGCGCCTGGCGCCCAGCGCCTTGGCGCAACACACACACACACACGCTTGGGCGCTCAGCGCCCAGAACAGCAGCAATCACAACCCAGAATTTTCTTCAACACTAAAAACCAAAAATCACCATTTTTCCAGCAATTTTCCAAAACACTAAAAACTGATTTTTAGCAATTTAGCTCATCAAAATCTTATAATTTTCAATACTCAAAACAACACTTAATTTAATCAATCAACAAAATCCTTTTGGGGCACTAAAATCATCATCACTTTGGCGCCCTAGGCGCCCTTGCACACCCACACTCAATTTGCGAAACATCAAGCTCTCTAACATATCAATTTACAATTCCATGAACTCACAAATATCAACATCATCAAAACACATACATAATTCGTATTGTCTCAAGGTTCAAACGCTAAATCAATTCGCATATGGCATACATATATGTATATATGAAGATCATCATCATGGGCAACCCAAAAACGTTCAAGAACATTAAAGAACATCAAGAACACATGGTACTAGTATAAACCCTAGATCTAGGACCCATCATATAATTTATTAGATAGAGTGATAGAGCTCCCCTAACCTTTTCAAGAGAAGAATTCGATGCCCTAGGAGAAGTCACCTACAGAGCCACAGCGACAACGGAGACCCCTTCCTCTTGATCTTTGAATCCTCTTCTCCTTCTCCTCTTGGCCGCCCCCTTGCTCTCTCTCTCTTTCTCACGCTCTTCTTTCTCTCTTGCTCTCCCTCTTTTTCTCACGCTCCTCTTTCTCTCTTGCTCTCTCTCTTTCAATTTCGCAAATGCTAACACAAATCCCTAACCCCCAATTGGCTTGCCCCCTTCGCATATGATCTTGGATTATGGGCTTGGGCTTTCCACTTAAGCCCAAGTCTAACTAATTGGTGCCCTCCTCCCCTAATACCACCTACACCATTTAAATATAATTTTTAATTAATTAAATTATACCCAATAAATTAAATAAATTCCTAAATACTTAATTAACAAATTAATTAAATATTTTAGGGTGTTACACGCCACTCGCGCGCCATTTGGCAGAACCTGCTGCCAGTTCGCGCACCACTTGCGCGCGGCGCGCCACTCGCGCGTTATTTGGCAGAATTTCAGCAACTATTCACTGTTTTTGTTTTCGCGATAACTTTTGATCCGGGAACCCGATTGAGGTGTTCTCAGGTGCGTTTGAAAGCTTATTGAAAGGCCTAATCAAATAAATGATTTAAATTGTATAATGAACTGTTTTTGAAGTTATAGATCGTTTCGAAAAATCGACTAATAGTACACGTGTGCGGATATGTTTATTAATAATAAACCGGTCTACGATTCACGATATATAAATTATATCGGCTATGGGAAACGGCCCGATGCGGGTGTTATGTTCAATTATTGGTCTGAATGTAAATGAACTAAATGTTCATATGATTGTAGATATATATATTATATCGAGTTTGGGTGACGACCCATGTTGACATACTAGGCGGGGAAGTCATGAACCCTTACCCTAGGCTCTGTGCCATTAGGAAACACTATTGGTAATGGGGTTCGCCGGGATTAGCAAGTGGATTGCAGTCGGTGTTGTGCCAAAAGTTTGTGCTGCGTTCATCGGGATTAGCAAGTGGATTGCAGTCGGTGGTACGTAGAAAGGCCTAGGATATCAGTTCATCGGGATTAGCAAGTGGATTGCAGTCGGTGTCCTATTAGATCGAAGCCTTATTGTATGATTCGCCGGGATTAGCAAGTGGATTGCGGTCGGTGCTGTGTCAAATCTTAAAAATGTTTTAAAACTGGACCGCGAGTGTTAGTAGGGGTCTCGGTAGAACTCACTGAGATTGTATCTCACTGTTTATATTTTGTGGTTTTTACAGAGAAACAGGGGAGAAAGCAAAGGTGAAGAACCACAGCTAGGTGGTGTGCTTATGAAGACGGTGAAGACTTAGTTTTCATTGTTAATGTCTTTCCCTCGAGACCTTTGTATTTTCGATTGTATAACTTGTATCAGTAAAAGTTGTAAAATCGTTTCCGCCATTTCTTGGTATTTGGATATTGGACTCTAGGTTATGAGCTGTTTTTATTTATGTTCAATATCTAAAACAGGAAAAATATCTCTGATTATTTTATGATGGTGCACTTGGGTATTTTTACTCGATAAAAATACCGGGGTGTTACAAAAGCTAAACTTGGGTCTATTGTCGACCCACTTGCTCTTCCTTTTCGACTGCGGCTTGAAACTTTCAAGGCTTTTAGCAGCCTTTTTGTCGAATACAGCGCTGCACCTTGGGCACAACATTACCTCGGTGTTGTTTATCTTACACCGGTTCAAGAAGTCTATTAACTCCTCTTCAGCTTGGGGATATAGTACTTGCATCTTCTCATTATATTGGTCTTGAGTGACCACTTCAACATTTCCCTTCGACCCTTCAGCAGCCTCTTTCACAGCAGTATTTGCAGTATTGGCCTTAGTGATTTCGACCATGTTGATTTCGACAGGCTCTGCGTACATTGCCTCTACCTCTGGAAGGGGGTCAGTGTCAATTTTCATGTTTGGCTTTGATTTCTCACCTAATTTGAGCCTTTCTTCATTCAGTGCTTTTTGAACCAGGTCCCTGAAAAGAACACATCGAGAGGTGTTATGACCCAAAAAACTATGATATTTGCAAAAACCTCTTTTCTTTTGTTGTTCTAACGATGGCACTTTTAGACCTTTAGGTACTAAAATTTGACCATCTTTCACCAAAAGATCAAATATTTGGTCACATTTTGTGACATCAAAGGTATATGTCTTTGCGATAAATTTATCATTTTTTGGTTCGACAGAATTTTTTCCATCGGAAGGATTTAATAATTTACATGTATATGGGGGTCCAGGTTTTAACTCTGCAACATTGACCTCCTCTTCGACATCTTCATATGATACGTCGAATTCTTGGCCATTGTTATCAATATTGACAAAAGCCACTTTTTCTTTTTTATTATTAAATCTATTGGTCGAAACCTTCTCAGCTTTGAGTCTTTCGACCTGTCGAACTCTATCGGCCAGTTGTGTCATATCCCTTAAGTGCAGAGTATCTAACTTTTTCCTAATAGAATAGTCTAGGCCACCAGCAGCCATTTCGACTAACTCGTGTTCAGGCACTTGAGTAAAACACCTTGCTTTGAGTAGTCTAAATCTATTGAGATACTCATCAATTGATTCTGGCATGTTGCGTCGAACACTAGCCAATTATTTAAGGCTAATTTTCTATTGCCCCATGCAGAATTGTTCATGGAAGGCTTTCTCTAACTGCCCCCAGTTAAATATGGAATGTGGGGGGTAGAGTGGTGTACCAAGTGAAGGCGTTCTTAGTTAGAGAATTGGGGAAATATTTTAGCCTTAAGTTTTCATTATGCTCCAAGTCTCCCGCCTCAGTTAAGTAACGGGCAACGTGTTCGACAGTGGATTCACTAGTTTCCCCAGCAAATTTTGTGAACTTGGGAATTTTCCATCCCCTTGGCAATTCAGTTTGTAAGACATATTCCGACAAGGGTGATACAAAGTTAGGCCTATGTAGGCCTAAATTTAAGCCATTCTGCGCTAAAATAGTTTCGACAATGTTAGCCAAATTATTTTGTATTCCAAAGTTATTTTGTTCGACTTGTCTAACTACTTCGTCAGCGTTTTGGTTTCTATTTACTAGTACCACCTCAGGAACAGGTTCTTCGACAACAATTTGTTGTCCTTGATTAATGTGAAGTACATTGTTGGGCCCTTCGACAGGAAATTCAACAAGTCTGACATTCTGTATTTGGGGAATTGGTTGATTATGCACTGGTGGAGTGCCAAAGAAGTCAGCAATTCTACCCATTTGTGTTGCTAACATCTGGTAACTATCATGTGTGTTTTGAATCAGGGGATTAAACACCGTACCGATTTGTTGTGTTAGCATATTAACCATGTCGTGATTGCTATCATCCATTTGTTGTGTTAGTGCCAATAACGACGATGTTATTAAGGAAGGTTGAACACTTCGACTATAAATGTTTTCTGGTGAATTATGTATAGGCGAAGAACTTGAGAGTGCGTTTTCTGCATACGTAGATGCATTTGTCTGAAGACCTACCATCATGGCTGTTGGCATGCCATATGGATAATTTCTCCCATTCATAGGCAAATTAAATGGCATATTTCCAAACATGGGATTAGCCATTAAGGGACTTGTCGAACCTAACATTGGCGGTACAGGAGCCATCATATTCGACACAAGGGTAATGACAGGAGCGGTTACAGCGGTTACACCCATGACCGTCGAAAAAGGTATGGGAGAATTATTCCCGCCGTAGTTGGAGAAGATGCAGGAGCAGTTACTCCTGCAACATTTGCAGCGTTGGTATCACTAATTGACGCTTGGGATTGCGCATTTGATGCAGAAGCGTTATTCATGTTAGAGTGAGGCATTTCTGCAAGACTCTTACCACTTCTTAAATGCATACAAACTACAAATTACTGGTTTTATAACAAACCCAGAATTTCTTCTTAAAAACTTTAAAATTTAGCACAAATGTCCCACCGGGCGTGCCAATTTGTTTACCGTGGTTTTTGGTAAATACCGCTAGTTACACACATGTGTTGCTCGCGAGATCAACTAGAAACATCTCAGAACATTTGTGTTAAAGTCTTTTGTTGAAGGTTATTATTGTTCTTACGGTTGTTTAACAATGGTGGTGATAACCGTGGAAGGAGAGGAATTTGAGAGAAATGCGAAAAGGAAGAAGTGATTGCAGAAACTTAAACAAGTGAAAAAAGAAGATTAAATGCAAGTAAATGTGCAGAAATCTTAAAGAAATATAAATGACATTGTATTGAATTAAAAGGATTGGTTCGCAGATTCATACACTGTTCTTGATGACTCGTTTTCTCTGAATGCGGAAGTATGAGTTTTTTCAGAAACTATGTATATAATGAATTGCGACCTTGAGTTCTACATAGAAACTCCTATTTATACTAAAAGAGAGAAACAATAACCGCATAGCGGTTTTCAGAATAAGTAACTGTTAAACATTTCGACCAGGTAACTGTCCTAATCTTCGACAATATCGCTGTTATTCCTTTCGACAACGCTCTTTAACTTGATCTGCTATCTGGATATTATTTTCCTTCCTGTTGAACCATTGGCTTTAGCTTTCCAATTTCCTCTAAGTTAAAAACTGCGTTGGATCTCCTTGGAAACAACTTCTCACCGTCGAGATAGAAATCTTTCTTCTTGAATTTGTCAAGTCAACCCTTGTTGACTGCATTTAATTTTAGCCTGTCGAAAATACATGCTAACAATAGTATAAAAAGTAATGGAGAGAGGAAATGGAGAGGATCCGGACTCCCTTTTTAGAGGTGTTCACATAAATTCATTAAAAAAATGTTTATATACAATGTTAAGTCCAAATTGATTTACAATTTTAATCTATATATAAAATGTTTATATACAATGTTTATATACAATGTTAAAATTTAGAGTTTGGTGTTTGTCAAAGAAAAACTTAGAATTAGGTGAGAATAATTATTTTTTGAGGGATTTTTGCCACTGAATTTTTTTTACCAATAAATTCCTTCATCATTTTCCTATTGTTGTTAAATTACTTAATTCAATTCACATTTTTATTCAAAATTTTCAAAAACTAAACTAGTAAAATTAGTTTAAACTATTCATTTAGAAATCACCAATTGACTAATAATCACAAAAAAAAAGTTACTATAACAATCTAATTTTTTAGAAGGAATTACCACACTTGGTGGTTAATACACCATTGTCTGTAACATTGCAAACCTAGAATGCTTAGGAGTGGACCTCGGGTCACTATGACTATTCTGTAATCCATTTCTCACTTTTAACTCCCTTAAATTCTCGAGGGAGGATCCTTATTCAAGGAAGATCCCATATGTGTTTCTCGGCAGTGGTTTAGGGTACTAAGCATAATGCTTAGTAACAAATACTAAAGGGTATATTAGTAACTACCCATATTTCCTTTGAATATTGTAATAATTAATGATATCACTCTCAAATTCAAAAAACCCACACCTCAACAAACTCTCACTGTGAACCACCAACACACTCTCACGGTGAACCACCGTGCAACACATACAACCGTACAACCACCGTACTTCTCCGCAAGCCACTCTCCTCTCGCCTTTCACCTCCCTCTCAGCTCGATCAATGCAAGCCACTCTCCTCTCGTCGTTCACCTCCCTCGCCGTTCACCTCCCTCGCGATGTCGTGTTAACGAACGGTTTCAGTGGCATGCACCTTTGCAATCAACAAATGGCGCGAGTATGAGAGGAATATGATCATCCGGCAGCAGCAGCAGCAGGGAGCCAAGGGAGTGCCAGAGAGGCCTGATTCATCGGATTCAGTTGTCGTGTTATGTTGTTCTGGTTTATCTCCTTCGTTATGGAAATCTGTGTCATCTAGAAAGTATTAACCACAATTGTACTAATCTGCGGTTAGTGACCACTAACCAGTGTTGTGCATATCTGTGGTTAGTGGCCACTAACCACAAACTAGTGCCCCAATGGTTAGTGGCCACTAACCACAGATTAATATTAAAATGGTTAAAACTGAGACCAACACATTAACAGAATCACAACATGGAGTAAACGTGAAATCTGATTGCATCAACATGAATTAATCGTGAAATCTGAAAGCCAATGGTTAGTGGCCACTAACCACAAACTAGCCCCCCAATGGTTAGTGGTCACTAACCACAGATATGCATAATTGTGGTTAGTGGCCACTAACCACAGAATAGTGCAACAGTGGTTAGTAGCATTTCAGAAATTCCAAAAAACAGGTTCAATCAATTTCAGAAATTCCATTAAATATAATCCAACCATTTTGATGCAATTTTCTCTGCAAAAGCATTCATCAATTCATGCGCAGGAACTTAGGAAGAAATGAAGAGGGAGGGTGACAGATTCGTGCTTTCCCCCAAATCGATGTAGATCGCGCAAGCTAGAGTTGAATCGTTCTTTCCTTTCTTTTCTTCAGAGTACCAAAATAGTGCAGAGAGAGAGAGAGAGAGAGAGAGAGAGAGAGAGAGAGAGAGAGAGAGAGAGAGAGAGAGAGAGAGAGAGAGAGAGAGAGAGAGAGAGAGAGGAAAGAGAGAACAACTGAGGAAGGGGAGACGTCGCCGGATGGATGCCGTGGTGCGGCGTCGGAATGGATGCTGCGGTCCGCCGCGAACCAGATCGTGCGGAGAAGAAGGCTACAGAATGGATGCTGTGTAAAATGACAAAACTACCCTCTTTAAGTGACAGCCCTTAGATCACATTTCATTAAAATAAGAGGCATCCAACGGCTCAGTATGATTTAGTAAAAAATACTAAGGATATGACTTAGTACCCTAAACCACACTCGTGTTTCTCGAGTGTTTCTCATTCCAACTCTCTTGAATTTTCGGGGTGGGATCTATCTCTCATACGTTGTAGTTGGTCGATACAAAGCCTTTTGGCATGATAGTATGATAGGAACGGATCATATCAACAACATGAATTTAATCCCAACTTGACATCAGGATTAGATTCCTTTTCTAATATGCTTCGTAATGACAACAATGTCCCTCAAACCCCATCTTTCATCAATATGATATGATAATTTATATAGAACCTAGAAATTTCTTTCACCTCATTGCGGTCATGCAAATTCCAGTTGATTGTGTCATTAATGTCTCAACTATGAGAAATTATGACTCGCTCAACGATTGGTGTACCACTACCAATTCAAGCGTTAAGTGAGCATTTGTCTTTATAAAAGGGGACCTTTGACTTCTTTTCTTGCGCCTATTTTCATACCTTTTTACTCCCCAAATCTCTTAGGGTCTGTTTGGGAGTTAGAGGGGTAGGGGAGGGGAAGGCTCAGGAGGGGAGGGGAAGGAAGGGGAGGGGAGGAGGAGGGGAGGGAAAACCCTCCCCTTGTTTGGATGTTACAATTTGTGAAAAAGAAGGGAAATTGAGGTCTTAATTTTAAATTGACTTTTTTACCCTTTCTTATTTAAATACATTGATTTTAGGGGATCATTTTTACTATTTTTTAGTGCTACTATTAAATTGGCCTTCTAAAATTAATTTTTAGTGCTACTATTAAATTATTCTGCTAAATTTAATTTTTAAGTGCTACTAAATTTAAATTGAGTTATTCAATACCTAAAAAATTTATATCCATTAAAATTATGTCAAAAAAATTCAATCCAATCCATCCGATTACAAAAAAGTTAATCTAATCCATCCTTTTGCAATTTTTTAGATTTATAAATATATATATATATATATATATATATATATATATATAATATTGTTAATATAATTATATATATAATATAATTATATATAATATTGTTAAATATATATATATATATATATATATATATATATAATATAATATATAAATATATGTGGTGGTGGCAGGTGGCGGCTGGCGGCGGAGCTCCGGCGGTGGTCCGGCGCCGGAGCTCCGACGACCGGCGATGGTCCGGCGGCGGAGCTCCGGTGACCGGCGGTGGTCCGGCGGCGGCGGACGGTGGTGGTTCCCGTGGCCCTCCGGTGGTTGGTGGTGGTTGGTGGGAATTTTTAAGTTTAAGTGAGGGCAAAATTGTCATTTCATAACCAAAACCTCCTAAAACCCCCCAATTTGGAGGAATGCAAAATTGGACCAAGAGGAGGGGTTAGGAGGGTTTGACAAAACCCCCCAACACTTTCCCTAATTTTTTTAAACTCCCAAACAAAGGGTTCTTTCTCCACAAGCCATCCCTTCCCCTCCCAACTCCCCCTCCCAAACATACCCTTATATCCATGGGGATGGTCCCGTCGGAAGTGCACTTACGTAATAGTTCTATATACTGGTGTGGTTGTGTGCCACCAATTGTTTATAGCTCATCCACCCTTGGATGTTCCTATTTGCACAAACTAATTTCCCTATCTCTATCCCTTAGATCCTCTCTACTACATTCTGATATTGTGGGTTGGCTTGTTGCTAACTCTATGACAAGTGGAGGTTTCTCGTCTCGATAGAGTGCTTATATAACACCCCAAAGTAATTATTTAAATTACTTTGATGATTGAATGTTATTAAATAATTTAATTATTTTTGGAGTGATCATTGGTTGATAATTGAGTTAATTGTTAGTTCAGATTTGAAAATTGGTGAGCATTGTGTGCTAGTTGCTAAATTAATTATTTGATTGAATTGGGTGTTATTAGGGAATTAAGGAAAAAGTAAGGGCACAAGAGGAAGTTCACACACAAAAACTTAAAACACAGTCAGCTGAACCCTACCCACACATTTATTCCCTCATTTTTCAAAAAGGAACAAAAGCTCTCAAAAGTGAGAAAAAGAGAGCGAGAGTTCGAGCTAGAGAGAAAGAAAGGAGAGAAAAAACTCTAAACCCTCATCTCAACCACAAACTACCATCTGAAAATCACTCACCACCTCTTCTTCGCTTGGTTACATCATCACATTTGAAGGGTAGAGAGCACCAGAACTCAGCTGATTCCACATTCTTCTCCTTATCTTCCTTCATTTTCGAAAAGCAATTGAACCTAGAGTGGGGGTGAATTCGACTTATTATGGCTTGCATGTTCAATTGGAGCCTTGATACCAGTAAATTTCAAGCTACATTGTGGATTGAAGGAGTGAGCTAGGCACATTGAGGGGGGGTCGAGTTTGGTGATTTGGGAGATTGTGGGGGTGCTGAAATTCCAATTTCTTGTTGATTTTTGTGTGCAACTTGTTCTAAGGGGAGTTCCTTTTTTGCTTTTGCGTATTTCAAAAATGCATGTTGATTTATCGTGTGTATTCTGATTTTGGTGAACTTGCATATACTTGGATTATGGATTAGAACCTCTGAAATTCTGAATTGATGAACTAGTTATTGATTTCAAGAAGCTTGCATGTTCATGATTGTTGTTATGTGAATTCAAGTTGCCCGCCCTCAACATTGAGATGTGTTATGGCTGTAACTGGGACTGTTTTTGATATACTATGAATTAAGGATATTGGATTAAATGTGGGAATCAATGGAATGGAAATTTCTCGAGAGAAATTTGATTTTCGTAAACTGCACAGGGGCACGGATCGTGCGCCCAGCGGCCAGGAACGTGCGTGAGCAAATGGCAGTGGGATTGCCTCACTCGCCAGTAGGCGCGGACCGTGCGTCTGGGAGGCACAGACCGTGCAAAAGCTTCTATCACCCCCTTTCAAACTATGTCAAAACCATTCCAATTTGATGCCAATGATTACCTAATCCTATCCTTACCCGAATATGAGTTAATAGCAATTGGAATTGACTGATTTGGCATACGTTTAAGGTCATACGAAAGTTTAAGTTGATTACGACTTATATGTATCGTTAAATATGTGTAGACTGAGTGAGAATGTTTAAAAGAGGTTAATTAAATGCATAATATACGAGGGGGGATGACGATCCCATGGGGTTAAAAGCACACTTGGTGAGATCGTCATCACGAGTTGGGTTCTCCGTTGAGATTAAGAAAGTTAATCTCTCGGGTTGTGAAACTTCAGAGACCCAAAATGATAATAACTCGAATAAACAAGGAGCCTCTTATAATAATATTTTATTTCCTTTTTAGAGGTGTTTACATAAATTCAGTAAATAAAATGTTTACATACAATGTTAAATCCAAATTGATTTACACTTTTAATCTATTTATAATATATGTGCAATTTTATATTTTTAAAATTTAGAGTTTTGTGCTTGTCAAAGAAGAATTAGGTGAGAATAATTATTTTTTTAGGGTTTGTCAAAAAAAAATTTTCTGAGGGATTTTGGCTACTGAATCTTTTTTTTTGTATCAATAAATTCCTTCATTTTACTATTGTTATTAAACTATTTAATTCAATTCACATTTTCATTCAAAATTTTCAAAAACTAAACTAGTAAAATTAGTTTAAACAATTCATTTAGAAATCACCAATTGAAACTAATATTTACTAAACAAAAAGTTAATATCACAAACCTAGAAACCTAGGTGGTTAATACACCATTGTGTGTAACATTCCAAACCTAGAAAGCTCAGGAGTGGACCTCAGGTGTATCATCCTAGTCTGCTTTCAGAACTGTCGATTGCCCCCACAAACCAACACGTGTCTTATATGTGGTAGTTTGGTCGATACAAAGCTTTTTGGCATGCTAGTATGATAGGAACAAATTATATCAACTTTACCCCTAAGAGAGTCCTTACAGAAATTCTCAAAAGTTTAGGGCAAAACCTAAGCCTAAGAGGGGGTTTGGAAATAGTTTTAAACCAGGAATAGACGCGCCTCGGTTAGAACTTCATTAGCTACGTCATTGCCCCAAGCGCAAAGATGCTTTTGCCAATTGTCGAAACGCTTTCTTATATATGCTTGCACTCCATATGATTTCTCTTTTCGGCGATGTGAGACTAACTGTGTGGAACTTAAAAGTATTGTTATTACGCAATCACCATTCTTTGCCGTCAACAAATGCACATTATTAATCCTCATTCATTACTCTCTACTACATTCTGATATTGTGGTTGGGGTTGGGTTGTTGCTAACTCTATGGCAAGTGGATGTTTCTCGTCTCGATAGAGTGCTTACAAGCATTTTTCCTTTTCAGGCTTGTGGCTACAAAATACTATTGAAAGCAAGAGCAATATATTTTAGTGAAGGTGTATCCCTACGTATAATTATTGGAAAATACTATTGAAAGCAAGAGCAATATACTATTGAAGGAAAGAGCAAAATATTTTAGTGAAGGTGTATCCCTGCGTAATATTATTGGAAACCTTTGATCCAGGAGTCATGTAACAGCCACATAAGCATATTTTAACTCAGTTGAACGGTAATTGTAAAAAACATCAATGTTGCTAATATTTTGAAAACTTAAAGGACCAAATTGAGATAAAAATTTAAAGGAATAAATCGAAATTTGATATTAAGTTAAGGAAACCCAAGAGAAATTTTGCCAAAAATAATATATATATATATATATATATAAGTATAAATATACATATATTATTTTGAGAGACGAAAAATAGATTCCTTCGTAATAAATTATGTTCAAACTCAAAACAAGGAAAATATAAATACATTGAATCGAAGTTTCAAAAAGCTCAAGAATATGAATATGAATGTAAGATATTGAACTAGCAATGTAGGACTTTACCCCTAAGGGAGTCCTTACAGAATTTCTCAAAAGCTTAGGGCAAAACCTAAGCCTAAGAGGGGGATTGGAAATTGTTTTCAACCAGCAATAGACGCGCCTCAGTTAGAACCTCATTAGCTGCGTCATTCCCCCAAGCGCAAAGATGCTTTCGCTAATTGTCGAAACTCTTTTTTTATATATGCTTGCACTCCATCTGATTTCGCTTTTCGGCGATGTGGGACTAACTGTGTGGAACTTAGAAGTATTGTTATTACCCAATCACCACTGACTGTCTTCAACAATCTCACATTATTATTCCTCATTCATTACTCTCTACTACATTATATTGTGGTTGGGGTAGGCTTGTTGCTAACTCTATGACAAGTGGAGGTTTCTTGTCTCGATAAAGTGCTTACAAGCATTTTTCCTTTTCAAGCTTTTGGCTACAAATACTATTGAAAGCAAGAGCAATATATTTTAGTGAAGGTGTGTCCCTACATAAAATTATTGGAAAATACTATTGAATGCAAGAGCAATATACTATTGAAAGCAAGAGCAACAAATTTTAGTGAAGGTGTATCCCTGCGTAATATTATTGGAAACCTTTGATCCTGGAGTCATGTAACAGCCACATAAGCATATATTAACGGAGTTGAACGGTAATTGTAAAGAAAGATCAATGTTCCTAATATTTTAAAAACTTGAAGGACCAAATTAAGATAAAAATTTAGAGGAATATATCAAAATTTGATATTAAGTTAAGGAAACCCAAGAGAAATTTTGCCAAAAATAATATATATATATATATATATATATATATAAATATGTATAAATAAACATATATTATTTTGAGAGACGAAAAATAGAATCCTTCGTATTAAATTATGTTCAAACTCAAAACAAAGAAAATAGAAAACATTGAATCGAAGTTTTAAAAAGCTCAAGAATATGAATATGAATGTAAAATGTTGAACTAGGAATATAGGACTTTACCCCTAAGGGAGTCCTTACAAAAATTCTCAATAGCTTAGGGCAAAACCTAAGCCTAAGAGGGGGTTTGGAAATAGTTTTCAATCAGCAATAGACGCGCCTCGGTTAGAACCTCATTAGCTGCGTCATTGCCCCAAGCGCAAAGATGCTTTCGCCAATTGTGGAAAATCTTTTTTTATATATGCTTGCACTCCATCTTGTTTCCCTTTTCGGCGATGAGGGACTAACTGTGTGGAACTTAGAAGTATTGTTATTACCAAATCACCATTCTTTGCCTTCAACAAATGCACATTATTATTCCTCATTCATTACTCTCTACTACATTCTGATACTGTGGTTGGGGTAGGCTTGTTGATAACTCTATGGCAAGTGGAGGTTTCTCGTCTCAATAGAGTGCTTACAAGAATTTTTCCTTTTCAGGCTTGTGCGTACAAAATACTATTGAAAGCAAGAGCAATATATTTTAGTGAAGGTGTAACCCTACGTAAAATTACTGGAAAATACTATTGAAAGCAAGAGCAATGTATTTTAGTGAAGGTGTATCCCTGTGTAATATTATTGGAAACCTTTGATCCTGGAGTCGTGTAACTGCCACATAAGCATATTTTAACGGAGTTGAACGGTAATTGTAAAAAAAGATCAATGCTGCTAATATTTTAAAAATTTATAGGACCAAATTGAGATAAAAATTTAAAGGAATAAATCGAAATATGATATTAAGTTAAGGAAACACAAGAGAATTTTTGCCGAAAATTATATATATATACAAATATTATTTTGAGAGACGAAAAACAGAATCATTGGTATTAAATTATGTTCAAACTCAAAACAAAGAAAATATAAATACATTGAATCGAAGTTTCAAAAAGCTCAAGAATATGAATATGAATGTAAAATATTGAACTAGGAATGTAGGACTTTACCCCAAAGGGAGTCCTTACAGAAATTCTCAAAAGCTTAGGACAAAACCTTAGCCTAAGAGGGGGTTTGGAAATAGTTTTCAACCAGCAATAGACGCGCCTCAGTTAGAACCTCATTAGCTGCGTCATTGCCCCAAGCGCAAAGATACTTTTGCCAATGTCGAAACTCTTTTTTTATATATGCTTCCACTCCATCTGATTTCTCTTTCCGGCGATGTGGGACTAACTGGGTGGAACTTAGAAGTACTGTTATTACCCAATAACCATTCTTTGCCTTCAACAGATGCACATTATTATTCCTCATTCATTACTCTCAACTACATTCTGATATTGTGGTTGGGGATGGCATGTTGCTAACTCTATGGCAAGTGGAGGTTTCTCGTCTCAATAGAGTGCTTACAAGAATTTTTCCTTTTCAGGCTTGTGGGTACAAAATACTATTGAAAGCAAGAGGAATATATTTTAGTGAAGGTGTAACCCTACGTAAAATTACTGGAAAATACTATTGAAAGCAAGAGCAATGTATTTTAGTGAAGGTGTATTCCTGTGTAATATTATTGGAAACCTTTGATCCTGGAGTCGTGTAACTGCCACATAAGCATATTTTAACGGAGTTGAACGGTAATTGTAAAAAAAGATCAATGCTGCTAATATTTTAAAAATTTATAGGACCAAATTGAGATAAAAATTTAAAGGAATAAATCGAAATATGATATTAAGTTAAGGAAACACAAGAGAATTTTTGCCGAAAATTATATATATATACAAATATTATTTTGAGAGACGAAAAACAGAATCATTGGTATTAAATTATGTTCAAACTCAAAACAAAGAAAATATAAATACATTGAATCGAAGTTTCAAAAAGCTCAAGAATATGAATATGAATGTAAAATATTGAACTAGGAATGTAGGACTTTACCCCAAAGGGAGTCCTTACAGAAATTCTCAAAAGCTTAGGACAAAACCTTAGCCTAAGAGGGGGTTTGGAAATAGTTTTCAAGCAGCAATAGACGCGCCTCAGTTAGAACCTCATTAGCTGCGTCATTGCCCCAAGCGCAAAGATACTTTTGCCAATGTCGAAACTCTTTTTTTATATATGCTTCTACTCCATCTGATTTCTCTTCCGGCGATGTGGGACTAACTGGTTGGAACTTAGAAGTACTGTTATTACCCAATAACCATTCTTTGCCTTCAACAAATGCACATTATTATTCCTCATTCATTACTCTCAACTACATTCTGATATTGTGGTTGGGGATGGCATGTTGCTAACTCTATGGCAAGTGGAGGTTTCTCGTCTCAATAGAGTGCTTACAAGAATTTTGCCTTTTCAGGCTTGTGGGTACAAAATACTATTGAAAGCAAGAGCAATATATTTTAGTGAAGGTGTAACCCTACGTAAAATTACTGGAAAATAATATTGAAAGCAAGAGCAATGTATTTTAGTGAAGGTGTATCCCTGTGTAATATTATTGGAAACCTTTGATCCTGGAGTCGTGTAACTGCCACATAAGCATATTTTAACGGAGTTGAACGGTAATTGTAAAAAAAGATCAATGCTGCTAATATTTTAAAAATTTATAGGACCAAATTGAGATAAAAATTTAAAGGAATAAATCGAAATATGATATTAAGTTAAGGAAACAAAAGAGAATTTTTGCCGAAAATTATATATATATACAAATATTATTTTGAGAGACGAAAAACAGAATCATTGGTATTAAATTATGTTCAAACTCAAAACAAAGAAAATATAAATACATTGAATCGAAGTTTCAAAAAGCTCAAGAATATGAATATGAATATGAATGTAAAATATTGAACTAGGAATGTAGGACTTTACCCCAAAGGGAGTCCTTACAGAAATTCTCAAAAGCTTAGGACAAAACCTAAGCCTAAGAGGGGGTCTGGAAATAGTTTTCAACCAGCAATAGACGCGCCTCAATTAGAACCTCATTAGCTGCGTCATTGCCCCAAGCGCAAAGATACTTTTGCCAATGTCGAAACTCTTTTTTTATATATGCTTCCACTCCATCTGATTTCTCTTTCCGGCGATGTGGGACTAACTGGGTGGAACTTAGAAGTACTGTTATTACCCAATAACCATTCTTTGCCTTCAACAAATGCACATTATTATTCCTCATTCATTACTCTCAACTACATTCTGATATTGTGGTTGGGGATGGCATGTTGCTAACTCAAGTGGAGGTTTCTCGTCTCAATAGAGTGCTTACAGGAATTTTTCCTTCTCAGGCTTGTGGGTACAAAATACTATTGAAAGCAAGAGCAATATATTTTAGTGCAGGTGTATCCCTACGTAAAATTACTGGAAAATACTATTGAAAGCAAGAGCAATGTATTTTAGTGATGGTGTATCCCTGTGTAATATTATTGGAAACCTTTGATCCTGGAGTCGTGTAACTGCCACATAAGCATATTTTAACGGAGTTGAACGGTAATTGTAAAAAAAGATCAATGCTGCTAATATTTTAAAAATTTATAGGACCAAATTGAGATAAAAATTTAAAGGAATAAATCGAAATTTGATATTAAGTTAAGGAAACACAAGAGAATTTTGGCCGAAAATTATATAAATATATATATATATATATATATATATATATATACAAATATATTTTTGAGAGACGAAAAACAGAATCATTGGTATTAAATTATGTTCAAACTCAAAACAAAGAAAATATAAATACATTGAATCGAAGTTTCAAAAAGCTCAAGAATATGAATATGAATGTAAAATATTGAACTAGGAATGTAGGACTTTACCCCAAAGGGAGTCCTTACAGAAATTCTCGAAAGCTTAGGACAAAACCTAAGCCTAAGAGGGGGTTTGGAAATAGTTTTCAACCAGCAATAGACGCGCCTCAGTTAGAACCTCATTAGCTGCGTCTTTGCCCCAAGCGCAAAGATACTTTTGCCAATTGTCTAAACTCTTTTTTTATATATGCTTCCACTCCATCTGATTTCTCTTTTCGGCGATGTGGGACTAATTGGGTGGATGTTAGAAGTACTGTTATTACCCAATAACCATTCTTTGCCTTCATCAAATGCACATTATTATTCCTCATTCATTAATCTAAACTACATTATGTTATTGTGGTTGGGGATGGTATGTTGCTAACTCTATGTCAAGTGGAGGTTTCTCGTCACGATAGAGTGCTTACAAGCATTTTTCCTTTTCAGGCTTGTGGGTACAAAATACTATTGAAAGCAAGAGCAATATATTTTAGTGAAGGTGTATCCCTACGTAAAATTACTGGAAAACACAATTGAAAGCAAGAGCAATGTAGTTTAGTGAAGGTGTATCCCTGCGTACTATTATTGGAAACCTTTGATCCTGGAGTCATGTAACTGCCACATAAACATATTTTAACGGAGTTGAACGGTAATTGTAAAAAAAGATAAATGTTGCTAATATTTTAAAAACTTATAGGACCAAATTGAGATAAAAATTTAAAGGAATAAATTGAAATTTGATATTAAGTTAAGGAAACCCAAGAGAATTTTTGTCGAAAATTATATATATATATATATATATATATGTATGTATATATATATAAATACATATATTATTTTGAGAGACGAAAAACAGAATCCTTGGTATTAAATTTTGTTCAAACTCAAAACAAGGAAAATAAAAATACATAGAATCGAAGTTTGAAAAAGCTCAAGAATATGAATATGAATGTAAAATATTGAACTAGGAATGTAGGACTTTACCCCAAAGGGAGTCCTTACAGAAATTCTCAAAAGCTTAGGACAAAACCTAAGCCTAAGAGGGGGTATGGAAATAGTTTTCAACCAGCAATAGACGCGCCTCAGTTAGAACCTCATTAGCTGCGTCATTGCCCCAAGCGCAAAGATACTTTTGCCAATTGTCGAAACTCTTTTTTTATATATGCTTCCACTCCATCTGATTTCTCTTTCCGGCGATGTGGGACTAACTGGGTGGAACTTAGAAGTACTGTTATTACCCAATAACCATTCTTTGCCTTCAACAAATGCACATTATTATTCCTCATTCATTACACTCAACTACATTCTGATATTGTGGTTGGGATGGCATGTTGCTAACTCTATGGCAAGTGGAGGTTTCTCGTCTCAATAGAGTGCTTACAAGAATTTTTCCTTTTCAGGCTTGTGGGTACAAAATACTATTGAAAGCAAGAGCAATATATTTTAGTGAAGGTGTCCCTACGTAAAATTACTGGAAAATACTATTGAAAGCAAGAGCAATGTATTTTAGTGAAGGTGTATCCCTGTGTAATATTATTGGAAACCTTTGATCCTGGAGTCGTGTAACTACCACATAAGCATATTTTAACGGAGTTGAACGGTAATTGTAAAAAAAGAACAATGTTGCTAATATTTTAAAAATTTATAGGACCAAATTGAGATAAAAATAAATCGAAATTTGATATTAAGTTAAGGAAACACAAGAGAATTTTTGCCGAAAATTATATATATATACAAATATTATTTTGAGAGACGAAAAACAGAATCATTGGTATTAAATTATGTTCAAACTCAAAACAAAGAAAATATAAATACATTGAATCGAAGTTTCAAAAAGCTCAAGAATATGAATATGAATGTAAAATATTGAACTAGGAATGTAGGACTTTACCCCAAAGGGAGTCCTTACAGAAATTCTCAAAAGCTTAGGACAAAACCTAAGCCTAAGAGGGGGTTTGGAAATAGTTTTCAACCAGCAATAGACGCGCCTCAGTTAGAACCTCATTAGCTGCGTCATTGCCCCAAGCGCAAAGATACTTTTGCCAATGTCGAAACTCTTTTTTTATATATGCTTCCACTCCATCTGATTTCTCTTTCCGGCGATGTGGGACTAACTGGGTGGAACTTAGAAGTACTGTTATTACCCAATAACCATTCTTTGCCTTCAACAAATGCACATTATTATTCCTCATTCATTACTCTCAACTACATTCTGATATTGTGGTTGGGGATGGCATGTTGCTAACTCTATGGCAAGTGGAGGTTTCTCGTCTCAATAGAGTGCTTACAAGAATTTTTCCTTTTCAGGCTTGTGGGTACAAAATACTATTGAAAGCAAGAGCAATATATTTTAGTGAAGGTGTCCCTACGTAAAATTACTGGAAAATACTATTGAAAGCAAGAGCAATGTATTTTAGTGAAGGTGTATCCCTGTGTAATATTATTGGAAACCTTTGATCCTGGAGTCGTGTAACTACCACATAAGCATATTTTAACGGAGTTGAACGGTAATTGTAAAAAAAGAACAATGTTGCTAATATTTTAAAAATTTATAGGACCAAATTGAGATAAAAATAAATCGAAATTTGATATTAAGTTAAGGAAACACAAGAGAATTTTTGCCGAAAATTATATATATATACAAATATTATTTTGAGAGACGAAAAACAGAATCATTGGTATTAAATTATGTTCAAACTCAAAACAAAGAAAATATAAATACATTGAATCGAAGTTTCAAAAAGCTCAAGAATATGAATATGAATGTAAAATATTGAACTAGGAATGTAGGACTTTACCCCAAAGGGAGTCCTTACAGAAATTCTCAAAAGCTTAGGACAAAACCTAAGCCTAAGAGGGGGTTTGGAAATAGTTTTCAACCAGCAATAGACGCGCCTCAGTTAGAACCTCATTAGCTGCGTCATTGCCCCAAGCGCAAAGATACTTTTGCCAATGTCGAAACTCTTTTTTTATATATGCTTCCACTCCATCTGATTTCTCTTTCCGGCGATGTGGGACTAACTGGGTGGAACTTAGAAGTACTGTTATTACCCAATAACCATTCTTTGCCTTCAACAAATGCACATTATTATTCCTCATTCATTACTCTCAACTACATTCTGATATTGTGGTTGGGGATGGCATGTTGCTAACTCTATGGCAAGTGGAGGTTTCTCGTCTCAATAGAGTGCTTACAAGAATTTTTCCTTTTCAGGCTTGTGGGTACAAAATACTATTGAAAGCAAGAGCAATATATTTTAGTGAAGGTGTGTCCGTACGTAAAATTACTGGAAAATACTATTGAAAGCAAGAGCAATGTATTTTAGTGAAGGTGTATCCCTGTGTAATATTATTGGAAACCTTTGATCCTGGAGTCGTGTAACTGCCACATAAGCATATTTTAACGGAGTTGAACGGTAATTGTAAAAAAAGATCAATGCTGCTAATATTTTAAAAATTTATAGGACCAATTTGAGATAAAAATTTAAAGGAAAAAATCGAAATTTGATATTAAGTTAAGGAAACACAAGAGAAATTTTGCCGAAAATTATATATATATATATATATATACAAATATTATTTTGAGAGACGAAAAACAGAATAATTGGTATTAAATTATGTTCAAACTCAAAACAAAGAAAATATAAATACATTGAATCGAAGTTTCAAAAAGCTCAAGAATATGAATATGAATGTAAAATATTGAACTAGGAATGTAGGACTTTACCCCAAAGGGAGTCCTTACAGAAATTCTCAAAAGCTTAGGACAAAACCTAAGCCTAAGAGGGGGTTTGGAAATAGTTTTCAACCAGCAATAGACGCGCCTCAGTTAGAACCTCATTAGCTGCGTCATTGCCCCAAGCGCAAAGATACTTTTGCCAATTGTCTAAACTCTTTTTTTATATATGCTTCCACTCCATCTGATTTCTCTTTTCGGCGATGTGGGACTAATTGGGTGGATGTTAGAAGTACTGTTATTACCCAATAACCATTCTTTGCCTTCAACAAATGCACATTATTATTCCTCATTCATTAATCTCAACTACATTATGTTATTGTGGTTGGGGATGGTATGTTGCTAACTCTATGTCAAGTGGAGGTTTCTCGTCACGATAAGTGCTTACAAGCATTTTTCCTTTTCAGGCTTGTGGGTACAAAATACTATCGAAAGCAAGAGCAATATATTTTAGTGAAGGTGTATCCCTACGTAAAATTACTGGAAAACACAATTGAAAGCAAGAGCAATGTAGTTTAGTGAAGGTGTATCCCTGCGTACTATTATTGGAAACCTTTGATCCTGGAGTCATGTAACTGCCACATAAACATATTTTAACGGAGTTGAACGGTAATTGTAAAAAAAGATCAATGTTGCTAATATTTTAAAAACTTATAGGACCAAATTGAGATAAAAATTTAAAGGAATAAATTGAAATTTGATATTAAGTTAAGGAAACATAAGAGAATTTTTGCCGAAAATTATATATATATATATATGTATGTATATATATATATAAATACATATATTATTTTGAGAGACGAAAAACAGAATCCTTGGTATTAAATTATGTTCAAACTCAAAACAAGGAAAATAAAAATACATAGAATCGAAGTTTGAAAAAGCTCAAGAATATGAATATGAATGTAAAATATTGAACTAGGAATGTAGGACTTTACCCCAAAGGGTGTCCTTACAGAAATTCTCAAAAGCTTAGGACAAAACCTAAGCCTAAGAGGGGGTCTGGAAATAGTTTTCAACCAGCAATAGACGCGCCTCAGTTAGAACCTCATTAGCTGCGTCATTGCCCCAAGCGCAAAGATACTTTTGCCAATTGTCGAAACTCTTTTTTTATATATGCTTCCACTCCATCTGATTTCTCTTTTCGGCGATGTGGGACTAACTGGGTGGAACTTAGAAGTACTGTTATTACCCAATAACCATTCTTTGCCTTCAACAAATGCACATTATTATTCCTCATTCATTACACTCAACTACATTCTAATATTGTGGTTGGGGATGGCATGTTGCTAACTCTATGGCAAGTGGAGGTTTCTCGTCTCAATAGAGTGCTTACAAGAATTTTTCCTTTTCAGGCTTGTGGGTACAAAATACTATTGAAAGCAAGAGCAATATATTTTAGTGAAGGTGTATCCCTACGTAAAATTACTGGAAAATACTATTGAAAGCAAGAGCAATGTATTTTAGTGAAGGTGTATCCCTGTGTAATATTATTGGAAACCTTTGATCCTGGAGTCGTGTAACTACCACATAAGCATATTTTAACGGAGTTGAACGGTAATTGTAAAAAAAGAACAATGTTGCTAATATTTTAAAAATTTATAGGACCAAATTGAGATAAAAATCAATCGAAATTTGATATTAAGTTAAGGAAACACAAGAGAATTTTTGCCGAAAATTATATATATATATACAAATATTATATTGAGAGACGAAAAACAGAATCATTGGTATTAAATTATGTTCAAACTCAAAACAAAGAAAATATAAATACATTGAATCGAAGTTTCAAAAAGCTCAAGAATATGAATATGAATGTAAAATATTGAACTAGGAATGTAGGACTTTACCCCAAAGGGAGTCCTTACAGAAATTCTCAAAAGCTTAGGACAAAACCTAAGCCTAAGAGGGGGTTTGGAAATAGTTTTCAACCAGCAATAGACGCGCCTCAGTTAGAACCTCATTAGCTGCGTCATTGCCCCAAGCGCAAAGATACTTTTGCCAATGTCGAAACTCTTTTTTTATATATGCTTCCACTCCATCTGATTTCTCTTTCCGGCGATGTGGGACTAACTGGGTGGAATTTAGAAGTACTGTTATTACCCAATAACCATTCTTTGCCTTCAACAAATGCACATTATTATTCCTCATTCATTACTCTCAACTACATTCTGATATTGTGGTTGGGGATGGCATGTTGCTAACTCTATGGCAAGTGGAGGTTTCTCGTCTCAATAGAGTGCTTACAAGAATTTTTCCTTTTCAGGCTTGTGGGTACAAAATACTATTGAAAGCAAGAGCAATATATTTTAGTGAAGGTGTGTCCGTACGTAAAATTACTGGAAAATACTATTGAAAGCAAGAGCAATGTATTTTAGTGAAGGTGTATCCCTGTGTAATATTATTGGAAACCTTTGATCCTGGAGTCGTGTAACTGCCACATAAGCATATTTTAACGGAGTTGAACGGTAATTGTAAAAAAAGATCAATGCTGCTAATATTTTAAAAATTTATAGGACCAAATTGAGATAAAAATTTAAAGGAAAAAATCGAAATTTGATATTAAGTTAAGGAAACACAAGAGAATTTTTGCCGAAAATTATATATATATATATATATATATATATATATATATATATATACAAATATTATTTTGAGAGACGAAAAACAGAATCATTGGTATTAAATTATGTTCAAACTCAAAACAAAGAAAATATAAATACATTGAATCGAAGTTTCAAAAAGCTCAAGAATTTGAATATGAATGTAAAATATTGAACTAGGAATGTAGGACTTTACCCCAAAGGGAGTCCTTACAGAAATTCTCAAAAGCTTAGGACAAAACCTAAGCCTAAGAGGGGGTTTGGAAATAGTTTTCAACCAGCAATAGACGCGCCTCAGTTAGAACCTCATTAGCTGCGTCATTGCCCCAAGCGCAAAGATACTTTTGCCAATTGTCTAAACTCTTTTTTTATATATGCTTCCACTCCATCTGATTTCTCTTTTCGGCGATGTGGGACTAATTGGGTGGATGTTAGAAGTACTGTTATTACCCAATAACCATTCTTTGCCTTCAACAAATGCACATTATTATTCCTCATTCATTAATCTCAAATACATTATGTTATTGTGGTTGGGGATGGTATGTTGCTAACTCTATGTCAAGTGGAGGTTTCTCGTCACGATAAGTGCTTACAAGCATTTTTCCTTTTCAGGCTTGTGGGTACAAAATACTATTGAAAGTAAGAGCAATATATTTTAGTGAAGGTGTATCCCTACGTAAAATTACTGGAAAACACAATTGAAAGCAAGAGCAATGTAGTTTAGTGAAGGTGTATCCCTGCGTACTATTATTGGAAACCTTTGATCCTGGAGTCATGTAACTGCCACATAAACATATTTTAACGGAGTTGAACGGTAATTGTAAAAAAAGATCAATGTTGCTAATATTTTAAAAACTTATAGGACCAAATTGGGATAAAAATTTAAAGGACTAAATTGAAATTTGATATTAAGTTAAGGAAACACAAGAGAATTTTTGCCGAAAATTATTATATATATATATATATATGTATGTATATATATATATATATATAAATACATATATTATTTTGAGAGACGAAAAACAGAATCCTTGGTATTAAATTATGTTCAAACTGAAAACAAGGAAAATAAAAACACATAGAATCGAAGTTTGAAAAAGCTCAAGAATATGAATATGAATGTAAAATATTGAACTAGGAATGTAGGACTTTACCCCAAAGGGAGTCCTTACAGAAATTCTCAAAAGCTTAGGACAAAACCTAAGCCTAAGAGGGGGTCTGGAAATAGTTTTCAACCAGCAATAGACGCGCCTCAGTTAGAACCTCATTAGCTGCGTCATTGCCCCAAGCGCAAAGATACTTTTGCCAATTGTCGAAACTCTTTTTTTATATATGCTTCCACTCCATCTGATTTCTCTTTTCGGCGATGTGGGACTAACTGGGTGGAACTTAGAAGTACTGTTATTACCCAATAACCATTCTTTGCCTTCAACAAATGCACATTATTATTCCTCATTCATTACACTCAACTACATTCTAATATTGTGGTTGGGGATGGCATGTTGCTAACTCTATGGCAAGTGGAGGTTTCTCGTCTCAATAGAGTGCTTACAAGAATTTTTCCTTTTCAGGCTTGTGGGTATAAAATACTATTGAAAGCAAGAGCAATATATTTTAGTGAAGGTGTATCCCTACGTAAAATTACTGGAAAATACTATTGAAAGCAAGAGCAATGTATTTTAGTGAAGGTGTATCCCTGTGTAATATTATTGGAAACCTTTGATCCTGGAGTCGTGTAACTACCACATAAGCATATTTTAACGGAGTTGAACGGTAATTGTAAAAAAAGAACAATGTTGCTAATATTTTAAAAATTTATAGGACCAAATTGAGATAAAAATAAATCGAAATTTGATATTAAGTTAAGGAAACACAAGAGAATTTTTGCCGAAAATTATATATATATATATACAAATATTATTTTGAGAGACGAAAAACAGAATCATTGGTATTAAATTATGTTCAAACTCAAAACAAAGAAAATATAAATACATTGAATCGAAGTTTCAAAAAGCTCAAGATTATGAATATGAATGTAAAATATTGAACTAGGAATGTAGGACTTTACCCCAAAGGGAGTCCTTACAGAAATTCTCAAAAGCTTAGGACAAAACCTAAGCCTAAGAGGGGGTTTGGAAATAGTTTTCAACCAGCAATAGACGCGCCTCAGTTAGAACCTCATTAGCTGCGTCATTGCCCCAAGCGCAAAGATACTTTTGCCAATGTCGAAACTCTTTTTTTATATATGCTTCCACTCCATCTGATTTCTCTTTCCGGCGATGTGGGACTAACTGGGTGGAACTTTGAAGTACTGTTATTACCCAATAACCATTCTTTGCCTTCAACAAATGCACATTATTATTCCTCATTCATTACTCTCAACTACATTCTGATATTGTGGTTGGGGATGGCATGTTGCTAACTCTATGGCAAGTGGAGGTTTCTCGTCTCAATAGAGTGCTTACAAGAATTTTTCCTTTTCAGGCTTGTGGGTACAAAATACTATTGAAAGCAAGAGCAATATATTTTAGTGAAGGTGTGTCCCTACGTAAAATTACTGGAAAATACTATTGAAAGCAAGAGAAATGTATTTTAGTGAAGGTGTATCCCAGTGTAATATTATTGGAAACCCTTGATCCTGGAGTCGTGTAACTGCCACATAAGCATATTTTAACGGAGTTGAACGGTAATTGTAAAAAAAGATCAATGCTGCTAATATTTTAAAAATTTATAGGACCAAATTGAGATAAAAATTTAAAGGAAAAAATCGAAATTTGATATTAAGTTAAGGAAACACAAGAGAAATTTTGCCGAAAATTATATATATATATATATATATATATATATATATAAATATATATATATATATATATATATATATATATATATAAATATATATATATATATACAAATATTATTTTGAGAGACGAAAAACAGAATCATTGGTATTAAATTATGTTCAAACTCAAAACAAAGAAAATATAAATACATTGAATCGAAGTTTCAAAAAGCTCAAGATTATGAATATGAATGTAAAATATTGAACTAGGAATGTAGGACTTTACCCCAAAGGGAGTCCTTACAGAAATTCTCAAAAGCTTAGGACAAAACCTAAGCCTAAGAGGGGGTTTGGAAATAGTTTTCAACCAGCAATAGACGCGCCTCAGTTAGAACCTCATTAGCTGCGTCATTGCCCCAAGCGCAAAGATACTTTTGCCAATGTCGAAACTCTTTTTTTATATATGCTTCCACTCAATTTGATTTCTCTTTCCGGCGATGTGGGACTAACTGGGTGGAACTTTGAAATACTGTTATTACCCAATAACCATTCTTTGCCTTCAACAAATGCACATTATTATTCCTCATTCATTACTCTCAACTACATTCTGATATTGTGGTTGGGGATGGCATGTTGCTAACTCTATGGCAAGTGGAGGTTTCTCGTCTCAATAGAGTGCTTACAAGAATTTTTCCTTTTCAGGCTTGTGGGTACAAAATACTATTGAAAGCAAGAGCAATATATTTTAGTGAAGGTGTGTCCCTACGTAAAATTACTGGAAAATACTATTGAAAGCAAGAGAAATGTATTTTAGTGAAGGTGTATCCCTGTGTAATATTATTGGAAACCTTTGATCCTGGAGTCGTGTAACTGCCACATAAGCATATTTTAACGGAGTTGAACGGTAATTGTAAAAAAAGATCAATGCTGCTAATATTTTAAAAATTTATAGGACCAAATTGAGATAAAAATTTAAAGGAAAAAATCGAAATTTGATATTAAGTTAAGGAAACACAAGAGAATTTTTGCCGAAAATTATATATATATATATATATATATATATATATATATATATATATATATATATATATATACAAATATTATTTTGAGAGACGAAAAACAGAATCATTGGTATTAAATTATGTTCAAACTCAAAACAAAGAAAATATAAATACATTGAATCGAAGTTTCAAAAAGCTCAAGAATATGAATATGAATGTAAAATATTGAACTAGGAATGTAGGACTTTACCCCAAAGGGAGTCCTTACAGAAATTCTCAAAAGCTTAGGACAAAACCTAAGCCTAAGAGGGGGTCTGGAAATAGTTTTCAACCAGCAATAGACGCGCCTCAGTTAGAACCTCATTAGCTGCGTCATTGCCCCAAGCGCAAAGATACTTTTGCCAATTGTCGAAACTCTTTTTTTATATATGCTTCCACTCCATCTGATTTCTCTTTCCGGCGATGTGGGACTAACTGGGTGGAACTTAGAAGTACTGTTATTACCCAATAACCATTCTTTGCCTTCAACAAATGCACATTATTATTCCTCATTCATTACACTCAACTACATTCTGATATTGTGGTTGGGGATGGCATGTTGCTAACTCTCTGGCAAGTGGAGGTTTCTCGTCTCAATAGAGTGCTTACAAGAATTTTTCCTTTTCAGGCTTGTGGGTACAAAATACTATTGAAAGCAAGAGCAATATATTTTAGTGAAGGTGTATCCCTACGTAAAATTACTGGAAAATACTATTGAAGGCAAGAGCAATGTATTTTAGTGAAGGTGTATCCCTGTGTAATATTATTGGAAACCTTTGATCCTGGAGTCGTGTAACTACCACATAAGCATATTTTAACGGAGTTGAACTGTAATTGTAAAAAAAGAACAATGTTGCTAATATTTTAAAAATTTATAGGACCAAATTGAGATAAAAATAAATCGAAATTTGATATTAAGTTAAGGAAACACAAGAGAATTTTTGCCGAAAATTATATATATATACAAATATTATTTTGAGAGACGAAAAACAGAATCATTGGTATTAAATTATGTTCAAACTCAAAACAAAGAAAATATAAATACATTGAATCGAAGTTTCAAAAAGCTCAAGATTATGAATATGAATGTAAAATATTGAACTAGGAATGTAGGACTTTACCCCAAAGGGAGTCCTTACAGAAATTCTCAAAAGCTTAGGACAAAACCTAAGCCTAAGAGGGGGTTTGGAAATAGTTTTCAACCAGCAATAGACGCGCCTCAGTTAGAACCTCATTAGCTGCGTCATTGCCCCAAGCGCAAAGATACTTTTGCCAATGTCGAAACTCTTTTTTTATATATGCTTCCACTCCATCTGATTTCTCTTTCCGGCGATGTGGGACTAACTGGGTGGAACTTTGAAGTACTGTTATTACCCAATAACCATTCTTTGCCTTCAACAAATGCACATTATTATTCCTCATTCATTAATCTCAATTACATTATGTTACTGTGGTTGGGGATGGCATGTTGCTAACTCTATGTCAAGTGGAGGTTTCTCGTCACGATAGAGTGCTTACAAGCATTTTTCCTTTTCAGGCTTGTGGGTACAAAATACTATTGAAAGCAAGAGCAATATATTTTAGTGAAGGTGTATCCCTACGTAAAATTACTAGAAAACACAACTGAAAGCAAGAGCAATGTAGTTTAGTGAAGGTGTATCCCTGCGTAATATTATGGGAAACCATTGATCCTGGAGTCATGTAACAGCCACATTAGCATATTTTAACGGAGTTGAAGGGTAATTGTAAAAAAGATCAATGTTGCTAATATTTTAAAAACCTAAAGGACCAAATTGATAAAACAATTTAAAGGAATAAATTGAGATTTGATATTAAGTTAAGGAAACCCAAGAGAAGTTTTTCCAAAAATAATATATATATACAAATATTATTTTGAGAGACGAAAAACAGAATCATTGGTATTAAATTATGTTTAAACTCAAAACAAAAAAAATATAAATACATTGAATCGAAGTTTCAAAAAGCTCAAGAATATGAATATGAATGTAAAATATTGAACTAGGAATGTACGACTTTACCCCTAAGGGAGTCCTTACAGAAATTCTCAAAAGCTTAATTAGGGCAAAACCTAAGCTTAAGAGGGGGTTTGGAAATAGTTTTCAACCAGCAATAGACACGCCTCGGTTAGAACCTCATTAGCTGCGTCATTGCCCCAAGCGCAAAGATGCTTTTGCCAAATGTCGAAACTCTTTTTTTATATATGCTTGCACTCCATCGGATTTCCTTTTTCGGCGATGTGGGACTAACTGTGTGGAACTTAGAAGTATTATTATTACCCAATCACCACTCTTTGTCTTCAACAAATGCAGATTACTATTCCTCATTCATTACTCAGTACTACATTCTGATATTGTGGTTGGGGCTTGTTGCTAACTCTATGGCAAGTGGAGGTTTCTCGTCTCGATAGTGTGCTTACAAGCATTTGTCCTTTTCAGGCTTGTGGGTACAAAATACTATTGAAAGCAAGAGCAATATATTTTAGTCAAGGTGTATCCCTACGTAAAATTACTGGAAAATACTATTGAAGGCAAGAGCAATGTATTTTAGTGAAGGTGTATCCCTGCGTACTATTATTGGAAACCTTTGATCCTGGAGTCATGTAACTGCCACATAAGCATATTTTAACGGAGTTGAACGGTAACTGTAAAAAAAGATCAATGTTGCTAATATTTTAAAAATTTATAGGACCAAATTGAGATAAATATTTAAAGGAATAAATTGAAATATGATATTAAGTTAAGGAAACACAAGAGAATTTTTGCCGAAAATTATATATATATATGTATGTATATATATATCAGTATATATATTGTTTTGAGAGACGAAAAACAGAATCCTTGGTATTAAATTATGTTCAATCTCAAAACAAGGAAAATAAAAATACATAGAATCGAAGTTTGAAAAAGCTCAAGAATATGAATGTAAAATATTGAACTAGGAATGTTGGACTTTACCCCAAAGGGAGTCCTTACAGAAATTCTCAAAAGCTTAGGACAAAACCTAAGCCTAAGAGGGGTTTGGAAATAGTTTTCAACCAGCAATAGACGCGCCTCAGTTAGAACCTCATTTGCTGCGTCATTGCCCCAAGCGCAAAGATACTTTTGCCAATTGTCGAAACTCTTTTTTTATATATGCTTCCACTCCATCTGATTTCTCTTTTCGGGGATGTGGGACTAACTGGGTGGAAGTTAGAAGTACTGTTATTACCCAATAACCATTCTTTGCCTTCAACAAATGAAAATTATTATTCCTCATTCATTAATCTCAACTACATTATGTTATTGTGGTTGGGGATGGCATGTTGCTAACTCTATGTCAAGTGGGGGTTTCTCGTCACGATAGAGTGCTTACAAGCATTTTTCCTTTTCGGGCTTGTGGGTACAAAATACTATTGAAAGCAAGAGCAATATATTTTAGTGAAGGTGTATCCCTACGTAAAATTACTGGAAAACACAATTGAAAGCAAGAGCAATGTATTTTAGTGAAGGTGTATCCCTGCGTAATATTATTGGAAACCTTTGATCCTGGAGCCATGTAACTGCCACATAAGCATATTTTAACGGAGTTGAACGCTAATTGTAAAAAAAGATCAATGTTGCTAATATTTTAAAAATTTATAGGACCAAATTGAGATAAAAATTCAAAGGAATAAATCGAAATTTGATATTAAGTTAAGGAAACACAAGAGAAATTTTACCGAAAATTATATATATATATATATATATATATATATATATATACAAATATTATTTTGAGAGATTGAAGATACAAGTTCAGCTGAACTTCTACCGGAAACCCGTGTAACCCACCTTCAGTGATTACCATATATCTCCCTGTACATATATTATTTTGAGAGACGAAAAACAGAATCCTTGGTATTAAATTATGTTCAAACTCAAAACAAAGAAAATATAAATACATTGAATCGAAGTTTCAAAAAGTCCAAGAATATGAATATGAATGTAAAATATTGAACTAGGAATGTAGGACTTTACCCCAAAGGGAGTCCTTACAGAAATTCTCAAAAGCTTAGGACAAAACCTAAGCCTAAGAGGGGGTTTGGAAATAGTTTTCAACCAGCAATAGACGCGCCTCAGTTAGAACCTCATTAGCTGCGTCATTGCCCCAAGCGCAAAGATACTTTTGCCAATGTCGAAACTCTTTTTTTATATATGCTTCCACTCAATCTGATTTCTCTTTCCGGCGATGTGGGACTAACTGGGTGGAACTTTGAAGTACTGTTATTACCCAATAACCATTCTTTGCCTTCAACAAATGCACATTATTATTCCTCATTCATTACTCTCAACTACATTCTGATATTGTGGTTGGGGATGGCATGTTGCTAACTCTATGGCAAGTGGAGGTTTCTCGTCTCAATAGAGTGCTTACAAGAATTTTTCCTTTTCAGGCTTGTGGGTACAAAATACTATTGAAAGCAAGAGCAATATATTTTAGTGAAGGTGTGTCCCTACGTAAAATTACTGGAAAATACTATTGAAAGCAAGAGAAATGTATTTTAGTGAAGGTGTATCCCTGTGTAATATTATTGGAAACCTTTGATCCTGGAGTCGTGTAACTGCCACATAAGCATATTTTAACGGAGTTGAACGGTAATTGTAAAAAAAGATCAATGCTGCTAATATTTTAAAAATTTATAGGACCAAATTGAGATAAAAATTTAAAGGAAAAAATCGAAATTTGATATTAAGTTAAGGAAACACAAGAGAATTTTTGCCGAAAATTATATATATATATATATATATATATATATATATATATATATATACAAATATTATTTTGAGAGACGAAAAACAGAATCATTGGTATTAAATTATGTTCAAACTCAAAACAAAGAAAATATAAATACATTGAATCGAAGTTTCAAAAAGCTCAAGAATATGAATATGAATGTAAAATATTGAACTAGGAATGTAGGACTTTACCCCAAAGGGAGTCCTTACAGAAATTCTCAAAAGCTTAGGACAAAACCTAAGCCTAAGAGGGGGTCTGGAAATAGTTTTCAACCAGCAATAGACGCGCCTCAGTTAGAACCTCATTAGCTGCGTCATTGCCCCAAGCGCAAAGATACTTTTGCCAATTGTCGAAACTCTTTTTTTATATATGCTTCCACTCCATCTGATTTCTCTTTCCGGCGATGTGGGACTAACTGGGTGGAACTTAGAAGTACTGTTATTACCCAATAACCATTCTTTGCCTTCAACAAATGCACATTATTATTCCTCATTCATTACACTCAACTACATTCTGATATTGTGGTTGGGGATGGCATGTTTGCTAACTCTCTGGCAAGTGGAGGTTTCTCGTCTCAATAGAGTGCTTACAAGAATTTTTCCTTTTCAGGCTTGTGGGTACAAAATACTATTGAAAGCAAGAGCAATATATTTTAGTGAAGGTGTATCCCTACGTAAAATTACTGGAAAATACTATTGAAAGCAAGAGCAATGTATTTTAGTGAAGGTGTATCCCTGTGTAATATTATTGGAAACCTTTGATCCTGGAGTCGTGTAACTACCACATAAGCATATTTTAACGGAGTTGAACGGTAATTGTAAAAAAAGAACAATGTTGCTAATATTTTAAAAATTTATAGGACCAAATTGAGATAAAAATAAATCGAAATTTGATATTAAGTTAAGGAAACACAAGAGAATTTTTGCCGAAAATTATATATATATACAAATATTATTTTGAGAGACGAAAAACAGAATCATTGGTATTAAATTATGTTCAAACTCAAAACAAAGAAAATATAAATACATTGAATCGAAGTTTCAAAAAGCTCAAGATTATGAATATGAATGTAAAATATTGAACTAGGAATGTAGGACTTTACCCCAAAGGGAGTCCTTACAGAAATTCTCAAAAGCTTAGGACAAAACCTAAGCCTAAGAGGGGGTTTGGAAATAGTTTTCAACCAGCAATAGACGCGCCTCAGTTAGAACCTCATTAGCTGCGTCATTGCCCCAAGCGCAAAGATACTTTTGCCAATGTCGAAACTCTTTTTTTATATATGCTTCCACTCCATCTGATTTCTCTTTCCGGCGATGTGGGACTAACTGGGTGGAACTTTGAAGTACTGTTATTACCCAATAACCATTCTTTGCCTTCAACAAATGCACATTATTATTCCTCATTCATTAATCTCAATTACATTATGTTACTGTGGTTGGGGATGGCATGTTGCTAACTCTATGTCAAGTGGAGGTTTCTCGTCACGATAGAGTGCTTACAAGCATTTTTCCTTTTCAGGCTTGTGGGTACAAAATACTATTGAAAGCAAGAGCAATATATTTTAGTGAAGGTGTATCCCTACGTAAAATTACTAGAAAACACAACTGAAAGCAAGAGCAATGTAGTTTAGTGAAGGTGTATCCCTGCGTAATATTATGGGAAACCATTGATCCTGGAGTCATGTAACAGCCACATAAGCATATTTTAACGGAGTTGAAGGGTAATTGTAAAAAAAGATCAATGTTGCTAATATTTTAAAAACCTAAAGGACCAAATTGAGAAAACAATTTAAAGGAATAAATTGAGATTTGATATTAAGTTAAGGAAACCCAAGAGAAGTTTTTCCAAAAATAATATATATATACAAATATTATTTTGAGAGACGAAAAACAGAATCATTGGTATTAAATTATGTTCAAACTCAAAACAAAAAAAATATAAATACATTGAATCGAAGTTTCAAAAAGCTCAAGAATATGAATATGAATGTAAAATATTGAACTAGGAATGTAGGACTTTACCCCTAAGGGAGTCCTTACAGAAATTCTCAAAAGCTTAATTAGGGCAAAACCTAAGCTTAAGAGGGGGTTTGGAAATAGTTTTCAACCAGCAATAGACACGCCTCGGTTAGAACCTCATTAGCTGCGTCATTGCCCCAAGCGCAAAGATGCTTTTGCCAAATGTCGAAACTCTTTTTTTATATATGCTTGCACTCCATCGGATTTCCTTTTTCGGGGATGTGGGACTAACTGTGTGGAACTTAGAAGTATTATTATTACCCAATCACCACTCTTTGTCTTCAACAAATGCAGATTATTATTCCTCAATCATTACTCAGTACTACATTCTGATATTGTGGTTGGGGCTTGTTGCTAACTCTATGGCAAGTGGAGGTTTCTCGTCTCGATAGTGTGCTTACAAGCATTTGTCCTTTTCAGGCTTGTGGGTACAAAATACTATTGAAAGCAAGAGCAATATATTTTAGTCAAGGTGTATCCCTACGTAAAATTACTGGAAAATACTATTGAAGGCAAGAGCAATGTATTTTAGTGAAGGTGTATCCCTGCGTACTATTATTGGAAACCTTTGATCCTGGAGTCATGTAACTGCCACATAAGCATATTTTAACGGAGTTGAACGGTAACTGTAAAAAAAGATCAATGTTGCTAATATTTTAAAAATTTATAGGACCAAATTGAGATAAATATTTAAAGGAATAAATTGAAATATGATATTAAGTTAAGGAAACACAAGAGAATTTTTGCCGAAAATTATATATATATATATGTATGTATATATATATCAGTATATATATTGTTTTGAGAGACGAAAAACAGAATCCTTGGTATTAAATTATGTTCAATCTCAAAACAAGGAAAATAAAAATACATAGAATCGAAGTTTGAAAAAGCTCAAGAATATGAATGTAAAATATTGAACTAGGAATGTTGGACTTTACCCCAAAGGGAGTCCTTACAGAAATTCTCAAAAGCTTAGGACAAAACCTAAGCCTAAGAGGGGTTTGGAAATAGTTTTCAACCAGCAATAGACGCGCCTCAGTTAGAACCTCATTTGCTGCGTCATTGCCCCAAGCGCAAAGATACTTTTGCCAATTGTCGAAACTCTTTTTTCATATATGCTTCCACTCCATCTGATTTCTCTTTTCGGGGATGTGGGACTAACTGGGTGGAAGTTAGAAGTACTGTTATTACCCAATAACCATTCTTTGCCTTCAACAAATGAAAATTATTATTCCTCATTCATTAATCTCAACTACATTATGTTATTGTGGTTGGGGATGGCATGTTGCTAACTCTATGTCAAGTGGGGGTTTCTCGTCACGATAGAGTGCTTACAAACATTTTTCCTTTTCGGGCTTGTGGGTACAAAATACTATTGAAAGCAAGAGCAATATATTTTAGTGAAGGTGTATCCCTACGTAAAATTACTGGAAAACACAATTGAAAGCAAGAGCAATGTATTTTAGTGAAGGTGTATCCCTGCGTAATATTATTGGAAACCTTTGATCCTGGAGTCATGTAACTGCCACATAAGCATATTTTAACGGAGTTGAACGGTAATTGTAAAAAAAGATCAATGTTGCTAATATTTTAAAAATTTATAGGACCAAATTGAGATAAAAATTCAAAGGAATAAATCGAAATTTGATATTAAGTTAAGGAAACACAAGAGAAATTTTACCGAAAATTATATATATATATATATATATATATATATATATATATATATATATATATACAAATATTATTTTGAGAGATTGAAGATACAAGTTCAGCTGAACTTCTACCGGAAACCCGTGTAACCCACCTTCAGTGATTACCATATATCTCCCTGTACATATATTATTTTGAGAGACGAAAAACAGAATCCTTGGTATTAAATTATGTTCAAACTCAAAACAAAGAAAATATAAATACATTGAATCGAAGTTTCAAAAAGTCCAAGAATATGAATATGAATGTAAAATATTGAACTAGGAATGTAGGACTTTACCCCAAAGGGAGTCCTTATGTAACACCCCGGTATATTTAACTTGTAAAAATACCAAAGCGTGCCAAAATATAAACATCAGAGATAATAATTTCCTGCTTAGACACTGAATACCATTATAAAATTTTGCTGAAATACAACATAACCATCTTATACACAAATAAGATCATACGGTACTCAGACCATAACTGTCAGCAACTGTGGTAATCAGAGTCATACAAGAAAGCGGAAAAGGATAAACAAAACACTAATGCCATAGTGTTGTAATACATAGGCAACAGAAGGAAAATAAACTTGAACATAAAGCTAAGTCATCTTTCTCCTCCCGGGGCAACCTACTCGTGCCTCTGAGGTTTCTTCTGTCCCTGTTTATCTGTAAAACAACAACATTTAAACAGTGAGATACAATCTCAGTGAGTTCTACCGAGACCCCTACTAACGCTCTCGGTCCAGTTAAAACATTGTTAACTCAACACGGCATCGACTGCGCGAACGCTAACTCCCGATGAACCGCATTATTTTACTTTACAAATTACATTCTTTTAATTTAGCACGACACCGACCCCAGCTTTGGTAATCCCGGTGACTCGTACTAGTCAACATAGTATGATACCAGCCCCAGCTTTGGTAATCCCGGTAACCATACCATTGATATATTTAGAATGACACCGACCCCAGCTTTGGTAATCCCGGCGACCATTCTTTCTAATTTTAACACGGTACCGGCCCCAGCTTTGGTAATCCCGGTAACCCGCTTCATAACTTTATTACAGCACCGACCCCAGCTTTGGTAATCCCGGTGAACTGTTCTATAACTGTGACATAACACCGACCCCAGCTTTGGTAATCCCGGTGAACCCCTTTACCAATAGTACTTTCCCTAATGGCTTACGGGCCTAGGGTAAGGGATCATGACTTCCCCGCCTAGTATGTCAACCTCATGGGTCGTCACCCAAACTCGATCTAGTATATATATATATATATATCCACCCGCATTTGGGCTAACTCCTATATTCGATATAATTTATATATCATGAGTCCTAGACCGTTTTAGATGATTTAACAATCATCCCGTGTCATTTATACAATATCACATAGGACTCATAGTCCGCTTTCTATTCGATAAAAACATTAAGTCCACATTCGCTCTCGCATACTAACTCGACACTTTTCAACATAATTTTCAATATCAAAAACAGTTCATTTTGCCTTAAAAATAGAATATTCAGTTAGGCCTCTGAATAAGCTTTCCAACGCATCTTAGAACACCTCAATCGGGTTCCCGGATCAAAAGTTATCGCGAAACGAAAAACAGTGTTTGGTTGCTGAAATTCTGCCAACTGGCGCGCGAGTGGCGCGTGGCGCGTAAACGGCGCGCGAACGGCGCGCAAACGGCGCGCAAACGGCGCGCGAACAGACAGCAGGTTCTGCCAACCGGCGCGCGAGTGGCGCGTGGCGCGCAAACGGCACGCAAACAGACAGCAGGGGGGTCTGTCAAGGGCAGATTTTGGCGGTTTCGCGCGAAAACCGCGATTCCGCTCAATTCCGATTTTCGTTCCGATTGAAAACAGTTTTCACACACATATAATCAAACCCAATCAACATCAAACAATCAATCAAAATCTTAATCAAATCGAAGTTTATCAAAATACGACGATTTTCCAAATAACGGTTTTAAATCAAAATCTCTCGAATCAAATCACCAAAAATTCCATTTTAACGCGACGCAACCCGAGACTCGCCCCAATCGATTCCTAACCCGAATCAGACAATATCAAGTAATATTCCAGACCAGCGAAAGCGATAAAACAGTTAATCAATTAATTCGAAAAACAAAAGTCCTAAACGTGAGTAGAACTCACCCTTGAAGCGTGAACCACGATCGAGCCGAAATCACCGAGTAGCCACACGAACGCTCCCCGCTCCGGCGACACCCAATCCGCTTCCAAAGCTTCCCACTCGATCACGAAACCGCTTTTGACCGGAATACCGATTTCCCCGAAATTCTCCACGGATACTATTCATCTTCTTCAAGCTCAAATTCACTATTCATCCAAAAACCCCAAATTTGGATTCTCAAACCCTAACTCTCCCAACCTTCCAATCGAACATCAATCCGCTTTCCACCTTCATCGGGTTGCCTTCTAATCATCCGCAAACCATCACAATCATCATCAAAAACCGAAATCCTTCCCCAAAACCTTCAATGTTCGAAAATGGCAAAGTGAGAGAGAGTGAGTTGATCGTCACGAAATTGGTACCAAATCGAAGAGGAAGTAGCGCTGAACGTTTTTCGTGTTGGAAGGAAGTCGTTTCGTTGAGCGGAAGTACCCCCTTTTTCCTCTTCTTCTTCCTCCCCCTTTCTTTCTCTCTTCTTTTCTTTTTCTCTTCTCCTCTCTGTTTCTCGCCTCCTCTCTTCTTTCTTTCTTCTTTTTATTAATTCTTTCCTTTCACACTCACACACACACGTATAAACATATATTTATTTAATATATAATTGGTAACGCGGTCAAATTACCACATTGATCTAAATCTCTTATTTCGATTCCGAAACTTCCTTGATCCGTATTATCCGGTTAACGATCCGATGACAACCAATAAATAATTTTAGCACTCGATAAATTTACCAGTTAAGTACTAAATTAGTTTAATTGGGTTAACACCCAAATAATTTCATTAATTATTTTGAGGATGTTACACCTTACAGAAATTCTCAAAAGCTTTGGACAAAACCTAAGCCTAAGAGGGGGTTTGGAAATAGTTTTCAACCAGCAATAGACGCGCCTCAGTTAGAACCTCATTAGCTGCGTCCTTGCCCCAAGCGCAAAGATACTTTTGCCAATTGTCGAAACTCTTTTTTTATATATGCTTCCACTCCATCTAATTTCTCTTTTCGGCGATGTGGGACTAACTGGGTGGAACTTAGAAGTACTGTTAGTACCCAATAACCATTCTTTGCCTTCAACAAATGCACATTATTATTCCTCATTCATTACTCTCAACTACATTCTGATATTGTGGTTGGGGATAGCATGTTGCTAACTCTATGGCAAGTGGAGGTTTCTCCTCTCAATAGAGTGCTTACAAGCATTTGTCCTTTTCAGGCTTGTGGGTACAAAATACTATTGAAAGCAAGAGCAATATATTTTAGTGAAGGTGTATCCCTACGTAAAATTACCGGAAAATACTATTGAAAGCAAGAGCAATGTATTTTAGTGAAGGTGTATCCCTGCGTAATATTATTGGAAACCTTTGATCCTGGAGTCGTGTAACTGCCACATAAGCATATTTTAATGGAGTTGAACGGTAATTGTAAAAAAAGATCAATGTTGCTAATATTTTAAAAATTTATAGAACCAAATTGATATAAAAATTTAAAGGAATAAATCAAAATTTGATATTAAGTTAAGGAAACACAAGAGAATTTTTGCCGAAAATTATATATATATATATATATACAAATATTATTTTGAGAGACGAAAAACAGAATCCTTGGTATTAAATTATGTTCAAACTCAAAACAAATAAAATATAAATACATTGAATCGAAGTTTCAAAAAGTCCAAGAATATGAATATGAATGTAAAATATTGAACTAGGAATGTAGGATTTTACCCCATAGGGAGTCCTTACAGAAATTCTCAGAAGCTTAGGACAAAACCTAAGCCTAAGAGGGGGTTTGGAAATAGTTTTCAACCAGCAATAGACGCGCCTCAGTTAGAACCTCATTAGCTGCGTCATTGCCCCAAGCGCAAAGATACTTTTGCCAATTGTCAAAACTCTTTTTTTATATATGCTTCCACTCCATCTGATTTCTCTTTTCGGCGATGTGGGACTAACTGGGTGGAACTTAGAGGTACTGTTATTACCCAATAACCATTCTTTGCCATCAACAAATGCACATTATTATTCCTCATTCATTACTCTCTACTACATTCTGATATTGTGGTTGGGGATGGCTTGTTGCTAACTCTATGGCAAGTGTGCTTACAAGCATTTTTCCTTTTCAGGCTTGTGGGTACAAAATACTATTGAAAGCAAGAGAAATATATTTTAGTGAAGGTGTATCCCTACGTAAAATTACTGGAAAATACTATTGAAAGCAAGAGCAATGTATTTTAGTGAAGGTGTATCCCTGCGTAATATTATTGGAAACCTTTGATCCCGGAGTCATGTAACAGCCACATAAGCATATTTTAACGGAGTTGAACGGTAATTGTAAAAAATGATCAATGTTGCTAATATTTTAAAAACCTAAAGGACCAAATTGAGATAAAAATTTAAACGAATAAATTGAGATTTGATTTTATGTTAAGGAAACCCAAGAGTAGTTTTGCCAAAAATAATATATATATATATATATATATATATATATATATATATATATATATATATATATATATATATATGTATGTATAAATATACATATATTATTTTGAGCGACGAAAAATAGAATCCTTCGTAATAATCTATGTTCAAACTCAAAACAAAGAAAATATAAATACATTGAATCGAAGTTTTAAAAAGGTCAAGAATATGAATATGAATGTAAAATGTTGAAATAGTAATGTAGGACTTTACCCCTAAGGGAGTCCTTACAGAAATTCTCAAAAGCGTAGGGGAAAACCTAAGCCTAAGTGTAACACCCCGATAATTCTAACATGTAGAATCACCGAAATGCACTTCATGGCATACATCTGAGTAATTTCCAGTTATCGAAATATTGAACATAACTAAAACTTTTGATATTAAATACCAAATGGTTCAATGAACCTCATTACATGACATAAAAGTAATTAAGTCTCACGACTCAAAACTTATACAATCCTGATGTTCAATATTCAAAACGGAAATAGCGGAAACGATTTTACAACTTATACATAGATAGTTATACAATCGGTACTAAAATGCAACAAAGGGCAAAAGCCTAAACATAGGACTGAAACTCCAAATAACTCCAAGAGTCTCATCAGCTAGCCATGGATGTTGGCCTTAGCTTTCCCCTACTTCTCTGTAAAACCACAATATAAGAAGGGTGAGATAAACATTATCTCAGTGAGTCCTATCGAGACCCCTTACTAACTCTAGCAGTTCATTATTTCTTTTCTTTATACTCATGGCCATCCTAAGCGACACATGAAGTATATCCTGTAACGTCTAGCCCTACTAAGCAACTACTCGTTACATTAATTATTTTCTTTAACTTTTATGCTCATGGCCCTCCTAAGCGACACATGAAGCATATCATATTTTCATGATATTGGCACAACACCTCAAGCCTACCTTAGCATGGTTATTTCTATGGCTTTTGGTGAACCCATCCCACTAATTCAAGTGAGCAACATGAGAGCCTAGGATTTGGGGCTCATGACTTCCCCTCCCCTAGTATGCTAATAAACTTGGAGGATCGTCATCCTCGATATACTCAAAGTATACCATCTACCTTTCCCCGAGGGAAAGTAACTTGAATTGTTTTTACATGGATTGAAAGTGTATAATTCTATATATATACTTACAATCAAAGGACTTTACTTGACTTGACAGAACCCTAGGTTCGTTATATAACATGATTCGTTCACACTCGCGTTCACTATCGTTCGGTTTTCCAAACGTTCTTGACTTTCAAAACAGGGAATTCTATACTTTTAAACACACATCAGAATAGGTCTTTTAGTAAGCTTCAAAATGCAACTGAAAACACTTCAATCGGATTACCGGATCAAAAGTTATCACGAAAACAAAATCTACAAGTTTTGCTGAAATTTACACTGCGTCGCGACGCGAACAAGTTCCGTCGCGACGCGAAAAGTTACAGAAACATTTTCGTTGAAATTTTACAAAGGGTCGCGACGCGATGGGGCACGGGCCGCGACGCGATGGCTGCCTGATAGTTCAGAAACAGATTTTCGAAAATGCGATTTTGTTCCGTTCCGCTTTTAATCCGATACCAAGACTTCTTAGGATCTCCGAGGCTTGAAAACAGACATTCCAAACAATAATCCCAGTCCAGAGAAAGCGATTAAACAATCAATCAATCCACACAATTCAATCAATTCAATCGTTTATAAAATAACGGTTTCTCGATAAAACGATTTTTTCGTTAATTTTCACAAAGCGGATTTCACATGCATCAGTTCAGAAACTTAATGACTCAATATTAAAACGTCCCTAGCGAGTTATAGAACTCATAGATTGCGATGAAAATCGCAAAATCAACGAATCCGTGAGATGAAACGGTGAAATAACTTCACGAACGGTCCCCGTAACGGTTATACGCTATCCGCAAACGCTCGAAAACTGACCCAATCCTAACTTGGCTCCTACAACTTCGAGTTCAGCTACCAAATCTTCACCCTAATGCTTGAACAAGGTTTTAGTACTGAGTATCTAGCTTTAATCACAAAATGCAAGGCTTGGAAGGACCATTTTGACACTAGGAGCTTAAAAAGGTGAAGATGGTGAATGGTGGATAAGGAGGTGCTGATAGGGAAACTGGTATTAGTTGGAAGAGGAGAATGTGGGGATCAAGATGGTGGAGTTAGTTTAAACATGCATCCAGAATCATTCTTCCCCCTTGTCTTCTCTCCCTCTCGCATGCTCACTCTCTCTCCCTATCTCTCAAATCCTCTCTTCTTTTCTCTGATTTCAGTTTTCTGTTTTTTTGATAAAATGAGGATGTGTTTGAGGTATTGGCTCAGCTGGGTTCATTAATCCTATGTAAGGACCAAAATTCCCCTTCCCTCTAAGACACCCTTAATCTACTCACAACACATGATGATACCAAATCCTATTAACTTAACATGATATTTTTAATTAAGCATTACTATAGTTTTATTTGTAAAAAAAAATATCACCTAAGTTAATAATTTATGCTAATTAACCAACTCGTAATAAGCCTCATGTGCTAAATACTTGATTTAGCCAATAATTATATTAACCTCTTCGCTAATTTAATTAAATTAAATTAGCTAATTAGGGTATGTTACAATCACCCCAACTTTTAAAAATGTTGTCCTCAAAATTGACAAAACGTACCTCAATCGAAAAGATGGGCATATTTCACCCGCATGTTCTCCTCTATTTCCCATGTCGCTTCGTCGGGTGAGGCACCGTCCCATAGCACCCTGACTGGAGTAGGTTGATAAGATAAATCCGGTCGGATGTCAATCGACTCGTAACTCAATGGTTGACTCGGATCGGGAGTATACTTCCTCAACTGCGATACATGAAACACATCGTGCAATCTAGACAATGCTTGAGGTAATGCAATGCGATATGCTACTGGCCCAACTCGCTCGATAATTTAGAAAGGTCCAATATATCGAGGACTGAGCTTCTTCTCTCGCAAGGCAATACCGATACCAATGGTTGGAGAAAGTCTCAGAAATACATGATCTCCTTCTTTAAACTCTAGAGGCCTTCTTCTTTTATCGGCGTAACTCTTTTGCCGACTTTGAGCAATCTTCATTCTTTCTCTAATCTGTCGGATCTTTTCAGTAGTCTCACAGACTAAATCAGGACCCAACAATCTTTGCTCACCTACATCCCACCAACACAATGGTGTCCTACACTTCCTTCCATATAACGCTTCATATGGAGCCATTCTGATACTAGAATGGTAACTGTTGTTGTATGAAAATTCCACCAATGGAAGATGATCCTCTCATCGGCCTCCACTGTCAAGTACACATGCTCTCAACATATCTTCCGATGTCTGAATTGTTCTCTCCGTCTGTCCGTCTGTGTGTGGATGGTAAGCGGTGCTAGCACACACCGTTGTTCCCAACGCCATATTCAATGCTCTCCTGAATCGCGATGTGAACTTGGGATCACGATCGCAGACGATACTCGTAGGGATTTCGTGCAACCTCACAATGTTCTTGAGATACTCATCTGCTAACTTAGCAACTTTGTGATTCGAACGCACCGGAATAAAATGGGCGGACCTGGTCAAGCGATCCACCACTACCCAAATAGAATCATTTCCAGCTTGGGACCGTGGCAGTCCCATGACAAAATCCATAGAAATGTTTTCCCATTTCCATTCTGGCACATTCAACGGGTGTAACTGACCGGCTGGTTCCTGGTGCTCTATCTTGACCCTTTGACAAGTCAAGCATCGAGACACAAACTCTGCAACTTCTACTTTCATACCCGGCCACCAATACAACTGCTTCAAATCTCGATACATCTTGGTAGACCCAGGATGTATTGAGAACTGACTCTTATGAGCCTCTTCTAAAACTTGCCTCTTAATATCTTCATCATTCGGCACACAGATTCTACCATCAAAACAAATCACACCATCGCCATCTTCGGTGTAGTTTGGCAACCTCTTCTGTACTTGAAGCTCTAAATCAACCTCTTGGGTTGAGCGAATCAGATTTCTCAAGGAACTTGAAATCTGAATATGGCTCAACACCAACCTGTTCCTTCTTGGCTTCACTTTCAAAAGGTCTCTAAACGATTCCAACAACGCGATCTCATGAATCATCAACTCTGCAGTGTGGATAGACTTCCTACTCAAAGCATCGGCTACAACATTAGCTTTCCCCGGATGGTACTTCAATTCAAACTCATAATCTTTCAGAAACTCTACCCATCTTCTCTGCCTATTGTTCAGTTCCATTTGGTCAAATAAGTACTTAAGGCGTGTGGTCACTAAAGACTTCGAAACGAGAACAATACAGGTAATGTCTCCAAATCTTTAGGGCAAACACAATCGCCGCCAACTCTAAATCATGAGTTGGGTAATTCTCCTCATTCGGCTTCAACTGTCTGGAGGCATAAGCAACTACTTGTTGATTCTGCATAAGGACGCATCCCAAATCCTTACCAGAGGCGTCGCAATAGATTTGAAATCCTCTGGACGGATCTTGGAGAGTCAGGACAGGTGCAGAAGTCAAACGACTCTTCAATTCCGCAAAACAATCATCACAGCCTGAGTCCCAAACAAACGGCTGACCCTTGCGAGTTAACCGAGTGAGTGGAAGAACCAACTGGGAAAATCCTTGAATGAATCTCCGATAATACCCAGCTAATCCTAAGAAACTTCTCACTCTAGTAACCGTAGACGGTTGTTCCCAGTCTACCACAGCTTCAATCTTACTGGGGTCCACTGCAACACCAGCCTGAGATATCACATGGCCAAGAAATTTAACTTCACACATCCAAAAATCACATTTGGATGGCTTAGCATACAGCTTCTTATCTCGGAGTATGTTCAGGACAATTCGGAGATGCTGCACATGTTCCTCAATTGTCTTAGAGTATACCAAGATGTCATCAATGAATACCACAACAAACTGATCCAGGTAGGGATTAAAAATCCGATTCATATAGTCCATGAATATGGCTGGAGCATTGGTCAAGCCGAAGGGCATCACTACAAACTTGTAGTGTCCATACCTCGTACGGAAAGCGGTCTTCGAGATGTCCAAAGCTTGAAATCTGATTTGGTGATAGCTGGACCTCAAATCAATCTTTGAAAATACTGCAGCTTCCCTTAATTGGTCTAGCAAATCATCAATTCTCGGTAGAGGGTACTTGTTCTTGATAGTCACCTTATTCAATTGACGGTAATCAATGCACAATCTCATACTTCCGTCCTTCTTCTTGACGAGTAACACGAGAGCACCCCATGGTGAGGCACTCGGCCGGATAAACTGTTTGGAAATTAACTCTTCCAATTGGACTTTCAACTCTTTCAACTCTAACGGCGACATTCTATACGGAGCTATAGAAATTGGCCCAGTGCCCGGAACCAATATTATAGAGAACTCCACCTCACGATCCGGAGGTAACGAAGAAACTTCATCAGGAAACACATCAAAGCTTCTGCGACATTCTTGCACAGAAGATAGATCTAGACCTCTCTCAGAGGATGCAGACAACATCATGACATAAGCTTCTGCGCCTTGGAACAAATAGTTACTGGCTGAAGTGAAAGAAATAACAGCTTCAGAATTGGGCGGTTGTAGCTCCACTGACTCGGAGGCGAAACCGATAGTCCGATGAAAACAATCTATAGTCACATGGTTGGCAGTCATCCAACTCATACCTAGGACAACGTCCATACCCTTCATCGGCAAACAAACGAAGCCCACTACAAAATTTCTGTCTCCGATGGGTAGGAGACAATTCTCACATATCGCTTGAGTTTGAATGCTACCCTCAGCAGCAGTCTTGATGGAGATCGGTTGAGGCAAAGGAGTTAAGGCCAATCCCAACCGATCAACACAGATTTGAGATATAAAACAATGAGTTGCACCTGAATCATATAAAATACTAACGGAGTTATAGAAAAGAGATCCCATACCCCTTAGTAGATTATCTGATGGTGTGACCTTCTGAGCGTCCAAAGTGTAGACTCTCCCATGAGTTGTAGTAGTGGGGTCATCCTCTGCCTTCTTCTTCTCTGGGCAATTACTAATATAATGACCATACTTCTTGCAATAAAAACACTGGTTCGATCCCATCTGACACTAACCCTGATGGTATTTCCTACATTTGGGACACGTGCTGAATCTTGAGGAGTTTGACGACTGAACTTGCTTCCCTTTGTTGAAGTTGTGTCTGGGATCCATCTGATTGTTGGATGATCCAACATTTTTCTTATTCTGATTGAATACTTTCCTGCTTGCATATAACCTCTTCAAATCACTTTCAGCTATGTGAGCTTGCTGAACCATGGCGGCATAGTTGGTATATGCAAAAGAGCTCAGACTCTGAGCAATGTCCTCCCTTAACACATACTTGAACCTATCGGTCTTCCACTTGTCATTGGGAGCATACTCGACTAAACCGAAGAACTGATACAACTCTTTAAACTTAGTCGCGTACTGACCCACAGTTGAACCTCCTTGAGTGAGAGTTAGGAATTCCTTCTCCTTCTCAAACCTCATAGCTGTCGGGAAGAATTGTTCCAAAAATACCTGCCTGAAATGTTCCCAAGTCTGGGGAGTACCCATGGTGACCATCATGTTCCGAACATTAGACCACCAGTTGTGGGCCTCACCCTTCAGCATATGTGTTGCCAATCTCAGCTTGTCCTCTTCTCTATGTCATCCAACCAATGTTGGGCTTCCATGACATCTAGTCCTCCTTTGAACACAGATGGTTTCATCCTCAGAAATTCAGAATAAACTTGCCTTGGGTTAACCTGTGGCTCGGGGACTTGTTGGGGCTGAGCTTGAGCATTTTGCTGTAGTGCTACCATATCTTCTAGCATCTTCTGCTGCCTTTCCATCATGTTCTGCATCCAAGCAGCATGTGGATCAATTGGTGGGGTGTTCCTCGATCCTCCTGCCATAATTCTGCAAACGATACACCAAGTATTAAGTTGATCAGTCTCAATGTCTCTTAGTATCATAAGAAGTAAAATAGCAGAGTTACTCGAGGGACAAGACCACCCTAACTATCTAAGCCCGACTAGGTCGAACTGCTCTGATACCATAATGTAACACCCCGATAATTCTAACATGTAGAATCACCGAAATGCACTTCATGGCATACATCACCGTAATTTCCAGTTATCAAAATATTGAACATAACTAAAACTTTTGATATTAAATACCAAATGGTTCAATGAACCTCATTACATGACATAATAGTAATTAAGTCTCACGACTTAAAACTTATACGATCCTGATGTTCAATATTCAAAATGGAAATAGCGGAAACGATTTTACAACTTATACATAGATAGTTATACAATCGATACTAAAATCCGACATCTGAATAGGTCTTTTAATAAGCTTCAAAACGTTCACTATCGCGTTCTTGACTTTCAATCGCGTTCACTATCGTTCGGTTTTCCAAACGTTCATCTGAATAGATAGTTATACATAGATAGTTATACAATCGCGTTCAATATCGTTCGGTTTTCCAAATGTTCTTGACTTTCAAAACAGGGCATTTTATACTTTTAAACACACATCTGAATAGGACTTTTAATAAGCTTCAAAACGCAACTGAAACACTTCAATTGGATTACCAGATCAAAAGTTATCGCGAAAACAAAATCGACAAGTTTTGTTGAAATTTACACTGCGTCGCGACGCGAACAGGTTCTGTCGCGACGTGAAAAGTTACAGAAAGATTTTCGTTGAAATTTTACAAAGGGTCGCGACGCGATGGGGCACGGGTCGTGACGCGATGGCTACCTGATAGTTCAGAAACAGATTTTCGAAAATGCGATTTTCTTCCGTTCCGCTTTTAATCCGATACCAAGACTTCTTAGGATCTCCGAGACTTGAAAACAAACATTCCAAAAAATAATCCCAGTCCAGAGAAAGCAATTAAACAATCAATCAATCCACACAATTCAATCAATTCAATCGTTTATAAAAATAATGGTTTCTCGATAAAACGGTTTTTTTGCTAATTTTCACAAAGCGAATTTCACATGCATCAGTTCAAAAACTTAATGACTCAATATTAAAACGTCCCTAGCGAGTTATAGAACTCACCGATTGCGATGAAAATCGCAAAATCAACGAATCCTCGAGATGAAACGATGAAATAACTTCACGAACGGTCCCCGTAACAGTTATGCGCTATCCCCAAACGCTCGAAAACTGACCCAATCTGTAACATCCCAAATTTTTAAAATAACATTATAAGTGGATTTTATATAATTTCTAGTCGAGGGAATTAATAATTCGCAATTCAGAATCGGTCGAATCGAGAAATTTTATGCCGAGTAAATAACTGTAGAGTTAGTGGGGGGTCTTGGCCTAAAAACCTTGAATAAGTGAGCTAAGGGCATTATGGTCCTTTCCCAACCATAACACCCTCAGCCCAACTGAAACAACACAACCCTCATCTCCCCTCATTTCATTCATTCAACAACTAAAAAGAAAGAAAAGGAAAACAGAAGCAAAGAGAAGAGAAGAGAGGTGAGGTCGAGAGAGAGATAGTGGAGACCAAGGAGGGATCCTTCAACAATCTGCCATGCATGTAAGTCCTCCATGTCTCATCCTTCTCAAATTTTGATTTCCCTTCCTTTGATCTAAGTTTCTGAACCTCATTCATCCTGCTCCCCATCTTGCCATTTTCGATGCTTGGAGCTCAAAGTGGTCAACAATGGAGTTTTTAGCTACTTGGTGGTGTTTCATGTGAAATAGGAGCTAAGGAGGAGTATATTCAGGAGCTACATTGTAGATTGGGAGCTGTTCTGAAGAGAATTGGTTGCTGGATTCGAAGTGGATAGAAGTGTTGTTGCGGTCTTGAAGCGGTTGAGTTCTAGCGGGGATTATTTGTGGGTTACGATTCGGTGACTTCGTCTCTCGACTCAACTCACGGGATTTCTACGTATCGGTGAGTTCTAATCACGATTAGGGATATAATGTTGTTCTGGACAAATTGTGTTTTGTTCTCACGACAAAGTTTTGGGTCCGAGGCGTTTTATCGAGTCGAAAACCGTTTTCGTCAAATAAATGAAAATTTACGGTTTTCACGAAATTATGTATATCTATATTCTGTTTGTGTATTGGAATTTGATCTGAATTATGTTGCTAAACATCTGTTTTTAAGTCTCGGAAGTCACGGAATGTCTCGGTGACGATTTGGGAGCGATTTGGGAAAAAACGGGGTTTTAGAAAAGCGGTTTCCAACCTATCTGTCAAGGGTCGCGTCGCGACCCGTGGTCCATCGCCTCGCGACCCTAGTGAATTTTATCACGCAAAAGTTTCTGTCCTTTTCCCGTCGCGACGGTATCTGTTCGCGTCGCGACGGTTTGCAGTTTTCACTAAAAAGTCCCTGAACTTGTTTTCGCAATAACTTTTGATCCGGGAACCCGATTTAGGTGTTCTCAGGTGCGTTGGAAAGCTTATTCAAAGACCTGTCTATAGTTGTATAGTTTGGTTTGGAAAGTACACTGTATTTGAAGGTCAAAACTGTTTTCAAAACCGAAACTTAGACCGCGTGTGAGATAATGTTTTTGGCATAACAAACCGGATCGTGGATCCTTCTCGACGCTATGATTATAACGCCGGATGTCAAACTTTGAATTCATCAAAACGGGTTATAGATCAATAATAGATATAGATATCTAAAACTTGAAATATGGTCCAATGCGGACATGATGTATATTTTATTATATATCGCGTTGGGTGACGACCCGACAAGTAGCATACTAGGGAGGGAAGTCATGATCCCTTACCTAGGCCCTGTATACGTTTTGGCGTGATCAATTCGTGGGTTATCGGGATTCGTAGTCGTTGTGCAGCCGATTTATGCTAAACCAAATTGAGAACACGATTTGCCGGGATTCGTAGTCGTTGTACAGTTGGCATTTCAACTGATAGTTTATGATTTGGGATTCGTAGTCGCTGTACAACCGTTTCATGCTAAGCTAAGATAAGAACACGATTTGCCGGGATTCGTAGTTGTTGTACAGTCGGCATTTCGATTTGTAGCTTGTTATGGCTATTAAGAATATGTTGTAACGGTTTAATAATTAAACCGAGTGTCAGTGAGGGGGCACGGTAGAGCTCACCGAGATATGTTATCTCACCCTATCATTGTTGTTGTTTTTCAGAGAAGCAGGGAAAGAAGAAGACTGTCAGGCACGAGTAGGTGACATGCTCTTGGAGATGTCAAGGACCTAGTCTTGATCCTCTTATGTTTCCTTTTGCTGTCTTTGTCATGGTTGTATGACTTGTATCATTTATGAGTTGTACAAACCGTATTTGTGTTCCCTTTTTTAGTTATTGAACTCGGATGTTGTAATCCTTTCGGCTATGGACCGAGTAACTTCTATTATATGAAGTCGGGATGTTCCGAATGTTATGTTTAATTTCGGAAAAAGTTTATATGTTCAATAATTATCCAGGAACTGTGTCCTCTGATTATTGCTATAATTGTGCATTTCGGTGTATCTACACGTTAGAAATATCGGGGTGTTACACAATCGAACTTGGCTCCTACAACTTCGAGTTCAGCTACCAATTCTTCACCCTAATGCTTGAACAAGGTTTTAGTACTGAGTATCCAGCTTTAATCACAACATGCAAGGCTTGGAAGGACCATTTTAACACTAGGAGCTTAAAAAGGTGAAGATGGTGAATGGTGGATAAGGAGGTGCTGATAGGGAAACTGGTATCAGTTGGAAGAGGAGAATGTGGGGATCAAGATGGTGGAGTTAGTTTAAACATGCATCCAGAATCATTCTTCCCCCTTGTCTTCTCTCCCTCTCGCATGCTCACTCTCTCTCCCTATCTCTCAAATCCTCTCTTCTTTTCTCTGATTTCAGTTTTCTGTTTTTTTGATAAAATGAGGATGTGTTTGAGGTATTGGCTCAGCTGGGTTCATTAATCCTATGTAAGTACCAAAATGCACCTTCCCTCTAAGACACCCTTAATCTACTCACAACACATGATGATACCAAATCCTATTAACTTAACATGATATTTTTAATTAAGCATTACTATAGTTTTATTTGTAAAAAAAAAATATCACCCAAGTTAATAATTTATTCTAATTAACCAACTCGTAATAAACCTCATGTGCTAAATACTTGATTTAGCCAATAATTATATTAACCTCTTCCCCAATTTAATTAAATTAAATTAAATTAGCTAATTAGGGGATGTTACACTAAGAGGGGGTATGGAAATAGTTTTCAACCAACAATAGACGCGCCTCGGTTAGAACCTCATTAGCTGTGTCATTGCCGCAAGCGCAAAGATGCTTTTGCCAATTGTCGAAACTCTTTTTTTATATATGCTTGCACTCCATCTGATTTCCTTTTTCGGCGATGTGGGACTAACTGTGTGGAACTTAGAAGTATTGTTATTACCCAATCATCACTCTTTGTCTTCAACAAATGAACATTATTATTCCTCATTCATTACTCTCTACTACATTCTGATATTGTGGTTGGGGATGACTTGTTGCTAACTCTATGGCAAGTGGAGGTTTCTCGTCTCAATAGTGTGCTTACAAGCATTTTTCCTTTTCAGGCTTGTGGGTACAAAATACTATTGAAAGCAAGAGCAATAAATTTTAGTCAAGGTGTATCCCTACGTAAAATTACTGGAAAATACTATTGAAAGCAAAGCAATGTATTTTAGTGAAGGTGTATCCCTGCGTACTATTATTGGAAACCTTTGATCCCTGAGTCATGTAACTGCCACATAAGTATATTTTAACGAAGTTGAACGGTAATTGTAAAAAAAGAACAATGTTGCTAATATTTTAAAAACTTATAGGACCAAATTGATATAAAAATTTAAAGGAATAAATCGAAATTTGATATTAAGTTAAGGAAATACAAGAGAGTTCTTGCCGAAAATTATATATATATATATATATATATATATATATATATATATATATACATATATTATTTTGAGAGAGGAAAAACCGAATCCTTGGTATTAAATTATGTTCAAACTCAAAACAAGAAAATATAAATACATTGAATCGAAGTTTCAGAAAGCTCAAGAATATGAATATGAATGTAAAATATTGAACTAGGAATGTAGGATTTTACCCCAAAGGGTGTCCTTACAGAAATTCTCAAAAGCTTAGGACAAAACCTAAGCCTAAGAGGGGGTTTGGAAATAGTTTTCAACCAGCAATAGACGCGCCTCAGTTAGAACCTCATTAGCTGCGTCACTGCCCCAAGCACAAAGATACTTTTGCCAATTGTCGACACTCTTTTTTTATATATGCTTCCACTCCATCTGATTTCTCTTTTCGGCGATGTGGGACTAAGTGGGTGGAACTTAGAAGTACTGTTATTACCCAATAACCATTCTTTGCTTTCAACAAATGCACATTATTATTCCTCATTCATTACTCTCAACTACATTCTGATATTGTGGTTGGGGATGGCATGTTGCTAACTCTATGGCAAGTGGAGGTTTCTCGTCTCGATAGAGTGCTTACTGTAACGCCCCAAAAATAATTGGCTATTTATTTAATTAATTATTGGGAATTAGGTTGTGGAAAAATATTAAAAATAATAAAATGGTATTTTATTAAATCAGGGGGGTGGTGCTAGTGACCGGGCTTAAGTTGGAGGAAGCCCGCGATCCAAGCCCAAGGTGTAGGCGCATGAGGGAGTGTTAGTGAGGTGAAGGCATTTCGCATAGGAGAGGAAAAGGAAAGAAATTGCGAGGAGGAGAGAAAGACAGAAGGAGGGGCGGTGAATAGAGGGAGGAGAAGAGGGAAGGGTACGGCGCGCACCGGGGAGAAGAGGAGAGGAGGAGAGTTCGCGAATCAAGGAGAAGAGAAGAGGCGCCTTTGTTGCTGAGGTTCTGTAGGTGACTTTCTCAAGGGAAGTGGTGCTCGCCTAATATAAGGTAAGGGTGGGTCTTGCTTTATAATAAGGTTTATAATGGGATGTATGTGGAGTTAGGATCTATGTCACTCTTGGTTGTGATTTTCGAGTGAATTGATGTTGTGTGTTATGTAAGAACGTATTGATGATGATTTGATGCATGCTAGGTGCTTGTTGAAAGGTATTTGACTTGTTAGTTGTATAAGGTGATTGGAGAGCACGTTAGGTGCTTGATAAATTGTGTATTTGATGATGTTAGGATGAATATGTGGTGTTTGTAATTATTGTTGATGGTTGAACACGTGAAAATCTAGAAAAATTGGATTTAGGAGGAGCCTAGGCGCCAAGGGCGCCATTTTGTGTTGTTGTGTTGCTGCCCCTGTCTAAGTGCTGGCGCCAATGTTGCTGCCTGCGCCAGTTTTTGTGTTGGTGTTCCTGTCTAAGTGCTGGCGCCAATGTTGCCTCCTGGCGCCAGTTTTTGCTGTCTGTGTTGCCGTCTGTGTTGCGCCCAGATGTGGCGCAGGTTGCCTCTGCGCCAGTTTTTGCTGTCTGTGTTGCTGTCTGTGTTGCGCCCAGATGTGGCGCAGGTTGCCTCTGCGCCAGTTTTTGCTGTCTGTGTTGCTATCTGTGTTGCGCCCAGAGTGGCGCAGGTTGCCTCAGGGCGCCAGTTTGTGTTGCTATGCCAGTTTTCCGTGGCTGCGCCAGTTTCTGTGTTGCGTGTTCCCTGCTAGGCGCCCAGGCACTGGGCGCCATTTTCAGGATGTTGCCCAAATGTTCCCTGGTTTTGTTTTTGTCATATCTTTTGACTCGGGTGTCCGTTTTAAGTGTTTCAAAGTGCGTTGTGAAGCTTATTCAGTCGTCTACAGTTACATTCTGTTTTAAGATAAAAATTATTATTTTTCTGATGGTTTCTGGGCGCCTCAAGTGGCTGTCCCCGTTAGTCGTTGTTGTTGGCGTTGTAAAACTATTTCGGTGTTTAAAACCTTTTTGGTGTCCTAATTGGTGTCGTGAGCTGAAGTAAAACCTTTTGATGTAATCAGTAATATTAGTGTCCCGGTGTCAATAAGGACGTGTTGATGTTTTTGACGATGATGCCCCTAGTGGCTATTACTTAATTGACGATGATATTGATGATGAATAAAAGCTGTGGTATATTAAGCGACGATGATGCCATAAAGGCTATTAGCGACGATGATGTTAATGACGATGAGGATATTAGTGATGATGGTATTAATGATGATGATATATGTGACGATGACTTGACAGGTGATGTGCCTTTGAATGGCGAACTGGTAAGTAATGGGTCACTAAGTTGACCGTGATTGTGTGTGGTTGTGTTTGGTGCATGTCATCGTGTCTCATGCAACTCATGTGCATAAAGGCTGCGGTCTTACAAGCGACGATAAAAGGCTGCGGTCTTACAAGTGACGACAAAAGGCTGCGGTGTTACAAGTGACGATGATGCCATAAAGACTTTTTAGTGATGATGATGACTGGTACCACATGCATTGCACTTCATACATTCATCCTTATCATTGACGATATTACGTTGGTTGATATATATATATATATATATATATATATATATATATATATATATATATATATATTTATGTGGCAGATATAAACATTGATGTGGTTGTGTAGTAATTGTTGTATATGTATATATTAATATTGTTGTTATATATGTTAATATGGTTGTTATATATATATATATATATATATGTATTAAATGGTTGTTATATACATATATTGGTGTAGTCGCCGTAAATATATTGTAATAGTTGTTATATGTATATATATATATATATATATATATATATATTTATATATACACATATTGCTGTGGTCGATGTAGTTCATTACTCTGGCTTATTGCCTATTATGAACTTTATTATATTGTTTGAGACTCACCCCTTATGTTGAATATTACTCTACATGTAACCGTATGTGAAGGCTTTTAACCCTTCATTCCTCGAGTCGGTCGTTGCTCTGATACGTAGCACCTGGGGGGCGAACATTAGCTGTTAGTTGATAGTTCATATGACACTGTTGGATAATTTGTATTGATGTTGTTACAACAATGTTTTCGAAACTGTTCCCTTTTATTCCGCTGCATGATGACGAAGTCCTTGTTAGGTGGACTAAACCGTTTATTTTTAAGGAATTGCCCCACTTGTTATGTGCCACGTATCATGTTTGAATTATAAGTGAAATTGTTACCAATTGTTGACGTTAATTGAAGTAAATGTAGCATCCCTTTTTGATGTACCAAAGAAAATGATTTTTTAAACTCTGATAATTTTTATTATAAATTGTCGGGTAGAAATGGGGTGTTACATTAGTGGTATCAGAGCAATGGTTGGTTCGTCCGACCAAGTCGTCGAGTCGTTGTGTCGATTGACAATAGAGTGTTGTCTTTTAGTTCTAACCATTGCTTGTGTAGTAAGTGATGCTCCTGCAGGTAAAAGGGCAAACCGAAGACTGTTGATGGTAAGAGGACTAGTGGAGGAGATACCCTGCTGGTATTGTGTTTTCTTGGTGCGAACTCTTTATTTTCGTAATGTTTGTTTATGACTGTGGGTACAAAATACTATTGAAAGCAAGAGCAAGATATTTTAGTGAAGGTGTATCCCTCCGTAAAATTGCTGGAAAATACTATTGAAAGCAAGAGCAATGTATTTTAGTGAAGGTGTATCACTGCGTAATATTATTGGAAACCTTTGATCCTGGAGTCATGTAACTGCCACATAAGCATATTTTAACGGAGTTGAACGGTAATTGTAAAAAAAAAGATCAATGTTGCTAATATTTTAAAAATTTATAGGACCAAATTGAGATAAAAATTTAAAGGAATAAATCGAAATTTGATATTAAGTTAAGGAAACACAAGAGAATTTTTGCCGAAAATTATACATATATATATATATATATAAATATGTATGTATATATATATATATACAAATATTATTTTGAGAGACGATAAGCAGAATCCTTGGTATTAAATTATGTTCAAACTCAAAACAAAGAAAATATAAATACATTGAATCGAAGTTTCAAAAAGCTCAAGAATATGAATATGAATGTAAAATATTGAACTAGGAATGTAGGACTTTACCCCAAAGGGAGTCCTTACAGAAATTCTCAAAAGCTTAGGACAAAACCTAAGCCTAAGAGGGGGTTTGGAAATAGTTTTCAACCAGCAATAGACGCGCCTCAGTTAGAAGGTAACACCCCGATATTTCTAACATGTAGATATACCGTAATGCACAATCATAGCAATAATCAGAGAACACAATTCCTGCTTAAGTATTGAGCGTACAAACTTTTTCCGAATTAAAACATAATACTTCGGACTAAGCTGTCTTAATTCCATACACGAATCCAAGATCCAAAAGGAATACAACTCCGTGTTCAATAATTAATAAACAGAAATCATAAGGGTTCATACAACTCATAACAACTACAAGTTATATAACCATACAGAGACAACAAAATAGGAAACAAAACATCAAGGCTATCCGTCCTGGACATCTCTAAGAGCACTTCACCTATCCGTGCCGGGTACTCTTCCTCTTGCCCTGCTTCAACAAATATGACTGGGTGAGACAACTTGTCTCATTGAGTCCTACTGTGCCCCCTCACTATCACTCGGTTTATTTTAAAACCGATTACCGCATAGTTAAATATATATAACTATTTACCAACATAAATATAGCCCATTACCGACCGTGCAACAGTTCACTAATCTCGGTAATTTAAGTACTATCATTTATATTATTAAGCCTAGTCGATCAATTTATAATCACTAGCTTTCCAAGCGAAACGCCGACCGTGCAACAGCTCACTAATCCCGGCGAATCGTGTTCTTAACTTAGCATAAACCAGCCGTGCAACAATTCACTACACCTTTCATTCCCTATTTCATCCTCTTGCGAGAGAGAGGAGGAGGAGAAGCCATCATCAACACCATCATTCCCTCTTGCGTGTAAGAATCTCCTACACCTTTCAGCTCCATATTTCATCCTCTTCCTTCTGGTACACACTTATGAGCCTAACCCTCCCTAGATCATCATTTGCCATTTTCGAATTATAGAGCCAAGAGATTGAAGATACAAGTTCAGCTGGACTTCTACCGGAAACCCGTGTAACCCACCTTCAGTGATTACCATATATCTCCCTGTACATATATTATTTTGAGAGACGAAAAACAGAATCCTTGGTATTAAATTATGTTCAAACTCAAAACAAAGAAAATATAAATACATTGAATCGAAGTTTCAAAAAGCTCAAGAATATGAATATGAATGTAAAATATTGAACTAGGAATGTAGGACTTTACCCCAAAGGGAGTCATTACAGAAATTCTCAAAAGCTTAGGGCAAAACCTAAGCCTAAGAGGGGGTTTGAAAATAGTTTTCAACCAGCAATAGACGCGCCTCGGTTAGAACCTCATTAGCTGCGTCATTGCCCCAAGCGCAAAGATGCTTTTGCCAATATTGTCGAAACTCTTATTTTATATATGCCTGCACTCCATCTGATTTCTCTTTTCCGCGATGTGGGAGTAACTGTGTGGATCTTAGAAGTATTGTTATTACACAATAACCATTCTTTGCCTTCAACAAATGCACATTATTATTCCTCATTCATTACTCTCTAATACATTCTGATATTGTGGTTGGGGATGGCTTGTTGCTAACTCTATGGCAAGTGGAGGTTTCTCGTCTCGATAGAGTGCTTACAAGCATTTTTCCTTTTCAGGCTTGTGGCTACAAAATACTATTGAAAGCCAGAGCAATATATTTTAGTGAAGGTGTATCCCTACGTAAAATTATTGGAAAATATTATTGAAAGCAAGAGCAATATATTTTAGTTAAGGTGTATTCCTGCGTAATATTATTGGAAACTTTGATCCTGGAGTCATGTAACAGCCACATAAGCATATTTTAACGGAGTTGAACAGTAATTGAAAAAAAAGATCAATGTTGCTAATATTTTAAAAACTTAAAGGACCAAATTGAGAGAAAAATTTAAAGGTGTTCTGTACCGAGCAGCTTTTTGGTCGGCTGCTGTTGGTAGGACTCTTGCTGTCCTGACAGGAGGTCAGGTCACTTGCTGTCCTGACGGAAGGTCATTGAGCGCCCGGAGGGGGGGGGGTACCTACAAGCCACTCCGACGCTCAAGTCAGTATATAGAATATAAGAGTGAAGGTACTAAGGATTAGAGATTGAACCTTTCTAGAGGCAAGTTTTCCTGTATTTATAGGAAATCGTTCCCTCTTGTGGATCGTCGGATGGGTAGAGTCGATCTTGACCGTCCAAGCATGTTGAGCTCGCATGAGGTGGATATGGGCTGAATTGGTTGGGCTGATCCATATGACTTGCTAAGCGCACCTCCTTGTTTTGCTAATGGGACCCTCTGGTTGACTCCAGAACAGTTGCCCCCCAAGCGGAGATTACTCTGGAGGATGGTCTTGGCTTGAAGGATTTTCGTCGGTTTGCCGGCTCTACAAGGTTACGCGAGACACTGCCTTTGTAGCAGCCGTGTTCTTCTTCGGTGTAATCCTTGTGCCCGAAACCAAGCTAAGGTGACGTATCCTGATGTTGGCGTCGCCTTGTGTCAGGTGCTCTGAGGTTGGCGCTCTCTTGGGTGTCTTACTGCATAGTGCTGACCACCCTGCCGCGAAGGATTTGCTTTCAGACTGTCCCCTGCCAGGCGCCGCTCTGCTGGGCGCTTCTTGCTCCTGCCAGGCGCCCTCATGGGCGCTGGCTGCCTTATTGGCGCCCTGCCAGGCGCCCTCATGGGCGCTGGCTGGCTGCCTTGATTGGCGCCCTGCTAGGCGCCCTAATGGGCGCTGGCTGCCTCATTGGCACCCTGCCAGGCGCCCTCATGGGCACTGGCTGTCTCATTGGCGCCCTGCCAGGCGCCCTCATGGGCGCTGGCTGGCTGCCTTGATTGGCGCCCTCGTGGGGGCTGGCTGCCTCATTGGCGCCCTGCCAGGCGCCATCATGGGCGCTGGCTATCTTGACTGGCGCCCTGCCAGGCGCCCACCTGGGCGCTGGCTATCTCATTGGCGCCCTGCCAGGCGCCCCTATGGGCACCCTCCTGGTCCTGCCAGGCGCCCTCATGGGCAATGGTTGCTTCTGCTAGGTGTAACACCCCCTTTCTACCCCTTTCATTTTAATTAAGAAAATCAGAGTTCAAAAATCATTTTTGAGTTCACCACGAGGGTGTCACACATACGTCAAAATAAAACCTCAAGTCTCAAATAAAATAGTACGTCGTCCAAGGTGCCATACATAGCACTCCACAATAGGGAGACCTCAAAACATCAATAACTACGTAGTAAAATCCAACATCAACGCAGCGGAAAGTAAATCAACCCATCAACAGTATACGAATTTAAGTACATCAGCAAAACATCAAATACATCCCCCCAGGTGCTACGTATCAGAGCATGACGACTCGACTCAAGAAGTGAAGCTAAAAGGCCTTCACTGAGAATCGCCTGCACGTTACCAACATGGGGGCAACATTCAAACAGGAAAGGGTGAGCATCATTCAATCCATATAATAGAAAACATGACAAGTACTAATCATAGGCTACGCACTAGAACAATCAGCATCCAAAACACTAAATATCCACATCACAGTCATCATTCACATCACTTACAATAACTCATCTCGTGTCATGTAGGCTTATGAAATGCAACCCACTCGCGGGCATATGCATGAAGGTACCTTTTCACAAACGTCACTTAGCCCTTAAGGCCTCATCATCACTTAGCCACTCAGGCCTCAAAAACGTCACTGGGTTTATGCATATGGGCATGAGACACTATGACATGCACCACTCACAACACACGAACACACAATTACTCAAATCATAGTCAACTATGTGACCCGTCACTTACCGGTTTGCTCGCAAGAACACAACACCTGTCAAATTCACAATTCACACAACAACAACATCACTTAGCCTTTTAGGCCTTAACATTCTTGAACGTCACTGAGAGCGAAAACGTCATTCACTAGCCACCAAGGGCATCATCGTCATTTACACAACACTATAACTAATAATAGCCTCTAAGGGGCAAAACAGTCTTTTACACGTCATATATAATAATAATAGCCACTAAGGGCGAAACAGTCATTTAACTAGCCCCAAAGGCATCATCGCCAAAATCATAATCTTTGACATTACTTTGTTAAAACCACCGGTCGTACGCAAAAGAGAATTTTTAAAGGCACCCAAAACATATTTTCATTGTCACGGCAACGGTCACCGGGAACAACCACTTGGGGCGCCCCAGCAACCTTCAGAAATTCTAAGTTTTTATTTTTAAAAATGGAACACACAGATGGACAACGGAAAATGCTTCACAACGCTTTTTGAATCGCTCAAAACGGATATCCGGGTCAAAAGTTATAGCGAAAACAGTTTTCGAAAATATTTCGGGACATCCTGAAAACTGGCGCCATGGGCGCCCAGCGCCCAGGCACCTGGCGCCCAGCAAGGCGCAACACGCACACGCAACACACACGGGCGCTCAGCGCCCAGCGCCTGGCGCCCAGCGCCTAGGCGCAACACACACGCACACGCAACACACACGGGTGCTCAGCGCCCAGCGCCTGGCGCCCAGCGCCTTGGCGCAACACACACACACGCGCATGGGCGCTCAGCGCCCAGCGCTGGCACCCAGCGCCCAGCGCCCAGCCACACAGAAATTTGCAACACCCAGGCGCCTGGCGCCCTTACAGCAACAACCAAAATCCAGAATTTTCAGCAACAACAAAGAACACTAAAAATCCATTCTTCACAATTTTAAAACATCAAAATAATATTTTTCCAACACCTAAAACCTCACTCACCCAAAAGCCAATTTTGTTCAAAGTCACCAAAACCATATGGACAAGTATCATCACCATCACCATGGCGCCCTAGGCGCCTACCCACACACCCAATTACAATTTCCTGCTCACACACGCACCATCATCATCAAGCCAAACACATAGATCACATATTATGGTTCACAACACATGCGCATATCACCATCAATAAAGCAAATTCATGGATCATACCCAAGCAATGAATCAAAATTCGCATATACTCATAATGAACTTCTATAAAAGTTAACATCAAGAACATCAAGAAACGCAAAAGAACATCAAGAATATCATGGATCTAGTATAAACCTTAGATCTAGGACCTATCACGAGATCTATTTGATGGAAAGAAAGAGCTCCCCTAACCTCGAATTAGATGAATAGGATCTCTAGAGACGATCACGAACGGAACCATGGCAACCGGATCACACCTTCTCCTTTCTCCTTGGAGCTTTGCGCACTTCACCTCTCCTCCTCTCCTCATGGGCGCCGCGCCCTCCTTCCCTTCCCACTCTCTCTCTTCGCATTTTTCCTTTCTTTTTCTCAAATGAACCAAAACCTTAAAATCTCAGCTTTTATATGCGCTTAGGTTGTCGGGCTTGGATTGCGGGCTTCCCCGCAGCTTAAGCCCAATTTAATTACAACACCTTATCCGATTACAATACTGCTCCTTATTTTATTTAAAACACCTTATACTCATTTTAATAAGTAATAAATAATAATTATATTATTATTTCTACCACCCAATTTCTTTTAACTAATTAAATAAATTAATCTATTATTTTTGGGGTGTTACACCAGGCGCCCTTATGGGCGCCCTCCTTGCCGGTCCGCCCTCTTGGGTGCCGACTTGTGTAGACGGGTGCTTGTCACTTTGCTTTATTTTTCACTGCTCATCTTGTCTTTTTTGTGTTTTTTGAGCATGTCTTAAGGTGACAAGCGTATTGGGCTTTTACGTCGTGGATATGGGCCAAGTTGATTTGCCAGATCCGCGGTGTTGGGTGAAACGCTAACTCCTATAAATAGGCGGGTATTTTGTCCTGTGGTCCACACTTCCTTGGAGCGCTTTCTTTATCACCAATTCATCACCAACTAAATATTCACCAAACAATCACCAAATAAAAGTAATCACCAAACAATCACCAAATAAATAATCACCAAAACATTCGCCAACCGTATGTTTAATGTATGAGATGCAACCCAAAACTCCACTGGGCATATGCATGTGGATCCATTCACCAAAAATGAGCCTTGAGGGCATTCACCAAAATTTATAATAAGGCCGAAGCCCGAGGCCGAAGCCTATTCACCAAAAATCATGCATATGATTATGCGACACCATGACAATGCATCACACACCAGAATCACCAAATAAAAGTATGCCATAGCATATTCACCAACAGTTTGTTTAGTTCACCAACACCCAACAGAGGATCACAGACCCCATTCACCAATAATAATATACACCATATATATATATATATATATATATATATATATATATATATATATATATATATATTTGCACACCACACTGTTACACAGCACATTACTTTCACCGTGACAACACCATTTAAAATACAAGGGACAGTACCTTAATCTCACGGAGAACACCAACATTTTATTTAAAAGAAACAGTAGCGATTTCCAATCCGAACAACAACTAGTACACAGTCACTTGGGACTTTCAGAAAACGACCGGGGAAAAAAAATATTAAGTTTTGGTTTTGGCCTGGACAAACAGATAGACAATTAAATGAGTGTCGTAACGCACTTTGAACCACCTAAAACGGACACCCGAGTCAAAAGTTACGTTAAAAACAATTTTAGGAAAAATTAGGCAACACTGCTGAAAACTGGCGCCTTAGGCGCCCAGGCACCAGGCAACACGCGCACTGGCGCCCAGCGCGCAACACACGCACCATCCGCGCGCACAACAGGCGCCCAGCGCCCAGGCGCGCGCCACACACACACGCACGCAAGCAGGCGCCCAGCGCCCAGGCGCGCAACACACACACGCACAACAGGCGCCCAGCGCCCAGGCGCGCGCCACACTGCACAGCCACACACACAGCGCCCTTGGCGCCCAGCACAGGGCGCCTGGCGCCCAGAACACTGCCAGAACCAGATTTTTACACAAATTCAGCCCAAACATCAATTTTTCTCAATTTTAAAACATCAAAATTATATTTCTTTTCCACCATCTAAAATCCTCACTCACCCAAAAGTCAATTTTATTCGAAATTACCAAAACCATATGAACAACCATCATCACCATCACCATGGCGCCCTAGGCGCCTATGCACACACCCACACCAAAGCATCACCAACACACACTGACTTGGCACTTGGCACACCAACACAACACAAAATACACTTAACACATGGCACACAAACACGACACAAAATACACTTAGCCAAAACACAATAATTTGGCACGGGGCGCCTAGCACAAGGGCGCCTACTTCCGTGGCCAAAATTCCAACAACGTCAAAACTTGGCGCAGGGCACCCCACTCAAGGGCGCCTAATTCCGCACCTAAACAACCGTTTCCAGCAACACTAAAATCACAACCATGGCACCTTATGCGCCTACAACACTTAAAACATCAAATTCAGTAATAACAACACCTGCTCATATGGCGTCCTATGCGCCTATAACATAACAACCGAATCTTTTGAGTAGCACAATTTATTCAATTACGCACCAATCACACTACCAACATCAAATTACATATTATGCATTTATTCGAGCACTTAGCATGCTATTCGGAATTCACCTTACAGAGCAACAATTCGCATATCATCACAACGGGCAACAACAATAACAACAACATACTCATGTATCATAAACAACATAAAAATCAATATAAATAGGACATAGGACCTAACCCCTACATACATCCCATTATGCTCCCTATTATAAGGCAAGACCCACCCTTACCTTAGTTTCACCGAAGACAGGGACCCCTCCACGTGCACACCGAGTAACCACAGCAACTGAGCTCCTCTTCTCCTCCTTGGGATTTGCGCCTCTCTCTTCTCCTCTCCTCTCCCTTGCGCTATTTTTCTTCTCTTTCTTTCTCTCCTTTACGTTTTCTTTTCTTTTTCTCTCTTTCACGCTTTCTTCTCTTTTCTTTTTCACGCCCCCTTCCCTCTTTTTCTCAAGTGAGGCGCCTCTCCCCAACCCCTAGTCACATGCGCCTAAGCCAACTCCTGGGCCTGGATCACGGGCCTCCGTCCACTTAAGCCCATTTAAGTAATTAAATATCACCACCCTCTAAATAATTAAAACCACCCAATATTATTATTATTATTATCATCATTATTATTATTATTTCTATCACCAACTCCTAATTAATTAAATAAAAACTAAATAACTATTTAATTAATTTCGGGGTGTTACAACTCTCCCCCACTTAGATTATTTTCGTCCTCGAAAATTCGCATCAACATCTCCCTAACTCACCGGCTGGCTACGACAATTGACATCCTCACGGTTATGCTCTAACTAGTCCGTACTCACGATTACAATTAATTCACCCAACAACAAACAACAAAACTCGCAACAAGGTCTCTGTCGAAGATCGACAAGGGACACAAAGAACACACCAGGCAACATAAGACCAATCAGAGAAAACAACACAAGACTTAAGCATTCACAACATTCAGCAGTATTAAAACAGTGAGCGGCATCGGTATCGACAATAGGTTTAGCGGAAAACTTTAACGAAACACATACCTCCGAAATGATCATCATTCTTCAGAAGACTCAGTGCCCACCAAGGCAAACACCCTCCCACTAGACTTCTCTTTCTTTGGCTTGGAACACTTGGTACTAATATGTCCCATCTCCCCACAGTTGTAGCAAACAACGTCTCTCTTCTCGCACTTAGCAGCTACGTGACCTTCCTTGCCACACTTGAAACACTTGTAGGCCATGCAATCGGGACTCTTATGCCCCGGCTTACCACACTTGTGACACACAATGCCCGCAGTAGCGTCTCCCACACTTGGCTTCCTGCCCGAACTCTCCTCTCCCTTGCCCTTACCACCTGAAACATCATAGGGCTTCCCCCTAAACTGAGAATATCTCTTCTCCTTCACAGCCTTGTAAGCAGCAGAACTGTCTTCCTCATAGATCCTACACTTATCAACCAATCTAGCGAAGACCCGAACCTCTTGATATCCAATTGCTTTCTTTATATCAGGACGTAGACCACTCTCGAACTTAACACATTTTGAAAATTCAGAATTGGCATCATTAGCATAATAAGGACAAAATTGGGCCAGCTCCTCAAACTTGGCGGCATAATCAGCCACAGTCTTGTCTCCCTGCTTCAGCTCTAAAAACTCCACTTCTTTCTTGGCTCGCACATCCTCAGGGTAGTACTTTCTCTTGAACTCTCTTGTGAAAACCTCCCAAGTCACTTCCTCACCAGCATCTCTTAACCTTCGCAACATTCCCATCCACCAGTCTTCAGCTTCCTCCGTTAACATATGAGTCCCAAACTTCACTTTCTGAGTTGGAGTACACTCCATGACACGAAAGACCCGCTCTATCTCCTTCAGCCATGACAACACTCCATCCGGGTTGTACCGACCCTTAAAGGTGGGTGGGTTCTCTCTCTGGAATGTAGCCAAATTGCGCGTCCCGTCATTAACAACACCGGGTATATTACCCATCACCCCGGCTATAGCCTGCAAGCAAGCAGCGAGTGCAGCATCGTCCCGTCTGGCCATTCTAGCACTGCAACAGAAAACAGAATTCAGAAACGAGTAACAAACTCAATGTTACTCAACATGACGACTCAACTACCGGCCGGACAGACCGAACTGCTCTGATACCACTATGTAACACCCGTTTCTACCCCTTTCATTTATAACAATTATCAGAGCGCACAAATTATTTTTTTTTGAAACGGAATGCTACATATCCTTCAAAAACACGTCAATTGTTTAACTTAAATTAAAATCATTACGTGGCATCATGGGCGGCCATTACTCAAAAATACGGTTACAACGTTAAAATCAAATCCAACAAGTCGTACAAGACAAAATCACTATCTAATAGGACGCCCCCCAGGTGCTACGTATCAGAGCGACTCGAACTCAAGGGAATGAAGGTCAAAGCCTTCAAGTACGGTTACCTGTAAAGTAAAAATCAACAAAAGGGGTGAGTCTCAAACCCTATAATAAAGTACATAAGGAGTAGTATGTACGGATACAGGACTACATCAATCACAACAATATTCACTTTAATCACCAGTTCAGTCAATCGAAATTTATCACCAATTCATCACCAACTAAATATTCACCAAACAATCACCAAATAAAAGTAATCACCAAACAATCACCAAATAAATAATCACCAAAACATTCGCCAACCGTATGTTTAATGTATGAGATGCAACCCAAAACTCCACTGGGCATATGCATGTGGATCCATTCACCAAAAATGAGCCTTGAGGGCATTCACCAAAATTTATAATAAGGCCGAAGCCCGAGGCCGAAGCCTATTCACCAAAAATCATGCATATGATTATGCGACACCATGACAATGCATCACACACCAGAATCACCAAATAAAAGTATGCCATAGCATATTCACCAACAGTTTGTTTAGTTCACCAACACCCAACAGAGGATCACAGACCCCATTCACCAATAATAATATACACCACTAAAATCACAACCATGGCACCTTATGCGCCTACAACACTTAAAACATCAAATTCAGCAATAACAACACCTGCTCATATGGCGCCCTATGCGCCTATAACATAACAACCGAATCTTTTGAGTAGCACAATTTATTCAATTACGCACCAATCACACTACCAACATCAAATTACATATTATGCATTTATTCGAGCACTTAGCATGCTATTCGGAATTCACCTTACAGAGCAACAATTCGCATATCATCACAACGGGCAACAACAATAACAACAACATACTCATGTATCATAAACAACATAAAAATCAATATAAACAGGAAATAGGACCTAACCCCTACATACATCCCATTATGCTCCCTATTATAAGGCAAGACCCACCCTTACCTTAGTTTCACCGAAGACAGGGACCCCTCCACGTGCACACCGAGTAACCACAGCAACTGAGCTCCTCTTCTCCTCCTTGGGATTTGCGCCTCTCTCTTCTCCTCTCCTCTCCCTTGCGCTATTTTTCTTCTCTTTCTTTCTCTCCTTTACGTTTTCTTTTCTTTTTCTCTCTTTCACGCTTTCTTCTCTTTTCTTTTTCACGCCCCCTTCCCTCTTTTTCTCAAGTGAGGCGCCTCTCCCCAACCCCTAGTCACATGCGCCTAAGCCAACTCCTGGGCCTGGATCACGGGCCTCCGTCCACTTAAGCCCATTTAAATAATTAAATATCACCACCCTCTAAATAATTAAAACCACCCAATATTATTATTATTATTATCATCATTATTATTATTATTTCTATCACCAACTCCTAATTAATTAAATAAAAACTAAATAACTATTTAATTAATTTCGGGGTGTTACAGCTTAAGCCCAATTTAATTACAACACCTTATCCGATTACAATACTGCTCCTTATTTTATTTAAAACACCTTATACTCATTTTAATAAGTAATAAATAATAATTATATTATTATTTCTACCACCCAATTTCTTTTAACTAATTAAATAAATTAATTTATTATTTTTGGGGTGTTACAACTCTCCCCCACTTAAAGGAATTTCGTCCTCGAAATCCACCTGTCAACGCCAACACCCTCCGACTAAGGCCACCTAGACAACTAGTGCTATCATTCATGCTGATTACTATTGCTCTGATTACCGGCGGTAAGTGCTTGGGCGGCCGTCCCTCCTACTTGTTCAGCCAGGTAACTTCAAGCAGTAATAATCAGACTCACTCTCTACTCCGCTGCGCTACTCTGATAAACTAGCTCGCATCCTACCCCACTCATCTACCCATAAGGATAACAAAATACTTCAATCATCATAACATCACAACGAAATTCACAGGGTGCATAACAGTCGTACAACAAGTCTCATAATTTTAGTAACACGACAACAACATACACAAACAACTCTGCCACTCAGGCGACATCAACAATTACAACTGCCACTCAGGCGACATCAACAACTACAATTGCCACTCAGGCGACATCAACAACTACAATTGCCACTCAGGCGACATTAACAACTACAATTGCCACTCAGGCGACACCAACAACTAAAAATCAACAACAGAGCAACATCATCAACAACAACAATATTAACAACTCAGTCACACAATCGGGCACTAAGGCACCGGCAACGGTTAACAATCGAATTAGGCACAACTCATAAAAATAGGGGCAGCGCATAAGCTAGGAACAGTAACAGTACTTTTCGGTACGGTGAAAGTAATTTTTAAAGACAGCAACGATGATTTTTCAGGAAACAACAACAATCATCTCAGGAGAACAGCAGCAGTAGCTTTCAGAAAACAGCAATAATAGTCTTTCGAAAAACAACAACAACAATAACATCAACAACATCACGAGGAAGTTTACTAAATGCGTAACTATAGCAACAACAAGGCACACGGCACGGAAACAATGGCATAATGTCACATGGCAACCACAACAATAGTTTTTCAGGAAGTGACAACAATAATTCTCACAAAAACAGTAACAATAGTTTTTCAGAAAAAAAACTGCAACAATAATTTTCAATGCTACTATCAGTATCCAACCATAAAATTGTCTATGAGTCGTTCAAAAGCAATTTTCAAAATCTCTTCATCCTTTAGACTCCAAACCACCAAATAGGACAACTCATAAAAATAGAGACAGTCAACAACCCAAAAACAGGCACAACTCGTAAAATAGCAGCAGTGTACAAAAGTAGGGACAGTAACAGTTATTCTTGAAGGCACTGACAGCGGCCTTAGGAAGCAGCAACAACAACTTTTAAAAAGGTAGCAACATTCATTTTCAGCAATAGTCATTTTGCAGAAAACCATAACAATTATCCGAATAAAACAGCAACATTATTTTCTGAAAACAGCAATGATCATTTTTGAGAAACAGCAACAATTATTTAAATAAAACAGCAACAGCAGTTTAAACAAAACAGCAGTAGCATCCGACTTTTTAAAACAGCATGGCATTTATCATTCAAACGGCAATAGCAAATAGCTCAGGATAATCCACGAAGCATTATCAACTAAGTACCCAGGAACACGGTTAACATTTAAAACCTTATTACAACTAGTCAGCCCAAAAGAATAGTTACATTAACATTTACAGTAATTAGTTAATTCGGCCCAAGTGCACAAGCGTCCAAAATGCACATTTTTAAGTCTTAAGATTTTTAAAACCACGTAACGCATATCGCAAGAGTGCAACTGCTAAAACAAAATCCGAATCGTTTATAAAAGTGATTTTCAATGCTAATCTCGGTATCCAGCCGTAAAAGTGTTTAATGGATGTTCAAAAACAATTTCGGAACTTCCATTATTTTTCGGATTATAAAACCCTATAGCGCAATTCAAGGAGTAACGACCAAAAAGATTTTGTCATAAAACTCAAGCATACAAGACTCCATCTTGAGGAAAATTAGGCAAGTCAAAATAGCAATCACCTGAGACGGTAGTCCTCAGCTAAAATTGTTACATCAAATTGCGGTCTTTTCCAAAAAGAGTTGAGGTCAAAGTTATAGCACTCAATGAAGATATTTTTCGTTTGTAGTGATTAAAACGCTACGACAGTTATTAGTGCAGCAATAACTTGAAATAGTCCATAAAATATTTTTCAACGCATTCAGTTTTCAAACATCAAACGTATTCACAGGATTTTTCGTAAAAGCTCAGCGTCGACCTCTTAAAATAGTTCGGACATATCAACATAAGAAAGTACATGCGACTTAACAATCCACAGCAACAGCAATTAATTCGACATTTTATGTAAAACACACAGAGCTCAATATCAACCAAAACACATGTGAACATTTAAACAACATGACAATTCATTTAGAAGCACGCAGCAACAAGGTCAACAACAAGGATCACAACAGCAAAACACAGTTCTCACACTGAGTACACAATAGGGCACACACCACTAGTAGGGAAATCTCCCCCCCACTAGTTCACTTACCAATAGAAACTTTCCGGTGTACCTGCAACACAAACAACGGTCAGCACTGAAAAGACAACAGTTGGTCACTATCTGACACAACGACTCGACGACTCGGCCGGACAGACCAACCATTGCTCTGATACCACTAATGTAACACCCCCTTTCTACCCCTTTCATTTTAATTAAGAAAATCAGAGTTCAAAAATCATTTTTGAGTTCACCACGAGGGTGTCACACATACGTCAAAATAAAACCTCAAGTCTCAAATAAAATAGTACGTCGTCCAAGGTGCCATACATAGCACTCCACAATAGGGAGACCTCAAAACATCAATAACTACGTAGTAAAATCCAACATCAACGCAGCGGAAAGTAAATCAACCCATCAACAGTATACGAATTTAAGTACATCAGCAAAACATCAAATACATCCCCCCAGGTGCTACGTATCAGAGCATGACGACTCGACTCAAGAAGTGAAGCTAAAAGGCCTTCACTGAGAATCACCTGCACGTTACCAACATGGGGGCAACATTCAAACAGGAAAGGGTGAGCATCATTCAATCCATATAATAGAAAACATGACAAGTACTAATCATAGGCTACGCACTAGAACAATCAGCATCCAAAACACTAAATAACCACATCACAGTCATCATTCACATCACTTACAATAACTCATCTCGTGTCATGTAGGCTTATGAAATGCAACCCACTCGCGGGCATATGCATGAAGGTACCTTTTCACAAACGTCACTTAGCCCTTAAGGCCTCATCATCACTTAGCCACTCAGGCCTCAAAAACGTCACTGGGTTTATGCATATGGGCATGAGACACTATGACATACACCACTCACAACACACGAACACACAATTACTCAAATCATAGTCAACTATGTGACCCGTCACTTACCGGTTTGCTCGCAAGAACACAACACCTGTCAAATTCACAATTCACACAACAACAACATCACTTAGCCTTTTAGGCCTTAACATCACTTAGCCTCTCGGGCCTCAAACGTCACTGGGTTTCATCATCACTCTTACACAGACATCATCAACTCACACAATAGCCACTGAGGGCGAAAACGTCATTTACTAGCCACCAAGGGCATCATCGTCATTTACACAACACTATAACTAATAATAGCCTCTAAGGGGCAAAACAGTCTTTTACACGTCATATATAATAATAATAGCCACTAAGGGCGAAACAGTCATTTAACTAGCCCCGAAGGCATCATCGCCAAAATCATCATCTTTGACATTAATTAGTTAAAACCACCGGTCGTACACAAAAGAGAATTTTTAAAGGCACCCAAAACATCTTTTCATTGTCACGGCAACGGTCACCGGGAACAGCCACTTGGGGCGCCCCAGCAACCTTCAGAAATTCTAAGTTTTTATTTTTAAAAATGGAACACACAGATGGACAACGGAAAATTCTTCACAACGCTTTTTGAATTGCTCAAAACGGATATCCGGGTCAAAAGTTATAGCGAAAACAGTTTTCGAAAATATTTCGGGACATCCTGAAAACTGGCGCCATGGGCGCCCAGCGCCCAGGCACCTGGCGCCCAGCAAGGTGCAACACGCACACGCAACACACACGGGCGCTCAGCGCCCAGCGCCTAGGCGCAACACACACGCACACGCAACACACACGGGCGCTCAGCGCCCAGCGCCTGGCGCCCAGCGCCTGGCGCCCAGCGCCCAGCGCCTTGGCGCAACACACACACACGCGCATGGGCGCTCAGCGCCCAGCGCCCAGCCACACAGAAATTTGCAACACCCAGGCGCCTGGCGCCCTTACAGCAACAACCAAAATCCAGAATTTTTCAGCAACAACAAAGAACACTAAAAATCCATTCTTCACAATTTTAAAACATCAAAATAATATTTTTCCAACACCTAAAACCTCACTCACCCAAAAGCCAATTTTGTTCAAAGTCACCAAAACCATATGGACAAGTATCATCACCATCACCATGGCGCCCTAGGCGCCTACCCACACACCCAATTACAATTTCCTGCTCACACACGCACCATCATCATCAAGCCAAACACATAGATCACATATTATGGTTCACAACACATGCGCATATCACCATCAATAAAGCAAATTCATGGATCATACCCAAGCAATGAATCAAAATTCGCATATACTCATAATGAACTTCTATAAAAGTTAACATCAAGAACATCAAGAAACGCAAAAGAACATCAAGAATATCATGGATCTAGTATAAACCTTAGATCTAGGACCTATCACGAGATCTATTTGATGGAAAGAAAGAGCTCCCCTAACCTCGAATTAGATGAATAGGATCTCTAGAGACGATCACGAACGGAACCATGGCAACCGGATCACACCTTCTCCTTTCTCCTTGGAGCTTTGCGCACTTCACCTCTCCTCCTCTCCTCATGGGCGCCGCGCCCTCCTTCCCTTCCCACTCTCTCTCTTCGCATTTTTCCTTTCTTTTTCTCAAATGAACCAAAACCTTAAAATCTCAGCTTTTATATGCGCTTAGGTTGTCGGGCTTGGATTGCGGGCTTCCCCGCAGCTTAAGCCCAATTTAATTACAACACCTTATCCGATTACAATACTGCTCCTTATTTTATTTAAAACACCTTATACTCATTTTAATAAGTAATAAATAATAATTATATTATTATTTCTACCACCCAATTTCTTTTAACTAATTAAATAAATTAATCTATTATTTTTGGGGTGTTACACCAGGCGCCCTTATGGGCGCCCTCCTTGCCGGTCCGCCCTCTTGGGTGCCGACTTGGGTAGACGGGTGCTTGTCACTTTGCTTTATTTTTCACTGCTCATCTTGTCTTTTTTGTGTTTTTTGAGCATGTCTTAAGGTGACAAGCGTATTGGGCTTCTACGTCGTGGATATGGGCCAAGTTGATTTGCCAGATCCGCGGTGTTGGGTGAAACGCTAACTCCTATAAATAGGCGGGTATTTTGTCCTGTGGTCCACACTTCCTTGGAGCGCTTTCTTTAAGGAGGAGGAAGGAGTAGGGACCAAGTCACCAACCCTAGCGCCTATTTCAAGGAGGAGGAAGGAGTAGGGATCAAGTCACCAACCTAGTGCCTCCTTAAAAAGAGGAGTAGAGTCCCTCATGGGAGTTGGCTGCCTTGACTGGCGCCCTGCCAGGCGCCCTCCTGGGCACTGGCTGCTCCTGACTGGCGCCCTTCCAGGCGCCCTCATGGGCGCTGGCTGCCTTGATTGGCGCCCTGCCAGGCGCCCTCATGGGCGCTGGCTGCCTTGATTGGCGCCCTGCCAGGCACCCTCCTGGGCGCTGGCTGCTCCTATGGGCGCTGGTTTTGTGTGGGCGTGTGCTTAGCACTCTGTTTTATTTTTTGCCGTTTTCTCCTGACTTTTAATCCTGCCTTATCACCTATGAATTTTCAGGGATTGCTTGGTGCTGAGGGGAGTTGCTCTTATCATCCTCCATTGACGTTCCCGCTAGTCTTTGCGGCTTTTGACTTATTGAGGTAACTTCCATGCGAACTTTCAGTTTATCTTTCTAGTTTATTTGTTCTTTTGAGCATGTCTTGTCTTGCAAAGTCTCCAATCTCGGGGGAGGGGGGTTGTCTCTAAGTTTTCATGTCTGTCTCGTGACTGCTTGTTTTGCCCCCTGTCCCGTAGGTTGAGAGATGGCAAGGACAAAGAAGACGGCTCGGATGCACCCTACCGCTCACCTGGCTAAGAGTCAAGCTGACGACTTCGAAGAGGGGGCTGGTGATGCCGTGCCTTCGGAGGGGGCTGGCGCCCTTGGCTTTGTGGAGACTTCTTCTGACGATGATCTGCCGCTTGAGCATGAAGTGGTGGAGGTTGGTGGTTGTAGTTATGACTGGGTTGCTCGTATGGTTTGTTCTGCCAGGAGTATCTACCTTCCAGGAAAAGAGCCTCCCCGATGTCTGCAAGATGCGTTGGGAGGCGACTGGCGGGTTGAGGTGGTTGACCCCCAAGACAGGGTGTGTAGAGTCCCTGACGGTAGAAAATTCATGATGTTTCACAGTGTGGTTTACAAGGTGCGGGTTTGCCCATTCTTTACACCCTTCCAACTAGAGGTTATGAATCACTTTAAGATAGCTCCCTCTCAGCTCCACCCAAATTCGTGGTGTTTTGTGAAGTGTTTCGAGCTGGTGATGAGAGTCCTTCGAAGAAGATGCAGCTTGAGGGTTTTTATGGTTATCTTCGAGGTGCAGCGTCGTCGAGATACTTCAGATGACGTCATTCGTTACGAGTTTGTGCACTTGAAGTGTCGGACAAACAATGATTTCTTTCAAGTGTACTCAGATAACCAGCATGATTGGAAGTTCAAGTATTTTTACCTCGTTCCTTCTAGTGAGAAGGTCGTCGACAGCATGGGCTTCTTTGATGAACAAGGGCGTCTGGTTAGGGATAAGTTCTGCCTTGGGTGGTGTAATGTCGATGCTGACCGCACCTCTCGGTCTTATCGCATCCTCCCATATGAGTTATCTGATCCTGAGCAGAAGACTTTGGGCATGCTGAGGAAGATCGTCGGTGGCTTGTCCACTGTGCCACAAAAGTTTTTGTGCAGTGAGCTGTCCAAGGCCTCTACGGTTCCTGAAGCTGTCGAGCTCTTAGGTTGCTTGTTAGGTCTTGATGTATCTTTATTTGTCTTTGATGAATTATTTACTTATGTTGCTGATTCGCTACTTTGTTGCTCTGCAGATAAGATGGCCGCTCCCCTTTCTTTCAATGAATTAGCCTCTTTGGCCGGACGGAGGAGACCTTTGGATGCCAAACCTACCGAGGTCAAGAGCCCAGTTCCTGCTATATCTGTCCCTGTGCGTCCCTCTATGGGACCTCGCCTCAGTTTAGGAGCGCCAAGCCATGCTGGAAAGGATGTTTCCGGGGTGCCGAAGGTTCCAGTCGATTCCAGCATCCAAGGGACTCAGAGTCAGTCCAAGCGCCAAAGAAGTTGTTCTCAGGGACCTCCCTCTGCTGCTTGTCCCTCCCCGGTTGGGCTTCCTCCCCCTGCTGACGAAGAGGGTGAAATTGTCTTCTCCCCCGAAGAGCGTGATCATTTCTGTGAGCATCCTTTCGCACTTGCCGCGCACATGGTTAAAATTGGGGAAGGCCTGCATGCGAAGTGGGAAGCTGAGAAGAAGTGCGGATCTCGTTCAGGTAATCCTCTTGAGTTATTTCTTACGGTATTCATCAAACCCGCATGGGCCACCACCCCTGTCTGGCGCCCTCATGGGCGCCGCCTGTTTCGACCTTGGTGCCCTGTCTGGCGCCCTCCTGGGCGCTGGCTGCTTTCCTAGAGGTGCTTTGCCAGATGCCCTCATGGGCGCTGGTGATGCTGGTTCTAAGCTTTATCGTGTTTGTTTCTCTCTTTGTGCAGGGGTGATCCAAGAAAGGGATCGGCTTCTCTTGGATATAAGCCGGCTTCAGGTGGATTTACACGAAGCACTGGAATCTGCTCGTCGGGCACGAGACACTGCTGGCCACTATCAGAAGCGGATGGAGGAGCTCCAATCTGAATTGGACAGTGTGAAGAAACAGAGAGATGTGGCTGAGGAAAGGGTGCGGGAGATGGCCGGGCAAGCCATGGACTTCTCCTATGCTGCCTACGATAAAGCGATAAGTCATGTTCAGTGCATGTACCCGGATGCAATTCTTGAGTCGAGCATCTTCCGGTTTGACCATGAGGCTGTAGATGGGAGGATTGTTAGATATCGTTCAAACATGGTTGAATTTGACGTCATTGCCCCTTGACTATTTCTTCTAAGAGTTCAGTTGTTTTTGACTTGTGATTTCTTTTTATCCTGTTGGATTTCTTTGTATGTTTGCTTTATGGAGCTTGACTGATGATTTTACATTATATCCATGTTTCCTTTGTCTTGCTTATTTTTCACGCTTTCGAACGTGTCACGTCCTATCTTCTCGTGGCAACGTTATCTCTGTCAGGAGTTTATCAGAATTGATCCGATTTAAATTCCTCACTAGAGGTTGCGACACTTGCGATGCCGCTTCGCCCATCTAGGGACTCTGACAGGAGTTTATCAGAATCTGTCCGAACTTAACTCACCCATCGGAGCTTGCGACCTTTTCGATATGCCGCTTCACGCCTTAGGTCTCTAACAGGAGTTTATCAGATTCTATCCGAATTTAACTCACCCACTAGAGGTTGCGACATTTGCGATGCCGCTTCGCCCATCTAGGGACTCTAACAGGAGTTTATCAGAATCTATCCGAATTTAACTCACCCACTAGAGGTTGCGACATTTGCGATGCCGCTTCGCCCATCTAGGGAGTCTAACAGGATTTTATCAGATTCTATCCGAATTTAACTCACCCATTAGAGGTTGCGACATTTGCGATGCCGCTTCGCCCATCTAGGGACTCTAACAGGAGTTTATCAGAAGCTATCCGAATTTAACTCACCCACTAGGGTTGCGACATTTGCGATGCCGCTTCGCCCATCTAGGGACTCTGACAGGAGTTTATCGGAATCTGTCCGAACTTAACTCACCCATCAGAGGTTGCGACTTTTTCGATATGCCGTTTCGTGAACCGAGTAGGTTGACTCGCGCTTGGTTCTACCTGGTTGCCTGGTCCCCTTTTGTTTGAGGCGGGACTTGGTTTTCAGGCCACCTCTTTCCAGGCGCCCTCCTGGGCGCTGGCTGCTCCTTCTAGGCGCCCTGCCAGGTGTTCTCCTGGGCGCTGGTTACTTTTGTGCTGGGTTCCAGTTTCTCTTGGTTTTTTCTAAGGTGCTAGAGCGAAAACCGTGATTTGCGAAATAATATCTTGAACAGTGAATAGTAAGGTTTAATTCCTTCGCGCACGTGTTGTAAATTGTTTTGACGTGTTAAACCTAAACAACCAACTTGTTAAAGTAGACGTGTTAAACTTAAACAACGAACTGTTTTAAAGAAAACGTTCTGCGCATTGGAACTATGGGCCAGATGCCGAATAGAGGAATAGGTCCCTGTTCTCCCTCGGGTGGATTGTGAGCTTCTTTTTAACCTCCTCAAGGAGGTGAGGACATTTTCCATCCGCTTCGAACTTCTTCACATCCTTTTCTGTCCCCATGGTTTTGGGTTGGCTTTCCGCTTCTTCTTCACTACTTGAGTTACTTTTGGCATCCCAGTCTGTCAGATTCACCGCAGCTTCTTCTCAGAACCCCTTACCTGAGCCTCTTGGCTTGGCAGTCTCTTTCTCATTTTTAACGCTCATATAGAAACATTTGCGTGCTGTTCCCAGGTCCGCCTGGAGGGTCACCACCTCATTCTCCAGAGTGTAGAACTTCATTTTCAAATGGACCGTTGAGGTGACTGCCTCCAATTTCCCCAACGTGGGCCTCCCAATGATGCACTAGTAGACCGACTTGCATGGGAGAACCAGGAAGGGTGTTTTCACAGTTTTGAACAACGACGGTTTACCATCGGGGTTTCCGTAGGTGACCATCAGCTCTAGGTGGCCGAGTGGCTTAGTCTTCGATCCATTAAACCCGGTTAGGTCCCCTCCCTGGTATGGAGTCAGGTCATCGGGGGAGATACTCAGCACTTGCAGCAGGTCCTCGAAGATGATATCTACTGCACTTCCCTGGTCAACCAGGATCCTTCTTACCTCGACGTTGGCGATAATGGCAGTGATGATTAGTGGGACGTGTTTGTTCGGTTTCCCGTCGAGAAGATCATTGTCGTCGAAGGATAGGGGCGGTCTGGTTGGCCGCTTCCTGGCGACTGAGGTTGACGCAATGCTGAGGATCTCCTTCCACTTCCTCTTCATTGATTTGTTTGAGCCCCAGTTATCATGGGGGTTTCTCCCGTGGATCACCATGGCCACTGGTCTTTCTTTGGGCATCCGGGTGTCCTCTCCATCGGTCGATTCATCGGTGCTATTTTCGACCCTCTCACTGACTGGGGCCTTCCACTTCCTAGGGGACCGGTATCTACCTTCGGGGGATCGGGCTCTTTTGCGCGAGCCGCTCGGTTCCCCCTCCTTCTTCACGTACTGTGTCAACTTTCCTTTCTGGATCAGCTTCTCAATATCTTCCTTCAGTGCTCGGCAGCCATTGGTGTCGTGGCCTCCGCTTTGATGGTAGCGGCACCATTTCTTTGAGGGGTTTTGGCCCTCTTTCAACACCAAAGGCTCTGGCCTCTTAATGTCTTTGAATTCAGCGTTGGCACATTCAGCCAGGATCTGCGCCCTTGAGGCGATGAGGGGAGTAAGGCCTGAGGATCTTGGGGGGCGTGTAACACCCCATTTCTACCCGGCAAAATAATGCAAAAATCAAAGTTCATAAAAATCTTTTTCCACAAACAATGGAGTGCCACATTTGCTTCGTGAAAACAATAGACGGGTTAATTCGCTTTTGAAAACAGATACATAGCGCTTTTAGATGAACCGATAAAATGACATCTCAAAACAAGTCAAACTTCTTTTAACTACGCAGCGGAAATTCAAACGGTTCAACTAAACAATCGTGGCAACTATGTGAAATTCATAACTCAAAATCCAACAGAAAACAACTTAAATAATATAAATAAACGTTCATCCCCCCGAATGCTACGTATCAGAGCGACGACACCGACTCGATCAAATGAAGGTACAACGGCATTCATTCGAGGTTACCTGCACGTTACCAACATAGGGGTAACATTCAAGCAGAAGGGGTGAGATATCGAACCATATAATGAATCATATGAAAGACAATATATATCAGGTCAGGACATCAGATCATCATTTCACAACAGTCAATATCATCATATCACAACGGTCAATATCATCATATCACAACGGTCAATATCAATATCACAGCGGCCAATATCATCACGTCACGATAGTCAAAATCATTTCAATCGCATAAATATGCAACATGAATGCAGAATGTGACTCGACTCAGGGCCACCGCCCTATAATGCATGTGGTACCATAAATCCAAACCCGTAAATAGGGGCATCAACATCGCAACATCGTCGTCGTGGTTTGAGCATAGCTCCATCGTAAAAATATGTTATGCATGCGACGCTATGTAAATGCACAAACAAATTACAACGGTTACATAGCAACGCAACAACATCGAAAAGCAACATTGGCCGTAGGCCTACAACACATCACTTGCCAATGAATAGAGGAAAATCCGTCTTCGTACAACCGTCGTCGTCAACAATCTACAACTTCGCAATTTTCAACATTTTGGCAATATCGCAATATTTTAGCAACTTTCAACGTTTGGCAACATCGCAATATTTTAGCAACTTTCAACAATAGCAAACAACGGCAACAGCAACAGCAACACTGCAACCACAGCAACAATAGCAACGATAGCAGCAGCAACAATGGCAATACGGCAACAGCGACAGCAACACTGCAACGGCAGCAGCAACACAGCAACAACAACACTGGAACAGCAGCCCAGCAACAGCAACACAGTAACAACACCACTGGAACAGTAGCCTAGCAACAACAACACAGCAACACAGCACAACAACAGCAGCAGCAACACAGCACAGGAACAGCAACACAACACAGCAGCAGCAACACAGCACAGCAACAGCAGCAGCAACACAGCACAGCAACACAGCACAGCAACAGCAGCAACACAGCACAGCAACAGCAGCACAGCAACACAGCAACCAGCAACACAGCAACGCAGCAACACAGCAACCAGCATCCAGCAACACAACAACACAGCAACCAACAACGCAGCAACACAGCAACCAGCAACCAGGGTGTGGCGCCTAGGGACAGGACGCCAACACCAGCAACACAGAATTAGGGTGTGGCGCCTAGGGACAGGGCGCCAACAGTAGCAACAATAAAATAGAGCATGGCGCCTAGGGACAGGGCGCCATCATCAGCCACACAGAAATAGGGTGTGGCGCCCGGGGACAGGGCGCCAACACCAACAGCAACAAAATAGAGCATGGAGCCTAGGGAATGGGCGCCATCATCCACAAGCAACAAACACAAGTCACAGGGCGAATTTCCATCAAACATACCTCTACTTCGGTGAATTAATTAACCTATCAAACGGTATCGAAACTTAGCAAAGGACCCCTCTATGGAAAGCTAAGAATGTCTAGTTCCTGACTATAATTGTTATTTTTCAAAATAATGGTCCAATTCGTACAGTTTCAGTAAATAAGCAACAAGATTCAGAAAACAGGACAGCCACCATGACCTAGCTTGTGACACGTCTAAAATTATCAAAACTCAGTCAAATGACACGGAACTTGAGCCTAGATTGTTTCCAGAATTTTAACCTAACTTGTGACACCTATAACTCGAGCTATACAACTCCAAATGCAACCAAACTAGTGCCAAATTAACAAGCATTAAGTCTAGTTTTTGAAAAGGTAAACCACATAATTTTTGGACCGCTGGATTGTTCCCAGTTACTGTATAACAAAACCTATACCCAGATTGTTTCCAGAATTTTAACCTAATTTGTGACACCTATAACTTGAGCTATGCAACTCCAAATGCAACCAAACTAGTGCCAAATTAACAAGCATTAAGTCTAGTTTCTGAAAAGGTAAACCACATAATTTTTGGACCGCTAGATTGTTCCCAGTTATTATATAACCGAACCTATATCCAGATCGTTTCCCTTATGAACATGGCAAGCACAAATATAATTCTAGGGCTAATAACATAGAACACCAATCACATGACAATTGTTCAACAAGGCAACATAAACATATGATCATACTTGGTGAAAACTTATCAAACCCTAACCCCTACATAAAGCCATTCATAGGACCCATTATAGAGCTAGAACCCCACCCTTACCTTAGCCTTGAAAGATTCGAAGCTCTCCTTGGCTTGCCCTAGCTCTCTCTCTCCTCTTGGCCGTCGCTTCTCTCTCTCCTTCTCTCTTGGCCGCCGCGCCCTTGCTCTCTTCTCCAAGAACCCTCTTATTTTTTGTTCCTTCTAAATGAGCAAACCCTAAATTTCCTCTTATTTATACTTTATTTAATTTTATGGGCTTTTCTTAGCTAATTCGAATTACATCATGGGCTTTTTCGCTAACAACTCTCCTTTACTAATCCTAACACTAATAATAGGTCCACATACACTAACATATAGTTATTTTATTATTTTTCCACTAATTAAATACCCAAACAATTCAATTAAATAATTAATTAAATTTTGGGGCATTACAGGGCGTCCCTCACGGTGTACGCCTCCTGTTACCTTTTACCGGTGTACGTCCTGGGTGGGTTCTCTGTCGCCCCCCGCCTTGACTGCCTCGCGGTAAGCCATATCGTCCTCCTCATAGTTCATGTATTTCTGGGATCTTCGAAGGAACTCGCCCAAGTTCCTAGGCTTGTTGATGCCTACATCGACCTGGAACAAACTATCCTTTTTCAACCCCTCTTTCATCCAGAACAACCTTTGCCTGTCCTCCAAATTTTGAACGCCCGAAGCTTCTTTATTGAAGCGCTCAATATATTCCCTCAGTGTCTCGTGGTTATGCTGCCTGACGGCTCTCAGTACTTCCTCAGATTTGGGCTTTAGCCAGGAGGCAGTGAAACGAGCCGTGAACATTCTCGCCAGCTGCCCCCATGAGGATATGGAGTTCGGCCTAAGCTCTTGGAACCACTCTAATGCGGAACCCTCGAGAGTGAGGGGGAAGATTTTGCAGTGGACGGGTTCCCTGGCGCCCCTGTAGCGCATCATTAGGGGGAAGTGTGCCAGATGACCGTCCGGATCTCCAGTCCCGTCGTACATCTTGAGATTCGGAAGCTTTTCGAAGGCCCTTGGGATTTGGCATTCGTCTACCCTTCTCGTAAACGTCCCCTCCTCCGAAAACCCTCTTGAGTTTCGGGGGGAGGTGTCTTCATAGCCCAGCTCCTGTTACCTGTGCGCTCAGGGGATCTCCTCGATGGATAATCTCGGTGGTGCCTTCTGCGGGTGGCAACCCGGCTCCTTGACCTCTCCTGAGCGTTAGGGGACGCGTGTGAGGAGGCTCTGGAGTGGGTGTCATGAGGCCGATAGGTCCCTGGGGGTGAGCCTGATTCCCAATACCTGCGTCGCCTGGGGGGAGAGCGATGGACATGATGTCTCCGAGGTGGGGACCGGTGACGCCTTGAGGTCACTACCGTTGGAGGAATTGTCAACCTGCTGACTGGAGGCTGTTCTGGCAGGGCGGTCACACGCCTTTCAATCTCCCTCAGTCGTGCTTCCTGTTCCAACATAGCTTGTGATCGTACCTGATCAATACGATGGGTTGCTGCTGTTTGATGATGTTGCTCGGTCGCTGGGATGAAGGACCGAGTGGTAGGCCGCACGCGGGTGGTACCTGCAAAGGCACTCCAACGCTCAAGTCAGATGTGCTACAACGGGCAGGGTCACAAGGTGAGTAAAACGTACCTGAAGCCACATGCTGGTGTGGTATATATAACGTTGGCGTTCTAACCGTTGCGGTTTTTGCGGGGCCGGCTGCATCTTGCGGAGCAAGGCAGACGATGGGCCGCGCTAGGCCTACTGATCAAAATTGGGCTTCGAGCCCACTCCGGAACAGTTGCCCCCCAAGCCTGGGTCGCCTGGGGGCGGGCTAAGGCTTGATTCCTTGCCCCCCAGCGTGGTCGAACGTAACCTGGTCGATCGCTAATTAGTTGATTGCGCGGTCGCTGCCACGCGGCCTGGTCACACGGGGCCAGGTGCCGTCTCGGGGGTGACGCCTGACAATCAATCGTCACGAATACTGAGGCGACAGTTACTTTTATGAGGTGACGTTTAGAGACTCCAGGAGTTTAAGTAATGATGGCACGCGAAGAGTGGCGCCTCTACGCCTCCGGCCCATGGTGATGGTTGGCCCATTATATATAGGGTTCGAGGGGATTTCCATTTACACGTTTCTTCGATCTCCTCTGCTCTCGCTGATCGCTCGCTTCTGCCCAAGCTCGCTCGCTTCTGCCAAAGCTCGCTCGCAACCGTCGAAGCTCGCTCGTTCTCGCTAAAGCTCGCTCGTAATCATCTTGCTCTAATTCCAGATAACTGCGACCGCTCTTACTTTATTTGAGTTTTTATGTTCCACCTGATGGAGGGGGTGTCAGGTCTGGGGACGACCACGTCGCCCCTTCCCACGCGCGAGCAAGACCCTGACTGTTATTCCCCTCCACAGGTTCATTCTGGCGCGGACTAAACAAACCCGCCGTATATTTGGAATCCCTGCCATTTCTCTTGCGCACAACATGACCAGACCAGTGGAGCAAAGTTCTGCGCCTGCCCGGTCGTCTTCTTCTAGTGACGAATCTTCCTCTGGGTCTTCGACCCAGAACTGGACTTCATCTAGCAGATCCGGGACTCGGCCGGACAGAAGTGGGGTCCCGTACTCCGAGGTTGTGGTTGCTGATAATTCAGAGAGCAACGCACGGGTTGGCTGTGAGGAAGGTGTTGACCATGCTGCGACCGACGTAACCGAGACGGCCGACAGAGATCAACAGGGCGACCATGGAGAAGATCCTGAGGTTGCTGCTGCAAAGGATATGTCTTGGGTTTCTCTCAACCTGAGAATTCAGCGCAGCAAGATACAACGGGGGAGCCAAGACCTGGAGTATCTTGCGACCGGGCTGAATGAAGGTTGGAGGGTAGAAAGTATGGCCAAGGGGGAAGATATTGCGACCTGGACTGATGTGTTAAAATTCACAATGTACCGCATCATTTTCGAACGCATGGGTATAACTCCACCATTCACCAGGTTCCAACGCCAGGTTCTACGCTATCTTCAGGTCGCCCCTTTTCAGCTGAACCCGAACGCTTGGGCGTTCCTGCAGGCATATGAAGATGTCCTTGTAGTTCTGAGACGACCGGTCTCCATACGACTGTTCTTCACTTTGTTTGAGATGAGCTATATTTATGAAAAAGGCTCCAAGGGCGCCCGCAAGGAAGCGGTCTCATTCAAAAACCGGTCAACATACAACTTCTTCAAGCCCTATATGGAATCGTTGACGACCGGGTGGAAAATGGAATTCTTTTGGGTTGTTCCTGAGTCGGCCGAGGCCCATAGAGGGATCGCCCAAATGTCCAAAAATGATCAAGAAAGAACCCCCCTGTTTCCTACGGTGTGGAGTTTTAACCACTTCTCCAAAAAGCCGGGCCAGTACGCTTTCAAGGACACTGATCTTGACGACCTGGACAGGGGGACGATCCATAGATTGAGAAAGATTGCGTCCCTAGTCCCTGAGGGTCGCATCAAGGTTAAAAACATTGTGGATGCTCGTTCCAAGAAAAAAGTCAAGGCCGCTCTTGGTCGGTGGTCGCTCGCCTAGTTTATTTTCTGTCACTTTGTTTTGTTAACTGTTTCTAACCATCTGCTTTTGCCTTTGCAGTTGACATGGCCAACATGAATGACTTTGACCTGTTGGAGCAATGGGCGGCCGAGGACGGCGATGCTTCGCCCGCCCGCGTCATACCTGCGGCTCAATCTGGGGGGACGCCTCAAACTGCTGTAACCGGATCTCAGCCTGATCGTCAGGCTCCTCGGGCGGGCACACCAGCGCAAGCCATTGACCTGAGTAGCCCACCCAAAAATCAAGGAAAATCCAAGAGGAACAGGTCGGTCGATGATGGGGGCGAGAAAAAGAAGCATAAGAGTGGAAAAAGCCACGGGCACAACCGGTCGCCCAACATCGACCTGCTTGGGTTGGGTGATGAAGACTGTGCTCGTTTCAAGGAGGAACCTTTCGAGGTGATGGCCGAGGCAATGAAGGCCGCTGGTATTCTGTTCAAGAAATACCAAGATGAAGAATCAGATCGCCTGGAAGGTAGGCGCCTTGCCCATAGGTATTCATTGCTTGAAGACGACCTAGTCGATAAAAATTTTAAATTGAATTCTGCCTTGTCATTGCTCGCAGAAATGAGGGGCGAGCGAGACGACCTGCTCAAGAAAATGAAGGAGCTCGAACCAAGAATCGAAGCGGCCGCTGACAATGAGAGGAAGCTTGTCGAAGCAGAACGCCAGCTTGTGGCTGCTGTTTCTGCTCAAACACTGGCCGAATCTTCTCTGGACAAGGCGGTCGCTGACAAGGAAACAGCTGAGAAAGAGGTCGAACGCCTCTCTTCCAAGAATAGCGAGCTGTCGAGCCAGGTCGTTGGGCTGAAAACCGAGCTGGAGGCAGTGGAGAAGGAAAAGGACAAGTTTAGGGGTCGCTATAAGGACGTTCTTGACCGGGCTAAGGGAGCTGCGGAGGGTCAATTTGAAAATGTGGTCAGCCAGATCAAGATCCTCTACCCTGATTTGGAGGTCGATCGCGAGATCGTTCAAAGCATACATCGTGTGACCGAGTAGCAGATCATACGTCCCGTGAAGATGTCGAAGGGGAAGGTCCTTCAAGAAGAGGCAGTTATCTATCAGGCCCCCAGCGACTCTTAACTTGTCATTTTTTGAAATGTAATCTTGGCCCGCCTGCGAGCGGTTTTTGAATGGGCGCCCTGGTTTCGACCAAGGCGTCTTCGTTTGTAATTAATGACAATTTTCCATGAATTTCAGCCCGTTTAATTGCTTTATAATTGGATCTGATTCTTTTTTGCTACGGTCGGTCGCGACCGAAAAATGTCGTTTGGGCCATTCGATGGCACTCTTTTTAGGCCGCTCGGCGGCTCTCGTTTGGGCCATTCGATGGCACTCTTTTTAGGCCGCTCGGCGGCTCTCGTTTGGGCCATTCGATGGCACCTTTTTTAGGCCGCTCGGCGGTTCTCGTTTGGGCCATTCGATGGCACTCTTTTTAGGCCGCTCGGCGGCTTTCGCTTGGGCCATTGGATGGTACTCTACTGGTCGCTCGACTGCTACTCGCATGGTGAGCGACCGTGCATACAGTTTACATCAAAATAAATACACAAGTCAAATTCTAAGGTCGGTCCTCAGTAAAAAACCCCTGTGGGGAAAAAGAGCGACCGCCTGTTCTTTATTGATCAATTGATGTTTACAACTTAGACATAATATTTTCTCAACTTGTCAGCGTTCCATGTTCTAAGGATGGTCGCCCCTTCCATGGTTTCCAGCTCGTACGCTCCCTTTCCAGTCTTGCTGACGACACGGTATGGTCCTTCCCAATTGGGGGCGAGCTTTCCCTGGCGAGCTTTCTTATTCCCTACGTCGGCCCTCCTGAGGACTAGCTGCCCAATGGAGAATTCCCTCTTCTGGACGCGGGCGTTGTATCTGGCAGCGACCTTCTGCTTAATGAGTTGCTCTCTAAGTGACGCCTTGTTTCGTAGCTCTTCAACCAGGTCGAGCTCTTCTCTTGTTGCTCGTTCGTTTGCGGCCGGGGTTGGTGGGTTGGTCGCCCTCCAACTTAGCTCTCCCATCTCAATCGGGATGACAGCGTCAGTACCATAGACAAGTCTAAACGGTGACTCCCCGGTCGATGAGTGGGGGGTCGTTCTGTAGGCCCAAAGGACCGACTGTAGCTCTTCTGCCCAATTTCCTTTGGCTTCATCTAACCTTCTTTTCAGCCCGCGTAGTACTACCCTGTTGGCCGCTTCTGCCTGGCCATTGGTTTGTGGGTGCTCGACTGAGGTGAAACGCTGTTTCACGCCAAGGCCGGCCAGCATTTCTCTAAATTTTCTGTCAGCGAACTGAGTTCCATTATCGGTCACCAGTTGTTGGGGCACTCCAAAGCGGGCGAGCACACTTCGACCAAAAAACTTGGATACCTTCGCTGAGGTAATGGTGGCAAGTGGCTCTGCTTCTATCCATTTGGTGAAGTAGTCGATCGCGACGATCAGGAATTTCAGCTGACCTGGTGCAGGTGGAAAAGGGCCGAGCAGGTCCATGCCCCACCAAGCGAACGGCCAGGGTGGGGTCAAGCTGTGTAGTTCTGATGAGGGCGCTATGTGTACGTCGGCATGGATTTGGCATTTCTTGCACTTCTGAACCAGTAACTTAGCGTCCTCATCCATGGTCGGCCAATAGTATCCGGCCCTGAGTGCCTTCTTACCAATCGACCGACCACCTTGGTGGCTACCACAATCTCCCTCATGTATATCTCTTAGTACATGGTCGGCCTCGACCGACGTAAGGCATCTCAGCAGTGGGGATGAAAAGCCCCTTCTATACAGTCTTCCTTCGATTACTGAATATTTGGTCGCCCGCAACCTCAGGAGTTTTGCTGCCTTCTGGTAGCAAGGTTCTACCCCGTTGAGAATATATTGCAGAATAGGAGTGATCCAGTCTTTATCTGAGTCGACCGCTAGAATGGCTAATGGTTGGGCTGGCTTGGTTGATACGCTCGGCCGTGTTAACGTTTCCTGAATTAGACTTCTGTGATTCCCAGGAGCCTTTGTACTGGCTAACTTTGATAGGATGTCAGCCCTCACGTTCTCTGTCCTGGGGACGTGCTTAACTTCTGCTCGGTCGAATTGCCTGAGCAGATCCCTTACCTTGGCCAAATAATTCTTCAGGACATCGTCCTTTGCGTCGTATAGGTCTTGAATTTGGGATAATACCAGTAGAGAGTCAGAGTGAAGTTCGACACGGTCGACATTGAACTCTTTGGCTAGCTGCAGCCCGGCAATGCACGCTTCATACTCGGCCTGGTTGTTTGAAGTGTGAAATGCAAAAGTCAATGAGACTTCAACAGTAAGTCCTTCTGTGTTTTCAAGTATCAAGCCGGCCCCACTTCCTTTGCTGTTGGAGGACCCGTCCACGTGCAAAGTCCAGGTCGTGATGGCCTGATCGTCTGGTATTGGGGTCATTTCAGCTATGAAGTCGGCCAACACTTGTGCCTTAGCGGCCGATCTAGCCTCGAACTTGATCCCAAACTCACTGAGTTCCATAGCCCACTTGATCATACGCCCTGCAAGGTCAGGTCGGTGAAGGATTTGCCTAATAGGCTGGTCGGTCCTTACCACGACCTGATGGGCCACGAAATAAGGGCGCAATCTACGGGTGGCCACAAGTAACGCTAAGGCTAGCTTCTCGATCTTCTGATATCTGATCTCTGGGCCTTGAAATACCTTGCTTATGAAGTAAACTGGATTCTGCTTCAGGTCGCTCTCTCTTACAAGAACAGCGCTCATGGCCTCGTCTGTTATGGCCAAGTATAAGTAAAGCGTCTCCCCTGGTTGTGGCTTGGTCATGATGGGCGGGTTGGTTAGTGCTGCCTTCAGCTCGTCCAATGCTCGCTGGCATTGATCGGTCCATTCAAATTCGACCTCCTTCTTCAATAGCTTGAACAGTGGAAGAGATTTGCACGCTGATTTAGGTATAAATCGTGACAGGGCAGCGACCATGCCGTTCAGCTGCTGAATCTCTTTCTTCGTAGTGGGCGGCCTCATGTCAGCGACCGCCTTGCACTTGTCACGGTTCGCTTCGATCCCTCGCTCTGTTAAGTGGAAGCCCAGGAACTTGCCCGCCCTTACTCCGAAGGTGCACTTCTCTGGATTCAACCTCAAAGAATTCTTCCTTGCTTCCTCAAAAATTTCCCTTAGGTCGTTGATGTGGTCTTGGTCGGTCTTGCTTTTAATGATCATGTCATCCAAGTAGACCTCTGATATTCGACCGATCTGCCGCCTGAAAACCTTGCTCATCATTCTCTGATAGGTCGCTCCGGCGTTCTTGAGACCAAAGGGCATTACCTTGTACTGAAAATTTCCACGATCGGTCATGAACGCGGTCTTATGCCGATCGGGTGGGTACATGGTGATTTGATTGTAACCTGAATAGGCGTCTAGAAAAGACAGAAGTTTGTAGCCCGCGGCCCCGTTGACCAGTTTGTCAATGCTTGGCAGTGGAAAGGCGTCCTTTGGGCATGCCTTGTTCAGGTCGGTATAGTCGACGCACATGCGCCACTTACCATTTTTCTTCTTCACCAACACGACGTTGGAAAGCCATGTTGTATACTTAATTTCCTCAATGAAATTGGCCTTGATGAGGTCGTCAACCGCCTGGGCGGCCGCCAATGCTTTCTCTTCGCTCTGAGTTCGCCTCTTTTGCGCGACCGGCCTTGCTGTCTCATCAACGGACAGTTGGTGGCAGGCAATTTCTATTGGGATCCCGGGCATGTCTGATGCCTGCCATGCAAAAAGGTCTGCGTAATCCCTGAGGCAGGTGATGAGCTCTTGCTTGTCTTCTTCAGGTAGGTCGCTCCCCAACTTAACTGTCTTAGTTGGGTCGTCCATTAACTGAACATCGATCAATTCCCCGTGGGGCTCGGGCCTCTTGAGTTTATTCTTTAGCTCGCGGGCTAAATCGTCATCGTCGTCCTCAGGGTCGCTATCACGGTCGTATCGAGCATCCAGGTCGGCCACATTGACCTGATGCCCCTCTCCAAGATTCTGAGGTTTAGCATTCTCCACCTCCATATCACAAATCTCTTGATAGAGGAAATGGCTCCTCATGGCCGCCTCCATGTCGGCCATCACTGTCACAACTTGATCGTTTTTACTGTAAAACTTCATCTTCAGATGCACAGTTGAGGCTACGGCCTCCAATTTTCCCAGTGTTGGGCACCCAATGATGCAGTGGTAACACGATTTGATTGGCAGAACTAAGAACGTCGTTCTGACCGTCCTGTACGACGTGCTGCCGCTCGTGTCATCTCCAAAGGTAACAAGTAATTCTATCGTCCCCAGTGGGTAGGTGGTCGCCCCATTGAACCCGGTCAATGGGGTTGATACTGCTTGGGGAATAATCTCGCTCCTATCCACATTTAACTTGTCAATCAATTCTTCGAACATGATGTCGGCCGAGCTCCCTTGGTCGACCAGTATTCTTCTGACCTCAGTGTTGGCCATTACGGCCGATACTACCAAAGGGACATAATTATTGACTTTTCTATTCGAGGCCGGCCGTGGGGTTGAAGTTGAGCCGACCATCATGAGTTCGTTCCACTTCCTCTTCATCGCCTTGTTGGACTCTCTGATGTCCAACGGATTACCTCCATGGATGACCATGGCTACATTGCGGCCCTTCGACTGTCTGGGGTCGCGTTCTTCCTCTGAACTGTCACGCGCTTGCTCGATCGTTGAGTTAACGATCGCTTTACCTTTGTCATTGGCGGGTTGGCCAACATCTCTTTGTTCAGGGCGGTCGTTACCTTCATCTTTGACATATTGCCTCAACTTGCCCTTCTGTATGAGATCTTCTATGTCATCTTTCAGGGCCATGCAGTCATTGGTGTCATGCACCTAACTCTTGTGGTATCTGCAGTATTTCTTGGTAGGCCGACCTCCTTTCTTCAATACTAAAGGATCAGGTCGCCTCACACCAGTGAACTCATTGTTCTGGCACTCCGTGAAGATCTGCGCGATCGGGGTGTTCAATTTTGTACGATGCTCGTACCTCTTAGGCCGGTACTCGGGCTTACTGTCACGGTCTTGCCCCTTGACTGACCTGCCATTTTCTTCCTTGGGACGCGCGCGGGCGCCCTTGTCGGCCGCCAATTGCTCCTCATAGCCCATATGGTCGTTGGCCCGTCTAAGGAACAGGCCGAGGTCGTAGTAGCGGTTCAAAGAGAACTCTTCAGCAAATCTGTGGTTCTTTCTTATACCACGTTTAAGATATTTCAACTTGTCTGTGTCTGATAGGTTGCGGACTGTGTCAGCCTCTGTCATGAACCGATCGATAAACTCCCTCAATGGTTCATTTTCTCCTTGGACGACCGAATCCAAGTGCTCTTCATAACGATACTGACAACGGTTGGCCGTATAGTTGGCCAAGAACATTGCCACAAGACCTTCCCAAGAAGAGACTGAGTTGGGACGCAGAGATTCCCACCATTCTAACGCCCGGCCTTCGAGCGACTGAGGGAAAAGTCTGCACTTCATCGTCCGTCCTAGCTCCCTGTAGCTACAGTAGTTGTTGAAGTACATACGGTGTTTATCTGGATCCCCGCGACCGTTAAACTTGTTCAGGTTTGGGGGCTTCCTCGGGTCCCTTGGGATGCGATATCGCCTAATTTCACTGGTGAAAGGCCCTTGTCCGGTCGGGATGGGATTCTGCCCGTATGACTGCATGGCGGCATAAGCTTGGTCGACGGGCAAACCGTAAAGGCCGACCGGCTGACCAAGGAGTCTGTCAGCAATTGGAGGACGACCATGGTATTGTGGAGCATGTGGCGACGACCGTCTTCTAGGCCGCTCTGAATAGTTCCTTCTCGGTCGGCTGATGGCACGGGAGACATCTCTAATCTCCCCGTTACGGTAGTCGTCAAACTCCTCATACGAGTCCCACGACCTGCTTCTTGATCGCCGGGATCCTGAGGACTCGTTTGACGAGTATCTTGTTGGCGACCCTTCTGACTCTGATCGGTAGCTTGAGTCAGCATAGTCGTAATCTTCCTCGGGGGAACGTCGGTGGCGACTTCTTCGATGAGGGGGCGACCTGTGAACGATCGCCCTTTTTGAAGGATTGCGTCGGGGTACGCCTCGACGAGGAGGAGCTGCTCTTCGTGGTGGTGAACGATGGGGCCGAGATGGTTGGCCTTGGTGACCGCTGTCCGCATGCGGGCGGATTGAGATCGAGCCTCTCTCATAGCGTTCGATCAGTTCGTCTCGATCAGCAATCAACTGATTCTTTTGCTCCAGAATTTGTATGAGCGCTTGGGTCACATGCTCTGGCAATGCTTCTGGAATTCCCGCCTCGGCCAGCTCGGCCGGTAGTTGCGGGGCTAGTTGGGTAACTGGTCCGCGGCCGCCCTGTACTGAGGGTTCTTGGCGAGGCTCATCTTGTGATTCATGAACGGTCACAGGCATGCCCTCTGGGGTCCGTTGAGGTCGGTTCTGCCCAGAGGTGTTGAGCCTGGAAGAAGTGCGTTTCTGGCGTGGCGGCATGGTTTGATGTGGAATAGCGCTCGGGCCTCCCACTCTGGTCGCCAATTGATCGTACCTGATCAATACGATGGGTTGCTGCTGTTTGATGATGTTGCTCGGTCGCTGGGATGAAGGACCGAGTGGTAGGCCGCACGCGGGTGGTACCTGCAAAGGCACTCCAACGCTCAAGTCAGAGGTGCTACAACGGGCAGGGTCACAAGGTGAGCAAAACGTACCTGAAGCCACATGCTGGTGTGGTATATATAACGTTGGCGTTCTAACCGTTGCGGTTTTTGCGGGGCCGGCTGCATCTTGCGGAGCAAGGCAGACGATGGGCCGCGCTGGGCCTACTGATCAAAATTGGGCTTTGAGCCCACTCCGGAACAGCTTGAGTGCGACTGGCCAGGAGGTCCAAAACATGATTCACGTTAGAGGGCTGGACAGGTCGACTGGTTCCCTGGTCCTGTATAGTCAAGACGTTGCCCTCGGGGGTACCCTCCGGGGTCTGCCTCTGGGAGCCATGGAGCAGCAAGAGAAAAATTCGATGAGTAGTGATTGTGAAAGATAGATATCTCCCACTGTGGTCGCCAATGTTCTGTACCGAGCAGCTTAATGGTCGGCTGCTGTTGGTAGGACTCTTGCTGTCCTGACAGGAGGTCAGGTCACTTGCTGTCCAGACGGAAGGTCAATGAGCGCTCGGGGGGGGGGGGGGGGGCTACCTGCAAGCCAATCCGGAATTGGTTGGGCTGATCCACATGACTTGCTAAGCGCACCTCCTGGTTTTGCTAATGGGACCCTCTGGTTGACTCCGGAACAAAAGGAATAAATCCGAAACTGATATTAAGTTAAGGAAACCCAAGAGAAATTTTGCCAAAAATAATATATATATATAAATATACATATATTATTTTGAGAGACGAAAAATAGAATATGAATACATTGAATCCTTTGTATTAAATAATGTTCAAACTCAAAACAAAGAAAATATAAATACAATGAATCGAAGTTTTAAAAAGCTCAAGAATATGAATATGAATGTAAAATATTGAACTAGGAATGTTGGACTTTACCCCGAAGGGAGTCCTTTCAGAAATTCCCAAAAGCTTAGGGCAAAACCTAAGCTTAAGAGGGGGTTTGGAAATAGTTTTCAACCAGCAATAGATGCGCCTCGGTTAGAACCTCATTAGCTGCGTCATTGCCCCAAGCGCAAAGATGCTTTTGCCAATTGTCGAAACTCTTTTTTTATATATGCTTGCACTCTATCTGATTTCACTTTTCGGCTTTGTGTGATTAACTGTGTGGAACTTAGAAGTATTGTTATCACCCAATCACCAATCTTTTCCTTCAACAAATTCAAATTATTATTCCTCATTCATTACTCTCTACTACATTCTGATATTGTAGTTGGGGTCGGCTTGTTGCTAACTCTATGGCAAGTGGAGGTTTCTCGTCACGATAGAGTGCTTACAAGCAGTTTTTCTTTTCAAGCTTGTGGCTACAAAATACTATTGAAAGCAAGAGCAATATATTTTAGTGAAGGTGTATCCCTACGTAAAATTATTAGAAAATACTATTGAAAGCAAGAGCAATATGTTTTACTGAAGGTGTATCCCTACGTAATATTATTGGAAACCTTTGATCCTGGAGTCATGTAACAGCCACATAAGCATATTTTAACGAAGTTGAACGGTAATTGTAAAAAAAGATCAATGTTGCTAATATTTTATAAACTTAAAGGACCAAGGTGAGATAAAAATTTAAAGGAATAAATTGGAATTCGATATTATGTTAAGGAAACCCAAGAGAAATTTTGCCAAAAATAATATATAAAGATATATATATATATATATGTATGTATGTATGTATCAATATACATATATTATTTTGAGAGTCGAAAAATAGAATCATTTGTATTAAATTATGTTCAAACTCAAAACAAAGAAAATATAAATACATCGAATCGAAGTTTCAAAAAGCTCAAGAATATGAATATTAATGTATAATATTGAACTAGGAATGTAGGACTTTACCCCTAAGGGAGTCCTCACAGAAATTCTCAAAAGCTTAGGGTAGAACCTAAGCCTCAGAGGGGGTTTGGAAATAGTTTTCAACCAGCAATAGACGCGCCTCAGTTAGAACCTCATTAGCTGTGTCATTGCCCCAAGCGCAAAGATGCTTTTGCCAATTGTCGAAACTCTTTTTTTATATATGTTTGCACTCCATCTGATTTCTCTTTTCGGCGATGTGGGACTAACTGTGTGGAACTTAGAAGTATTGTTATTACCCAATAACCATTCTTTGCCTTCAACAAATGCACATTATTATTCCTCATTCATTACTCTTTACTACATTCTGATATCGTGGTTGGGGATGGCTTGTTGCTAACTCTATGGCAAGTGGAGGTTTCTCGTCTCGATAGAGTGCTTACATGAATTTTTCCTTTTCAGGCTTTTGGCTACAAAATACTATTGAAAGCAAGAGCAATATATTTTAGTGAAGGTGTATCCCTAGGTAAAATTATTGGTAAATACTATTGAAAGCAAGAGCAATATATTTTAGTAAAGGTGTATCCCCGCGTCATATTATTGGAAACCTTTGATCCTGGAGTCATGTAACATCCACATAAGCATATTTTAACGAAGTTGAACAGTAATTGTAAAAAAGGATCAATGTTGCTATTATTTTAAAAACTTAAAGGACCAAATTGAGATAAAAATTTAAAGGAATAGATCGAAATTTGATATTAAGTTAAGGAAACCCAAGAGAAATTTTGCCAAAAATAATATATAAAGATATATATATATATATATATATATATGTGTATGTATGTATGTATAAATATACATATATTATTTTGAGAGATGAAAAATAGAATCATTTGTATTAAATTTTGTTCAAACACAAAACAAAGAATATATAAATACATCGAATCGAAGTTTCAAAAAGTTCAAGAATATGAATATGAATGTATAATATTGAACTAGGAATGTAGGACTTTACCCCTAAGGGAGTCCTTACAGAAATTCTCAAAAGCTTAGGGTAGAACCTAAGCCTCAGAGGGGGTTTGGAAATAGTTTTCAACCAGCAATAGACGTGTAACACCCCGGTAATTTCTAACTTGTAGAAACTACCGAAATGCACTGCTGGGATACATCAGAGTGACTTTCCTTTCAAAATATTGAACACGTACTAAACTTCGATGAATTACTCATCAAACGGAGTTACATAACTGAACTGAATATAATTAAAGTCGTACCTTACACCCTCAACTAGTGTTCAATACTCAAAACCGAAAGTCTGCGGAAGCGATTTACAACTTGAAAGACATAAGTCGTACAATCGAATAGTCTTAAGATACTGAATAGGAATACAGAAATACAAAGGAAACTGAAATACAAGACATAAAGAAATAAAGATATCGGTTGCTCCTCAAGCATCTTCATAGCCGTGCCTCACGGTCTTCAACTTTCCCTGCTTAACTGAAAAACAACAACAAAGGATTGGGTGAGACAACTTGTCTCAGTGAGTTCTATCGCGACCCCTTACTAATTCTCTCGGTTCAATTATGCTTGGTTCAATTTTCTTAACTCATGAATCATAGTCCTCAAAATTAACTATGTGTCTAATTAACTGAAGTTGTCCTTATAACCCTTAAGCCGGTTACAAGACGCAACTCATAAACTGAACTAAACGTTGTCCTCATAACCCTTAAGCCAGTTACAAGAAACAACACATAAACTGAACTAATATTTTAGCGTGTCACCGGTCACTTGGCATAATAAGCTTCCGGTGAACCCGTCCCCACTAATCGGCTGGGTCCCTGATGGGGCCTAGGTTCACAGGGCTCATGACTTCCCCTCCACTAGCACACTAAACTGAAATAGGGTCGTCACCCTAACTGAACTGAATATTTATTTATTAATATACCTGAACTGAACTAAACTGAACAATGAACTTAACTTAACATGAACTGAACCTAACATAAACTTATTACTAACGTGATCTAATTACTAACTTAGTCTAATTATTAAGTGATCTCTCATGGATTACAAAGGTTCGCTAACTTAACTTATCAATCTTACTAAACCAGTCAATCCAGCACAATACATCAATCACAAAGTCATAACATGGTCAATCACAGTCAATTACCACTCAATTCAGGGCAATTCAATTATAGTATCATTGGGGAAGGTGGAAGGAGGGATTAGAAAACAATTGGAATCGTTCGGAATGATTTAAAACACTTTTTAAAATAGGCAACCCGAAGACCACGCACGACTCGTGCGCCCATACACACGATCCGTGCGTGACTATCATTTATCGTATCATTCCGTTTCGATCCCTAATTACTTCCCGATCGACACTACCACTTTAGTCATAGCCAAACAATAGTATTAATAGGGTCACATCATCACATTTGGTTGAGAAGGAGATCAGAAGAGGTTTGGAACTGAAAGGAACGACGAAACGGAAATTCGGAGTCCGGCATCAGGCATAGACGCACGACCCGGGCGCATGGGGCGCACTGTAACACCCCATTCTACCCGGCTATTTATCATAGAGATCAGGGTTCCAAAATTTCATTTCAATGGAATGCTACACATAATTTTAATCTAACAACGGTCAAATCAGTATAAGCCTTCATTACACCTTTATAATACACAACACCATTAAATAATTTAGGGTACTCATGACTTCACCAATAAAATCCACACATTATAATTTAGATGACTCACAGCGGAAAAATAACATAATCTCGAAAGCGCCGAACAACAGCCTCATCAAAATCATTAAATCAATGCATATAAAAATTCAACAGCAATTGAATAACACTAGAATCCTAAGCCCACCCCCTAGGTGTCACGTATCAGAGCAGACCGACTCGGGAGTGAAAGGAGTAAGCCTTCACTCAGGACTACCTGTGGTAAACAACAACAGAAGGGTGAGTCTCGAACCATATAATAAAGACTATAATAAGAAGTATATTTCATCATAGTATCGCACTCATACAGTCACACAGTAGCATAGTTCATACAATCAGCAACTCACATGCTTATCATGAGGATGTATGCAATACAGTTATGCATGTGGTACCATTTTCCCAGACCGCAGCCTTATCATCATAATATCAACTCAGACCGCAACCTTATCATTTCAATTTAGAGCTCAGACCGCAGCCTTATCATCATAATATAAAACTCAGACCGCAGCCTTATGTATGCATGAGACTCCATGACAAAACCCACAATCATAACTCTTAACAACACGGTCCATACATCCTATATCACATCTTTATTAATCTTAGTTGTAGCCCTCATGGCCTCATCATCAATCGACTCATTCATTTTCTCATCTCAATCACGTCTCTAGGACTAATCTAGCACTAGGGACCAATCTGTCACTATTAGGACCGAAACCAAAACACAAAGCACGGACGCACCACTTGGCGCCCTGGGCGGCCACACTTCGCGCCCAACACAACACACACGCGCACAACCATAGTAGGTCACCTGAAAAATTAAGACCGCTCTAGCCAAAATGTTCAAAATAGGATTTGGTCACGTGGATACAAAGTTTGGCTCGGGAAAATATACTCAGAAATCGTTTTGCACACAAGACCCCCCTTTACACAAGTTAAAACGATGCCCAATAGGACCATTTCAAAACAACAAGTGCAAATCTGGAAATTCTTTAGCCAAAGTGCTTAAAATACAATTTGGTCAGGTGAATACAAAGTTTGGCTCGGGAAAATATGCTCAGAAATCGTTTTGCACACAAGACCCCCTTTACACAAGTTAAAACGATGCCCAATAGGACCATTTCAAAACGACAAGTGCAAATCCGGAAATTCTTTAGCCAAAGTGCTTAAAATATAATTTGGTCAGGTGAATGCAAAGTTTGGCAAGGGAAAAGATGTTCAGAAACTGGTTTGCACACAACGCCCCCTTTACACAAGCTAAAACGATGTCCAATAGGACCATTTCAAAACGACAAGTGCAAATCTGGAAATTCTTTAGCCAAAATGCTTAAAATATAATTTGGTCAGGTGAATGCAAAGTTTGGCTAGGGAAAATATGTTCAGAAACTGGTTTGCACACAACGCCCCCTTTACACAAGCTAAAACGATGTCCAATAGGACCATTTCAAAACGACAAGTGCAAATCTGGAAATTCTTTAGCCAAAATGCTTAAAATATAATTTGGTCAGGTGAATGCAAAGTTTGGCTAGGGAAAATATGTTCAGAAACTGGTTTGCACACAACGCCCCCTTTACACAAGCTAAAACGATGTCCAATAGGACCATTTCAAAACGACAAGTGCAAATCCGGAAATTCTTTAGCCAAAGTGCTTAAAATATAATTTGGTCAGGTGAATGCAAAGTTTGGCTAGGGAAAATATGTTCAGAAACTGGTTTGCACACAACGCCCCCTTTACACAAGCTAAAACGATGTCCAATAGGACCATTTCAAAACGACAAGTGCAAATCTGGAAATTCTTTAGCCAAAATGCTTAAAATATAATTTGGTCTGGTGAATACAAAATTTGGCTAGGGATATTATGTTCAGAAATTGATTTGCACACAAACACCCTTTTGTGCGCCATGTCTAGACATAGGCAGCACCTTGGCGCCACTCCAGCAACCAGAACAGCGCCCAGGCAGCAAACGACATACAACACAAGCCACTGCTACAGTACACAGGGCGCCTTTCTCCTAGGCACTTGGCGCCCCATGCGCCCCAACACTAACCAAACATCAAATTCCCAATTTAATTTCCAAATCAAATCACAACAACAATCACAAAACATGTTATGCTCATACCAACAATTTCAATTTCACACTTATACATTAAAAACACAACAAAATGCGAAATCAACTTGTTATAAACCCTAACTCATGCCTAAATCGATTTTCTCCTACAATTCATCAATTTCAACCAATCCAAACAATCCAACAAATATCATATAACATCAAATAGGACCCTATGATCTACATACAACCTATTATACTCTCTATTATAGAGTGAGACTCCCCTAACCTTGAATTAGATGAATAGGATCTCTAGAGACGATCACGAACGGAACCATGGCAACCGGATTACACCTTCTCCTTTCTCCTTGGAGCTTTGCGCACTTCACCTCTCCTCCTCTCCTCATGGGCGCCGCGCCCTCCCTCCCTCCCCACTCTCTCTATTCGCATTTTTCCTTTCTTTTTCTCAAATGAACCAAAACCTTAAAATCTCAACTTTTATATGCGCTTAGGTTGTCGGGCTTGGATTGCGGGCTTCCCCGCAGCTTAAGCCCAATTTAATTACAACACCTTATCTGATTCCAATACTGCTCCTTATTTTGTTTAAAACACCTTATACTCATTTTAATAAGTAATAAATAATAATTATATTATTATTTCTACCACCCAATTTCTTTTAACTAATTAAATAAATTAATCTATTATTTTTGGGGTGTTACAACTCTCCCCCACTTAAAGGAATTTCGTCCTCGAAATCCACCTGTCAACGCCAACACTCTCCCATTAAGGCCACCTAGACAACTAGTGCTATCATTCATGCTGATTACTATTGCTCTGATTACCGGCGGTAAGTGCTTGGGCGGCCGCCCCTCCTACTTGTTCAGCCAGGTAACTTCAAGCAGTAATAATCAGACTCACTCTCTACTCCGCTGCGCTACTCTGATAAACTAGCTCGCATCCTACCCCACTCATCTACCCATAATGATAACAAAATACTTCAATCATAACATCACAACGAAATTCACAAGGTGCATAACAGTCGTACAACAAGTCTCATAATTTTAGTAACACGACAACAACATCCACAAACAACTCTGCCACTCAGGCGACATCAACAATTACAACTGCCACTCAGGCGACATCAACAACTACAATTGCCACTCAGGCGACATCAACAACTACAATTGCCACTCAGGCGACATCAACAACTAAAAATCAACAACAGAGCAACATCATCAACGACAACAATATTAACAACTCAGTCACACAATCGGGCACTAAGGCACCGGCAACGGTTAACAATCGAATTAGGCACAACTCATAAAAATAGAGACAGTCAACAACCCAAAAACAGGCACAACTCGTAAAAATAGCAGCAGTGTACAAAAGTAGGGACAGTAACAGTTATTCTTGAAAGCACTGACAGCGGCCTTAGGAAGCAGCAACAACAACTTTTAAAAAGGTAGCAACATTCGTTTTCAGCAATAGTCATTTTGCAGAAAACCATAACAATTATCCGAATAAAACAGCAACATTATTTTCTGAACCTAAAATGTTACACTACTTGTTGGCTCTTTTACTCATTCTTCAATGCAACGACACTATTTTATATTCATAATTCAAGTCTGAGACACGACAAGCACACCAAAGCAATTCAATTTAAACGATCCCTACAAAAATAATAATATTTAATCACACATGAAGATCATACTAGCATATCACATAGGGTACTCAATTAACACCTCAAACTTGGGAGTTCAATAAAAGCAAACGTGTAAGAACAATATCTACCATAATACCAACATGCATTCATTCCTTAACATGCATTCCATATTTAACTCATTAAACCACACAACACAATTGGCGCAACTGCGAAATAATCTAATAGGAATTCGTTTATTAAAAAAAAAAAAAAATTTGATACCAATATTGTATCCAATCATAAAATTTGTTTATTAGGGGTTCACAAACAATCTCATAACTCACTTCATTTTCAACTTACAAAACCACGTAACACAATTAAAGAGGTACCAACCAGAATCAGACAATAAAATCAGTTGTAGACAATTAGAGTTCGCAATTAGTTTTTTTTTTTTTTTAAGCATGCATTTATTCTAGTCACCTCTACAATCATATTTTATAAATTTCAATGAAACATAATTCCACCAATTTCAACACCAAACATTTACATTCATTTAAATATGTACAAAGGGAAGTAACTAGACTCGATTAGGTTACAAAAAGGCAGAGGAAAACGGAGTCCAAACACTTAACACCTAATGATTCTAACACTTAACACCAAGTAGTTATACTCTAGAAGGAAATCAAAGTGTGCAACATCAAGAGTGTGGAACAATCCTTTACTATCGTCTAATTGGAATCTAGAAAGATACACTTCACAACCCCAATAGAATTAGAAATACCATAAAATAAGAGCCAGAGGAAAATACTTTCATAAAAACCCAATTTTTCAAATGTATCGAACTCGCCGTTAATCCAAACAGTCAATAATGGTATTTATAGGTTTTTAGTTCCATAGAGTAACGAGCTAATAAGGAGCACATCCATTTTATGGCACATAGTTCAAATCAGCTCAAAAATCTTTTTCTTTGGGGTCATAAAGGAGAAAGTGAGACGTATTATACTAAGCCTTGTAGAAAGGAAGGTAGGATACTTAACACTACGACATTGATCAATTACACATTGTCAACTATAATTAAAACACGAGTACAAACATCATTTTAAATTTTTGGAACTCGGCACTTCAAGTTATTACGAAAACAGCACGTTTTTCAGCATAAAAAAAATAGCGTTTCATTTTCATAAAACCGCCCCACACTTATTTCATAAAACAACAACTCATTCTATAAAAATAACCCGTAATATAGCAACTCGTTTCGTTGGCAAATAGCAATACTTTAAATTGACAAAACAACAACTAATACATTTTTCGAAAATTGAACACCTTCCAAACCAGCAGGAAATCAAAACCAAGTCCCGTGACATCAGTCACTAATCGCCAAAACAATAATGACAATCTTTTAGAGTAAGTGATAATCATCTACATAGTTCAGCATGGAAAAATAATTCAACTCATGGAACAGCAGTCAAGGCATTAAAACAGCTAGAAGGGCCAACCCATGGAGACAACAATTCACAGCTAAAGGCACATATACGAAAAGGCACAATCACACCATGCACCAAAATACCCGGAATAACAACGACATAACTATAACCCATTTTTAAAAATCATTTCACGTAGCTTGTAAAAATAGGAGGAAACAACAGTTGTGGTGTTCAAACCAAAAATATTATCATTTGCGGCAGTCAAGGATGCTAACATCGAAACATAATTGGCACGACCAATTCACCAGGCACTTAGCGTGAAGCATCATTGTGCAGTCAAAAGCATGCTATAGTAAAACTTTATACACTTTCAATGTCCACTTATTAAAATAATTTTCCAATGCCAAAATCAGTATCTAACCATAAAGCTATTTAACAGTCATTCAAAAACAGTTTCAGAAATCCCCTTACCTTTTAAATTCACATGACGCAATTCAAGGAATAACGACCAAAAGATTTGTCATAAAACTTAAGCATGCGAGATTACACTTTGAGGAAATCAGGCAGGTTAAAATAGTAGTTCAATGAGGTAGTTCTCAGCTAAAATCGTTATATCAAGTTGCAACTTCCAAAATAATTGAGGACCAAAAATTGTAGCACTAGAATGAAAACGTTTTTCACTTGTAGGGATTAAAACACCACGGCAGTTATTGGCAATAACTTGATTTGGACAAAACAACATAGGAGAGTAACATGCAACAAGGTAAACTTCCAATAGCATACAGGCACAGCAGACGCACGTAACGAGGCCAGACAAACAGCATAGGATGCAATTACCATTTTAAAACGCATCAAGTTTGTTTACACTCAAGGGGCAACTAAACTCAGGATGGGGAGCATGTAATATTATACTTTACAAATACATGAGCATGCGAATAAATGTCAAATTAACATCTAACAACAAACAGCAATTACTTTGAATATGATGCAGGATACGCCGAGCTCAATACCAACCAAAACTCATGTGAGTACTTAAACAACAGAGCATACCATGTAGAAACACGCAGTAAGGAGGTCAACAATAAGGACTACAACAAACAAACACAATTCACACACCGAAAGCACAATAAGGCACACAGCACTAGTAGGGGAATCTCCCCCACTAGTTCACTTACCAATGGAAACTTTTGGAGTACCTGCAACATAAACCATGGTCAGCTCTGAAAGACAACAGTTGGTCACTATCTGACACAACGACTCGACGACTTGGCCGGACGGACCAACCATTGCTCTGATACCACTAATGTAACACCCCATTCTACCCGGCTATTTATCATAGAGATCAGGGTTCCAAAATTTCATTTCAATGGAATGCTACACATAATTTTAATCTAACAACGGTCAAATCAGTATAAGCCTTCATTACACCTTTATAATACACAACACCATTAAATAATTTAGGGTACTCATGACTTCACCAATAAAATCCACACATTATAATTTAGATGACTCACAGCGGAAAAATAACATAATCTCGAAAGCGCCGAACAACAGCCTCATCAAAATCATTAAATCAATGCATATAAAAATTCAACAGCAATTGAATAACACTAGAATCCTAAGCCCACCCCCTAGGTGTCACGTATCAGAGCAGACCGACTCGGGAGTGAAAGGAGTAAGCCTTCACTCAGGACTACCTGTGGTAAACAACAACAGAAGGGTGAGTCTCGAACCATATAATAAAGACTATAATAAGAAGTATATTTCATCATAGTATCGCACTCATACAGTCACACAGTAGCATAGTTCATACAATCAGCAACTCACATGCTTATCATGAGGATGTATGCAATACAGTTATGCATGTGGTACCATTTTCCCAGACCGCAGCCTTATCATCATAATATCAACTCAGACCGCAGCCTTATCATTTCAATTTAGAGCTCAGACCGCAGCCTTATCATCATAATATAAAACTCAGACCGCAGCCTTATGTATGCATGAGACTCCATGACAAAACCCACAATCATAACTCTTAACAACACGGTCCATACATCCTATATCACATCTTTATTAATCTTAGTTGTAGCCCTCATGGCCTCATCATCAATCGACTCATTCATTTTCTCATCTCAATCACGTCTCTAGGACTAATCTAGCACTAGGGACCAATCTGTCACTATTAGGACCGAAACCAAAACACAAAGCACGGACGCACCACTTGGCGCCTTGGGCGGCCACACTTGGCGCCCAACACAACACACACGCGCACAACCATAGTAGGTCACCTGAAAAATTAAGACCGCTCTAGCCAAAATGTTCAAAATAGGATTTGGTCACGTGGATACAAAGTTTGGCTCGGGAAAATATACTCAGAAATCGTTTTGCACACAAGACCCCCCTTTACACAAGTTAAAACGATGCCCAATAGGACCATTTCAAAACAACAAGTGCAAATCTGGAAATTCTTTAGCCAAAGTGCTTAAAATACAATTTGGTCAGGTGAATACAAAGTTTGGCTCGGGAAAATATGCTCAGAAATCGTTTTGCACACAAGACCCCCTTTACACAAGTTAAAACGATGCCCAATAGGACCATTTCAAAACGACAAGTGCAAATCCGGAAATTCTTTAGCCAAAGTGCTTAAAATATAATTTGGTCAGGTGAATGCAAAGTTTGGCTAGGGAAAATATGTTCAGAAACTGGTTTGCACACAACGCCCCCTTTACACAAGCTAAAACGATGTCCAATAGGACCATTTCAAAACGACAAGTGCAAATCTGGAAATTATTTAGCCAAAATGCTTAAAATATAATTTGGTCAGGTGAATGCAAAGTTTGGCTAGGGAAAATATGTTCAGAAACTGGTTTGCACACAACGCCCCCTTTACACAAGCTAAAACGATGTCCAATAGGACCATTTCAAAACGACAAGTGCAAATCTGGAAATTCTTTAGCCAAAATGCTTAAAATATAATTTGGTCAGGTGAATGCAAAGTTTTGCTAGGGAAAATATGTTCAGAAACTGGTTTGCACACAACGCCCCCTTTACACAAGCTAAAACGATGTCCAATAGGACCATTTCAAAACGACAAGTGCAAATCCGGAAATTCTTTAGCCAGAGTGCTTAAAATATAATTTGGTCAGGTGAATGCAAAGTTTGGCTAGGGAAAATATGTTCAGAAACTGGTTTGCACACAACGCCCCCTTTACACAAGCTAAAACGATGTCCAATAGGACCATTTCAAAACGACAAGTGCAAATCTGGAAATTCTTTAGCCAAAATGCTTAAAATATAATTTGGTCAGGTGAATACAAAATTTGGCTGGGGAAATTATGTTCAGAAATTGATTTGCACACAAACACCCTTTTGTGCGCCATGTCTAGACATAGGCAGCACCTTGGCGCCACTCCAGCAACCAGAACAGCGCCCAGGCAGCAAACGACATACAACACAAGCCACTGCTACAGTACACAGGGCGCCTTTCTCCTAGGCACTTGGCGCCCCATGCGCCCCAACACTAACCAAACATCAAATTCCCAATTTAATTTCCAAATCAAATCACAACAACAATCACAAAACATGTTATGCTCATACCAACAATTTCAATTTCACACTTATACATTAAAAACACAACAAAATGCGAAATCAACATGTTATAAACCCTAACTCATGCCTAAATCGATTTTCTCCTACAATTCATCAATTTCAACCAATCCAAACAATCCAACAAATATCATATAACATCAAATAGGACCCTATGATCTACATACAACCTATTATACTCTCTATTATAGAGTGAGACTCCCCTAACCTTGAATTAGATGAATAGGATCTCTAGAGACGATCACGAACGGAACCATGGCAACCGGATTACACCTTCTCCTTTCTCCTTGGAGCTTTGCGCACTTCACCTCTCCTCCTCTCCTCATGGGCGCCGCGCCCTCCCTCCCTCCCCACTCTCTCTATTCGCATTTTTCCTTTCTTTTTCTCAAATGAACCAAAACCTTAAAATCTCAACTTTTATATGCGCTTAGGTTGTCGGGCTTGGATTGCGGGCTTCCCCGCAGCTTAAGCCCAATTTAATTACAACACCTTATCCGATTCCAATACTGCTCCTTATTTTATTTAAAACACCTTATACTCATTTTAATAAGTAATAAATAATAATTATATTATTATTTCTACCACCCAATTTCTTTTAACTAATTAAATAAATTAATCTATTATTTTTGGGGTGTTACACGCACGACCCGTGTGCCCTGGGCAGAGTTCCAGAAAGTGGCGCACGACCCGGGTGCATGGGGCACACGACCCGTGTGCCCTGGACAGATTTCAGAATGTGCTGGTTTTTTGTTGTTTTCATTCCGTTTCGCTTTCCGATCGTTTCCAATCCGTCACCCGATCAACTCCCAACCTTCAAACACATTTCATACATATATTTCCAGGCACAATTCAGCCATATAACAATCAATCAATCCACGATCATGACATGCAATTTCATGATTTTCAGTCCAACAATTCAATCGATTTCATGATTTAAATGCGATACTTTCATAAAGCGATTTCACACTAGATTTTCGTAAGAACACGCGGTTCGTTTCAGAATACATGACACATGATTTTAAATCCCTAGTGAGTATAGAACTCACCTATTTGAAGACAGCAAACGATTCACACCGAGACTCAAGAACACGGTCACTCGGCAACTCACGAACTTCCCGAAATCGCTCCAAAACACTCCCCACCGAAACCCAGCCACTGAGATGGCTTCTAATGTTGTTCAAACACGTGACCCGGGTACTGAAATTTGTTCCACAACTTTCTAATTCAACATGCACCAGTTTGGATTTTCAGTTTTGGCTAAGTGAAGCTTTGATGGTTAACAATGGTGATCTCAAGGGAAAGGAGGGGATGATTTCGAACTTAGCATCAATGGAAAGGAAATAGGGAGCTGATTCAGAATATGTTGATAGATGAAGCATGCATGATGGTTTGAAGAAACTCTCACCTCTTCCCTTCCTCTCCCATTCGCACCCTCTCTCTTTCTCTCCCCTTGGTTCTTGTTTCTGAATTTTGAAGAATGAGGTGGATGTGTTGGGTCTCAGCTGAAGAATGGTTTAAATATAAGCCATGTAAAAAGACAGTTTTGTCCCTCACTTACCCATCCTATTCCTCATAACTCCTAATAGCTTTAAGTATCCTAATTTTGATGAACTTAACTCAACTAGACACTCAATCGAATTAATTAACTATCCAAACAAGTCAATTTCCCAACACCTTATTTTCAAGCAACTTAAAAAAAAATCATTTCACGCCAAAATTTAAATAGGGAAGATTGGGGATAATACAAGACGCGCCTCGGTTAGAACCTCATTAGCTGTGTCATTGCCCCAAGCGCAAAGATGCTTTTGCCAATTGTCGAAACTCTTTTTTTATATATGTTTGCACTCCATCTGATTTCTCTTTTTGGCGATGTGGGACTAACTGTGTGGAACTTAGAAGTATTGTTATTACCCAATAACCATTCTTTGCCTTCAACAAATGCACATTATTATTCCTCATTCATTACTCTTTACTACATTCTGATATCGTGGTTGGGGATGGCTTGTTGCTAACTCTATGGCAAGTGGAGGTTTCTCGTCTCGATAGAGTGCTTACAAGCATTTTTCCTTTTCAGGCTTGTGGCTACAAAATACTATTGAAAGCAAGAGCAATATATTTTAGTGAAGGTGTATCCCTACGTAGAATTATTGGAAAATACTATTGAAAGCAAGAGCAATATATTTTAGTGAAGGTGTATCCCTGCGTAATATTATTGGAAACCTTTGATCCTGGAGTCATGTAACATCCACATAAGCATATCTTAACGAAGTTGAACGGTAATTGTAAAAAAAGATCAATGTTGCTAATATTTTAAAAACTTAAAGGACCAAATTGAGATAAAAATTTAAAGGACTAGATCCCAATTTGATATTAAGTTAAGGAAACCCAAGAGAAATTTTGCCAAAAATAATATATATATTGATATATAAATATATATATATATATATATAGATATATATATATATATATATATAGATATATATATATATATATATATATATATATATATATATATATATATATATAAATATACATATATTATTTTGAGAGACGAAAAATAGAATCCTGCGTATTAAATTATGTTGAAACTCAAAACAAAGAATATAAATACATTGAATCGAAGTTTCAACAAGCTCAAGAATATGAATATGAATGTAAAGTATTGAACTAGGAATGTAGGACTTTACCCCTAAGGGAGTCCTTACAGAAATTCTCAAAAGCTTAAGGCAAAACCTAAGCCTAAGAAGGGGTTTGGAAATAGTTTTCAACCAGCAATAGACGCGCCCCGGTTAGAACCTCATTAGCTGCGTCAGTGCCCCAAGCGCAAAGATGCTTTTGCCAATTGTCGAAACTCTTTTTTTATATATGCTTGCGCTCCATCTGATTTCCCTTTTCGGAGATGTGGGACTAACTGTGTGGAACTTAGAAGTATTGTTATTACCCAATCACCACTCTTTTTCTTCAACAAATGTACATTATTATTCCTCATTCATTACTCTCTACTACATTCTGATATCGTGGTTGGGGATGGCTTGTTGCTAACTCTATGGCAAGTGGAGGTTTCTCGTCTCGATAGTGTGCTTACAAGCATTTTTCCTTTTCAAGCTTGTGGGTACAAAATACTATTGAAAGCAAGAGCAATATATTTTAGTGAAGATGTATCCCTACGTAAAATTACTGGAAAATACTATTGAAAGCAAGAGGAATGTATTTTAGTGAAGGTGTATCCCTACGTACTATTATTGGAAACCTTTGATCCTGGAGTCATGTAACTGCAACATAAGCATATTTTAACGGAGTTGAACGGTAATTGTAAAAACAGATCAATGTTGCTAATATTTTAAAAATTTATAGGACCAAATTGAGATAAAAATTTAAAGGAATAAATCGAAATTTGATATTAAGTTAAGGAAACACAAGAGAATTTTTGCCGAAAATTATATATATATATATATATATGTGTGTGTGTGTGTGTGTGTGTGTGTGTGTGTGTGTGTGTGTGTGTGTGTGTGTGTGTGTGTGTTTGTGTGTGTGTGTGTGTGTGTGTGTGTGTGTTCTGTACCGAGCAGCTTTTTGGTCGGCTGCTGTTGGTAGGTCTCTTGCTGTTCTGGCAGGAGGTCAGTGAGCGCCCGGGGGGGGTACCTGCAAGCCACTCCGACGCTCAAGTCAGTATATCGAATATATGAGTGAATGTACTAAGGATTAGAGATTGAACCTTTCTTAGGGCAAAGTTTGCCTGTATTTATAGGAAATCGTGCCCTCTCGTGGATCGTTGGATGGGTAGAGTCGATCTTGGCCATCCAATCATGTTGGGCTCGCATGAGGTGGATATGGGCTGAATTGGTTGGGCTGATCCATATGACTTGCTAAGCGCACCTCCTGGTTTTGCTAATGGGGCCCTCTGGTTGACTCCAGAACAGTTGCCCCCCAAGCCGAGATCATTCCGAAGGATGGTCTTGGCTTGAAGGATTTTCGTCGGTTTGTTGGCTCTGAAAGGTTACACGGGACACTGCCTTTGTAGCAGCCGTGTTCTGTCATAGGAGAAATTTTTTCTAAGTGTTGCTTCGTCTGTCTTGACGGGTCGTCCGAGATTATTTTGTCGCGACCGTGACTCACACCTCCTTCGGTGCAATCCTTGTGCCCGGCACCAAGCTATGGTTACGTATCCTGATGTTGGTGCCCTCCTGGACGCCTTGTGTCATGGTGTTGGGATGTCTTGATGTTGGCGCCCTCGTGGGTGCCTTTGCTAGCCGCCCGTTCGTTCCTGAGGGTAGGCGCCCTCCCGGGTGCCTCTGGTGTTGTTCCCCGCGTGCGTGTTGTGGATGGTGCCCTCGTGGGCGCCTTGTCATGTTGTCTTGGCTGCCACCTCTTGAGCAGGATCTGGCCCCCTCATGGGCGCCATGGGGGCCTTGTCATGTTGTCTTGGCTGCTGCCTCTTGGAGCAGGATCTCGCGCCCTCATGGGCACCATGGGCGCCTTGTTGCGTTTGGAGCAGGATCTGGCGCCCTCATGAGCGCCATGGGCGCCTTGTTGCGTCTGGAGTAGGATCTGGCACCCTCATGGGCGCCATGGGCGCCTTGTGCCAAGACTCCTGATGTTGGCGCCCTCCTGTGAAACATCTTTTGGCGCCCTCTAGGGCACCTTGGTGCCTTTTTGGCTGTGCTTGGTGCCATCCTGTAGAACATGTTTTGGGGCCCTCTTGGGCGCCTCGGTGTTGACCTGAATGTGCTTGGTGCCATCCTGCAGAACATGCTTTGGCGCCCTCTAGGGCGCCTCGGTGCCTTCCTGGATGTGCTTGGTGCCATCCTGCGAAACATGTTTTGGGACCCTCTAGGGCGCCTTGGTGTTGCCTTGGATGCGCTTGGTGCCATCCTGCAGAACAAGTTTTGGGGCCCTCTAGGGCGCCTTGGTGCCTTCCTGGATGTGCTTGGTGCCATCCCGCGAAGATGTTTTGGCGCCCTCTTGGGCGCCTTGGTGCCTATACGTCGGGTGTCTCCTCGTGGGGCAGATTTTGTGAGACAAGGTTTGGTGCCCTCATGGGTGCCTATACGTCGGGTGTCTCCTCGTGGAGCAGATATTGTGAGACAAGGTTTGGTGCCCTCATGGGTGCCTATACGTCGGGTGTCTCCTCGTGGAGCAGATTTTGCGAGACAAGGTTTTGGTGCCCTCATGGGTGCCTTGGGCGCCTATATGCCGGGTGTCTCTTCGTGGAGCAGATTTTGCGAGACAAGGTTTGGTGCCCTCACGGGTGCCCCTTCCGAAGGACTTGCTTTCAGACTGCCCCCTGCCAGGCGCCCCTCTGCTGGGCGCTGCTTGCTCCTGCCTGGCGCCCTCATGGGCGCTGCTTGCTTTTGCCAGTCGCCCTCATGGGCGCTGGTTGCTTCTGCCAGGCGCCCTCATGGGCGCTGGTTGCTACCTTGCAGGCGCCCTCATGGGCGCCCTCCTTGCCAGGCGCCCTCTTGGTGCTGTAACACCCAAAATAATTTGATTAATTATTTAATTAAATTATTTAAGTGTTGCATTATTATTATTATATTAAATTATTAACATAGTGTTTTATTTTAATAAAGGAAGTAGTAATCGGTAAATTATGGCGTAGTAGGAATGGCCAAAGGGCCCAAGCCCAAGACTTAGGCCCCTAGGCGCTAGGGTCTTGAGTAGGTGTCGCATTTGGTGAGAAAGAAAGAAAGAAAGAATTCGCAAAAGAGAGAAGAGAGAAAGAAAGAAACTCGCGAAGAGGGGAGAAGGAAAAGAAGGGCGCGCAAGGGAGAAGAGGAGGAGGAGAGGTGCGATCGGCCAAGAGAGAAGAGGAGCAAGGAGCTGTTGCTGTGGTTACTTCAGTGCTTCGTAGAGGTCTCATCATCTTCGGAAAAACTAAGGTAAGGGTGGGTCTTACCTTATAATAGGGTTTATAATGGGATGTATGTGGGGTTTAGGGCTTATATCGCCATTCTTATATGATTTTTGATGATGTTGTAATGTATGATCATTTGGATGATGAATTAGCGCGCACTAAGTGCTTGTTGAGAAGTACATGACTTGTTAGGCGTATGTGACGATTGAAAATGCATGTTAGGTACTCATTAAAATGTGTGTTTGAATATGTGAGAATGAGTTTGTGATGCTTGAAGTGATTGTTGATCATTGAACATATAAAAATTTGGAGAAAATTGAATTAGAAGGACCCTAGGCGCCTTAGGCTCCATTGTTGTTGCCATTGTCTCGCATTGTTGCTGCTGTCTGGGCGCCATGGGCGCCTGTTGCTTGTCGTGTTGTGTCAGTGTTGCTGTCCTGGGCGCTTTGGGCGCAGGTACCCTGTGCCTGGGCGCCAAGGGCGCCTAATTTTGGCTGCCCGTGTTGCGTTCCTAAGTTGTGTTTCTGGGTGGTCATGTTGTTTGAATGTCATTGGTGCTGAATTTTGGTTGCTAGGTTGCGTGTTCAGAAATGTCGCTGGGATCCCCTCCCCTGGGCACCAATGTTCCCTGCGCCAGTTTCTGTGTCTGGTGTAACACCCCTTTTCTACCCATTAATTTAATTGGAAAAATATCAGAGTTTTCAAAATTTTGTTTGCACGAGGAATGTTACACATGCTTCAATAAAACCACACTTCTCTATAAAAACAGCTCAAAAACATAATAACCATGTATTACGTAGCACATCACTAAAAGGCGAATCTCAATAAAACTTAACGTCAATAAAAATCAACTACGTAGCGGAATAACAAAATAAAACGGAATTGTCAACAAAGCATAACAACCAAAATCATTCATAACATTAAGTTCGTCCCCCCCTGAGTGCTACGTATCAGAGCGTAACGACTCGACTCGAATTAGTGAAGGTACCTAGTCCTTCACTCGCAATCACCTGCACGTTACCGCATGGGGGTAACATTCAAACAGAAGGGTGAGTCCAATTCAATTCATATAATAAATCATATGATAAATAATAAGTCAAGTCACAGCTCTAAGATAATCACATCACAATCATTAATTACATCACTACATAAACTCATCACCATGTCATGTAGGCATATGAAATGCAACCCACTCGCGGGCATATGCATGAGGTACCTTTTCACAAACGTCGCTTAGCCATTACGGCCTCATCGTCACTTAGCCTTTTGGGCCTCAAAACGTCACTGGGTTTATGCATGTGGGATGCATGAGACACTATAACATGCATCACGCACAAATCACACAATCACGGTCAACTATGTGACCCGTCACTTACCAATTTGCCAAATAAAGGCACAGCACCTGTCAATTCACAATTCACACACAATAACATCACTTAGCCTTTTAGGCCCTAATATCACTTAGCCTTTTAGGCCTCAAAACGTCACTGGGTTTTCATCGTCACTTATTCACAAACATCATCAACTCAAACAATAGCCACTGAGGGCAAAAACGTCATTTACTAGCCACCAAGGGCATCCTCGTCATTTACACATCATTATAATTAATAATAGCCACTAAGGGCAAAACAGTCATTTGACTAGCCACTAAGGGCATCCTCGTCATTTACACGTCATTATAAATAATAATAGCCACCAAGGGCAAAACAGTCATTTAACTAGCCACTAAGGGCATCCTCGTCATTTACACGTCATTATAAATAATAATAGCCACAAAGGGCAAAACAGTCATTTGACTAGCCACTAAGGGCATCCTCGTCATTTACACTTCATTATAATTAATAATAGCCACTAAGGGCAAAACACTCATTTAACTAGCCACTAAGGGCATCCTCGTCATTTACACATCATTATAATTAATAATAGCCACTAAGGGCAAAACAGTCATTTAACTAGCCACTAAGGGCATCCTCGTCATAAGTCACCCATTTTGACACCAAAACGTTAAAACTGTTAGTTATACTAAAAGGGGATTTTTAAAGACACCAAAACAACTTTTCAATGTCACGGCAGTGACCACCGGGAACAGCCACTTGGGCGCCCAGCAACCTTCAGAAATTATAAGTTTTTATTTTTAAAAATGAGATACACAGGTAGACAACTGAAAGAGCTTCCCAACACTTTTTGAAACGTTAAAAACGGATGTCCGAGTCAAAAAATATAGCGAAAATAGTTTTCGAAAACATTTTGGGACATCCTGAAAAACTGGCGCCCTGGGCGCCCAGCGCCCACGCACCTGGCGCCCAGCGCCCAGCAAAACGCAACACGCAACACACACTGGCGCACAGCGCCTGGCGCAACACGCAACACACGGGCGCTCAGCGCCCAGCGCTGGCACCCAGCGCCCAGCGCCTGGCACAACACGCGCAATACTGCACACAGCACACACGGGCGCCAGCGCCCACACACACACAGCAACACGCAGGATGGCACACGGCGCCCAGGAGCAGGGCGCCAAAACCTGCACAACACCGAAACATGAAAATGCACATCCTTTGGCTACGGCGCCCATGCCCAGGGCGCCAAACACAGCCTCACACACAAAACCACAACGCCACACAATTGGCCACGACGCCCATACACAGGGCGCCAAAATCAGCATCCATGAATCATACATCAACACACATATAATCGCATCACCAAATCAATTAAATTCATATGAGCAAACAATCAAACAACAACCATACGACTACCAAACAGGATCATGGCAATATAAATCTAGGCCAACCCTACCTTAAAACCTATCATGCAACTCATTATATAAATTGATAGGACATCCCCTTACCTCGAATTTGAAGAATAGGAGCCCTAGAGACGGTCACGAACGGAACCACGGCAACACTTCACGCCCCTTTCCTCTCCTTGGTTGTGCGATTTTCTCTTCTCCTCTTCTCCTCTCCAACGGCGCACTTCCCCTTTTCTTTCCTCTCTTCTCAATTTCGCACAATGACCACCCAAAACCCTAGCCTCCCTTGGCCTAACAACTTCGCATGTGAGATGATTCATGGGCTTGGGCTTCTCACTTAAGCCCAAGTCCATCTAATTTGGCGTCTCCATCTTCTAATACCACCTACACTTATTAATATAATTTTTAATAATTAAATTATATCCACTTAATTAATTTAAAGTCCTAAATACTCAATTAAATAAATTAATTAAATATTTAGGGTGTTACAACTCTCCCCCACTTAGAATATTTCGTCCTCGAAATTTACCTGATCAAATAACTCTGGGTAGGACTCTCGCATCTTGCTCTCCAGCTCCCAAGTCATACTCTCGCCGGCAGCTCCTAGCCAAACCACTTTCACTAATGCAATCTCTTTGCCTCTAAGCACTTTCACTTCACAATCTTCGATCCGTACGGGCATCGTCTCCACAGTGAGATTATCCCGCACCTCTACATCATCCATATGGATCACATGAGATGGATCTGAAACATACTTCCGAAGTTGCGACACATGAAACACGTCGTGCAAGTTCGAAAGATTCGGCGGTAAAGCCACTCTATAAGCTACATTTCCGATTCTCTCAGAAATCTGATAAGGACCAACAAAACGAGGAGTGAGCTTCTTCGATTTCAACGCTCGACCAACACCAGTAATAGGAGAAACCCTCAAGAACACATGCTCACCCTCCTGAAACTCTAAATCTTTCCTCCGCTTGTCATGGTAACTCTTCTGACGACTCTGCGAAGCCTTCATCTTTTCACTGATCATCTTGATTTTCTCTGTAGTCTCCCGGACAATCTCCGGTCCCAACACTACACTCTCTCCCGACTCATACCAACACAATGGCGTTCTACACTTTCGACCATACAATGCTTCAAACGGTGCCATCCCGATACTGGAATGGTAACTGTTGTTATAGGTGAACTCAATCAATGCAAGGTAGGAATCCCATGAACCTCTTTGTTCCAAGACACAAGTCCTTAACAAATCTTCTAACGACTGAATTGTCCTCTCTGACTGACCATCTGTCTGAGGATGATATGCCGAACTCATTTTCAGCTTTGAACCCAATTCCTTCTGCAAACTCGTCCAAAACTCAGAAGTGAACCTCGGATCCCTATCTAACACAATACTCTTCGGAACACCGTGCAACTTTACAATTTCTTTGACATAGACCTCTGCCAACCGCGACACCGGATAAGTGATATTGATAGGAATAAAGTGAGCAGACTTCGTTAACCTATCAACGACCACCCAAATAGCGTCATGACCCTTAACTGTATTCGGCAATCCCGTCACAAAATCCATCGCAATGCTATCCCACTTCCACTCTGGAACTTCCAATGGTTGCATTAACCCTGCTGGCTTCTGGTGTTCAACCTTCGACTTTTGACAGGTCAAACAGGCATATACAAACTGTGCCACATCTCTCTTCATACCATACCACCAAAACATCTTTTTCAGATCTTGATACATTTTCGTCGCTCCAGGATGGATACTCAACTTGCTACGGTGACCCTCCTCTAAAATTGCCTTTTTCATCTCCTCATCATCCGGAACACAGATCCTACCCCGGAACCTCAACACACCACTGGAATCTAATTTGAAATCTTCATCTTCAGACTGACCAACTCCATTAATTAAATCTACTAACTTGACATCTGACTTCTGAGCCTCTCTGATGCTGCCCAGGAAATCATTATCGATCTTTAACATTCCCAGCTTGACACTGCGAGGTGTCATTTTACAAACCAAACTCAAATCTCTGAATTCCTCAATCAACTCTAATTCTTTCACCATCATGGCCGACATATGCAAGGACTTCCTGCTTAAAGCATCAGCCACGACATTAGCTTTGCCGGGATGATAATTCAAACCAAAGTCATAATCCTTCAAGAGCTCCAACCACCGGCGTTGTCTCATATTCAACTCTTTCTGATCGAACAGATACTTTAGACTCTTATGATCACTGAACACTTCGAACCTCGAACCATAAAGGTAGTGCCTCCAAATCTTAAGCACAAATATCACAGCAGCTAATTCCAAATCATGCGTAGGGTAATTTTTCTCTTGAACCCGCAACTGCCTCGACGCATACGCAACGACTTTCCCATCTTGCATCACCACACCACCCAGTCCCATCTTCGAAGCGTCACAATATACAACAAACGGTTCCTCCGGATTAGGCAACGTCAAAACAGGCGACGTTGTCAATCTCTTTTTCAGTTCAATAAAACTTTCCTCACACCGAGCATCCCAAACAAAAACTTTACCCTTACAAGTCAACTGAGTCAACGGAAGGGCCAACTTGGAAAAACCCTCGATGAACCTCCTGTAGTACCCAGCCAAACCCAAAAAGCATCTAATCTCTGTTGCGGACTTCGGAGCCTCCCACTCCAATACTGCCTCCACTTTTGCCGGATCAACTGCAATACCATTACCAGAAATCACGTGCCCAAGGAAACTCACCTCTTTCAGCCAGAACTCACACTTTGACAACTTAGCATACAACTTTTTCTCTTTCAGGACTTCCAATACTGTCTTCAGGTGTTCAGCATGCTCTTCCTCCGACTTAGAATAAACTAGAATGTCATCTATGAAGATCACCACAAACCGATCTGGGTAATTATGGAAAATACGATTCATATATTCCATAAATACACCAGGTGCATTGGTCACACCGAACGGCATTACTGAATATTCATAATGCCCATACCTTGTCCTGAACGCTGCCTTCTGAACATCTTCATCCTTTACTTTAATCTGATGATATCCGGACCTCAAATCAATTTTGCTGAAAACACGGGCACCCACTAACTGATCCATCAAATCGTCGATCCTCGGAAGCGGATACTTATTCTTGATAGTTACCTTATTCAACTGACGATAGTCGACACATAACCTCATACTTCCATCCTTTTTCTTTACCAACAATACCAGGGCTCCCCACGATGATACACTCGGTCTTACAAACTTTTTCTCAAGCAATTCTTCGAGTTGCGTCTTCAACTCAGACAATTCCGACGCCGACATCCTGTACGGTGCCATAGACACAGGCCTCGTACCAGGTACAAGATCAATCGAAAACTCAACTTCTCTTTCCGGTGGCACCCCCGGAATTTCATCAGGAAAAACCTCAGGAAACTCGCGTACCACTTGCAGTTCTTCAATAACAGCCTGACTCTCAGCAGACAACGATGCCATTAACGCAAATAGCTGAACTCCTTCTTTCTTCAGCTTCTTCAACTGATCAGCAAATACCAAAACAGAATCTTCTTCCCCGAAACTGACCGACTTGCTACGACAGTTGATATGAACGTGGTTATTCTCTAATCAGTCCATGCCCAAGATTACATCCAGACCTCGCAACGGTAAGCAAACAAAATTTACAACAAAGTCCCTGCCGAAGATTGACACGGGACATTGAGAACACACCTGGGAAGTAATCACCGACCCCTTCGCAGGAGTATCGACAACCATATCCCCACACATAGCAGATAAAACAAGACCCAATCTTTTACAACAATCAACAGATATAAAGCAATGGGTAGCACCAGTATCAATAAGAGATTTCAGAGAAATACCGTTAATAAAACACGTACCTCTAATCAGACCATCCTTCTCATCAGGCTCCTCTCCTGCCAATGCAAACACCTTCCCAGTAGACCTTTCCTTCTTCGGCTTTGTACACTTTGTACTGATATTCCCAGACTCACCACAATTGAAGCACACCACATCCTTGACCTTACACTCGGCCGCCATATGACCCTTTTTACCGCAACGATAGCAAACTCTCTCATCAGACCTGCATGTAGTACTCTTGTGGCCAGGCTTGCCACACTTATAACAGACAATGCTAGCAGGAGCATCTCCCCCACTAGAATTCTTACCTCCAGCAGCCTTCTGGTAACTTTTACCCGTAGGAACCTCATACGGCTTGCTTCGACTCTGGAACTTACCCTTTTTCTCAGACGTAGCTTTATAATGAGCAGTACTGTCCTCCTCAAAGATTCTACAACTGTCAACCAGATCAGCGAACACACGAATCTTCTGATAACCAATGGCCTTTTTGATATCAGGCCTCAACCCATTCTCGAACTTGATGCATTTAGAAAATTCAGCTGTAGCCTCACTGTAATGTGGATAGAATTTTGCCAGTTCCACAAACTTCGCCGCATATGCAGTCACAGACATACCACCCTGCTTCAGTTCCAGGAACTCTATCTCTTTCTTCCCTCGGACGTCTTCAGGAAAATATTTTCTCAGAAATTCCCTGCTGAATACCTCCCAAGTAATCTCTTCCTGCACAGCCTCCAACCTCTGCCTAGTAGCCAACCACCAGTCGTCGGCCTCCTCGGCTAACATGTGGGTACCAAAACGGACCTTCTGTTCAACAGTGCAGTCCATCACCCTGAAAATCCTCTCGATCTCTTTCAACCACGCCATAGCGCCATCTGGATCATATTTGCCCTTAAAGGTGGGCGGATTCTCTCTCTGGAAAGTAGTCAGACTCCGAAAACCAGCGTTCTCTCTAGCATTATGCTGACCCTGCACAGCCTGAGCCATAGCCTGCAATGCAACAGCAAGAGCAGCGTCGTTTCTCCCAGCCATTTTCAAACTATCACTGCAGCACAAACCAAGAATTTAGTACTAATCTATTGTCATAAGACACTATGACAGGACAACATTGGCCGGACAGACCGAACTGCTCTGATACCACTAATGTAACACCCCTTTTCTACCCATGAATTTAATTGGAAAAATATCAGAGTTTTCAAAATTTTGTTTGCACGAGGAATGTTACACATGCTTCAATAAAACCACACTTCTCTATAAAAATAGCTCAAAAACATAATAACCATGTATTACGTAGCACATCACTAAAAGGCGAATCTCAAAAACCACAGTTATCATCGCAATAAAACTTAACGTCAATAAAAATCAACTACGCAGCGGAATAACAAAATAAAACGGAATTGTCAACAAAGCATAACAACCAAAATCATTCATAACATTAAGTTCGTCCCCCCCTGAGTGCTACGTATCAGAGCGTGACGACTCGACTCAAATTAGTGAAGGTACCTAGTCCTTCACTCGCAATCACCTGCACGTTACCGCATGGGGGTAACATTCAAACAGAAGGGTGAGTCCAATTCAATTCATATAATAAATCATATGATAAATAATAAGTCAAGTCACAGCTCTAAGATAATCACATCACAATCATTAATTACATCACTACATAAACTCATCACCATGTCATGTAGGCATATGAAATGCAACCCACTCGCGGGCATATGCATGAGGTACCTTTTCACAAACGTCGCTTAGCCATTACGGCCTCATCGTCACTTAGCCTTTTGGGCCTCAAAACGTCACTGGGTTTATGCATATGGGATGCATGAGACACTATAACATGCATCACGCACAAATCACACAATCACGGTCAACTATGTGACCCATCACTTACCAATTTGCCAAATAAAGGCACAGCACCTGTCAATTCACAATTCACACACAATAACATCACTTAGCCTTTTAGGCCTCAAAACGTCACTGGGTTTTCATCGTCACTTATTCACAAACATCATCAACTCAAACAATAGCCACTGAGGGCAAAAACGTCATTTACTAGCCACCAAGGGCATCCTCGTCATTTACACATCATTATAATTAATAATAGCCACTAAGGGCAAAACAGTCATTTGACTAGCCACTAAGGGCATCCTCGTCATTTACACGTCATTATAAATAATAATAGCCACTAAGGGCAAAACAGTCATTTAACTAGCCACTAAGGGCATCCTCGTCATTTACACGTCATTATAAATAATAATAGCCACAAAGGGCAAAACAGTCATTTGACTAGCCACTAAGGGCATCCTCGTCATTTACACATCATTATAATTAATAATAGCCACTAAGGGCAAAACAGTCATTTAACTAGCCACTAAGGGCATCCTCGTCATTTACACATCATTATAATTAATAATAGCCACTAAGGGCAAAACAGTCATTTAACTAGCCACTAAGGGCATCCTCGTCATAAGTCACCCATTTTGACACTAAAACGTTAAAACTGTTAGTTATACTAAAAGGGGATTTTTAAAGACACCAAAACATCTTTTCAATGTCACAGCAGTGACCACCGGGAACAGCCATTTGGGCGCCCAGCAACCTTCAGAAATTATAAGTTTTTATTTTTAAAAATGAGACACACGGGTAGACAACTGAAAGAGCTTCCCAACACTTTTTGAAACGTTTAAAACAGATGTCCGAGTCAAAAGATATAGCGAAAACAGTTTTCGAAAACATTTTGGGACATCCTGAAAAACTGGCGCCCTGGGCGCCCAGCGCCCAGGCACCTGGCGCCCAGCGCCCAGCAAAACGCAACACGCAACACACACTGGCGCACAGCGCCTGGCGCAACACGCAACACGCAACACACGGGCGCTCAGCGCCCAGCGCTGGCACCCAGCGCCTGGCGCAACACGCGCAACACTGCACACAGCGCACACGGGCGCCCAGCGCCCACACACACACAGCAACACGCAGGATGGCACACAGCGCCCAGGAGCAGGGCGCCAAAACCTGCACAACACCGAAACATGAAAATGCACATCCTTTGGCTACGGCGCCCATGCCCAGGGCGCCAAACACAACCACACACACAAAACCACAACGCCACACAATTGGCCACGGCGCCCATACACAGGGCGCCAAAATCAGCATCCATGAATCATACATCAATACACATATAATCGCATCACCAAATCAGTTAAATTCATATGAGCAAACAATCAAACAACAACCATACGACTACCAAACAGGATCATGGCAATATAAATCTAGGCCAACCCTACCTTAAAACCTATCATGCAACTCATTATATAAATTGATAGGACATCCCCTTACCTCGAATTTGAAGAATAGGAGCCCTAGAGACGGTCACGAACGGAACCACGGCAACACTTCACGCCCCCTTTCCTCTCCTTGGTTGTGCAATTTTCTCTTCTCCTCTTCTCCTCTCCAACGACGCACTTCCCCTTTTCTTTCCTCTCTTCTCAATTTCGCACAATGACCACCCAAAACCCTAGCCTCCCTTGGCCTAACAACTTCGCATGTGAGATGATTCATGGGCTTGGGCTTCTCACTTAAGCCCAAGTCCATCTAATTTGGCGTCTCCATCTTCTAATACCACCTACACTTATTAATATAATTTTTAATAATTAAATTATATCCACTTAATTAATTTAAATTCCTAAATACTCAATTAAATAAATTAATTAAATATTTAGGGTGTTACATCTGGGCGCCAGGTTCCCTGCGCCAGTTTTCTGTGGGCGCCAGGTTCCCTGCGCCAGTTTTTGTGCTGGGCGCCAGGTTCCCTGTGCCTGGGCGCCAAGGGCGCTAGGATCCCTCCTGCGCCAGTTTTTGTGTGGCTGCGCTAGTTTTGTGTGGCTGCGCCAGTTTTGTGTGGTTGCGCCAGTTTTGTGTGGCTGCGCCAGTTTTTGTGTGGCTGCACCAGTTTTGTGTGGCTGCGCCAGTTTTTGTGTGGCTGCGCCAGTTTTGATGTTGCGCCAGGATGTTGGCGCAGAGGGGCGCCTGGGCGCCAGTGTTGCTGCCCAGCGCCAGTTTTGGGTGTTGCGCCTGTTGTTGGCGCTGAGGGGCGCCTGGGCGCCAGTGTTGCTGCCCAGCGCCAGTTTTGTGTGTTGCTGTTTCCTGCTAGGCGCCCAGTGCCTGGGCGCCATTTTCAGCATATGTCTCAGTTTTGTTCCTAATTTGTTTTTGACGTATCTTTTGACTCGGGTGTTCGTTTTAAATGCTTCAAAGTGCATTTTGAAGCTTCTTCAGTCCTCTATCTGTATAAGCTATTGTAAGGTGAAAAATGATTATTTTTCTTATAGTTTCTGGACACCAATATTGTGTTGCCATGTTGATGTTAATGATGATGGGTCTATTGACCAAATATTATTGATGTTGTTAGATGACGATGGTTCTATTGACCAAATTAAAATGATGATGTTATTGTGGATGGGTTTAATGACCAAAATGACGATGATGATATTGATGACGTTGTTGTTGTGATGATTTTATTTTGTTGGTTGTTCATGAAGTCACATGCATACATGTGCATATAATGACGATGTAAGGCTGCGGTCTCGAGCTAGTGACGATGAATAAGGCTCAAAAGTGACGATGTGCCCAATTGGCGGAATTAGTGACGATGATGGTACCACATGCATACTTGCACTTCATACATTCATTCTCATCGTTGACAATTATTATTTTGGTCGGTGCGCATTATATTTGAGTGGCAGATATAAATTGTTATATATATAAATAAATGTATATAGATGTATTACGGTGATTGGTATAGTTCTGTACTCTGGCATACTGCTTATTATAAGCTTTATTATACGGTTTAGACTCACCCCTTATGTTGATTATTACTACAGGTAACCGTGAGTGAAGGCTCTTAACCCTTCATCCCTCGAGTCGGTCATGCTCTGATACGTAGCACCTGGGGGGGCGAATAAGTGTTATTTTTGGTTTATTTCATGTGACGTTGTTTGAATAATTTGTATTGATGTTGTCACAACAGTGTTTTTGAAACTGTTCTCTTTTATTCCGCTGCATGATGACGAAGTTTTTATTATGTGTACTAAATCGTGTTTTGAGGATTTGCCCCACTAGTTATGTGCCACGTATCGTGTTTGAATTTATAAGTGAAATTGGTGACGTTATTTGAAGTAAATGTAGCATCCCGTTTGGATGAATTGAAAAATAATTTTTAAACTCTGATATTTTTAAATTTAAATTGCCGGGTAGAAATGGGGTGTTACATTAGTGGTATCAGAGCAGTTCGGTCTGTCCGGCCAAGTTGTCCAGTCTTAGTGTCTTTGACTAGCAAGTATTGCTAGATTAGTTCTGAATTATTGTTTATGCTGCAGTGTAAGTTGAAATGGCTGGGAGAAACGATGCTGCTCTTGCTGCTGCTCTGCAAGCTGTGGCGCAGGCTGTTGGGAACCAGCAGAATGATGATGCTAATGCTGGAACTCGCAGTCTGGCCACTTTTCAGAGGGAGAAGCCGCCTACTTTTAAGGGCAAGTATGACCCTGATGGTGCTCTAGAGTGGTTGAAGGAAGTGGAAAGGATTTTCCGTGTCATGGATTGTACTGAAGCTCAGAAGGTCAGATATGGTACTCATATGCTGGCAGAAGAAGCTGATGATTGGTGGTTGGAGGTTAGGCAAAGGTTAGAGACTGCTAATGAAGAGATTACTTGGGCTGTATTCCGGAGGGAATTTTTGAGAAAATACTTTCCAGAAGATGTCAGAGGCAAGAAGGAGATTGAGTTCCTTGAGCTGAAGCAAGGAAACATGTCTGTAACAGAATATGCTGCCAAGTTCACTGAATTGGCCAAATTTTATCCTCACTACACCGATGCTGGCTCTGAGTTCTTCAAATGTATCAAATTTGAGAATGGGTTGAGGGCTGACATTAAGAAAGCTATTGGGTACCAGAAGATTCGGGTATTCGCTGATTTGATTGACAGTTGTAGGATTTTTGAAGAAGACAGTAGTGCTCACTCTAAGGTTATGAGGGATCAGAGGGGTAAATTTCAGAACCGTGGTAAGCCATATGAGGTTCCTGCTGGTAGGGGTAAACAGAGATATGCTGATGGTAAGAAGTCTGCTGAGGGTAACAAGTCTAGTGGGGGAGATGCTCCCGCTAACCTTGTGTGTTTTAAGTGTGGTAAGTCTGGTCATAAAGGCTACGAATGCAAGTCGGGAGTGAGAGTGTGTTTCCGTTGTGGCAAAGAGGGTCATTTGGCGTCTGACTGTGAACGCAAGGACGTGGTTTGTTTCAACTGCGGTGAGGTGGGTCATATTAGCACCAAGTGTTCTAAGCCGAAGAAAGAGAAGAGTAGTGGGAGGGTGTTTGCTCTCGCGGGATCAGAGGATGCTAATGAGATAAGAGGTACATGTTTTATTAATGGTATCCCTTTGATTGCTATTGTTGATACCGGTGCCACGCATTCATTCATTGCTGCTATATGTGTTAAGAAATTGGGTCTAGCCTTGTCTTCTTTGATGAGGGAGATGGGTATCGATACTCCAGCTAAGGGTTCGGTAACTACCTCTCTTGCGTGTGCTAAGTGCCCTCTGTCGGCCTTCGGCAGAGATTTCGTTGTTGATTTGATTTGTTTGCCGTTGGGTGGGTTGGACGTTATTCTTGGTATGGACTGGTTAGTGGATAACCATGTCCATATTAATTGCTTTAGTAAGTCTGTGAGTTTCCATTCTCCCGAAGAAGAAGAATCTGTTTTGTTGCCTGCTAGTCAGTTGCATAAAGTAATGAAAGAGGGAGTTAGTCTGTTTGCTCTGATGGCGTCGTTGTCTGCTGATAATCAGGCTATCATTGAAGGGTTGCAGGTGGTGTGTGAGTTTCCTGAAGTGTTCCCTGATGAGATTCCAAGTGTTCCGCCAGAAAGGGAAGTTGAATTTGCTATTGATCTTGTACCTGGTACTAGGCCTGTGTCTATGGCACCGTACAGGATGTCGGCATCAGAATTTTCAGAATTGAAGAAGCAACTAGAAGGTCTGCTTGAGAAGAAATTTGTAAGGCCAAGTGTGTCACCGTGGGGAGCTCCTGTGTTGTTGGTGAAGAAGAAGGACGGAAGTATGAGGCTCTGTGTTGATTATAGGCAGTTGAACAAGGTGACAATTAAAAACAAGTATCCGCTTCCGAGGATTGATGATTTGATGGACCAATTGGTGGGTGCTAAGGTGTTTAGCAAGATTGATTTGAGGTCGGGTTATCACCAGATCAAGGTGAAGGATGAAGACATTCAGAAGACAGCTTTCAGAACTAGATATGGGCACTATGAGTATTCTGTGATGCCGTTTGGTGTCACCAACGCGCCGGGAGTATTTATGGAGTACATGAACCGTACCTTCCATAGTTACTTGGATCGGTTTGTGGTGGTGTTTATTGATGACATTCTGGTGTATTCTAAGACGGTAGAGGAGCACGCAGAACATTTGAGGTTAGTGCTAGAAGTGTTGAAAGAAAAGAAGTTGTATGCAAAGTTGTCTAAGTGTGAGTTTTGGCTGAATGAAGTAAGTTTCCTTGGTCATGTTATATTTGGTAATGGTATTGCTGTGGATCCAGCCAAGGTAGATGCTGTGTTGCAATGGGAGAGCCCGAAGTCAGTTACTGAGATTAGAAGCTTCTTGGGGTTAGCTGGTTATTATAGGAGGTTTATTGAAGGATTCTCTAAGTTAGCCCTTCCGTTGACTCAATTGACTTGTAAGGGAAAGGCTTTTGTGTGGGATGCTCGATGTGAAGAGAGCTTCAATGAGTTGAAGAAGAGATTGACAACATCTCCTATTTTGACTTTGCCCGTTCCGGACCAACCGTTTGTGGTGTATTGTGATGCGTCCAAAATGGGTTTGGGAGGTGTGCTTATGCAAGATGGTAAGGTAGTAGCTTATGCGTCTAGACAGTTGAGGACCCATGAGAAGAACTACCCTACGCATGATTTGGAGCTTGCTGCAGTTGTGTTTTCTCTGAAAATTTGGAGGCATTATTTTTATGGTTCTAGATTTGAAGTGTTTAGTGACCATAAAGGTTTGAAATACTTGTTTGATCAGAAGGAGCTGAATATGAGACAGAGATGTTGGTTAGAATTGTTGAAGGACTATGATTTTGGCTTGAACTATCACCCAGGCAAAGCTAATGTCGTGGCTGATGCTTTAAGTCGAAAGACCTTGCATATGTCAGCAATGATGGTTAAAGAGTTGGAGTTGATTGAGCAATTCCGAGATATGAGCTTAGTTTGCGAAGTAACACCGCAGAGTGTTAGATTGGGAATGTTGAAGATTGGCAATGACTTTTTGGCTAGTATCCGGGAAGCCCAGAAGTCAGATGTGAAACTAGTGGACTTGATAGTTGTGAATGATCAAGCTGAGAATGGGGATTTCAAGTTAGATTCCCAAGGTGTGTTGAGATTTAGGGATAGAATCTGTATTCCTGATGATGTTGAGATGAAGAGAGTGATTCTTGAGGAGAGTCACAGAAGCAAGTTGAGTATTCATCCCGGGGCTACAAAGATGTACCAAGATTTGAAGAAACTGGTTTGGTGGCCGGGGATGAAGCGGGATGTGGCACAGTTTGTGTATGCATGTTTGACTTGTCAGAAGTCAAAGGTTGAGCACTAGAAGCCTGCGGGGTTGATGCAACCATTGGATATCCCAGAGTGGAAGTGGGACAGCATTGCTATGGATTTTGTGACGGGTTTGCCTCATACTGCGAAAGGGTATGATGCCATTTGGGTGATTGTTGATAGGTTAACAAAGTCGTCCCATTTTGTTCCTATTAATATCACGTATCCAGTGCCTAGGTTGGCAGAGATCTATATCCGGGAAGTTGTGAAGCTTCACGGAGTTCCTATGAGTATTGTTTCAGACAGAGACCCGAGGTTTACTTCAGAGTTCTGGAGAAGTTTGCATGAGAAGTTGGGATCAAAGTTGGGGTTGAGTTCAGCCTATCATCCTCAGACAGATGGTCAGTTAGAGAGGACAATTCAGTCACTGGAAGATTTGTTGAGAGCCTGTGTCTTGGAACAGGGAGGTTCATGGGATTCCTACCTTCCATTGATAGAATTCACATACAACAACAGATACCATTCTAGTATTGGGATGGCACCTTTTGAGGCGTTGTATGGTCGGAAGTGTAGAACCCCTCTCTGTTGGTATGAGTCTGGTGAGAGCGTGGTGCTTGGACCAGAAATTGTTCGCGAGACAACTGAGAAGGTTAAGTTGATCCGTGAGAAGATGAAAGCGTCGCAGAGTCGACAAAAGAGCTACCATGATAACCGAAGGAAGGATTTAGAGTTCCAAGCGAGTGAGCATGTATTTCTGAGAGTCACTCCGGTGACTGGTGTTGGGCGTGCCTTGAAGTCGAAGAAGCTCACTCCTCGTTTCATTGGTCCGTATCAGATTACTGAGAGGGTTGGAAATGTTGCCTATAGGGTGGCTTTGCTGCCTAATCTTTCGAACTTGCATGACGTGTTTCACGTGTCGCAGCTTCGAAAGTATGTTCCAGACCCATCTCATGTGATTCACATGGATGATGTGGAGGTACGGGATAATCTCACTGTGGAGACTATGCCTATGCGCAGTGAAGATCAGGAAGTGAAGGTTCTGAGGGGAAAGGAGATTGCTTTGGTGAAAGTGGTTTGGTTAGGGGCTGCTGGAGAGAGCATGACTTGGGAGCTGGAGAGTAAGATGAGGGAGTCTTATCCAGAGCTGTTTGAATCAGGTAAGAATTTCGAGGAAGAAATTTTCTAAGTGGGGGAGAGTTGTAACACCCAAAATAATTTGATTAATTATTTAATTAAATTATTTAAGTGTTGCATTATTATTATTATTATTATATTAAATTATTAACATAGTGTTTTATTTTAATAAAGGAAGTAGTAACCGGTAAATTATGGCGTAGTAGGAATGGCCCAAGGGCCCAAGCCCAAGACTTAGGCCCCTAGGCGCTAGGGTCTTGAGTAGGTGTCGCATTTGGTGAGAAAGAAAGAAAGAAAGAATTCGCAAAAGAGAGAAGAGAGAAAGAAAGAAACTCGCGAAGAGAGGAGAAGGAAAAGAAGGGCGCGCAAGGGAGAAGAGGAGGAGGAGAGGTGCGATTGGCCAAGAGAGAAGAGGAGCAAGGAGCTGTTGCTCTGGTTACTTCGGTGCTTCGTAGAGGTCTCATCATCTTCGGAAAAACTAAGGTAAGGGTCGGTCTTACCTTATAATAGGGTTTATAATGGGATGTATGTGGGGTTTAGGGCTTATATCGCTATTCTTATATGATTTTTGATGATGTTGTAATGTATGATCGTTTGGATGATGAATTAGCGCGCACTAAGTGCTTGTTGAGAAGTACATGACTTGTTAGGCGTATGTGATGATTGAAAATGCATGTTAGGTACTCGTTAAAATGTGTGTTTGAATATGTGAGAATGAATTTGTGATGCTTGAAGTGACTGTTGATGATTGAACATATAAAAATTTGGAGAAAATTGAATTAGAAGGACCCTAGGCGCCTTAGGCGCCATTGTTGTTGCCATTGTCTCGCATTGTTGCTGTTGTCTGGGCGCCATGGGCGCCTGTTGCTTGTCGTGTTGTGTCAGTGTTGCTGTCCTGGGCGCTTTGGGCGCAGGTTCCCTGTGCCTGGGAGCCAATGGCGCCTAATTTTGGCTGCCCGTGTTGCGTTCCTAAGTTGTGTTTTTGGGTGGTCATGTTGTTTGAATGTCATTGGTGCTGAATTTTGGTTGCTAGGTTGCGTGTTCTGAAATGTCACTGGGATCCCCTCCCCTGGGCGCCAATGTTCCCTGCGCCAGTTTGTGTCTGGGCGCCAGGTTCCCTACGCCAGTTTTCTGTGGGCGCCAGGTTCCCTGCGCCAGTTTTTGTGCTGGGCGCCAGGTTCCCTGTGCCTGGGCGCCAGGGGCGCCAGGATCCCTCCTGCGCCAGTTTTTGTGTGGCTGCGCCAGTTTTTGTGTGGCTGCGCCAATTTTGTGTGGCTGCGCCAGTTTTGTGTGGCTGCGCCAGTTTTTGTGTGGCTGCGCCAGTTTTGATGTTGCGCCAGGATGTTGGCGCAGAGGGGCGCCTGGGCGCCAGTGTTGCTGCCCAGCGCCAGTTTTGGGTGTTGCGCCTGTTGTTGGCGCAGAGGGGCGCCTGGGCGCCAGTGTTGCTGCCCAGCGCCAGTTTTGTGTGTTGCTGTTTTCAGCATATGTCTCAGTTTTGTTCCTAATTTGTTTTTGACGTATCTTTTGACTCGGGTGTCCATTTTAAGTGCTTCAAAGTGCGTTTTGAAGCTTGTTCAGTCCTCTATCTGTATATGCTACTGTAAGGTGAAAAATGATTATTTTTCTGATAGTTTCTGGACACCAATATTGTGTTGCCATGTTGATGTTAATGATGATGGGTCTATTGACCAAATATTATTGATGTTGTTAAATGACGATGGGTCTATTGACCAAATTAAAATGATGATGTTATTGACGATGGGTCTAATGACCAAAATGACGATGATGATATTGATGACGTTGTTGTTGTGATGATTTTATTTTGTTGGTTGTTCATGAAGTCACAAGCTTACATGTGCATATAATGACGATGTAAGGCTGCGGTCTCGAGCTAGTGACGATGAATAAGGCTCAAAAGTGACGATGTGCCCAATTGGCGGAATTAGTGACGATGATGGTACCACATGCATACTTGCACTTCATACATTCATTCTCATCGTTGACAATTATTATTTTGGTCTGTGCGCATTATATTTGAGTGGCAGATATAAATTGTTATATATATAAATAAATGTATATAGATGTATTGCGGTGATTGGTATAGTTCTGTACTCTGGCATACTGCTTATTATAAGCTTTATTATACGGTTTAGACTCACCCCTTATGTTGATTATTACTACAGGTAACCGTGAGTGAAGGCTCTTAACCCTTCATCCCTCAAGTCGGTCATGCTCTGATACGTAGCACCTGGGGGGCGAATAAGTGTTATTTTTGGTTTATTTCATGTGACGCTGTTTGAATAATTTGTATTGATGTTGTCACAACAGTGTTTTTGAAACTGTTCTCTTTTATTCCGCTGCATGATGACGAAGTTTTTATTATGTGTACTAAATCGTGTTTTGAGGATTTGCCCCACTAGTTATGTGCCACGTATCGTGTTTGAATTTATAAGTGAAATTGGTGACGTTATTTGAAGTAAATGTAGCATCCCATTTGGATGAATTGAAAAATAATTTTTAAACTCTGATATTTTTAAATTTAAATTCCCGGGTAGAAATGGGGTGTTACAGGTGCCGACTTGTGTAGACGTATGCTTGGCACTTTGCTTTATTTTTTGCTGCCCATATTGTCTCTTAGCCCGCGTTTCTTGCTTTTTGTGTTTGAGCACATCTTGTTTTGTTGACGTCCCCCACCTCAGGAGAGGGGGTATTCGGGCATGTCTTGTTTTGTTGACGGCCCCCACCTCAGGGGAGGGGGTGTTCGGGCATGTCTTGTTTTGTTGAAGTCCCCAACCTCAGGGGAGGGGGTGTTCGGGCATGTCTTGTTTTGTTGAAGTCCCCAACCTCAGGGGAGGGGGTTGTCTGCAAGTTTTGCTGTCTGTCTTGTTACCTCTTGTTCTGCCCCCTTGTGAAGGATTTTCTTACAGACCACCTTCTGTCAGGCGCCCTCCTGCCAGGCGCCCTCATGGGCACTGCCTACTTTTTCATTGGTGCCCCGCTAGGCGCCCTCGTGGGCGCTGGCTGCTCTTCACTTGGCGCCCTGCCAGGCGCCCTCATGGGCGCTGGCTGCTTTTCACTTGGCGCCCTGCCAAGCTCCCTCTTGGGCGCTGGCTGCTTCTCCTTGGCGCCCTGCCAGGTGCCCTCATGGGTGCTGGCTATTCACTTGGCGCCCTGCCAGGCGCCCTCATGGGCGCTTGGCTGCTTTTCATTTGGCGCCCTGCCAGGCGCCCTCGTGGACGCTGGCTGTTCACTTGGCGCCCTGCCAGGCGCCCTCATGGGCGCTGGCTGTTCATTTGGCGCCCTGCCAGGCACCCTCATGGGCGCTGGCTTCTTTCACTATGTTATTTTCTCACGTGCTCGTGCACTATGTTATTTTCTCACAGGCTTGTGCACTGTTTTATGCTCACGTGCTTGTGCACTATGTTATCTTCTCAAGTGCTCGTGCACTATGTTATTTTCTCACGTGCTCGTGCGCTATGTTATTTTCTCACGTGCTCGTGCACTATCCTCATGGGCACTGCCTGCTTTTTGACTTGGCGCCCTGCCAGGCCCTCTCATGGGCGCTGGCTGCTGTCTTGGCGCCCTGCCAGGCGCCCTCATGGGCGCTGGTTGTTTTTTTCGTTGGCTCCCTGCCAGGCGCCCTCTTGGGCATTGGCTATTGTCTTGGCGCCCTCATGGGCGCTGGTTGCTTTTTGACTTGGCGCCCTGCCCGGTGCCCTCATGGGCGCTGGCTGCCGTCTTGTCGCCCTGCCAGGCGCCCTCATGGGCTTTGGCCTCTTTTTTCATTGGCGCCCTGCCAGGCGCCCTCTTGGGCGCTGGATGTTGTCTTGGTGCACTGCCAGGCGCCCTCATGGGCGCTGGTTGCTTTTTTAACAGGATTTGGCGCCCTCATGGGTGCCTTGCTGTTGATGGTGCCCTCACAGGCGCCTGGGTGCTGGGCGCCTTCTATGGTGCCAAGTCTTGTTTTCTTTTGGTTTTCGATGCTCATATAGTTGGCGGGGGAGATGTTCAAACACTTTTCATTGTCCTCACAAATAATGTCAATAGTTCAAAATGATGTCCCATTCTTCAATATGGAGTCAGGTTGGTGGGGGACGTGTTTACTTGGTGTTCTATCAAGCCAATCCTTATCTTCGAAGGGTAAGGGTGGCCTGCTTGATCCCTTTTTAGGGGTTGAGGTTGATGCAATGCTCAAGACTTCTTTCCACCTCCTTTTCATTGACTTGCTCGATTCTGCAAGCACGTAGTCTACTTCTTGTCCTTCTACACCGTTTCCATAGATGCGTAGAAAAGTCTCTAAGGAAAAGTCGTCCTTCAATGACTGGCCACCATGTCTCATGACATTGGCGCACTGTGGATGCCTCGCCCCTGGATCCTTGTCGGGCAGGCATCGCTTCAATGACCAAGTATGATGTTGTGCGCCTCCTTACGGAAGCTGCTTCTATTGTATCAGTGGGCTCTTGCCCCTCGAGAATACATTAACGGGTTGGGGTTATCCAATTTTGGCTTGCTTGGTCGCAAGCACCAAATGCCACGTTGATCTGGAAGATGATCAACAGTGAGTCTGTACGGAGCTCAAGTTGTGTAGCGCCGAAGGTTTTGGTAAACTGTAGGTCGGCTATGCAAGCCTCATACTCCGCTTGATTGTTGGAGGTGGAGAACGAAAAAGTCAGGGATACCTCGACTAGTAATCCCTCTGAGTTTCCAAGTAACAGACCGGCTCCACTTCCTTTGGTGTTTGAGGACCCCTCCACGTGGAGAGTCCAAGCCATCTCCGCTCTGTCGCTTTGCGGTGTCATTGTCATTTTGGCTACAAAGTCTGCCAATGTCTGAACCTTCATGGTTGGTCTTGTCTCGAACTTGATCTCAACTCTGAGAGCTCGACTGCCCATCTAGTGGGTGGTTGGTTCGAACTACCACTTTGTAGTTGGTGGAGCCATTTTGGTCACAGCCCTGTATTTGTCGGGGTTGGCCTCGATACCTCCCTTAGTGAGGTAGAAACCGAGGAGTTTCCCTGCTAAACTCCAACAGTGCATGTAACATCCCTAATTTTTAAAAATGCATTATAAGTGGATTTTATAATTGTTAGTCGAAGAGATTAATAATTCGCAATTCGGAATCGGTCGAGTCGAGAAATTTTTATGCCGAATAAATAACGATAGAGTTAGTGGGGGGTCTTGGCCGAAAAACCTTGACTAAATGAGCTAAGGGCATTATGGTCTTTTCCCAACCATAACACCCTCAGCCCCAACTGAATCAACACAACCCTCAACACCCTCATTTCATCCATTCAGCAGAAAGAAAGAAAAGGAAACCAGAAGAAAAAGGAGAGGAGAGAAGAGAGGTGAGGTCGAGAGAGAGTGTGGAGACCAAGGGTGGATCCTTCATCAATCTGCCATGCATGTAAGTCCTCCATGTCTCATTCTTCTCCAATTTCGATTTCCCTTCCTTTGATCTAAGTTTCTGAACCTCATTCATCCTCCTCCCCATCTTGCCATTTCCTTATGCTTGGAACTCAAAGTGGTCAACAATGGAGTTGTAACTACTTGGTGGTGTTGCATGTGCATTAGGAACTAAGGAGAAGTATATTCAGGAACTACATTGTAGATTGGGAGCTGTTCTGAAGTGAATAAGCTACTGGATTCGAAGTGGACAGAAGTATTGTTGCGGTCTCGAAGCGGTTGAGCTCTAACGGGGATTGTTCGTGTGTTTTCGGTTTGGTGACTTCGCCTTTCGGCTCAGCTCTCAGACTTCGTCGAACGGTGAGTTCTACTCACGGATTAGGGAAATATAATTTTCTGAACTTGTGTCATATTCTGGTTCTCAACGAAAAACTGAATTCGAACGATTTTCGGGTCAAAAACCGTTTTTGAGAAAAAATAGCGTGTTACGATTTTATGGATATATTGAGTAATCTATGAATTGTTGATTTAGATGCTTTCTCTGGAATATGAGCTGAAATGTTGGTTAGAACATCTGTTTTTAGGTCTCGATGGTTAGGAAATGTCTCGGGGTCGAATAGAAAGCGAAACGGTACAAAATGGGTTTTCGAAATGCTGTTTTCATCCAATTCTGGCTTCCATCGCGTCGCGGCCCGTGGCCATCGCGTCGCGATACTAGGGAATTTTGTGACGCGAAAGTTTCTGTCATTTTGCGCGTCGCGACGGTATCTGTTCGCGTCGCGACGGTTTGCAGTTTTCACTAAAAAGTCCCTGAACTTGTTTTCGCAATAACTTTTGATCCGGGAACCCGATTGAGGTGTTCTAAAATGCGTTGGAAAGCTTATTCAAAGAAATAACTATATATATGCAACTTGAATTGGAAAACACACTGTTTTTGAAAGTCAAAGCTGTTTTCAAAACCGAAAACTTAGACCGCGTGTGAGATAATGTTTTTGACATAACAAACCGGATCGTGGATCCTTCCCGACGCTATGATTATAACGCCGGATGTCTAACTTTGAATTCATCAAAACGGGTTATAGATCGATAATAGATATAGATATCTAAAACTTGAAAGACGGCCCAATGCGGGTACGATATATAGTTTATATCGAGTTGGGTGACGACCCGACGAATTGGCATACTAGGAAGGGAAGTCATGAGCCCTCACCCTAGGCCCGGAAAACGTTATAGTATGGTCTAACGTGGGTTATCGGGATTGTGGGCTTTGCACAGCCGATTTATGCTAAGTTATGTTCTCGACCCATCGGGATTGTGGGCTTTGCACAGTCGATGTTTCGTTTGGAAGAGCTTGTATTTATATATTAATTGACAAGGCTTAAGAAATGTATATAATAGAACTTCGTTTACCGGGATTGTGGGCTTTGCACAGTCGGTAAAAGGCTAGATATATATTGATGCAAATAGCTTATAAATATAACTATGTTGCAACGGTTTTATAAATAAACCGAGTGGTAGTGAGGGGGCACGGTAGGACTCACTGAGATATGTTATCTCACCCTATCATTGTTGTTGTTTTCAGAGAAGCAGGGAAAGAAGAAGAAGACTATCAGGCATGAGTAGATGACATGCTCTTGGAAATGTCAAGGACTAGTCTTGATTATCTTATGTTCCTTTTTGTTTCTTTGTCATGGTTGTATGACTTGTATCGTTTATGAGTTGTACGAACCGTATTTTGTGTTTCCTGTTTTAGTTATTGAACTCAGAGGTGGTAATCCTTCCGGTTGTGGACCGAGTAACTTCTATTATATGAAGTCAGGATATTCCAAATATTATGTTTAATTTTGGAAAAATTATATGTTCAATAATTATCCAGGAACTGTGTCCTCTGATTATTACTTTATCTGTGCATCACGGTGTATCTACACGTTAGAAATATCGGGGTGTTACATTTGGTATCAGAGCAGTTCGACCTAGTCGGACTTAGATGTTAGGAATCTTTTACGTCTTCTAAGTCTGATTCTTCTTAGTATGCTATTAGACATTGAGCCTGATCAACTTAATACTTTGTGCATATTTCGCAGAATCATGGCTGGAAGAGGTAGGAGAAACCCACCTATTGATCCTCATCAGGAATGGATGCAAAATGTCATCGAAACTCAGCAGAAGATGATGAATGACATGATGCTAATGCAACAGCAACAGATGGCTCAGATGGCTCAAATGCAGCAGATGCATCAAGTGCCTCAACCACAACCAACTGAGCCAGTCAATGTACCGCAATCCGAGGACCCCAACAGGGTGTATTTTAGGTTTCTGAAGATGAATCCCCCAACTTTCAAAGGAGGATCCGATGCAATGAAAGCCCATTTCTGGGTAGATGCCATGGAAAGGATCTTTGTGACATTGCAATGCAATGAAGAGGAAAAAGTAATTTGTGCTGCCAATGCTCTGGATGAAGATGCTCATACATGGTGGACTAATGCACGTAGAATGCTTCAAACCCAAGGAACACTTCTTAACTGGGACAACTTTAAGGAGCTGTTCCTAGGTCATTACTTTCCTGATGCTCAGAGGCTTGCCAAACAGGCGGAATTTGTTAGCCTGAAACAAGGGGACATGTCTGTTGGGGAGTATGCCGCAAAGTTTGAAAGACTGTCTCAATTTTATGAAGTGGGGACTCATGCTCCTAATGACCGGTGGAAAATGATAATGTTTAAGCAAGGTCTCCGTGGTGATGTGAACCAAGGTCTTAGTTCCTATACTATGACCACTTATCCCACTCTGGTGCAACAGGCACACACTGCTGAAGAAGATCTCAAAAGAATGTATGCTGAGAAAAGGGATTTTTGGAAGGAAAAACGAAGGAGTAACGAATCGACTTCTTCCAACCCTAGACAAAGGGGTAACTCCGAAAAAGGAAAGACAGTACAAACTAATGACTCGACAAGGTCTAATAAATGTTCTATCTGCAAGAAGATTCACAGAGGTAGATGTCAAGCTGGACCAAACCAATGTTACTTTTGCAAGGAGGTGGGCCATTATGCTAATAATTGCCCGGCGAGGAAAGCTTTCTTGGAATCTCCTGATGCTCCAAGACAAGCCCGAGTCAACACCTTGGACGCCCAGACCATCACACCAGATGATAATCTCATAAGGGGTACAGGTTCTCTCTTTATTCAAACTGTTAATATACTGTATGATTCTGGCGCTACTCACTGTTTTATCTCTGAAGCGTGTGCCGAACGGTTGGGATTAGAAGTGTCTCCTATATCCGAACCGATAACTATCCTTACTGCTGCAAAGGGTCGTGTTCGAACCCAATCATTATGCCTTAACTGTCTACTTGCCATAGGAGGCAGGGAATTCGTTGTGGATTTTATCTGTTTGCCAATGAGGGGAATGGAGATCGTTTTGGGAATGAAATGGATGACTTCCAATCATGTTACTATTGACTGCTTCAATCGTGCAATTGAATTTCCTTCGAAAGTAGCGGAACATGCATCGCCTGTAACTGATGGTGTTATTTCGTTCGCTTCAGCCAGCCAGTCTCTATTCCAAGGTGCGGAAGCTTTTGTTGTTATTTTATCTGCATCAACTGAAGCTGGTTTGGATTTATCGTCTGTGCAAGTTGTTAATGAATTTTTAGATGTCTTCCCCGAGGAAGTTTCCTCCTTGCCTCCAGAACGAGAGGTAGAATTCTCTATAGAATTGGCGCCTGGGGCAGGGCCAATATCTATAGCACCGTATAGGATGTCTCCTCTCGAACTGAAGGAATTGAAGTCCCAACTTGAAGAATTAATCTCCAAGAAGCTTGTTCGACCGAGTGCTTCTCCATGGGGTGCTCCAGTATTGTTAGTTAAGAAGAAGGACGGAAGCATGAGGTTATGCATAGACTACCGTCAGCTGAATAAAATTACCATCAAGAATAAGTATCCGTTACCAAGGATAGATGATCTGCTGGATCAACTTCGAGGTGCTAAAATATTCTCCAAAATTGATCTAAGATCGGGATACCATCAAATCCGAGTGAGGGCCTTAGATATTCCGAAAACCGCTTTCCGTACGAGGTATGGACACTACGAGTTTGTGGTGATGCCTTTCGGACTAACTAATGCCCCAGCTGTTTTTATGGACTACATGAATCGAGTATTTCATTCCTACTTGGATCAGTTTGTGGTCGTCTTCATAGACGATATCTTGGTGTATTCAAAGACAATTGAGGAGCATGCTCAACATCTCCGCTTTGTTTTAGGGGTACTCCGAGAGAAGAAGTTATATGCGAAACCGTCGAAGTGTGATTTCTGGATGTCAGAGATTAAGTTTTTGGGTCATGTGATTTCCCAAGAGGGGGTGGCAGTAGATCCTAGTAAAGTGGAAGCTGTGTTGAATTGGGAGCGGCCAACTTCAGTGACTGAGGTAAGAAGCTTTTTGGGATTGGCGGGATATTACCGGAGATTTATCGAAGGATTCTTACGGTTGGTCCTCCCACTCACCCAGTTAACTCGCAAGAGTCAACCGTTTACATGGGATACCGATTGTGAGGAATGTTTCCTCGAATTGAAGAAACGGTTGACTTCTGCCCCGATCCTGATTCTTCCGGATTCGTCTCTGGGGTTTCAAATCTACAGTGACGCCTCTGGGAAGGGTTTAGGATGTGTTCTCATGCAGAATCAGCAGGTTGTGGCCTATGCATCAAGGCAACTGAAGACTCATGAACGGAATTACCCAACTCATGACTTAGAGTTGGCGGCTATCGTGTTTGCACTAAAAATTTGGAGACATTACCTTTATGGTTCTCGTTTCGAAGTTTTTAGTGATCACAAAAGCTTGAAATATCTGTTTGACCAGAAGGAGCTGAATAATAGGCAAAGAAGGTGGATGGAATTCCTGAAGGATTATGACTTCGAGTTGGAGTATCATCCTGGGAAAGCCAATGTTGTGGCAGATGCACTGAGCAGGAAATCTCTCCACACAGCAGAGCTAATGATGTGTGAAATGGCATTGTTGGAATCTTTCAGAGACTTGAATCTCAAGGTGACAAGGAAACGGGACCGACTTGTATTACGACATATCCGGGTCGCTAGTGTGTTAAGGGAACAGATCCGTGTGGCCCAAGAGGTGGATGTGAAACTGCAATCTCAGAAAGGATTGCCCAATTTCACTGAGGACAGTGACGGTATTATTTGCTTCAATGGTAGAATTTGTGTGCCCGATGTTAAAGCCGTGAAGGAGCAGGTAATGGAGGAAGCTCATAGAAGTCAGTATTCCGTACACCCGGGATCCACCAAGATGTACCGAGACTTAAAACTGATGTATTGGTGGCCTGGGAAGAAAGCCGACGTTGCTGAATTTGTATCTAAATGCTTAACCTGTCAGAAGGTTAAGGTAGAGCACAAGAGGCCAGCTGGTCAGCTGCAACCACTCGATGTGCCAGTCTGGAAATGGGAAGATATCTCAATGGACTTTGTTATGGGTCTGCCGAGGTCGCAAGCTGGTAATGATTCCATTTGGGTAATAGTGGACCGATTGACCAAATCCGCTCACTTTATTCCTGTTCGCTCGACTTATAAAGTTTCCAAGTTAGCAGATGAGTATGTGAAGAGCATTATCCGACTGCATGGGGTTCCGACGAGCATCGTGTCAGACCGAGATCCCAAGTTCACCTCCAGATTTTGGAAATCGCTGAATGAAGCTTTGGGAACAAGAGTGCTGGTTAGCACTGCTTATCATCCTCAGACCGATGGTCAGACTGAGAGGACTATTCAGACTCTTGAGGACATGCTTCGGGCTTGTGTGCTCGATAGCGGAAGGAAATGGGAGGATCATCTTCCATTAGTAGAATTCTCCTACAACAACAGTTACCACTCCAGTATTGGAATGGCACCGTTTGAAGCACTTTATGGGAGAAAATGTAGAACTCCTTTGTGTTGGTGGGAAATTGGAGAAGATAAATTTTTGGGACCCGATATGGTTCGTGAAACTACCGAGAAGATTAGACTAATTCAAGAAAGAATGAAGGTTGCTCAGAGTCGGCAAAAGAGCTATGCTGACAATCGAAGGAGACCGTTGGAATTTGAAGTCGGTGATCACGTATTCTTGAGAGTTTCTCCAACCATCGGCACCGGGAGAGCCTTGCGAGCGAAGAAGCTCAGTCCGCGATATGTTGGACCATTCCAGATCATCGAGCGAATTGGGCCAGTTGCTTACCGTCTCGCATTGTCTCCGGACTTATCAAATCTCCATGACGTGTTCCACGTGTCTCGGTTGAGGAAGTATGTTCCCGATCCACATCAGCCGTTGAATGTCGATACGATCGATCTTCGACCGGATCTATCATTCCAACCCTATCCTAGCTATATCTTGGAGTGTGGTGTGAAGACTCTGCGGTCAAGAACTATTCCGATTGTCAAGATAGTCTGGGATGGTTTTTCGACCGAAGAGGCTACCTGGGAGTTGGAAGATGACATGCGGACCCGATATCCATATCTCTTCGCTTAAGGTGCGTCTTATCAATTTTGAGGGCAAAATTTTAAAAGTTGGGGTGATTGTAACATCCCTAATTTTTAAAAATGCATTATAAGTGGATTTTATAATTGTTAGTCGAAGAGATTAATAATTCGCAATTCGGAATCGGTCGAGTCGAGAAATTTTTATGCCGAATAAATAACGGTAGAGTTAGTGGGGGGTCTTGGCCTAAAAACCTTGACTAAATGAGCTAGGGGCATTATGGTCTTTTCCCAACCATAACACCCTCAGCCCCAACTGAATCAACACAACCCTCAACACCCTCATTTCATCCATTCAGCAGAAAGAAAGAAAAGGAAACCAGAAGAAAAAGGAGAGGAGAGAAGAGAGGTGAGGTCGAGAGAAAGTGTGGAGACCAAGGGTGGATCCTTCATCAATCTGCCATGCATGTAAGTCCTCCATGTCTCATTCTTCTCCAATTTCGATTTCCCTTCCTTTGATCTAAGTTTCTGAACCTCATTCATCCTCCTCCCCATCTTGCCATTTCCTTATGCTTCGAACTCAAAGTGGTCAACAATGGAGTTGTAACTACTTGGTGGTGTTGCATGTGCATTAGGAACTAAGGAGAAGTATATTCAGGAACTACATTGTAGATTGGGAGCTGTTCTGAAGTGAATAAGCTACTGGATTCGAAGTGGACAGAAGTATTGTTGCGGTCTCGAAGCGGTTGAGCTCTAACGGGGATTGTTCGTGTGTTTTCGGTTTGGTGACTTCGCCTTTCGGCTCAGCTCTCGGACTTCGTCGAATGGTGAGTTCTACTCACGGATTAGGGAAATATAATTTTCTGAACTTGTGTCATATTCTGGTTCTCAACGAAAAACTGAATTCGAACGATTATCGGGTCAAAAACCGTTTTTGAGAAAAAATAGCGTGTTACGATTTTATGGATATATTGAGTAATCTATGAATTGTTGATTTAGATGCTTTCTCTGGAATATGAGCTGAAATGTTGGTTAGAACATCTGTTTTTAGGTCTCGATGGTTAGGAAATGTCTCGGGGTCGAATAGAAAGCGAAACGGTACAAAATGGGTTTTCGAAATGCTGTTTTCATCCAATTCTGGCTTCCATCGCGTCGCGGCCCGTGGCCATCGCGTCGCGATACTAGGGAATTTTGTGACGCAAAAGTTTCTGTCATTTTGCGCGTCGCGACGGTATCTGTTCGCGTCGCGACGGTTTGCAGTTTTCACTAAAAAGTCCCTGAACTTGTTTTCGCAATAACTTTTGATCCGGGAACCCGATTGAGGTGTTCTAAAATGCGTTGGAAAGCTTATTCAAAGAAATAACTATATATATGCAACTTGAATTGGAAAACACACTGTTTTTGAAAGTCAAAGCTGTTTTCAAAACTGAAAACTTAGACCGCGTGTGAGATAATGTTTTTGACATAACAAACCGGATCGTGGATCCTTCTCGACGCTATGATTATAACGCCGGATGTCTAACTTTGAATTCATCAAAACGGGTTATAGATCGATAATAGATATAGATATCTAAAACTTGAAAGACGGCCCAATGCGGGTACGATATATAGTTTATATCGAGTTGGGTGACGACCCGACGAATTGGCATACTAGGAAGGGAAGTCATGAGCCCTCACCCTAGGCCCGGAAAACGTTATAGTATGGTCTAACGTGGGTTATCGGGATTGTGGGCTTTGCACAGCCGATTTATGCTAAGTTATGTTCTCGACCCATCGGGATTGTGGGCTTTGCACAGTCGATGTTTCGTTTGGAAGAGCTTGTATTTATATATTAATTGACAAGGCTTAAGAAATGTATATAATAGAACTTCGTTTACCGGGATTGTGGGCTTTGCACAGTCGGTAAAAGGCTAGATATATATTGATGCAAATAGCTTATAAATATAACTATGTTGCAACGGTTTTATAAATAAACCGAGTGGTAGTGAGGGGGCACGGTAGGACTCACTGAGATATGTTATCTCACCCTATCATTGTTGTTGTTTTCAGAGAAGCAGGGAAAGAAGAAGAAGACTATCAGGCATGAGTAGATGACATGCTCTTGGAAATGTCAAGGACTAGTCTTGATTATCTTATGTTCCTTTTTGTTTCTTTGTCATGGTTGTATGACTTGTATCGTTTATGAGTTGTACGAACCGTATTTTGTGTTTCCTGTTTTAGTTATTGAACTCAGAGGTGGTAATCCTTCCGGTTGTGGACCGAGTAACTTCTATTATATGAAGTCAGGATATTCCAAATATTATGTTTAATTTTGGAAAAATTATATGTTCAATAATTATCCAGGAACTGTGTCCTCTGATTATTACTTTATCTGTGCATCACGGTGTATCTACACGTTAGAAATATCGGGGTGTTACAGTGCACTTCTCTGGTATGCTTAGTGAAAGTGCGGGGATGCACCTCGCGATGCCCGCCTCTTGCCTCCTTTCGTAGCATGGTTTGGGTGCCAGGCACCTTCTATGGTGTTGATAGGCTCGCAAGTGCACGAGTCGTATCACGTAATAAAAGAGTTATCGATCCACAGGGAGAGCCTAAGTGATTACCAATTTAATTTTCCAAAGTTGATTAGCTAGAAGGAATAGTTTTTAGGAGTTGTAAAATTTTGAAATAAAAACAAACAATCTCAGGTTTATAGTTTTATCACAACAATGAGGAACCAAAATAATTTCTTTAGACTATTCAACAAATTATAAGAGTAATATATTTCAAAGACAAGGCAGCGAATATAACTAATGTCTCCTTTCAGAGTACAAGAGCGTGTTTTGAACTAACAATCAAGCCTATTCTCATGGTTGATTGTCACCAAGACCCATTAAGCATAACACCTTTATAATGTCTCAAGAGTTTCAAAACTATTCTCATGTGTTGATTCCCTTGTCTAATTTCATAGATCCAACATCAATACTTCACCTTTCGGTTCTTCGTTTGATGTTTAAAATAAGATTTGAAAGGCAATAAAATTAGATTGAAATATAAAACAATTTGGAGTGGAGAATAGTCTTGGGAATTATTAGGGACCTATCATTGAATTACTCCCAATAACCCAAGACTTTGTATCTACTCACTCATATTAAATATGAGAGACGAAGAAGAAGAAGAAAAGACATGAAATTAAATAGCAAGAAATAAAAGAAAGCGGTAAATTGCAAAATCATAAATAGCGGAATTGTAAATGACAAGAAAATAAAAGTGCAAGAAAGTAAATAGCAAGGAAAGTAAATGACTTGGAAAATAAAAGGGCAAGAAAGTAAATAGCAAGGAAAGTAAATGACTTGGAAAATAAAAGGGCAAGAAAGTAAATAGCAAGGAAAGTAAATGACTTGGAAAATAAAAGGGCGAGAAAGTAAATAGCGAGAAAATAAAAGAGCGAGAAAGTAAAACAAGAATTTAAAAGGCAAGAATTATAAAGAGCATGAAGAGTAAATTGAAGTCATGAATCTTAGAGAGTCTTTGTCATTGATTTTCTAACAAAATTCAAGCTTAGTTACAAGTGAGGATCAAGGTCCTATTTATAGGAAAATATGAGGGCCAAGGAACTTGAGTGGAGGGGCAAAATGGTCCAAAAAAAGTGGCAAATCAAGTTGGCAAAGATAGCAATCAGCAAGTGGGTGCAGCCAAAATTGACTTGTCTGGCGCCAGGGTCGTGCGCCCATGTGCCTGGGTCGTGCGCCCTGGCCAGTCAATTTTGGCTGCTCTGCGCCAGTTTTGCACCAGGGTCGTGCGCCTATGGAGCCTGGGTCGTGCGCCTTGTGCTGGCAACAGCTGTTCTGCGTTGCTGGCAAGCATGGGTCGTGCGCCTATGTGTCAGGGTCGTGCGCAGGCTCTGCGCCAGTTTTGCACCAGGGTCGTGTGCCTATGTGCCAGGGTCGTGCGCCCTGGCCAGTCAATTTTGGCTGCTCTGCGCCAGTTTTGCACCAGGGTCGTGCGCCTATGTGCCAGGGTCGTGCGCAGGCTCTGCGCTAGTTTTTGCTGCTTGGCGCCCTGTGCTGCGCCAATTTTGCTGCTTGGCGCCCTTGGCGTCCTGTTGAGTGCCAAGCGGTTTTAAAAATTGTTCCTCCTCAAATATTTTCTTTGTTTCTTCATTTTTCCTCATATTTTCTCTTTTGCTTCAAAATAACACCTGAAAATAAAAAGTAAACATTTGTAGTAAAATATCTTAAAAATATAATTAAAATACCAAATAAACTTAAGAAAAATAACTATTAAAAAGACTCTAAAAATAGGCTTATCATGTGTCGGGGCCTTTTTGCTATTGACGCCTTGGTGCTGGGTGCCCTGTGGGTTCTTTGTGTCTGGCTACCATGTCTCATGACAGTGGTGCCATGTGGATGCCTCGACCCTGGATCCTTGTTGGGCAGGCGTCATTTTGCACCTAACTATGGAGTTGAACCATTTTTCTTTCTTTATCTTAAGTATTTTTTGGGGTTGACAAGTGTTAACTCACCCATCAGAGGTTGCGATCTTTTCGATATGCCGCTTCGCGTCTTAGGGACTCTAACAGGAGTTTATCAGAATCTATCCAAATTTAACTCACCCACTAGAGGTTGCGACATTTGCGATGCCGCTTCGCCCATCTAGGGACTCTAACAGGAGTTTATCAGAATCTATCCGAATTTAACTCACCCACTAGAGGTTACGACATTTGCTATACCGCTTCGCCCATCTAGGGACTCTTACAGGATTTTATCAGAATCTATCCGAATTTAACTCATCCACTAGAGGTTGCGACATTTGCGATGCCGCTTCGCCCATCTAGGGACTCTGACAGGAGTTTATCAGAATCGATCCGAATTTAACTCGCCCATCAGAGGTTGCGACCTTTTCGATATGCCGCTTCGAGGTTGTGTCATCTTGCGATGCCACTTTGCCCATCTAGGGACTCTTACAGGAGTTTATCAGAATCGATCTGAATTTAACTCACCCATCAGAGGTTGCGACCTTTTCGGTAGCCGCTTCGCGCCTCGTGGCAAAGTTAACAACTCGTGGTGACTCTGGGGGGAAGTTTATCAGAATCGATCTGAATTTAACTCTCCCGTCAGAGGTTGCGACACGTTTAAAGTCGCTTCACGCCTCGTGGCAAAGTTCGATATTGATCCCCGTTGGTGCCTCTGGTGAATATTGACCTGGTTCCACCGTTTCCCCCTAAGTCGAGATTATCCTGGGGGATGGTCTTGACTTGACGTTGTCGTTTAGAATGCCCTTGTTGGTTAGGTCGCCTTTTCGGCTCGTGTCGTTGTCGGGCCTGCTAAGTTTGTCAGCTGATCACAGCGATTATCCTGTTGGAGCAATTGTTTTCTACCATGTGCAAGTAGGGGGAGGTTCCCTTTCTTCCGTTGGTGGCGCCCTGCTGGGTGCCTTCCTGGGTGCCGCCAGTGGCTGCCTTGGCACTCTGCCAGGCGTCCTTCCATGTGCTGCCTTACGTGCTCATGCACTATATAATTTTCTCGGATTCTCATGCATCGTTCTACTTTCCTAGATGCTCGTAAACCATTTCATTTTCTCATGTGCTCGTCCACTATTTTTTTTTTGCTCACGTGCTCGTGCACCATTTGATTTTTTCATGAGCTTGTGGGTGCCGTTAGATTGTTTCCCTTCCTGGGTGCGGAGACGTCCGAATTGGATTTTGAGCTCAATATGAGAATTGTAGCTCTTCCTCTTAGCTTTCCAACGCATGCTCACACGCCTCCATCGGATAAGTATGCTGCTGGCGCCCTCATGGGCGCCCTTCCTTTGTACGGAGACGTCCGAATTAGATTTTGAGCTCAACACGAGAGTTGTGGCTCTTCTTCTTAGCATTCCATCGCATGTTCACACGCCTCCATTGGATAAGCATGGACGAAGTTATGGACTGAGAAAAAATGCAACATCCTGAAGTTGGCACCCTCCTCCTGGGCGCCTTGGGCCAAGATGGTGTGCTCTGATGCTGGCGCCCTCGTGGGCGCCGTGTGCCAAAACGCTGTTGGGGCCCTCATGGGCGCCCTTCCCGGGTGTAGAGACGTCCGAATTGGATTTTGAGCTCAACGTGAGAATTGTTGCTGTTCCTCTTAGCTTTCCAACGCATGCTCACACGCCTCCAACAGATAAGTATGCTGCTGGCGCCCTCATGGGCGCCCTTCCTTGGTGCGGAGACGTCCGATTTGGATTTCGAGTTCAACATGAGAGTTGTAGCTCTTCTTCTTAGATTTCCAACGCATGCTCGCACGCCTCCATTGGATAAGCATGGACGAAGTTATGGACTGAGCAAAAACGCAACATCCTGAAGTTGGCGCCCTCCCCCAGGGCGCCTTGGGCCAAGATGGTGTGCCCTGATGCTGGCGCCCTCGTGGGCGCCGTGAGCCAAAACGCTGTTGGCGCCCTCATGGGCGCCCTTCGCGGGTGCGGAGACGTCCGAATTGGATTTTGATCTCAACATGAGAATTGTAGCTCTTCCTCTTAGCTTTCCAACGCATGCTCACACGCCTCCATCGAATAAGTATGCTGCTGGCGCCCTCATGGGCTCCCTTCCTTGGTTCGGAGACGTCCGAATTGGATTTGGAGCTCAACATGAGAGTTGTAGCTCTTCTTCTTAGATTTCCAACGCATGCTCACACGCCTCCATTGGATAAGCATGGACGAAGTTATGGACTGAGCAAAAACGCAACATCCTGAAGTTGGCGCCCTCCTCCTGGGCGCCTTGGGCCAAGATGGTGTGCCCTGATGCTGGCGCCCTCGTGGGCGCCGTGTGCCAAAACGCTGTTGGCGCCCTCATGGGCGCCCTTCCCGGGTGCGAAGACATCCGAATTGGATTTTGAGCTCAACATGAGAATTGTAGCTCTTCCTCTTAGCTTTCCAACCCATGCTCACACGCCTCCATCGGATAAGTATGCTGCTGGCGCCCTCATGGGCGCCCTTCCTTGGTGCAGAGACGTCGAATTGGATTTTGAGCTCAACATGAGAATTGTAGCTCTTCCTCTTAGCTTTACAACGCATGCTCACATGCCTCCATCGGATAAGTATGGACGAAGTTATGGACTGCAGACTAGAGATCACCCTCGTAGGTGGGTATCTCTGGTGTCTGTGACCTCCTGGTCTCGTCATTTGCTTGACTTCGGCGCCTTTCTTAGCACTTGCTACCCAAGACATCATGGTCTCATACCTTGGATCCCTGCCGGGTGGGGGCCGTGAACTTGGCTGCTTTGCTTTAGGAAGATGAGACCCAACATACCATGAGGATATGGACTTCGGCCTTAGCTCTTGAAACCACTCTAGTGCGGCATTTTCGAGAGTGAGGGGGAAGATTTTACAGTGAACAGGCTCCCTGGCGCCTCGATGGCGCATCATCAGGGAGAAGTGTGCCAGATGGCGGTCTGGGTCTCCGGTTCCGTCATACATCTTGAGAGTTGGCAGCTTCTCCAAGGCCCTTGGGATTCGGCATCCATCCATCCTTCGAGTGAGAGGTCCTTCGTCTGAAAACCTTCTTGAGTTTTGGGGGGAGGTGTCTTCTTAGTCAAACTCTTGATGCCTACGTCGGTCGGGGGATCTCCTCGATGGCGATATCCGGTGGTGTCTTCGGTGTCACCATTGTTAGAGGAAGGGTTCCCTTGCCAGGCGCCCTCATGGGATTTGTCTGATGCTGCCCTGGTGCCCTACCTGGCGCCCCCATGGGCGCTGCCTGATGTTGTCATGGCGCCCTGTCAGGTGCCCTCCTGGGTGCCAGGCGCCCTCATGAGCGCTGTCTGATGCTGCCCTGGTGCCTTGCCAGGCGCCTTCATGGGCACTGGTTGCTTCCTTGCCAGGCGCCCTCTTGGGCGCTGGCTGCTCTTCATTGGCGTCCTGCGAGGCGCCCTCATGGGCGTTGGGATGGGCATGTCTTAGCAATCTGCGGGTCTTCCTGATGCTGCATAGCTTGAGTGCGATTGGCCAGGAGATCCAAAAGCTGACTCGCATTCGAAGACTGGGCAGGCTGACTGGTGCCCTCGTTAGGTAGGGTTGCGACGTTGCCCTCAGGAATACCCTCTGGTCGGGGTGCGGATATGGCAACGCTCTGAACCCGGGGTCTGCCTCTGGGAGCCATGGAGCAGCAAGAGAAAAGTTCGAGTAGTGATGATGTGAAAGATAGAAACCTCCCACTGTGGTCGCCAATGTTCTGTACCGAGCAGCTTTTTCGTCGGTTGTTGTTGGTAGGTCTCTTGCTATCCTGGTAGGAGGTCAGTGAGCGCCCGGGGGGTACCTGCAAGCCACTCCGACGCTCAAGTCAGTATATCAAATATATGAGTGAAGGTACTAAGGATTAGAGATTGAACCTTTCTTAGGGCAAAGTTTGCCTGTATTTATAGGAAATCCAGCCCTCTCGTGGATCGTTGGATGGGTAGAGTCGATCTTGACTGTCCAAGCATGTTGGGCTCGCATGAGGTGGATATGGGCTGAATTGGTTGGGCTGATCCATATGACTTGCTAAGCGCACCTCCTGGTTTTGTTAATGGGACCCTCTGGTTGACTCCAGAACAATATGTATGTATATATATAAATACATATATTATTTTGAGAGACGAAAAACAGAATCCTTGGTATTAAATTATGTTCAAACTCAAAACAAAGATAATATAAATACATTGAATCGAAGTTTCAAAAAGCTCAAGAATATGAATATGAATGTAAAATATTGAACTAGGAATGTAGGACTTTACCCCAAAGGGAGTCCTTACAGAAATTCTCAAAAGCTTAGGTCAAAACCTAAGCCTAAGAGGGGGTTTAGAAATAGTTTTCAACCAGCAATAGACGCGCCTCAGTTAGAACCTCATTAGCTGCGTCATTTCCCCAAGCGCAAAGATTCATTTGAAAATTGTCAAAATTCTTTTTTATATATGCTTCCACTCCATCTGATTCCTCTTTTCGGCGATGTGGGACTAACTAGGTGGACCTTAGAAGTACTGTTATTACCCAATAACCATTCTTTGCCTTCAACAAATGCACATTATTATTCCTCATTCATTACTCTGATATTGTGGTTGGGGATGGCATGTTGCTAACTCTATGGCAAGTGAAGGTTTCTCGTCTCGATAGAGTGCTTAAAAGCATTTTTCCTTTTCAGGCTTGTGGGTACAAAATACTATTGAAAGCAAGAGCAATATATTTTAGTGAAGGTGTATCCCTACGTAAAATTACTGGAAAATACTATTGAAAGCAAGAGCAATGTATTTTAGTGAAGGTGTATCCCTGGGTAATATTATTGGAAACCTTTGATCCTGGAGTCATGTAACTGCCACATATGCATATTTCAACAGAGTTGAACTATAATTGTAAAAAAAGATCAATGTAGCTAATATTTTAAAAATTTATAGGACCAAATTGAGATAAAAATTTAAAGGAATAAATCGAAATTTGATATTAAGTTAAGGAAACACAAGAGAATTTTTGCCGAAGATTATATCCCAAAGGGAGTCCTTACAGAAATTCTCAAAAGCTTAGGACAAAACCTAAGCCTAAGAGGGGGTTCGGAAACAGTTGTCGACCAGCAATAGATGCGCCTCACTTAGAACCTTATTGGCTGCGTCATTGCCGCAAGCGCAATGATACATTTGAAAATTGTCAAAACTCGTTTTTTATATATGCTTCCACTCCATCCGATTCCTCTTTCGGCGATGTGGGACTAACTGGGTGGACCTTAGAAGTACTGTTATTACCCAATAACCATTCTTTGCCTTCAACAAATGCACATTATTATTCCTCATTCATTACTCTCATATTGTGGATGGGGATGGCATGTTGCTAACTCTTTGGCAAGTGGAGTTTTCTCGTCTCGATATAGTGCTTAAAAGCATTTTTCCTTTTCAGGCTTGTGGTTACAAAATACTATTGAAAGCAGGAGCAATATATTTTAGTGAAGGTGTATCCCTACGTAAAATTACTGGAAAATACTATTGAAAGCAAGAGCAATGTATTTTAGTGAAGGTGTATCCCTGCGTAATATTATTGGAAACCTTTGACCCTGGAGTCATGTAACTGCACATAAGCGTATTTTAACGGAGTTGAACGGTAATTGTAAAAAAAGATCAATGTTGCTAATATTTTAAAAATTTATAGGACCAAATTGAGATAAAAATCTAAAGGAATAAATCGATATTTGATATTAAGTTAAGGAAAAACAAGAGAATTTTTGCCGAAAATTATATATATATATATATATATATATATATATATATATATATATACAAATATTATTTTGAGAGACGAAAAACAGAATTCTTGGTATTAAATTATGTTCAAACTCAAAACAAAGAAAATATAAATACATTGGATCGAAGCTTCAAAAAGCTCAAGAATATGAATATGAATGTAAAATATTGAACTAGGAATGTAGGACTTTACCCCAAAGGAAGTCCTTACAGAAATTCTTAAAAGCTTGGGACAAAACCTATGCCTAAGAGGGGGTTTGGAAATAGTTTTCAACCAGCAATAGACGCGCCTCAGTTAGAACCTCATTAGCTGCGTCATTGCCCCAAGCGCAAAGATACTTTTGCCAATTGTCTAAATTTTTTTTTTATATATGCTTCCACTCCATCTGATTTCTGTTTTCGGCGATGTGGGACTAACTGGGTGGAACTTAGAAGAACTGTTATTACCCAATAACCATTCTTTGCCTTCAACAAATGCACATTATTATTCCACATTCATTACTCTCTACTACATTCTGATATTGGTGTTGGGGATGGCTTGTTGCTAACTCTATGGCAAGTGGAGGTTTCTCGTTTCGATAGAGTGCTTACAAGCATTTTTCCTTTTCACGCTTGTGGCTACAAAATACTATTGAAAGCAAGAGCAATATATTTTAGTGAAGGTGTATCCCTACGTAAAATTATTGGAAAATACTATTGAAAACAAGAGCAATATATTTTAGTGAAGGTGTATCCCCGCGTAATATTATTGGAAACCTTTGATCCTGGAGTCATGTAACAGCCACTTAAGCATATTTTAACGAAGTTGAACGGTAATTGTAAAAAAAGATCAATGTTGCTAATATTTTAAAAACTTAAAGGACCAAATTGAGATAAAAATTTAAAGGAATAGATCCAAATTTGATATTAAGTTAAGGAAACCCGAGAGAAATTTTGCCAAAAATAATATATATATATATATATATATATATATATATATATATATATGTATATATATATATATGTGTGTATAAATATACATATATTATTTTGAGAGACGAAAAATAGAATCCCGCATATTAAATTATGTTGAAACTCAAAACAAAGAATATAAATACATTGAATCGAAGTTTCAAAAAGCTCAAGAATATGAATATGAATGTAAAGTAATGAACTAGGAATGTAGGACTTTACCCCTAAGGGAGCCCTTACAGAAATTCTCAAAAGCTTAGGGCAAAACCTAAGCCTAAGAGGGGGTTTGGAAATAGTTTTCAACCAGCAATAGACGCGCCTCGGTTAGAACCTCATTAGCTGCGTCAGTGCCCCAAGCGCAAAGATGCTTTTGCCAATTGTCAAAACTCTTTTTTATATATTCTTGCACTCCATATGATTTCCCTTTTCGGAGATGTGGGACTAACTGTGTGGAACTTAGAAGTATTGTTATTACCCAATCACCATTCTTTGCCTTCAACAAATGCACACTATTATTCCTCATTCATTACTCTCTACTATATTCTGATATTGTGGTCGAGGTTTTCTTGTTGCTAACTCTATGGCAAGTGGAGGTTTCTCGTCTCGATAGAGTGCTTACAAGCTTTTTTCCTTTTCAGGCTTGGGGCTACAAAATACTATTGAAAGCAAGAGCAATATATTTTAGTGAAGGTGTATCTGTAACATCCCAAATTCTGCTAATTTCATTTATTGAAATTAGCAAGAAGTCAAGATAATTAATTAGCATAATTGATTAAGTGAATTATGTTGTACTTGTGTGCTAAAATATATTAGTACTTGAATTGTTGATTGATTGGTGAGCTAATTGGGATTTTAAGTGAAAATACTAGGATAAGTGCATTTCCATTTTTTCCACCCACTAATGAGTTTCACCTAAACCATCTTTCACAAAACACAACTTTATGCGATATGTGATTATTGTATGAATTATTGATTAGTTATGGAATTAGAATTGAATTAAGTAGAGTTTAAGAGATAATTGGTAAGCTAGGGGTATTATGGTCATTTCACCTGAATAAATGATTTACCTTCAGCTGAACACCCCCTCACTCCAACACATTCAGTTTTTAGAAAAATTGAGAGGAGAGTTGAGAGAGAAAGAGAAACCGTAGAGAGAGAGGGAGAAGAACAGGAGGGAAATTCTTCAATCCACGGTGCATGTCTCCTTTCCTTGCATCATTGGATTCAGCACTTCATTCTCTTTCCATTGATACTAGAATCATCATCTACATCCACCTCTTGCCCATTTCACCATTGATGCATCTTCAAGCTCAAATGAAGAAGACAATGAAGTTTTATGGAGCCTTGGAGTCTTGCATGTCAATTTGGGACTAGATGGTAGGTAAACTGAGTTTACCTTGTTGATTGTACTAGTTAGAAGAGAGTTCCAGTAACTAGAAGTGTTTGGAATTCATTTTGGAGCTCAAAATCGTGGTTGTTAATGGTTGAGGTTGAAGACACAACTCAGCCGAACGTGAGTTTTCCTTACTCAGAAACTAGACACAAAATGCTTCAACATACACACAAGAATAATCTGATTTCATTAGGTATGGAGGGAGATATCGTGTTCACAAGTTTCGTTTCTAAATCAGTCACAGTTTTGACCCAGTCCCCTTGTTTCAGCCATAACTCTCTCAATACTGGTGGCATCCATTTGAAACCTTAACCCTCAGAAACTAGGCAAAATTCCCTACACATTAGGCACTGGTTTGGATAGTTTTGGTTAAGAATTGACTAGGTTATGCGCACTCCAAAACTGCTCCCAGATGCTGTCCAGGAATAGTTCGAATTGAAGCGAGAGTTCGAGTACGGGGATCGTTCGAGTGTTACTTTGTCGGTGTCGTCGTGTGAAATATCGATTGTTTGAGGATTCGTCACTTCGGTGAGTTCTATACTCGCCTAGGGATGTTTGTCATTACTGAGTTTATATGTTTCGAAGTCCATGTGTCGCGTTCTATTTCAAAAGCGAATATATTTTAGTGAAATTTGATATTAACTTAAGGAAACCCAAGAGAAATTTTGCCATAAATAATATATATATATATGTATAAATATACATATATTATTTTGAGAGACGAAAAATAGAATCCTTCGTATTAATTTATGTTCAAACTCAAAACAAAGTAAATATAAATATATTGAATCGATGTTTTAAAAAGCTCAAGAATATGAATATGAATGTAAAATATTGAACTAGGAATGTAGGACTTTACCCCTAAGGGAGTCCTTACAGAAATTCTCAAAAGCTTAGGGCAAAACCTAAGCCTAAGAGGGGGTATGGAAATAGTTTTCAACCAGCAATAGATGTAATATCCCCAATTTTTCGCTATTTAAATAATTTGGCGTGAATTATTATTTTGTGAATTCTTGTCTTGATTAGAAATAAAAATAAATTGAAAGTGATTTGCTTGATTGGTTAATTGAGAGAATTGTGTGCCAAATTGAGTTAATTGCAACACATTAGATTAATTAGGAGTGAAGGAGTCATTAGGAAAGAAATGTTTAAGTGAGGGGCATAGTGGTATTTATATATATATATATATATGTATGCCCCTTCCAGCTAAAACACAAAAACACTTCATTCCTTGTAAATTCTGAAACAGCAAGATTGAGAGGGAGAGGAGAGGAGAGCGCGAGGGAGAGGGAAAGGGAAAGGAAGAGAGGGGAGTTTTTCCCAGATCCAAATGCATGTGCAATCCCTTGCCACCATAGTGTTCAGCTTATCTTCCCCTTCCCATTGATTCTATTTTCGACATCATCCTCCTCCTCCTCCATAAATCACCATTGAAGACCACCTTGAGCTCCACTTGGCCAAACACCATGTATGTCACTTGCATGTTCAACTAGAGTGCATAAGAACCAAATTCTGAAGCTTGATTACGAATTTGGAACAACCTAGGGACTTATTCAGTAGCTGGGTTCGAAGTTCAAGTCTTAAGGAAACTGGGTTTTTGGTTTGAGTCGTTTGAAGCGCACCGGGAAGTTCGTGAGTGGCCGAGTGACCGTGTTCTTGAGTCTCGGTGTGAATCGTTTGCTGTCTTCAAAGAGGTGAGTTCTATAACTCACTAGTAAAACCATGAATCTGTGTATGCATGTGTGTTCTGGTTCAGGTCTCGCGTTTTTATAAAATTTGAGTCGATAATGTTTACGAAAATCTCGCGTGTGAACCGTCGAGTCATGAAGTCATTGGGATTGAAATTGTTAAATTGCATGAGTGTGATTGTTGAATGAATATTATTGATTGAACTGAATGTACTGGTTGCTATGTCTGTATTGATGTATTATTGAGTTTGAATGTGAATCGGAATGGACATGGGAACGATCGGAATAGAAAAGAAAACGCGAAAAACTGTTTTTCAGAAATACTGATAGTCACGCACGGACCGTGCGCCCCTGGGCACGGGTCGTGCTTGAGATTCTGGAACCACTGGTGCTATTTTTGAACAAGCGCACGGGTCGTGTGCCAAGGCGCACGGATCGCGTGTCCCTTGCTGATGCGAATCTTGAAATACGTCCTAAGCTATTCCGATTGGTCCTAAGTCCCTTCCAATCCACTCCCCAAGGTTCCCCTAGGATGGGAACACTGTAATTCTATATGTTTGGCTATGACTAAAGTGGTAGTGTCGATCGGGAAGTAATTAGGGATCGGAACGGAATGATACGATAAATGATAGACACGCACGGATCGTGTGTATGGGCGCACGAGTCGTGCGTGGTCTTCAGGTTGCCTATTTTAAAAAGTGTTTTAAATCATTCCGAATGATACTATAATTGAATTGCCCTGAATTGAGTGGTAATTGACTGTGATTGGATCTAAGTTAGGTTAGTACCATATGATTGGTTGTGTTTGGATTACGTTCAGGTTAAGTGAATGCTCATGTGATTGACCATTGATTTCATGTTATGACTTTGTGATTGATGTATTGTGCTGGACTGACTGGTTTAGCAAGACTGATAAGTTAAGTTAGCGAACCTTAGTAAGCCATGTGAGATCACTTAAGTATAAGATTAAGTTAGTAATTAGATCACCTAATGTTAATAACAAGATTATGTTCAGTTCAGTTTATTGTTAAGTTATTGTTATGTTTAAGTTCATTGTTGAGTTCAGTCCAGGTATATCTTCATATATATCTTTAGTCGGGGTGACGACCCTATTTAGTTTAGTGTGCTAGGGGAGAGGCAGTCATGAGCCTTATGAACCTAGGCCCCGTTAGGGACCCAGCCGATTAGTGGGGACGGGTTCACCGGAAGCTTATTATGCCAAGTGACCGGTGACACGCTATAATTTTAGTTAGTGTTGTATCTTGTAACCGGCTTGAGGGTTATGAGGTCAACTTTTAGTTAGTTAGCCACATAGTCAACTTTGAGGACTATGATTTATGAGTTAAGTATAATGAATCAAGCATAATTGAACCGAGAGGATTAGTAAGGGGTCGCGATAGAACTCACTGAGACAAGTTGTCTCACCCAATCCATTGTTGTTGTTTTTCAGTTAAGCAGGGAAAGCTGAAGACCGTGAGGCACGGCTACGAAGACGCTTGAGGAGCTGCCGCTATCTTTATTTCATTATGTCTTGTAGTACAGTTTCATTTGTATTTCGGTATTGTTATTCAGTTTCTTAAAATGTACGATGGTACGACTTATGTTTTTAAGTTGTAAATCGCTTCCGCAGACTTTCGGTTTTAGTACTGAACACTAGTTGAGTGTTGTAAGGACCGACTTTATGTATTTTATGTTAAGTTATGTAAGCGAACTTGATGGGTTTTTAGCATCGAGTATTAGTATGTGTTCAGTATTTAAAAAGGAAGTCACTCTGATGTATGCCAGTAGTGCGCTTCGGTAAATTCTACAAGATAGAAATTAACGGGGTGTTACATTAGACGCGCCTCGGTTAGAACCTCATTAGCTGCGTCACTACCCCAAGCGCAAAGATGCTTTTGCCAATTGTCGAAAATCGTTTTTTATATATGGTTGCACTCCATCTGATTTCCTTTTTCGGCGATGTGGGACTAACTGTGTGGAACTTAGAAGTATTGTTATTACCCAATCACCAATCTTTGTCTTCAACAAATGCACATTATTATTCCTCATTCATTACTCTCTACTACATTCTGATATCGTGGTTGGGGATGGCTTGTTGCTAACTCTATGGATAGTGTGCTTACAAGCATTTTTCCTTTTTAGGCTTGTGGGTACAAAATACTATAGAAAGCCAGAGCAATATATTTTAGTGATGGTGTATCCCTACGTAAAATTACTGGAAAACACTATTGAAAGCAAGAGCAATGTATTTTAGTGAAGGTGTATCTGTAACACCCTAAATGATTTAATTAAATAATTGATTAAATTATTTAAAGTGTTGCACTAATTTTGATTATATTATAATATAGTATTTTATTTAATTGAAGGGGATGGCATCGGAAATACCGGAATTTCAAGTAACGGCCCAAGAAGCCCAAGCCCATTGGCTTAGGCGCTCCTTAGGCGCTAGGGGTCTAGGTTGCGCCTCATTAGTGCCAAAAGAAAGAAAGAAAGTCGAAGGAGAGGAGAAGAGAAAGAAAGTCGAAGGAGAGGAGAAGAGAAGGAAGGAGGCGACTTCAAGCTAAGGAGTTAGGGTTTGTTCATCTTGATTCTAGGTAAGAGTTCCTAGTCTTTTATTATTCGATTCTCTTTCTCTATCAAGTGCTTAAGTTTTCGCTTTCCCTAACCCCTTTCTATTTTGATCAATTCGTGATGGTCCAAGAGAAAGAGAGAAAGGGCGTGATCGTGAGTAAGGGGAGAAGAAGGAGAAGATTCTTTGTTGCGGTGATTTGACGGTGCTTCGGTGGAAAGAGCTCTAGTTTCGTCATAATCAAGGTTAGGGGAGTCTCACTCTATAATAGAGAGTATAATAGGTGGTATGTAGATCATAGGGTCTTATTTGATGTTATTCAATATTTGATTGATTGTTTGAATTGGTTGGAAATTGATAAATCGATTTAGGCTTGAGTTAAGGTTTATAACATGTTGATTTCGTGTTTTGATATGTAATTGGTGTGTAAGTGTGAAATTGGAGTTGTTGGTATGATCATAACATGTTTTGTGATTTGTTGTTGCGATTAGATTTGGAAATTTGATGTTTGGTGGATGTTGGGTCGCATGGGGCGCCAAGTTCCTAGGGAAATGGCGCCTTGTGTACTGTAGCAGTAACTTGTGTTGTATGTTGTTGCTGTCTGGGCACTGTTCTGGCGCCTGCGGTGGCGCCAAGGTGCTGCCTATGCCTAAACATGGCGCACAAATGGTGTCTTGGGCAAAACTCAGTTTTCTAAGCATATTTTCCCTAGCCAAATTTTGTATTCACCTGACCAAATTGTATTTTAAGCACTTTGGCTTAAGAATTTCCAGATTTGCACTTGTTGTTTTGAAATGGTCCTATTGGGCATCGTTTTAGCTTGTGTAAAGGGGGCGTTGTGTGCAAATCAATTTCTGAGCATATTTTCCCGAGCCAAACTTTGTATTCACCTGACCAAATTGTATTTTAAGCACTTTGGCTAAAGAATTTCCAGATTTGCACTTGCTGTTTTGAAATGGTCCTATTGGGCATAGTTTTAGCTTGTGTAAAGGGGCTTTGTGTGCAAACCATTTTCTAAGCAGATTTTCCCGAGCCAAACTTTGTATTCACCTGACCAAATTGTATTTTAAGCACTTTGGCTAAAGAATTTCCAGATTTGCACTTGTTGTTTTGAAATGGTCCTATTGGGCATCGTTTTAGCTTGTGTAAAGGGGGCGTTGTGTGCAAATCAATTTCTGAGTATATTTTCCCGAGCCAAACTTTGTATTCACCTGACCAAATTGTATTTTAAGCACTTTGGCTAAAGAATTTCCAGATTTGCACTTGTTGTTTTGAAATTGTCCTAGAGGGCGTCGTTTTGACTATGTTTGTGGTGCCTAGGGGTGAGCTGTGAGTTCTGAACATATTTTCCCTAGCCAAAGTTTGTATTTACCTGACCAAATCCCATTTTGAATATTTTGGCTAGAGCGGTTTTAATTGTTCAGGTGGTCTACTATGTTTGTGCGCGTGCGTGTTGTGTCGGGCGCCAAGTGTGGCCGCCCAGGGCGCCAAGTAGTGCGCCGGTGTATTGTGTTTCGTTTTTGGTCCTGAAAGTGACAGATTGATTCCTAAGTGCTAGCTTAGTCCTAGAGACGTGATTTGAGATGAGATAATAATTAAGTTGATTTGATGATAAGGCCATGGGGGCTATGACTGAGATTAATAAAGAGGTGATAAATGATATATGGACCGTGTCGATATGAATTGTGATTGTGATCTTTGTCATGGAGTCTCATGCATAGATAAGGCTGAGGTCTGAGTTTATATAGTAATGATAAGGCTGCGGTCTGAGTTGATAAGGCTGCGGTCTGAGTTTGATATTATGATGAAGAGGCTGCGGTCTGGGAAAATGGTACCACATGCATAACCGTATTGCATACATCCTCATAATAAGCATGTGAGTTGTTGATTGTATGAACTATACTACTGTGTGACTGTATGAGTGCGATACTATGATAAAATATACTTCTTATTATAGTCTTTATTATGTAGTTGAGACTCACCCTTCTGTTGTTGTTTACCACAGGTAGCCCTGAGTGAAGGTTTACTCCCTTCATTCCCGAGTCGGTTTGCTCTGATACGTGACACCTAGGGGGTGGGCGTAGGATTCTAGTGTTATTCTTTTGCTGTTGAATTTTTATATGCATTGAGTTAATTTGGATGAGGCTGTTGTTCGGTATTTTTGAGATTACGTTGTTTTCCGCTGCGAGACATTCATTTTCTAGTGTGTGGATTTTATTCGATGAAGTCTTGAGTATTCTATCCCATCTAAGGGTGTTGCGTAATATAATGATACAATGAACGCGTATGCTGATTTTGTATTTGTTAGATTTGAGTTATGTGTAGCATTCCATTGAAACGAAATTTTGAAACTCTGATTCTTACAAATAATAGTCGGGTAGAATGGGGTGTTACATTAGTGGTATCAGAGCAAAAGTTCGGTCTGTCCGACCAAGTGTGTCTGTCTGTCATATTGTGTATGACAATCAGGTGTTTTTAATTTAGTTCTGAATTGTCGTTTGTGCTGCAGTGCTAGGTTGATATGGCTAGAAGGGATGACGCTGCTTTGGCTGCTGCTCTGCAAGCCATAGCCCAAGCTGTTGGGAATCAACACAATGCTGCTGATATGAATGCCCGTAACCTGGCAACGTTTCAGAGGGAAAACCCACCCACCTTCAAGGGTCGGTATGATCCCGATGGAGCCTTGTCGTGGCTGAATGAGATAGAGCGAATCTTCCGTGTTATGGATTGCACTGCTGCCCAGCAAGTGAAGTTTGGGACGCACATGCTGGCGGAAGAGGCTGACAAGTGGTGGTTAGGGATGCTGCATAGGTTGAACACTGCTGGTGAAGAGGTTACTTGGGAAGTCTTCACAAGGGAATTTAAAAGAAAGTATTACCCTGAAGACGTTCGGGCCAAGAAAGAGGTAGAATTCTTAGAATTGAAACAGGGAAATAAGTCAGTGGCTGAGTATGCAGCCAAATTTGAAGAGCTGGCCCAATTTTGTCCTTACTACGCCAATGATGCTGATTCAGAGTTCTCCAAGTGTGTGAAATTTGAGAGTGGCCTGCGACCTGATATTAAGAAGGCAATCAGATATCATGAGATACGAGATTTTGCTAGACTGGTTGACAAGAGTAGGATTTATGAAGAGGACAGTTCTGCTGCCTTCAAGATTGGGAAAGAGAAAAGGAATACTCAGTTTAGGGGAAAACCCTATGATACGGCTGGAGGTAAAAATAAGTGGAAGGCAGGTGCTGGTAAAAGATTTTCTGAGGGTAAAAAGCCTAGTGGGGGAGGTGCTCCTGCTGATATAGTGTGTTACACGTGTGGCAAGCCGGGTCACAAAAGCTTCGATTGCAAGAATGAAGTAATGTGTTACCGTTGTGGGAAGAAAGGTCATATGGCGTCTAACTGTGATCGTAAGGAATCAGTGTGTTTCAATTGTGGTGAAGCTGGTCACTTTAGTTCTAAATGCACCAAACCAAAGAAAGAGAAATCCAATGGAAGAGTTTTCGCGCTAGCAGGCTCAGAGGGGCCCAATGAGATTCGAGGTACTTGTTTTATTTATGGTTCCCCTTTAGTTGCTATAGTTGATACTGGTGCTACGCATTCTTTTATTGCTGCTGTTTGTGCTGAAAAGTTAAATTTAGTATTGTCTGCTATGAAGAGGGAAATGGTTATCGACACTCCAGCTAAGGGTTCGGTGACTACTTCTCTATTATGTGCTAAGTGTCCTCTGTCAGTCTTCGGCAGAGATTTTCTGGTTGACCTTATATGTTTGCCTTTGGGAGGGTTAGATGTTATTCTTGGTATGGACTGGTTAGTGGATAACCATGTGCACATCAACTGTTTCAGCAAGTCTGTGAGTTTCCTTCCTCCTGAGGAGGAGAAGTTTGTTTTGTTGCCTGGGGATCAGCTGCATAAAGTAATGAAAGATGGTGGTCAACTATTTGCTTTGATGGCGTCTATGTCTGCTGAAAACCAAGCTATGGTTGAAGGGTTGCAGGTGGTGTGTGAGTTCCCTGAAGTGTTCCCTGATGAGATTCCTAGTGTGCCACCAGAGAGGGAAGTAGAGTTTGGGATTGACCTCGTGCCTGGTACTAGGCCGGTATCCATGACACCGTACCGGATGTCAGCTTCTGAGTTATCTGAGTTGAAGAAGCAGTTCGAAGAGTTACTTGAAAAGAAATTTGTGAGGCCGAGTGTGTCACCATGGGGAGCACCGGTTTTGTTAGTAAAGAAGAAAGATGGGAGTATGCGCCTGTGTGTGGATTATAGACAGTTGAACAAGGTAACTATCAAAAATAAGTACCCTCTTCCGAGAATTGATGACCTGATGGACCAGCTGGTGGGTGCTAAGGTTTTTAGCAAAATTGATTTGAGGTCAGGATATCATCAGATTAAGGTAAAAGACGAAGACGTCCAGAAGACAGCATTTCGAACAAGATATGGACATTATGAGTACTCTGTGATGCCGTTTGGTGTCACCAATGCACCAGGGGTGTTTATGGAGTACATGAACCGTATCTTCCATAGTTACTTGGATCGGTTTGTGGTAGTTTTTATAGATGATATTCTGGTATACTCCAAGTCTGAAGAGGAGCATGCAGAGCACTTGAGATTGGTGCTTGAGGTATTGAAAGAGAAGAAGCTTTATGCTAAGTTGTCCAAATGCGAGTTCTGGCTGCGTGAGGTAAGCTTTTTGGGTCACATTATTTCTAGTGATGGCATAGCTGTAGACCCAGCCAAGGTTGATGCAGTGTTACAATGGGAGAGCCCAAAGTCTGCGACTGAGATCAGGAGTTTCTTGGGGTTGGCTGGTTACTACAGGAGGTTCATTGAGGGTTTCTCAAAGCTAGCCCTTCCGTTCACTCAATTGACGTGTAAAGGGAGAGTTTTTGTGTGGGATGCTAAGTGTGAAGAGAGCTTCCAAGAGTTGAAGAAAAGATTGACAACATCTCCGGTGTTAGTGTTGCCCGTGCCGGATCAACCGTTTGTGGTATATTGTGATGCTTCCAGAATGGGCTTAGGAGGCGTATTGATGCAGGATTGGAAGGTAGTCGCTTATGCGTCCAGACAGTTGCGGACACATGAGAAGAACTATCCTACTCATGATTTGGAATTGGCTGCTATTGTGTTTGCGCTAAAGATTTGGAGGCACTATTTGTATGGCACTAGATTCGAAGTATTCAGCGACCACAAGAGTTTGAAATACTTGTTTGATCAGAAAGAGCTGAATATGAGGCAGAGGCGTTGGTTAGAGCTGCTGAAAGACTATGATTTTGGCTTAAACTATCACCCCGGCAAGGCTAATGTCGTGGCTGATGCTTTAAGTCGAAAGACTTTGCATATGTCAGCAATGATGGTAAAAGAGTTGGAGTTGATTGAGAAATTCCGTGATATGAGTCTGGTTTGTGAAGTGACACCGCAAAGTGTTAAGCTGGGTATGCTGAGAATTGGTAATGACTTCTTGGTTAGTATCAGAGACGCCCAAAAATTAGATGTGAAGCTGGTTGACTTGTTGGTTACGGGTGATCGGGATGTGGATGGGGACTTCAGGTTGGATTCCCAAGGTGTGCTGAGATTCAGAGATAGGATTTGTGTTCCCGATGATAATGAGATGAAAAGATGATCCTTAAGGAGAGTCATAGGAGCAAGCTGAGTATTCATCCAGGGGCTACAAAGATGTATCATGACTTGAAGAAATTATTCTGGTGGCCTGGTATGAAGAAAGATGTGGCACAGTTTGTGTATGCCTGTTTGACTTGCCAGAAGTCAAAGGTTGAGCACCAGAAGCCTGCGGGGTTGATGCAACCTTTAGATGTTCCGGAATGGAAATGGGATAGCATTTCCATGGATTTTGTGACTGGGTTACCAAGAACCGTTCGGGGGTTTGATTCTATTTGGGTGATCGTGGATAGGTTGACGAAGTCTGCTCACTTCCTTCCTATCAACATCACATATCCGGTATCGAGAATGGCCGAGATATATATTCAAGTGATTGTAAAGTTGCATGGTGTCCCGAAGAGTATTGTATCTGACAGAGATCCGAGGTTTACTTCGGAGTTTTGGGGGAGCTTGCAGGAGGCATTGGGGTCCAGATTGAGGTTGAGTTCAGCCTATCATCCTCAGACTGATAGGCAGACAGAGAGAACCATTCAGTCATTAGAGGATTTATTGAGATCGTGTGTTTTGGAGCAGGGAGGTGCGTGGGATACACACCTTCCATTGATTGAGTTTACTTACAACAACAGCTACCATTCGAGTATAGGGATGGCTCCTTATGAGGCACTGTATGGGCGGAGGTGTAGAACTCCTTTGTGTTGGCATGAGTCTGGCGAGAGTGTTGTTCTTGGACCTGAATTAGTGAGAGAGACTACAGAGAAGATAAAAATGATCAGGGAGAAAATGAGAGAGTCTCAAAGTCGGCAAAAGAGTTACCATGATAGAAGGAGGAAAGACTTGGAATTTCAGGCTGGTGAGCATGTTTTCTTGAGGGTCACGCCTATGGCTGGTGTTGGGCGTGCACTTAAAGCAAAGAAGTTGACTCCTAGATTTATTGGACCGTACCAGATCACCGAGAGGGTCGGAAAGGTTGCTTATAGGGTGGCTTTACCACCTAACCTTTCGAACTTGCACGACGTATTTCACGTGTCGCAACTTCGGAAGTACATTCCGGACCCGTCTCATGTGATCCATATGGATGATATTGAGGTGCGAGATAATCTCACTGTGGAGACTATGCCAGTGAGGATTGATGATAGAGAAGTGAAGGTGCTGAGAGGGAAAAACATTGCTTTAGTAAAGGGGGTGTGGTTGGGAGCTACTGGCGAGAGCATGACTTGGGAGCTGGAGAGTAGGATGCGGGAATCCTATCCAGAGCTATTTGACTCAGGTATGGATTTCGAGGACGAAATTTCCTAAGTGGGGGAGAGTTGTAACACCCTAAATGATTTAATTAAATAATTGATTAAATTATTTAAAGTGTTGCACTAATTTTGATTATATTATAATATAGTATTTTATTTAATTGAAGGGGATGGCATCGGAAATACCGGAATTTCAAGTAACGGCCCAAGAAGCCCAAGCCCATTGGCTTAGGCGCTCCTTAGGCGCTAGGGGTCTAGGTTGCGCCTCATTAGTGCCAAAAGAAAGAAAGAAAGTCGAAGGAGAGGAGAAGAGAAAGAAAGTCGAAGGAGAGGAGAAGAGAAGGAAGGAGGCGACTTCAAGCTAAGGAGTTAGGGTTTGTTCATCTTGATTCTAGGTAAGAGTTCCTAGTCTTTTATTATTCGATTCTCTTTCTCTATCAAGTGCTTAAGTTTTCGCTTTCCCTAACCCCTTTCTATTTTGATCAATTCGTGATGGTCCAAGAGAAAGAGAGAAAGGGCGTGATCGTGAGTAAGGGGAGAAGAAGGAGAAGATTCTTTGTTGCGGTGATTTGACGGTGCTTCGGTGGAAAGAGCTCTAGTTTCGTCATAATCAAGGTTAGGGGAGTCTCACTCTATAATAGAGAGTATAATAGGTGGTATGTAGATCATAGGGTCTTATTTGATGTTATTCAATATTTGATTGATTGTTTGAATTGGTTGGAAATTGATAAATCGATTTAGGCTTGAGTTAAGGTTTATAACATGTTGATTTCGTGTTTTGATATGTAATTGGTGTGTAAGTGTGAAATTGGAGTTGTTGGTATGATCATAACATGTTTTGTGATTTGTTGTTGCGATTAGATTTGGAAATTTGATGTTTGGTGGATGTTGGGTCGCATGGGGCGCCAAGTGCCTAGGGAAATGGCGCCCTGTGTACTGTAGCAGTAACTTGTGTTGTATGTTGTTGCTGTCTGGGCACTGTTCTGGCGCCTGGGGTGGCGCCAAGGTGCTGCCTATGCCTAAACATGGCGCACAAATGGTGTCTTGGGCAAAACTCAGTTTTCTAAGCATATTTTCCCTAGCCAAATTTTGTATTCACCTGACCAAATTGTATTTTAAGCACTTTGGCTAAAGAATTTCTAGATTTGCACTTGTTGTTTTGAAATGGTCCTATTGGGCATCGTTTTAGCTTGTGTAAAGGGGGCGTTGTGTGCAAATCAATTTCTGAGCATATTTTCCCGAGCCAAACTTTGTATTCACCTGACCAAATTGTATTTTAAGCACTTTGGCTAAAGAATTTCCAGATTTGCACTTGCTGTTTTGAAATGGTCCTATTGGGCATAGTTTTAGCTTGTGTAAAGGGGCTTTGTGTGCAAACCATTTTCTAAGCAGATTTTCCCGAGCCAAACTTTGTATTCACCTGACCAAATTGTATTTTAAGCACTTTGGCTAAAGAATTTCCAGATTTGCACTTGTTGTTTTGAAATGGTCCTATTGGGCATCGTTTTAGCTTGTGTAAAGGGGGCGTTGTGTGCAAATCAATTTCTGAGTATATTTTCCCGAGCCAAACTTTGTATTCACCTGACCAAATTGTATTTTAAGCACTTTGGCTAAAGAATTTCCAGATTTGCACTTGTTGTTTTGAAATTGTCCTAGAGGGCGTCGTTTTGACTATGTTTGTGGTGCCTAGGGGTGAGCTGTGAGTTCTGAACATATTTTCCCTAGCCAAACTTTGTATTTACCTGACCAAATCCCATTTTGAATATTTTGGCTAGAGCGGTTTTAATTGTTCAGGTGGTCCACTATGTTTGTGCGCGTGCGTGTTGTGTCGGGCGCCAAGTGTGGCCGCCCAGGGCGCCAAGTAGTGCGCCGGTGTATTGTGTTTCGTTTTTGGTCCTGAAAGTGACAGATTGATTCCTAAGTGCTAGCTTAGTCCTAGAGACGTGATTTGAGATGAGATAATAATTAAGTTGATTTGATGATAAGGCCATGGGGGCTATGACAGAGATTAATAAAGAGGTGATAAATGATATATGGACCGTGTCGATATGAATTGTGATTGTGATCTTTGTCATGGAGTCTCATGCATACATAAGGCTGAGGTCTGAGTTTATATAGTAATGATAAGGCTGCGGTCTGAGTTGATAAGGCTGCGGTCTGAGTTTGATATTATGATGAAGAGGCTGCGGTCTGGGAAAATGGTACCACATGCATAACCGTATTGCATACATCCTCATAATAAGCATGTGAGTTGTTGATTGTATGAACTATACTACTGTGTGACTGTATGAGTGCGATACTATGATAAAATATACTTCTTATTATAGTCTTTATTATGTAGTTGAGACTCACCCTTCTGTTGTTGTTTACCACAGGTAGCCCTGAGTGAAGGTTTACTCCCTTCATTCCCGAGTCGGTTTGCTCTGATACGTGACACCTAGGGGGTGGGCGTAGGATTCTAGTGTTATTCTTTTGCTGTTGAATTTTTATATGCATTGAGTTAATTTGGATGAGGCTGTTGTTCGGTATTTTTGAGATTACGTTGTTTTCCGCTGCGAGACATTCATTTTCTAGTGTGTGGATTTTATTCGATGAAGTCTTGAGTATTCTATCCCATCTAAGGGTGTTGCGTAATATAATGATACAATGAACGCGTATGCTGATTTTGTATTTGTTAGATTTGAGTTATGTGTAGCATTCCATTGAAACGAAATTTTGAAACTCTGATTCTTACAAATAATAGTCGGGTAGAATGGGGTGTTACAGTATCCCTGCGTACTATTATTGGAAACCTTTGATCCTGGAGTCATGTAACTGCCACATAAGCATATTTTAACGGAGTTGAACGGTAATTGTAAAAAAAGATCAATGTTGCTAACATTTTAAAAATTTATAGGACCAAATTGAGATAAAAATTTAAAGGAATAAATCGAAATTTGATATTAAGTTAAGGAAACACAAGAGAATTTTTGCCGAAAATTATATATATATATATATATATATATATATATATGTATGTATATATATAAATACATATATTATTTTGAGAGACGAAAAACAGAATCCTTGGTATTAAATTATGTTCAAACTCAAAACAAAGATAATATAAATACATTGAATTGAAGTTTCAAAAAGCTCAAGAATCTAAATATGAATGTAAAATATTGAACCAGGAATGTAGGACTTTACCCCAAAGGGAATCCTTACAGAAATTCTCAAAAGCTTAGGACAAAACCTAAGCCTAAGAGGGGGTTTGGAAATAGTTTTCAATGAGCAATAGACGCGCCCTCAGTTAGAACCTCATTAGCTACGTCATTTCCATAAGCGCAAAGATACTTTTGAAAATTGTCAAAACTCTTTTTTTATATATGCTTCCACTCCATCTGATTTCTCTTTTCGACGATGTGGGACTAACTGGGTGGAACTTAGAAGTACTGTTATTACCCAATAACCATTCTTTGCCTTCAACAAATGCACATTATTATTCCTCATTCATTACTCTGATATTGTGGTTGGGGATGGCATGTTGCTAACTCTATGGCAAGTGGAGATTTCTCGTCTCGATAGAGTGCTTACAAGCATTTTTCCTTTTCAGGCTTGTGGGTACAAAATACTATTGAAAGCAAGAGCAATATATTTTAGTGAAGGCGTATCCCTACGTCAATTTACTGGAAAATACTATTGAAAGCAAGAGCAATGTATTTTAGTGAAGGTGTATCCCTGCGTAATATTATTGGAAACCTTTGATCCTGGAGTCATGTAACTGCCACATAAGCATATTTTAACGGAGTTGAATAGTAAATGTAAAAAAAGATCAGTGTTGCTAATATTTTAAAAATTTATAGGAGCAAATTGAGATAAAAATTTAAAGGAATAAATCGAAAATTTGATATTAAGTTAAGGAAACACAGGAGAATTTTTGCCGAAAATTATATATATATATATATATATATATATATATATATATATATACAAATATTATTTTGAGAGATGAAAAACAGAATCCTTGGTATTAAATTATGTTCAAACTCAAAACAAAGAAAATATAAATACATTGAATCGAAGTTTCAAAAAGCTCAAGAATATGAATATGAATGTAAAATATTGAACTACGAATGTAGGACTTTACCCCAAAGGGAGTCCTTATAGAAATTCTCAAAAGCTTAGGACAGAACCTAAGCCTAAGAGGGGGTTTGGAAATAGTTTTCAACCAGCAATAGACGCGCCTCAGTTAGAACCTCATTAGCTGCGTCATTGCCCCAAGAGCAAAGATACTTTTGCCAATTGTCGAAACTTTTTTTTTTATATTTGCTTCCACTCCATCTGATTTCTCTTTTCGGCGATGTGGGACTAACTGGGGGGAACTTAGAAGAACTGTTATTACCCAATAACCATTCTTTGCCTTCAACAAATGCACATTATTATTCCTCATTCATTACTCTCTACTACATTCTGATATTGTGGATGGGGATGGCTTGTTGCTAACTCTATGGAAAGTGGAGGTTTCTCGTCTCGATAGAGTGCTTACAAGCATTTTTCCTTTTCAGGCTTGTGGCTACAAAATACTATTGAAAGAAAGAGCAATATATTTTAGTGAAGGTGTATACCTGCGTAATATTATTGGAAACCTTTGATCCTAGAGTCATGTAAGAGCCACATAAGTTTATTTTAACGGAGTTGAACCGTAATTGTACAAAATACTATTGAAAGCAAGAGCACTATATTAAAGGAATAAATCCAAATTTGATATTAAGTTAAGGAAACCCCAGAGAAATTGTAACATCCCTTAATTAGCTAATTAAATTGATTTAGATTAGCTAAGAGGTTAAGTTAATTTATTGGCTAAATCAAATATTTAGCACAAGAGTTTTATTTATGAGTTGATTGGCTAAGCATAATTTATGTTACTATGAGGTAGTGTCTTTGGTATAACTAATTTTTGGTGTTTAAGTATTTAAAATTTTACCAAGTTAGTAAGTTAGACTATGTAAATAAGTTGCTGGAGGGCATTGTGGTCTTTACGCATGTTAAGTGAAGGGCATTTCTATCATTTACCATAGGTAGTGAGTCAGCTGGTCACCCCCAAGACCCAGCCAACCCACCCCTTTTGACACAAACCAGAAAACTGAAAACTGAAAAGAGAAACAAAGAGAGGAGGAGGAGAAGTTGAGAGAGAGTGGAGAAGAAGAGAGAGAGCCCAGCCACAAACCTCCATGCATGTGGAAGATCTTTGCACCAATCTTTCCCATTTCTCTTCCTATTTCCAATGATATGAATTTCAGTAGCCTTACCTCCCTCTAGCCCAAATTCGAAATACACAGCCCCAAAGTTGTTAAAACTGAAATCCTTGCTTTGCATGTCCCTTTAGAGGCATTGAAACTACCTTAGACCCTTAGAAGTCTCAATATTCAGTTCTGGAAACTCAATCACAAGCTGATTGTTCAGTGGACTAGTTGAAGAGGTGGTACAGTAGCTGAGCTTAGAGTTGTTGGTTGCTGTCCGAACGGTTCGAGCAACTGAGTTCGTGTTGTGATCGAGTTCGAGGAGAGTTCGTGTGTCCTTGGTTCGTTAGCATCCGTTAAGTTATCGGCGTTTTGCGATTTTCATCGCAATTGGTGAGTTCTATACTCACTAGGGAATTGTTTTCAAGTTCATGGTTATGTGTTCTGGATTGGTCTTCCTTTTTACGAAACTCATTGCCGAAAACCGTCACGAAAATCGTATTTCGAATTGTGTAATCATGTGATTGTTTGATTGATTGTGTTGACTGATTATGTGTTATTTGATTGATGTTTGATTGATTGTGTTGGACTGGAATTACTGGTTATTGTAACTGTTTTTAAGTCTCGGAGGTCATAGAAAGTCTCGGGGTCGAATAGAAAGCAAAACGGTACAAAACTGGTGTTCGAAATACTGTTTTCAGCCATTTCTGCCTCCCATCGCATCGCGGCCCGTGGCCATCGCGTCGCGACCTCCCTTATTTTAGCAACGCAAAACTTTCTGTCACTTTTTCGCGTCGCGACGGAACCAGTTCGCGTCGCGACGCTTTGCAGTTTTTCAGCAAAACACACTATTTTTGTTTTCGCGATAACTTTTGATCCGGTGGTCCGATTTAAGTGTTTTCAGGTGCGTTAGGAAGCTTACTGAAAGGCCTAACCAATCAAGTAATCAGAATTGTATGATGTTATGATGATATTTCCATGAGTTTGGTTATGATTGATGATTAATTGAAGGTGGTAAATCATGTTTATATAATGAGATTGATTATGATTAAGTTATGTTATCATAATGTTGAGTGTGGGTGATACATTATGATTTGGATTGAGTGATGGATAATTATAAGATAAGTTAACGACGTTAGTAATTCCATGTGAGATCACATAATAACAAGATCATGCTAAGTATAAGATTAGGTTAAGATTTTGATTATGTTAAGTATAAGTTCATTGTTATGTTCACAGATCATTGTTCACTGTTCATTGTTCAAGGTATATTAAAATATATACATCAGTTCAATTAGGGTGACGACCCTATTTTCAGTTTAGTGTGCTAGGGGAGGGGAAGTCATGAGCCCTATGAACCTAGGCCCCGTGAGGGATCCAGCCGAGTAGTGGAATGGGTTCACCGGGAGCTTATTTTGCCAAGTGAGCGGTGACACGCTAAAAATCATTGTTCATGTGTTGCCTCTTGTAACTGCTTATGAGGGTTATGAGGACAACGTTTATGTTAGCTACATAGTCAAATATTAAGACTATGAGTTATGAATCAAGAATAATGAATCAAGCATAATTGAACCGAGAGAGTTAGTAAGGGGTCTCAATAGAACTCACTGAGACGCTTGAGGAGTTGCTGACGCTGTTTATTTTGTTATGTTATGTATCTCTGTATTTTCATTCAGTATCTTAGATGTACGATGGTACGACTTGTATTAAAAGTTGTAAATCGCTTCCGCGGACTTTCTATTTTGGAACTGAACACTAGTTTGAGTGGTGTAAGAGCCGGATTTATGTATTTTATGTTAAGTTATGTATGCGCACTTGATGGGTTTTTAGCATCGAGTATTAGTATGTGTTCAGTATTTAAAAAGGAAGTTACTCTGATATATGCCAGTAGTGCATTTCGGTGTTACAGAAATTTTGCCAAAAATAATATATATATATATATATATATATATATATATATATGTATTTATATACAAATATTATTTTGAGAGACAAAAAACAGAATCCTTGGTATTAAATTATTTCAAACTCAAAACAAAGAAAATATAAATACAATGAATCGAAGTTTAAAAAAGCTCAAGAATATGAATATGAATGTAAAATATTGAACTAGGAATGTAGGACTTTACCCCTAAGGGAGTCCTTATAGAAATTCTCAAAAGCTTAGGGCAAAACCTAAGCCTAAGAGGGGGTTTGGAAATAGTTTTCAACCAGCAATAGACGCGCTTCGGTTAGAACCTCATTAGCTGCGTCATTGCCCAAAGTGCAAATATGCTTTTGCCAATTGTCGAAACTCTTTTTTTATATATGCTTGAACTCCATCTGATTTCGCTTTTCGGAGATGTGGGACTAACGGTGTGGAACTTAGAAGTATTGTTATTACCCAGTCATCATTCTTTGCCTTCAACAAATTCACATTATTATTCCTCATTCATTACTCTCTACTACATTCTGATATTGTGGTTAGGGATTGCATGTTGCTAACTCTATGGCAAGTGGAGGTTTCTCATCTCGATAGAGTGCTTACAAGCATTTTTCCTTTTCAGGCTTGTGGCTACAAAATACTATTGAAAGCAAGAGCAAGATATTTTAGTGAAGGTGTATCCCTACGTAAAATTTTTGGAAAATACTATTGAAAGCAAGAGCAATATATTTTAGGGAAGGTGTATCCCTGTGTAATATTATTGGAAACCTTTGATCCTGGAGTCATGTATCAGCCACATATGCTTATTTTAACGTAGTTGAAACGTAATTGTAAAAAAAGATCAATGTTGCTAATATTTTAAAAACTTAAAGGACAAAATTGAGATAAAAATTTAAAGGAATAAATCAAAATTTGATATTAAGTAAAGGAAACCCAAGAGAAATTTTGCCGAAAATAATATATATATATACATATATATATATTATTTTGAGAGACGAAAAACAGAATCCTTGGTATTAAATTATGTTCAAACTCAAAAATATGTATATGAATGTAAAATATTGAACTAGGAATGTAGGACTGTACCCCTATGTTAAGGAAACCCAAGAGAAATTTTACCGAAAATAATATATATAAATATATATATATATATATATATATATGTATATGTATATATATATATATATATACATATATTATTTTGAGAGACGAAAAACAGAATACTTGGTATTGAATTATGTTCAAACTCAAAACAAAGAAAATATATATACATTGAATCGAAGTTTCAAAAAGCTCAAGAATATGAATATGAATGTAAAATATTGAACTAGGAATGTAGGACTTTACCCCAAAGGGAGTCATTACAGAAATTCTCAAAAGCTTAGGGAAAAACCTAAGCCTAAGAGGGGGTTTGGAAATAGTTTTCAACCAGCAATAGACGCGCCTCGGTTAGAACCTCATTACTTGCGTCATTGCCCCAAGCGCAAAGATGCTTTTGCCAATTGTCGAAACTCTTATTTTATATATGCTTGCACTCCATTTGATTTCTCCTTTCCGCGATGTGGGACTAACTGTGTGGAACTTAGAAGTATTGTTTTTACACAATAACCATTCTTTGCCTTCAACAAATTCACATTATTATTCCTCATTCATTACTCTCTACTACATTATGATGTTGTGGTTGGGGATGGCTTGTTGCTAACTCTATGGCAAGTGGAGGATTCTCGTCTTGATAGAGCTCTTACAAGCATTTTTCCTTTTCTGGCTTGTGGCTACAATATACTATTGAATTCAAGAGCAATATATTTTAGTGAAGGTGTATCCCTACGTAAAATTATTGGAAAATACTATTGAAAGCAAGAGCAATATATCTTAGTGAAGGTGTATCCCTACGTAATATTATTGGAAACCTTTGATCCTGGCGTCATGTAACAGCCACATAAGCATATTTTAATGGAGTTGAACGGCAATTGTAAAAAAAGATCAATGTTGCTAATATTTTTAAAATTTATATGACCAAATTGAGATAAAAATTTAAAGGAATAAGTCGAAATTTGGTATTAACATACATATATTATTTTGAGAGACAAAAAATAGAATCCTTCGTATTAGATTATGTTCAAACTTAAGAATATGAATATGAGTGTAATATATAGAACTAGGAATGTAGGACTTTACCCCTAAGGGAGTCCTTACACAAATTCTCAAAAGCTTAGGGCAAAACCTAAGCCTAAGAAGGGGTTTGAAAATAGTTTTCAACCAGCAACAGACGCGGCTCAGTTAGAACCTCATTAGCTGCGTCATTGCCCCAAGCGCAAAGATGCTTTTGCCAATTTTCGAAACTCTTTTTTATATATGCTTGCACTCCATCTGATTTCCCTTTTCGGCGATGTGGGACTAACTGTGAGGAACTTAGAAGTATTGTTATTACCCAATCAGCATTCTTTGCCTTCAACAAATGCACATTATTATTCCTCATTCATTACTCTCTACTACATTCTGATATTGTGGTTGGGGTTGGCTTGTCGCAAACTCTGGCAAGTGGTGGTTTCTCGTTTCGATAGAGTGCTTACAAGCATTTTGTAACATCCTCAAAATAATTAATCAAATTATTTGGAAGAAGACCCAAATGAATTATTTTTGTACTTGATTAGTGTATTTATCGAGTGCTAAAGTTAATTATTTAGTTGTCACGGGATCGTTTAACCGACAAAACGGAATAAGGGTGATTTGGGGAAGAAATAAGATATTAAGGGCAATATGGTCATTTGACCATATTACCTCTTAATGTATGAAGGAAAGAAAGAAAAGAATAGAAGAAAGAAAGAAAGAAAAGAAAGGAAGCGTGAGCAGAGGAGAGAAAGAAGAAAAAGAAGAGAAGAAAGAAGGAAGGAAGGAGAAGAGAAAGAGGTGGCATCTCTCACCCCCAAGGTCCCAAATCTCATCATAATCACCATCTTCCCTTCCTCTTCAAAACCCAAGAAGTAGGTGAGTTTTCCTCCATTTTCCCCCTATTTTATGACCTACGAATTTGTGAGGGTTTTGATGGTGATTTGGTGAAATCTTGAATTGTGTGATGAAATTGATGATTGAATCATGCTTAGGATCGAAGTCAAGAGCGATTGAACGCGATTGGAAGCTCGAAACGAAGTTAGGAGCGGTTCGGTGTTGATTGGGTTCGATTCGGTGATTTTGAAGTCTCGATGATTCGGCTCGGTGTCGGCTCTCGCTTCGAGGGTGAGTTTTACTCACGTTTAAGTTTATTCCGTTTTGAAATGAATTTTATGTGATTTAGTTTCGAAAGATTTTGAGTCGAAAACGGTATCTTGAAATATATCGTGTTTTGACGAAATTCGTATTTGTTGAGTTTTTGATTGAATTGCTTGATTGTTTGATGTTGATCGGACTGGAATATTGCCTGGTATTGTCTGTTTTCGAGTTAGGAATCGATGGGAGCAAGTTTCGGGTTAATCGGAAAGCGAATTTTTATGAAAAAGGCCATTTTTCCAATGCTCTCAAATGAGCACGATCCGTGCGTCCCAGGGGCACGATCCGTGCACCTCGTTCGGTTACTGATTTTCAAAATGTTTTACAAGGCGCACGATCCGTGCGTCCCAGGGGCACGATCCGTGCATATGTTTCTGTCCAAAATTTACAAAGTGCTCGAAATGATTCCGTTTCGATTCCAATCTTCTTTTAATCCTTTCCTAACCCTTCTATAATGATATTAGGCTTATAATGCCATGATTTTGGGTATATTTCAAAAGGGTCCTACAAAATACTTTTAAAGTTGAAATCGTTTCGAAAAAGCCGAATGATAGTACACGTGTGCGGATGTGTTTTATTAATAACAAAGCGGACTAGGAGTCCTATGTGGTATGGTACAATGTAAACGGACTTTGAGTCCATATGATTGTAGGTATATGTTTATATATCGAGTTGGGTGACGACCCATTGTTCTAACATACTAGGAGGGGCAGTCATGATCCCCTACACTAGGCTCTGAGGCCAATAGCGGAACTGTTATTGGTAAGGGGTTCGCCGGGTTCTGCATTAGTGCAGTCGGGGGTGTGTTAAAAAGTATTGTGTGACGTTCACCGGGTCTGCATTAGTGTAGTCAGTGGTACGGTACCATGGTTATGTAGGCTTTGAGGCCAATAGTGGAACTATTATTGGTAAGGGGTTTGCCGGGTTCTGCATTGGTGCAGTCGGTTTCTACTGAGTATAAAAGAATTCATAAATGAACCGAGAGTGTTAGTAGGGGTCTCGGTAGAACTCACTGAGATTGTATCTCACTGTTTAAATGTTGTTGTTTTACAGAGACACAGGGACAGCGGAAATCCAAGAGGCACGAGTAGGTTGAGCTGGGGTGTTGGCTGATGACTTAGTTTCATTTTGTTTAAGTTTATGTAGCCCTCTGTCGTCTGTGTAGTTTGACACTATGACATTAGTGTTATGTTTATTTTTCATTCCGCTTTCTTGTATGACACTGACTACCCTAGTTGCTGACAGTTTATGGTCTGAGAACCGTATGGTCTTAATTGTGTATAAGACGGTCATGTGATGTTTCAGCAAAAATTTTATAGTGGTATCCAGTGTCTGAGCAGGAAATATTATCTCTGATGTATTATGGTTGTGCACTTGGGTATTGTTTTAAAAAAAAATACCGGGGTGTTACACATTTTTCCTTTTCAGACTTGTGGCTACAAAATACTATTGAAAGCCGAGCAATATATTTTAGTGATGGTGTATCCCTACGTCATTGCCCCAAGCGCAAAGATGCTTTTGCCAATTGTTGAAACTCTTTTTCTATATATGCTTCCACTCCATCTGATTTCTCTTTTCGGCGATGTGGGACTAACTGTGTGGAAAGTATTGTTATTACCCAATAAACATTCTTTGCCTTCCACAAATGCACATTATTATTCCTCGTTCATTACTCTCTAATACATTCTGATATTGCTGTTGGGGATGGCTTGTTGCTAACTCTATGGCAAGTGGAGGTTTGTCGTCTCGATAGAGTGCTTACAAGCATTTTTCCTTTTCAGGCTTGTGGCTACAAAATACTATTGAAAGCCAGAGAAATATATTTTAGTGAAGGTGTATCCATACGTAAAGTTATTGGAAAATATTATTGAAAGCAAGAGCAATATATTTTAGTGAAGGTGTATTCCTGCGTAATATTATTGGAAACTTTGATCCTGGAGTCATGTAACAGCCACATAAGCATATTTTAACGGAGTTGAACGGTAATTGTAAAAAAAGATCAATGTTGCTAATATTTTAAAAACTTAAAGGACTAAATTGAGAGAAAAATTTAAAGGAATAAATCCGAAATTGATATTAAGTTAAGGAAACCCAAGAGAAATTTGCCAAAAATAATATATATATACATATATTATTTTGAGAGACGAAAAATAGAATATGAATACATTGAATCCGTTGTATTAAATTATGTTCAAACTCAAAACAAAGAAAATATAAATACATTGAATCGAAGTTTTAAAAAGCTCAAGAATATGAATATGAATGTAAAATATTGAACTAGGAAAGGTAGGACTTTACCTCGAAGGGAGTCCTTACAGAAATTCTCAAAAGCTTAGGGCAAAACCTAAGCCTAAGAGGGGGTCTGGAAATAGTTTTCAACCAGCAATAGATGCGCCTCGGTTAGAACCTCATTAGCTGCATCATTGCCCCAAGAGCAAAGATGCTTTTGCCAATTGTCGAAACTCTTTTTTTATATATGCTTGCACTCCATCTTATTTCTCTTTTCGGCGGTGTGGGACTAACTGTGTGGAACTTAGAAGTATTGTTATCACCCAATCACCATTCTTTTCCTTCAACAAATTCACATTACTATTCCTCACTCATTACTCTCTACAACATTCTGATATTGTAGTTGGGGTCGGCTTGTTGCTAACTCTATGGCAAGTGGAGGTTTCTCGTCTCGATAGAGTGCTTACAAGCATTTTCTCTTTTCAAGCTTGTGGCAACGAAATACTACTGAAAGCAAGAGCAATATATTTTAGTGAAGGTGTATCCCTACGTAAAATAATTAGAAAATGCTGTGAAAGCAAGGGCAATATGTTTTACTGAAGGTGTGTCCCTACGTAATATTATTGGAAACCTTTGATCATGGAGTCATGTAACAGCCATATAAGCATATTTTAACGGAGTTGAATGGTAATTGTGAAAAAAGATCAATGTTGGTAATATTTTATAAACTTAAAGGACCAAAGTGAGATAAAAATTTAAAGGAATAAATCGAAATTTGATATCATGTTAAGGAAACCCAAGAGAAATTATGCCAAAAATAACATATAAAGATATATATATATATATATATATATATATATATATATATATATATATATATATATGTATGTATAAATATACATATATTATTTTGAGAGATGAAAAATAGAATGATTTGTATTAAATTATGTTGAAATTCAAAACAAAGAAAATATAAATACATTGAATCGAAGTTTCAAAAAGCTCAAGATATGAATGTAAAGTATTGAACTAGGAATGTAGGACTTTACCCCTAAGGGAGTCCTTACAGAAATTCTCAAAAGCTTAGGGCAAAACTTAAGCCTAAGAGGGGGTTTGGAAATAGTTTTCAACGAGCAATTGACGCGCTTCGGTTAGAACCTCATTAGCTGCGTCATTGCCCCAAGCGCAAAGATGCTTTTGCCAATTGTCGAAACTCTTTTTTTATATATGCTTGCACTCCATCTTATTTTCCTTTTCGGCGATGTGGGACTAACTTTGTGGAACTTAGAAGTATTGTTATTACCCAATCACCATTCTTTGCCTTCAACAAATGCACACTATTATTCCTCATTCATTACTCTCTACTATATTCTGATATTGTGGTCGGGGTTGGCTTGTTGCTAACTCTATGGCAAGTGGAGGTTTCTCGTGTCGATATAGTGCTTACAAGCATTTTTCCTTTTCAGGCTTGTGGCTGCAAAATACTATTGAAAGCAAGAGCAATATATTTTAGTGATGGTGTATCTGTAACATCCCAAATACTGCTAATTTCATTTATTGAAATTAGCAAGAGGTCAAGATAATTAATTAGCATAATTGATTAAGTGAATTATGTTGTACTTGTGTGCTAAAATATATTAGTACTTGAATTATTGATTGATTGACGAGCTTATTGGGATTTTAAGCGAAAATACTAGGATAAGGGCATTTCCGTCTTTTCCACCCATTAATGAGTTTCAACTAAACCATCTTTCACAAAACACAACTTTATGCGATATGTGATTATTGTATGAATTATTGATTAGTTATGGAATTAGAATTGAATTAAGTAGAGTTTAAGAGATAATTGGTAAGCTAAGGGTATTATGGTCATTTCACCTGAATAAATGAATTACCTTCAGTTGAACACCCCTGACTCCAACACATTCAGTTTTCAGAAAAATTGAGAGAAGGAGAGTTGAGAGAGAAAGAGAAACCGTAGAGGGAGAGGGAGAAGAACAGGAGGGAGATTCTTCAATCCACGGTGCATGTCTCCTTTCCTTGCATCATTGGATTCAGCACTTCATTCTCTTTCCATTGATACTAGAATCATGATCTACATCCACCTCTAGCCCATTTCACCATTGATGCATCTTCAAGCTCAAATGAAGAAGACAATGAAGTTTTATGGAGCCTTGGAGTCTTGCATGTCTATTTGGGACTAGATGGTAGGTAAAGCTGAGTTTACCTTGTTGATTGTACCAGTTAGAAGAGAGTTCCAGTAACTAGAAGTGTTTGGAATTCATTTTGGAGCTCAAAATCGTGGTTGTTAATGGTTGAGGTTGAAGACACAACTCAGCCGAACGTGATTTTTGCTTATTCAGATACTAGACACAAAATGCTTCAACGTAGACACAAGAATAATCTGATTTCATTAGGTATGGAGGGAGATATCGTGTCCACAAGTTTCGTTTCTAAGTCAGTCACAGTTTTGACCCAATCCCCTTGTTTCAGCCATAACTCTCTCAATACCGGTGGCATCAATTTGAAACCTTAACCCTCAGAAACTAGACAAAATTCCCTACACATTAGGCACTGGTTTGGATAGTTTTGGTTAAGAATTGGCTAGGTTATGCGCACTCTAAAACTGCTCCCAGATGCTGTCCGGGAATAGTTCGAATTGAAGCGAGAGTTCGAGTACAGGGATCGTTCGAGTGTTACTTTCTCGGTGCCGTCGTGTGAATTATCGATTGTTTGAGGATTCGTCACTTTGGTGAGTTCTATACTCGCTTTGGGATGTTTGTCATTACTGAGTTTATATGTTTCGAAGTCCATGTGTCGCGTTCTATTTCAAAAGCGAATCGAGTCAAAAACCGTTTTACGAAATTACATTTGAACGATAATTTATTCGATTGAATTGATTGATGTTTTGATTGCTTTTCTGGACTGAATATGATTGTTGCTATGTGCTGTTGTTGTGTGCGTGTAAGTTGGGTATCGATCGAAATAAGTTTCGGAATTGATCGGAATGGGAATTTCACACGAAAACAGGATTTTTAGAAATGCTGATAAGTCAGCACGACCCGTGCTGATTTTGGCACAACCCGTGCTGATCTTTGTCACAGATTTTAAATGATGATAAGTCAGCACGACCCGTGCTGATTTTATCACGACCCGTGCTGATCTTTCTGTCCCAGATTTTAAAATGTGTCCAAACCCTTCCTAATTGATTTCAAACCTATTCTAATCCCTTCCCTAAACTATATATATATATATATATATATATATATATATATATATATATATTGATGAATAAACTGTAATTCGTGGAAAATGCTTTGGAATGAATGATGTTATATGAATTCTTTGAATTTTGATAAATGACGATACCGAGTAGGGTTCGCGAGTGAGAATTTATAACATATGCTAATGAAATGGACTTGGAGTTCCACTAAGGTTTTGGTAACCACTTATATTTGAACTTAATGAAACGGACTTGGTGTTCCGCTACGGTTTTGGTAACCGCTTAATAAGTAAATTAATTGAGGTGACGACCTCTGTGATAGCACACTAGGGGAGGGAAGTCATGATTCCCATAACCTAGGCCCCTTCTTTGTTTGCCCACCAGTGAGAGTGGATTGGGTTCACCAAAAGCCGATAAAGAAACCGAATAAGGTGGCTCGAGGTGTTGTGTTAGTATGAAATGTGACACATAGCTATCCAGACTTGGGTTACAAATGATACATGTAGCTATCCAGACTTGAGCTACGAATAAAATATTGCACGTAGTTATCCAGACTCGGACTACGATTAAAATGATGCATAATGAACCGCTAGAGTTAGTACGGGGTCTCGATAGGACTCACTGATATAATGTTTATCGCACCCTTTATTATTGTGGTTTTTATAGAGAAACAGGGGAAAGCAAAGGCCAAGAACCACAGTTAGCCGAGGTGACTCACGGAGTTATCGGAGAAAGCAGTTTTAAGTTTATGCCTTATCCCTTTTGTTGTCTTTGTATTACCGATTGTATAACTATTACTTGCTAACAGTTGTAAATCGTTTCCGCTACTTATGTTTTGGGTATTGAACACCAGGATTGTACAAGTTTTAAGTCATGGGACTTAAGTATTTCGTTAAGTTTAATGAGGTTCATGGAACCATTTGATAATTATTTATCGAAAGTTTTTAGTTGTGTTCAATATTCAATAACAGGAAGTTACTCTGATGTATATTAAGTGGTGCACTTTGGTATTTCAACAAGCTAGAAATATCGGGGTGTTACAGTATCCCTACGTAAAATTATTGGAAAATACTATTGAAAGCAAGAGCAATATATTTTAGTGAAGGTGTATCCCTGTGTAATATTATTGGAAACCTTTGATCCTGGGGTCATGTAACAGCCACATAAGCATATTTTAGCGGAGTTGAACGGTAATTGTAAAAAAAGATCAATGTTTGCAATATTTTAAAAACTTAAAGCACCAAATTGAGATAAAAATTTAAAGGAATAAATCGAAATTTGATATTAAGTTAAGGAAACCCAAGAGAAATTTTGCCAAAAATAATATATATATATATATATATATATATATATATGTATAAATATACATATATTGTTTTGAGAGACGAAAAATAGAATCCTTCGTATTAAATTATGTTCAAACTCAAAACAAAGAAAATATAAATACATTAATCGAAGGAGGTTGTGGTTGGGGTTTGCTTGTTGCTAACTCTATTACAAATGGAAGTTTCTCATCTCGATAGAGTGCTTACAAGCATTTTTCGTTTTCAAGCTTGTGGCGACAAAATACTATTGAAAGCAAGAGCAATATATTTTAGTGAAGGGGTATCCCTACGTAATTTTATTGGAAACCTTTGATCCTGGAGTCATGTAACAGCCACATAAGCATATTTTAACAGAGTTGAACGGAAACTGTAAAAAAAGGTCAATGTTGCTAATATTTTAAAACTTAAAGGACCAAATTGAGAAAAAAAAACTTAAAGGAATAAATCAAAATTTGATATTAAGTTAAGGAAACCCAAGAGCAATTTTGCCAAAAATAATATATATATATATATAAATATACATATATTATTTTGGGAGACGAAAATAGAATCCTCCGTGTTAAATTATTTTCAAACTCAAAAAAAAGAAAATATAAATTCATTGAATCGAAGTTTCAAAAAGCTCAAGAATATGAAAATGGATATAAAATATTGAACTTGGAATGCAGGACCACAACAACAGATTTAGGAATGGGTAGCGCTTTTGTTTAGCCATAGGTAGCGCTTTCGAGCGCTACTAATCTTAGCGCTACGGATTCCACTCCCACAATGAGTAGCGCTTTAAAAGCGCCACCCATTGATAGGAATGCGTAGCGCTTTCTTTATAAGCGCTACTCATTCCCTCAGCGCCTCTTAGGAATGGGTAGCGCTTTTAGGAGAAAGCGCTACTCATTGCCTTGACACCTCTTTAGAATGGGTAACTCTTTTAAGAAAAAAGGGCTACTCATTCTCTTAGCGCCTCTTAGGAATTGGTAGCGCTTTTTATTGAAAGCGCTACTCATTCCCAAAAGGCGCTAAGAGAATAGGTAGCACTTTTCAAATGAAACGCTACCATCTACTATTCATCTACACGAGTATCCAATACTACTGATGCTCTCGCTTTTAGATTACAAATTTCAAATCCATTTCCCTGGACATGTACACAACATCCAATATATATACATATCAACATATATAAACAAATTAGCTAACAACATATATATATATATATATATTTCCAAATCATGCACCAAAAGATGCATCCATTACTACTGATGCTCTCCCTTTTAGATTACAAATTTCAAATCCATTTCCCTGGACATGCACCAAAAGATGTATCCAAATCAAATGAACAACTTTCATTACATTATATCTAAAAATATTACATCAAATTCAAAGTTGGTTAGTTAATAAAACCGGTAACATAGAGACACCACTCTCCCTTGAGCTCAGTAAGTTGCTCATCAGAGTATTCCTTGAACTGACAATCAGGAAAATACTGAAAAAATAAAATTAGAATTAAAATGGTTATATTAGAGAAACTATTATGATATCAATATCAAAAAGTAATCTAAGTAGATACCTCATTTGGAATTTCCATTTGATTGTGAGTGATGATTTCCTTCATATACTTCATAACATAGGAACCACAATCATTGGAATTTGGTTGTTTGGGACACTATAAAACAAAAGATTAGTTTATTGGTAAATTATATAAAATATATTTTTTTGACCAAAAAATTTAATTAAATATATAATGAATATTGATTACAAACTTACAATTATTGGCATCCATTTTGTTTCAGATGTTGACTTTCTGTATATGGTCCTAGTTTCACTCAGTGCCCAAAATGTTGCCAAACAACTGAACACAACGTCATATATATAACTATTTTAATCGAAATATATACATATATAATTTAATTATGAAATATGAGAAAGATCCAAATACACACCTATTTATTATCCCGATCAACTTAGGGTAGTTATTGTAATGACCTTGTAATGAATCTAAGAAGTGTAACATCCGCAAAATAATTAGTAGGAATTATTTGGGTGTTAACCCAATTAAATTAATTTAGTACTTGACTGGTAAATTTACTGAGTGCTAAAATTATTTATTGGTTGTCATCGGATCGTTAACCGGATAATACGGATCAAGGAATTTTCGGAATCGAAATAAGAGATTCAGATCAATGTGGTAATTTGACCACGTTACCAATTATATATTATTTAAATATATGTATATACGTGTATGTGTGTGAGTGTGAAAGGAAAGAATTAATAAAAGAAAGAAAAGAAGAAAGAAGAAAGCGAGAGACAGTGAAGAGAAATGAGAGAAAGAAGAAAAAAAGAAGAAAATGGCGTGAGGGAGAAGAGAAGAGGGAGAGAGGAGACTTCACCGAAACGACTTCCTTCCAACACGAAAAATGCTCAGCGTTACTTCCTCTTCGTTTTGGTACCAAAATCTTCATCATCAACTCACTCTCCTCAAATCCACCATTTTCGATTTAGAGCTCCAAAGTGAGGTTTCGATGGTTGAAGCTCGAGGATAGCTTGGGATGGTGGTTGGCGCGAACCCAAGGGTGATGGATCGTTGATTGGAAGCTAGTTGGGTGATTTGGGGTTGAAAATCAAATTGAGGATTTTGTGTGAATAGTGTCTTGGAGGTTAGGGGAGGAAGATGATGAATAGTGTTCGTGAAGGATTTCGGGGAATTTGGTATTTCGGTCAAAAAGAGGTTTCGCGATCGAGTGGAAAACTTTGGAAGCGGATTGGATGTCGCCGGAGCGGGGAATGTTCGTGTGGCTACTCGGTGAATTCGGCCCGCTCGTGGTTCACGCTTCAAGGGTGAGTTCTACTCACGTTTAGGATTTTACGTTTCGAATTAATTAATTAACTGTTTTATCGCTTTCGCTGGTCTGGAATATTACTTGATATTGTCTGTTTCGAGTTAGGAATCGATCGGAGCGAGTCTCGAGTTGTGTCGTGTTGAAATGGAATTTTTGGTGATTCGATTTCGAAAGATTTTGACTTAAAAACCGTTAATTGGAAAATATGTCGCGTTTTGATACAATTCGTTTAAAATGAGTTTTTGATTGATTGTGTGACTTTGATTGAGACTGTTTTTATAGTTGTCAAAACTGTTTTCAAACGGAACAAGAATCGGAATTGAGCGGAATAGCGAATTTCGCAAGAAAACAGAAAACCTGCACTTTTCTGCAGATGGTCGCGTCGCTACCCGTCCCCTTCGCGTCGCGACCTGGCCTAGTTTTGTCACGCAAAAAGTTTCTGTCATTTTTCGCGTCGCGACAGTAGCAGTTCGCGTCGCGACGCTTTGCAGATTTTCAACAGTTTTTCATTGATTTTGTTTTCCCAATAACTTTTGATCCGGGAACCCGATTGAGGTGTTCTAAAATGCGTTTCAAAGCTTATTCCGAGGCCTAACTAAATATACAATTTAAAAAGGTAAAAAGAACTGTTTTTGAAGTTCAAATAGTTTCGAAAAGCCAAATAATAGTACGCGTGTGCGAATATGTTTTATTAATAATAAAGTGGATTATGAGTCCTACGTAATACGGTATAACTGACGCGGGACGATTATTATTTATTGTCTAAACCGGTCTACGATTCACGATATAAATTATATCGACTATGGGAAACGGCCCGATGCGGGTGTTATGTTCAGTTATAGGTCTGAATGTAAATGAACTAAATGTTCATATTATTGTAGATATATATATATATTATATCGAGTTTGGGTGACGACCCATGTTGACATACTAGGCGGGGAAGTCATGAGCCCTTACCCTAGGCTCTGTGCCATTAGGAAACACTATTGGTTATGGGGTTCGCCGGGATTACCATGTCTGGGGTCGGTGGTGTGTCAAAGATTAAATAATGCGGTTCATCGGGATTACCATGTCTGGGGTCGGTGCCGTGTTATCTAGTGCGATTCATCGGGATTACCATGTCTGGGGCCGGTGTCGTGCTAGGTTAAATTGCGTGGTCTATAAATTAAACTGCAAGAAAGAAAGTTCTATAATACGGTTCACCGGGATTACCATGTCTGGGGTCGGTGCTGTGTTAAGGACTAAATAATACGGTTCATCGGGATTACCATGTCTGGGGTCGGTGCCGTGTTATCTAGTGCGATTCATCGGGATTACCATGTCTGGGGCCGGTGTCGTGCTAGGTTAAATTGCGGGGTTTATAAATTAAACTCCGAGGTAAAAGATTTCATAACTGGACCGCGAGTGTTAGTAGGGGTCTCGGTAGAACTCACTGAGATTGTATCTCACTGTTTAAATGTTGTTGTTTTACAGATAACAGGGGAAGTGGAAATCCAAGAGGCACGAGTAGGTGGTACTCGGGTGGTTGCTGAAGACTTAGCTTTATGCTTAAGTGTATATCTTTCATTGTTATCTGTGTATCAAGACATTTTGTCTTTAGCGTTATGTTTTTATTTCCGCTTTCTTGTACGATATTGAACACTGTATTTCACTGATGGTTTGTAGTCTTATTTATGTTTAAGACTGTCCTGTTGTTATTCAGTGAAAATTTATAGTGGTGTTCAGTATTTAAACAGGAAATATATCTCTGATGATTTAGGTTTGGTACACTTGGGTATTTTTACATGGTAAAAATACCGGGGTGTTACAGTTGGTATCAGAGCAGTTCGACCTAGTCGGACTTAGTTTAGGGTTGAGTCGATTCCTTGTTAGTCCTTTTTGTAATTACACTTGTGATGCTAAGAGACATTGAGCCTGATCAACTTAATACTTAGTGCATCATAAGCGGAATTGTGACTGGATGATCAAGATGCAATCCTCGACCACAATCGGAATCTTCAACCGGTGCATCCTCAAGAAAGGTGACATGACGGTGGGAGAATACACCGCTAAGTTTGAGAAGTTGTCTCAGTTTTACCAAGTGGTAAAGTAAACTTCGAATGATGAACGGAGAATGCAGAAGTATAAGACGGGCATAAATGCTTTTATGATTTATGGTCTCAGTTCTTATACTGCTACCAATTATGTTGCCTTGGTGCAATCATCCTATGTCGCCGAGGATGATCTCATAGGAAATATGGGAAAGGAAAGAGGGTAGTTGGAATATCAACTCCGACTGCAAAGTCCTAAGATAATTTCATCAAAGGAAAAGCAGATGCAATTCTTTGATTCTTCAAAGGTCAGAAGATGTTCTAACTGTGGAAAGCCTCACAGCAGTGATTGCAAGCGAAGATCTAATCGGTGCTATTATAGAAATGTAGAGGGTCACTATGGTAGAGAGTGCCCCGTAAGGAAAAGTTCCGATGAGTCACAAGCAGCTCCAAGGCAAGGACGAGTCAACACTTTGGATGCTCAGACAGTTACAACTGCTGACCGGGTACTGAGGGGTATGGGATCTCCTTTCAATAACTCCGTCAGTATATTATATGATTCGGGTGCAACCTATTGTTGTATATCCCGATCACATGTGAATCGGTTGGGATCAGCCTTATCATCGCTATCCAAGCCGATAACTATTTTAACTGCTGCTAAGGGTCGTGTCCAGACCTAATCCTTGTATAGAATTGTCTACTTGTCATAGGAGGCAGAAATTTCGTTGTAGAATTTATTGTTTGCCTATGAGAAGTGTGGACACCATTTTGGGTATGAATTGGATGACTGCAAATCATGTTGCAATCGACTGTGTTAATCAACTATCAGCTTCGCTTCAGAATCAGTTGAATTGTTTAGGACAAATTTTGAAGCGGTTACCTAGTTCACCTTAGACGGTCAATCTTCATTCCAAAGTGCGGGAGCACATGTTAGTATGTTATCTGCATCCCCTGAAACTAGTTTAGATTTGGCGAACATTCAGGTTGTGAATGACTTTCTGGATGTTTTCACGATGAAGTTCCTTCTGAACCTCCAGAGAGAGAGGTAGAGTTTACTGTAGAATTGGTTCCTGGTACGGGATCAATATCTATCGTTTCCTATTGAATGTTCCTTAGAATTCAAGGAAATGGAGTCTCAACTTGAAGAGTCGACGTTAGAGAAATTCATTCGACCGAGTGCTTCTTTAAGGAGTGCTCTGGTGTGGTTAGTCAAAAGGAAATATAGTAGCATGAGATTGTACATCGGTTATCGACAACTTAACAAAGTGACGATCAGGAATAAATATCCCTTACCAAGGATAGACGATTTACTTGAGCAATTTGAGGTGCTGCAGTGTTTTTAAAATTGATCTGAGGTCAGGATATCATCAAATAAGAGTTAGAGCCTTAGATATTCCGAAGACAGCTTTCTGTACTAGGTATGGACATTATGTGTGGGTAGTGATGCCCTTCGGTTTGACTAATGCTCCAGCGGTATTCATGGATTACCTGAACCGAGTTTTTCCTCAATTACCTAGATCAATTTGTAGTCGTTTTTATTGATGGTATCTCGATGTGCTCGAAGACCATTGATGAGCTTGTCCAACATCTCCGCATTGTTCTGAGGGTACCCCGAGAAAGTAAGTTGTACTTGAAGCTTTCGGAGTGTGATTTTTGGGTGCCAGAGTAAAGTCTTTGGGACGGGTGATTTCCCAAGTCGGGAGTTTCTGTAGATCCCAGTAAGAAGGAAGCGGTGTTGAATGGGAGTGACCAACATCAGTCGCAGAGATCAAAAGTTTCTGGGTCTAGCCGGTTACTATAAGAGATTTGTTAAAGGGTTCTCACAGTTAGTTGTCCACTTACTCGGTTAACTCGTAAGGGTCAACCTTTTACGCGGGATGCTGATTGTGAAGAATGTTTTCAAGAATTGAAGGTTTGGTTGACTTCTGCTCCATTCCTGATTCTTCCGGATCCGTCTTTGAAATTCCAAATTTACGGCGATGTTTCTGGGAAGGGTTTAGGAGGTGTTCTTGTGCAGAATCAACAAGAGGTAGCTTATGCGTCCAGGCAATTGAAGACTCATGAGGAGAATTATCCGACTCGTGATTTGTAATTGGCATCTATGGTGTATGCACTGAAGATTTGGAGACGTTACCTGTATGGGTCTCGTTTCGAAGTCTTTAGTGATCACAAAAGTTTAAAGTATATGTTTGATCAGAAAGAACTGAATAGCAGGCAGAGAAGTGTGTTGAGTTTCTGGAGGATTATGAATTTGTGCTGATGTAGCATTCAAGAGAGGTCAGTGTTGTAACTGATGCACTGAGTAGGAAGTCCATCCACATGGCTGAGTTTATTGATGCATGAGATGGAATCATCGGAGTCTTTTAGAGACTTAAATCTGAATTCAAGATCGAGAGGAACCTGTTAGTGTTGAGCCATATGAGGATCTCTAGTTCCCTAAGGGATTCTATACGCTTAGCATAGGAAGTTGATGTGAAGCTACAATCACAAAAGGTATTTCCAGATTTTTCCATAGATAGTGATGGAGTCAGCTGTTTCAACGGTAGGATCTGTGCGCCCGATGATGAGAAAAATAGAAGACAAGTGTTAGAGGAAGCACACCGAAGTTTATATTCTGTTTCAAGATGTACAGAAATGTAAAGCAGATGTATGAGTGGCAAGGTATTAGTTTGTTAATCTCTTCTTTGTGAAGGTTAACAATGAGATTGTAATAAGTAATTCCGTTTGACAAGTCAAACGTGAATACGAATATGTAAGTGAGGTAACTGCTGATTGTTTTCACGTTACGAATAGCCATCAAAGGATTAATTGATGGATCTGCTTGTAAGTGACTGAAATTTCCGAAGTGAAGCTTGGCGTGCGGTGTAATAGTTTTGAAAAGTCGTTTTTGTGAAAACCCGCATGCTAAAGTTAATTTTGGGAACGAATTAAGAGGCTAACAGAATATGATTGAGGAGGAAAATCCTAGGAGGATTACTTAGGTTGAGGGGAAGCTCTCAACGCTATTGAATAATTCGAAAAGGAGCTCTGAGTTCTGTTTGATAGTTGTTTGGAGAACAACTGAGGTGATTTTCATTACGTTCAATTTATTTGATGTCCCCGTGGTTTATTTCTACGTTTAAGATAAACGTTTCTGGTAAATCCTCATTTCATCTTCCTTCGAGGAGTATTATCTCGAAATCTTGGGGGCGAGACAAGAAGTTTCACAAGTGACTTTTCGTCGCATTGTCGGTATGTACGAGAACCGTTAAGGATATTAGAAGATTTGTTGAGAAAGTGTTTACACCTTTCGAGGAAACCGTGTTTGTTTTTACGTCTACCGAGGAGTACTTTGATTTGGATTAATCAAAGTTGGGGAGCGAGTGAGGAATGAAGCTTAGGAAGTGTTTTCGAACGCGGTGCCGAGCCTTTGTAGGCGAAAGAGGAGTTTCTCGTGTTGATTCGTAACAAGAGAGTTCGGAATGTAATCTTAGAAGCATTCTTGGGTAGTAGTCGAACATACTTAAAGATTGACGTGCCAACTGGGGAAGATTTTCTACACACATTTCGTTAATTCAAGAATGTTTTCCAGCAAATTTGGATCTTTCTGAGAATATCTGTTCTCGGTTAGTCAACCGTAAGACTTGACGAAATTTTGAGGACAAAATTCTTTTAAGTTGGGGAGAATGTAACATCCGCAAAATAATTATTAGGAATTATTTGGGTGTTAACCCAATTAAATTAATTTAGTACTTGACTGGTAAATTTACTGAGTGCTAAAATTATTTATTGGTTGTCATCGGATCGTTAACCGGATAATACGGATCAAGGAATTTTCGGAATCGAAATAAGAGATTTAGATCAATGTGGTAATTTGACCACGTTACCAATTATATATTATTTAAATATATGTATATACGTGTATGTGTGTGAGTGTGAAAGGAAAGAATTAATAAAAGAAAGAAAAGAAGAAAGAAGAAAGCGAGAGACAGTGAAGAGAAATGAGAGAAAGAAGAGAAAAAGAAGAAAATGGCGTGAGGGAGAAGACAAGAGGGAGAGAGGAGACTTCACCGAAACGACTTCCTTCCAACACGAAAAATGCTCAGCGTTACTTCCTCTTCGTTTTGGTATCAAAATCTTCATCATCAACTCACTCTCCTCAAATCCACCATTTTCGATTTAGAGCTCCAAAGTGAGGTTTCGATGGTTGAAGCTCGAGGATAGCTTGGGATGGTGGTTGGCGCGAACCCAAGGGTGATGGATCGTTGATTGGAAGCTAGTTGGGTGATTTGGGGTTGAAAATCAAATTGAGGATTTTGTGTGAATAGTGTCTTGGAGGTTAGGGGAGGAAGATGATGAATAGTGTTCGTGAAGGATTTCGGGGAATTTGGTATTTCGGTCAAAAAGAGGTTTCGCGATCGAGTGGAAAGCTTTGGAAGCGTATTGGATGTCGCCGGAGCGGGGAATGTTCGTGTGGCTACTCGGTGAATTCGGCCCGCTCGTGGTTCACGCTTCAAGGGTGAGTTCTACTCACGTTTAGGATTTTACGTTTCGAATTAATTAATTAACTGTTTTATCGCTTTCGCTCGTCTGGAATATTACTTGATATTGTCTGTTTCGAGTTAGGAATCGATCGGAGCGAGTCTCGAGTTGTGTCGTGCTGAAATGGAATTTTTGGTGATTCGATTTCGAAAGATTTTGACTTAAAAACCGTTAATTGGAAAATATGTCGCGTATTGATACAATTCGTTTAAAATGAGTTTTTGATTGATTGTGTGACTTTGATTGAGACTGTTTTTATAGTTGTCAAAACTGTTTTCAAACGGAACAAGAATCGGAATTGAGCGGAATAGCGAATTTCGCAAGAAAACGGAAAACCTGCACTTTTCTGCAGATGGTCGCGTCGCGACCCGTCCCCTTCGCGTCGCGACCTGGCCCAGTTTTGTCACGCAAAAAGTTTCTGTCGTTTTTCGCGTCGCGATAGTAGCAGTTCGCGTCGCGACGCTTTGCAGATTTTCAACAGTTTTTCATTGATTTTGTTTTCGCAATAACTTTTGATCCGGGAACCCAATTGAGGTGTTCTAAAATGCGTTTGAAAGCTTATTCCGAGGCCTAACTAAATATACAATTTAAAAAGGTAAAAAGAACTGTTTTTGAAGTTCAAATAGTTTCGAAAAGTCGAATAATAGTACGCGTGTGCGAATATGTTTTATTAATAATAAAGTGGACTATGAGTCCTACGTAATACGGTATAACTGACGCGGGACGATTATTATTTATTGTCTAAACCGGTCTACGATTCACGATATAAATTATATCGACTATGGGAAACGGCCCGATGCGGGTGTTATGTTCAGTTATAGGTCTGAATGTAAATGAACTAAATGTTCATATTATTGTAGATATATATATTATATTGAGTTTGGGTGACGACCCATGTTGACATACTAGGCGGGGAAGTCATGAGCCCTTACCCTAGGCTCTGTGCCATTAGGAAACACTATTGGTTATGGGGTTCGCCGGGATTACCATGTCTGGGGTCGGTGGTGTGTCAAAGATTAAATAATACGGTTCATCGGGATTACCATGTCTAGGGTCGGTGCCGTGTTATCTAGTGCGATTCATCGGGATTACCATGTCTGGGGCCGGTGTCGTGCTAGGTTAAATTGCGTGGTCTATAAATTAAACTGCAAGAAAGAAAGTTCTATAATACGGTTCACCGGGATTACCATGTCTGGGGTCGGTGCTGTGTTAAGGACTAAATAATGCGGTTCATCGGGATTACCATGTCTGGGGTCGGTGCCGTGTTATCTAGTGCGATTCATCGGGATTACCATGTCTGGGGCCGGTGTCGTGCTAGGTTAAATTGCGGGGTTTATAAATTAAACTCCGAGGTAAAAGATTTCGTAACTGGACCGCGAGTGTTAGTAGGGGTCTCGGTAGAACTCACTGAGATTGTATCTCACTGTTTAAATGTTGTTGTTTTACAGATAACAGGGGAAGTGGAAATCCAAGAGGCACGAGTAGGTGGTACTCGGGTGGTTGCTGAAGACTTAGCTTTATGCTTAAGTGTATATCTTTCGTTGTTATCTGTGTATCAAGACATTTTGTCTTTAGCGTTATGTTTTTATTTCCGCTTTCTTGTACGATATTGAACACTGTATTTCACTGATGGTTTGTAGTCTTATTTATGTTTAAGACTGTCCTGTTGTTATTCAGTGAAAATTTATAGTGGTGTTCAGTATTTAAACAGGAAATCTATCTCTGATGATTTAGGTTTGGTACACTTGGGTATTTTTACATGTTAAAAATACCGGGGTGTTACAAGAAGTACACCACATCTCTCTTAGGCTTGATTGCCAACAATATCCAATGTTCCCTACAAATTAAAATTTTAAATAAATGAATGACAAGTATTTCAAAAATGCATGTTATATATGATTGATGGATTAAATTTAACACCCGCTTAAGTTAATCGGTGCCAAAAACATGGTATCAAAGCTTGTATTTTGAGCAAGCCTCAAGCGTTGACTGATATAACCTCTAACTTCACGCTTGTTTGTTTCCAAAATTTTGGTTGCACCTTTTTGATTGGAGGGAACATTGCGCACATAAGTACGCTCCGGGCATAAGAACACAAATCTTTGTGTCCGTTGGAAATGGACCAATATGTCATGGTACAAGTACCTATAATTAATATATATATATATATATATATATATATATATATATATATATATATAAAATAACGAAATAATAGAAAAAAATCAATAATGTCGAATAATAAAAAGACATAGTACCTGATATATGCTCTAATAACAGTAACGGTTACCCACTCGCTCTGATACACACATTGGAGATCCTCACGATTGATCGTCAGATCTTGCTCGAGTCCCAAAACTTCCTCATCCAAGGTATGAAAAAATTGCTTATATCAGTCATCCTATTTAACGCGTGCATTTTTATATAAGTGATGAATTCTTTGGAATCATTGGAAGAACTAATAGCTTTTTTGTTTGATACTTTTTCCTTTCCATTAATAGAAGGGGAGGGTCGAGACACTTTTGTCTTGCCAGTAGAAAGGGAAGGTCGTGATTTTGCCTTGCTAAGACTTTTGTCTTTAGAATTTACCTATATATATAAAAAATAATTAGTTATTAGCACACAATATATATATATATATATATATATATATATATATATATGACAATCAGCCAACGAGTGGTCAACAAATATATTGTCTCTTACAAAGACAAGGTGTGATGGCCATGCCACAAAGGTACCAACTGCATCATCCATAATCCTTAAATCTGTAATGTCAACCGGAACAGGCAATGGTGCAGACCCCACAATTGCACAGTCAATTCTGACTCTCAGATGATTTTCAGGTATGGGTAAATTGTGCATTAAGGCACCCAATTGGTTACATTAGAAGCCAATTGCAACCATTTGATGTGGGTTTGAGATATATAGTTCACACTCATTGTTGTCCTAAATCAATTATAAACAAAAAAGAATATGGTATTTGATGTAATATATATGTACAAGAAAGAGAGCGTGTAATAATTAATACCTTTGTTGACGCAGTGGTGCAACTATCTCGTACACTATTTTGGGCAGGGGATGGTTCCTTAGGCGTTACCCCAAATCTCTCTTTTAAATCCCGAACTTCTGCCATTAGCTCAAAATACATTGCTCGCAACTCTTTATTTTCTTTACGACAGTTATCTTCTTTTCCACGCTTCTTTGGTCCAAACATGGTGGTGGGAGGAATGCCAAATCCACAACCACGTGTCCGACCTGAATATTCTTCCCTTCCCAAGGCACAAGCAAGGATATCTTGTCCACCAGAGCAATCAGTTACATCTCCCTGTGATATGGCTTCTTGATTCACGAGCATAAGTATAAAAAATTATTAGACATTATAACGATTATAAAAATTACAAAACAAGATTTGAATTTTGGAAATACTTACAATTCTTTCCGACACCTCCTTAGTTTTAGGATAGACAATCTCACCAGCCTTGTTTTGTCGGGCCTCTACCCACAACACATGTCGCCCAATGTATTCTTGAGTAGGATCTTTCCCGTCCTCCACCAACTATTTAAATTTACCAATTGTTTAGAAATTATAAATCAAAAGATTCATTAAATCCAAAGAAATTAAGCTTATTATGCCTTACCAATCTTTCTTCAATAACTTGATATCTGTAACACCCCTTTTTCTACCCGGTAATGTATATGTTAAAAATCAGAGTTTAAAAATTATTTTTCCTTCTTTGTAATTCACCACACATAAAAAGGGATGTCACACAAATAACTACAACGCATCCTGCATCAATATAAAATGATTCATCGTCAATAATATAGCCTTTATGGCCTCATCAAAAGGGATAACGCCCCAAAATCGTCTTAGTCAACCATACATCAAGATAAGTTACCACGCAGCGGAATGTAATAAAATGATTCAAAGTCCATTAATCAAAACGTCCTGATAAAACCATTAGCAACTTCAAAAACAATAGCAATTTAAAGAACTAGCATCCCCCCCTGAGTGTTACATATCAGAAGCAGACACCGACTCAATACTAGCGAAGGTACCTAAGCCTTCACTAGTGATCACCTGCACGTTACCGCATAGGGGTAACATTCAAACAGAAGGGGTGAGTTCATCTATCAATATAATAGAGCATAGGATAAGTATTATGCTAGAGCTACAACGCTATATTAAACACATCACAAACATCAAATCAACCATCACTGCAATTCATCACATCGTCGTGCACATGTATGAAATGCAACCCATCACACGGGTATATGCATGAGGTACCTGTCATCATCGTCAATAAATAGCCTTTATGGCATCATCGTCACTAAATAGCCTTTATGGCATCATCGTCGCTTGAAATGCACATGAGTTGCATGAGACACCATGACATGCACCAGAACAATCACAGACAATTCACAGTCACTTACCATTTTGCCCATAAAAGGCACAGCACCTGTCATATTATTGTCACACATATCGTTGCTCCTAACATTCATCGTCATTAATATCATCATTGCTAATAGCCTTTATGGCATCATCGTCACTCATAAGACCACAGCTTTTACTCGTCATCAATACCATCGTCAATCAAAGTAATAGTCACTAGGGGAATTATCGTCAAAACCATCAACATCATTATTGACACCAAAACACTAAAACCACTGTTTACACCAATAGGGTTTCAACTCAGTTCGCGACACCAAAAAGAAAAGGGTTTTAAAACACCGAAACATTTTTACAACACCACATCAACGACCACCGGGGCAGCCTCTTGAGACGCCCAGAAAATCACCAGAAAAATGATAATTTTTACCTTAAAATAGAATACACAGGCAGGAAACTGAATAAGCTTCACAACGCACTTTGAAACACTTAAAACGGACACCCGAGTCAAAAGATACGACCAAAACAAAACCGGAAAAATTATTTGAAACATTGCTGAAAACGGCGCCCAGGAGCAGGGAGCCTAAGGCACAGGCACGCAACACAGAAACACTGGCGCGGGCAGCAACATTGGCGCCCTTGGCGCCTCTCTGCGCCAGAACACAGGGCGCAACACCAAATCTTGCGCGGGCAGCCACATTGGCGCCCTTGGCGCCCCAGGAACACACACGCACACACACGCACACGCGAGCGCAACACAGGTACGGCGCCCATGCGCCCATGGCGCCCTTGCGCTAGGCAGCAACACACACGCACACAGCAACATGAACGCACACCCTGGTCACGGTGCCCATGCACAGGGCGCCAAATACAGCACATACAAAAATCACCAATTAACATCCATACAATCATATCACCATCATCAATTCAAATCACCAATCAACAACCAAATCATCAATCAATCAAAATCGTGGCCACATAGATCTAAGCCCCTACCCTAATACCCATCATAAGACCCAATTATAGAGGAAGATGAGACCCACCCTTACCTTAGATATCGGAACTAGAAGACTCTGGAGAGAAGTCACCAACAGAACACAGCAACAAAGCACGATCCGCTTCTCCTTCCTCTTGCCTCTCAGTGCCGCGCCCTTGCACTTCTCACTCTCCCTCAATTCGGAATTTTCTTTCTTTTGCACAAAATGAACCAAACCCTAAATTTTTAGCTTAAATATGCGCCTAGGTTAGCGGGCCTGCATCACGGGCTTTTCCCTCAGCTTAGCCCAGCTTAGTTCGCAACACCACCTCCTGCTTCAACACCACACCTCAATATATTTTATTTTTCTAATTTCAATTATATCTATTAAATAAAACAAATCCCCTAAATACTTAATTAAAGAATTAATTAAATATTTGGGGTGTTACAACTCTCCCCCACTTGGAATATTTCGCCCTCGAAATTACCTGATTCAAACAACTCTGGGTAGGACTCCCGCATCTTGCTCTCCAACTCCCAAGTCATGCTCTCACCGGCAGCTCCTAACCAGACCACCTTCACCAATGCAATTTCCTTGCCTCTTAACACCTTCACCTCATGGTCTTCAATTCGTACAGGCATAGTCTCCACCGTGAGATTATCCCGCACCCCCACGTCATCCATGTGGATCACATGAGACGGATCCGAAATGTACTTCCGTAGTTGCGACACGTGAAACACGTCGTGCAAATTCGAAAGATTTGGCGGCAAAGCCACTCTATACGCCACATTCCCAACTCTCCCGGAAATCTGATAAGGACCAATGAAGCGAAGAGTGAGCTTCTTCGACTTCAAGGAACGGCCAACACCGGTCACTGGAGTGACCCTCAAAAATACATGCTCACCCTCCTGGAACTCTAGATCTTTTCTCCTCTTGTCGTGATAACTTTTCTGACGACTCTGCGAAGCCTTCATCTTTTCACGGATCATCTTTATCTTCTCGGTTGTCTCCCGAACAATTTCAGGTCCAAGCACCACACTCTCTCCAGACTCATACCAGCACAGCGGGGTTCTACACTTCCGACCATACAATGCTTCAAAAGGTGCCATCCCGATACTAGAATGGTAGCTATTGTTGTACGTGAACTATATCAGTGGAAGGTAGGAATCCCACGAACCTCCTTCTTCTAAAACACAAGCCCTCAACAAATCTTCTAATGACTGAATTGTCCTCTCTGACTGACCATCTGTCTGACGATGATATGCCGAACTCAACCTCAACTTAGACCCTAACTTCTCTTGCAAACTCTTCCAGAAATCTGAAGTGAACCTCGGATCTCTGTCTGAAACAATACTCTTCGGAACACCATGCAACTTCACAATTTCTTTGACATAAACTTCTGCTAACCTCGACACCGGATAAGTGATATTAATAGGAACAAAGTGAGCAGACTTCGTTAATCTATCAACGATCACCCAAATGGCATCGTGACCTCTAACCGTATTCGGCAATCTCGTCACAAAATCCATCGAAATGCTATCCCACTTCCACTCTGGAATTTCCAATGGTTGCATCAATCCAGCAGGCTTCTGATGCTCCACCTTCGACTTTTGACAAGTCAAACAGGCATACACAAATTGTGCTACATCCCTCTTCATACCATGCCACCAAAACATCTTCTTCAGGTCTTGATACATCTTTGTCGCTCCAGGATGAATACTCAACTTACTTCGGTGACCCTCTTCCAAAATTGTTTTCCTCATTTCTACATCATCCGGAATGCAGATCCTACCACGGAACCTCAATACACCTTGGGAATCCAATTTGAAATCTTCGTTCTCAGATTGACCAATCCCATTCATCAAATCCACCAACTTAGCATCTGATTTCTGAGCCTCTCTGATGCTGCCCAGAAAATCATTATCGATCCTTAGCATTCCTAGCTTGACACTATGAGGTGTCGTCCTACAAACCAGACTTAGATCTCTGAATTCCTCAATCATCTCTAACTCTTTGACCATCATCGCCGACATATGCAAGGATTTCCGGCTCAAAGCATCAGCCATGACATTAGCTTTGCCCGGATGATAGTTCAAACCGAAATCATAATCTTTCAACAATTCCAACCACCTGCGCTGTCTCATATTCAGCTCCTTCTGGTCAAACAAATATTTCAAACTCTTATGATCACTGAACACCTCAAACCTGGAACCATACAAATAGTGCCTCCAAACCTTCAACACAAAGACTACTGCAGCCAACTCCAAATCATGCGTTGGATAATTCTTCTCATGAACCCTTAATTGCCTCGACGCATAAGCAATCACCTTCCCATCTTGCATAAGCACGCCACCTAGACCCATCTTCGAAGCATCACAATATACCACGAACGGTTCTTCCGGTTTTGGCAACGTCAAAACAGGAGATGTCGTCAACCTCTTCTTCAACTCAAGGAAACTTTCCTCACAACGAGCATCCCACACAAAAGTCTTACCCTTACAAGTCAACTGCGTCAACGGAAGGGCCAACTTAGAAAAACCTTCGATGAACCTTCTGTAGTGAACAGCCAACCCTAAGAAGCTTCTAATCTCCGTAACCGACTTCGGACTCTCCCATTGCATCACAGCATCAACCTTAGAAGGATCCACAGCAATACCATTACCAGAGATGATGTGACCCAGAAAACTCATTTCCGACAACCAGAATTCACACTTAGACAACTTGGCATACAGCCTCTTCTCTCTCAGGACCTCCAATACTAATTTCAAATGCTCCGCATGCTCTTCCTCCGACTTCGAATAAATCAGGATATCGTCAATGAACACAACCACAAACCGATCCAAGTAAGTATGGAATATACGATTCATGTATTCCATAAATACACCCGGCGCGTTAGTGACACCGAACGGCATCACCGAATACTCATAATGCCCATACCTTGTTCTGAAAGCAGTCTTCTGAACATCTTCATCCTTCACCTTGATCTGATGATAACCTGACCTCAAATCAATCTTGCTGAACACTCGAGCACCCACCAACTGATCCATTAAGTCGTCTATTCTCGGCAGTGGATACTTGTTCTTAATGGTCACCTTATTCAGCTGCCTATAATCAACACACAACCTCATGCTTCCATCCTTCTTCTTCACCAACAACACAGGAGCTCCCCACGGCGATACACTTGGCCTAACAAACTTCTTCTCAAGCAGATCTTCAAGTTGCTTCTTTAACTCAGACAATTCTGACGCCGGCATCCTGTACGGTGCCATAGACACAGGCCTCGTACCAGGTACAAGATCAATAGAAAACTCCACTTCCCTCTCAGGTGGAACACTAGGGATCTCATCAGGAAAAACATCTGGAAATTCGCGCACCACCTGCAACTCTTCAATGACAGCTCGACTCTCAGCAGACAACGATGCCATCAACGAAAATAGTTGAACTCCTTCCTTCATCAACTTCTTCAACGGACTAGCGGATAACAAAACAGAATCTTCCTCTCCGAAACTAACCGATTTGCTACGACAGTTGATATGGACATGGTTACGCTTTAACCAGTCCATGCCCAAGATCACGTCCAATCCTCTCAATGACAAGAAAACAAAATCCACGACAAAGTCCCTGCCGAAGATCGACAAGGGACACAGAGAACACACCAAAGAAGTGGTCACCGACCCCTTAGCAGGAGTGTCGACAACCATGTCTCCACACATAGCAGACAAAACAAGACCCAATCTTTTGCAACAATCAACAGAGATAAAACAATGGGTAGCACCAGTATCAATAAGAGATTTCAGAGGAGTACCCTGAATGTAGCACGTACCTCTAATGAGACCATCATTCTCAGCAGGCTCCTCTCCTGCCAATGCGAACACTTTCCCACTGGACCTTTCTTTCTTCGGCTTTGAACACTTCGCGCTGATATGCCCAGACTCACCACAGTTGAAGCACACCATGTCCTTGTGCCCACACTCAGCCGCTAAATGACCCGCCTTACCACAACGGTAACAAACCCTCTCATCAGACTTGCACATGAAACTCTTATGACCAACCTTGCCACACTTGAAACATACGATACCAGCAGGAGCATCTCCCCCACTAGCCTTTTTGCCTCCAGCAGCTCTATGATGACTCTTACCCGCAGAAACCTCATACGGCTTGCTTCGACTCGGAAATTTGCCCTTTTTCTCAGTCACAGCTTTGTAGTGCGCAGTACTGTCCTCCTCAAAAATTCTGCAGCTATCTATCAGGTCAGCGAACACACGGATCTTCTGGAAGCCAATTGCCTTTTTAATTTCAGGCCTTAAACCATTCTCAAACTTAATACATTTTGAAAATTCAGTTGTAGCCTCACTATAGTGCGGATAGAACTTTGCCAATTCCACGAACTTCGCTGCATACTCAGTCACAGACATGCCACCCTGCGTCAGCTCCAAAAACTCTATCTCCTTCTTCCCTCGGACATCTTCCGGAAAGTATTTCCTCAAACTCTCTGCTGAACACCTCCCAAGTAACCTCTTCCCGCACAGACTCTAACCTCTTCCTAGTAGCCAACCACCAATCGTCGGCCTCCTCTGCCAACATGTGAGTACCAAAACGGACCTTCTGCTCCACAGTGCAGTCCATCACCCTAAAAATTCTCTCGATCTCCTTTAAGCAGGCCATAGCACCGTCTGGATCATACTTGCCCTTGAAAGTTGGCGGATTCTCTCTCTGGAATGTAGTCAGACTCCGAAACCCAGCGTTCTCTCCAGCATTCTGCTGATTCTGCACGGCCTGAGCCATGGCAGCTAAAGCAGCAGCAATCGCAGTGTCGTTCCTCCCAGCCATATCAACTCAAGCTGAAACCAAAAACAACAGTTAGAATAAGTCGACAATACTAGATTGTCAATGACTGGACAACTTGGCCGGACAGACCGAACTTTTGCTCTGATACCACTAATGTAACACCCCTTTTTCTACCCGGTAATGTATATGTTAAAAATCAGAGTTTAAAAATTATTTTTCCTTCTTTGTAATTCACCACACATAAAAAGGGATGTCACACAAATAACTACAACGCATCCTGCATCAATATAAAATGATTCATCGTCAATAATATAGCCTTTATGGCCTCATCAAAAGGGATAACGCCCCAAAATCGTCTTAGTCAACCATACATCAAGATAAGTTACCACGCAGCGGAATGTAATAAAATGGTTCAAAGTCCATTAATCAAAACGTCCTGATAAAACCATTAGTGTAACACCCCTTTTCTAATAACCTTACTATTTAATAAAAATCAGAGTTTCTTTTTTTTTTTTGAAAACAATATAAGCGAGTGCTACACTTACTTCATTAAATCAACAACTTCAATTTTCATAGTTCGGTTAAAACCAAAAGATACATAGCACCATGAAATACCGTTTAGTTCGCATCAACCAAATATACCGCAGCGGAATAATAACAAGTTCGAAAAAACAAAACCAATACAGCACTAATAATAGTCTAACCGCATAAAAACAACAACACATAAGCATAAGACGCCCCCCCGGTGCTACGTATCAGAGCATGACACTTCCTACTAGACGAAGGCATAAGGGTAACCTTCACTCGTTATTACCTGCACGTTGCCGACATAAGAAGCAACATAAAAGCAGTAGGGTGAGTCTCTTTTCATAATTAATAACATATGGAAATAAGCACTGCATAGGAAAAGGTAACTAGGCACACCGATTCACAACAAAGGCAGCAACCACATCACAATTACAATTCTCCAACAACAATGCGAAAGGTATGGTTATGCGTGAAATGCAACCCAAACTCCACGGGCACATGCATGTCGGATCCGTCACCAAATAAAAATAGGCCGTAGCCTCTGCTCACCAAATAAAATTAGGCCGAAGCCTCTGCTCACCAATAATGCACATGTTTCAAGAGATGCTATGGAAATGCACCACCACACACCACACAATTCATCAAACTCACCATTAAATCAACTCACCGATTTAAAATTAGGCCGGAGCCTCTGCTCACCAATTAAAATTAGGCCGAAGCCTCTGCTCACCAATCACACCATAATACACTCACCAACTCAACCCACCACTCACACCAACACCAAATTCAATTAGGCCAATTTAGGATTTGGCACGACATAGGGAAAGTGAATAAAAATTGGAATTAGATACCTTGAACAACTTCAGTCCAAAACCACCAGTAAAAATAACTCATTTTTACATAAAACCAGAATATTTGAATAGACACCGAAATTAGCTTCGAAACGCATTTTGAACCGTTAAATTTGGATAACCGAGTCAAAAGTTACATTAAAAACAAGTTTGGAAAATTTTAGGCAACATCCTGATTTTGGCGCCCAGCAAAAACTGGCGCAGGGAAAACTGGCGCAGAGCGCCTAGCAAAACTGGCGCAGGGCGCCTAGCGCCCAGACACAGGGCGCAGGAAAACTGGCGCAGAGCGTCTAGCAAAACTGGCGCAGGAACACGGCGCCCATGCATAAGGCGCCTTGGCAAAACACGCAAGGAAACTCATTTTACTTTGAAATTTATTTTGCACGAGCCAAATACTCAGAATATGAGAACCCAACAAAAATTTTGGCAAAAAGTGACACGAATCTTTGGCGCCCATGGACTAGGCGCCTAAGGCCAGGACAGACCACAACTCCTATGACTCCAAAAATTGTTTTGCACGAGCCATTTAACTTGGACATGAAAACCCAGTATCAATTTTCGCAAAATAAGCAACAGAAAATGGGGACCCTTGGCGCCCATGGCACAAGGCGCCTAGTGCCAAAACTGGCAACACAGTGGCACAGGCGCCCAGGAGGGCACCCAGCGCCCAGATACAGCAACAGACACAACAGTGGCAGAATTTCCAGCAACACACACACACCTAGGGCGCCTAAGGCTCCATCAATTTTTGAGTTCCTCTCAACCAAAATTCACCAAATTAAATCACCAATGCCAATTTATCATATGAACAGTAACCATCACCTTTTTCCACAAAAAAAGATTCATTCAATCATAGCATCAAACAATGGGCATGCATCATTCCAATTGTGTACAATTTCAACACAAATCAAACATCTCTTTGCACAATTAAAAATTCAGCATAGCACAACATCACAATATACCAATCATTCATAGAAAATCACCCTAGGACCTAACCCTAGGCATTACTCATCACATAAGCTATTAAAGATAAAAAGAGGACCCCCTAACCTCTTAGAAGTCGAAATTACTAGGAAATGCTCCAAGGAATTGCAAGACACCAACAAGCTCTTCCTCCTCCTTGAGTGCTCCACGAAAACTCCTCTCCCTTTCCTCTTGCAAGTCGCGACTTCCTCTTCTCACTCTCTCTTCTTCTTTTACGTTTTCTTTTTCTCTTCCCTTCTCTCCTCTCTTCGAATCCTTTTCTTTCTTTTGCACAAATGAGACACTTGTCTCCAACCCTTACTAATTCGCCTAGGCCTAAGTCAATGGGCTTGGGCTTGGGCCGATCCTAACATCCGGAATTACCATCACCACTCCCTTCAAATTAAATAATTATTTCCAACCCAACTAAGGCTCACATATAATAACACCTATAATTATTTTATTAAGTAATAAATAATAATTATATTATTATTTCTACCACTCAATTTCATTTAATTAATTAAATAAATTAATCTATTATTTTTGGGGCGTTACAACTCTCCCCCACTTAAAGTAATTTCGTCCTCGAACTTTTCTCCTGCTAAAGCCAACACTCCTCCACTACCAACTACAGCCATCTAGACAACTAGTGCTACCTATCACGCTGATTACTATTGCTTTGATTACCGGCGGTAAGTTCTTGGGCGGCCGTCCCTCCTACTTGTTCAGCCAGGTAACTTCAAGCAGTAATAATCAGGCTCACTCTCTACTCCGCTGCGCCACTCTGATAAACTAGCTCGCATTCTACCTCACTCATCTACCCTTAAGGATAACGAAATACATCGATCGTCACAGCATCACAACGAAATTCACAAGTGCATCACAGCTGTACAACAAGCCACATAATTTAACAACACGACAGTAACATCAACAAACAACTTTGCCATTCAGGCGACATCAACAACGACAAACCATCAGCAAAGCAACATCATCAACAACAACAACGCGTGGGGGCATAGTAGCGCCGTACTAATCAATAATGGCCATCGGCCCACAACAACAAATCAACAACAATATAACTTGGGCCATTCGGTGGTACCCAAGGCAACACATAAACATCGACATTATTAACGAGGCAACCACAAGCAACAACAAAGCAACAATGCAGAGACAACTCCGGAGCCAACCCTCCCATGACAACAACTTGGAGACAAGACTCCGGGACCAACAATCCCATAATCAATAACACATCAGCAACTTCGGGCACCAAGGCGCCGACACTGCAACAACGACTTGGGGCACTAAGCCACCGGCAACACTACAACAATTTAATTCGACCGACACGCCTAAAAATCAACGACACCAGAAACAGTCAATTTTGCCTTGAAATTAGAATATTCAGTTATGCCTCTGAATAAGCTTTCCGAAACATTTTAGTTTACTCAAATCGGACTCCTGGTTCAAAAGATATTGCAAAAACAGTTTTTCCGTTACAGTGACAGTACAAACTAAGCAACGCAGGAAATTCCAGCACTCACACATAAACTTCAACAATTTATTTACCCTATCAAACGACATCGGAATTTAGCAAACAACCCTTCTACGGAAAACTTACGGAGTCTAGTTTCTGGCTATATTTTTAGAATTTCAAAATGATGAATCCAATAGCACAGTTTTCGCAAACAAGGCAGTAGGTCCAGAAAATGGGGCAGCGACGGTGTCCAAGGTTGTGATTCTTCTACAATAACCAAAACAAACTCAAATGACCTGAAACTTCAGCCTAAACAGTAAAACATTTTGTCTAGTTTTCAAGGAAATTGGATTCATTCGAAAAGGAGTTCATTTGATGACACAAAACCTACAAAAACCGAACTTACTCACAGTTTGATTCCCTAAACTTGACCTAACTTGAAACAATCATAACTTGAGCCACACAGCTCCAAATTGAACGAAACCAGTGGCAAAACGACCGGATTTAAATCTATTTTCAAAAACAATCAACCACCTAATTTTTGGATCAACTAAACGGTGCCAGTTTTTCAAAAACGAAGCAGTGTCCAGAATTTCACAAAACCGTAAACAAGTAAAATTCATCATGTTTAGTCACGAAACAATAATCTCAAACAACACTCAAATTCAACAATTCATGTCATCAAACAACACTCGGGCATTCAATCAACATATTGACATTTGGTCAAACACCTATGTGCACACTTTGACTACAACCCAATCAAACCATCAAGACACCCCAAATTCACCTAACCACCCAAAAATACCAATTTTCAACATCACATACTACTTAAGCATAGTAATTTCACCTTCGAAAATTTTAGGGTAATATCATCAAAACAACTTGTAGGCAACATATGTTCATAGTTCACCTCAACACCACAATTTCATCATCTAATACACCATCATTAGATACACAGTCATTTAATTCACAAAGGCATCCTTAATTAGCCCAGCAACAACAACATCAACACTTGGTCTTATTCGACTCAACGCAACAACAACAACGCTTTGGTCACATTGACCCAACAACAACAACAAAAGTCATGGACCAGATTCAAGTCAAATAACAATCACACAATCGACATATCAATAAATATGACATCCCCACTTCAAAAATATTTATAATTGGAAGTGCGAAAAATTAGTAAAAATTGCTCCTCAACACAATCAACAATTCATTTCTGGAAATGATTTTCGCAAGTGAAAGGTGTCATCAGCTCTTCAAACCATAAAATTTTTATTTATAAGAACATCAAAGCCCAGAGCGGCAAAATATTTCTTTTGATATGATAACTAGGATGACCTGAAATACCATGTTGAAAATTCTTCCTAATCCCGATAATATTTTCCTTCGGTTTCAAAAGAAGTAACTAATGTATCTTTCGAAAACCAAGCATTTTCCAAACCAGCAGAGAAATCAAAAACAAAAGACACAGAGTTCACACACTGGAAACACAATACAACACACATCATCAGCAGGGGTATCTCCCCCACTTATTCACTTACCATCAGCAGTACTCAGTTTGTCCTCCACCTGCAGGAACATCACTTACTACACAGACAATGGTTAGAACTAATCCAGCACTACTCAATCATCAAGGACACTACGACTATACGACTTGGCCGGACAGACCGAACTGCTCTGATACCACTTATGTAACACCCCTTTTCTAATAACCTTACTATTTAATAAAAATCAGAGTTTCTTTTTTTTTTGAAAACAATATAAGCGAGTGCTACACTTACTTCATTAAATCAACAACTTCAATTTTCATAGTTCGGTTAAAACCAAAAGATACATAGCACCATGAAATACCGTTTAGTTCGCATCAACCAAATATACCGCAGCGGAATAATAACAAGTTCAAAAAAACAAAACCAATACAGCACTAATAATAGTCTAACCGCATAAAAACAACAACACATAAGCATAAGACGCCCCCCGGTGCTACGTATCAGAGCATGACACTTCCTACTAGACGAAGGCATAAGGGTAACCTTCACTCGTTATTACCTGCACGTTGCCGACATAAGAAGCAACATAAAAGCAGTAGGGTGAGTCTCTTTTCATAATTAATAACATATGGAAATAAGCACTGCATAGGAAAAGGTAACTAGGCACACCGATTCACAACAAAGGCAGCAACCACATCACAATTACAATTCTCCAACAACAATGCGAAAGGTATGATTATGCGTGAAATGCAACCCAAACTCCACGGGCACATGCATGTCGGATCCATCACCAAATACAAATAGGCCGTAGCCTCTGCTCACCAAATAAAATTAGGCCGAAGCCTCTGCTCACCAATAATGCACATGTTTCAAGAGATGCTATGGAAATGCACCACCACACACCACACAATTCATCAAACTCACCATTAAATCAACTCACCGATTTAAAATTAGGCCGGAGCCTCTGCTCACCAATTAAAATTAGGCCGAAGCCTCTGCTCACCAATCACACCATAATACACTCACCAACTCAACCCACCACTCACACCAACACCAAATTCAATTAGGCCAATTTAGGATTTGGCACGACATAGGGAAAGTGAATAAAAATTGGAATTAGACACCTTGAACAACTTCAGTCCAAAACCACCAGTAAAAATAACTCATTTTTACATAAAACCAGAATATTTGAATAGACACCGAAATTAGCTTCGAAACGCATTTTGAACCGTTAAATTTGGATAACCGAGTCAAAAGTTACATTAAAAACAAGTTTGGAAAATTTTAGGCAACATCCTGATTTTGGCGCCCAGCAAAAACTGGCGCAGGGCGCCTAGCGCCCAGGCACTGGCGCAGGGAAAACTGGCGCAGAGCGCCTAGCAAAACTGGCGCAGGGCGCCTAGCGCCCAGACACAGGCGCAGGAAAACTGGCGCAGAGCGCCTAGCAAAACTGGCGCAGGAACACGGCGCCCATGCATAAGGCGCCTTGGCAAAACACGCAAGGAAACTCATTTTACTTTGAAATTTATTTTGCACGAGCCAAATACTCAGAATATGAGAATCCAACAAAAATTTTGGCAAAAAGTGACACGAATCTTTGGCGCCCATGGACTAGGCGCCTAAGGCCAGGACAGACCACAACTCCTATGACTCCAAAAATTGTTTTGCACGAGCCATTTAACTTGGACATGAAAACCCAGTATCAATTTTCGCAAAATAAGCAACAGAAAATGGGGACCCTTGGCGCCCATGGCACAAGGCGCCTAGTGCCAAAACTGGCAACACAGTGGCACAGGCGCCCAGGAGGGCACCCAGCGCCCAGATACAGCAACAGACACAACAGTGGCAGAATTTCCAGCAACACACACACACCTAGGGCGCCTAAGGCTCCATCAATTTTTGAGTTCCTCTCAACCAAAATTCACCAAATTAAATCACCAATGCCAATTTATCATATGAACAGTAACCATCACCTTTTTCCACAAAAAAAGATTCATTCAATCATAGCATCAAACAATGGGCATGCATCATTCCAATTGTGTACAATTTCAACACAAATCAAACATCTCTTTGCACAATTAAAAATTCAGCATAGCACAACATCACAATATACCAATCATTCATAGAAAATCACCCTAGGACCTAACCCTAGGCATTACTCATCACATAAGCTATTAAAGATAAAAAGAGGACCCCCTAACCTCTTAGAAGTCGAAATTACTAGGAAATGCTCCAAGGAATTGCAAGACACCAACAAGCTCTTCCTCCTCCTTGAGTGCTCCACGAAAACTCCTCTCCCTTTCCTCTTGCAAGTCGCGACTTCCTCTTCTCACTCTCTCTTCTTCTTTTACGTTTTCTTTTTCTCTTCCCTTCTCTCCTCTCTTCGAATCCTTTTCTTTCTTTTGCACAAATGAGACACTTGTCTCCAACCCTTACTAATTCGCCTAGGCCTAAGTCAATGGGCTTGGGCTTGGGCCGATCCTAACATCCGGAATTACCATCACCACTCCCTTCAAATTAAATAATTATTTCCAACCCAACTAAGGCTCACATATAATAACACCTATAATTATTTTATTAAGTAATAAATAATAATTATATTATTATTTGAACCACTCAATTTCATTTAATTAATTAAATAAATTAATCTATTATTTTTGGGGCGTTACAACTAGCAACTTCAAAAACAATAGCAATTTAAAGAACTAGCATCCCCCCCCCCCCCTGAGTGTTACATATCAGAAGCAGACACTGACTCAAGACTAGCGAAGGTACCTAAGCCTTCACTAGTGATCACCTGCACGTTACCGCATAGGGGTAACATTCAAACAGAAAGGGGTGAGTTCATCTATCACTATAATAGAGCATAGGGTAAGTATTATGCTAGAGCTACAACGCTATATTAAAAACATCACAAACATCAAATCAACCATCACTGCAATTCATCACATCGTCGTGCACATGTATGAAATGCAACCCATCACACGGGTATATGCATGAGGTACCTTTCATCATCGTCAATAAATAGCCTTTATGGCATCATCATCACTAAATAGACTTTATGGCATCATCGTCGCTTGAAATGCACATGAGTTGCATGAGACACCATGACATGCACCAGAACAATCACAGACAATTCACAGTCACTTACCATTTTGCCCATAAAAGGCACAGCACCTGTCATATTATTGTCACACATATCGTTGCTCCTAACATTCATCGTCATTAATATCATCATTGCTAATAGCCTTTATGGCATCATCGTCACTCATAAGACCACAGCTTTTATTCATCATCAATACCATCGTCAATCAAAGTAATAGTCACTAGGGGCATTATCGTCAAAACCATCAACATCATTATTGACACCAAAACACTAAAACCACTGTTTACACCAATAGGGTTTCAACTCAGTTCGCGACACCAAAAAGAAAAGGGTTTTAAAACACCAAAGCATTTTTACAACACCACATCAACGACCACCGGGGCAGCCTCTTGAGACGCCCAGAAAACCACCAGAAAAATGATAATTTTTACCTTAAAATAGAATACACAGGCAGGCAACTGAATAAGCTTCACAACGCACTTTGAAACACTTAAAACGGACACCCGAGTCAAAAGATACGACCAAAACAAAACCGGAAAAATTATTTGAAACATTGCTGAAAACGGCGCCCAGGAGCAGGGCGCCTAAGGCACAGGCACGCACCACAGAAACACTGGCGCGGGAAGCAACATTGGCGCCCTTGGCGCCTCTCTGCGCCAGAACACAGGGCGCAACACCAAAACTTGCGGGGGCAGCCACATTGACGCCCTTGGCGCCCCAAGAACACACACGCACACGCGAGCGCAACACAGGCACGGCGCCCATGCGCCCATGGCGCCCTTGCGCCAGGCAGCAACACACACGCACACAGCAACATGAACGCACACCCTGGTCATGGTGCCCATGCACAGGGCGCCAAATACAGCACATACAAAAATCACCAATTAACATCCATACAATCATATCACCATCATCAATTCAAATCACCAATCAACAACCAAATCATCAATCAATCAAATTCGTGGCCACATAGATCTAAGCCCCTACCCTAATACCCATCATAAGACCCATTTATAGAGGAAGATGAGACCCACCCTTACCTTAGATATCAGAACTAGAAGACTCTGGAGAGAAGTCACCAACAGAACACAGCAACAAAGCACGATCCGCTTCTCCTTCCTCTTGCCTCTCAGCGCCGCGGCCTTGCTCTTCTCACTCTCCCTCAATTCGCAATTTTCTTTATTTTGCACAAAATGAACCAAACCCTAAATTTTTAGCTTAAATATGCGCCTAGGTTAGCGGGCCTGCATCGCGGGCTTTTCCCTCAGCTTAGCCCAGCTTAATTCGCAACACCACCTCCTGCTTCAACACCACACCTCAATATATTTTATTTTTCTAATTTCAATTATATCTATTAAATAAAACAAATCCCCTAAATACTTAATTAAATAATTAATTAAATATTTGGGGTGTTACAATATACACTAGAACCTCCTCCATAAGGGTACTCAGAATTTGAAGCTCTATCTCGATTCTCGTTGCTTACTTTCTATTTAGGAAGATAAGTATACATTAATGCAGAATATATAATTTTCATATATATGTAACTTAAAAGATTACTGTACTAACCAAAAATTTTGGATCTTCAGTGCGTCTTTTTACAAATAAATGCCAATCCTCCAATGATATAAATCCAGCATATACTGATGGAGGCTCATGTCTGATGTTCCCATCATCATCTCTCAGCCATTTACTTGATAGATAAGTTCTGAACTTCCGATGTAACCTTCCAGCTTCCATGAGTAAGTAGTCTTTTCGAGACTCATCCACATCAAAACAATTCTACTTACACATATTCAATGAAACTGGTATAAATATGGTTACAAAATTATTAAATAAGATAACTCAAGAGATCTAAAATTATATACCTGTATTATTAACCAGAGATCCTCTTTGAGTTTAGCCAAAACGATATTACCTTTCTCATTCCAACTATTGATTGTAATTGGTACCACTTGCTTCACCTTACTACCAATGAATGTAGTCAAATTTGTGTCGTTTTGCCCAATAGGCTGACCCTTAACATTCCAAAGGACCTTCATTTTAGGATGTCCTTTACTTATCCGATTGATGAGATTCTTTTTGACGGTCATTCCACGGAGAGTGTACTTCTTTTTGTTTCCAGCATCAATTTCATGACAACTGTCATGCGCACTATCATGACTAGATGACGTCATCTAACCTGCAATAAAATAATTTGAAGCTTTAAAAAGTAACATTACTATGTCTATGATATATTATATCAAACTGATAAGAAAATAATTTGATATACCAGTTGCATTATATCACTTGCATTATATCATTTTGTAAAGCTCATACATTGATATACTACTGCCCTTAGATTGATAATGACAAACAGTTTGGTATGCTTTGAAGTTTCAGCATCATTGATAAGAGAATGACAAACAGTTTCATTCTAAGCACTACAACAGTTTTATAATAACAGTTTCATTCTAAGCACTACAACAGATTTAGTTTCATTCTATACTACTTCCCTTACATTGATAACGACAAACAGTTTCATTCTAAGCACTACAACAGTTTTATAATAACAGTTTCACTCTAAGCACTACAACAGATTTAGTTTCATTCTATACTACTGCCCTTACATTGATAATGACAAACAGTTTGGTATGCTTTCAAGTTTCAGCATCATTAATAAGAGAATGACAAACAAATTGGTATGCTTTCAGCATCACTAATATGAAATATTATAACAATTGCAAACTTAGTCTCCAAAATGGAAACCCAAAACTTACGAGAAAAAGAGATATAAATATAATCTGACTTCCGTAGTTTCGTTTGCGTCGCCCGTGGTAGGATTTCGTCTGAGTAGAGACGGCACTCGGCGGCGTAACGGTGGTTACGTTTGGGTGTTGTACGCTGCACCCAAACGTTTCATTCTAAGCACTACTGCCCTTACATTGATAATGACAAACAGTTTCATTCTAAGCACTACAACAGTTTTATAATAACAGTTTCACTCTAAGCACTACAACATATTTAGTTTCATTCTATACTACTGCCCTTACATTGATAATGACAAACAGTTTGGTATGCTTTCAAGTTTCAGCATCATTAATAAGAGAATGACAAACAAATTGGTATGCTTTCAGCATCACTAATATGAAATATTATAACAATTGCAAACTTAGTCTCCAAAATGGAAACCCAAAACTTACGAGAAAAAGAGATATAAATATAATCTGACTTCCGTAGTTTCGTTTGCGTCGCCCGTGGTAGGATTTCGTCTGAGTAGAGACGGCACTCGGCGGCGTAACGGTGGTTACGTTTGGGTGTTGTACGCTGCGTTCTCAGAGAGAGCAATAGAGACAAAGATGAGAGAGAGGAAAAAGAGAAGGAAAACACAAAGTAGGAAAGGGTCATCCATGGAAAGAGAAAAGGTTAGTACTCACAGTGGAGGAAATAGTTGCAATAGAGCACGGCGTCCACGGCAGAAATAGCTGCAACAGAGCACGGCGTCCACGGCGGCGTCATAGTGGAGGGGGCACAGAGAGAGAACGCGAGAGAGTGTGAGGGAGCGAAAGAGAACGTGAGGTTGCTGGGAGCGAGAGAGAACGTGAACGTTGGTGAACGTGAGGTTGCTGGGAACGAACGTGACAGAGAACGACGAACGTTGGTGAAAGTTAGGGTTTTCAGGTGAACGTGAGTGTTTTCAAAGTGAAGTGTGAAGAGAACGAACGAAAACAAAGGAAAATGAAATTTTTTAATAAAAAAGACAATGGGTAGCGTTTTCTCGAAAGCGCTACGGATCCTCTAGAGCTCTCTTCAATGGGTAGCGTTTTTGTAAAAGCGCTACGGATCAACCTGAGCGCTCTCTTCAATGGGTAGCGTTTTAGCTTAAAACGTTACCTATTCCTCTAACGTGTTTTGGCTATAGGTAGCGTTTCCCAAAAAGCGCTACGGATTAGCTAGCGTGTTTAGGCATGGGTAGCGTTTTGTTAGTAGGCGCTGCGGATCCTCTAGCGTGTTTTGGCCTTCAGTAGCGTTTTCCTTAAAGCGCTACTAAAGGTTGCGCTCTTTTTTATTAAATCTGGTGTAGTGACTTTACCCCTAAGGGAGTCCTTACATAAGTTCTCAAAGACTTAGGGCAAAACCTAAGCCTATAAGAGGGAACTTTACCCCTAACCTTTGATCCTGCAGTCTTGTTGAGGTGTTTCTGCAGTTCCATACACCTAAAACTTATAGTATAGACGCATGTAGGTCCAACAAGAAGACTTCATTGCTGCGTCTGGTGTCCATTGCAAAAGTAATAGCTAAGTTGATATGTTGTAAATTTCAAGGACTAAATGAATTTTTGTGAAACTTCAGAGACCCAAAATGATAATAACTCGAATAAACAAGGAGCCTCTTATTATAATATTTTCTTTCCTTTTTAGAGGTTTTTACATAAATTCGGTTAAAAAAATGTTTACATACAATGTTAAATATTTACACTTTTAATCTATTTATGATTTATGTGCAATTTTATATTTTTAAAATTTAGAGTTTGGTGTTTCTCAAAGAAAAACTTAGAATTAGGTGAGAATAATTATTTTTTGAAGGATTTTGGCTACTGAATTTTTTTTTGTAAGGGTGTAAAATATAATTTCTATTTTAAATACATGCATCGACATGATAGATAAGTGACAGGAATATTGAGTTATCATAGAAAAAATATGATAGCTTATACTAATTCCGTCCCATGTTATCTCACGTTTAAGACTATGGCACATAGACTAAGAACATTAATTAATTAATTTCCTAGAATTCATGATAATTATATCTTACTTTTCTAATACGGCTGTTGTTACTTCATCTCACTCTTAATAATTAAAATTTGATAAAAGAAAACTATATCAATGTTAGCTACAAAGGTATAGTAGGGAAAACAAATTATTAATACTTCACTGTATTTTGTAAAACGTCAAGTAATATAAAACAATTTTTTTTTGCTAAAACGCCAAGTAATATGAGACTGAGGGAGTACCGTTTTGTCACTCTTATTCTAACCATCAAATTAGCCATCATTTCTTACGTTTATTTTAATTTTTGCAAATTAGTATATATATTAGAGCACCGCTATTCGTCCATAAACAAAAGCACAGTGATTCCATGCACCATCGAGATCAAGTGCAAGTGGTTGGTGTGCAGGGTGTATGAGTTGTAAACCTCGGATACTAAGTTTTATTCTACTAATAAAAAGAGAGCTTTGTTTCTTCGCTGGAGAATTCATCCCGAATCTTCCGGAAAGTGACATGGCAAGTTATTAAAGAAAGTGAAAATGAGTGCAAGAATGAGGTCCCGGGTTCAAACCCGAGAAACTAACATTACCCCCACCTCCACTAATATTGCCTATCAAAAAAAAACCTTTTTACGAAGTTCATTATGCAGTAACTAGTTATATTACATCGGGATACATCAATAGACACTCTCGTATAATGTTCAACATTAAACATTTATAATTTTTTTTTCAATATTGGTATTTATAAGTTAATGGTGATTTTCTTAAGGCTTACTCCCTTGTTATGGACAATTCGTGTATTGCTCTGCCAAAGCAAATTTCTTGGTTTCGGCCTCCCCTTGGCTCCGTGGTGGTGAATGTGGATGGCAGTGTCATCACCATTTTGGCTAAGACTGGTTTTGGAGGCTTGGTGCGAGACACAACAGGACTTTCCTTCGTGGTTTCTACGGTACGTATGGTTCATGGTACGAAAATCATTTATGCAATAATTATGGCTCTTCTTAACGGTATCACGCTTTGTTGTGAGAAGGGGTATCGAAATATCCACTGCATTTAGGATTTCACTTCTCGGAGTTAATTATGTCAAAGAAGATGTTTCACATTACCATATGTATAGTAATGAGATACATCTTATCAGAGAATTTTTGCAAATGAATTGGCAATGTGTTATTACTCACAATTATCGCGAAGGAAACCAATGCGTGGATTACCTAGCCAAGATGGGAGAAAACTTAACTAAGAGATTGGTTCTTCTTCAAGAACCTTCACCTGGATTAAACAACTTTCTTTTGGTTGATGCTATATGAGAACAGGTTTCTTAGAGCCTAGTTTTTAGTTGTTTTTGCTCCTTTTTTTGCCTGTAACCAAAAATAACATGCAACTTACAAATTAATGTTAAGTGATCAATGAGGATTAGATCCAACGGAAGAGATTAGTCTCTCACAACATAGAGAACCAAAGTTTGAATCCTTGTGGAGAGAAGTGTCCATATTTAGTGCACAATAATCACTACAACAGATTTGGGGATGAGCAGCGGTTTTTTTTAGCCATGGGCAGTGCTTCTGAGCGCTGCTAAACTTGGCGCTACTGATTCCACTCCCACAATGGGGAGCGTTTAAGAAGCGCTGCCCATTGATAGCCATGGGTAGCGCTCCTGGGAAAAGTGATGCTCATCATGTTAGCGCATTATGGGAATGGGTAGTGCTTTTTAGCGCAAGCGCTGCTCATTCCCAAAAGTCGCTAACACAATGGGTAGCGCTTATAGTCAAAAACGCTACTCATTCCCTTAGCACTTTTTAGGAATCAGTAGCGCTTCCGCATAAAAGCACTGCTCATTCCTGAAAGCGCTAAGGCAATGAGTAGCACTTTGTCCTAAAAGCGCTGCCCATTGTGTAAAAAGTTTTTAAATTTTTTTTTCTGTTTTTGTTTATTTTCCTTTTTACATTTGCAATTTTACTAGTCATATACAGCCAATACAATCCAATCCAATCCATTATGTATACTTAACAACATATATATAAACTAGCTAACAACGAATTATAACTATCCAAATGCACCAATATGTCAACATATATATACCCAACAAGATGGAACCAAAACTGACTAGCTAACAAGTTACATTATCCAATTCATATGTATCCAAAACTAGCTAGCAACTTACGATATGAACCCAAACTAGCTAGCAACTTACAATATGAACCAAAACTAGCTAGCTAACAACTTATATGTATCCAAATAAAACTCTAACAACTTACAATATTACATTCTAACCAAAATAAAATAAAAAAACGGGAGACATAACGGCACCACTCTCCCCTAAACTTGGTAAGCTGCTCATCAGAGTATGTCTTCAACCGACAATCGGGAAAATAATGAAATTATAGAAATAAATAAAATTAGAGTTGAAATGGTTAAATGGAATTAACTATTATTATATCAAAATCAAAAAGAATTCTAAGTAGATACTTGTCTGGGAATAGTCATTTGGTTGGGGGTAATAATTTCCTTCATAAATTTCATTACGTAATACCCACAATCATTGGTATTGGGTTGTTTTGGACACTACAAAATAAAAGATTAGTTAATTGTTAAATTTAATTTAATACATTTTTTTGACAAAATAATGTAATTAAATATATAAGAACATTGATTACAAACTTACAACTATTGGTATCCATTTGGTCTTTGATTGTTCCAATCCCCAATATTCCATCAAACAACTGAACACAATGTCATATAACTATATTATTCAAAAAACATACGTTTATAAGTCAAACTAAGAAATATGCAGATGGATCAAAATGCACACACCTATTAAATATCTCGATAAACTTGGGGTAGTTGTTGAAATGACCATGCAATTAATCAACTTAGTACACCGTATCTTTCTTAGGATTTATTGCAAACAGAATCCAATGTTGCCTACAAAATAAAATTTTGAGTAAGTAATTGACTAGTATTTAAAAAATGTGTGTTATATAAAAATGGATTAAATCTCTCATCGTAAGAGACACGGTGCCAAAAACATGGTATCGACGCTTGTATTTTGAGCTTCTCATAAGCGTTGAGTGATATAATTTGTAACCTCTTTCCTGTTTTGTTCCACAAGCGTCTCATAATTATGCAGATTGGGCGACACATCAGGAAGGTTTGTATTATCCGGACACAAGAACACAAATTTATGTCTGTTCCGAATAGACCAAAATGTCCTCGTACAAGTACCTATAATTAGAGATATATATACAAATTAAATTAACGATATAATAAATTACATATGTACCAGACATATGCTCTAATAGAAGTACTGGCTGCCCATTTCATTTTACATACATCATCGATATCCTGACGTGTGATCGTCAGTGTTTGACCGGAAATCCTAAAAATTTGGTCATCCATCTCTATTTCAAGCGGGGATGCCTCAGGCATCCTGCATTCCGCGTGCATTTCGGCATAACAAATCATATTATAATCATTAATGGAAGAGGCGGAGGGCTGAGACACAATTGGAGAAGGGGAGGGCTGAGTCACTTTTGGAGGAAGGGAGGGCTGAGTCACTTTTGGAGGAGGGGAGGGCTGAGTCACTGTTGGAGGAGGGGAGGACTGAGTCACTTTTCGAGGAGGGGCGGGCTGAGAAACTTGTGTAGAAGGGCCAGACCGAGACAGTTTCTTGCCAGTAGATTTTGCCTTGCCATATATATAAAAAATAATAATTACTTAGTTAGCACACAATATATGACAAAAAATAATAATTAGTTAGTTACAAATATATCGTCACTTACAACGACAAGGTGTGTTGGCCATGCGACAAAGGTACCAACTGCATTTTGCACAATCAATAAATCTATACTGTCAACTGGAACAGGCAATGGTGCATCCCCCACAATTGCACGGTCAACTCTGACTCCAAGATGATCTGGATGTAGGGGTAAATTGTGCATCAAGGGACCCCAATTGTTTACATCTAGAGCCTATTGCAACCATTTGATGTGGGTTTGACATATACAATTCACACGCACACTCATTGTTGTCCTAAATCAATTATAAACAAAAAATAATAAAGACATTATTTGATGTAATATATATGTACCAGAAAGAGAGTTTAATAATTAATTCCTTATTTATTGTCAAAAAAAACAATTAATACCTCCATTGACGGAATGGTGCAGATATCTCGTGCGCTATCTGTGGCAGGGGATGGTACCGCAGGCGAAACCAACCCATATTGCATTTTGAAATGACTAAGTTCAGCCCTTAGATCTTCATACAATACTCGCAACTCTCTACTTTGTTGACAATCATGATGCTCATCATGAGTTTGCTTCTTTGGTCCAAGGTAGTCGGTTGGACAGACGATTGGTAGACATCCACTTTCTATCCATAATTTCCCAATATTTATAATAAAATCCTGATAAGAGAACTTAAACTTATTATAGGTGAAAAACACACAACGTACAAATTTTTTGAAGCTAAGACATTCAACTATTTTCAACTAAAGAAATCAAAGACTTTGATGTCTTCCATACTGCCATTCTTCATATAATAAATACAAGAAAACAACAAAAGTACCTGAACAAGTGGAAGCAACAATGAACTCGAACGAACGAGAACCACGAACTAGAATGAACTCTCGAACCAGGATGAACTCGAACAACAATGGCGAAGCTCTGGCAAAACATGTTGAACCAAGGTCAAACACTCTTTGTTTTGTATGATAACTAATTACAATCTGTTTACTAATGGTTATAGTTGAACCAAAGCACTGGGCATGGACCAAAGCACAGGATATCTTAAAGTGTAGCAGCTCGGAGGAGAAGCTACTCAAGCGTTCAAGACTTATGTGTTATTTTGTTTTCCATAGGACGCGTGTAAGATCCCGTCACTTCAGCTCTATGAATTTTGTAGTTGAGAATTTCTATTTTAAAATAGAACCGTTTTGTTAAAATAGAATTGAGCTAGGCTTGAAATTTTTTTTTCTAAGCATGCTAATAGGTTAGGCACATATAATGAATTGTTGTTTTTTAAAGAAAATAGATTCATGGGTTATTGTTTTAAAAGAACTTGTTTTTGAAGCAAAGAATCGATTCTTGATTTGGTCTTTAAAGCAAGAAATCGATTTCTCTCTTGCTTTTAGAGCTATAAATCGATTTCTCACTTCCTAGTGTAAAGCCAAGAATCGATTTGTGGCTTGATTGTTTTTAAAAAAACTTGTTTTGGAAAGAAAACAATCGATTCATGACTTTGTGTTTTTAAAGTGGAAAATCGATTATTCACTTGTTTTATAAAGCAAACTGTAACATCCCTAATTTTTAAAATTTTCCAATCCGTAGGAAATTCGAATAATCTATATTCCGGGCGTGACGTTAACGCATAGCTCGATGGGGAATGGTCGAGGACAAATTAAAAAGCGGAATCTCCATCGAATTATGGGTTAATGGTGGAATTATAGAGGGTTTTTAAGCTGAAGGGCAATATGGTCTTTTCTCGCCATATTACTCCTTCAGCCCCTAAACAGCTGAACACACCTCTCACATTTGGCATCACTTCAGATTTTTTAAAAAGAAGAAAGAGGTGCAGAAAAGAGAAGAAAAGAAGGAGAAGGTCGAGAGAGAGAGAAGAAGAAGAAGGAAGGAGAAGGATCCACCTCCAAAGCTTGTTGCATGTAAGTGTCCTAGCCTCTCTCATACTCCATTTTCATTCTCCTTTCCATTGAACCTATTTGCTGAAACTGATTCCTCCCCTCTCCCCACCTTGCCATTTTCGAACCTTGAGAGCTCCAAGTGGAAAATAATGGAGTTTTGAACCTTGGTTGTGTTGCATGTTTAGAAGGAGCAAAGTAGAGGAAGATTCAGAACCCACATTGTTGATTGGAAGCTATTTTTGAGGTATTGGTGTTGGTAAATTCGAAATCGGGTTGGGAGGCTGCTGTCTTGAAGCGGTTAAATTCTATTTCGGGGATTGTTCGTTGAATTCGGTTCGGTGACTTCGCTTTTCAACTCAACTCTCGGGATTTCCTCGACTAGGTGAGTTCTACTCAGGGATTAGGGATATTTGAGTATTCTGGACCTTGTTTGTTTTTAGTACCTTGACAAAAATACCGCTTTCGAAACTGTTGAAGAGTCGAAAACTGTTTTTTAGCAATATCGCGTCTTTTTCGGTTTATGAAACTATAAGCGTTCAAAGATGATTTTTGATTGTATTTATGTACTGGATATATTGTCTGGATTGCCTGGGATTTTCTGTATTTCAGGTGGGATATTGAGATTAGGGATGGAATTGGGAACGATCGGAGAAACGGATCGGTAAAATCTGTGCAAGTTATGTAACAGAATAGGACGCACGGATCGTGCGCCCCTGGGCACGGACCGTGCGCCTGCTTCGGTTTGGCAAAATTGCGAAATAATACAGGACGCATGGATCGTGCGCCCCTGGGCACGGACCGTGCGCTCCCTTCGGATTGACTGGATGGTTTTAGGTGCATCACGCACGGGTCGTGCGCCCCTGGGCACGGACCGTGCGTGGGGTTCTGTTACCGGTTTCCGATTTCTCGTTTCGTCGCTCCGATTGATTCCAAACTACTTCTAATCTCCTTCCCAATTATTTGTGACATAATTAACCTAATAAAAACTCCGTTTTGAGCATGTTCAACTTGAGTTTTTGAAAAGAGGTCTTGAAGGTTAATTGAACCGGAAACTTAGACCGCGTGTGAGATAATGTTTTTGGCATAACAAACCGGATCATGGATCCTTCTCGACGCTATGATTATAACGTCGGATGTCTAACTTCGAATTCATCAAAACGGGTTATAGATCGATAATAGATATAGATATCTAAAACTGAAAAGACGGTCCAATGCGGACATGACGTATATTTTATTATATATCGCGTTGGGTGACCACCCGACAAGTAGCATACTAGGAAGGGAAGTCATGAGCCCTTACCCTAGGCCCTGTATACGTTTTGGAGTGGTCAATTCGTGGGTTACCGGGATTAGTGAACTGTTGCACGGCCGGTTTATGATAAGTTAAGAACACGATTCGCCGGGATTAGTGAGCTGTTGCACGGTTGGCGTTTCGCTTGGAAAGCTAGTGATTATAAATTAATCGACTAGGCTTAATAATATAAATGATAGTACTTAAATTACCGAGATTAGTGAACTGTTGCATGGTCGGTAATGGGCTATATTTATGTTGGTAAATAGTTATATATATTTAACTATGCGGTAATCGGTTTTAAAATAAACCGAGTGATAGTGAGGGGGCACGGTAGGACTCACTGAGACAAGTTGTCTCACCCAATCATATTTGTTGTTTTTACAGAGAAGCGGGGCAAGAGGAAGAGTACCCAGCACGGATAGGTGAAGTGCTCTTGGAGATGTCCAGGACGGATAGCCTTGATGTTTATTTCCTATTTTGTTGTCTCTGTATGGTTATATAACTTGTAGTTGTTATGAGTTGTATGAACCCTTATGATTTCTGTTTATTAAGTATTGAACACGGAGTTGTATTCCTTTTGGATCTTGGAATCGTGTATGGAATTAAGACAGCTTAGCCCGAAGTATTATGTTTTAATTCGGAAAAAGTTTGTACGCTCAATACTTAAGCAGGAATTGTGTCCTCTGATTATTGCTATGATTGTGCATTACGGTATATCTACATGTTTGAAATATCGGTGTGTTACATTTTGGTATCAAAGCGGTTCGACCCAGTCGGACTTAGATGTTTAGGATCTCGTATGTCTTCTAAGTCTGATTCTTCTTAGTATGCTATTAGACAATGAGCCTGATCAACTTAATACTTTGTGCATATTTCGCAGAATCATGGCTGGAAGAGGTAGAAGAAAACCACCTGTTGATCCTCATCAAGAATGGACGCAGAATGTCATCGAAACTCAACAAAAGATGATGAATGAAATGATGCTAATGCAACAGCAACAGATGGCTCAAATGGCTCAAATGCAGCAGATGCATTAGATGCCTCAACCACAACCAGCTGAGCCAGTCAATGTACCAACACCCGAGGATCCCAACAGGGCGTATTTTCGGTTTCTGAAGATGAAACCCCCAACCTTCAAAGGAGGATCCGATGCAATGAAAGCCCATTTCTGGGTAGATGCCATGGAAAGGATATTTGTGACTTTGCAATGCAATGAAGAAGAGAAAGTAATTTGTGCTGCTAATGCTCTGGATGAAGATGCTCATACCTGGTGGACTAATGCACGCAGGATGCTTCAAACCCAAGGAACACCTCTTAACTGGGTTAACTTTAAGGAGTTGTTCCTAGGTCATTATTTTCTGGATACTGAAAGACTTGCTAAGCAGATGGAGTTCGTCAGTCTGAAACAGGGAGATATGTCGGTTGGTGAGTATGCCGCCAAGTTTCAAAGGCTATCTCAGTTTTATGAATTGGGGACTCATGCTCCCGATGACAAATGGAAAATGGTTATGTTCAAGCAAGGCTTTCGAGGCGATGTGAATCAAGGTCTCAGTTCTTATTCCATGACTACTTATCCTACTTTGGTTCAACAAGCTCATTCAGCTGAAAGTGATCTTAAGAGAATGTACGCCGAGAAAGGATTTTTGGAAGGAAAAACGAAAGAGTAACGAATCAACTTCCTCAAACCCCAGAAGAAAGGGAAACTATGAGAAGGGAAAGCAGGTTCAAATGACCGATTCTTCCAAACCTAGCAAGTGTAATCACTGCAAGAAATATCACAGAGGTAGATGTCAAGCGGCACCAGATCAATGTTACTTTTGTAAGGAAGAGGGTCACTATGCTAATAACTGCCCAGCGAGAAAGGCTTTCTTGGAGTCTCCTGATGCTCCTAGACAAGCCCGAGTCAACACTTTGGACGCTCAAACCATCACACCAGCTGATAATCTCATTAGGGGTACTGGTTCTCTCTTTAATCAAACTGTTAATATTTTGTATGATTCTGGTGCTACTCACTGTTTTATCTCCGAAGCATGTACTGAACGGTTAGGATTAGAAGTATCTCCTATATCTGAACCAATCACAATTCGTACTGCTGCAAGGGGTCGTGTTCGAACCCAGTCGTTATGTCTGAACTGTCTACTTACCATAGGAAGCAGGGATTTTGTTGTTGACTTTATCTGTTTGCCTATGAGGGGGATGGAGATTGTTTTGGGAATGAATTGGATGACTTCCAATCACGTTACTATTGACTGCTTCGATCGTGCAATTAATTTTCCTTCTGAAGAAGTGGAACAGGCACCGCCTGCAACTGATGGTGTCATTTCCTTCTCGTCAGCCAGCCAGTCTCTATTCCAAGGTGCGGAAGCTTTTGTTGTTATTTTATCTGCATCAACTGAAGATGATTTGGATTTATCGTCTGTTCAAGTTGTTAATGAATTCTTAGATGTTTTTCCCGAGGAAGTCTCCTCTTTGCCTCCGGAACGAGAGGTAGAATTCTCTATAGACTTGGCGCCTGGTGCAGGGCCGATATCCATAGCACCTTATAGGATGTCTCCTCTCGAACTGAAGGAATTGAAGTCCCAACTTGAGGAATTAATTTCCAAGAAGTTTATTCGACCGAGTGCTTCCCCCTGGGGTGCTCCGGTATTGCTAGTCAAGAAGAAGGACGAAAGCATGAGGTTATGCATCGACTATCGTCAGCTCAACAAGATAACTATCAAGAACAAGTATCCATTACCAAGGATAGATGATCTACTTGACCAACTTCGAGGTGCTAAATTTTTCTCCAAAATTGATCTAAGATCAGGGTACCATCAAATTAGGGTAAGGGCCTTAGACATTCCGAAGACTGTTTTCGTACGAGGTACGGACACTACGAGTTTGTGGTGATGCCCTTCGGATTGACTAACGCTCCGGCCGTATTCATGGATTACATGAATAGAGTATTTCATTCCTACCTAGATCAGTTTGTGGTCGTCTTTATTGATGATATCTTGGTTTACTCAAAGTCAGTTAAGGAGCATGCCCAACATCTCCGCTTTGTCCTAGGAGTACTCTGAGAGAAGAAACTTTATGCCAAACCGTCGAAGTGTGACTTTTGGATGTCCGGAGTGAAGTTCTTGGGTCATGTGATTTCCCAGGAGGGGGTTGCAGTTGATCCTAGCAAGGTGGAAGCAGTGTTGAATTGGGAACGACCAACGTCAGTGACTGAGATCAGAAGCTTTCTGGGTTTAGCTGGTTACTATAGAAGATTCATTGAAGGTTTTTCACAATTGGTACTTCCGCTTACTCGATTGACTCGCAAGGGTCAACCGTTTACTTGGGTTGCCGATTGTGAAGAGTGTTTTCTTGGATTGAAAGAAAAGTTAATTTCTGCTCCGATCCTAATTCTTCTGGATCCGTCATTGGGATTTCAGATTTACAGTGATGCCTCCGGAAAGGGTTTAGGATGTGTTCTTATGCAAGATCAGCATGTGGTGGCCTATGCATCTAGGCAATTGAAGACTCATGAGCGGAATTACCCAACTCATGATTTGGAATTAGCAGCTATCGTGTTTGCACTAAAGATTTGGAGACATTATCTTTATGGTTCTCGTTTCGAAGTTTTTAGTGATCACAAGAGCTTGAAGTATCTGTTTGACCAGAAAGAGTTGAATAATAGGCAAAGAAGATGGACTGAATTTTTGAAGGACTACGACTTCGAATTGAAATATCACCCTGGGAAAGCCAATGTGGTAGCAGATGCTCTGAGCAGGAAATCTATCCACACAGCAAGGTTAATGGTTCACGAGATGGCATTGTTAGAGTCGTTCAGAGACTTGAAACTCAGGGTAGCAAGAAAGAAAGACCGTATAGTATTGCGGCATATTTAGATAGCCAGTGTGTTAAGGGAACAAATCCGAGTAGCTCAAGAAGCTGATGTGAAGTTACAGTCTCGGAGGGGATCGCCAGACTTTACTGAGGATAGTGACGGCATGATTTGCTTTAATGGGAGGATTTGTGTTCCCGATGATGATGATATCAAAAGGCAAGTATTGGAAGAAGCTCATAGGGGTCAATACTCTGTACATCCAGGATCCACCAAGATGTACCGAGACTTGAAGTTAATGTATTGGTGGCCTGGGATGAAGGCCGAGGTTGCAGAATTTGTTTCTCGGTGCTTAACTTGTCAGAAGGTTAAGGCGGAACACTGAAGACCGGGCGGTCAGTTACAACCGCTGAATGTGCCAGTTTGGAAATGGGAAGATATTTCCATGGACTTCATCATGGGTTTCCCGAGGTCACAAGCCGGCAATGATTCTATTTGGGTAGTAGTAGACCGATTGACTAAATCCGCTCACTTTATTCCCGTTCGCTCGACTTATAAAGTTTCCAAGTTAGCAGATGAATATGTGAAGAACATTATCAGACTGCATGGGGTTCCAACGAGTATCGTGTCAGACCGAGATCCCAAGTTCACCTCTAGATTTTGGAAAGCATTGAATGAAGCTATGGGGACGAGAGTGCTCATTAGCACTGCATATCATCCTCAGACCGATGGTCAGACTGAGAGGACAATACAGACCCTTGAAGACATGATGCGGGCATGCGTACTTGATAACGGGTCGAAATGGGAAGACCATCTTCCATTGGTGGAATTCGCCTACAACAACAGTTACCACTCCAGTATTGGAATGGCACCATTTGAAGCACTTTATGGTAGGAAGTGTAGAACTCCGTTGTGTTGGTGGGATATTGGTGAAGATAGGTTTTTGGGACCCGATATGGTTCGCGAGACTACTGAGAAGATCAAGTTAATTCGAGAAAGGATGAAGTTTGCTCAGAGTCGGCAAAAGAGCTACGCTGACAACCGAAGGAGGCCGTTGGAATTTAATGTTGGTGATCATGTGTTCTTGAAAGTTTCTCCAACCATAGGCACCGGGAGAGCTTTGCGAGCGAAGAAGCTCAGTCCTCGATACGTTGGACCTTTCCAAATCATCGAGCGGATTGGGCCAGTTGCCTATCGTCTCGCATTGTCTCCGGCCCTATCAAATCTCCATGATGTGTTCCACGTGTCTCAGTTGAGGAAGTATGTTCCCGATCTGCATCAACCGTTGAGGGTTGATACGATTGACCTCCGACCGGATTTGTCATTTCAACCTTATCCTAGCCATATCTTGGAGCGTGGTATGAAGACTCTGCGTTCAAGGACTATTCCGATTGTCAAAGTAGTCTGGGATGGCTTTTCAGCCGAAGAGGCTACCTGGGAATTGGAAGAAGGCATGCGGACTCGATATCCATATCTCTTCCATTAAGGTACGTCTTGTCAATTTTGAGGACAAAATTTTTAAAAGTTGGGGTGATTGTAACATCCCTAAGTTTTAAAATTTTCCAATCCGTAGGAAATTCGAATAATCTATATTCCAGGCGTGACGTTAACGTATAGCTCGATGGGGAATGGTCGAGGACAAATTAAAAAGCGGAATCTCCATCGAATTATGGGTTAATGGTGGAATTATATAAGGATTTTAAGCTGAAGGGCAATATGGTCTTTTCTCGCTATAATACACCTTCAGCCCCTAAACAGCTGAACACACCTCTCACATTTGGCATCACTTCAGATTTTTTAAAAAGAAGAAAGAGGTGCAGAAAACAGATGAAAAGAAGGAGAAGGTCGAGAGAGAGAAGAAGAAGGAAGGAGAAGGATCCACCTCAAAAGCTTGTTGCATGTAAGTGTCCTAGCCTCTCTCCTACTCCATTTTCATTCTCCTTTCCAATGAACCTATTTGCTGAAACTGATTCCTCCCCTCTCCCCACCTTGCCATTTTCGAACCTTGAGAGCTCCAAGTGGAAAATAATGGAGTTTTGAACCTTGGTTGTGTTGCATGTTTAGTAGGAGCAAAGTAGAGGAAGATTCAGAACCCACATTTTTGATTGGAAGCTATCTTTGAGGTATTGGTGTTGGTAAATTTGAAATCGGGGTGGGAGGCTGCTGTCTTGAAGCGGTTAAATTCTATTTCGGGGATTGTTCGTTGAATTCGGTTCGGTGACTTCGCTTTTCAACTCAACTCTCGGGATTTCGTCAACTAGGTGAGTTCTACTCACGGATTAGGGATATTTGAGTATTCTGGACCTTGTTCGTTTTCAGTACCTTGACAAAAATACCGCTTTCGAAGTTGTTGAAGAGTCGAAAACTATTTTTGAGCAATATCGCGTCTTTTTCGGTTTATGAAACTATAAGCGTTCAAAGATGATTTTTTATTGTATTTATGTACTGGATATATTGTCTGGATTGCCTGGGATTTTCTGTATTTCAGGTGGGATTGAGATTAGGGATCGAATTGGGAACGATCGGAGAAACGGATCGGTAAAATCTGTGCAAGTTCTGTAACAGAACAGGACGCACGGATTGTGCGCCCCTGGGCACGGACCGTGCGCTTGCTTCGGTTTGGCAAAATTGCGAAATAATACAGGACGCACGGATCGTGCGCCCCTGGGCATGGACCGTGCGCTCCCTTCGGATTGACTGGATGGTTTTAGGTGCATCACGCACGGGTCGTGCGCCCCTGGGCACGGACCGTGCGTGGGGTTCTGTTACCGGCTTCCGATTTCTCGTTTCGTCGCTCCGATTGATTCCAAACTACTTCTAATCTCCTTCTCGATTGTTTGTGACATAATTAACCTAATAAAAACTCCGTTTTAAGCATGTTCAACTTGAGTTTTTGAAAAGAGGTCTTGAAGGTTAATTGAACCGAAAACCGAAAACTTAGACCGCGTGTGAGATAATGTTTTTGGCATAACAAACCGGATCGTGGATCCTTCTCGACTCTATGATTATAACGCCGGATGTCTAACATCGAATTCATCAAAACGGGTTATAGATCGATAATAGATATAGATATCTAAAACTGAAAAGACGGTCCAATGCAGACATGATGTATATTTTATTATATATCGCGTTGGGTGACGACCCGACAAGTAGCATACTAGGAAGGGAAGTCATGAGCCCTTACCCTAGGCCCTGTATATGTTTTGGCGTGGTCAATTCGTGGGTTACCGGGATTAGTGATCTGTTGCACGGCCGGTTTATGCTAAGTTAAGAACACGATTCGCCGGGATTAGTGAGCTGTTGCACGGTCGGCGTTTCGCTTGGAAAGCTAGTGATTATAAATTAATCGACTAGGCTTAATAATATAAATTATAGTACTTAAATTACCGAGATTAGTGAACTGTTGCACGGTCGGTAATGGGCTATATTTATGTTGGTAAATAGTTATATATATTTAACTATGCAGTAATCGGTTTTAAAATAAACCGAGTGATAGTGAGGGGGTACGGTATGACTCACTGAGACAAGTTGTCTCACCCAATCATATTTGTTGTTTTTACAGAGAAGCAGGGTAAGAGGAAGAGTACCCGGCACGGATAGGTGAAGTGCTCTTGGAGATGTCCAGGACGGATAGCCCTGATGTTTATTTCCTATTTTGTTGTCTCTGTATGGTTATATAACTTGTAGTTGTTATGAGTTGTATGAACCCTTATGATTTCTGTTTATTAAGTATTGAACACGGATTTGTATTCCTTTTGGATCTTGGATTCATGTATGGAATTAAGACAGCTTAGTCCGAAGTATTATGTTTTAATTCGGAAAAAGTTTGTACGCTCAACACTTAAGCAGGAATTGTGTCCTGTGATTATTGCTATGATTGTGCATTACGGTATATCTACATGTTAGAAATATCGGGGTGTTACACAAACAATCAATTTTGGACTTGATTCCTCAAGCTCAAAATCGATTATGAGCTTGATTGTGGGAAGCACAAAATCGATTATCCACTTGATTTTTAAAAGGTCTCATTTTTCCTAAAGCACATAATCGATCATAACCTTATTTGTTTTAAAGCTCAAAATCGATTATGATCCTATTTTGTTTAAGTACAAAATCGATTTTTGCACTTAGTTTTAGAAGCAATCAATCGATCATTCTCTTATGAAGTTGTTCTCTTTTTAAAAGCAAAAAATCGATTGTCATACTAAGTGGTTTTAAGCAAACAATCGATTTTTCACTTGTTAGAATTGTCCCAACGGTCATATTTTTTACGAAGTCTATAAATAGGGACCTAGGGCTTCACAGAAAAGTAAAAACCAAGAATTCACAGAGAAAACCAACCTACGAATCACAAAGCAGAACGCGAACTCTCATCGTCACACCTGTTCTTCACGTTCTTCATCATTGGTTAGGTTGGGAATCACACTAATACAAATCTCTCATCTCTCTCAACTACATCATTGTCATATGCTTGAGTGATTGGATCCTAGTTCTCAGTTGTAAACATCTATATTTGATTGTTGTGAAATCCTGAGAGTTGTCTTGGGTAATTCAATCAGGGAGATTGAATTGTAGTGAAATCCTTAGCGGGGAGCTTGGGTTCTCAATTTGGGAAAATTGAGATTGGTGTGATAGCTCTAGGGAATTTGCTTGCTTTTAAGACGTTGAAGAAGTTCTTCTCTTATAGTGGTTATTATCAAGTCTGAAGATTGCAAAGCCGGAGGCCGAGGACGTAAGCTTTTTATCCCGAACCTCGTAAAAATCACGGTGTACTTCTTTCCCTTATCTTTACATTGCATTTTCCTTATAATTGTTAATTGTTATCGCATTTGATATTTTTGTGCTTAGTGGTGGGTGGAAAACATGTGCAAGTATACACAGTCCATAACAAGTAATACAGTGTTTAGAACAGGTCGAACCCACAGGGATTGATGAACTCTTTCAAAAGTCAATATTATGTAATTTAGAGGAAAGTAACCAATTTAACAAGATAGTTGATGATGGTGAGTATCACAAGTAAGTTAGAATAAAGCAAGGTGTAAGTAGTTGTAATGCAATAGAGAAAAGCTAGTTGGAATGTCTTCCCCAAGTAATTTACTTATAAGTGTTTAATGTAGTTATGATGCAGTTGCACTGAATGCTGTTGCATTAGTTGTGTGCCTTTCAGTCACTTTTCTTCAGAGTTTCATTACAAGCTTCCTATGTCTAGGCTTGCTAAATAAGTTCACTCTTGTCTTTTAAAGTACCCACAGTATCACCCTATGGACTATACTATCCTATGTCTAGGACTTAGTATGGTTTTCACAAAGTTTCCTTTATGTAAAACACTCACCCATATTAGTTCTTGAGTTCTTAATTGTAAACCATGTCTGCTTTTACAAATCTACTTATTCTGAGTGATCAACCTCACAATAAGTGTTGAAAGTATTATCAAGCAAGAACTAACGTGCACACATCATATACTAGTATTAAACTTACTTAAAAGCTCATTAAATGGTTAGAACATTCCAACTAAGAGAGGTTTAGCTCAACATAGATATTGCAAGGCAAATATAAACAGAATAGAACATGTTTATATAATTGAAATCACAAAAGAGAAACAACAAGATAGAAGTTACACAAGTTGTAACTCTTAGCATGAATCCTCCTAGCAATGTAGTTGTATTAGCTCCTTAGCACTTTGATAAAACTATGAAATTGAGGTAAGGAGGATTTGTCACTTCCTTCCTTTCCTTCTTACAAAATAGAAACTAACTATGTATATTGAAATTTAAATCTAACTTATGGATTGTGATCTATCTTCAAGTGAAGGAGTGAGGTCTTTATATAGTCTTCAAGAGAGGTGCTTCCTTCCTTCATGTTGAAGTAACTTTGATGGCTGTATTCATGGTTACTTTACAGCAGTTGATTCCCATGTGAAGTCTTCAATCAAGTGTATAGGGAGGTCAAATGAGATAACAACATGTGTCCCTACGTTGATGACTCCTCAAAGCTATGTGGGAATTGTAGGCAACGAAATCTGAAGTGTTCTTGCTTTAGGGGACCAAGAATGAGGTCATCAAATGCAAGTGGATGGCAAGTGGATGTGCAAGTGGATGGCTCCAACCTTCAGGTAATGCAGTTGCAGTGCAGTAGCATTGTGCTGAGCCAGCGCAGTTGTAAGTGCAGAATCAATGCAGGAGCATCCAATGCAGGAGCATCTAGACTGCACTGAACAAAATAATCAAACATACCACAATATATCTAAAATGGCCTATTATCAACTATAACCATGTCAAACACTCAAGTTATCACATATTACATAAAATACTATATAAACTCTTTATCTTTGCTTGAAAGAGAGCAATGTACTAAGTTTAAACATATGAATAACTCTATATAAAATAGAGTTATCACACCCCCAAACTTAAACCATTGCTTGTCCTCAAGTAATGACAAAGACAAACTAACTAATACTATAGTTTCTAGAAGATAAATCAGCTTGATATTTGGATTTTCATGAGGTTCTCTCTATGAACTACTTTGCTTATCAATTTTTCTTGTGCCTTTATTTCTTTTCAAACTTCCAGAATTGTTTACACTTTTTGTGTGTGTGTGAACCCACTGAGTTGAGATTGGTTCCAAGACTAAGTGAAAACTTCCTCCTAGCCTTTGAAAATATTGGTTTATCTTTGGTCACACCAAAATATATTTTTTTCAAAAGAAAGGTTAGACTCACAAAATCCTCAAGTATTGGGGAGTTTTACAACCAAGGACTTGATTGAATTTTTCAAAGCTTTTTGAGTTAATGCACTATTTTTCTTGTGTTGGTGGTTTCTTTAATGCAGATGCATTACTTCTTTGAAGTGCTTTTTGCTTTGATGTTTTTCTGCATTTATTTTCTGCAGTGCAGTTGCATTGCTTCTACACTGTGCTATTTTTTTGTAGCCTATATTGCCTTCCTCACTGTCCTCCAGATACATTTATTCCTGCATGGCACAGGTGCAACTTTTCACTGACCTCCAGATGCATTCATGCACTTTGGCACATGTACAATTTTTGAACTATCCTCCAGATGCATTTATTCATGCATGGCACAGGTCTTTGATCTCCAGATGCAATCATGCCCTTAGGCACAGGTATAGCTCAATCTGATTCAGGTCAATATGGCTTTTGATCTTTGATCTTTTCACCACTCTTTTTGTATCTTTTTGCATTTTTGTTTGCTCTCACTTTTCAAATTCACCCTTGGTTTTCATAAAAACACCCCCAAACTTAATTCTTTAAGCTATTCCAACTTTTTAATCAAAATTTGTTTTGACCTTAGCTCACCAAAATTTTCTCTTGCATCAGATTGCTCTTTAAATAGCAAGGTTCTTTTCACAAACTCAGTTTTTAGGTATTTTGGAAGAAAATAATTCTGATTATTTTTGTGAGAAATAAGGCTTCTTTTTCTTTTCTTGCTTTTCAAAAATCCATTCATAGGTGCACCATATCTTTGTAAGATATTTTCAAACTGATCATCTACTAAAATGTTCTTAACAATTTATAGTATTCCTCATACTTGTCCCTATTTTCCAATGAAAATGTATCTTTGGAAAATTAGTTTCATGTATTTGGATACTACTTTGTTAAGTACATCTAATATATTTATACAAAAATATTTACTAAAAACCATACATTTGCTAAAACATAACATTCATAACATACTTAATATGATAAGTTCTCCCCCCAAACTTAAGGGGTAGCAGTGTCGTCACTGCTAGAAGTTCACAAAATACTTGGAAATATTTGTTCAAAATATGGGGAGAGGGATTTAAAAGACAACCAGGGAAGAGTTAGTAGTAAGATAACATCCAAAATATAGTAGTTAAATTGCAAAAAGCATGTAACAGATACTCATTTCTTTGCTCCACTCCTTGTCCTTGCACTCTGCCTGGTAGGAGGAGTGTTCTTCACTTTCTGCTTCTTTTCCTTTGGCTTTGAGATTGGAGTTACTTCTACTGGTGTAGATGCACCTGATTCCACTGGTGGTGATGCAGGACTTGATGCAGTAGCATCAGTTGGGATTGCCTCAGAGATCTTTCTCTTTGGTGCCTTGACTGCTGGTTGTTTGAAGAATTGTTGTGTATTTCCCAGTTCTTCTCTCTTTCCCTGAGCTATTTGTTCCAGAACTAGTTGCATAGCAGCCTCATCATGTTGTGGTTTCATTGCTGCTTTCTGTTGAGATGCAGAAGCATCTGATGCAGGTGCATCACTCTGCATTTCAACTGCTTCTGTGACAACTTCAGCTTCTTCCTCCTGTACTGCCTCTGGTTCTGCTTCTTCAGTTGGATCTTCATCAGTATCCTGCACATTTTCATGCTCAAAGAGATTTATACTGGTTCGGCCAAACCACAGGCCTACGTCCAGTCCCCGAGGAATGCTCCAAGGGATTTCAACTAATCACTAGCTTTTAAAACAGGTTCAGCTAGAAACCTTTACAACAGAACAGGTTACAATACCGGGATATTACCTCCCTATGAAAAACACCTTGAAAAACCCTAGAGATATAACCTCTCTAGAAAACCCTGGGATCTCACCCAACCAAGAGATATCACCTCTCTTGATTATCTTGGGATCACACCCAAAAATAAAGAAAACAAAGATTTGATGACACACTCAAAAGTGTAGATAAAAAACAAGTTGAAGCTCAAGTGATACAAATCAATCTATATGAAATATAAAGCTCTCAAGAATATAAAATATTAGCAAGTGAAAGAGTAATATGAGAGTGAAGAGAATAGTGTGAAATGCGTATGAATATGGTGTTTAAAGAGTGGAGAATGAGATCCTATTTATAGGCTTAGGAGAGATCTAGATTTGGAGCTATGAGATAATCGATTATGTGATGGATGCTTTGGAGATGATAATCGATTAGGGGCCTTCCTTAATTGGTATTATTCGATTATGAGCTATGTTAAAAATATGGCATAATCGATTAGGTGCTTCCTTAGATCTTACTAATCGATTATGTGCTTCAATGAAACAAGGAGGTAATCGATTATTGGCTTCACAAAATTCATGGATAATTTCCTTATTTAGATGAGTAATCGATTATGACCTGTAAGGAAAGGAGTGGAATAATCGATTATGCTCCTGACTGAAAGGAGTGGAATAATCGATTATGTGCTCGAATGTATTGGCTATGATAATCGATTATGTGCTTCCTTAAATGGATGATGTAATCGATTGTTTACTTTCCTGAAAGTATGGATACCTTCCTTAAATTGTAATAATCGATTATGTGCTTCAAAAGGGAAAGGGAATAATCGATTATGAAGATGTTTTCATAGAGAGTGTAATCGATTATTTGCTTGAAGGAAGGATATGATGTAATCGATTGAGTGCCTTCCTAAAAACATGGATAAAACTTCCGTATTCATCAAGAATAGATTATATGCATGCTAAAATCGATTTTATGCTTTCTAAAAAATTATTTTCATATCACATGTGCTTATCCTATTTAATCTTGCATGCATGAGGTTTATTGAAAAATATTTTCATGCAAAAATATTTTTATGCAATATGTTGTGAGTGTGTGATATATTTTATTTTAGAGAGCTTTATTTTCATTTACAAAAACCCTAATACACACACAACAATAAAATAAATCTTGGCTTTGAGCTTGTTTGCATTTTTCCGCTTTTTGCAGTCTTGACCTTTTTGCCCTTCTTTTGTCAATCATCAAAACCACATTATTCCTGTCAAGGCATATATTCACAAATATTGCCTAATTCATTAGACAAATATTGGAAAACAAGCTGCAGCCAATCATGTTGTTCATTCTGAAATTTCCACACTGCAGCTTGCTTTTGCATGGAATGCTCTTGCATTGCAGGCATAGGCACTGATTCTTTCACTTTTCTTATTCTCTCCTTCATCTCAGCATTCAAATTAGTAGGGGGAAATTTTCTTTGTTCATTAGCAGCAATAGGAACACCTTCTTTCATGCATAATTCAATTATGAGACAAGGGAAAAACAGAAATCCCTTTGTTTTAGTTGTGCATGTATAGATTTCCCTTGCAATCAATCTACCTATGTCAACATTTTCCTCAGAGAGATTTGTATCTAGTAAGATCAATCTCTCTTTGGTCATGGCATATGTGTGTGAAGTAGGTAAAATTGATGTTGTAATGAACAAATGCCAATTTCCTAGAGCATCTATCAAATAGGTACTTCTTAGCTTAACTTCATTTGGTGTAAATCTTTCCAAAACAGAATCAGGTGTGGCAATTCTACCTCTAATCTCTTCCATTTCTTTCTTATTAGCCTTCCCTACTTTCTTCTCAAATTCAAGTCCATTGTATTTCAATAGATAATGTTCATTTATTTTCTTAGGATGAAAATGAACTATCTTACCTCTAACCTTAGAAGTGTAGCTTTTCTCTGGTCCTTCTCCTTCAGAAAGTCCAGCATAGAATTCTCTCACTAGCTCTTCAATGTATCCTCCTCGTGGCAACACAAAGTGATCCCAGTGAAGATTGGCCACTGTTGCCATGAATGATGGACTTGCTTTCTTCAAATCATATCCCATTTCTGGTAACAACCGCATTTTCCATAGATGAGCTTTCTCTTCACTGATCAATGCTGGTGCATTGGTCTTGCCTTTCTTGCCCTTTTGGGATGATGATGATGCATGTTTGCCTAATGACTTTGATGCAGATTGCTTCTTCACCATTGCGTTTGCTGGATATGGAACTGATGTGTGTAACTGTTTGATTGGAGTGGGAGGTTTCAGATTGAGTGGAAGGGATAACGGAAATGATTTTAGGGTTTTTTTAGTGAGGAGTTAAGAGAAGTTTTGATTTGATTTGAGGTAGTAGTCGTTAGGTAAGGTCGTGGTGGACATGCGTACAGCCACGTGTCTTCCTTGGTTACTCAACACTTCATTTAATTTCTAACTTTGCTTTTGATGAGTTGTCATTCACACTTGATCAATTTCTTCAAACTTTTGAACTTGGGTACAGGGCACATTTTTTCTTCAATGCATATGTAATGCAGTAGCATTGCAATGCAGCTGCATCAGTTTCCTGTTTTTCCTACAAAACACTTAAAACATTAAATTTAACAAAAGTAAGGAAAAATGATGGGTTGCCTCCCATTAAGCGCTTGTTTTAAGAGTCTTTTCAGCCTGACTACCTCTTTCTTTTAGAGATTTTTCAAATGAGTGGTGACCTTATCTCTCACCACATGTTCACCATAGTACATTTTGATTCTTTGGCCATTTACCTTGAAGATGGTGTTTGAGGTTTCATCTAACAAGTCAACTGCTCCATGAGGATAAATTTTAACCAATGTGAATGGTCCTGACCACCTTGATCTAAGCTTTCCAGGGAAAAGCTTCAATCTAGAATTGTATAGCAGAACTAGTCCTCCCTCTTTTAAGTCTCTCTTTTGAATTCTTTTGTCATGCCATGCCTTTGTTTTGGTTTTGTAGATTTCAGCATTTTCATAAGAGAATTGCCTAATCTCTTCTAACTCATTAAGCTCTAGCATTCTTTGTGTACCTGCTTTGTCTAAGTTAAATTTGAGCTTCTTGATAGCCCAATAAGACTTATTTTCTAACTCCACGGGTAGATGGCATGCCTTTCCATAGACTATTCTATAAGGAGACATTCCTAAGGGTGTTTTGAATGTTGTTCTATAAGCCCATAAAGCTTCATCCAAATGTAAAGACCAATCTTTCCTATTTGGACTTACCATTTTTTCTAGCACTCTTTTGATTTCTCTATTTGAGATTTCTGCTTGCCCACTTGTTTGAGGGTGGTAGGCTGTAGCAATTTTATGCTTAACTCCATACTTAGCTAGAAGGTTTTCAATGATCTTATTACAGAAGTGTGAACCTTCATCATTAATTATAGCTCTAGGAGTACCAAATCTAGTAAATATATTTCTTTGAAGAAATTTACTTACTGATTTTGCATTATTATTTGGTAATGCTACTGCCTCTACCCATTTGGACACATAATCAACAGCTACTAAAATATATAAATTGCCAAAAGAAGGTGGAAAAGGTCCCATAAAATCCATTCCCCATACATCAAATAATTCAATTTCTAAAATATTGGTTCTTGGCATTTCATGTTTATCAAAGATATTTCCTGCCCTTTCACATTTATCACATTTCTTTATCATAAAATATGCATCTTTAAACAAAGTAGGCCAAAAATAACCAGACTGTAATACCTTAGCTGCTGTTCTTGTGCTTCCAAAGTGGCCACCATATGGTGCAGCATGGCAATGCAGAAGCACTGCTTGTTGTTCCTCCTCAGGAACACATTTCCTCATTAATTTATCAGGACACATCTTGTAAAGAAATGGATCATCCCAATAGTATTTTTTTACTATGTGGAAGAATATTCTCCTTTGTTGATATGTCATATTCACTGGTGTCACTTTACTTGCAAGGAAATTTACAATATCAGCATACCATGGTGCAGATGCATTTGATGCTCCTGCATTGCTTGTAGCATATGCAGTTGCACTGTGTGCATTGACTGTGATTGCCAATAATTTCTCATCTGGAAAATTCTCCTTGATTTCTCCTTCTAGTGATTCACCTTCAAGCCTTGACAAATGGTCTGCTACTTGGTTTTCTACTCCTTTCTTGTCTCTAATTTCAAGATCAAACTCTTGTAGGAGTAGAATCCATCTTATCAGCCTTGGCTTTGCATCTTTCTTTGAAATCAAATACTTAATGGCAGAATGATCAGTATAAACAATTACTTTAGTGCCAACTAAGTATGATCTAAATTTTTCAAATGCAAATACTACAGCTAATAATTCCTTTTATGTGACTGTGTAATTTACTTGAGCTTCAATTAATGTCTTGCTAGCATAATAAATAGAAAGAAAAACCTTGTCATACCTTTGCCCTAGGACTGCTCCTACTGCAAAGTCACTAGCATCACACATTAATTCAAAAGGCCTGCTCCAGTCAGGTGTTACTATCACTGGTGCTGTTACTAAAGCTTTTTTAAGCTTTTCAAAAGTATCCAAACAATATTCATCAAAGTTAAATGGTACATCATGTTGTAAAAGCATACATAATGGCTTTGAAATTTTTGAAAAGTCTTTGATAAACCTTCTATAAAAACCAGTGTGGCCTAAAAAGCTCCTGATACCTTTAACTGTTGTTGGTGGGGGTAATTTCTCAATTACCTCAATTTTTACTTTGTCTACCTCTAGACCCTCAATTTTTACTTTGTCTACCTCTAGACCTTTCTTTGAAATTCCGTGTCCTAACACAGTGCCCTCTTGCACCATGAAATGGCACTTTTCCCAGTTTAACACTTGATTTGTATTCTCACATCTTTTGAGAATTTGTTCCAAGTTTGATAAACAATCTTGGAATGTTTCTCCAAAGACAGAGAAATCATCCATAAACACTTCCATTGATTGCTCAATGAAATCTGAGAATATTGACATCATGCATCTTTGGAAAGTTGCAGGTGCATTACATAATCCAAATGGCATCCTTCTAAAGGCAAAGGCTCCATAAGGGCATGTAAAAGTGGTTTTATCTTGATCTTTAGGGTCAATGGTTATCTGATTGTATCCTGAATAGCCATCTAGAAAACAATAAAACTCTTTTCCTACTAATCTATCTAGCATTTGGTCTATGAATGGTAAAGGAAAGTGCTCCTTTTTGGTAGCTTTATTGAGTCTTCTGTAATCCATGCATATCCTCCAACCTGTTACAGTTCTAGTAGGTATCAATTCATTATTTTCATTGGCCATTACTGTCACACCCCCTTTCTTTGGTACACATTGGACAGGGCTTACCCATGCACTGTCTGATATTGGGTATATGATGCCAGCATCTAGCCATTTAATGATTTCCTTTTTTACAACCTCCTTCAAGATAGGATTTAGTCTTCTTTGGCTTTCTATACTATTCTTAGAATTTTCTTCTAAGATGATTCTATGCATACACACAGAAGGACTAATTCCCTTGATATCTGTCATTTGCCAGCCTATTGCTTCGGTATGATTCTATGCATACTTAAGATGTTTAGGCAATTCCTTCAATTCTAGCTTGGGAGGTTTTTCTATGGAGGGTAAATTTTCTTTGAGGGTTGGATCCTCAAGATTGAGAGGTTCATAAGTTCTGGCCCAGACTTCCTTACAAGAGTTTCCTATTGGCAGGTTTTCTTTTTCTGGTAATTCCTCATCTAGTAATGCAGGTGCATCAAGTGCATCTGCATCAGCCAAATGATCATACTGTTTGTAAAACTGTTTCTCTACCAGTTTATCTAGAGAAAAAATGGATGAGCATTCTTCTGTATCCTCTGTGGGATACTTCATAGCACTCATCACATTGAATTTTATCTCTTGATCATTCACTCTCATTGTAAGTTCACCTCTCTGCACATCTATTAAGGTTTTGCCAGTTGCTAGAAATGGTCTTCCTAGGATAATAGGTACATCCTTATCTGCTTCAAAGTCAAGAATGACAAAATCTGCAGGGAACACAAATTTGTCTACTTTAACTAAGATGTCTTCTATTATACCTTCAGGATAGGCTATTGACCTATCTGCTAATTGAAGTATCACAGTGGTTGGTCTTACAATTCCAATTCCAAACTGGTTGAAAATAGATTTAGGCATTAAGTTAGTACTTGCCCCTAAATCACATAAAGCTTTACCAGTATAAGAGGTTCCAATGGAAAATGGAATGGTAAATCTTCCTGGATCCTTCAATTTCCTAGGAATTTTACTTTGCATGATCTGACTACATTCTTTAGTCATGGAAACTGTCTCAAATTCCCCAAATCTTTTTCTTTTGGTAAGCACGTCTTTCATGAATTTTGCATAGTTTGGCATTTGTTGAAGTGCTTCTACTAAGGGAACATTTATGTGCAACTTTTTTAGTACCTCTAAGAATTTGCTAAATTGTTTCTCCTCATGTGCTTTTTTTAATCTCTGTGGGAAAGGAGGAGGAGGAGGGTACTCAGGTACTAACTTAGGTGTAGGGATTTGAACTTCTGCCTCTAATGCAGGAGCATTGGATGCTTCCACATTTCTTTCTTTGCTATTTTTTTGTTTGTCTTTTTCTTTTTCTCCCTTATCTACACTTTCCCTCTCATTTGATTTAATCAAATCCTTGCCACTTCTTAAGGATACAGTTTTAACTTGTTCCTTTCCCTGTTTCTGGGAAGGAGAAGCTTCTGTATTAGAAGGTAAGGCACCTGATGGCCTTTGATACAAAGCTGTGGCTAACTGTCCTACTTGGGTCTCTAGATTTTTAATGGAAGCATCTTGAGTTTGTCTAGCTGTTCTTGCTTCTCCTATGAATGCTTTGAGCATATTTTCTAGAGAATTTTCATTGGTGGCTTGTTTTTGAGGTGGGAATCCTGGTGGTGTAGATGGTGCAGTATTAGATGCAGGTGCATTGTTATTGCCCCATCTAAAGTTGGGATGATTTTTCCACCCAGGATTGTAAGTGTTAGAATAGGGTTTGTTATTTCTATTATAACCTACATAATTTACAGAAATAGGGTTGCTAGGACATTCCTCATACAAGTGACCTCCTCCACAATATACACAACTGGTGGTACCTGGAGGTGCTTGTTCTACTACTGCTGCAGTGCTGTCTGTTGATGCAGCTGCATTAGATGCAGTTGCATTAACTGAAGTGAAGTTTTTTATTAAGTTGGCTAAAGTGGCTACCTGAGCAGATAAGGCTGTTACATCCACTAGTGGAAAAAATGCCTTTTATAACTGTCATTTATATCGGTTAAAAACGGCCTGATATTAAAAGTGACGCGGTGGCAGTTTTGTAATTAAAATTACAATTTTTATATCGGTTGCCACTGAAACCGATATAAAAAGTGTAAAAATCATCTTTCATATCGGTTCCCTTGCATAACCGTTATAGAAAGTCCAAAAATTTTGGCTTCCATAACGGGTCACAAGACCATCCGTTATAGAAACCAAAAAAATTAGGCTTTTACAACCATTGGCTCCCTCTCACTCTCGCGTGTCTTTCCTCCCACTGTCCTCACTCTCAGTCACCTCCGCCCTTCGCAGAAATCTTGCTCTTCCCTTGCAAGAGCCGCCCTCCGCTGCTCCTCACCATAACTCCTCACGCCTCCTCCGCTGCTCCTCACACCTCCTCCGCTGCTCCTCACGCCTCCTCCGTCGCTCCTCACGCCTCCTCCGTCGCTCCTCACGCGTCACTGTCACCATAACCCAGATTCGGTTCATCTCCCTCGCGAACAGCTAGCGCTGCTGGTTCATCTCTCTCCCTAACCCTCGCGACCAGAAGCCCTATTCGATTGAACCTAGAAACCCCAAACGAAACCCTATTGATCAAACCCAGAAACCCCAAATCCTACACACAAAGCCCTCCTCGTTTCTGCTTTGAGAAATCGGAAGCTCAAGAGGAATGAGTTCGGTCTCGGTCCAAGATTTTGTTCGGTCTTGAGGTCTTCAATCTCATTCCAAGTATCATCTCCTAGGCTAGGAACGTTGCTCAGGCCTCCGCCAAATTTCTTTGCATTCTCAGGTCAGCTTTGCTCTTTCATTTTTACAATCTCCTCACAAATACTTCTCTCTTTGCATGTATGAAATATTGTACTTACCTTGTATTGTATCTCAGACATTTTTGAATTTAGCTACAAGATTTTGAAACTTCAAATATTCAACCAATTCATGGCTTATTCCACTGATTTTTTTAGCCTTTAGAGGCTTTTGCTAACAGTTTGGTCCTTAATTTACAAAAATTACAATGGTCTATTTTGCAAGTAAAAAAAGTCCCTTTCATTAAATTTCAAGAATCATTCTTTTATCTGTGAGTGATTATCACTCACATAGCTTATTTTACCATTCTAATTTTTTGTGTTGTTAGGGGTAACTAACCACATGACATTGCACTGTGGAGCATAGCAATTGAGCTTAAGTTTGTGTTTTCTCTTTCTGGCATTTTTTGTGCCAATTTTACTCACAATTTTTGCATCTACTAGGAAGAGTTGAAATCTGTTGAAGGCCTTCAACCAGCTTCAAAATGCTGCAAAGAGTATGTTTATTTGAGGCCTTTAGATTATGACACAAAAGAAACTAGAGTGATTCCCTAAAATGTTTGAATTATTGCTAGCCTACAGTATTTTTGCTGATTGATTGAATGCAACAACATTACAGGATTGCTGACTACGTGATGGCAAACTCAGATCCTCTCTTACCTTCGTAAGAATTGTTCTCATCAATCATCCTTTGTTAGTTTAACACAGATCATGATTCTTATGACTTTCTCTTCTCTTTCAAGCAGAAAGAAGAAGAACCGCCGGTCTCGTCGCTTCTGGAAATGGCTCTGGTACGACCTGTTTATCTCCTAACTTTATGTGCATATAGACATAATAACCATTGAGTAGTAATTCAATTGTAGCTTCATTTATTGAAGCTGCAGCAGCTTCTATCATAGTACTAAGTCTTATTTAATAGCAGCTATCATGAATAACATGAGTAACTTTTGTGTGCAGTGGCATGCCATGTTTCAACCTCTCTTGGATCTGCTGTTGCTGCTGCTGCTGTGAAGGTTTGCCACTATAATCCCACTTCTGCTTATGGGTAGTAGTTCAATTCCCTTGTTAATTAATAAAGAATACAATAATAAGCATTTTTTAATGTGTTGGCATAAAAGGTTAATTAGCTTATCATACATGTGCTTATTTTAGCAACTAAAGAACTTGTTTTCAAACCATTAAAAATAAAATTTTAATATATTTAATTAAATAAATTAACAACTATATAGCACTTCTCCTCATAATTGTCCCCTATGCACACAAGAGGGAGAGGAATTAATATGATTGAGGTATAGTGTGGACTTAGTGTAAAATTAGGGGATTGGATCTAAATATTGTTTTTTAAGGTGTGCAAATTTCTTTTATTAAATAGATAGGTTTAATTTTATTTTTTGAGAGTGTCTACTTGATACCTTTGTTAGAGGGTAAGTCAGCCGCTACGTGTCGTGTCCGGTGTGAATAGGTACTTCATAATTCTAAAGTTGTCTATTTTTGGCTTCACTACATTTTGTTAATAGAAGTAATTAATATACTTGCTAGGAATCATAATTAATTTTTCCTTTATGCAGTTTTATTCAAATTGTATGATCTCAAACATCAAGGATTTATCGAGAGACAGGAGGTAATTGAATTTCCCTTTGTATGATGTTAATAATTTCCATGTTAGCTATCAATAAATGCATGAAGGAATTGTCTCTTGATATATAACATGACTCATGTTTAACTCCTAGCCTTTGAATTAGCAAAAGAAAATGAGTTGAATTATAAATGAAGACTTGTGCAATTTTTAAACAACTTTATCATTATATTTTGGTACATATTTGTTTGTTGCATAATGGATACATAAGTGATCTAGTTTTTAGAATGCATATATATTTGGTTCCTTTGAGTTTATCTGCTTCAGCATGCTTTCTGTATTAGTATGTACCTGACATGTACTTACTGTTCTTTTTGTATGAGTTTATTTAGTTAAAACAAATGGTGGTAGCCACTCTATCTGAGTCTGGCATGAAGGTTTCAGATCATACAGTTGACAACATCATTGACAAGGTGATTAATTTATCTAATAACACTTCATTATGTGAACCTCTAGGAGTGGTTATTAGGGCTTCTGGTGTCTACCTCTGAGTTTTTTATTGTTTTTTTGGATATCTATATATATATGGTGGTTTTCATGTATCTTTGGGATGTTTTTTTCTGGTTTTTTGAGTTTTTTCTGCTTATTTTACTTAAGTTCTCGTTAATAATATAATAAAATATCTTTGCCTCATAAAAAAAATTGATTTTCCCTAATACAAGTATATGTTATTTTGATGGTATTCAAATCTTTTTGCCTTGGCCTAAAACTGTGTTCAGAAAACAATACAAAATTTTGTTCCTTAGTTTCTATCATGTTTTCAGAACTGGCATTCAAATTATAAGGTCTCTGTCAAGGAGAATTCCTCTCTCTACTAAAAATAGAAACTAGTTAAATTTAACAACTTACAATACCAAATTATTCATTGACTAACTAAAGATTATTTGCTGGTTATACACAGGGATTTTCTGCTAAAACTCTTCTGTCAGAAGGTGGCTTTGGATCTGTCTACAAAGGGCAACTGGATGGAATGACAATTGCTGTTAAGCAACATAAAAGAGCAAGCTTCCAGAGAGAGAAGGAATTTAAGTCTGAAGTCAATGTACTAGGCAAAGCAAGACATGAGAATGTGGTCATGCTGCTAGGTTCATGCTCAGAAGGAAACAATAGGCTTCTTGTTTATGAATATGTCTGATAAGTGCTTCACCTTTAATTTTTCCCTTCGTTTAATGTTTCTTCTCCTTTGTACATACAAACCCGAACCAACACCCTTTGGTTACTCTGCTTGCATGTACTGTATCTGTTTGTTCAATTGTTAATCATGCCTATTATACTCTCTGACAAAGTGGAGTGGTGGTCATTAAAAACAGACTTTAATTGCTAATTTTTTTTATCATTGATACTGTTAATCTTGGTTTTTGTGTTAATCTTGGCTCATGATTTACGTCTCATGATGTTTTTTCTCAAACTTCATTCTCAGTCATTGCCTTCTTTAGCTTTTGATCTTGGTGTTCTCTGCCTCCAGAGGATTGCAGGTGAAATCAAGTCTTTCTCAACTGATGGCTGGGTAGCACCAAAGTTTTCTAGGAGGATGGATAAGTTTATGATGTATCTGCTGACAGCAGGGGAAAAAGCCTTGGCTGATGGTGGAATTACTGAAGATGTAATGAATGAAAAGCTCAAAATGACTAAGGCTACTGGGTTCAGGTATGCTTGCTTGAGTGAATTGAACTTTATATTCATATATATCCATCCTATCTACTTTGTACATAAGCGTCAATTCAGTATATGCCAAACAAGGTTTTTTCATTTGTTTATGCTAATATCAGCTTAACTTCTGATGCATTGCAGAGAATATGAGAAGATTGGAGAAAATGTTACTGAAGGTGTACCTGACATGCATGAAGCTATTGATGTAGGTCGTCAATATTAGGTGTCTTTTGTTTCTTGTGTTTTCTTCTATAATGACATTAGGCTCATCTAAGTATGCTTTAAATGTATTATATTATTTTTCCCTAAAGTTAGTGTCCACTGCTTCTTACATATTTCATTAATATAGCTCATTGGATCGATCTAAGCATCTAACATTATTCAAGATTAGATATTTTCTCAGCATTCCATCTTCTTTCTCTAATTGATGATCTCTTAATTCTGCTTCTTATGGTTCAATCTAGCATTGAATTATATCTTTATTTTTCCTTGACAGTGCTATAGGGAAGTGACTAAGGGCGTGTATGGAGATCTTGGCAAAGTTATGGAAGGATGCAATCAGTGGTATGAGGAAATAGGGTTTTTCTATTTGAAAACAGGGTTTGACTAACTGCACTTTAACTTGGGAGTGGGAATTGGAAGGATTAAAATTTTAAAGTATGATAATAATGTTTATGTTTTTTTGGGCTAATGTGTGTATTTTGACCCTCTTTCACTTTATGGTTCATTGTGCAGGCCACAAAATCCTCCAACATTCAAAGTTCTTATGGAGGAATACATTAGTCTTTGCACTGGCATGAATTTGAAGGCTCAAGAGCTGGAGATCCATTTTGGGTATTTAGGATCATTGGTTACCCAGGTGTATCCTCCAACATTCAAAGTTCATTGTGCATTCATTTCTTTATTTTACTTCTACTCTCACTGCAATCAATCTTGTACCATGCTATTAGAAACCTAAATGCATGTTTATATTGTGATTGTTGAAGGTGAGAAACCTAAATGCATGTTTATATTGGAAGCTGTAAAAATCTGTGGATGTGGTGGACCTGTTTCCCTCTCATGAAAAAAATATAATTTCCCTGGTATTTTATTTAAGAATGGAGAGATTGTGTTTATTGAAAACTGATTTTAACTCAGCTTTGAATATCAAAATTTTATGGTTTTTGGTGCCTTCCAATGGTGTAGGAAACTGATGTTAAAATTCTTTTTTTTTTTAAAAAAGAGACTTTTCATATCGGTTTTCTATGGGAACCGATATGAAAAGTCTCTTTTTTTTTTTAAAAAAGACTTTTCATATCGGTTTTATATGGGAACCGATATGAAAAGTCTCTTTTTTTTTTAAAAAAGAGACTTTTCATATCGGTTTTATATGGGAACCGATATGAAAAGTCTCTTTTTTTTTTAAAAAAGAGACTTTTCATATCGGTTTTAGGGGCAACCGATATAAAAACAACTTTTCATAACGGTTCAGGAACCGATATGAAATGTCCCTATTTTTTATATCTCCTTTTTCGGCATCGGTTCGAGAACCGATATGAAATGTCAATTTTAACCGATATAAAAAGCCTTTTTCCATTAGTGATCACTAACCTCATGTACCCCTGATGGTTTATTTTGGGCACTCACCCTCTCAGTAGGCCAACTAGAGCTATTAGCTGCTATTCTATCAATTAACTCACATGCTTCATTGTATGACAGATTTAATAACACTCCACCAGAAGATGCATCAAGCATTATTCTGGTTTGAGGTTTTAAACCATTATAAAAAGTTTCCATTTGAATAATAACAGGTAAACCATGATGAGGACATTTTCTTAAAAGTTCTTTCCACCTTTCCCATGCTTCAAATAATGATTCAAACTCTTTTTGTCTAAAAGATGTAATATCAGTTCTCATCCTGGCATTTTTGATAGGTGGGAAATATTTTCCTAAAATTTTGTCAGCCATTTCATTCCATGAATAGATAGAGTTAGGCTCTAAAGAGTTTAGCCAAGCCTTAGCTCTATCTTTCAAAGAATAAGGAAACAACATTAATCTGAAAGCATCTTCACTAACACCAGGTAAGATAAAGTTACTACATACTTCTAAAAACTGTTTTAAATGCAAGTGAGGATCCTCTAGAGGAGTTCCTCCAAATTGACCAATAGTTTGAAGCATTTGAAACATCATAGGTTTAAATTCAAAATGCCCAGCATCAATATGAGGTCTAGATATGCTAGTTTGCATGTTTTGATGATCAAACTGAGCATAGTCCCTCATAGGTCTATCTCTATCATTAATCATACCTATGGGGTCCATGTGAATGAATCTTTCTCTGTGATCTTCTTCTGTATCTTGATGAGAGCCATGACCTCCTCTTACTGAGTGTGGTCTTGAGCTTTGTCCTTCACTATGAGACATCTTGCAGGCTTGTTCCTTTTGCTTTTGGAGTCTTAACAATCTCCTAAATCTTCTTTCTATCTCTGGATCTAAGCTGTATTCTGGTGTCCTGTTTCTGGTCCTGTACATATGCTAAAGCACCATGTGCTCCTGCATGACAGAAACTTGCAAATACCAGAAATAATATACACTAAATTACAGTATATCAGATTTTTAAAAGAATTTAACTACAATCCCCGGCAACGGCGCCAAAAACTTGGTGTGTGGAAAACATGTGCAAGTATACACAGTCCATAACAAGTAATACAGTGTTTAGAACAGGTCGAACCCACAGGGATTGATGAACTCTTTCAAAAGTCAATATTATGTCATTTAGAGGAAAGTAACCAATTTAACAAGATAGTTGATGATGGTGAGTATCACAAGCAAGTTAGAATAAAGCAAGGTGTAAGTAGTTGTAATGCAATAGAGAAAAGCTAGTTGGAATGTCTTCCCCAAGTAATTTACATATAAGTGTTTAATGCAGTTATGATGCAGTTGCACTGAATGCTGTTGCATTAGTTGTGTGCCTTTCAGTCACTTTTCTTCAGAGTTTCATTACAAGCTTCCTATGTCTAGGCTTGCTAAATAAGTTCACTCTTGTCTTTTAAAGTACCCACAGTATCACCCTATGGACTATACTATCCTATGTCTAGGACTTAGTATGGTTTTCACAAAGTTTCCTTTATGTAAAACACTCACCCATATTAGTTCTTGAGTTCTTAATTGTAAACCATGTCTGCTTTTACAAATCTACTTATTCTAAGTGATTAACCTCACAATAAGTGTTGAAAGTATTATCAAGCAAGAACTAAAGTGCACACATCATATACTAGTATTAAACTTACTTAAAAGCTCATTAAATGGTTAGAACATTCCAACTAAGAGAGGTTTAGCTCAACATAGATATTGCAAGGCAAATATAAACAGAATAGAACATGTTTATATAATTGAAATCACAAAAGAGAAACAACAAGATAGAAGTTACACAAGTTGTAGCTCTTAGCATGAATCCTCCTAGCAATGTAGTTGCGTTAGCTCCTTAGCACTTTGATAAAACTATGAAATCGAGGTAAGGAGGATTTGTCACTTCCTTCCTTTCCTTCTTACAAAATAGAAACTAACTATGTATATTGAAATGTAAATCTAACTTATGGATTGTGATCTATCTTCAAGTGAAGGAGTGAGGTCTTTATATAGTCTTCAAGAGAGGTGCTTCCTTCCTTCATGTTGAAGTAACTTTGATGGCTGTATTCATGGTTACTGTACAGCAGTTGATTCCCATGTGAAGTCTTCAATCAAGTGTATAGGGAGGTCAAATGAGATAACAACATGTGTCCCTACGTTGATGACTCTTCAAAGCTATGTGGGAATTGTAGGCAACGAAATCTGAAGTGTTCTTGCTTTAGGGGACCAAGTATGAGGTCATCAAATGCAAGTGGATGGCAAGTGGATGTGCAAGTGGATGGCTCCAACCTTCAGGTAATGCAGTTGCAGTGCAGTAGCATTGTGCTGAGCCAGCGCAGTTGTAAGTGCAGAATCAATGCAGGAGCATCTAATGCAGGAGCATCTAGACTGCACTGAACAAAATAATCAAACATACCACAATATATCCAAAATGGCCTATTATCAACTATAACCATGTCAAACACTCAAGTTATCACATATTACATAAAATACTATATAAACTCTTTATCTTTGCTTGAAAGAGAGCAATTTACTAAGTTTAAACATATGAATAACTCTATATAAAATACAGTTATCACTTAGATATCATTATCGTTGTAGTTGTTTCTGCCTATTGTTATAGCTTGCATAGTTGTTGCATATAGTTTAAATCCTTTTTTCCGCATTCGATTTAAACTAGCATCTTCAATTCGCAAAAATAAAAAAAGATTTCATTTTTAGTATATAACCTTATTCACCCCCCCCCCCTCTAAGGTTATCATATAGTCCAACAAAACAAACTCGCAAAACCTAACAAACAATTTGCATATTCGATTTAGGCATATTCGATTTTACTTTGCTAGTTTCATTCACCAAACATATACAATTTAAGAAGATTATCAATTCCAAAACCAAATCATTTATTTACAAGCTCCAAGTCATTATAGAATTACTAGTTTCATGGAGTAAAATAAACAACAAATCAGCCCCAAATTCAACATCAATCCTCAATTTCTCAAGTTTAGAAATACAACACAAGAATCTCTTAACCTAGAACAACATTCAAATAACAAGCATTTCATTTGGTAATTTCAACAAACACTTCACCTACATTTCACCTCAAGTTTAGAAACACTTCACCCTTTCAAACAACCAATCATCAAGCATCAACTTCACATAGAATCATCTAACCTAAGGTTCCAATGCCATTAAAATAACTAGAACAACATGCAATGACGTGAGGAAGCGAGCATGGAGGGATACTAACCTTTGTACGCAGTGAGGAAACGATGACGAGCTCACAACGTCAAGGGGAGCACACGAGCTCACGGCGAGAGTGAACGAAACCAAATCGCGAAAATGAGGAGTTGGGGGTTTTCTGGAACGATGGTTTTCAGGAAACAAAAGAGTGAACGAAACGAGGGAGAGACTGTGAGGTTGTTGGGTTGTTCTTCACGATGGAGCAAGTGTGAGGTTGTTGGGTTTGTTCTTCTCGCAGGGGAGAGAGTGGGAGGTGAACTGTGAGAGAGAGACGTTGGAGAAGCTGAACGCGAGGGGAATGTCAAATAAAATATAAGTAATAGGCAGCGTTTTCCTTTAAAGCGCTGCCCATTGCCAGCAGCGCGTTCACCCATATGCAGCGCTTCCTAAATAGCGTTGCCCATCGCTCAAACCCAAACACAGCGTTTGCCATTAAGCGTTGCCCATCGCCAACAGCGCGTTACCCATACACAGCGCTTCCTAAAAAGCGCTGCCCATTGTCCCATCGCCTTTTTACCAAAAGCAGCGCTTACAACAGGAGCGCTGCTCATTCCCTGCGCGTTTCAAGCAAATGTAGCGCTTACATCAAGAGCGCTGCCCAATAGGGCGCTCTTTTTCTCATCATCTGGCGTAGTGAATACCTCGAACATGATTACCTCCAATGGAATTGGTGAGAAACCAAAAAAAAAATCTTTTTGCTTATTTTTTTAATTACCATTTTTCTTATTTATTTCTTCCCAATAATTCCTCTCTCTCACCAAATAAGAAAATTGGTAATATAATTGATACAAAAATATGTATTTAATTAGGTTGACATGTGCATGTGTCCATGCTAGAAAAACTAATTAAGAAATAACCAAATTTAATGTAATATTTGTATTGTTTTGTCTATGTAGACCACGATCACCATTACTTCTTGCATAGAGGATAGGTTTAGAATTTAAACATGTTTCTCGTCACACACCACACTTTACCCGTGAGAGGAATATGTTGGGTATTGGGCTCCCTTCTTTTGTGGATAAAGGCCCAAATATTTTAGCCGATTATGTTTCTCACTTATTATAAGTGGAGAGGGTTAAATTAGGGTTGATAAAGAGAGATTTTCAGAAGAGAGAGCAGCCACCAAAGAGAGAAAAGAAGAGAGAAAGCCATTTCCGGTTTTCTCAAACCTGTCACCGTAAAAGTGAGATTCCGGATTCGTTAACCGTTGGATCGTCTTCGTTTTTGGACAGCCAGATCGTGAGAGATAGTTCTACAATTTCACCGTTTGGATCGTCGAAAGGAAGTCTGAGGAGAGAGAAAACGTCTTTTTGCTTAAGCTGTAGTTTTGGGTATTTTCATCTTCTTGTTCTCAATTTGTAAGCTTTTGTGCTTTGTTGTTTTGGCTAGTTATTGGCACGGTTTGTGCATCTTGTTGAGACTCTCTTGTACCCTTATTTGATTATACTGGAGCTATTTCTTTGGTCTGGACGACCCGTGGTTTTTACCCTTTTCATTGAGGGGTTTTCCACGTTAAAAATATCGGTGTTCAATTGGATGTTTTTATTTCGTTTTATTTGTCGTCATATATTCGTTGTTGCTCCTCATAGGTTCTCGCAAGTTTGGAGAATATATTTCTGCTGCATATTGCTCTGTTATTATGTTTATGTGTTGATTCCCCATCAGAGTGGTATCAGAGCTCTTGGTTAGGGGCTATTTTACTTGCTTGATTGATGGAGGCAAATATGAATATAAAGATGGTTTCTTTGAATGGTACAAATTATCATTTGTGGAAGGGCAAGATGAAAGATTTATTGTTTGTGAAGAAAATGCATCTTCCCTATTTTTGGTAGTAAAAAGTCGGATTCGACATCTACCCAAGAATGGGATTTTGAACATCAACAGGTATGTGGTTTCATTCGCCAATATGTAGAAGATAATGTTTATAACCATATTGCTAATGAAACAAATGCAAAAACCTTGTGGGAGAAGATAGAGTCCTTGTATGCCTCTAAATCAGGGAATAATAAATTGTTCTTGTTGAATAGCTTCATAAGTTTGAAGTATAAGGAGGGGACTTCTATTTCGGATCACTTGAGTGATTTTCAAGGGCTTCTTGATCAAATGTCAGGAATGGGTATCAAATTTGATGATGAGCTTTTGGGACTATTTCTATTATTATCTTTACCAGATTCATGGGAGACATTTCGGGTTTCTATAACGAGTTCTGCTCCTAATGGTATTGTTTCTTTGGAAACAACTAAGGGTGGTGTACTTAATGAGGAGATGAGAAGGAAGGCACAGGGTTCTTCATCTCAATCCGAGGTACTTGTCACTGAAAATAGGGGGAGAAGTACTCAAAGAAAGGAAACAAAGGGTGGTAGAGAGAAAAGCATAAGCAAGTCCAAGTCTCGGTTTGAAAATGTGGAATGCAATTATTGTCACAGAAAAGGGCACATACAAAAGAATTGTTTTCAGAGGAAGAGGGAGAATAAAGACAAGAAAGGTAAGTAGAAACAAAGGGATAATGATGATTATGATGATCGTGTTACTGCTACAATTGGTGATGACCTTATTATTCTCTGTGGTCATGAGACAATTAATCTTGTGTCAGATGAGAGCATATGGATAGTTGATACTGGTGCTACATTGCACGTTACATCTAAAAAGGAGTTCTTCACATCTTATACTCCAGGTGACTTTGGAGTGTTGAGGATGGGTAATGATGGTGTATCTAAGGTAATTGGTGTTGGTGATGTTTGTTTGCAAACCAACATGGGAATGCGGTTATTGCTTAAAGGAGTCGAACATGCTCCCGATGTTCGTTTTAATTTGATTTGTGTCTATGCTTGATGATTGTGGTTATGATAATCACTTTGGTGGTGAAAAGTGGAAACTCAGCAAAGGTAACTTGGTTTTGGCTAGAGGGAAGAAAATTTGTAAACTGTATTGGACAAAAGCTATGGTTTCTATAGACACTGTGAATGATGTGCATATGGAAGCATCTTTATGGCACCGAAAGCTTGGTCATATCAGTGAAAAGGGGTTAAAAGTCTTAGCCAAAAAGGATGTACTTGTAGGTTTGAAGAATGCAGATTTGGAGAAATGTTCTCATTGCATGGCTGGTAAACAAACTAGAGTATCATTCAAAAAGCATCCTCCCTCTAGGAAGTCGGAGCTACTTGAATTGGTGCATTCTGACGTTTGCTGCCCTCTAAAGGTAAAATCTTTTAGTGGGGCGCTTTATTTTGTTACTTTTATTGATGACTGTTCCAGGAAATTATGGGTTTATGCCTTGAAGACAAAAGACCAACTGTTGGAGAAGTTCAAACAATTCCATACTTTGGTTGAGAGGCAAACAGGTAAGAAGTTGAAACGTGTCTGTACCAACAACGGTGGTGAGTATTGTGGACCCTTTGATGATTATTGTAAGCACCAGGGTATTGCACATGAAAAGACTCCTCCTGAAACTCCTCAGCTAAATGGTTTAGCAGAGAGGATGAATCGAACACTAGTTGAGAGAGTGAGGTGTATGCTCTCGGAAGCTAAGTTGCCCAAACACTACTGGGGTGAGGCGCTGTACACGGCAGTGCATGTTATTAGTCTCAGTCCCGCTGTTGCTTTGAATAGTGATGTTTCAGATAAAGTTTGGTTTGGGAAGAAGGTCAATTATGATCATTTGAGAGTCTTTGGTTGTAAGGCCTTTGTGCATGTTCCAAAGGATGAAAGATCCAAGTTGGATGCAATGTCAAAGCAATGTACTTTCATTGGTTATGGTCAAGATGAATTTGGTTATAGGTTGTATGATCCTATAGGGAAAAAGCTTCTCAGAAGCCGTGATGTTGTTTTCATGGAAGACCAAACTATTGAAGACATTGATAAGGTGGAGAAGACCACACCCAAGAAAGATGACAACTTGTCAGATGTTGATCCAGTTCGGTTACCTATTCAGAATTTGGATAGTGTTGACGGTAATGTTCAAAATGGTGAGCCACATGTTGATGATCAACAACTTGAAGATGGGTTACATATTCCAGTTAATAATGATGAGGAGAATGAGATGCCAGAAGATGAGAATCCAGGTGAGGCTTCTGAGTCATCTCAAGCTCAACTCAGAAGGTCTAGCAGGGGAAGACAACCATCTACAAAGTATAATTCTGATGAGTATGTGACAGTGACCGATCAAGGGGAACCTGAGTATTTCCAAGAGGCCATAGAAAGTGAAGAAAGTCAAAAGTGGCTGGATGCAATGCATGATGAGATGAAGTCATTGTATGATAATCACACTTATGATTTGGTGAAGTTGCCAAAAGGTAAAAGGGCTTTGGAAAACAGGTGGATTTATAGAGTGGAACATGAGAGTAACTCTAAGTCTCCAAGGTATAAAGCCAGATTAGTGGTGAAGGATTTCCGCCAAAGAAAGGGTGTTGATTTTAATGAAATTTTCTCGCCTGTGGTAAAGATGTCATCGATTAGAACCGTGTTGAGTTTGGTGGCTACTCTAGATTTAGAGGTAGAGCAAATGGATGTAAAAACAGCTTTCCTTCATGGTGATTTGGAGGAAGAGATCTACATGAAACATCTGATGGTTTCCTTGTTGAAGGCAAGGAAGACTATGTGTGTAGACTAAGAAAGAGTCTATATGGTTTGAAGCAGGCTCCAAGAAAATGGTACAAGAAGTTTGAGTCAGTTATGTGTGATCAATGATATAAGAAGACTACTTCTGATCATTGTGTCTTTGTTAGAAATTTTTCTAATGATGATTTCATTATCATGTTGTTATATGTTGATGACATGCTTATTGTAGGGAAAAATATTTCCGAGATTGACAGATTAAAGAAGCAGTTGGGCGAGTCTTTTGCCATGAAAGACATGGGAGCAGCTAAACAGATTCTTGGTATAAGAATCATGTGTGACAGAAAGGAGAAGAAACTTTGGCTGCCACAAGAGCACTATATTTAAAGAGTGTTGCAGAGATTTTAGATGGAAAACTCTAAGGCGGTAAGCACTCCTCTTGCTACTCATTTTAAGTTGAGTTCCAAACAAAGTCCTTCAAATGAAGATGATAAAATTGATATGGAACGAGTTCCTTATGCATCTGTTTTGGGTAGTTTGATGTATGCAATGGTGTGTACAAGACCAGATATTGCGTATGTTGTTGGTACAGTCAGTAGATTTTTGTCCAATCCAGGTAGAGAGCATTGGAATGCTGTGAAATGGATTTTAAGGTATCTTCGTGGTACTACTTGTATGAGGCTTTGTTTTGGAGGTGACAAACCCACCTTAGTGGGGTACTCCAACTCTGACATGACTGGAGATATTGATTCTAGGAAGTCCACTTCGGGGTATATGATTAAGTTTGCAGGGGGAGCTGTGGCTTGGCAGTCTAGGTTGCAAAAGTGTGTAGCATTGTCTAATACAGAGGCATAGTTCATTGCCATTACTGAAGCATGCAAAGAGTTGATATGGTTGAAGAAATTATTGCAGGAGCTTGGTTATGTTCAGGAAAAATATTTCTTATTTGTTGATAGTCAAAGTGTTATTCATCTTGGTAAGAATCCGACTTTTCATAAGAGGTCCAAACACATGGATGTGAGGTATCATTGGATACGTGATGTTTTGGATGCTAAGTTGTTGGAGTTAGCTAAAGTTCATACAGATGATGATGAGGACCTCCTAGCTCAAGGAAAGGAAGCACAAAAAGGAGTGGTTACTAGAAGCAAAGCAATGAAGCTTCAAGAGGACATGGAGAAGAGGATTAGCGCTTTGTTGATTCCCATTAGAGGAGAATCTAATGAAGACAAAATTTACCAAGTGCTATTCATTAGTGACTAGTCCTAATTACAAAAATATATTAGACTTGTTTTCTTTTCTATTTGTAATTTGTAATAATTGTACTTTGATGTATTTTCCTTTTAGAAGCCTAGTATTTGCTCTAAGGCATTAGGTTGTGATTAGAAACTTAGGGTGGTGTGCTTAGTAAAATTGCCAAGAGTATATATTGGCAAACATAACAATTTGGAATGGGACTTTTGATGATAGAAATTGATTTTTGAGAGCATAGAGTTTTCTCTCCCTTGGTTCTTGGAAGAACTCAAGTTGGATCTTATCAAGGGGCTATTCATCTCCCTTGTGGCGATCACGCACCGATCTTATCATCTATCCTTAGATATGGCGATCTTCACTCCATCTCGACCTTCTTTCCTTTCCATTTTGTAAGTTTTACTTCCTTCATTGTTCTTAATTTTGGTTGATTGAGTCAAGAAATTGGGAACCTAATCATGGAAAAAGATCTTAATATTCAAGATTTGCTGGAATTTCACATCAGATGATAATGGTTCAGATATACTAAAGCTTTTCCAAGAGGGAAGTTTCAAATTTGTTGTGATATCGCCGGTTTGGCGATTGCCTCCACATAGTTGTGAGGGGGACATATGTTGGGTATTGGGCTCCATTTCTATGTGGATAAAGGCCCAAATATTTTAGCCCATTATGTTTCTCACTTATTATAAGTGGGGGGGTTAAATTAGGGTTGATAAAGAGAGATTTTCGGAAGAGAGAGCAGCCACCAAAGAGAGAAAAGAAGAGAGAAAGCCATTTCCGGTTTTCTCAAACCTGTCACCGTAAAAGTGAGATTCCGGATTCGTTAACCGTTGGATCGTCTTCGTTTTTGGACAGCCAGTTCGTGAGAGATAGTTCTACACTTTTAGCGTTCGGATCGTCGAAACGAGGTCTGAGGAGAGAGAAAACGTCTTCGCACTGAAGCTATAGTTTTGGGTATTTTCATCTTCTTGTTCTCAATTTGTAAGCTTTTGTGCTTTGTTATTTTTGCTAGTTATTGGCACGGTTTGTGCATCTTGTTGAGACTCTCTTGTACCCTTATTTGATTATAGTGGAGCTATTTCTTTGGTCTGGACGACCCGTGGTTTTTACCCTTTTCTTTGAGGGGTTTTCCACGTTAAAAATATCGGTGTTCAATTGGACGTTTTTATTTCGTTTTATTTGTCGCCATATATTCGTTGTTGCTCCTCATAGGTTCTCGCAAGTTTGGGGAATATATTTCCCCTGTATATTGCTCTGTTATTACGTTTATGTGTTGGTTCCCCATCAGAATAAAGAAAGAAGACAAAATAAGAGTCATTCTTTTGCAATATTGATCGTGACAAATCAAATTTTTATTAAATTATACTTAGATTCTGAAATTAATAACTTATTTTTCTATAGTAAAGTTGTAATGTGTAGACATTGTTCACATGATAAAGTCTGTTAGAAAGAAAAAAATAATTAACGAAAAAAAAAAGTGAAAAGAAAAAGAAAGGCTAACGTCATATCGTGAGGAATAGGCATTTCCCTGTCTAGATCTTTTTCAACTTCCCCTCTCTCTGCAGGGTTTGCGGTTCCTCCCCACCTCTGACATTTTTCTCTTTATTTTCAGCACTGTTATGGCCCACGAAATTATTTAGTTCAACTTTGAAATGTGAAAGAAAAATCATTATTAATAATGGGAAAAGCAACTCTATGCTATGACATTTCTTCTTGGTATGCCAGTCTGTAAATGAGAATATACTAGTCTAGCTAACTAACTAGATAGTGACATTGACCAAAGTTTGTATCTTTTTTCTTTAGGTACGGACTTGGGAGGGTGCAAGTGGTTTGTGTTTAGGGGTTGGACTAATGTGCTCTGAAATAAGAGTTTGGGACCATACATACATGTTACCTAACTAAAATGATCTCATTTCAATTTGATTAAGGTTATACTTTAGCAAAAAGAAAAAAAGATTAAGGTTATACTTTAGATATTTTAATATGAATTGCAATGGAATGAGAAAAAAAAGACCGGAGTGAGATTTATATACAAAGGATGACATGTGAACAAACTATCTTGGTATAATCCGCATGCAGCTTATTTTGACATTTTGACCCTACGACAATGCCTAAATTTACAACGCTTAAAAAACCATTCTCTTAGATACCAATGGCAATGTTTTTTGTTTTCATTGCTAAATTGAATTTTTTTTTCAAAAAATTAGGCAACGTGTAAAAACCGTTCTCAAAAACTTAATGGCAACTGTTTTTTATTTAGCCTTTTACGCAACGGTTTTAAACCGTAACCCTTTAATTTAAATATTTTAAAAAATAATTTAATTTTAGCGATGGTATTTATAGTGCTCTCTTGGGTTGTGAGGCTATACATGCTAGCAAATTAGATCCTTGTACGTATAGATAGTAAAATCGCTTCACTTTTCAAGAACACAAATTTAATCAAACCATTTTTTATATGCAGATATGCATATGGCAGTGTTTCTCCCAAAATAGATGTATATGTGCTTTTGGAGTTATTCTTTATGAACTAATTTCTGCTAAAGAAAAGCTCTCATTAAGGGTGGTGAATCTGGTGTTGAATTAAAAGGCCTTGTAGCTTTGGTGATTCTTGACACCTTACTATTAATTATTCTCAAATTTTATCCATTTGACTTTACATAAATAGTAATGAACTATCCTGTTCATTTCTTTTGTTTAATTTTTTGTGACATGTGTGGTAGTTTGATGAAATTTTTGATCAGCCAGTTCCTACAGAAAGGTCTTAAAAAATTGGTGGATCCTACTCGGAGATAATAAGTACTCATTTGATTCAACTTCCAAGGTATCAGTAGTATATTACAAAACATTTAGTGACCGTTAGATTATTATTTTTATTTTTAAAAATGGTTATTTTGCCACTTGCAGATGGCACAGCCTACTAAAGTATGTACAAGGAGGAACAACAATGGTTGGTCCGAGTGGTAACTGGACTCGGATCCCACTCCAATGTCTTGCGTTTGAACTTTGTGTGTGGCAAAAACTCTGTTGGGAGAGGAGAACCACACGGGCCGGAAAAGCCGGGTACTTGTAGCTAGCCAAGTTCCCCGTCGTAGATTAGTCATCAGCAAAGCTGGTGAAAACAGCGCACCAGTGACGCGGTACCAAAAAAAATGTACAGATATCCACAAAGACATCCAAATATGAGCTCTGTGGTGGTTGCTCTTACCACACTGACTCTTCTTAAGTCTGGAAGATATATAGGATTATATATAGGAGTAAGAATTTAGGATACTAATATTATTCTTCTGTTTCAAAAAAAGTTTGGGATAGTGCTACTGCATTTCTCACAGCTATATACACTGCATTAGAGCATTAGAGAGTGATTAATTACTCATATACATAGTTAATGTAATTTCTTTCAAATTGTTGTCTAATTTTAGGGTTTTTTTTATAAGCAATGTTAATGGGGGTGGGAGAATGTTAGTTTTCGGGGTTTGAACCCGGGCCTCCTTCTTGCACTCCTTTTGGTGCACTCCTTCGATATCCCTTAGCTCGCCAACTGAGCTACCTACTTGGGATAAGACCACAATGGTTCTATCGCGTATTAGAAATTATCAATCCACAGAGACTTATGTGATTACAAATGTTGTTTTCGGTTTTGATTAGCTAAAAGGAATGATTGAAATAGAAGAAGTTGATTGTTTGGTTTTAAATTCAGAATAAAAAGCATCTTAGGATTGTGGCTTCATCACAATGATAGAATGAATTCACAACCCCTCATCAATTCCCTATTTTATATGTGTATTTTCTAAGGACAATGCATTCAATAGTAACTCAAGTTTCCTTTCAGAATAAAAGAGTGTGTTTTGAACCAATAATCAAACCTATATTCATGGTTGATTATTGCCAATACCCCTTAAGTACAAGCCTTTTTTTATCCCAAGAGTCTCAAAACTATTTTTATGTTTTGTTTCCCTTGTTTAATCCTACAGTTCCAATAACAAACTTCAACTTTCAGTACTTCGTTTGATATTTGAAATAAAACTTTATGAATGATGGGATTAAATTAGAATATAAACTTTAACAAAATAGAGTTTAGACTTGGGATTGTTTAGGGATCTATCATTGGATTAGTCCCACAATCCCAAGACTAAAAGGAGTCTACTCTATATATGACATTTCTTCTTGGCATGCGAGTCTGTAAATGAGAATATATTAGTCTAACTACCTAGATAGTGACATTGACCATAGTTTGTATCTTTTTCTTTAGAGACAAAGTTTGAGGGTGTTGGACTTGGGAGAGGGTGCAAGTGATTGTGATTTGGGGTTGGACTAAAGCGCACTGAAATAAGAGTTTAAGACCATATATACATGCTATACTTAACTAAAATGATTTCATTTCAATTTGATTTAGGTTATACTTTAGATATTTTAATATGATTTTTTTTTTTTGGAAAATGCTTTGGAGGCATGAAACGAAGGACAAGAAGAGTTATAAAATGAATCCGTGCTTGGCTGGTGTATTGTTATTAAAACCAATTTATAGTGGTTTTCTTATATTTCTTGCAAGTTCTTCTCGTACTATTTATTGTTATTGTTTTTTATTGGCAAATGTTAGTGGTTTGTAATTAGTTAGAGGTGGGGAAAATGTTAGCTTACAAGATTTAAATGTTATACTTCATTCTTTAAACTCATTCATGTTCATTAGCTTGTCAACAGAGCTACCTTCTTCGGACTTTTTAAAAAAGGTGCAACACGGGGACAAGACTTTTCATGAGATCACTCATCCCAATACTTATCCCACTCAAGCATACTTAACTGCAGAGTTCTGATGGGATTTAGTGCATTAGTACGTTGTTATGATTGCACCTTTTAATATGAATTGGAATGTAATGAGAAAGAAAAGAATGAGATTCATATACTAAAGATGACATGTCAATAAGTACCTCAATATGATCTACACAAAGAATCATGTTCTACGGGTTTTTTTTTGTCTACTTAAATAAAATGACAAAAAAAACAACATGCACACACTACAACTGTTCACATCGAATCGAACTCGGGCATCTCTATGTCACTGAAATTGCCAACGTAACCAACAGTGAGTGATAGACTCGTGTTTTACGGTTAACACAATTGTTAGCAGTGAAGACACCATAACTAAGGATGAAGAATCTAATTGATAAGTCGAAGTTTGAGCGCTACGAAAGAATCCGATAAGTTCATTAGTTCGGGAATAACAAAGGAAAATTTTCTCTCAAATTTAGCAATCATTCATAAACTATTATTCATGAGCAAAGAAAACACAATATAAAGAGACCTTAATTAGATTAAAAAATACTATCTAAATTCAAATCCATCTAAATACAAAAATCTTAGATCACAAATTTGAAGTGAAATTAAAATGAGCCTAAAATAATAGTAAATTGTGAAAATAAAATAAACTAGGATAAGATTCGTGCATAAATGGGATACAAGTCTGACGTAATCTCCAAAATTAAGCAAACCACATTGGAGATTTTTTTCATGCTTCATTATTACAATTCCACTTCCAATACTCCAAAGACCATCCATGTCTATTTGGATTAGGTGGTTGGTTTATTATTTGTTCCGAACGGAACTCACTAAGAGAAGAATGTACCTCACGATGGTGATGCTGAGGTAGAAATCCAAGATGACATGGCCGAGGTCCGAGATGGTATCGGCTTTGATGTGAAGTGCGGGGAGGCCGCCACCTGCAAGCACTCCGACGCCCAAGTCAGTCCATAATAGAGATGGAGTATATGAGAGGAGTGGATAAAGCATACCTTACTTTAGAGGGTGGAGTGGTATATATAGTGGTGCAAATGGGCTTGCTTTAGATAATAGGCCTCCCTATTGAGGATTGGGCCAAATCCGTAACAGTTGCCCCCCAAGTCGGGTCGCCTGTGAGGCGATATTGACTTGTAAGTTTGTCCCAGCTTGGTTTGTTAACACCGTGACCGGGGCGTCGTTCACGGTAGTATTGATTTTCACATCTGAGTCTTGATCATGATCCATAGATGCTATTTGTCCTCTTCAGACTCTCCACCACCGTGAGCATAGAACAGAGCCGAAAGGCTCCCACTGTGGTCGCCAATGTTCCGAACGAAACTCACTAAGAGAAGAATGTACCTCACGATGGTGATGCTGAGGTAGAAATCCAAGATGACATGGCCGAGGTCCGAGATGGTATCGGCTCTGATGTGAAGTGCGGGGAGGCCGCCACCTGCAAGCACTCCGACGCCCAAGTCAGTCCATAATAGAGATGGAGTATATGAGAGGAGTGGATAAAGCATACCTTACTTTAGAGGGTGGAGTGGTATATATAGTGGTGCAAATGGGCTTGCTTTAGATAATGGGCCTCCCTATTGAGAATTGGGCCAAATCCGTAACATTATTAAAATTTCCTTTCTTTAAAAGAAAAAAAAAGTAAACTACAATTAATTAACGTAAAAATAAGAAAAATAAATCAACATCAAAATCAATATTTTAACATCAATGTAATGAGCTTGAGTCCAAACCAAAGTTTAGTATTTCTTTTATCCAAGTCTCATTCATTTAAGTTTTAGATCGAAGTCTATCAATTGTTAGTGAAACCGTTTATTGACTATGTATAACCTTTTTTTTGGCAATTTTGTGTAATACTTTATCTTTTATAAACAATTGCATTATATCTCTTAAACTATTCTTAGGTTTTGACTTGATATATGTAAGGTCAAATATTTTATGATCTGAGTTGTGTTCAATGGGTTCTCATATTTCAAACCCAATACATAGACTATGAATTTGTCTATGTTGAAAGCAACACAACCAAATTACCAAAACCAATATGAATTATGTGGGTTGGATTGGAAGAAGGGATGAATTGGGAGTGTAACTCTATCCACCCCTATACATTACAAAGCACGGTTGACTCAATAGCATTCAAAATAGCAAAAACGCCATTTCTATTGTTTTACATGGAATGTGATGCTCTCCAGTTACGGGAAATAATAATATTTTATTCATTGTTTTTTCGCTCTCCTACCAAAATCATCGAGTGACCGAGAGAGGATCTGAATCCGAATCCGTTTCACATGGCCCCTATGTCTTCCGATGAGGAGTTGCGTGTAATGAATTTAACCGTGCATATTATACTCTATATACTCTATGTATATAGTTCTCCCAACTTCCTAACGACGTGTATAAGTACAATACAAACGCCAACTAAGCCATATAAATATGAAGCATATCATGAAATCTATCCCACTTATGTGACCAACCTTTGACCTACCACACCCACCTCCTTTTCTTCTTCACTTGATTAGACTACTAATTGTAATAACACAATAAATACACTACTAATGGTGCTTTCTCTTTTTTTATCATATTATTGGTGTGCAGTTTCCACCGATTTTTGGTATAAATCGGGAATTTTCTATAAGCGATTGTAGAGACTAATTTCTCGAGCTGGGTAGGATCACAATGAGCGGCAAAGCCCTCCCTAAAGAATTTTAATGTTGTTGTATTCAGAAGGCTGGATTCGAACTCAGGACCTTGGTTAAGGTGGAAGAGACCCAAATCATCTCATCCAAGCTCTCTTGGGTACAATTTCCACTGGTTTTATCGATGATTAATCTACGCTGAGGAACTTGGTTGGTCACATGTATCCAAGTTTGTCGGCCCATGTGATTCTCTCCTCTCAATAGAGTTTTTGCCACACCCAAAACTCAAATTTGAGACCTTGAAGTAGGATCCAAAATCCGACAAACCTTGTTGGTAAGAGTGCTTTCTCTACCATGAAACAATAAATAATGAGAGTTTTTTTTCGATAAGCAAAAATAATGAGAGTTAACCCAAGAGCGTTTGGATAAGATGGTGTGAGTCTCTTCCAACTTAACCAAGGTTATGGGTTCGAATCCAGCATTGGGAATGCAGCAACGTTAAATCTCTTGAGGGAGAGTTTTACCGTTCATTGTGGTCCTACCCGGCTCGAGGGATTAGTCTCTGTAGTTGTGCGCAGAGGATACCCGGTTCGGACAAAAAAATGATGAGAGTTAAGTTTTCAACGCTAAAGTTTTCTACTCACTTATTAATTGTTCAACATCACAGGTCACACTAATTAATTCCTTGTTTGTTTTTGGTTACATTTACCAACCTTGTCTTGATTTGTCGACTTCTTTTAGATGCCGGTGTTGTTTGTGAATTGTGAGAGATGTATGTTTGGCAGTCAGCTCTTACAAAAAGAATGAAACAAAATTGATTTATTACTTCAATCGTGATTAGGTGCACACGCTTTTTCTCTCATTGATCGATCATATATAGATCTACAAGGGACACTAGTAGGATTTGCCATTTATTCTTACACGTCAAATTTATGCCATCTAAAGAAATAATAACTTTGTATCCGTAAGGCCTAGCTCAATTGGCAAATACCGAAATTATTAGGCTGAATATCGTGTCTTGGAATCGAATCCGAGACCTCACAGTTGTGTGCGGACTGAGCTAGGTTCAATTTTAGTGCAAAATTAATCATTATAAATGTAAAACTAATCATCGTAACCCTGTAAGAACAAGCAAGAAGGTTGTGTGTTCAATAAGGTGTGTGGACTGAGCAAGGTTCAACCTGTGAGAGGAGTTGCAACAAGGGGTTTGATCAAGAGAGGCTTTTAAGTCATGAGTCACTTAAAAGGTGTTTTAATCTCATCCGTTTAACTTTATCTAAGGGCTGAGCGGAATCTCTCTCACTCTCACATAACAAACCCATTTCTCACTATATATATATATATATATATATATATATATATATATATATATATATATATATATATATAATGTTGGGTGCAATAGAACTATACGAGGAATACATTTCTTCTTAAGAGTTTTAATGGGTGGGTTAAAAAAATAGTCAAACTTTAGACATAATTTTGACCCATGAACATAATAGATGTAATAGGATTGCATGATCTTATTTGATATAGAAACTGATGATGAAAGAGTATCAACAAAATACACAGTTAGGACAAGGTTTGTTACACAAAAGAACGAGTAACTCAAGGTAGTTAAATCTATCCTATCTAATTTGAAATTCAAAAATAGAAAGGATAGATTTGGTTACATAAAAGAAGGGAAAACTCAAAGTATCTAATCTATCTTTTACACTTGAAATTAAAAAAAAATAGATTTTAGGTTTTATTTATCACGCCCCCCTCGAGATGGGGTTGCCATCAAGGACTCCCCCCATCTTGTCTCAAATATGAGAGTGAATCTTGACTTTTACACGAATTTGGTAAAGATGTCAACCAATTGATCCTTGGTGGATATATGAGAGACTTGGAGTTAACCAGTCTAAATCATCTACCGGACGGAATAATAGTCGAGCACAATGTGCTTCATTTGGGAGTGAGAGACTAGATTGGCGAATAGATAGTGACGCTTATGTTGGCACGTAGTAGAATAGGAGGTGAGGTGTTAACAACAATTTCGTCGAGGAGATGACTGAGCCAACTTAACTCTAGAGTTGTGTTTGCCATGAAGTTGTAGTTTGCCCCCATTGATGATTGAGTCATAAAGCGTTGTCTTTATAGTCTTTGAAGTATGAGACTTGTGAATGGATAGATATTTTAAAGTTGTGAATTTGAAAAAAGATTTGTGAACTTTTAAGTCGTAAATTGAAAATGATATACAAATAGATATAGAGATAGAAATTCCCGAGTGAGGTAGAGAAGATCAAATGAAGTCTCACATGTAAAATGAGACTTCTGTTCTTGCTTCTTAACACGGTCAAAAGTCCCTCCAAAAATCAATTGATGTTTCACACGCTAAATGCGACTTGTTTCAAAAATAAATGATTTAATAAATTAGGTATTACAATTAAAATCAGAATAAATGAATTAATAATTCAAGTCAAGAAAATTAAATATAAATAAAAATGTATCAAAAGTGTAAGTTGTGGAATCCAATTTAAGTTCTCGAGAGCTCGCCATTAAAACAAAACTCGTGTGGAGTGCTTAAAAGTGACTTATCGTTGTAGGTCTCCTTTTAAGAACCCATAGTGATGTATCATCAAACAAAACTTCAAACTACATAGCAAACACGAAAGTTCTATAGGCCCATAAATAATCTTGTCAGTTCGTCTCATCACTCCCCACAAAATTATAAACCCAACAACAAGATTTAATCAACATTTTATGTTAAAAAAGTCGAATACTTTATAAATATGAATAAATAATAATTTTGGTCTTTGAATTTGAAGAGACATGTCAGTAAAGTTCTTAAATGTATCTAAATTATAAAATATGTGTTTAGTTCTATGGTGAAAGGAGTTGATTTTTACATAATTGATTGAGTGTAACGTAATTTTTGTTTGGTTACATTAAAAAAAAATTATAATTTCTTGTTGTTTGGATGGGTTATATCAAAATTGCTTTAAGTGTGAAATTACAAAAATAGGTCTTAATTTATAATTATACTAGTAACTTCAATTTTGACAAAAAAAAACAATACTAAACAAATGTTTGTTTACTCTTTTGTTACTTTATGTTATCAAAATAGGTTTGAATGTTCATATATGTTTATTTATTTGTATTGATTTATTTTTATTCATTTTATTTATTTATATATATTTATATATATTTTTTATGTGAATTCATAAAATACGAGGTATAACCCAGAGCGTGGGGTTCAGCGGTTGGGGCTGAACCTCCCTTAACCAATGGTTGGGAGTTCGATCCCCGCCTAGGGTACGGAGCAGCGTTAAAACTCTGAGTCAGCTGTCCTGCCCCTCGAGGCACATGAGCGAGGGATTAGTCACTGTTGTCCGTGCGGTGGATACCTGGGTTTACCCAAAAAAAATAAAATACGAGGTATAATGTAACGGTAAAAAGCAAGTATAATGTATTTGATAATAGTATTAAAATAAATAAGAAAAAGGTAAGTAAACGTGCTATATTCCCATTAAGCCCAATCCACCAAATTTAAGCCCAGACCCATCTACCATCTCTAACCTAGAGGAGTTTCACAAAGCTAGTTCTTCTATCTTCACCCCCCTGGGTGGTCACGTCCCATTTAATTAGCAGTTTATAAAACTCTCCTTACTCATCTCACTAATAGCAAAGATTGGACAAAATGACGTACAGTGAATGGAGTTCACAATAGTTCTAGTAAGCTGAATTTATTATAACTATCGCATACTCAATTCACTATAAGTTCTGGATTTCAGTTTTATAGGCATATAGTAAACTCACTTCACTATAGTTTTAGTCAACTCAGTTTACATGAACTCATATCACTATAGGTTATGGGTTTCAGTTTTGAAGGTTCATGGTGAACTCAGTTCACGATAATTACAGTAAACTCAATTCACTAGACCTATCGTGAACTGAGTTCACTATGAACCTGGAAAACTAGAACCCAGAACTTATAGTGAATTGAGTTCACAATAGTTCTAGTGAACTCAGCTTACACGAACTATTGTGAGCTCAGTTCACTATAGGTTTTTGGTTTAACTTTTACAGGCCTATAGCAAACTCCGTTCACGACAGTACGAATTCTAATTGTACTATCGTGAATTGAGTTCATGAGTGACACAGGTAAACAGGAAAAAAATTTAAAACACCATTTACGGCTAAAATGATTATCGTCAAATTGTACTATCGTCGAATTTGAGTGAAGATTGCACTAAGGGAGACACTTGTGTGTGGTGTTTTAAAACCCGGCTCGGACCGGCCCGACCGGGAGCCCGCACTATGGGCGGGTTGGGTCAGGAGTTGGATCGGATATGTAGCTCGACCGATGAAAACCGTGTGACTCGGCCGATTTTTTTGGAAAAACCGGTGAATCGTGTGTCAGTCAAACCGAACCGGAGCGAACCGACACCAAACAAGTTTGTTAATTTTTAATGCAAGCTAAAAGTGTTATAATGAGGAAAAATCCATGACAAGAGATTAGCGTTGCACCATGGCTCACCACTACAGCCACATGCGATTTGTGATATGTTTTACAAAAAAGGATATATAATCTATATCTTATAAGAACTTTTTATGTTCCAACTTCAAGTTTATTTACTCTAAATACTACTCTTTCTTCATATTTTAATGTTTTTTTCTTCATATTTTTAATGTTTTTCACTTCTAAAATAACATTACTTTAGAGTTTGGAAAAAATTTTAGATATTCAAATACGCTAAGTTCATTCCTCAATAATCAATTTGGTGAAAAAAAAAATTTCATGACAAAATATGTAAGGTGCAACGCTAATAAGTGTTTTTGGGATACTTTAGAGTCTAGAAAAAATATTAGATGTTCGAATATGCTACTTTCACTTCTCAATAACCAGTTTGGCGAAAAAAATAATTTCATGAAAAAAAAGTGTGATGTTAAGCTGTGTGTTTTGAGGTAGTTTAGGATTTAGAAAAAAAAATTAACGGTTCAAACACCCAAAGTTTATTCCTCAATAACCGATTTGGTCAAAAAATAATAAGTTTGTGACAAAATACGTAAAGTGCGACGCTAAACAGTATATTTTACATTTTTTCTTCTTATTATCTATGAATGTTCAACTTTCGGCCACATTTACAATAGATCCACCATCATATTCTTCTTTCAACTTTCAATAGTTGCTTCTATTTTATTGGTGGTTTTCATCCAACCCTACACGACACTCACAAGTTTCACTTTCTATTTGTGTTGTCTTCTTTATTTTAGTCATTTCACACCAACATGTATTAGAAGCATACTTAAATTGGTGTTTATATTTTTTATCTTTCTTTAATATTTGAGTACATCGTTGCAGCATTGACTCCCGCAGAAACTTTAGTCACATTTACAATAGAACCTCCGTCATCTTCTTTCAACGAGAACTTTAGCCACATTTACAACTTTGTATAACTGCTACTATTTTATTATGGGTTTTCGTCCGATCATGCATGATACCCACATGTTTCACTTTTTAATTGTGTTGTCTTCTTTTCTATATAACTAGTAGGATACCCGTGCATACGCACGGATGCTATCGTGTTCTTTTTATGAATGAACTTAGATAGTATTTAAATATTCTGAACATTACCCCGTGAAAATTAATAAAGACAAATTTAAAGTAGATAAAAAAAGAGTTTGAAATAAAAAAATACATAAATATTAAAATCTAAAAATGTAAAAGTATCATTTAAAAACAATCTATGCATTTATCCAGCGTTTTTTATTTATCAGTGCAGTGTCTTTTTATATATCAGTGTTGTTATCTCGTGTTTTTTATATATCAGTGCAGCTATTCCGTGTTTTTATATATATCATTGCAGTTATCCCCGTATTTTTTTATATATCAGTGCAGTTATCACGTGTTTTTTATGTATCCGTGCAGTTATCTCATAGTTTCAATTGATTATTTGAGTTGATTAGTAGAATATAGTAGATAGTAAAAGATAGATAGTAGATTATCAATAAGAAATATTTATCCAGTGTTTTTTTATATATCAGTGACAATTATTTGTCATCTTTTAGGTATTAGTGACAAATATTTGTCACGTGTGTTTTAAATATTAATCAGTTTAAATAGTCATTAAGCCTTCTTGTTTTTTTAAATAGTACGTTTATAGTAGTCTTCAAAAATTATAATTATCAATGGCAACTATTAATCCCATGTTTTTATATATATCACTGTAGTTATCCCGTGTTTTTTAAATATCTGTGCAGTTATCTCGTAGTTTCAATTGATTATTTTAGTTGATTAGTAGATTATAGTAGATAGTAAAAGTTAGATAGTAGATTATCAATAAGAAATATTTTTTTTTATTAATTAGTAGTTTAAATAGTCATTAAGTCTTCTTGTTTTTTAGCTAGTAGGTTTGTAGTAGTAGTTTTCAAAATTTTAATTATCAATGACAAATATTAATCTTGTATTTTTTATATATCAGTGCAGTTATCCCGTGTTTTTTATATATTAGTGCAGCTATCTCGTAGTTTCAATTGATTATTTTAGTTGTTAGTAGATTATAGTAGATAGTAAATGAGAGATAATAGATTATCAATAAGAAATATTTGTTTTAAATATTAATCAGTAGTTTAAATAGTTATTAAATCTTCTTATTTTTTAGATAGTAGGTTTACAGTAGTCTTCAAAAATTTTAATTATCATTGGCAAATATTAATGCTGTGTTTTTCTATATATTAGTGCAGTTATCCCGTATTTTTTTATATATCATTGCAGTTATCTCGTAGTTTCAATTGATTATTTTAGTTTGTTAGTAGATTATAGTAGATAGTAAAAGATAGATAGTAGATTTTTAATAAGAGTGTAAACAGATTTTGGAGAGAAAAAAAATTTTAAGGTGATAACTTTTTCCAAAAAAGTGATAGTTTTTTTTTGTTTTTTAGTGTGAGTCGTTTACATTTTTATAGGTCATTTTAGTAGAGTAGTGTTTGTATAAATTTGGAAATTTAGTTAAAAAAAACTAAAGTGAAGTGATAACAGAAAAAGAAGAATTGTTTATGGAAAAAGTAAAAGTAAAGAGAGGGTAATGACACTTTTACCCTTAAATTAGATATGTGTCTTGTTAATAAGAGATCCAAACTGATAATTTCGTAGGAGGTTGGGAAAAGTAAAACTAAAGTAAAAAGAAAAAAATGAAGAAAGAGAGTGTAGGAGAAAAGTGAAAATGAGGTAAGAGAGTGTAAGAGGAAAGAGAAAAAAAGTAAGAAAGAAAGTGTAAGAAGAAAAAGAAAGAAAGAGAGGGTAATGACACTTTTACCCTTAAATTAGATATGTATCTTGTTAATAACATATCCAAATTAGTAATTTCATAGGAGGTTTGTTTGTATAAATAGAATAGATATTAGATTATGAGTTTAGTTTTTATATTTACATTTGATGAATGTGGATTATGTTATTAAAATTCTTTAGACTTTTTCTTCTTATTATCTATAGAGGATGTTCAATTTAAATGTCTTTGTTAATGTTTCTTTTTTTATTTTATAATCTTTTTATTTAATTTATAGTTATAATTTAATTTTTATTCACAGTTATTAGATTATATGTTTTACAAACTACCACCATTGGCCCAATGGCATAGGCTACATTGGGACACAAGAGTTGACCCGGTGCTTTCGAGTTCGATTCTCTTGGTAGACAAACACGATATTAAAAGTGTCGGACACCTCGTGGGTAGCAAACAATAATCAAATCTAAAAAAAGACTATACTTTACACAAAGTAGATTTGGCCGTCCCTATGCATCGCACGGGCATTAGGGCTAGTTGGTATAAAATTCTGTAGTTGGCAGAAGGAGCAAGCCATTTATATTCGTTGATAATTTACATTCTTACTCAATGCATTGATAAGTAACCATTTATTGCATTTTTTTAATAAAAAAACTAAGTATTTGTAAATACCATTTTTTTTTGAAGCAGTATTTGTAAATACCTTCAAATTTAGTAACTGTTTTTTATATTTCTCAATTTAAAATATCACACTATTGGATTTTTTTTAGATTATTAGATTTGTGTTGTGATTTTTTTTAAAGACATATCGTGCAATTGTAGTAAAGTAAGTTTTACCAGTATGAAATTTATAAGTCCAAAAAATTATAGGGTCAATGGTCATGCGATTCATCTACTAACCCCTCAGTTTGACCCTTGACCCAACAACCCCTTAGCTTCACCAAGTCAGCCACCGGTCCAGTTCTTAAAACATTGCTTGTGTGTGTAAGAGAGTGTGTGTGTGTGTGTGTGAGAGAGAGAGAGAGAGAGGAGGGAAAAAACCACGCTTGCATCTACAATAATGGAAAAGAAAAAACCATATAAAGGCGAGAAATTATTCAAGGGCAAAGATGAGAAATTAGTTAAAAAAGAACATCGTTACTCTATAAAATTGATTTCAACGATTGTAGAAGTATCCCAAGTAGGTAGCTCAGTTGACGAGCTAAGGGATACTGAAGGAGTACACCAAATGAGTGCAAGAAGGAGGTCTCGAGTTCAATCCCCAGAAACTAACATTCCTCCTCCCCCACTAACATTGCCTATAAAAGAAAAGCAGTAGAAGTTACAAATATGAACCAAGTTTTCGGCTCAAATTGCATTTCATCTTGGCAGACACCAATTGAAGATAATTTAAAATGCCTCGTTAATTTAGTATTCTAAATGCCTCAAATATAAAAGCATGAGATACCAAAATAGAGATTATTTCTGATTTCTGATAATATAGACTCATAAATTTATAAGAAAATCTCATGACAAGGAAACAGAAAAATGTTAAATAGTTTGTCACATCCATAAATACCGTTGGTAAGACTAAAGTCCATAAGCCAGGGGTTGAACAAAACCAACAAAAATAATAATGGAAACACTGCCAAAAGATTATGCTAGTTCTTTGGACCAATATCCTTGAGGGCACAAATCTGCTCCTCACCCATGGCAGACATCACAGACACAACAAGGTCCTTACCCTCAACAAAACCTTCCTTTATCTGCAATGGCAAAAATATGGTATATGCTCACAATTAGAGGAATAGAAACAAAAATATCAAAAAAAAATCTTACAGCAATTATAAACTTTTTTAACTACAGCTCCCCTTACAAGTTATTAAAAACTTAATATTAACTTCTGCATCATAATTCTTTCGGAAACCCTCCCAATTAACTCTTCTTTTGATTTAAGAACCATAAAGTTAAATTTATGCAAAAAAAGGAATTGATGTATGCCGTAAGCTAATCAAAATCTATAAAGCACCGACACAGACACGAACACCGGACACGACACAGACACGAACACCTAAACACCGGTTTTATTTTTAATTTTTTTGAAAAATACAAGTAATTGTCGGTGACGGTGTCCGACACGATACGTGTCGGACACCTGGACACGGCATTCGGAAGAGGTGTCCGTACTTCAGAGATCAGAATTGAGCCGAAGTATAAAAGAATGAACGGACAGGGATCATTTATATTTGGGTAACACGAATCAGACAAGAAGTAAAAACATGATCATAACATTTTAGTTTTTTGGTGGAAAATAACATTTTGTTCATTATAAGTAAAAGTAGGAATCTTAAATTAATAGGGCCCGTTTACCTTGAAAAACCATTGATGTTTTCATTTTTCCCCTTCACACTTTTAACTTCGGAACGCCCATTGTTTTCACTCTTCGTGTTCATAAAACTCTACATTTTTTTAATCTCCCACCACTTATTTTTCCATACCCACCAGTTATTTAATCTCCCCGAGGTACTGAGATCCATATAAAAGGTCGACCTCTCCCACTAGTTATTTTTTCATACCCACCAGCCAGGGAACGAACACTAGACCAAACGGTTAGGGAGCTCAAGTATCTACCACTTGCATGTTGGCACAAATCATTGAAAATGAATGAAAACAGTTGCAATTGAAAGTGAAAATACACAAAACAGAAAATGTTTTGACATACTTTTGCAGACTTTGTATCCAACAGATAAACCACTAGATTTCTACAAACCTGACTAAGCAGATTGTCATCGGTTGGCAGCTTCAAGTCATCCTTGGTGTTCCCACTATCAGTAAGTAGACTCACCTATAAAATAAACGTCACTCATATAAAGATTCAAACGATAGAAGCAATAGTATTAACTGAACCAAAGGAACTGCCAAAATGATAAAATAGCAACTCACAAATCCATCCTCAGAAATATCAATCAACTGGTAGTCGGTACGGTTCACATGGGGAACCTAAAAAATTAAACAAAAAAGAATATCAGAACACATCAAAATTTCTTGTAAAATATCATCAAAGAAAAGGAACCATAGAATGAGAAGGAGTGGCATTACATCACAGTTGTGGGAAGAGGGCACAATATCTTCAAGCTTTTTGGAAGTGAAAATATCAATTGCAACAAAGTGACACTTTGCATGACCATGCTTACCGGTCTTGGAGGTTGAAACCTCAACAACCTGCCATAAGAACCCATCCACGCATACCAATTACACTATCAAGTATCAAGTAAAGCAATACAATAGGAAAAGGAAAAGCAGCCAAACACACACAAAAGTAACCATAAATCCAAAATTAATGCCCAAAAGATGACACATAACAATCAAAAACGCAAGCAAAGTCAAAGCCAGTACATATTTGTAAGAGATAAGTGTTTTTCACTCATTTGAGTGTTTTGCCTCAACGTAGAGAAAGCATTCCAAGCTCCAAATCAGATTCTAACTTGAACTAAGATATGGAGCTTCAATCAAGAAAAGCAATTCTAAAATGAAATTAATTGTTAAACTCAAATATTCAACTCACTTTTATCAAAAATCAATTTCACAAAATCACTTTTTTGCCGTAACATAACCAAACAAATAGTCACATACACAACATAAACATGCATCCCAAAGAACAGAAACAATTCAAGTTGTCCATCAGATTTCAATTTCAATTTTCAACAGATAGATCATAAGAACACTGACACATTAGAAGACAAAAATTAGGTCATAAGAAATAATAGATCTCGAAGGCAAAATCATCCAACACGCTAAATTGTGACCAAAACGAAGGATAATCCAAATCAAATTAATCAAGCACCAGAAAACAAATTAAACGAAAAATCAACGCATGAACAAATCCAATGAAAACACCGATTAATTAATTCTTATTAATAATTCTCCTAAAAAAAGGACTTGAGATTGAAATCATATATATATATATAGAGAGAGAGAGAGAGAGAGAGAGAGAGAGAGAGAGAGAGAGAAAGAGAAGAGATGAACCTTGCAGGGACGGCCTTTGATGACGATGTAACCGTTTTTGCGGATAGTTCCGGCTTGTTGAGGATAAGTCTTGGAGGCTCCGGCGTCTCCCTTGGCCTCGAACGTGTGCTCCTCGTCTGACATAGCTAAGTTTCAACTCGACTCAACACAACTCACTGATTCAACTCAGATTGCGAAACGAGGAGAGAAAGTGCTTGTGGGGTGGGTGGGGGCGGAGAACACAAGAAGATATGGATATATATAAATAATAGAGTAAAATGTAATTTCTTTATTATCAATTAGGGTTTTATTTTGTTTTCAATTTTCGCCACGGATATCTCTACCGTATCTTGTAGTGGGACCACACACATTCTTTCTCCTTAGTTATTTCCAGTGAATTTATTTAAAAATAAATAAAAATACTGCGTCCATTCCACGCTGATTCTGGGCTTAAGAGACTTTCGGCCCCAAAAGATACCTTTTTTAAAGGTAATTAATTATTAAGTGTACCCCCTCATTTTTGAGGCACCCCATCAAGAGTCAAGTCGAGTTTTCTCAAAATGCCTCTAGGCTCTAGTTAATCCTTTTTTTTCCGAGGATTACCGGTTACTCACGGAATGTCCTAATGCTTTTCACGAAAGAGTAATCTCTGCTCGTGTTTAGGATTAAATTTCGCATTGACCAACACCGAATTTGTCCAATGCAGGAATCAAACCCGAAAGCACCGGGTCGACTCCCCGTGTCCCAGGATAGATTAAGCCACTGGGTCAACGGTGTTGGTTTAGGCTCTAGTTAATCTAATATTATGTAGATTGAAAAGTAAGAAGTTCAATATTTATCTCTTAAATAAATGAAAGATAATGCTTCAATATTTTCGTTTACTTTCGTCTTAAATAACCAATGTTTTGGACCAGTTAATGAACCGGTAAAGGCATTGGTTCAAGGTTCAATGGTTTAATCGTGCTTGAACGAGACCGATCGGTGAACTAGTGAAGACACTGCTTATATGGTATATTTCGTATGACTAAATTTTAATTAAAGTGAGAAATAATAAAATATATGTAATTTTATAACTTGACAACTTTTATTTACCTAAGAAATATTTTTTTTTTAATTTAAAACTGATTTTTTTTAACAACCGACCGGTTTGGGCCGGGCCGATTTGTTTTCCACCGGCTCTGAGATAAGCATGATTATCGAACAAGAATGTTTTTTTTTCTAGATATTCTTAGTTGTGGCATTCTAACCACACTTTTCAACTTCATGTTATTTCTCAGATATAACACAAATAAAGAAATATTTTACTCTATGATGGTTTTCGTGAGCTTTCTTCTCAACATTTATGTCCATTCAGATCTAGCCTTCGTGGGGTCATTAGCCTTCATCGCCCCGATATAAGTTGTGGATACACCATCCCAAAACTCAATATGTTGAGACTGATAAAGTGTTTTTCAAGAACTCGGACTCTTATACCTATTGAACGTGAGAAAAACACAAGAAAGAATGTGTTGACTTGAAATTGGTGTGTTTAAATTTTGTTTTTCACAAATGCTACTTTCGAAGTTATTTTTATAAAACAATTTGCTAAGCAAGAAATAAAAGAGCTTTAAAATAAATAATACAATGAGTTATACTAGTTCACTTTTTTTTAACAGATGTATTAGCAAAAAGTGATGTGCCAAAAATAATCCACTAAAAACATGTTATAGTCAAATCACAATGAAAATTCAGTGGAATTTGAACCCTCTGACTGCGATTTGAACCCTCTGACTGTGATTTGAAAATTCTGGTTGTTATTTGAACCCTCTCTGGAACCCTAATCAGTGGAATTTTAACCCAGATACGATTTGTGGTTGGGTGTGGTGCTCGCTTCTGGTCTTCTCATATTCAACAAGGGTGTGTAATTTTCCTCAGGTACAATTTGGGATTCTGAATGCTTAATGTTTCTGCTTTGGTTTTTTAATCTGTTTATTGAATAACGCTCTCGTTACTGAATTGATATAAATGTTTTTGCTTTGATATAAATGATACAAATATATCCATTTAAATGCGTATGTTACTGCTCTGATTATTGAATTGATCAATTTTTTTCTCAAGTGATATAAAAGTTTTTCTTGAGTTTCCAATGGATTGGCACACCCAAAGTCTTTGTAACTTTACAATGAAATTATGTAATCTGTGTAAGAATCTAATGTGAGAAACTGTTTGGAATTCATTCTTGTTCAGTGAAGTTTACACCAGAGTGTATTTATACAAGGAAGCTGCAACTGAATCATAACAAGATGGAGTACCTGATTCAGTTACAGATCTAACACATTCAGTTGCTAAAGTAACAGAAAACAAAACTGATTCTATCTCACTAGCTAGGGTTCAATTTACACGAGAAAGGGAAAGGGAAAGTGAGTGCCATTAGTGAGGGAACTAAGTGAAGGTACTAGCTGAGAATGCTTTTCTCTTACACTAAACTTTTGTCACTTAAGCCAGCTCATCACCACATGGCATCCATGTCACTCTTTTGACTTTGCTTTGACTGAGCTTCATTCTCTATTACTCCCCCCTCAAGCTTAAGGGGAGCTACTGGTTGAACCTTGAGCTTGCTTTTGAGACTGAGAAACAGAGGAGCACCCAGTGGTTTAGTAAATGCATCTGCCAACTGATTTGTTCCTGGTACATGGAGAATTTTGAGCTGGTTGGCTAGGACACGTTCTCTGACAAAGTGGATGTCTAACTCAAGATGTTTTGTCCGTGAATGAAGGACAGGGTTATGAGCAATGGCAACGGCACTCATGTTATCACAGAGCAGCACTGGTGTGTGATGAGGCACACGAAGTTCACGTAAAAGAGATTGTATCCATTGCAATTCTGCAGTAGCATTTGCCATACCCCTGTATTCTGCTTCTGCACTGCTCCTGGCCACTAGAGTTTGTTTCCTTGAGCTCCAAGACATTAAGTTTGGTCCAAGAAAGATACAAGACCCTGAGGTTGACCTTCTGTCATCGGGGTCACTCCCCCAGTCTGAATCAGTGTAAGCCCGTAAAGTGAGAGGCCCAGTGAGATTAGCAGGATGTAAAATCAGACCATGATGATTTGTAGCTGACAGATAACATAGTACTCTTTTAACAACCTTCCAATGGACATCACGAGGACTAGACATAAATTGGCATAGCTTATTCACAGCATATGCAATTTCTGGTCTAGTTAGAGTCAAATACTGTAAAGCACCAACAACAGACCTGTATTGGTGAGGCTCTTGCATTTTATCAGGTCCAAACTTGCTCAGAATAGTGCCAGATGCCATAGGGGTAGCAATGCCCTTGCAGTCAGTCATTGAAGTTTTCTGCAGAAGGTCCCTGATGTATTTGTCTTGAGTAAGAATTAGAGAGCCATTGGGTTGGTATTTTAGTTCAATGCCCAGAAAATAATCAGGCCTCCCCATGTGTTTTAGTGCAAACGTGCTGTTGAGCTTCTTGATGAGATCCATAATGAGTGAGGTAGCTGACCCAGTGATCAGAATATCATCAACATAGACCAGGATGTATAATTGAACACCAGGCTTACTGTGAACAAAGAGTGAAGGGTCACACTTGCTAGGGACGAACCCAAACTGTAAGAGAACCCCTTTGAGTCTTTCATGCCAAGCCCTTAGGGCTTGTTTGAGACCATATAAAGATCTATGAAGTCTGCACACCTGATTCTTATCACTGCTGCAGAAGCCAGGGGGTTGAGACATGTAGATCTCCTCTTGCAAGAAGCCATTTATAAAGGCGTTGTTGATATCTATCTGTTGCACATCCCAGTGATTAGAGAGGGCCAGAGACAGTAGTATTCTGATGGTTGCAGGCTTGACCACTGGTGAAAAGGTCTGACCATAATCTTTTCCAGGTAGCTGGTTGTAGCCTTTGGCTACTAACCTAGCTTTGTATTTGTTGCTAGACCCGTCTGGGTTTTCTTTGACTCTGAAGACCCATTTGCACCCTATTGTCTTCCTATTAGGAGGTAGAGATGTAAGAGTCCAGGTTTGGTTTGATTTGAGAGCTTTTAGCTCAAGTTCCATAGCTTCTCTCCACTTAGGATCACTGAGAGCTTGCTTGGTGGAGGTAGGCTCAGTGTGATCTAGGAACACCTTGGGTTTAAGTGACCCTGTTTGAAATCTAGTGACCATGGGGTGTACTTTGGTGACTGGTTGAGGTGGTGGAGGGGTGGGCTCAGGAGGGGGGGATGGAGGAACAGGAGTAGCTGGTGAAGTAGGAGTGACTGATGTGGTTGATTCTGTGGTGGGAGGAGATGATGTAGATGACTGAGGGGTGGATTTGGTTGAAGTAAAGGTAGGAATTAGGTAGTTTGTGTTATCTGGAGTGGATGTGGGAGTGACTGTAATGGGAAACAGTGTTGTGCATGGAAAGCAAACCTCATTAAAGTTGACATCCTTGGTGATTATGACCTTGCCTTCAGTAGTCAAACATTTGTAGCCTTTATGGACAGAAGAGATTCCCAGGTAGACACACATTGTGCTTTTGAACTGGAACTTGTGTTTGGTGTAGGGCCTCAAATGAGGAAAGCAGGCACAGCCAAAAGTTCTTAACTGTTTGTAGTTGGGAGCTGAATCGTACAGTGCCTGAAAAGGAGAAATAAAGGAGGACAGACCAGAAGTAGGCAATCTATTTATAAGGTGGACAGCAGTGGTGAATGCATGATCCCAAAATTTAAGGGGAATGGATGCATGAGCTAATAAAGTAAGACCCATTTCAGTTATATGTCTATGTTTTCGTTCAACTAGGCCATTTTGATGAGATGTATATGGGCAAGAGAATCTATGAATGATTCCTAGACTAGTTAGGTGCTTAGTGAATGGTATAAATTCCCCACCATTATCAGATTGCAGAATTTTCAATTTTGCTGAGAATTGGGTTTGAATAAGCTTGTGAAACAGTAAAAAGGCTTGAAATGCATCAGACTTTTGTTTTAGAAAGTAGACCCAAGTAAACTTGGTGCAAGCATCCACAAAAGCTAAATAATAGTAATAGCCTGCACTACTGGGCATTGGAGAGGGTCCCCACAGATCAGCACAAACTAGTTCAAAAGGTGTGTGGTACTGTGTTTGTGAAGGTGGTGCATATAGTTTGTGAGATTTTCCAAGTTGACACGAATTGCAAAAATCAATATGAGTTTTATTCAATTTGGAAACATTACAAAGCTTTAGAACTTGGGTTACAGCTTGTGAATTTGCATGACCAAGCCTTGCGTGCCATATGTTGGCATCAGATACAATATTAGAAATAGAGCTAACAGTGTTTAAAGCAGAAACAGAATTATGTAAAGAAGTGCAATTTGCCCGAGGCCTTTGTAAAGAAACAGACTTAGAAACTTTAAGGAATGGTAGGCCCTTGAACACATAAAGGCCATCTTGTCCAAGAGTTCCACGCAGAACCACCTGATCAGAGTCCTGACATTTTACGAAACAGTGAGGAACATGAAACTCAAAATAAACTCTGTTATCTGCGGCAAATTTGGATACTGATAATAAATTCTTAGTGATGTGAGGGACATGCAATAGGTTATTAAGAACTAGATTAACATGTGGATGAATAGGTGAGGTAAATGTTGATGATCCTATAGATTCAATCACAGAACTAGCACCATTACCCATCCTAACTCTAGAAGTTCCTTTGTAAGGTCTGCTGCAGTGTAAATTAGCAGAATTTGGTGTTACATGATGACTGGCACCAGTATCACCATGCCAGTCTTCAAAGTCATCAGGATTAAGAGAGGGACAAACAGGAATTGTACCTGCACTGTCAAGAGACAGGGCTTCAGCAAGGTTCACTGTAGGAGTGGCATCATCAGTAGCAGTGGCTTGCGATTCCTCACCAGAAGTGGTGGCTTGGGTTGCAGAAGGTGGAGGAACGAAGGACTCATCAAATCTGTACCAGCAGTCCAATACTGAATGCCCGTAGCGTCCACATAGTTGACAGGTAGGACGATTCCCTGAAGGTGTGGCACCACGACCTCGCCCTCGGCCACGGGATTGGCGGCCACGACCACGGTTGAAGTTTCCACGGCCTCCACGAGCGCCGTGAGTCACATTTGAAGCAGCCTGAGGAGCGACTTGAGCAACATTTGCTGAGGCATTGGCCACAGTTAGTTCTTGACGATATTTATCCAGTTGCGATTCTTGGACGAGGAGTAGTGACTCAATTTGTGAGACCGAAGGAGTGTCACTTCGTCCAAAAATCATCATTACAAACGGATTATAATCTTCTGGTAAACCATCAAGGGTGACATCAGTTAGGTACGAATCTGAAATTACCTCGCCGGTGGAAGTAAGAGCATCGGCGATGGAATGAATCTTGCTGAGAAATTCGGAGATCGATTGCGATCCTTTCTTAGTGTTCTTGAGTTCGTTGCGGAGTTGACGAACGCGAGCCTTGAGGTGTGAGAAGTAGTGATTCTGGATCTTCTCCCACACTTGCCAGGAGTGATGGCAAGTGAGGACTCTGGTGAGTGCGCTCTCCGATAATGTCGAAAGAAGCCAGGTGAAGAGAGTTTGGTCTTGAACCAGCCACTTCTCGAACTCATCGGATACACTATCAGCGAGGCGATCTGCATCAGAGGCATATTTCTGAGGGATAATCGGATTCACCAGTAGACGATGCAATTTGTGCATCTTTACGACACCTTCCACTTGCTGATTCCACAAGAGGAAGTTCTTGTCGTCGAGCTTCACGGAGAGCTTTGGACCGGAAGCGAATTGGTTTGCAGATGACTTCGATATGCCTTGAAACACCGAGCCGGTGCCGGAGTTGACGCCATCACCGTCGGGATTTTGGGTTTGTGACGAGTCCGCCATGGATCGGAGAACAAACGAACAGGGATCAATAAAGAGGTGCGGAAGAGTGGTTGATCGGAACGGCGAATGATACCATGTAAGAATCTAATGTGAGAAACTGTTTGGAATTCATTCTTGTTCAGTGAAGTTTACACCAAAGTGTATTTATACAAGGAAGCTGCAACTAAATCATAACAAGATGGAGTACCTGATTCATTTACAGATCTAACACATTCAGTTGCTAAAGTAACAGAAAACAAAACTGATTCTATCTCACTAGCTAGGGTTCAATTTACACGAGAAAGGGAAAGGGAAAGTGAGTGCCATCAGTGAGGGAACTAAGTGAAGGTACTAGCTGAGAATGCTTTTCTCTTACACTAAACTTTTGTCACTTAAGCCAGCTCATCACCACGTGGCATCCATGTCACTCTTTTGACTTTGCTTTGACTGAGCTTCATTCTCTATTAATCTGTATAATGCTCTAAGTTTTGTGATATAATGTAAATGCAGTTTTATAATGATACTGTGGTATAAATTTTACTACTCCGAGTTTTGTAATCTGTGTAATTTTCCAATGATACTGTGGTAAGTAATTTCTTTCTATTAAGTGTTTTGTGTCTCCAATAGTTTTAAAATCTATAGTTGGTAACAGTAGCTAGAAGGCATTAGACGTGTACTGACTACTATTTTGTGATGTTCAGTTGTTCATACTAAAACTTGGGAGGTCTAGTGTTACATATTTTTTGTCAACCATCTGGTTTTTGCACGTGCTTATATACTCTGAGCATTTTACTTATGCTTCTGGTTCTGAAGCCTATATGAGAGCTAGATTGAAGTTCTTCAAAATAGCTAGCTTGTTAAATTGTGAGTTTGAGTAAAGGGAAAACAATGATGAAGCTTCTTTGTTCAGTTTTTTTTTATCATTTGGACATTCAAAATCTTAAACTTGCTAACAATGATATTGATTTTCATGACCTGGTTTTGTACTGTCTCAGTCAAAGGTTTTTTTTATTCTATTGATAGATCGTGCTCTTTGTGTCTCTGCTGCTTTGAGTTGCTATTGATAGAAAGTTACCTCTTGAACTATTGGATATGCTCTTGAAATATGATGATTTAGTTGTGTATCTTGTTGATCTTCGTAGTCTTTACTTAATGTTTTGCACAACTTTTAGTTTTAGCTTTCTTCCGAAAACAACTTTGGTGGATGTAATATATATTTAATTTTTTGTTGGGGAAATTTGGTGGATGTAATATATGTTGCTTATAGTGGGGTCTAATAATGTTTTGCAGGGTGTTGCAATAAATTTTGTCAAAAGCGATGATATCAAGATCTTGAGAGATATTGAGCAATATTGCAGTACTCAGATTGATGAAATGCCGATGAATGTTGCTGATCTTATATAAAATGTCACGTGATATGCTCGTGGAGTGCGTTTGTCATAATTTGTGGTAGGGATTAGTGATTGAATGTGGTTTGTTGCAGAATTTTTGTGGGGTTACGTTCTTTTAAAACTTTGACATTTGTTCAATTAGATTTTTTTATTATTGTGTTTCATCTTTTAATTATTATAATATTTGAGATTATACAGTATATACATATCTCATTATGCCGATCAAAAACCACATTTTTTATAAAAAAAATATCTAGTTTTAACATCGGTTCTAAAATCACCTGATGTTAAAAGTTAATATTTAATATCGGTTCTTCTGGATAACCGATGCTAACCGATGCTAATCGATGCTAAAAGTACTTTTTATATCGGTTTCAATAAAAAACCGATGTCAAAAATACTCTTATACTTGATAAAAATTGACTTTTTATAACGGGTCTACGAGTAACTGATATGAAAACCATATTTCATATCGGTTTAGGTACCGATATGAAATGTCCCTATTTTTTATATCTCATTTTTCTGCATCAGTTCAGGAATCGATATGAAATGTCAATTTTAACCAAGATCAAATGCCTCTCAATTTTTGATCTTTCCATGTCTAAGAACACCCCTTTCCTCTCCAATTTTTGTTGTATTTCTTTTATTTCTTCTATGTAGTGATTTGTTTTGAGGCACAAAGACACCACTGATAGATTGTGGTTGATGAACTAATTTGTTTCTTTATATTGTCTCAAAGATAAACACACGAGACTGATTTAGGTAACTAAGGAAATCCTTAGTTTTTATTACTAAATCAGTCTCGGCCATTAGATCTGTATTATTTTAGTTAAATAAGATCCAATGGCTATCAATTAAGGAGGGTATCTAGGTAATTTAACACACCTATTCCTCCATCGTTGCACAGTAGCACAACCTCTTCTTCCTCTCTCCGTCGCACACCATCCTTGCAACGGCAAACCACCACGCCGCACCACGTCAACTGATAGTATCGACAGTAGTTGTAGCTAGTTTCTCCATGGTTTGGTTTCTCTTTGAAGTGGCTGAATATAATCTTGTTACTCTACTATGTCGCATCCTCATTGCCCTTATGCTTATTCTCTTTGTTTGGCATAATGCAGCTGGTCTTGTTAGCTAGTAATCTAACCTTGTCCATTGATGACTGATTCTAATTCAATTTGTGCATTAGATCTGTACTAATTCTGGACACCATCGAACGTGGTCTCCGCAGTAAACTCACTGTAAGCAAATCTCTTCACTCACCTGTTCGATAAAATGCCTAAACCAAAACACCATAACTATAATTTATCAGAAACTATAACCACAAATATGCATTCTGCGGTTACTGGACAGTAACCGCAGAATGCATATTTGTGGTTACTGGAATCCAACTAGTGTTTCGAATTTGATTATGTTCTTGTTTCACATTGAATTGCCATGATAAAGTGTTAGTGGTGCTTTGTGCCACCTGAAAATTGAATACAGAATCTATGGATGATTCTATTTTAGTTGTTTGGTAGTGATCAATAAAGTACTTTGTCATTAACTCTTCATACGTGAAATGTGTACTAACATCAGAAATTTTCTTGTTGCTAAATGCTTTTGATCTGATTTTCAGGCATTTGTTGCTGCAATATATTACAGTTATATGAGCTTTTAAAATTTCTGTTTCAATAACCACAAATATGCATTCTGCGGTTACTAGACAGTAACCACAGAATGCATATTTGTGGTTACTGGAATCCAACTAGTGTTTCTAATTTGATTATGTTCGTGTTTCACATTGAATTGCCCTGATAAAGTGTTAGTGGTGCTTTGTGCCACCTGAAAATTGAGTACAGAATCTATGGATGATTCTATTTTAGTTGTTTGGTAGTGATCAATAAAGTACTTTGTCATTAACTCTTCATACGTGAAATGTGTACTAACATTAGAAATTTTCTTGTTGCTAAATGCTTTTGATCTGATTTTCAGGCATTTGTTGCTGCAATATATTACAGTTATATGAGCTTTTAAAATTTCTGTTCCAATAACCACAAATATGCATTCTGCGGTTACTGGACAGTAACCACAGAATGCATATTTGTGGTTACTGGAATCCAACTAGTGTTTCTAATTTGATTATGTTCTTGTTTCACATTGAATTGCCATTTCTTTCAAGTTTGTTTCATATGTTATAACGAGGCTGCCTTTAACGCATTTCTTCATCATGTTCTTGATGGAGTTAAAGAGGCTGACGAGTTGTTACATTCAACGTCTGAAACCTCTGAACCTTCACGTGCTGAGTGTTCAACCTTGCCAGGTATTTGCTATTTTATTTCCATTGCTCTTTATGTAACATTTAGTTTTTGTTTAAGATTTATGCCATTCTTATATATGTCTGTGGTTGCTGAACGTTACAGTTGAAGAAGATGAAGTAGAATATCCAGGTAAAAAGATAAAGGTACGTCAAAACCCATGCAAGAGCAAGATCAGATTGATGTCTGAATCAGAGAAGAGGCATCTAGTTTGGAAACAGCAATGCAAGCAGGCGATTGAAATTCAGAAGCAGTCCGAGATTTAGAGAGCAAGATACCAGTGCTACCATCACCCGCCTGTCCGTCGTTGCTAGCGCCATAGTTATTTCTGCTTCTACCCCCATCTTCTCATGATTCATGTTTCTCTACTATTGGGAAAGTATCCAAATTGATCATGGCAATAACTTGTGATAGGTGCCATGGTGGATGTCTTGTTTTTTTCTGAAAAATATTTCTCTGATTTTTCACTATTTGTGGTTGTACCTATTGAAAGTTACAAACTAGTTTTATATTTTTCCTTTGACTTTGAGTTTTCTTCATATCAAAACTCCCTTATATGGCCTATAGTTTTGGTTTTGCTTTGTTTTTGGTCTACAAAGATTATGTTTATGCATTGTGTTCTTTATTTTTGGCTTTTGGATTCAAGTAACCACAAATATGCATTCTGTGGTTACTGGGCAGTAACCACAGAATGCATATTTGTGGTTACTAGATGTTTATTAGTCATTCTCTATGGCTAGATAGGTTGCACCGATAGAAGAGGTGAAACGAGGCTTCCTCCATCTCAAAACAAAACAACATCATGTATCGTGAGATCCGTGAAGAACCCCTCTAGAAACAAGGTTATCACGGGTTTGAAGTTTATCAAGCAACAATCGCCAACCAAAGATGCCCACTTGAATTTTTTTTCATCCGAAAGGATCCATTATATTACAATTACAAATACTATACTAATATGATTCCTTTTTTGTACCATTAAATTTTTGTTACAAGATTGATCAAATTAGTATAATTTTGGCTAAATAGCACTTTTGTTCCTTTATCTTTGCTCCAGATTTCACTTTGGTCCTTTATCTTTTTTTGGTGTTTCATTTTTGTTTCATTTTGGTCACTGCCGTCAGTTTTGACTAACGGACGCCACGCTGGCAGTTAACTGCTGAAGTGGCGTCCGTTATTCATTAAATGACGTGACATTTATCTTACACATCAGCATTTAAGTTTTTTAATTCAATAAAAACATAAAAAAATTAAACTGAAAGATTGAAATATGGGGTCCGTTATTTGTTTATTTGTTTATTTAAGTTTTGTTTATTTAAATTAAAAAAACAAAAAAAGCTTATGTGTAATTCAGTAACAATTAAATAATATATTTATGCCACGTCATTTAATGATTTTAAGACGCCACGTCAGCAGTTAACTGCCAGCGTGGCGTCCGTTAGTCAAAACTGACGGCAGGGACCAAAATGAAAAAAAAAACGAAACACGAGGGACCAAAACGGACCAAAAAAAGATAAAGGACCAAAGTGAAATCTGGAGCAAAGATAAGAACCAAATGTGCTATTTAGCCTATAATTTTTGTAAGAGAAGGGACTATTCCAAAACAAAAACCACAAGAAGAATGACATTTGTGTTAATTTCAATCTTCTATTTTTTAAACGAGAAATTTAGATCACGAACATAAAATGTAAAGGAATGAGAATGAAAATTAAACAAACATATTATCAAGAGCAAATTTACACTGATGGTTGATTTTGATACAAAAGTAGCATATAAATCCTAACCGTGGTAAGTGTTAAGGGTCAATCCTAACCGTGGTAAGTAGCATATAAATCCTAACCGTGGTAAGTAGCATAATCCTAACAAAAACCACAAACGTCATATTTGTGGTCACTGGCCGGTAACCACAAAATAGTGCGACAGTGGTTAATAATAGAAAATTACATTGTTTTCCTACACTTTCCTCTTTTTTCCTCTATCATTACCCCCTCCTTTTTCCAAGAGCCTAGCTTTCAATTCTTCACAAAATTTGTTGGCTTCCCCTTGTATGGTTTCCTTCAACAAGTTGGTTTTGTCTTTCATTAATGAGCAGCAAATATCTATTCTTAATTGATTGGTGACCAACACCTGGCCAGCCTCCCTCAATGTGTTCCAGTTGCGGAAAGAATCAATCTCATTTTCATCTCCATGCCAATGCTTTAAGAACATCATGGTGAATACACCACAGCTAGTTCCATCTGGTTGTTCTGGAACTTTTAGATCATGCCACTCAAACTGCTCCCATTTATATGGGCAAACCTTTTTCATGGCTTGATATCTCTCTGAAATGAAACTGCATGCTTCTTTCATCAACTTGTTGCCAATGTGTTCAAATTCAGAGGAAGATCTTCGAAACTTTTTCAAGCTTGTAAGGTACTCAAATATCTTCTTCTTCAGGTTGAGCACGTACGTGACAAAATGTTTTTGGGCAAGGGTAGGTATGAGGATCTGCAATATAGGTCATGAAAACAAACACACCCGAGTATTAAGATAAGGGAGTAAAAAAAAAATGAAAACAAATAACCATAACACGAACAGAAACAATATTAGTAAGGAAAATCCTATTCATTTCATCCTATATATCTCTAAACCTAATTCAACAATCCTCTTCCAATTTATGCCTAAAAAACACAGTAGATTTCAGCCAGACAGCCCAAAATGGGTTAATAGGCATAAAAAACAAATAATCAACGTATAAAAAAACAAAATGGGTCAATAAGCATGAAAACATGTACCACTATATCTAGCACGTGCTATCCTGATTCTTTTAATATTTGGTATGTCATTTAGAAACTAACCATAGAATCACAAATTTTCACAAACAGTAGTTGGATTTCAGTAACCACAAATATGCATTCTGTGGTTACTGTCCAGTAACCACAGAATGCATATTTGTGGTTACTGGAATCCAACTACTGTTTGTGCATATATGTGGTTTGTGGCATATTTGAAAAACACAAAATGCTCACATTCAACAACAAAAGATTCACAAAATGCTCACAAAATGCTCACCAATCACAAAACTTACATAATCAAGTGAACAAACGTTAAGCCTCCTGTACGGCATGAAGCTGTTGAACATCGACAGCTTGGCAGAAAACTGTTGAGCAGCTTCGGATTGATCACGTTTGTCCTCAAAGTTTCCCGTTGAAACAGACGCCACTATGCTCAACTGTGTTCCAAAGAGTTCATAATACAATTAGTGGTTTACATATACAAAGGTTTATCAAAATAAAGCGTATTTCTTACCACGCACGATGCTGTCAAAACTAGTCTACGTATCTTCGCTTGATGCTGTGAAAGAATATGGACGCATTGATGTTCTTGTAAACAATGCAGCTGAACAACACCTCAAAAACTCAGTAGAGGAAATCACTGAACAGCAGCTTGAAAGAGTCTTTAGGACCAACATATTTTCGCACTTCTTTTTCGTCAGGTATGTTCAGAAGCTAGTAACTAACTAATAATTAATTATCAGCTAACTATATCTCTAATATTTGAATCGATTAAATGAAACTCATGTGTGTATTGTGCAGGCATACTCTGAAGCATATGAAAGAAGGGAGTTCGATTATCAATTCAACTTCAGTTAACGCATACTGTGGAAAGCCAGACGCGCTGGGAATTGGGGAGATTATCAACAACTTCCCTTTCTTACATTTAAGTATTAGCCTAATTACATGATTCTTTTCACTATGATATCAGATCATCAGTCATCACAACGAAAGCAATTATGATAAAATCAAACACTAAAACAAAATATCAATTCCGACTTCAATTTCAATTCGTAAACAGAAGCAAATGTATATTAATAATACAAACCAGTAATTGATTATGAAATTGATGTAATAATGAGCTAACAGCGCAAATGTATTCGTAAACAGAAGCAACATTATTTTTATCCCTGTTTTTCGCAAGCGAAAATGCAAACCAGTAATTGATTATGAATTTGATGTAATAATGAGCTAACAGTGCGAAAAAGAGGAATAAGTATAAGTACCGGAGATTAGAGATCTTCAGAGTGGTTAGTGCCTTCTTTTGATTTTTTCTTTCATTCCAAGTACGTGTTCAGTTTTGGATTACTGTGGTTGAAATTGGCTCAGCAATAGGAATTCCAACAGCACCTGAAATCGAAGGCATGGAAATTAAATTAGTTGAAAACAAACATGGATAATAGGATCTGGAAATTAAAATTGGAAGCTCGTGAATTACGGCGATCGGAGAGAGGGTTTCGCCTTTGCGAGAGAAGAACGGCGAAGAGAATGGAAGTGGTTTTGTTCGCGGAGAAGTGGGTTGTGACGGCGGAGAAGTGGGTTGCGACTTGGAAGAAGGGTTCAGAAAAATAATGAATAGAAAGTTAGAAACGGAAGTGGGTTTTAATTCTCTTGGTGAAATTACTCTCATACCCTTGATTATTATTTTTTAGTAAAAGTTACTAAACATTAGCTTAGTTACCTAAACCCAGCCCTTCTTGCCATTATGCGTGGGAGAAATTCGAAATATTGTATTTCTTAATTTGGATATTTTTTTTGGGTTAAAAAAATGGATTTTTCAAACAACCATGTCTTTACCTTTGTATTGGATTCATTTACTTGGTGAGTAGCAAGATCTTATACCAGGTTTTTTTCTTTAGTTTTTATATTATATATACATATATACACGTTTAATTGCTTTTGAATACTAAACTCATATTTATTATATATTGAGTTTAGTGTTTCAAGTATTATATATGGATATGGATATTCATGTCCTTCATTTTTTATATGTTTTGTATGATTCTTATTTGAACCAGTAATTGAAAGACCTTATTGCTTCTACAGCATGAGCTTCTCAACCATTCTTCATATTTAAGATTTCAAGTGTATGAGTCATCTATGGGCAAAAGACCCATTGAAAATTAGGGTCAGGAACAAAAATATCAAGAATTTGGTATTATTTCTAATTATCGTAAGGATATCATGCTCACAGATATGTTTTAGGCCTGCTTCAATGATTTTGCCTTCAATTTATTCTTCCATTTTATAAGTGAAGAGCGTTTTTCCCCATGTTGGTTCAGGAAGATGATTTTATTATTTTGAGTGGCATGAACCGTTAAAGTAATTGTGTTACTCAAATTTAACATTTTAAAGTTTTTGTAACATCCCCCAATTTAGCTAATTTCATTTATTGGAATTTAGCAAGAGGTCCTAGATAATTAATTAGCTAATCTAAGTAAGTTAGCACAATTAATTATAAAGGTGATGATTCTCATGGGTTAGATGATTTATTGTGCGCTTGTTTGCTACATTATATTAAGTAATTGAGTCATGGGTAATTGTTGAGTTAATTGGGATTTTAAGTGAGTGATTAGGAAGCAGGGGTATTTTCGTCATTTCCACCCCATTTAGCCTTCATCTCACTTAGTCAACAACACACACACACAAATGCTGGGAATTTCAGAATTCTAGAAAAACAGAATTTGAGAGTGGTGAGAGAGAGGGAGAACTCGAGAGTGGAGAGGAAGAACAAGATAGGGCAAGTCCCCAACCCCTTAGTGCATGTAAGTATTTCTCACACCCTTCTTCACCATTTTTCATTCTCTACACCACGATATCACCACTGTTAACTATCTTTCCCTCTACTCCATTTCGCCATTTTCACATCCTTAAGCTCAAAATTGACAAAAATGGAGTTTGAGTGCTTGCATGTTGGTGTTGGAGCTCAATAATCAGTTGCTAGGAAGTTTCAAGAACACACATTGTAGATTGAGCTAGTTGGAGAGGGTTGTGGTTGCTGGAAATCGAAATTAGAGTGTTTGAGTTAGCTTAGAAGGGATTTCGAGTTCGTTGGAGCATCGGAGTTGATTCGGGTATCGTTGTAAGCTTCGATTTCGAGTTGGTTAGTGATTTTCATCACTATCGGTGAGTTCTATACTCGCTTAGGGACTTAATTTCGTGTCAAATACTGAATGTGGTTAAATATATGTGTTGGTTTTCATTTCTTTAAGTTTCGAATCCAAAAACCGTTATTTCGGAAAAGTACGTTTGAACGTCTATTTATGTGAATGTTATGTGATTGTGGGACTGATTATAATGACTGTTTGATACTGACTTAATGTGTGATGATATTCGGGAATTAATCAGAATGGGTATTGGAACGATCGGAATGGCCAAGTTTTCACGAAAAAGCGAAAATCTGGACTACTGATGGGGACGGACGGGTCGTGTGCCATAGCACACGGACCGTGCGCATCTTTCTGTGCTCGTGTTCAAATTTTTTTGAAAACACGCACAGGTCGTGCTCCTTAGCGCACGGACCATGCGTATGTCTCTGTCACCCCATTTAAAAACACGTTTTAGGCCATTCCGAACGGTTCCAATTGCATTCTAATTTCTTCCTTAACCATATGTATTGAAAGATTAACCGTAATTCGTGGAAAACACATAGGTATGAATGATGTAATGTGAATGTTCTAAGTTATTATAAATGAATATTAGTAACAACGATTGAGGTCATGATAATTGTTTAAACAGACTAAATGTCCCATGGGTTGAGGTTATGTTATGTTTAAATGGACTAAATGTCCCTTGAGGTTGAGGTTGAGGTTATATTTATAATGAGGTTGAGGTTATATATGTATAAATTATATATATTGAGGATGGGTGACGACCCTAATTTGAGGTTAGCATACTAGGGGAGGGGGAGTCATGAGCCCTAGGAACCTAGGCCCCTTGAGGTTTGCCCGCAGTTTATGGTAAGCGGATTGGGTTCACTTGGAATGGAATATTGTTCACGGTGATATGCTATGTTTAAAGAGGTTACACGTGGCTATCTATATATGGCCACGATTCATGTTATGCATAATGAACTGAGAGAGTTTTAGTGAGGGGTCTCGATAGGACTCACTGGGATAATGTTTATCTCACTCTTTATAAATGTGGTTTTTACGGAGAAACAGGGAAAGGCAAAGATGAAGAGACATGACTAGATGGTATGCTCTGAGGAGATGTTGAAGACTGAGTTCTATAGGTTGATACTAAATTCCCTTGTTATCTTTGTACTATCGATTGTATGACTTATACTAGCTAATAGTTGTAAATCGTTTCCGCTACTTATGTTTTGGATATTGAACACTAGGATGTGGCAGGTTTATAAGACATGAAACTTAAGTGTTTAAGTATTTCTATGTTGAGTTATGAAATTGATATGACTCTTTGGTGTTTAATCATCGAAGTTTTAGTTGTGTTCAATATTTAGGACCGGAAGTTATCTCTGATGTATACTAAGTTGTGCATTTCAGTATTTCCACTTGTTAGAAATATTGGGGTGTTACATTTTGGTATCAGTGCAGTTCGACCTAGTCGGACTTAGATGCTTAGAGTCTTTTACGGTTTCTAAGTCTGATTCTTCTTAGTATGCTATTAGACATTGAGCTTGATCAACTTAATACTTTGTGCATATTTCACATAATCATGGCTGGAAGAGGTAGAAGAAACCCACCCATTGACCCACATTCCGAATGGATGTAGAATGTGATAGAGACTCAACAAAAGATGATGCTGGACATGATGCACATGCATATACAACAGATGAACCAAGAACAACTTAATGTTCAATAGCCTCAGGAAAATCCTAATCGGACATACTTTCGATTTCAAAAGATGAATCCCCCGGTTTTCAAGGGTGGATCAGATCCAATGTCTGCTCATTTTTGGATTGATGCAATGGAAAGAATCTTCAGAACCTTGCAGTGTAGTGAAGAAGAGAAGGCGATTTGTGCTGCTAATGTCCTTGATGAAGATGCTCACACATGGTGGACCAATGCACGTTCAATGATGGAAATTCAGGGAACTCCTCTCACTTGGAATAACTTCAAGGAATTGTTCATGGGATAGTATTTTCTTCTAGTGATGAAATGGGTAAGCAGATTGAATCTGTAAACCTCAAGCAGGGTGAAATGTCAGTTGGTGAATATGCAGCTAAGTTTGAAAGGCTGTCTCAGTTTTATGAACTGGGAAGGTATACTCCAACTGATATGTGGAAGATGTAGATGTTCAAGCAGGGTCTCCGTGCTGATGTGGCCCAAGGTCTCAGTTCTTATGCTATGACCAACTATCCTGCCTTAGTGCAACAAGCTTATGTTGTTGAGGAGGATCTGAGGAAGATGTATGCAGAAAGGAAGGATTATTGGAAAGGAAAGAAGAAGGTAGCTGAATCATCAACTCCAAATCAAAAGTCAAAGGGTAATTTCAACAAAGGAAAACAAGTGCAATCATCTGAATTCTCAAAGTCTGGCAAGTGTTCTAAATGTGGGAAGTCCCACAGTGGTGAGTGTCACATGGGTTCCAATCAGTGTTTTTATTGCAAACAAGAAGGTCATCATGCACACGAAAGCCCAGTGAGGAGGAGGAACAGAGAGGATCAAGCTGCTACAACACAAGGGAGGGTCTACACCTTGGATGCTGAGAAAGCCAAGCCTTCTGATAATCTACTAAGGGGTACGGGATCTCTTTTCCATAACTCTGTTGGTATTTTATATGATTCGGTTGCAACCCATTGTTTTATTTTCAAGGCATGTGTTAACCGGTTGGGATTAGCCTTATCACCGCTATCCGAGCCGATAACCATCTTAACTGCTGCTAAGGGTCGTGTCCAAAACCCAATCTTTATGTCAAAACTGTCTGCTTGCAATAGGAGACAGAAACATTGTTGTAGACTTTATTTGTTTGCCTATAAGAGGTATGGACATCATTTTGGGTATGAACTGGATGGCTGCAAATCATGTCACTATAGACTATTTCAATCGAACTGTCAGTTTCGCCTCTGAATCAGTTGAATTGCCAAGGACAAATTCTGAAGCAGTTATCTCTTTCACCTCAGCAAGTCAGTCTTTATTCCAAGGTACGGAAGCTTATGTTATTATGTTATCTGCATCAACTGAAACTGGTTTAGATCTGTCTTCTGTTCAAGTTGTGAATGAGTTTCTGGATGTTTTTCCGGACGAATTCTCTTCTTTACCTCCAGATCGTGAGATAGAATTCTCTATAGAATTGGTGCCAGGCACAAGACCAATATCAATTGCTCCTTATCGAATGTCTCCTTTAGAATTAAAGGAATTAAAATCCCAACTTGAAGAGTTGATATCGAAGAACCTAGTGCTTCTCTATGGGGGTGCTCTTGTGTTACTTGTTAAGAAGAAACATGGGAGCACGAGGTTGTGTATTGGTTATCGTCAGTTGAACAAAGTAACCATCAAGAATAAGTATCATTTACCAAGAATAGATGATTTGCTTGATCAATTTCGAGGTGCTGCAGTGTTTTCTAAAATTGATCTAAGGTCGGGTTAACATCAGATAAAAGTAAGAGCCTTAGATATTCCGAAGGCAGCTTTCCGTACTCGATATGGACATTACGAGTTTGTAGTGATGCCCTTCGGTCTAACTAATGCTCCAGCGGTATTCATGGATTACATGAACCGAGTCTTCCACCCATACCTGGATCAGTTTGTAGTTGTATTCATCGATGATATCTTCGTGTACTCGAAGACCATTGAGGATCATGTTCAGCATCTCTGTATTGTTCTGAATGTACTCCGAGAGAAGAAGTTGTATGCGAAGCCTTCGAAGTGTGATTTCTAGATGCCTGAAGTAAAGTTTCTAGGACGTGTAATATCTCAGTCGAGAGTTGCAGTAGATCCCAGTAAAGTAGAAGCTGTGTTGAATTGAGAGCGACCAACATCAGTAACAGAAGTAAGAAGTTTCTTGGGTCTAGCTGGCTATTATCAGAGGTTTATTCAAGGGTTCTCGCAGTTAGTTCTTCCACTCACTCGGTTAACCCGTGTAGCGACCGAAAAATCCGGAGGAGGGATTCTTCGTTGCTTTTGAACAATGGAGCCGCCATCAATATTTATTTTTAGGAAAACATTGAAAAAACCTTTGTTTTTGGGTTCGGGGGTCGATTAAGCGTGGGGAAGGTACTAGCACCCCGCAACATCCTTTTTTCTAAAGGTTACCTTTTAATCTAACGTGTAGAAAAAAAAACATTTTTATTTACCCTTTTTATTATTTGCAAAAAAAACGGAAAGGAGACTTAATAAAAATTTTAGTTTTTTGCGCTTGACAGGAGTGGGCCCCCGCTCCTACGTATCTCCGGGTGCGATGGAGAAATCAAAGCTACGTAGTTCTCGGGTAGAAAATATTTGTGTGTTGGTATTTTTTATTTTTGAAAAGTTTGCGAAAACTAGAGGCCGTTCATGGTGACCAAACAGATAAATCCAGAGTGGTCATCATTAATGGCTTATTCGAAAAAGAAGGTGTTTACAGCGTTCAAACGGGCGGGGCCCAGAGTGACCGTTATAAATACCCGGTTTGTGATCGAGCGTTTCATTCGAAAAAATGCTTACTGGGAAGCGTGATTTTTTTTTTAGAAAAAGGGAGTTGAGATTACGTTTGTATTTTATTAACTGAAAATTGGAGTTTAGGCGGGTGTTTGCAATAATCAAACGAGTAGCCTCAGAGTGATTACCGCTACTAATCCGTTGTGAAAAAAATGAAGGTTAGTCCTAACGGTCAAACAAGCTAGGCTCAGAGTGACCATTAGTAACAACCTATTTTTTGTGTGAGTATGGTTGTTTGAAAGAAAGGAAAATGGTTTGGAAACAACGCAGCGTAAATAAAAGCGGAATGGGTGATAGTAAAAAAGGGGGTGCGAGCAACAGGGACGTTATATCAAAAATGGGGGGTGTGCTTAGTATCAGCCCCAAAACAACATTGTTTGGGTTTCTGGGCCCTTGCGCAAAAGTTGGGCTGAAAGCGGGGAGAGTCGTATTACTAAAATGTGGGGGGTGCGAATAGCGGTTTGACGCTAAAAGAAAAACGATTGTTTGACCTTTCTTTGACTGATTGGTTCGTTAATTCATTTCAAAAAAACGGTTTGGGTTCGATTACTATCTACGTTAGAAGAAAACATTCGGTGAGAAAAAGATTTGCGAATTTATAAAGAAATATTCTCTTTTTTTTTTGAAATAATTGTCATGGTTATGAAAAAGGTGCCTTTTGCTGTTTTTTGTTTAAATAAATATTGTTATTATTCCCCTTTTTTTTATGAAGGTAGTGGTATTAGTAACCATTGATTTTGGAAGGAAAAAAACATTTTTTTTTTAAAAAAACTTTATTTTAATCCGAAAATTACAACAATACCAACAAATTAATAGAAAAAAAACAGCACATAAAAAACAAAAAAAAAACAGCAACAAATAATAAATAAAATAAAAAACAGCAACAATTAATAAAACATAACAACATTTAAATAAAAAAACAGCAACACTTTTTAATAGAAAAACAGCAACATTTATTTTAAAAAATATATTTTTTTTAATATTTTATTTTAATCCGAAAATACAGCAAAATAACAAAAAATACAGCAACAATTTAATAAAAAAACAGCAACAAATAAATAAAACAGCAACATTTAATAGAAAAAAAAAACAGTAACACTTTTTAATAGAAAAACAGCAACATTTATTTTTAAAAAATATTTTTTTTTAATATTTTATTTTAATCCGAAAATACAGCAAAATAACAAAAAATACAGCACCAATTTAATAAAAAAACAGCAACAAATAAATAAAACAGCAACATTTAATAGAAAAAAAAACAGTAACACTTTTTAATAGAAAAACAGCAACATTTATTTTTAAAAAATATTTTTTTTTAATATTTTATTTTAATCCGAAAATACAGCAAAATAACAAAAAATACAGCAACAATTTAATAAAAAACAGCAACAAATAAATAAAAAAGCAACATTTAATAGAAAAAAAAACAGTAACATTTAATAAAAAAAAGGAAAGCAACAATAATATCTAAAAAAAAATTATTTACGAATTTACAGCAACAAAAATAAAAAAAACAGCAACAATATTAAAAATAAAATAAAAAGCAACAACAATATTTACATGAACAGAATTACAGCAACTAAAAAATAAAACAGCAACAATATTTACATGAACAAAATTACAGCAACTAAAAAAAAAAATAAAACAGCAACAATATTTACATGAATAAAATTACAGCTACTAAAAAAAATAAAACAGCAATAATTAAATAAAATATTACATTACAATACCTTAAACAAAAAATCCGGAAATGTTGAAGGAGAAGTTTTCTTCTTCGGATTTCCTCAATACAATAGAATTTGAAACTAAAAAAAAATTTATGAAAGAGAAGAAAAGAATAACAGTAAAAAAAAACTCTCAAACTCTCTTTTCTAAACAAAACCTAGACTCTCCTTCTTTTCCTTTTTTTTTCGAAAACTCCTCTTCTTCTTCCTTTCACGAAAAAAAATTCCCCCCCTTGCTTCATGGTTGTGGCCCCTATTTATACAAAAAGGGGTGTCTTTTCTTTCATTTTTCTGACTTCATCTTCACCATACCTTGTACAGTTTTTTTTTCTGATGGTATGCAAAAGGGGGTAAAGGGGTATGGGCATGGCAGAGGAAGAGAAATGATGGTTTGTTTTCTTTTTTTTTTTGTGTGAGAAAGGAGAGTGAATCCGTGAGTGAGAGAGAATGATGTGAGGAGAGAAAAAAAATGGAGTTTAAGGGTTTGGTGGGGAGGGGTATGCGTGGAGATGGGAGAGTGGGGGAATGGGAGGATGAGTGAAAGAGAAAGAGAAGTGTGTGAGTAGGAGAAATGATGAGAAAGATGAAGTGAAGTGTGTGAGAGTGTGAGGGAGAAAGAGTCGTAGGATGGGGGAGAGAGGGAAAGGTTGAGTGTGAGTTGGAGAAAGAGAGAGATAGGCGTGAGAGTGATGTGAGGGAAGAGAAAAATGAGTGTGTGAGAGTGAGAGGAAGAGAGGAAGCGTGAGATTGAGGAGAGAGAGGGTTTGGAGCCGTGGAGTGGGGAGAGAAGAGAGAGGTTGAGTGTATGGGGAAATGAAAAATGGGGAAGTGGGAAGTGTGGGGAAGTGGAATTGAGAGAAAAGAGGAAAGGTGGAGTGTGGAAGGGAGAATGCAATTTTCAAGGAGGAAAAAGGGGGAGTAGGTCGAATTTTTAGGAGGGGTTTTGGGGAGTGAATGTGGATGATTTTTTAGGGAAAGGGAGGGATTGAATGTGGATGGTTTTTAGGGTAAAGGGGGGGGGGGGGGTGGTCGAATTAGGGTTTTATGGAGGGGAAATGGGTATGGGTTGGATAGTAATTAGGGTTAGGAGGAGTTTGGTTATGGGTTGGATAGGAATTAGGGTTTGGGGCGAATTGGGCTAGTTTTTTTTTTGGTTGGGTTGGGTTTCTAATGGCCCAATCCTGATTGCACCTCATCCTTTTTTTTAGACCCCCTCCATTTCCTCCTTTGCTTATTTTTTGTTTCCACACATCTAATTAATATATTTTTTTGGTTAAAAACTTGTGGCAACTAAAATAAAATAATACATGACATAAAAATAAAAATGATTATTATTTTTATTATAAAAAAAAAATCTCTCATTTTTGATCGGACAAAATTAGGGTATTACAGCTGCCCCTCTTTATTTGTATTTTGCTAGGAAATCGGAGGGATTCCGAGTTTCTCGAGGAAAATAGAAATAAAGATAACAAGACGCTAATTTTGTCCAGACTGAGGTTTTTTGTTGTTTTTTTTTTAGAAACTTATGAAAACTGGGTTGCTTTAGACAGAAGGTAAATAGGGATCGCTGGGGATCGGAAGGATCGCTGGGGATCTGAAGGTCTAGTTCAAAATTAATGCTTGGCGCATCGATTTGAGTTTGACTGAGGGACCGTCGGGGTCTGAAGGGCATGCCTAAGCCTGAAGGACCGATGGGTCTGAAGGAGCGCAACTAGCTTATGGTACTAGTAATACGGTCTGCTTGTGGGGTGGCCTTTTTCGAGCGGCCGTGAAGGACGTACACTGAGTCTTAGGCTGACACAGCTAGTCTGAAAGACCTGGGGTCGGACGATCTGTCGCGCTCAGTGTCGACATAGCGATCTGGTGGTATGGTTCGAAGTTGTTGCTTGGACATGGTGATTCGAACCGACCTGAAGGACCTGGGGTCGGATGATCCGTCGCGCTCAGTGTCGACGTAGTGATCTGAAGGTAGAGTTCGAAGTCGTTGCTTGGACGTGTTGATTCAAACTGAACTGAAGGACCTGGGGTCGGTTGATCGGTCGGTTGCTCGATAACGCGACATGCGATCTGGATTGAAGGATTGTTGTTGGTCTGAAGGATCTCTGCTAGACTTGGTGCTAACATTGTGATTTGGTTTGATGTAGGATCGATGCTCGTCGCGTCGACTTTTAAAAACTGGAAAGATCGACACTTGAAGTTGAAAAACAGCAGATGTTATGCATATGACATGCATGTAATGTATGCATGTGTGATGATTGGTTTTGAGTGGAATGATGAATGAAATGTAATGGACGACTTTTGTTTTTTGCTTTTGTTTCTTTTCTTTTTTTTTTCGACTATTTTTGCTCTTTTGCTCTTTCTTGACTCTTCTTGCTTTTTTTTTGCTTTTTCTTGCCTCTTTTGCTTTGCTCTTTTGCTCTTTCTTGCCTCTTTTGCTTTGCTCTTTTGCTCTTTCTTGACTCTTCTTGCTTTGCTCTTTTGCTCTTTCTTGCCTCTTTTGCTTTGCTCTTTTGCTCTTTCTTGCCCCTTCTTGTTGATCAGATCACAGGACTTTCGACGTAAGATACGGGAGTTGCCCAAAGTAGTGCTATTGAAGTGCGGCCTGTTGTTATCATTCGCCTTTTGAAGTGATCTTTTTTGCAATTTTATTTATGAGAGATCGCCTCGTTTATGTGACCTTTAGAAATTTCGTAATACTCTGTAATGCTTTTAGTCATGCACATGTTTCACAATTCAATATCACTTACCATAAAATGTCATTTCAAAACAAGGGAAAATAAAGAAGAAGGGAAAGTGTTTGACGTTAAGACTGGAGCCGAGTGTGCGAAAGGGACACCGGCTTGAGAGCATATTAAGAATTTGAAAGAAAGGCAAAAATACTAAGCAGATCTTTGGGTAGTTAGTGTCCTTGAAGTAACAATGTTGGCCGCCCATATTCATGACCTTGATCAACTCACCATCCGGCTTTTGTTGATTGCCTAAACATTTATTTAGTCCAACTTCCTGACCCTAATTTTTGCCTGGATTGCCCCTTCGGGTTTTCAATCCACCGGGTCGCTCTAATTTTTACCTAGGTCGCCCTTTCGGGTTTTCAGCCTAGCGAGCTCGTTTTTCTTGGCTCATTTTTTCTCTTTTCTCTATATGCATTTTTTAGGCATCGTACTTGACCGCATCAGAATTCATCGGGGGTGAGAAGTATTCGCCCTCTACTTTCATGGGGGTTAGGGCCCCTCCAGAGAATGATTTCTTTACCGCATAAGGTCCTTCATAGTTCAGGGTCCATCTTCCACGGGGATCCTCTTGGATGGGTATGATTTTCTTGGGCACCAAGTCTCCTTGAAATTGTCGGGGACGAACCCTTTTCTGTTAATCTTCCTTTGCTCCTTTCTGATATGACACAAAACAACCATCCTTTTGTTTGATAAGGTTTAATGGAAGTGCTGCTTCCATCGCACGGGGTTGCCCCTGTTGAAGTGTGAAACAAGGTCTGATCTCCATGTAAGGTAAAAAGGAGCATTTGAAGGTTACTATCATCGCTGATATTCTTTGTTTGTCGCCGCAACTGCCTCATTTATTTTTGGGCGGTACTGGGAGGGGTTATGATGCTCGACTTGGGGTCTCCACACAAACCTTTCCCCCACTGTTCGCGATGATCTTACTTGGAAGGTTGTAACGAAAGACCAAATTTATTGACAATCATTGATTTTCTTACACCGGTGGGTATCTTGTGTCAGACAAAGTAGTGCGAAAGAATTTTCTTGATTCGCTGCCCTTTTGGTGTGATGTTCATTCTAACACCTTTTTGACTTCTCTCGTTCCCAAGTTAATCGTCTCACTTGATTCCACGAGAAGCTGGACCACTTCATCCTCCTGCTTCATTATTCTCATTACCTCTGGAGGAGTTTTCTCAGTTATCTTCTACATCTTCCTTAGTTTGGGCTGATCGAAGCTATGAGTCAACGATATTGTTATTTTCAAGGACAACTTATTTAGATCTGCATTAGTAGAAATTGAAAAAGGATGGAAGAAGAAGCGAATCGAGCGAATGAGCGAAGAAGTTTATGGGAGAATTCAAAATGCTATTTTATTAATATTGATACTAAAAAGAAACATGTGTGCCCTTATTGAAATGTCCTAAGGCCTTGGGCAGAGCCATAGGATTGCATTACAAGAAAATTACTTTGAACTGAAAATCACAAGAAAATCGACGGTCCCCCAATTCATAAGTGCTTCAGATGCAGGATAACGGCGCACAAGGATGGTGATGTCCTCTCTAGCATTTTGAACGCCTTCAATAGCATTGACAAATGACTCTTCATGCCCCTAGAAAGGGGTTATTGCCTTCATTGAAGTTCAACCATTTGGATTCGATCAGATCCTGAATCACATGTCTCAGCGCCTTGCAGTTTTCCACTGAATGCCCAATTGCGCCTGCGTGAAAATCGCATGTGGCATTTGGGTCGTAGCCCCTCGGGAAAGGAGGTTCAATAGGTCTCATTGGGCGGGGGGAGATTAAGTTGTGACTGGTGAGGTGGTTGAACATGTCTGAGTAGGATACGGGAATTGGATCAAACGGTACATGTTTCCTTTCTGGATAGTTTGGTGGCCCATAGATTCTACTGGTTTGGGTAGAGAAGCGCAGGGCTTGGGGACGGTTTTTGGAAGTGTAAGAGGCTTTCCCTGGTCCTGTTATGGAATTGGTTTCTCCTTCATCGTTTTCGGTTGAACCGTGAGTAATTTTCCCGTTTCTCATTCCGCTTTCTAACCTTTCCCCTATGGTGACCATGTCTGAGAAGTTAGAGGATACACTCCCAATCAACCTGTCATAGAAGGGTGACTGCAAAGTGTCCCTGAACATGGATACCATCTCCTTTTCCAGTAAAGGTGGTGCCACCTGCGCTGCTAGTCCTCTCCAACGTTGGGCGTACTCCCTGAATGATTCATGGTTTCTTTTCACCATATTCTGCAACTGTGTTCTATCGGGAGCTATGTCGATGTTGTATTTATATTGCTTGAGGAAAGCATCGGCCAGATCTTTCCAACATCGAATGTGGTTGCGTTCCAACTGCATGTACCATCTTGAGACTGCCCCAGCTAGACTGTCCTGGAAGTAGTGAATGAGCAGTTTATCATCATGTGCAAAGGCAACCATTTTTCTACAATACATGGTCAGATGGCTAGCAGGACAGGTTACACCCATGTATTTATCAAAATCTGGCACTCTGAATTTGGGAGGAATGACCACATTAGGGACGAGACACAAGTCATAAGCGCCGGTTGCCCCAATATTGGATCCTTCAACTGCTCTCAACCTTTCCTCAAGCATTTGTAGTTTGTCTTTGGCTTGAGGGTTCTCCATAGAGTAATTGTGAGGGATCCCACTCATACCATAGTAAGGATGAATTATCGGAACTATGGCTGGGTTCATATTTGGGGTATGTGAATGAGTGGGATTCCTGAGGTTGGAACCTTGAGCTTGAGCGTCAACTATCGGCGGTGGAGGGCAGCCAAGTGGGAGTCCTTGTGGTGCGACGACGGGGTTCGGGTTTTGAACTTGTGGCGCCCCCGAATTACCATCGTGACCCGTCGGTGTAAGCTGTTGTTGGCCCACGACTCCTGAGGGACCGTCTTCTGGACTAGCATTGACTGTCGGAGGTGTGTAACCTTGTGGAAGTCCGTAAGGAGGCCATATGTAACCTTGGCCATCAGGCCCAGTAGGGGGCATTGTATGCGGGATCCCGAGTCCATTGGGAGGAGGAGGGTTGGTAACTTGATTTTTCGTGTTCCCAGCGGAGACATCTTCACTTGTGTCTTTGCCCCTCAAAGCTTGTAAAACCTTTAAGATTTCAACCATCTGTTCTTTCATCTCATCTATTTCTGCCCTAAGCTCTTCATTGCCTAGGTTCTGATGTGGATTGCCTTGATCTGGGTTATCTTGAGGCGGATTGTCCTGATTTTCTTCCATGTTTCCAGCCTGAGAATGAGTCCAATATCGATGTTGACGCACCAGCTTGCTTTCTTTTTTTTTTTTTTACGCTCTGTTGATAGGGTACATGATATGAGTATATGAATGGATGAAAATATGAGTGATGCATGGACAATTGAATGAATGGGAACATGTATGTGTATGCTTAATGAAATGAATGCATGTAAGGACTTTTATCATTTTTTTTTGAAATAATGATTCTGTATGATGGATGAAAGAAGAATGATGTTACACGTGTTAAAAAAAAAGAGTTTTTTTTTTTTGGTGATTCAACTTTGAGAAAGCGTTAACTATATGTCTCACGTAAAAAGGAAAAGGAGATAGATGATTTTTTTTTATGGCTTGATGATTTTTTTTTTAAAAAAAAAAAAAAATCTGCGATGATGCAGCTGGTAGGTGAATTGCCCTTGTGTCTTAAACAGGTGATGTCTTATACATAGGTCACGATCTAGGGTCATTTGTGTGATCAATCTCTCGGGTGGCTCTATTCACTTCCTCACAAAGGTCTCCAGAGCTGAAATCTCCTTCGTGATATGACCCACAACGATAGCGAGCTACTTGGTGTGGGATACCACGAAAGAGCGTACTCTGGCTGAGGCTTTCATGAGAGTCAGACAGATAAAATCCAGAATGACTGACACTAATCGCCTCCACTCGTCCTAGGTTTTTTTTAGACCCGGGTATAAGGCCCCACTCAGAAGTGTGTGAACAAACAAGTGTGAGTGATGTGTGTGATATAGGCAACCTAAACTACCCATGATGCAAAAGAAATACTGATAATAGTACAAAGGTCTTATACCCTAAGGTTCAATAAAGCAAATAAACAGATAAATGAAATAGACATGCTAATAGAAGCACTAAGGGTAAACAAAACACTAGACTAAAAATAATCTACACATTTAACTAAAATAGGCTTGACCCTCTTAAATAGTCCCCAGTGGAGTCGCCAGCTGTAGCGACCGAAAAATCCGGAGGAGGGATTCTTCGTTGCTTTTGAACAATGGAGCCGCCATCAATATTTATTTTTAGGAAAACATTGAAAAAACCTTTGTTTTTGGGTTCGGGGGTCGATTAAGCGTGGGGAAAGTACTAGCACCCCGCAACATCCTTTTTTCTAAAGGTTACCTTTTAATCTAACGTGTAGAAAAAAAAACATTTTTATTTACCCTTTTTATTATTTGCAAAAAAAACGGAAAGGAGACTTAATAAAAATTTTAGTTTTTTGCGCTTGACAGGAGTGGGCCCCCGCTCCTACGTATCTCTGGGTGCGATGGAGAAATCAAAGCTACGTAGTTCTCGGGTAGAAAATATTTGTGTGTTGGTATTTTTTATTTTTGAAAAGTTTGCGAAAACTAGAGGCCGTTCATGGTGACCAAACAGATAAATCCAGAGTGGTCATCATTAATGGCTTATTCGAAAAAGAAGGTGTTTACAGCGTTCAAACGGGCGGGGCCCAGAGTGACCGTTATAAATACCCGGTTTGTGATCGAGCGTTTCGTTCGAAAAAATGCTTACTGGGAAGCGTGATTTTTTTTAGAAAAAGGGAGTTGAGATTACGTTTGTATTTTATTAACTGAAAATTGGAGTTTAGGCGGGTGTTTGCGATAATCAAACGAGTAGCCTCAGAGTGATTACCGCTACTAATCCGTTGTGAAAAAAAATGAAGGTTAGTCCTAACGGTCAAACAAGCTAGGCTCAGAGTGACCATTAGTAAAAACCTATTTTTTTGTGTGAGTATGGTTGTTTGAAAGAAAGGAAAATGGTTTGGAAACAACGCAGCGTAAATAAAAGCGGAATGGGTGATAGTAAAAAAGGGGGTGCGAGCAACAGGGACGTTATATCAAAAATGGGGGGTGTGCTTAGTATCAGCCCCAAAACAACATTGTTTGGGTTTCTGGGCCCTTGCGCAAAAGTTGGGCTGAAAGCGGGGAGAGTCGTATTACTAAAATGTGGGGGGTGCGAATAGCGGTTTGACGCTAAAAGAAAAACAATTGTTTGACCTTTCTTTGACTGATTGGTTCGTTAATTCATTTCAAAAAAACGGTTTGGGTTCGATTACTATCTACGTTAGAAGAAAACATTCGGTGAGAAAAAGATTTGCGAATTTATAAAGAAATATTCTCTTTTTTTTTTTTAAATAATTGTCATGGTTATGAAAAAGGTGCCTTTTGCTGTTTTTTGTTTAAATAAATATTGTTATTATTCCCCTTTTTTTTATGAAGGTAGTGGTATTAGTAACCATTGATTTTGGAAGGAAAAAAACATTTTTTTTTAAAAAAACTTTATTTTAATCCGAAAATTACAACAATACCAACAAATTAATAGAAAAAAAACAGCAAATAAAAAACAAAAAAAAACAGCAACAAATAATAAATAAATAAAAAACAGCAACAATTAATAAAACATAACAACATTTAAATAAAAAAACAGCAACACTTTTTAATAGAAAAACAGCAACATTTATTTTAAAAAATATATTTTTTTAATATTTTATTTTAATCCGAAAATACAGCAAAATAACAAAAAATACAGCAACAATTTAATAAAAAAACAGCAACAAATAAATAAAACAGCAACATTTAATAGAAAAAAAAACAGTAATACTTTTTAATAGAAAAACAGCAACATTTATTTTTAAAAAATATATTTTTTTTAATATTTTATTTTAATCCGAAAATACAGCAAAATAACAAAAAATACAGCAACAATTTAATAAAAAAACAGCAACAAATAAATAAAACAGCAACATTTAATAGAAAAAAAAAACAGTAACACTTTTTAATAGAAAAACAGCAACATTTATTTTTAAAAAATATTTTTTTTTAATATTTTATTTTAATCTGAAAATACAGCAAAATAACAAAAAATACAGCAACAATTTAATAAAAAAACAGCAACAAATAAATAAAACAGCAACATTTAATAGAAAAAAAAACAGTAACATTTAATAAAAAAAAGGAAAGCAACAATAATATCTAAAAAAAAATTATTTACGAATTTACAGCAACAAAAATAAAAAAACAGCAACAATATTAAAAATAAAATAAAAAGCAACAACAATATTTACATGAACAGAATTACAGCAACTAAAAAATAAAACAGCAACAATATTTACATGAACAAAATTACAGCAACTAAAAAAAAAAAAACAGCAACAATATTTACATGAATAAAATTACAGCTACTAAAAAAAATAAAACAGCAATAATTAAATAAAATATTACATTACAATACCTTAAACAAAAAATCCGGAAATGTTGAAGGAGAAGTTTTCTTCTTCGGATTTCCTCAATACAATAGAATTTGAAACTAAAAAAAAATTTATGAAAGAGAAGAAAAGAATAACAGTAAAAAAAAACTCTCAAACTCTCTTTTCTAAACAAAACCTAGACTCTCCTTCTTTTCCTTTTTTTTCGAAAACTCCTCTTCTTCTTCCTTTCTCTAAAAAAAATTCCCCCCTTGCTTCATGGTTGTGGCCCCTATTTATACAAAAAGGGGTGTCTTTTCTTTCATTTTTCTGACTTCATCTTCACCATACCTTGTACAGTTTTTTTTTTTCTGATGGTATGCAAAAGGGGGTAAAGGGGTATGGGCATGGCAGAGGAAGAGAAATGATGGTTTGTTTTCTTTTTTTTTTTGTGTGAGAAAGGAGAGTGAATCCGTGAGTGAGAGAGAATGATGTGAGGAGAGAAAAAAAATGGAGTTTAAGGGTTTGGTGGGGAGGGGTATGCGTGGAGATGGGAGAGTGGGGGAATGGGAGGATGAGTGAAAGAGAAAGAGAAGTGTGTGAGTAGGAGAAATGATGAGAAAGATGAAGTGAAGTGTGTGAGAGTGTGAGGGAGAAAGAGTCGTAGGATGGGGGAGAGAGGGAAAGGTTGAGTGTGAGTTGGAGAAAGAGAGAGAGATAGGCGTGAGAGTGATGTGAGGGAAGAGAAAAATGAGTGTGTGAGAGTGAGAGGAAGAGAGGAAGCGTGAGATTGAGGAGAGAGAGGGTTTGGAGCCGTGGAGTGGGGAGAGAAGAGAGAGGTTGAGTGTATGGGGAAATGAAAAATGGGGAAGTGGGAAGTGTGGGGAAGTGGAATTGAGAGAAAAGAGGAAAGGTGGAGTGTGGAAGGGAGAATGCAATTTTCAAGGAGGAAAAAGGGGGAGTAGGTCGAATTTTTAGGAGGGGTTTTGGGGAGTGAATGTGGATGATTTTTTAGGGAAAGGGAGGGATTGAATGTGGATGGTTTTTAGGGTAAAGGGGAGGGGTGGTCGAATTAGGGTTTTATGGAGGGGAAATGGGTATGGGTTGGATAGTAATTAGGGTTAGGAGGAGTTGGGTTATGGGTTGGATAGGAATTAGGGTTTGGGGCGAATTGGGCTAGTTTTTTTTTTGGTTGGGTTGGGTTTCTAATGGCCCAATCCTGATTGCACCTCATCCTTTTTTTTAGACCCCCTCCATTTCCTCCTTTGCTTATTTTTTGTTTCCACACATCTAATTAATATATTTTTTTGGTTAAAAACTTGTGGCAACTAAAATAAAATAATACATGACATAAAAATAAAAATGATTATTATTTTTATTATAAAAAAAAAATCTCTCATTTTTGATCGGACAAAATTAGGGTATTACAACCCGCAAGGGTCAGCCGTTTGAATGGGACTCTGATTGTGAGGAATGTTTTCTAGAGTTAAAAACTCGGTTGACTTCTGCTCCAATCCTAATTCTTCCAGATCCGTCCCTGGGATTCCAAATTTACAGTGACGCTTCTAGGAAGGGTTTAGGGTGTGTTCTAATGCAGAATCAGCAAGTGGTAGCTTATGCATCTAGGCAATTGAAGTCTCATGAGGAGAATTATCCGACTCATGATTTGGAATTAGTGGCTATTGTGTATGCACTGAAGATATGGAGATATTACCTGTATGGGTCTTGTTTCGAAGTCTTTAGTGATCATAAAAGCTTAAAGTATCTGTTTGATCAGAAAGAATTGAACAATAGGCAAATGAGATGGGTTGAGTTTCTGAAGGATTATGACTTCGAGTTGAAGTATCATCCGGGAAACTCCAATGTGGTAGCCGATGCGTTGAGTAGGAAGTCTATTCACATGGCGAAGTTAATGATGCATGAAATGAAACTGTTAGAGTCTTTCAGAGACTTGAATTTGAATGTGAAGAAAAGAAGGAACCAATTAGTGTTGATCCATATTCTGATTTCGAGTTCATTGAGAAATCTGATTCGCTCAGCTCAAGAAATTGATGCGGAACTGCAAGCTCAAATAAGGTTACCAAATTTTACCGAAGATAGTGATGGAGTTATTTACTTCAACGGTAGAATTTGTGTACCAAATGATGAAGATGTCAAAAGGCAAGTATTAGAGGAAGCACATAGAAGTCAATATTCCATACATCCTGGATCTACCAAGTTGTATCGGGATTTGAAACAGATGTATTGGTGGCCTGGAATGAAATTAGAGATTGCGGAATTTGTGTCCCGATGCCTAACTTTTCAAAGGGTTAAGGCGGAGCACCAGAAGCCTGCTGGTCAGTTGCAGCCACTTGATGTGCTAGTGTGGAAATGGGAAGATATTTCCATGGATTTTGTTATGGGATTACCAAGATCCCAAGCCGGTAACGATTCCATTTGGGTAGTTGTGGATCGTTTAACTAAGTCAGCTCATTTTATTCCTGTTCGTTCAAACAGTAAAGTTTCTAAGTTAGCAGCATGGAGTTCCTACCAGTATTGTGTCGGATTGTGACCCAAAGTTCACTTCTCGATTTTGGAAAGCGTTGAATCAAGCTTTGGGAACTAAGGTGTATATTAGTACTGCTTATCACCCACAGACGTATGGTCAGACGGAGAGGACTATCTAAACTTTAGAAGATATGCTTTGGGCTTGTGTGCTTGATAACGGGAGAAAATGGGAGGATCATCTTCCATTGGTGGAGTTTGCTTATAACAACAGCTATCATTCCAGCATTGGGATGGCTCCATTTCAAGCGTTGTATGGGAGGAAGTGCAGAACACCATTATGTTGGTGGGATGTCGGCGAAAACCGGTTGTTAGGACCCGATTTGGTTCATGAAACTACCGAAAAGATTCGGCAGACAAGAGAAAGAATGAAGACAGCCCAGAGTCGGCAAAAGAGCTATGCTGACAAAAGAAGAAGACCACTAGAGTTTGAACCTGGTGATCATGTGTTTTTGAGAGTTTCTCCAATGATAGGTACCGGTAGGGCATTACGGGTGAAGAAACTCAGTCCTCGGTATATTGGACCCTTCCAAATTATCGAGCGAAATGGGCTAGTAGCTTACCGTATTGCTTTACCTCCAGTCTTGTCCAATCTTCATGATGTATTCCATTTATCTCAGGTGCGGAAGTACATTCGCAATCCGGGTCAGCCGTTGAGTTTTGAGACGATTGACCTTCGACCGGGCTTGTCTTTCCAACCTTATCCTAGTTACATCATGGAACGTGGCGAGAAGACGCTTCGAACGAGGACGATTCCCATTGTCAAAGTGATTTGGGATGGCTTTTCGACCGAGGACAATTGGAGGATGACATGTGAACTCGATATCCATATCTTTTCTCTTGAGGTATGTTTTGTTTAATTTTGAGGACAAAATTTTTCAAGTTGGGGTGATTGTAACATCCCCCAATTTAGCTAATTTCATTTATTGGAATTTAGCAAGAGGTCCTAGATAATTAATTAGCTAATCTAAGTAAGTTAGCACAATTAATTATAAAGGTGATGATTCTCATGGGTTAGATGATTTATTGTGCGCTTGTTTGCTACATTATATTAAGTAATTGAGTCATGGGTAATTGTTGAGTTAATTGGGATTTTAAGTGCGTGATTAGGAAGCAGGAGTATTTTCGTCCTTTCCACCCCATTTAGCCTTTAGCTCACTTAGTCAATAACACACACACACACACACACACACACACACACACACACACACACACACAATTGCTGGGAATTTCAGAATTCTAGAAAAACGGAATTTGAGAGTGGTGAGAGCGAGGGAGAACTCGAGAGTGGAGAGGAAGAAGAAGATAGGGCAAGTCCCCAACCCCTTAGTGCATGTAAGTATTTCTCACACCCTTCTTCACCATTTTTCATTCTCTACACCATGATATCACCGTTGTTAACTATCTTTCCCTCTACTCCATTTCGCCATTTTCACATCCTCAAGCTCAAAGTTGACAAAAATGGAGTTTGAGTGCTTGCATGTTGGTGTTGGAGCTCAATAATCAGTTGCTAGGAAGTTTCAAGAACATACATTGTAGATTGAGCTAGTTGGAGAGGGTTGTGGTTGCTGGAAATCGAAATTAGAGTGTTTGAGTTAGCTTAGAAGTGATTTCGAGTTCGTGATGTGGGACTGATTATAATGACTGTTTGATACTGACTTAATGTGTGATGATGTTCGGGAATTGATCAGAATGGGTATTGGAACGATCGCAATGGCCAGGTTTTCATGAAAAAGTGAAATACTGGACTACTGATGGGGACGCACAGGTCGTGCGCCATAGCGCACGGACCGTGCGCATCTTTCTGTGCTCGTGTTCAATTTTTTTTTGAAAACACGCACGGATCATGCGCCTTAGTGCACGGACCGTGCGTATGTCTCTGTCACCCCATTTAAAAATGCGTTTTAGGCCATTCCGAACGGTTCCAATTGCATTCTAATTTCTTCCTTAACCATATATTTTGAAAGAGTAACAGTAATTCGTGGAAAACACGTAGGTATGAATGATGTAATGTGAATGTTCTAAGTTATGATAAATGAATATTAGTAACCACGATTGAGGTCATGATAATTGTTTAAACGGACTAAATGTCCCATGAGGTTGAGGTTATATATGTATAAATTATATATATTGAGGATGGACGACGACCCTAATTTGAGGTTAGCGTACTAGGGGAGGGGGAGTCATGAGCCCTATGAACCTAGGCCCCTTGAGGTTTGCCCGCAATTTATGGTAAGCGGATTGAGTTCACAGGGAATGGAATGTTGTTCACGGTGATATGCTATGTTTAAAGAGGTTACACGTGGCTATCTATATTGGGCCACGATTCATGTTATGCATAATGAACCGAGAGAGTTTTAGTGAGGGGTCTCGATAGGACTTACTGAGATAATGTTTATCACACCCTTTATAATTGTGGCTTTTCACAGAGAAACATGGAAAGGCCAAGGCGAAGAGGCATGACTAGATGGTGTGCTCTGAGGAGATGTTGAAGACTGAGTTCTAGAGGCTGATGCTAAATTCCCTTGTTATCTTTTTTATTATCGATTGTACGACTTATACCAGCTAAAAGTTGTAAATCGTTTCCGCTACTTATGTTTTGGATATTGAACACTAGGATGTGGCAGGTTTATAAGACATGGAACTTAAGTGTTTAAGTATTTCTATGTTGAGTTATGAAATTGATATGACTGTTTGGTGTTTAATCATCGAAGTTTTAGTTGTGTTCAATATTTAGGACAGGAAGTTATCTTTGATGTATACTAAGTTGTGCATTTCAGTATTTCTACTTGTTAAAAATATTGGGGTGTTACAGTTTTCATGTTGGATAATCTGAGGCTAACAATATATTCGCTTATCCAACATAAGAAAGAAAGACACACTATTTTACTTATTAAAAAAAGAGTGTATCTAATATTGTAGAAATTTTTTAGCATGTCACTAAACAAAATAAATAACTACTGAATTAGGGGTTGCAACATCTAATATTGTAGGAATTTTTTAGCATGCCAGTAAACTACTGAATTAAGGGTTGGAACACACACACACAGACAGAGAGAGATGTCACCAAACAAAATAAATAATTACTGAATTAAGGGTTGCAATTTGGATTCTAATTAGTTACCCTACAAATGTGTATTTTCTTAATAAAAAATATTAGAACTACATAATAACAAGAATACACACACATATATAAAGAGACAGAGAGAGAGTGTGAGAAACATATGTTAAAAATAAAATAACACACACACCCACATATGTCACCAAACAAAATAAATAACTACTGAATTAAGGGTTGCAATTTGGATTCTAATTAGTTACCCTACAAATGTGTATTTTCTTAATAAAAAATATTAGAACTATATAATAACAAGAATACACACACACACACACACACACACACACACACACACATATATATATATATATATATATATATATATATATATATATAATATAAAAAGAGAGAGAGAGAGAGAGTGTGTGAGAAACATACGTTAAAAATAAAATAATTTAAAATTACGTGTATACCAAGAATATGTATACTCGTGCAGCGCATGGGTCATACATACTAGTTCAATCAACTTGATCTGAAATTTATGAAATTGGGGTACAATAAATTACGCTACTTGTTGAACAATAATGTTAATTATTTATATTAGATTATGATATGTTAGTTGGGACAATTTATATAAACAATATATATTATATTAAAGTGTATAACAAATTGGTACTTTGGTAAAAAAAAAACAAATTGGTACTTTGATAGTCTTGACGATACTTTTTTATTTTTCTAAGAACGCAATTTAACCCTTTGAGAGATTATCAATATAAAATGTTTATGTGTGGACAAATGTTATAGTTAAATTGAACCAAACTTTTGCGTTCAATATTACATAGATACATTGGAATTATCACGATAAAAAATATTGACAATATATCATGTTATATATACATTTAAAGTAATAATTTGTCATATATATATAAATATATATTTTTTGACCAAAATATATATAAACCAAAATAATGGGTTTTTGCAAAGAAAATCATATGTATCCGTACCATAATATATATTAATTCGGGATATATTTTAATATAACATTGATGTACATTATTTTTTTGGCTTATTCTATAATTAAGTGTTGTATAGATTATATTAAAATTAAAAAACCTACATATACGTTTAAAACAATTGAACCCACATAGCTGAGAGCAACATTCATGCTTGAGAGTAAAGAATGTGGGTGTAGGATCCTCTGTGAAGAAATCACTAAATAAAAAATAAATTGAAAGTTTATATAAGAAATATTTTTAATATATTTTCAGTCCACATCATAAAACACATGGGAAAACAGAAATAAATCAAGGTTGCTTATTTACCTAGGGTCATTACCTTCCCAGCTCTGTTTATACTCTAGTGAAATTAATGCTTAAATTTGAGATTATCCAACTTGAAAATTTTAAAATGTTGGGAGGGGAGAACTACACGGGCCGGCAAATCTGGGTACCCATGGCCAGTCAGGTTCCCTCGGCGTAGATTAGTCATCGGCAAAGTCGATGGGAAACTGCGCACCAAAAACATGGTAACAAAAAAAATGAAATATTTGAATGATAGAGGGGATTTTAGCCATTATGATTTGTAAGGATGCTAATAAATTTGAGGCTTATTGGGACCCTTTGCTACCAATAAAAACTTATAGACAAAAAAAGTGGTAATAAAAACTGATAGCCAAAGCCATAACAGAAAAAAAAAATGTTCTTTACTATCAAAGGTATTAGAGGTCTAAATGTTTGCCTAGGACAATTAGGATTGTTGTGATATTTATAAATGGAAATTGACTCATGATTCATTTTGAAATTTGAAATTGAGAGGATCTCACACAATTACTGTGGCTTTTGAAATTTGAAATACTGTCATTACCGATTATTTGGTATTATAATTTCTGAAATAATGTATCTTGTAAGCTTTGCAAATGCTATTTAATGCATTAAGTCAGATTTTAATGGTTCATCGTCTGAAATATTATATTTTAATTTGGAATTTTGAAATGGTGCCATTTCTAATAGTGTGGCTGTAACATCCTTAAATTTAGACGTCATAAATTTAGAACGTTTACCATTTCAATATAAATCAGAGTTGTGAACCTACTTAAGGAATTGAACATAACATTACTTGATGGAAGAAATCATCCTAATCTTACTCCAAGCGGTACAAAATACCAAAGTGAATGACTTAACTGAAAACAGTTAAACATGAGTCATTATTCAAAAACCTGTTCAACTCCGTAAGTACGGTTTGCTAAATACAATAACATTGATTATACAATCAAAATTAAAATCTCGTAATATTACATATTACAAAACTACGGGTAGACTAATTAGGAAATGTAAACTCGATCCTTTGGGATCCTTCAAACTCTTGTAGCCCAATTCAGCAGCTACTACTTCTCTATTTGCTTGGTCGTGCCCTACTCATCTATAAAAATACCACAATATATACAATGAGATTTACAATCTCAGTGAGTTCTTTCGGGACCTCTCACACTTAATAATCTCTCGGTGTTTTCTTAATTATCTTTTCACTTATCTCTAGCACAACATCGGACAACCACTACACGGTTCCCACGGTGAACCCACCCGATAATAACTATTACCGAGTCAACTTCTCTGGGCCTAGGTTCTGGGTTCATGAGTTCCCTGCCCTAGTATGCTATTAGCTTAGGATCGTCATCCCCTTGGTGTTTTATGTTTTTCTTGACACTTAGGTCGTTTTCTCACTCGATACAACAATGCTCGGTTTGTTAAGAAAAACTAAGTTACTCTTGTCGCATCACAAAGTACATGATTTATAACTCAAAGATATTGCTCAATTGTGCATCAAATAATTCCCAATATAACTAGGATAACTTAGGTTGGGTTAAGGAAGGAATCGAGGATGAGATCGTGTCGAAACGGAAGTGGAAAACCAACTTTTGAAAATGGTGACAGAAGGGGGCGCACGGGTCGTGCGTTTGGGCACACGGACCTGGCTATGTTCAAATTGAACTATGCGCCCATCACAGTTTCAGGCGCACAGGGTCGTGCGCTTGGGCGCACGGACCGGGCCATTACTGCAGATTTTCCAAAACTCTGTTTTCTTCAAATTCCGCTACTCCGTTCGATCCAATTTCTTTCCCAATCGATCCCTAACTCCAAATAGACCATCACAGCACCAAAAACAATTCAAAACATCATTCCAATCAAGGCATGCAAACAAGTAAAGTCATGCTCAATGATCAACATGTAACAATCCCAATTTCAGCACATGCACTTATTCATTCAACACATTTCATCGATTTTGAAACAACTCAAGCACACATGCATTGTCTTAAACTCATAACCATCAACAAACATGAATCAAATTGTTAAGGGAACAACCAAAAACTGGATAAGAACTCACCTCAAATAGTTGAACATCAACAATTAACAAGCAAGTTAAACTTTGAGCACAAAGCAAGCTCCTAAGCACACCAACCCGAAATTCTAATGCTTCTACTTGAAATCCCAAACTCCCATGTACTCCTTGGTCTCTCAAATTCGAAATGCCACTGATTTGTACTCAATCCAAGCCACCAATTGCACATGTGCAAGCCCAACTCTCTTCAAATTATGTCTCCTAGCTCACATGCAACTCCTAGGACTCCCCTTCAAACCTCTAATCCCACATGCAACTCTGATTGAGCTTGAGGGTGATGATGGTGGTTGTGAAGCAGCTGACTATTAATGGAGAGAAAGGAAATGAAATCCACTCATGGTGGGAATGGGGATGTGCAGCACTCTCCTCTCCACTTCCTCTTCTTTTCGCAACTCTCCCTCTCTTCTCCCCTCTCTATGGCTTTCTTTTTGGTTTTTGAAATTGTGGAAACAAGAGATGAAATGGTGGTCATGAACTTCTGATTTAAGGGAGATGAAAAAATGGTGTGGGTGATTTTTCAGCTGGAGTGTTGTGGAATGAGTGAGGGTTTATTTTCCCCTTTCTTCCCTCTGTGGGAATTAATCTATCTACAAGACATGCTTTTAATCATGAATATACTACAGCAGAAAACAAAGACACATAAGCATGCTTCTATATAATCAGGAACAAAGCCATGACCTTGATAACCTTAGGATCTACGACATGTTGATATATCAAAGATTAGATAAATACCTTGATCCACAGCAAAGAAGCGGAGAACACATCCTTACAAGAAAGAGTGAGTGAAAACGACCAACAACTACTTGTTGGCTTTATGGTTCTTCCTCAACCGGAACTCCTAACGCCTTAGACTCTCTTCAGATGGGAAGAGAAGAGCAAATGTGTGTATATTGCGGTTAGTTCGGTATATTGGGGACCATAGCCTACTTATATTGTGACAGTCTATTAGGGTTCCCATTATCCCTCTAATGGGCTATCACTGACATCCACTCATATTGGGCCCATATCAATAATAATTAATTAATTATATAATTAGAAATCCAATATAGCCTTTTACTTATTTTTATCACATATCAATTAAGGCTCCTAATTGATAAATAGCTAATATAATTAATAAAAGAATATGTGCCAATTATTTATGATATTGGAATAAAATATTCCAACAATCTACCACTTGGGCAATATATCATATTAATTATATCATAATTCTTATGGTTGGCATCCGAATGCTATTTATCTTTAGATTTCCCTTTTACAATCTGGTCCACCTCATATATCAATAATGAGACCAACGCGACTATCGTCACTAACGTCTTTTGTGACTGTACCCCGATGACCATCATATTAACGTACTCGATGACATAGATCAATATGGATGAGTGGCGTGGAAATTTCATGCAATGTGATCTCATGTCATGCCTATTTCCAACTGGTCCAACTTAAGTCTTTAGTGAGATCAAACTGAAGTTGCTGAAAATGCAAAATTTATTTTGCACATAATATGATACAAACATATTTAATAATAACTCAACTTAATTTCTGCAGAAAGTCAAAACAACATAAAGTCTGTATCAATACCAAAATTTTAGAACACAAGGGAAAACAAGAAAAGACTCCCACTAATCTAAGGCAATCTCAAAACCAATACCCATATGAGCAATGTGCTCATGGTAAACCTTGGGTGTCAAGCCTTTGGTTAGTGGGACTGCTAGCATTCGTCCCTATATATTCTATAGAAATCAGTTTCTCCTGAACTCTTTCCTTCACAAGAAGATACTTGATGTCGATGAACTTCGACTTAATTTGTAGAACCCATGTTGTTGTTAGAGTATAGGACAGCTGCACTATTGTCACAATAAATCTTCAATGGCCTCTCAATGCTTCCAATGATGCTTAGACCTTAGACAAAGTTTCACAGCCACAATGTGTAACACCCCATTTTCATTTAAATGCGTATTTAATTATTTGTGTGATTCATTTGATTAGATTTATTTGGTAGATATAATTAAATAGAGATTAAGTGGTAAAAATAATAATAGAATTAATTATTATTACATGATTAGAATTGTGTGCTAAATATAATAATAAAATAGACGTGTGGTATTGTGTGTGGGTTGGTCCATAGAGGGGTTAGAAAATAATTAAGTGAGGTGGATAAGCCCACCATGGTATTCAAATTAGTTAGTAAGAAGAAAAAGCCCAAAGGAGTGGTAAGTCATGAGAAGGGTTTAGTGATTAGAGGTTTCATGAAAGGTTAGTGCATTTTTTAGAAAAAAGAAAAGAAGAGAAACGACTTGGAGAGTGAGGGAGCGGCTGAACTAGTGGAAAAGAAAGGAGAAGAGGCGTGAACCAAGAACAGGAGAGAGAGAAGGAAAAAGGTAGGGCTCCAAGGTTCTAAGGCTAAAGGGATTCACTACTAGAAAATGGCTTTTTAGCGTCCATTATTTAGCGTCGGCCACGACACCCACGCTAATAGCGTCGGCCTAGCGTCGGCTTGACCCACGCAACAGACGAATTTTTTTTCTGTTGGAAAAAAAATATTAGCGTCGGCAATGGCAGACGCTAATCTTGATCTGGCGGACGCTAATCTTCCAATTTTTAAATATTAACCTTAGCGTCGGACTGGCCGACGCTACCTATGTTACTTTACCAATTCTCAGTTTCACACTCTCACACCGTCTCACTCTCACATCTCATCGTCTCTCACATCTCATCGTCCCTCACATCTCACCGTCTCACTCTCACATCTCATCGTCCCTCCGTTCTCCTCCGTCCCTCACTCTCAATCACCCCCACCTCACCTCCACCTCCAAACTCCCTCGCTAATCGCCTCACCTACGCCCTCATTCTCCTCAACTTCGGCGAAACCCTAACATCACCTACGCCCTCATTCTCCTCAACACCGTGCGCCGCCATCCGTCCTCGCAACCAGCAACCACCGTGCGCCGCCATCCATTCTCGCAGGTTAGTAGTCTCTCCACCTGTTTCTATTTCATTTTCACCATTTTCGTTTTTTTCATTTTACTCTATTCTGGTTTTCTAGGTCACTCACGTTCCGGTCACCTCTCCTCCGCCTCACTCTCACCGTGCGCCGCCTCACTCTCACCGTGCGCCGCCTCACTCTCACTCCAAGGAACCAAAGTAAAATTTCTTCTCTCACGGTTCGTTCTCTCTCTCTCTCTCTCTCTCTCTCTCTCACTCTATCTCTCTCAAAATATATTTTTTTGACAAACATATATTTTGTGGTTTCTGTATATTCTGGTTTCTGTATTAGCAAATTTTTTGACAGTTTTTTTCTGTATTAAAACTGAAATATATTCTGGTTTCTGTATTAACAGTTTTTTTGATTTTGTGTATTTTGATTTTAGGGTTTATTGGACAGTGTTTTGTTGATAGGGTTCCTCAAAATAGATTTTGTGTATTTTGTGTATGTTGATTTTCCTTTGTTGATTTTGTGGACAGTGTTTTGTTCATGTTTCTTTTGATATATAAGTTATTAGCGAATTAACTTTGATAGGAATATATTGCTATCGATTTGTGTATGGTTTGATTTTTTGCAAATTAGGACATAGTTGCTCAAGAGTTTTTGTTCAACAAATGATATTGGTTTCTGGATGGTTGGATGGTAAATGTGCTTTACAACAATTTGCTGAGTTATGTGAGTGTATTGTGTTTTACACATAGGTGAAAGTGTTTCCTTGAATTTAGTGATTTGTATTTTTCTAACTTATTTAGTATTTGACAAGTTAAGTGTTTGCCTTATAGAAAATGGATCGTACTTGGATGTATAATAGGACAAATGCTAATAGGCACGGCTTGAAAAAAGAGTTTGTTCGTGGTGTTAAAAACTTTGTGAAGAGGGCCAGGAAGCTACCCATTTATATATCTGACGGAGGGATAAGTTGTCCGTGTAGAAAATGCAAGTGTAGGAAGAAATCTACGCCAACTAATGTTAGGCTTCACTTGTACCGACATGGATTTCAGCCAGGCTATTGGATTTGGACTGAACACGGAGAAGTGAACCACGATCTTGATACAAGGGGTGGTTCGAATAGTAGTGGGCATGTGCATCGTGACGACCATTTTGATTCAATAAATCAGATGGTGTTTGATGTTTTTAGGCCGTATGAAGATGAAGATGTCCCTCGTGGGGATGAGTTGCCCAATGAAGATGCAAAGCAGTTCTACGACAAGTTGATATGCGCTAACAAGCCCATCTACAAGGGGGCTACGCAGTCTATATTGTCAATATCTGTTCAACTTCTGGCAATTAGGACTAATTGGCATATTCCACAAAAAGGTATAGATTTTGTTGCTCATATGCTTAATAGTGTACGTCCAGTTCAAGAATGCTTGCCCAAGAACTATTACCAAGCATCACAGTTGGTGTCTAAGTTAGGGCTGAAGGTTGAGCAGATTGATTGTTGTGAGGTAGGTTGTATGTTATATTACAAGGATGATAGCAAGTTATCTGAGTGCAAAATTTGTCATGCTCCTAGGTTCCTTCCTCGTAGGATTGGTATGGGAAAGTACAAAGATGTCCCAGTGAAGAGAATGTTCTATTTCCCTATCATTCCCAGATTACAAAGACTATATACATCACCCGAGTCTGCAACTGGAATGAGATGGCATCACGAAAACAGAAAGAGCTCAAACGTCCTTCGACATCCGTCCGATGGAAAAGCATGGAAACACTTTGATGATGTATATCCCGAATTTGCTAGTGAGCCTAGAAATGTAAGGCTAGGTCTGTGTTCAGATGGATTTAATCCTTACATTCAAGCCTCTGCTTCTCCATACTCTTGTTGGCCGATAATAGTTACCCCTTACAATCTTCCCCCCGAAATGTGCATGACCAAACCATACTTGTTTTTGACTTGTCTCATACCTGGACCTCGTAACCCTAAAGTAAAGATAGATGTTTTCTTGCAACCATTGATTGATGATCTGCAACGATTGTGGTCTAATGGAATTTTGACCTATGATATATCCACAAAACAAAACTTCATCATGAAAGCATGCTTGATGTGGACAATCAATGATTTTCCGGCCTATGGTATGTTATCTGGATGGGGAACACAAGGAAAGCTGGCATGCCCTCATTGTATGGAAGACACAAAAGCTTTCACCATGAAATATGGCGGGAAGAATTCATGGTTTGATTGTCATCGTCGATTCTTGCCAGAAAATCACTCTTTTAGAAGAAGTAAAAGAAGATTTACAAAAAACAGGGATGAGAAAGACGGTCGACCTTATATTTAAACAGGGCAAGATGTATTGGAGATGGTAAGTGGTTTCCCAAAGGTGACTGAGATTGGTTGGAAAAAGAGATTTGATGGGTATGGAGTTGGTCATAATTGGACTAAAAGAAGTATTTTTTGGGATCTTCCATATTGGAAGGATAATTTGTTAAGGCACAATCTTGATGTGATGCACATAGAGAAAAATTTCTTCGACAATATATTTAAGACTGTCATGAATATTAAAGGCCAAGCAAAAGATAATGAAAAGGCAAGAAAAGACTTGTCTTTATTATGTTGTCGTGGGGACTTGGAGATGCAAACCTTATCTAACGGAAAGATGGGTAAACCAAAGGCAAGTTACACTTTGACATCATCTGATGCAAAGCTGGTTTGTAAATGGCTTAAGGAACTTAGAATGCCTGATGGCTATGCTTCAAACCTTGCTAGGTGTGCGGATGTCGAAAAGGGCACAATGCATGGGATGAAGAGCCACGACTGTCATGTCTTCATGGAGTGTTTACTCCCAATTGCATTTCGTTCCTTGCCAGAATTTGTTTGGAAACCATTAACTGAGCTAAGTCGATTCTTCAAGGATCTTTGTTCCAATACGTTGAGGATGGACGACTTAGTTAAGTTGGATGAAAACATTCCAATTATCATATGCAAGTTAGAAAGGATTTTCCCACCGGGTTTCTTTGACTCAATGGAGCATCTTCCAATCCATCTTGCCAATAAAACAATGCTAGGTGGTCCCGTACATTACCGTTGGATGTATCCATTTGAAAGGTAATTGTTGTGGTTGTTTTTTTAACGGTTATATGTTTATTGTAACTTAATAGACATGGAATGATTGAATGTGCAGATGTATGGGAGTCTCAAAGCGAGCAGTAACAAATAAGGCTAGGGTTGAAGGTTCCGTATGTGCTGACTATATACAACGTGAGACAACTTATTTTTGTTCTCATTATTTCAACTCATTCGATGTGTTGGCAACCTCAAGTTTAAGCAACAATACTCGTTTGGAATGTGATGACATCCAACCTACACTGTCCATCCTACACAAAAGTGGTCGACCGAGTGGGAAGCCAAGAAAACAGTATCTATTAGATAAGGAGTGGCAATCTGCTCATGTGCATGTCTTGATTAACTGTGATGAGATCAAACCATATCTTGAGTAAGTATCCTTCATTACACATCAATCATGAGTTTGATACCCATCATAACCTATATTGACTTATGAATTATGTGATGTATGTCAGCACTTTCTTGGAGAACCACTCGATCAATGGAGAAGACGCATATGGACGTATATTTTCAGAGTTTCCCATATGGCTAAAGGCATATGTAGATGAGGAGGCGAATGGAGTGACCAATAAAGACATAAGGGCACTATCTCGCGGTCCTTCATCAATGGCAATGTCATGGAACATGTACTTTGTCAATGGGTACAAGTTTCATACTAAGGCCTGGAGCATTGGTAAAAAAACTGTCAATTGTGGGGTGCACGTAAAGGGTCTTAATGAAGGAGGAGAAGATGATTATTATGGCACAATCAACCATATCTTTGAAGTAGATTACTTTGGTCTGAAGGACAAGATTGCACTATTTTATTGTGAATGGTTTGACCCAACAAAAAATAAGGGCACAAAGGTTCATCCACATTATAAAATTGTGGATATTAAAATGGATAAGCATTATAGTCTTTACGATCCTTTTATCCTTGCGCAAAAAGCAAGACAAGTGTATTTCGTTCCCTATCCAGAAATGTGTAGAGATATGCGTGGATGGTGTGCGGCAATCACCACAAAACCAAGGGGTCATGTGGAGATTGACAACACGGAGGATGAAATGGCTTATCAGTCTGATGGGATGTCACCTGTTCTCCCTATTGCAGAAATTTAATCAATATCTTGTTTACGTGACGACTCACCAGTAGATGTGTTCGAAGAGATTTTTGATCATTCGCCTCACAATGATTGAGGATGTATTTTATTATAGTACTTTGTATTGCACATTATTGCACTATCATGATTAAGACTACTTGGTGTACTTAAATTCAGAATTTTATTATATAAGTATTTTGTATTGCACAATGCTTTTGAGATAGACTAAGGAACTTTTGTGTCTCTTCATTATATAAGTATTTATTATTGCACTTGTTCTATCACTTGTGTGAAACATATATCTTATTTCTATTTTGTATTGTAATGCATTTTGTATTTTATGAGCACAGATGAATAACAGAGGTGGCAATGGCAAGCAAAAGGCCCATCCTACTTGTAACATCCCCAATTTAGCTAATTTCATTTATTGAAATTAGCAAGATGTCTCAAGATAATTAATTAGCATAATTGGTTAATTATGATATGGCGAGTTAATTGGGATTGTAAGCGAATAGGAACACAAGGGTATTTTCGTCTTTTCCACACATTAATGAGTTTCGGCTAAACCATCCTCCACAGAACATAACTATATGCAATATGTAATTATTGTATAAGTATTGTGTGATTAAAATTGACTTAAGAAGAAATTAAGGAAGTTTAAGCAAAATTTGGACATAGGGGCATTATGGTCATTTCGCCCTTTTAAGTGAAGCTCAGCTGAAGCATTACAACACTATACAATCAGAATTCATCATTTCCAGAAACAGAAACTAGAGAGGGGTTAGAGAGGAGAGGGTGAGAGAGCTAGAGGAGGAAGAAGGAAGTGGATCTTCCACATCCCTTGATGCATGTTACATCCAAAACCACCATTCAAACCAGTTTTTCAACCTCCATCTACTGATACAAGCAACATCCACTACACCCTTCTCATCCTCATTCCACCATTTTCGCACCTCAAGTTCCAAGTGAGAAGAAAATGGATTCCTAGCTTGCATGTGGCTCCAATAGAACTTTAGGAGAGGTTTGAAGCCTTACATTTCAGTTGGAGTGTCGCGGTGCAAGATGAGGAGCCAGATTTCGAATTAGAAACACATTTGGAGAAGTTTCAGTAGCTAGAGGTGCTGGGATTCGAAGTTGGGGTTGAAGATACTCAAGTTCACCCATAGGGAAACAAATCCAGTAGAAAACCCGTTTGTACCATCTTCATTGTTTTCATCGTATCTCACTGTACACTACTCCGATGATCGTGATTCTTGTCCCTCTGGAAACTAGACACAGAGAGCTTCATTTTGGACACAAGAACTGTATGATTTCATGGAGAAATGAAGGAGATATCATGTCTCCAAGTTTCGGGTTCAGAATCAAGCAATGTCCTGGACCAGTCACCTTGTTTCGGGTGTATCTCCCAAGTTACTGGATGCATGCGTATGAACCTTTGACCATCATAAAGTAGATAAAATTATCTACACAATGGGCACTGGTTTGAAGGGTTTTGGCCACGATTTGACCAAGATACGCGTGTTACAAAACTGCTCACTGATTCTGGAAAACGGATGCGAAATTGGAAGTGTTGGTTCCTCAAATTTCGGATCGAATCGCCAAAGTTCGAGACACGCCAATTCCGTAGTCAAGGAGGAAGTTCGGTAGCTGGATTTGTGATTGGTTGCTGTTCCGAAGTTCAGTTTCGAGTATCGGACAAGTTCGGTGCGAGTACGTGATTACGGGGATTGTTCGAGAGGTTACGGTTCGTGAGGACGTGATTTCTCGCGAGGTCGTCAAATCAGTGAGTTCTATACTCGCTTAGGGACGTTTTGTTGTCGAGTCATGTTATTTTCTGAAATGATACTATGGAAAATCCGCTTTGTGAAAACTTAACGAAAACGTTTTTATCGAAAAACCGTAAATCGCACAATTGCTCGGATTGATTGGATTGTCGATTTATGATATATATTGTTTGACTGTTTAATCGCTTTCGCTGGTCTGGAATAATAACTGTTATGTTGGGATATCGATCGGAACGAAATTGGAATCGGAACGGAATGGAATTTACTCATGAAAAGTCTGTTTTCTGGAAAACGGATGGAGACGCACGGATCGTGTGCCTCTGTGCACGGGTCGTGCGCCCCCATCTGATGTTACACGAACTGAGTTTTTAAACACACACGGATCGTGCGCCTAGTCGCACGGGTCGTGTGTATCCTTCTGGAACTTTTATTCAACAACGCCCGGATCGTGCGCCTAGTCGCACGGGTCGTGCGTATCTTTCTGGAAATCTTTTACATCTTTGATCAACAGCGCACGGGTCGTGCGCCTACACGCACGGGTCGTGTGAGACCTTCTGATCTTCAAATTCAAAGTACCTTTTTATCCGTTCCAAATGTTTCCAATTCCCTTCTAATCCATTCCCCAAGGTCCCCCAACAATGTAAAGATACCGATGTCATGAGATTGAACATGTTTACTAGAAAACTTGTGTATTATGAACAAAATGGAAGACCGTACTTAGAGAACGCGAGAGAACATATGTCAAGAAATAATAATAATAATACACGGTACTTGACTGATATGATACACGGTACTTGACTGATATGATACACAGTACTTGACTGATATGATACACGGTACTTGACTGATATGATACGCGGTACTTGACTGAAATGACTAACAGTCCATTGCGGGTACATGGATATATAATGTATTAATAAATACAAGAGGAAAAAGGGTGACGACCCTTAGAGGTTAGCATACTAGGGGAGGGGAAGTCATGAGCCCCAAAACCTAGACTCAAGACTGTTTCACCCACTAGAAATAGCGGGATGGGTTCACCAAAGTCAAAGAAGTGCCTATAAAATAGGTAGACTGAGGTGTTATGCTAAAAACATGGAACAAAAGATTGTATGCTTCATGTGTCGCTTAGGAGGGCCATGAGCATAATGATACAGGAACTTAATATATTTCCACGTGGTTGCTTTTTAGGGCCACGAGTTCAAAGCAAAGCATAATGAACCGCTAGAGTTAGTAAGGGGTCTCGATAGGACTCACTGAGATAATGTTTATCTCACCCTTCATATTTGTGGTTTTTACAGAGAAACAGGGAAAAGCAAAGGCGACGAAGCAAGGTTAGCCAGTGCGACTCTTGGAGTCATTGAAGACCGAGTTTCATGTTTTAGACCTTTGTCCCATTTATTGTTTCTATGTTATCGATTGTATAACTTTCATTGTTTAAGTTGTAAAATCGTTTCCGCTACTTTATGTTTTGAGTATTGAACACCAGGATTATGTACGAGTCTTAAGTATAGAAATTTAAGCATTTACAGGAAGTGTATGAGGTTCAGAGAACCATTTGATATGTACTATCGAAAGTTTTAGTTGTGTTCAATATTTCAATAACAGGAAGTTACTCTGATGTATGTCATTTAGTGCATTTCGGTGATTCTATATGTTAGAATTTATCGGGGTGTTACATTACTAGGGGCAAGCCAAGGATGATACAATCGGGCAAACTTGGGCAGCAGAATGCCATCCGGCGAAACTTGTCTAACACTAGGTCACTTGGCCGATCATCTCCACCCCCTAATGAACCTCCCGCACCGACCAACAACATTGTGGCACCTGCTGAGACTCCATCACCCATCTATGCCTCTACCCCTGAGGCATTCGTGTTTATGCCAAATCCAAGTATAAACCTTCAAACCATGGGTGCCTCTTCACAACATACCCCACATGAGGCTCCGGTAGCGGAAGATGTGCCCGATGAAGATGATGAAGATGAGGACCACGACGAAGAGGATGAAGATGAGGTGGGTGAAGGGCCAGTTCCTCCTCCCGTGCCAAGAAGAGATGGGAAGGTCATTGTACGACCTTTCGCTAAAGGGTAAGTTACAATGTATATTATTTTAGATTCTAGAGATCTTAGGAATTGAAAATTGAAATGAAGCTAAACTATAAAAATGCTTATAGTGTTAAGAGTATAGAAATTGTGATTTTTTATATTTTTGAATGCATGTGAATTGTTAATGAAAATTTTGCAGGCTCATTCCTAGCAAAGAAGTTGCAGATGCCATTAGATTTGCCATACAAAGCTCTTTTGATGAGGCTACCTATGATTGGAGTGCAACAACCGAAGATATTCGAAAGGAATGGTTTAAGAAATTTGGGGTAAGTACATATTTGTTTTGTAAGAAGTATGTATTGCAATCATTGTGAAAGGAATAGTTTTTTATGATTGTATTGTAATTTGCAGGAAAATGTGACCTGGGATCCTTGTTATAATCATGTCATCCAACACTTGTTTGAACAAAAGGCCAAGAAAAGGCTCAATGATATGCTTACGAAGGTAAGAAAGAAAGGTGCTCGGCCTGGTTGGATGCGCGAGAAAGCTTACTTGGGTCTTCAAGAATATTGGGGTGGACAAAAATTCAAGGACCTCTCCAATCAAAACAAGGTTAATAGAGCGTCAACAAGAGGTGGAGCGGTCCACACCTCAGGCCGCAAGGCTCACGTTGACTTGGCACTTGAGCTTGTAAGTATTAAACTGAGTAATAGCTTTTTAATGACTGCTTTGTTTTGTACTTTATCATTAATTATTTCTTTGAGTTGATCAATTGCATCTTTATTTTATTTGTAGTGCAATGAGTATAATAGAGATGTGCGGCCAGATGAATTATTTTTGATAACCCACAAGAAGAAATCCGGTGTTTGGGTTGATCATCGAGCGGAAACTACCTATGTAAGTTGTTGCCACTACTCTGAATTACATTTGTTGTTAATTAGATGAATTCTGTATTTTTTGGATTCTGTTGATGGTAATTAGGATTGCTGAATTGAAATTATTATAGTGAAATGTTAAATTCTTGCTTTGATTTGACATGTAGCTTCTGGATTCTGTTGATGAATTCTGTATAGGATTGCTGGATTCTGTATTTAGACATGTAGCTTTTTAGGCATAAAACACATCAACACAATATGTTGCCATTTATTCTGATTCTGTATTGCTGGATTCTGTATTCTGTATTTGATCTGATTTGTCCTTGAGCTTACCATTTTTTGTAAGTTGAATGTATTGCTGGATTCTGTAAATGATTCTGTATTGCTGGATTGCTGGATTCTGTATTGCTGGATTGCTGGATTCTGTATTTGATCTGATTTGTCCTTGGATTCTGTGTGATTCATCCTATTTTGCTTCGCTGCTATCTCTATCTGCTTTCTGCTGCCTCTATTTCTGCTTTCTGCTATCTCTATCTGCTTTAGATGCTTATTTAAAAACTACAAAATCAGCAAAGCAATTGAAAGAAATTGTATTAGTAGGAAATACCAATTCTTCCACCTGTAACAATAGTAGGAAATACCAATTGAAAGAAATCTGCATTACAGTTTTAATTATGTTAGTTGAAATATGAATACATTAGGGAACAATATGAATACATTAGGGAACAATATATGCCTTAGTTGAAATCTGCATTACAACAATATAAATACATTAGGGAACAATATAACTGTTAGTTGAAATACCTTTGTTTTAATTTGGTGATGCTGGATAAACTGTTCTATTTCAATTCCAAATAAACTGTTCTATTTCAATTCTTAGAAACTCACATTAGTGATGCTGGAAAATTCAGCACAAGAAGGATTTGGATTATTTCAATTGGTTTTGCTTTCGATCATAAAGTTATTTATCTAATCGTTTTGAATTTTGATGATCCTTAATTATTATTTTTCAAATCCGTTGTTTTGTTTTCCTTAACGAAGACAAGTTGGTATTCAAGTGAGTCCCTTGCCTATTTCTTTTATTTTCAGTCAATGCATGTGGTTTTTAAATGATAAATTGTATTTTAAAGTTGCTGAGAATATGAATGGATGTATGCATGTGGTCTGTATTGTTGGATTCTGTATTGCTGGATTGCTGGATTCTGTATATGATCTGATTTGTCCTTGAGCCTACCATTTTTTGTAAGTTGAATGTATTGCTGGATTCTGTAAATGATTCTGTATTGCTGGATTGCTGGATTCTATATTGCTGGATTGCTGGATTCTGTATTTGATCTGATTTGTCCTTGGATTCTGTGTGATTCATCCTATTTTGCTTCGCTGCTAGCTCTATCTGCTTTCTGCTGCCTCTATTTCTGCTTTCTGCTATCTCTATCTGCTTCTCTATCTGCTTTAGATGCTTATTTAAAAACTACAAAAGCAGCAAAGCAATTGAAAGAAATTGTATTAGTAGGAAATACCAATTCTTCCACCTGTAACAATAGTAGGAAATACCAATTGAAAGAAATCTGCATTACAGTTTTAATTATTTAAATTTTAATTATGTTAGTTGAAATATGAATACATTAGGGAACAATATGAATACATTAGGGAACAATATATGCCTTAGTTGAAATCTGCATTACAACAATATGAATACATTAGGGAACAATATAACTGTTAGTTGAAATACCTTTGTTTTAATTTGGTGATGCTGGATAAACTGTTCTATTTCAATTCTTAGAAACTCACATTAGTGATGCTGGAAAATTCAGCACAAGAAGGATTTGGATTATTTTAATTGGTTTTGCTTTCGATCATAAAGTTATTTATCTAATCGTTTTGAATTTCGATGATCCTTAATTATTATTTTTCAAATCCGTTGTTTTGTTTTCCTTAACGAAGACAAGTTGGTATTCAAGTGAGTCCCTTGCCTATTTCTTTTATTTTCAGTCAATGCATGTGGTTTTTAAATGATAAATTGTATTTTAAAGTTGCTGAGAATATGAATGGATGTATGCATGTGGTCTGTATTGCTGGATTTTGTATTGCTGGATTGCTGGATTCTGTATTTGATCTGATTTGTCCTTGAGCCTAGGGATGGCAAAACGGGTTGAGCCCGCCGGGCCGACCCGCTAACCCGCCAAAAAATGGCGGGTTGGGCTGGTGATTTCACCCCGCCAACCCGTTGTGGCCTGCCCCGCCTAACCCGCCAACTCGGCGGGCCACAAGCGGGACGGGGCGGGCCAGCCCGCCAAACTTTTATTTTTTATTTTTTCTTGTTTTTATCTATTACAAAATATTTTTTAATGTTTTTGGCGGGTTTGGGCGGGCTAACCCGCTAACCCGCCTATTTTAAGCCCAAAAGTATGCTTTAAAATACATTTTTATATGTTAATTTTGATGGCGGCAACCCGCCAACTCACGGCGGGGCGGGGCGGGCTCAAGTTCTCAACTCAAGTATTTTGGCGGGCCGGCCCGTTTTGCCATCCCTAACTTGAGCTTACCATTTTTTGTAAGTTGAATGTATTGCTGGATTCTGTAAATGATTCTGTATTGCTGGATTGCTGGATTCTGTATTGCTGGATTCTCTATTGCTGGATTGCTGGATTTTGTATTTGATCTGATTTGTCCTTGGATTCTGTGTGATTCATCCTATTTTTCTTCGCTGCTATCTCTATCTGCTTTCTGCTGCCTCTATTTCTGCTTTCTGCTATCTCTATCTGCTTCTCTATCTGCTTTAGAGGCTTATTTAAAAACTACAAAATCAGCAAAGCAATTGAAAGAAATTGTATTAGTAGGAAATACCAATTCTTCCACCTGTAACGATAAAGGCTTGAATTATCAGTGACAGGAATATGAAAAATGTTTATTGTATTTATTGTTGTTGATGTTCTGTTTGTTCAGGATACATACAAACAAAATGTGGTTGACTTGGTTGGAGATGATGTTCAAGAGGTAGATGGAGCGGTAGCAGTTGAGTGCTGGACGTTGGCTGCAGGGCCTCCCACCCGTGGTCGCCTCTATGGCACAGCAGGTTTATCTGTGAACGCCCGACCTGGGTCCAAATCGCTTATCCAAGAATCCCAGAATCCTTCTGGTTTCATGTTTGAGATATCTTTGGAAGCAGAGAGGGAAGCTAGACTTAGAGCTGAGAAGATTGCTCAAGATGCAGTAGCCCAGGCTCAAGAGGCGAATGAGCGTTCTCAGAAGTGCCAAAATGATTTAGATGAGATGAGAAAATTATTTTTGGATCGCCTGGATGCTTTGGAGCGTGGATCATGTGGTGCTAGCCATTCTCATTCTCATCCTCATTATGATGAAGATTTGGATGAAGACTCACTTGATGGCGAGACTTGATGTTGTTACGCTTACTTTTATGTATTTGTAGGATGACAAAACATTTGATATTTTGGAGCCTCAAGACTATGTTATATTTTGTTGTTTCAAGACTATGTTATATTTTGTTGTTTTAAGAATATTTTGCTTTATGGTATTAAGCATTTTGATATGGTATGCTGGATGATTGTATTAAAAATTCTTTAGGAGTAGTGGTGGTAGTAAAGACACAGGGTACAGGGTAAAAAGCATTAGGACAATTATATTATTCTTTACAAAAAAACAACCAAATTTAGCGTCGGCCATTCCGACGCTAACAAAGATGCATTTTAGCGTCGGCTTCGTGGACGCAAATTAATTGGTTGACTATTTTGGTTGACTAAATAGCGTCGGCCAGGCTGACGCAAATGCTTTTGTTGACCCTATTTCGTTGACTAAATATCGTCGGCCAGGCCGACGCTAATGGTTTCGTTGACTAAATTTAGTTGACTTTGTAGCGTCGGTCCAAATGTTAGCGTCAGCTTTAGCGTCGGCCAGGCCCACGCTAAAATTAGCGTCGGCTAAATTAACGGGACGCTAAAATTAACTTCGAACATTTTAGCGTCGATACGTGGCCGACGCTAACCCGACGCTAATTCACAGTTAGCGTCCGTTTTTGGCCTATTAGCGTGGGCTTTTGGCCGACGCTAAAAACTGTTTTTCTAGTAGTGATTTCGAATTCTTCTAGAAGGTAAGGGTGGGATTTAATTCAATATAATGGTTTATGAGGGATCTACATGTGGGGTTTTAGGGTGTCTTGATCACCATATTGGTGTCTTGAAAAATCGCATGCCCTATGATTGTGTGCCTTGTTGAGTAAATTGATGTATGCTTGATTTCCTCACATCCCTATGCCTAAATGACATGTTGTTATGCTCATAATAATAATTGTTGCCATATGATGATTTGTTGTTGAGAATTTATGATTTTGCATGTCAAGTGTTTGAGCAAATGCATAAGTATGTGGTGTTGAAATTGTTGTTTGGGAATTGATCATGATGAGTTCTACTTGTTTATGGTTTTTGTGCATTTTCTGGACACTGTTTCGGTTTCTCTGAAACTGGTACTGTTTGGTTGATCCAAAAATTATGTGGCTGTTTCTTTTTGAAAATAGACTTAAACCGGTCGTTTTGGAACTGGGTTCGTTCAATTTGGAGTTGTGTAGCTCAAGTTATGAGCCTCCAAAGTTGGGTCAAATTTCTGGAATCAAACTGTGAGTAGGTTCGGTTTTTGTAAGCTTTGTGTTATCAATTGAACTCCGTTTTGAACGATTCTTGTTTCATTGGAGAGTAGACTTAATTCTCTGCGAAATAGGCACTGGTTTCACGAAATTTCATTAAGAAATGAGAAAGAAAATTTGGTTGCAATCTGGGTAGAGGGTTCTGTCCGATTTTGGTACCTCAGTGTAGTGTTTTAAAAAAAACTGTACCAACTGGATACTTATTTTGAAAAATAAAAATCATAGGCAGAAACTACACTCAGAGGGCTTTCCAATGAGTAGTCTTTTGTTGAAATCCGATGTCGTTTTCTATTTTAATTAATTCGCCGGAGTAGGTGCACTGCTGTAGGAATTCAGCACTTGTGCTGTGTTGCCATTCTGTGTTGTGTTGCTGTCTTCGGATCCCTACCCATGGGCGCCAAGCCCTATTCTGTTTCTCTTGGTGTTTTGGTCCGTGCCTTTGCTGGATGCCTTGCCTAATCATATTGAGTCGTTCCATTCTTGCTCCTGTGCGAATTGTTCACTTTTGCGAAAATTTGGTTGGATCCCTGTTGCTGGGCGCCATTTTCAGGATGTCTTAGTTTTCTCCTAAACTGTTTTCGAAATAACTTTTGACTCGGGAGTCCGATTGAGGCGTTTCAAAATGTTTTGGAAAGCTTATTCAGGTTCCTAACTGGATACTCTAATTTTAAGGCATTCTGAACTATTTTTCTAACATTGTTCCCTGGGGCTGTTTTGGTGTCCCGGGATGCCCTTGAGGCGTCTCCGGTGTCTTTTTCAAAAAGTGGTCGTCAACCCTAATTGTTTTGGACAAGTGTTGTGGTTGAAAGCTGTTAATTTCTGAATATGTTGTGTTGTTTGTGTTGTCGTGGGTACCGCCGAATGGCCCACACCTTTGAGCTGTTTTGTTGTGACGGCCGTTGGCCAGCGTTGTTCGATGTGATTTAGGCCTATGGCCAGTGATGTTGATGTGTGATTGTTTGACTGTTGTGCACACATCATTGAGTCGCATGCATACCATGAACATTAGGCCTTGTGCCAGCGACGAGAAAATTAGGCCTTTGGCCAGCGACGATATTTTAGGCCCTTGTGCCAGTGACGAAAATTAGGCCTTTGGCCAGTGACGTAGGTTGGTACCACATGCATGTGCATTGTTTGAGTCTCATATCGCATTCATATTGCACGACTGATTGAATGAAGTTGTTTGGCCATTGTGATGTGTTGTTAAAGTGATGTGTTGTTGTGAAAGTGATGTGTTAATGTATACTTAGCTGTTATTAACTGTTAAGAGTGATGTTGCTTGCTGTGATTAATTGATATCTTGAGCTTTGTATGTGGTCTTTCATACACTTCTTATATTGTATGGAATCTCACCCCTTTTTGTGGTTGTTACTTTATAGGTGAGCCCGAGTGAAGATTGTAGTCTTCCTTTTTCCTGGTGTCGTCTGCTCTGATAGGTAGCACTTGGGGAAGGGTCGATTACTGTTTTTAATTTTATTTCGGTTGATGTTGAATCTTTTAGTAATTGGTGCACTTTGCACTTTTGATAGCCCCGCAAGTGCACGGGTCGTATCGCGTAATAAAAGAGTTATCGATCCACAGGGAGAGCCTAGGTGAATACCAATCTAAATTTTCAAAGTTGATTAACTGAAAAGAAAGTGTTTTTTTTTTTGGAAAGAAGGAATATTTTAGTAAAGTCTACTCACTCATGATCATTGTAGACAAAAGAGGAGAAAAGAAAATAAAAGAAGAAGACATAAAGTTAAATAGCGAGAAATAAAAGAAAGCGGTAAAGTGCAAAAATCATAAATAGCGGAATTGTAAATGATAAGAAAGTAAATTGCTTGAAAAGTAAATTGCCAGTAATTTACTTGACTTGCCAGTAATTTACTTGACTTGCCAGTAATTTACTTGACTTGCCAGTAGTTTACTTGACTTGCCAGTAGTTTACTTGACTTGGAAATTTAAAGGGCAAAAAAGTAAATAACAAGGAAAATAAAAGAGCGAAAAAGTAAAGAGCGAAAAGTAAAGAGCGAGAAATTAAATAGCAATGAAAGTAAATGACTTGGAAAATAAAAGGGCAAGAAAGTAAATAGCAGGGAAAATAAAAGAGCGAAAAAGTAAAGAGCGAAAAGTAAAGAGCGAGAAAGTAAAGAGCGAGAATTTAAATAGCGAGAAAGTAAAAAGCGAGAAATTAAAGTGAAGTCATGAATCTTAGAGGAAACCTTGTCATGGATTTTTCTCACAAAATTTAAGCTTAGTTACAAGTGAGGATCAAGCCTCTATTTATAGGAAAATATTAGGTCTAAGGCACTTGAGAGGAGGGGCGAAATGGTCATAAAAAAAGTGGCAAATCAAGTGGCAAGGGAAAGCCATCAGCAAGTGGGTGCAGCCAAAATTGACTTGTCTGGTGCCAGGGTCGTGCGCCCATGTGCCTGGGTCGTGCGCCCTGGCCAGTCAATTTTGGCTGCTCTGCGCCAGTTTAGCACTAGGGTCGTGCGCCTATGGTGCCAGGGTCGTGCGCCTTGTGCTGGCAACAGCTGTGCTGCGTTGCTGGCAAGCATGGGTCGTGCGCCCAGCTCTGCCAAAATGGGCAATCTTCAGTTGGAGACACGCACGGGTCGTGCGTGGTACACCCAGGGTCGTGCGCCAGTTCTGTGCCAGTTTTTCCCCAGGGTCGTGCGCCTATGTGCCAGGGTCGTGCGCCAGTTTTGCACTAGGGTCGTGCGTGGTACACTCAGGGTCGTGCGTGTGCTGCTTGGCGCCCTGTGTGCCTGTCTTGCGCCAGTTTTGCTGTTTTGGCGCCCTTGGCGCCCTGTGTGCCTGTCTTGCGCCAGTTTTGCTGTTTTGGCGCCCTTGGCGCCCTGCGTGCCTGTCTTGCGCCAGTTTTGCTGTTTTGGCGCCCTGTGTGCCCTGTCTTGCGCCAGTTTTTGTTGCTGCTGTCTTAAAAATTGTTCCTCCTCAAATATTTTCTAAGTTTCTTCATTTTAGCTCATATTTTCGCTTTTGCTTCAAAATAAAACCTGAAAATAAAAAGTAAACATTTGCAGTAAATTAGCTCAAAAAATATAATTAAAATACTAAAAAGACTTAATAAAATATCTATTAAAAAGACTGTAAAAATAGACTTATCAAACTCCCCCACGCTTGAACCTTTGCTTGTCCTCAAGCAAAAACAGTGTAAATCCTTAGGTCGATTCTGAAGGAAAATTATTTTCACATCGAATCATTAAGCGAACTGTGGGGCAATTCTAACACTTCGGTTTGAGAACTATTATCCGGGCTTCTTGTGGAATTGGGAGACAAATTTAAAGTATCAATACATTAGAGAGGATATCAATGTCATCATAGAACCGGTTCCCCAGCATTCTTAAGTTTGGGTCCTCCATTCACTAAGACCGGGTCTCAAAGGAGGGTCTTTATACGTTGGGTATTCAAGCAATATTTCTTTTTCTTTTTCTTTGATTGTATATGCTAACCATTCATTTTGACATTTAAAATGCACCAATTTTTGCATTTTGAATTGGTTTTGCAAAATTTTTGCCTTTTTTTTTTTTTTGAATACCCCAACTCAGACGTTTTTCTCCAGTAACCGCGCATCCAGTGAATGTCACCAAGAGAACCAGGTCACTAGTTTCTTTTCAGTCCTTCTAATTGTATTAACAACTGAAAACAGTCTCAGTAGTGTGTGTGTGTGTGAAAAATCCCTAGAGGTAGAAATCGAACCATGATACAATTTTTGTTGCTCCCAACCAGTCCACCTAGATGATTGCTAATGAAAGATTGAAAATTTATTTTTGTCCAAAAAAGGCTTATCTAAAACATGCTTTAGGGTTCACAAATTTTCGTGATGGAGGGAGCAGATACAACTCAAAGTACAAAAAGATAAAAACTCGGCAAAGCAATAAAGACATTCCTAATAAGAGTAATAAAATACCCCCCCCCCCCCATGCTTGGACTAGGCATTGTCCTCAATGATTTTTCAATTTAAACAAAAAAGGGTTTAGGAGAGCTCACCTGGCTGTCTGGTTCAGGATACTCGGCCCTGGGGTATTTTATTTTTCAACAAATCAAAAAATTCATTAAGCCGTGGGTTGCCTCCCACGCAACGCTCTTTTAACGTCACTAGCTTGACGGTCAAAAAGAATTTTTCAATTGGGATCGTGTAGAACTAAACTAGTTCCTTTCTCAATTGGGTCACCAATTAAATAATTTTTCAACCTTTGACCAATGACTTTAAACGATCCAGTTTTCTCGCTCCAGATCTCTACAGATCCGAAGGGGTAAACCTTACGGATTTCAAAAGGACCGGTCCATCTTGACTTTAATTTTCCCGGAAAAATTTTTAGCCTGGAATTAAACAATAACACCAGGTCACCCTCTTTGAATTCTCTACGAATAATACGCTTATCATGCCAATTTTTTGTTCTTTCTTTGTAAAGTTTGGCATTCTCATAAGCATCCATTCGCAGTTCTTCCAATTCGTTTAGTTGGAGTTTTCTTTTTTCTCCGGCTAATTCCATGTTCAGGTTAAGGCGTTTAATTGCCCAGTAAGCTTTGTGCTCTAGTTCTACCGGAAGGTGGCAAGACTTCCCATAAATTAATTTGAAAGGAGTCATTCCTATGGGAGTCTTGTACGCAGTCCGATAAGCCCAGAGAGCATCATCAAGCTTTACCGACCAGTCTTTCCTTGAAGTCGAAACAGTTTTTTCTAAAATACTTTTAATTTCTCTGTTCGATACCTCAACCTGACCGCTTGTTTGAGGGTGATAAGGCGTTGCAACTTTGTGCCTTACTCCAAACTTTTGCAGTAACATTTCAAAATGTTTTGAGATGAAATGGGATCCTCCGTCGCTTATGACAACACGAGGGACCCCGAATCTTGGAAAAATTATTTTTTTGAAAAGTTTTATGACTACCTTTGCATCGTTTGTAGGAGAAGCAATGGCTTCGATCCATTTTGACACATAGTCAACGGCTACCAGAATATATTGGTTTCCAAAAGAAGAAGGAAACGGTCCCATGAAATCGATACCCCAGACGTCGAAAATTTCAACCTCTAAGATATTATTTAAGGGCATTTCATTTCTTTTTGAAATATTTCCGGTGCGTTGACACTGGTCGCATTTAGAAATGAATTGATGCGCGTCTTTAAAAAGGGACGGCCAATAAAAACCAGATTGAAGAATTTTCGTAGCAGTTTTTGAAGAACTGGCATGGCCGCCATAGGAAGAAGAATGACAATGGTATAGAATGTTACTTACCTCTTCTTCCGGAATGCATCTTCTGAACACCCCATCAGCTCCCCTTTTAAAAAGCAGTGGCTCGTCCCAGTAATACTGTTTAAGATCATGGAAGAATTTCTTCTTCCGCTGATAATTTAAATCTGGGGGGAGTACTCCTGCTGCAAGGTAGTTTACAAAATCTGCATACCATGGTGCTTCAGATTTGACCAATGAGAAGAGTTGATCATCCAAAAATGTATCATTAAGCGGCAACTCTTCTTCTTTTGTTCCTTGTAGACGGGACAAATGATCAGCCACAACATTATCAACGCCTTTTTTATCCCTAATTTCAAGATCAAATTCTTGTAGGAGCAAAACCCATCTGATCAATCTCGGCTTGGCATCTTTTTTGTTTAACAAATATTTTATGGCCGAGTGATCAGTAAAAATGATGATTTTTGAACCTACCAGATATGATCGAAACTTATCAACGGCAAAAACTACCGCCAATAATTCTTTTTCAGTTGTGGCGTAATTCATTTGTGCCTCGTCTAAGGTCCTGCTTGCATAGTATATGGCATGCAATTTTTTTTCTTTTCTTTGTCCCAGGACTGCCCCAACTGCATAGTCGCTTGCATCGCGCATTATTTCAAACGGAAGATTCCAGTCTGGTGGCTGTATGATCGGGGCAGTAACTAAAGCCTTTTTCAACCTGTTAAAAGCTTCAAGACAAAGATCGTTAAAATTAAATGCTGCATCCTTAAGGAGCAGACTTGTCATAGGTTTTGAAATTTTTGAGAAGTCTTTTATGAACCGACGGTAGAAACCCGCATGGCCTAAAAAGCTTCTCACCTCTTTTACTGTGGTGGGAGGTAGCATTTTTTCAATCACTTCAATTTTTGCACGGTCTACCTCAATACCTCTGTGAGAAATTAAGTGCCGTAGGACAATTCCTTCATTAACCATGAAATGACACTTTTCCCAGTTTAGAACCAGGTTTACCTTTTCACATCTCTCTAAGACTTTTTCCAGATTGGCTAAACAGTTTTCAAAATTTGAGCCATGGACAGAAAAATCATCCATAAACACTTCCATTATGTTTTCAACAAAGTCTGAGAATATGGACATCATACACCTTTGAAAGGTAGCAGGAGCATTACATAGACCAAAGGGCATCCTTCTATAGGCATAAGTGCCAAAAGGACATGTGAAAGTTGTTTTTTCTTGGTCGCTAGGGTGGATGGGAATTTGGAAAAATCCCGAATAACCATCCAAATAGCAGAAATGCGAGTGCTGTGCTAACCTTTCTAGCATTTGATCAATGAACGGGAGAGGGAAGTGATCTTTCCGGGTAGCTTTGTTAAGCTTTCTGTAATCGATACACATCCTCCATCCCGTGATTGTCCTTGTGGAAATGCATTCATCCTTTTCATTTTTAATAACTGTTAAGCCTCCCTTCTTAGGTACTACTTGAACAGGACTAACCCACTTACTATCGGAAATAGGATATATTATCCCAGCATCAAGGAGTTTTAAAACTTCCTTTTTTACAACCTCTTTCATGTTTGGGTTTAATCTTCTTTGATGCTCGATAGAAGGTTTATAGTCCTCTTCCAGTAGTATTCTGTGTATGCAGATTGACGGACTTATTCCTTTAATGTCCTCAATAGTATACCCTATGGATTTGGGATACTTCTTGAGAACATTAAGCAATTTTTCAGTCTCATTTTGTTTCAAATTTGCATTTACAATTACTGGAAAAGTAGAATTAGGGCCAAGGAACTCATACCTGAGAGATGATGGTAAGGGCTTCAGTTCTATTTTTGGTGTTTCTTTTGGGAGAGGTCGAGGTTTCTCCTCACCCAAAGTTTCAGTACCCAATTCTTGTGATAGTGGATTTTCATCCAAAAGTTTTATGTAGAATTGGGTTTTCCCTGCCGCATTTGTATTTGTGTTGCCTAAAAGGCAATCTTCCAGACTATCTTGTGAAGATGATGCTAAAGAGCAGTCTCGCACGCAATAGTCTACAATATCAATCCTGCAGCACGAGTCTTTTACAGATGGACTCTTCATGAAGTTTGAAACTTCAAACTCAACCTTTTCATCCCCCACATTAAAAACCAACTTACCGTTTTTAACGTCAATTATTGCCCCTGCAGTAGCTAAAAAAGGCCTCCCCAGAAGAATAGGAATTTGGGAGTCTTCTTCAATTTCCATTACAACAAAGTCCACCGGTATAAAAGTTTGCCCTACCTTGATAGGGATATCCTCTAAGATTCCAGTGGGGTATTTAACAGAACGATCTGCCAACTGTATTGTCATTTTTGTGGGTTTAAGTTCGCCTATCCCTAGTCTATTGCAAAGAGAAAGAGGCATCAAACTTACACTGGCTCCTAGATCGCACATCGCTCTGTTTATAGTTTCACTTCCAATCACACAAGGTATGGAAAAACTACCTGGATCTTTGAGTTTTTGTGGCAGCTTGTTCTGGATGATTGCACTACATTCCTCTGTTAATGCAATCGTCTCATAGTCGTCTATTTTTCTTTTCTTGGATAAAATTTCTTTCAAAAATTTAGAATAAGACGGCATTTGAGATAATGCATCAGTGAAAGGAACGTTGATGTAAAGCTTTTTAAGCAAGTCGACGAACCTTTTGAATTGCTCGTCAATCTTGTTTTTTGCAAATCTTTGGGGGAAAGGAATGGGTGGTTTGTATGGTTGAGGGGGGATGTGTGGTTCTTCCCTTTCTTTTTCTGGTTCTTTCCCTTTTTCTTTCTCTTCTAGCTCACCTGGTAAATTATGTTTTTCACTCACAATTTTTTCTTGGTTTGCTCTTGGTTCCTCTAATTGTTTTCCGCTTCTAAGGGTGACGGCATTTATTTGGCCTTTTGGATTTTGCTCTGGTTGCCCAGGAAATACCCCTGAAGTCTTAGAGGATGAAGCTACCTGTGTTGCCACTTGAGTTATTTGATTTTCAAGCATTTTATTATGAGTGGAAATAGAGTCGACTTTTGATACTAATTTGATAAGTGTGTCATTCAAATAACCAGTTTGATTTTTGAATTCTTCATTTTGTTTTGTTTGAGATGACACAAATTTTTCCATCAAAAATTCCAAGTTCGACTTTTGCGGGTTGTTTTGTGGGTTGTTAAAAACCCTTTGATTTTGAAAGACAGGAGGTGGTCTAGGTGCTGGATTGGGTGGAGGATTTTTATAAGAAAAATTTGGATGATTCCTCCACCCAGGATTATAAGTATTTGAAAACGGATCTTCCTTTTGAGCATAGTTAATATGCTCGTTCCCAGCACTAGATGCCTCAAGCTGGCATTCAGCTCCAATATGGCCAACAACCCCACATAATTCACATGGTGGAGTAATAGAAGAAGAAGTTTGTGAGACGGCACTTACATTTAATTTTTCAAATTTTTGAAAAAGTGCGTCCACTTTTGAGGTAAGATGATCAACAACAGATATTTCATACTTACCTGGCTCTTTTGATGTGGCTGGTTTATTCGTCATGGCACGCTCACTTGTCCACTGACAATGGTTTTGAGCCATATCTTCAACGAGTGCATAAGCTTCGGTAAAATTTTTGTTCATTAAAGCTCCACCTGCAGCTGCATCAATAGTCATTCTTGTTGCATATTGTAATCCATTATAAAAAGTGTGAACAACAAGCCATTTCTCTAGTCCATGATGGGGGCATAGCCTTAACATTTCTTTGAAACGTTCCCAAGCATCATAAAGAGATTCCCCGTCGTTTTGAGAAAATCGAGTAATTTGATTTCTCATTTGAGCTGTCTTACTCGGGGGAAAGAATTTAGCAAGAAAAGCTTGTTTTAGCTGGTCCCAGCTGGTAATGGATTCCAAAGGCAAAGAATGTAGCCATGCTCTAGCTCTATCCCTTAATGAAAAAGGGAAGAGTTTTAGTCTTATGGCATCCGGAGGTACCCCGTTTAATTTGAGAGTTCCACAGTATTCAAGAAAAATTGAAATATGAAGATTTGGGTCCTCCGTGGGAGAACCAGAAAATTGGTTTTGTTGTACCATCGAAAGCAGAGATGTTTTGAGTTCAAAATTATTTGCTTCCACATTTGGATGTACAATGGCAGCCGATGGCTCTGCTGAAGGTGTTGCGTACTCTTTGAGAGCACGATTTTCATTAGCCGCCATTTGGTTATCGGGAATTTCTCTCCTCCTTCTATGTAAGAACCTTTCGATTTCGGGAATTTGTTGAACAGTTTCACCGAAACTTCTGGTTCTTCGCATTCGAGGGACAAGAGAAGAAAAAGTAAAAATAAAGAAAATAAAATTTCAGTCTAACCGGCTTCGAAAACTTAATCAATATCACTGCCTCCCCGGCAACGGCGCCAAAAACTTGATAGCCCCGCAAGTGCACGGGTCGTATCGCGTAATAAAAGAGTTATCGATCCACAGGGAGAGCCTAGGTGAATACCAATCTAATTTTTCAAAGTTGATTAACTGAAAAGAAAGTGTTTTTTTTTTGGAAAGAAGGAATATTTTAGTAAAGTCTACTCACTCATGATCATTGTAGACAAAAGAGGAGAAAAGAAAATAAAAGAAGAAGACATAAAGTTAAATAGCGAGAAATAAAAGAAAGCGGTAAAGTGCAAAAATCATAAATAGCGGAATTGTAAATGACAAGAAAGTAAATTGCTTGAAAAGTAAATTGCCAGTAATTTACTTGACTTGCCAGTAATTTACTTGACTTGCCAGTAATTTACTTGACTTGCCAGTAGTTTACTTGACTTGCCAGTAGTTTACTTGACTTGGAAATTTAAAGGGCAAAAAAGTAAATAACAAGGAAAATAAAAGAGCGAAAAAGTAAAGAGCGAAAAGTAAAGAGCGAGAAATTAAATAGCAATGAAAGTAAATGACTTGGAAAATAAAAGGGCAAGAAAGTAAATAGCAGGGAAAATAAAAGAGCGAAAAAGTAAAGAGCGAAAAGTAAAGAGCGAGAAAGTAAAGAGCGAGAATTTAAATAGCGAGAAAGTAAAAAGCGAGAAATTAAAGTGAAGTCATGAATCTTAGAGGAAACCTTGTCATGGATTTTTCTCACAAAATTTAAGCTTAGTTACAAGTGAGGATCAAGCCTCTATTTATAGGAAAATATTAGGTCTAAGGCACTTGAGAGGAGGGGCGAAATGGTCATAAAAAAAGTGGCAAATCAAGTGGCAAGGGAAAGCCATCAGCAAGTGGGTGCAGCCAAAATTGACTTGTCTGGTGCCAGGGTCGTGCGCCCATGTGCCTGGGTCGTGCGCCCTGGCCAGTCAATTTTGGCTGCTCTGCGCCAGTTTTGCACTAGGGTCGTGCGCCTATGGTGCCAGGGTCGTGCGCCTTGTGCTGGCAACAGCTGTGCTTCGTTGCTGGCAAGCATGGGTCGTGCGCCCAGCTCGGCCAAAATGGGCAATCTTCAGTTGGAGACACGCACGGGTCGTGCGTGGTACACCCAGGGTCGTGCGCCAGTTCTGTGCCAGTTTTTCCCCAGGGTCGTGCGCCTATGTGCCAGGGTCGTGCGCCAGTTTTGCACTAGGGTCGTGCGTGGTACACTCAGGGTCGTGCGTGTGCTGCTTGGCGCCCTGTGTGCCTGTCTTGCGCCAGTTTTGCTGTTTTGGCGCCCTTGGCGCCCTGTGTGCCTGTCTTGCGCCAGTTTTGCTGTTTTGGCGCCCTTGGCGCCCTGTGTGCCTGTCTTGCGCCAGTTTTGCTGTTTTTGCGCCCTTGGCGCCCTGTGTGCCCTGTCTTGCACCAGTTTTTGTTGCTGCTGTCTTAAAAATTGTTCCTCCTCAAATATTTTCTAAGTTTCTTCATTTTAGCTCATATTTTCGCTTTTGCTTCAAAATAAAACCTGAAAATAAAAAGTAAACATTTGCAGTAAAATAGCTCAAAAAATATAATTAAAATACTAAAAAGACTTAATAAAATATCTATTAAAAAGACTGTAAAAATAGACTTATCAACTTTGTCGGTTGTTGATGTTTTTAACGATGTTGAATAGTTCCGCTGCATGTTTTGAGAAAACTACGAGGTTTTGTTTTACGTTGAAAAATGCGACACTCTTTTGGCGCGAAAAACTCTGATAAATTATGAATAAACGATGGGTGAAAAAAGGGTGTTACACAATGCATGATTTGATGCCTCAAAGCAGGTCACAAACTCTGCTGCCATGGTTGAATGAGCCACTAAAGTCTGTTTGGCTACAAAAGAAAAATGTAACCAGATGTGGAACGCCTACTATCGGAGCATCCCACAAAATTAGAATCAGAATACCCAATGACCTCTAAGTTATCTGACTTCCGATAGGTAAGCATGTAGTTTCTTGTTCTCTTCAAGCAGTGCATCACGTGCTTCACTGCTGTCCAGTGCTGCATACCAGGATTACTCAAATATCTACCAAGAACTCCCACTATAAATCCTATGTTGGGACGAGTACAAACTTGAGCGTACATAAGACTTCCCACAGCCGAAGCATAAGGAACCTTTTGCATCTCTACCTTATCAAGATATATAACGGGGCACTGTTTGAGACTAAACTTGTCTCCTTTAGCCACAGGTTTATCTCCCGGTTTACTATCTTTCATGAAAAATCTATCCAAAACTGTATCGATATAGCTCCTTTGTGACAATCCCAAGATACCTCGAGAGCGATCTCTAAGTATTTGGATACCCAAGACAAAGGAGGTGTCCCCAAGATCTTTTATCTCGAAATTCTTCGTGAGAAATCTCTTAGTTTCGTGCAATAAGCCTATATCATTGCTTGTAAATAGGGTATCATCGACATATAACACCAAAAAGATACATTTACTCCGACTGAACTTTTGGTATACGCAATCATCAACTGCATTAGTCTCAAAACCATAAGAGGTAATAACTTGATGAAATTTGTAATACCACTGACGGGAAGCCTGTTTAAGGCCATAAATGAATTTCTTAAGTTTGCATACCAAAGACTTTGGATCACCTGAAACAAAGTTTTCTGGTTGCACCATATAAATTGTTTCGTCAATGTTTCCATTTAGAAACACAATCTTTACATCCATCTGATGCAGCTCTAAGTCAAAATGAGCGACTAGTGCCATAATAATCCCGAGAGAGTCTTTCGAAGAAACTGGAGAGAAAGTATCTTTGTAATCAATGCCTTCCTTTTGAGTGAAGCCTTTGGCGACAAGACGAGCCTTATATCTTTCAACGTTACCCTTGGAATCCCTCTTGGTTTTAAATATCCATTTGCAACCAATGGGTTTCTTACCTTCAGGTAACTTGGCAAGAGCCCAAACACCATTGTCAGCCATTGACTTCATCTCATCCTTCATGGCATCAATCCACTTAAGAGAGTTAGAACTATTCATGCCCTGACTAAAGTTGACTGGATCTTCCTCAGTCAAGCCAATACCTTCCTCATGTTCTTGAAGAAATACAACATAATCATCTGAAATTGCACTTCTCCTCTCTCTAGTGGATCTTCTTACTGGCACCTCTTGAGGTTGTTGAGTTTGAACTTCTGGTGGTGCTTGAGGAGGAAACTCAGTGTTGTCTTCTTCTTGAGCAATGTTAGGAATAACATTCTCATTTATTGCTGGATTTGTTGCTTGAACAATGACAGGTACTAAGACCTGACCATTGTCAATAATAGGTTCTTCATCAAAAGCAGCACTCCTTATGTTTCATTCCCCTCCAAACTCAACTTCCTCAAGAAATCTTGCATTTCCCATTTCAAAGAATGTTCTTGTAGTGGGGTTGTAAAACTTATACCCGCGAGAGCGTTCTGCGTACCCAACCAAATAACAACTAATTGTCTTAGGGTCCAACTTACCTTCATGCGGCCTGTAAGGTTTGGCTTCGGCTGGACACCCCCAAATGTGTATGTGCCTAATGCTGGGTTTTTTCCCAGTCCATAGCTCATAAGGGGTCTTAGCGACTACTTTGCTTGGTACTCTGTTGAGAATATAAACTGCAGTTTTCAATGCTTCTCCCCAAAGTGACTCTGGTAACGAAGAATGACTAAGAAGAATGACTAATCATACTCCTCACCATATCCTTAAGAGTCCGGTTTCGTCGTTCTGCAACTCCGTTTATGCTCAGTTTACCCAGCATTGTGTATTGCGGAACGATACCACACTCATCGAGGAAAAGGGCGAAGGGCCCTGGACGTTGCTCACCTGATCCGTCATATCTACCATAGTATTCACCACCATGGTCTGATTTGACGGCTTTAATTTTCTTTCCTAATTGAAGTTTAACTCCAGCTTTGAAAGACTTGAAAACGTTTAGAGATTGAGACTTCTCATGAATTAAATATAGGTAACAATATCTCGAGTAATCATCTATGAATGTAATAAAGTACCTTTGCCCATTCCAAGAATTTGTAGGGAAAGGACCACAAATATCTGTATGTATTAGTTCTAAGACGTCTTCAGCTCTTTCGGCACCTAAATTCCTTTTGTTTGTTTGTTTGCCCTTAATACGCTCTACGCAGACTTGAAAGTCAGACAAATCTAAGGGTCCAAGAATATCCTCCGACACAAGCCTCTGAATTCTCTGTTTAGAGATGTGACCTAAGCGCTTATGCCATAAAGTGGCGGAATTCTCATTTAATTTTCGTTTCGTACCGTGTGAACTTACTTGCAATATTTGGTTATAGGAATGCTTAACATCAAACATATAAAGATTATCAATTAAAGACCCGTAACCAATAATATTTGGACTATAAGAGAGACTAGCCTTGGCATCTTTAAATGAAAAGCCATAACCACATTTGTCCAAAACCGAAACTGAAATTAAATTTCGTCTAATTGACGGGCAAACATATGTCTCAATCAAATCCAAATAATAATCAGTCTTTAAAAATAATCTAAAAGTTCCTATAGCCTCAACTGCAACTTTAGTGCCATCGCCCATATAGATGAATCTTTCAGCATCACTCGGCGGTCGGCTCCACAGGAAACCCTGAATGGACATACTAATGTGGGTAGTAGCACCAGAATCTACCCACCAAGTATTCATAGGTACTGAAACTAAATTAACTTCAAAACAAACAAAAGTGAGAGGTTTACCCTTCTTTACACGCCATGCGGCGTACTTAGGACAATCCTTCTTCACGTGTCCTGCCTTCTTGCAGAAAAAACAAGCTGAGCCCTTATCCTGGTTTTTCTGCGGCTTCTTCTTAGAAGAACCTTCTGTAGTATCATTATTTTTCTTCCTCTTCTTGTGTTGAGAATTCGAAGCCAAATGAGCACTTTCATTCCTACCCTTCTGCAGTCTCTCATCCTCTTGCACACAGTGAAACATAAGCTCATTGAGGGACCATTTGTCCTCCTGAGTGTTGTATGTCACCACAAATTGTCCAAATTGTGCAGGAAGAGAGATTAGAACCAAATGCACAATCACATCATCAGGGATGTTCATCTTTAGTGCCTTGTGTTTTGATGCAAGGTTGGACATCTCCATAATGTACTCCCTTACGTTCCCTTTACCATTATACTTCATAAAGGTAAGTTTGGCCAAATGGCTACTTATCTCAGCCTTATCACTTTTTTCAAATGATTTCTCTATTGATCCCAGGAACTTCTTGGCGTTCTCATTCTCCGTAATTGAGCCCCGAAAAACTTCTGGAATTCATTTCTTGATGATCAAGGCACATTCGGTTGGACCGATCCCATTTCTCAATTTTGAGCTCATTAGAGTTCTCCGGAGTGGGAATGGGTCGTTCCTCCCTCAGTGCCAGGTCCAAGTCCATACATCCGAGAACGGTCTCAGCGGATTCCTTCCAGGACTTGAAGTTCATCCCATTCAGCATAGGGATTTGGTTAATTTGAGTAATAAAATTTGGAGAGCTAGCAACTAAAAAAATAGAACAAATAAACATACAATCAACATTAGTAGCACATCAAATTATAAATAATTATTAGATGTGCACAAACAACTTTAATTGTAAATTAAAAGACCCAAACAAGATACCAAACGCACCATTAGTCCCGAATCTTTGGATTGCAAAGACTAACTGCAAGCAGTACTCTCAACGCAATGATCAAACATTGGTGATAAGTCCTATCAAACAATGGTTGCCTTTGGGCACCCCAGTTGCTCACATGGATAAATAACTTTATAATCACCACACATTTACCATCACATGCATGTTATTATTCGGCCAAGTTGCGCCTTCCTTTGGGCCGACAACAACTCGCATGAATAATTTCATGATACATCTTTTGTAAATTTAATTGAATTGATCTACGTAATAGAGGTTACTTTGGCAACGTGTTATTTCAATCAACTCAGTTATACTAGACAATTAATATGGGAAAGGGTCTTAATTCACATATTTCCTACGCACAAGCAGAGAAAAAAAACTGAATGTGTAGTTATGGCCTCCTAAACGCAAAAGAATGAAATTACTAAAAAATTACAATTCTTCAGCACAAAAGTTAGCTTCTCCGAGTCGCGTCCCCATATGGTGTTGTCCCCTTTTGCTTTTCATGATCAATTACAATATTAAAAGTAAAATAAAATAAATAAAGAGAAAGTCACGGTGCGCAGACCGTATTTAAATTAAAATCACGACACGTAGGTCGGCCCAAAATAAATAAACACATAAACAACATCGTAGTACTAAGGCCATAACCATAAACAACGCAAATTATTCAATAATAAGAACACTGAAATATTATTGAATTTATAAATAAAAAAATATATGTAACACCCCTAGTTTCGTTAATTTTGGTTTACGAAATTAACTGGTGATTTATTATTCAAGTAAATTATAAATTGGGTCAGGGATATGATAAACTCGCGAAAGCAATATGAAAATCGCTCAATTATTCGAAATACCCGCAATTTATTCGAATCGTGTGAATCGTTGTGGGAATTAAGGCACAGGGGAAAATCGTCACTTCGCCTCATATTAAAGATCTATCATCCGATGAAACAATAAACTGGATCCTAGTCATGGTAAGATCATGAGAATGGTATTTAAATTTCCAAGTCATAGGAATGGAGGAAGGATTGAAAGATTAGAGTTGACTTAAATGAGAATTAAGCATAAGGGCATTTTAGTCTTTTCCCACTCATTTAAATGTTTCATTCAGCTCATTACTAACCAACCACACCACACTCCCCAGAAATCAACCATATTCTGAAATTGAGAAGAAATAGAGAGAGTTGGAGTTAAGAGAGTGTTTAAATAAGGATTTGGAATGAATTAAGGAGCCAAGGGTATTTTGGTCATTTCTCAACCATTTAAACCCTCAGCCCCTTTACCTCACATAACTCAGTCATTTTCCTGGTTCTTCATTTGTTGTTCTGAAACAGAAAAGAAAGGAAACAAAGGGATAGAAAGAGAGAGAGAGAGAGAGAGCCGGGAGGGAGAAGAGGAGAAAGAATGGGAGATTTCTCTCAAACCCTTCAATGCATGTGAGTGATCTTACCTCCATTCCTCTCCATTTTTGATTCTCTTTCCAACTGTACTAAATTCAGTCACTCAACCTTCTTCCTTCTTCATCTACCATTTCTGAACTTAGGAGCTCCACTTGACCAACAATGGAGTTCTAAGCTCCCTTTGAGTTGCATGATCAAGTGGAAGCTAGAGTGGGTTGGAGCTGAAACTACATGGATGATTGGAGCAAGTTGGGAGAGTTTCAGTAGCTTGGTTCTGTTTTGGATGTTTGGGTAAATTATGGGACTCCAATTCGTGGTGACAAGTGATTGAGGATGATGATTCAAGTTAATCAAAAGTCCTACTGGAAACCCGTATGAGCTATCTTCAGTGTTTGCATTGTATCTCCCTGTACACAACTCCTATGAACGTGATCTTTGTCTCTCCGGAAACTAGACACGAAATGCTTCAATATGGGCACAAGAACCATCGGAATTCATTTGGAAATGAGGGAGATATTGTGTCCACAAGTTTCGGTTATGAATCTGGCCCAGTACTGAACCAGTCCCCTTGTTTCCGTAATATCTCATACACTACTGGTTGCATGCGTGTGAATCTTCTATCATCAGAAAGTAGACAAAATACGCTTCACAATGGGCACCGATTTGAAGGGGTTTGGTTACGAATTGACTCAGTTACGGTGGTTGCAAGTCTGGACACCGATACTGGATTTCTATTCGGGTATGAAAAGGATGATCGGGAAAAGTTTTGTTGCGGATGTTGTAGCTCAGTTAGAGGGCAGTAGTAGAAGAGATAATAAGAGTGTTGGAGTTGCTGGGATTAAATTGGAGTAGTGGAGGCTGCTGCTTCGAGGTCTGGCCAAGTTCGGTGCGAGTTCGTGATTACGGGGATTGTTCGAGTGGTTACGGGCCGGTCGTTCGTGCTCCGGCGTGATTTCTCGGGGATTCGTCAACCGGTGAGTTTTACTCACGATTAGGAACATTTCCATATTCTGAACTTGTTTCGTTTTGGGTGCAATGCGAAAATCCGACTTTCAAAACATTTTATCGAGTTAAAAACTGTTTTCGGGAAAATAGTGTGTTTACGGTTTTTCGGTGAATATATATGTTTTTATTGATTTGTTGATTTTAATGCTTTCACTAGAATATGGACTGAAATGTTGTTTATAATATATATTTTTAAGTCTCGATGGTTAGGAAATGTCTCGGAGTCGAATAGAAAGTGAAACGTTACAAAACGAGTTTTCGTAATGCTGTTTTCAAACACTTCTGTCACCCATCGCGTCGCGACCCGAGCCTTCGCGTCGCGACCACCACCTTATTTTGCAACACAAAACTTTCTGTCACTTTTCGCGTCGCGACGGAACCAGTTCGCGTTGCGACGCTTTGCAGTTTTTCAGCAAAATACCCTGAATTTGTTTTCGAGATAACTTTTGATCCGAGAACCCGATTGAGGTGATCTCAAGTGCGTTTGAAAGCTTATTCAAAGACCTCACTATATACATATAATTTGAATTGGAAAATACACTGTTTTTAAAGTCAAAGCCGTATTTCAAAACCGAATTGTAGACCGCGTGTGAGCATATGATTTTTGAATAACAAAACGGATAACCCGTCCAATTTGGTACTGTATTATAACGCCGGATGTCTAACTTGGTATTCATCAAAACGGGTTATAGAACAACGATATATATATATATATATATATATACATTATATCGAATATAAAAGTCGGCCCAATGCGGGTGTGATATATAGAATATATCGAATATAGAAGTCGGCCCAATGCGGGTAAGATATATATATATATATATATATATATATATATATATATATATATATATATATATATATATCGAGTTGGGTGACGACCCAACGAAATAGCATACTAGGAAGGGAAGTCATGAGCCCTCACCCTAGGCCCTAAAACATTATGGCGTGGTCTAACATGGGTTATCGGGATTGTGGGTGTTTGCACAGCCGATTTATGCTAAAACAGGTTCACGAAAATCATCGGGATTGTGGGTGTTTGCACAGTCGATGCTTCGCTTGGTAATATCGGGATTGTGGGTGTTTGCACAGCCGATTTATGCTAAGAAAGGTTCACGAATCATCGGGATTGTGGGTGTTTGCACAGTCGATGCTTCGTTTGGTAAGGCTAGTGATTATAAATTAATCGACGAGGCTTAATAATATATAGTGGCTCTTCATTTACCGAGATTGTGGGCTTTGCACAGCCGGTGAAGGGGCTAGGTATATATTGATATAAATAGTTATGATTTTAACTATGTATAACAGTTTTATAATGGAACCGAGTGATAGTGAGGGGGCACGGTAGAACTCACTGAGACAAGTTGTCTCACCCTATCGTTGTTATTGTTTTTACAGAGAACAGGAAACGGAGAAGCAAACGGGATGGTCAGTTGTCACGCTCGAGGAGAAGATAGAAGATTGACTCAGTCCTAGCTGTTTATGTTTTTCTGCTGTTGTCTCTGTATTTGATATCAAGTCTCGAATTTGAGCTATGTTATGTTTGAGTTTCCGCTGTTTTCTTGCAACGATGTATATCTAGGCAGGAATTTTTATACTCTGATGTAAACCAAATTGTATATTTAGGTATTTCTTTGTTTTAGAAATACGGGGTGTTACAATTGGTATCAGAGCGGTTCGGCCTTGTCGGACTTAGTGACCTTCTGGTCAAGAGTATTAGATCGAGTCAGCTAGGGACTTAAACAATTAAATGTCAGATCCTTCCAGTATATTGTGTGACGTATTGAGTCAGGATCCACTCAATGTTTCATGTAAATTACTGAAAATTATGACAGTTAGTTGCCTCAGCCCCGAAAATGTTTGAAACCGAGCCATAGGATTTCCAGCTTTCTCGTTTCATCAGAGCGTGCAGCAGCAGCAGAGGGCTACAGATGACATTTGGGAACAATGATGGAAATCCGCGATGGTTCGAGGAAACTGTGGGGGGCTGTTCAGTCAATGAATCTGATGCGGCTAGTGAGTCGCGGCGTATGACGCTGTAGGTCTTACCGAGAGTACCAGCTAAGAGAAGCCATTGGACAATAGTAATGTCAGTGTACTGAAATCTATCAGATTAGTTAACACCCAAAACCCTGACCATTGATTAGTCAGCCTATTAGTTATCGAGATATTGTTTCACAGTGAATCTTACCTTCTGGTGTGAGTTCACTCCAGTTTAGGCAGCAGCTAAGGAAGTCCTTTCGGATAATCCCAAACATAGATCCTGATTTTTCTTCTCCTTCTGAATCACAATGTGTCGATCAGGTTAAGTCCCGATCAGGATTATGGATCAAACCCCCTAAAGCAGTTTAGTATGTGGAACTGGTAGGAGTGACGTTATCTCAATCTGCTAGATAGAGGCATCCCAATTGCGGTCTGTAAGAAATTCTCGTTAGTCTTCCGACTCGTTTTGTTCGTAACTTCTGCTCCGGAACTCAGATTTTTTTATGTTCCGAGAGGCGTTGGAAAGCTAACGAAAATATCTACACCTCTGATTGGGTTGTGAACTGTGTCTCCAATTGCATCGTGAAGTGTACCTCTGTTTTAAACCTGAACCGTAAACTCTAAAGCATTCGTGGAATGTGAATCTCCCTGCTGTGCGGGAAATTGGAAGAACGAAAATGTAACACCCCGATAATTTCTATCTTGTAGAAACTACCGAAGCGCACGACTGGCATACATCAGAGTACTTCCCGTTTTAAATACTGAACACATACTAAAACTTCGATGCTAAAAACCATCAAGGGCGTTACATAACATAACATGAAAAATACTTAAAACATTCTTACACCGCTCAACTAGTGTTCAGTACCAAAATAGAAAGTGTGCGGAAGCGATTTACAACTTGAAAGACATAAGTTGGACAATTGAATAGTCTTAAGATACTGAATAGAAATACAGAAATACAAAGGAAACTGAAATACAAGACATAATGAAATAAAGATAGCGGCCGCTCCTCAAGCGTCTCCATAGCCGTGCCTCACGGTCTTCAACTTTCCCTGCTTAACTGAAAAACAACAACAATGGATTGGGTGAGACAACTTGTTTCAGTGAGTTCTATCGCGACCCCTTACTAATTCTCTCGGTTCAATTATGCTTGATTCATTATACTTAACTCATAAATCATAGTCCTCAAAATTGACTATGTGGCTAACTAACTGTTATACCCCAATTTTGTCCGAGCTCCTGTTAATAGCGTTTTAATTTACTAGGTCGCATTTTTTTTGCAAGTCTCGAGTCCTGTTAACGCGTGTCGGTGTCATGCGAGTGTCGTTAAGATGCCATTTGTGTAATTGGGCCAACAGTTGGGTTATTGGGCCTACACATATACAAATTGGGCTTATCATTTTGAGTTGGGCCCACCAACGTGGTTCCTAGTTAATTTTTAGTGTTTATCAGTTAGCAGGCCTATTTGTTCTATTTGAGCCTCGTTCTAGCGCATTTGTCTAGTTGGGCCCGATTTCGCTTTTGTATTTGGCTCAACTTCTTTTATTATTTTTATTTTGTCTATTTAATTTGTTTTGAGTCCAAAAATGTCAAAAAAATCAAATTTTATTTCATTTACAATTTAGGAGTGTTTAGAGTCCAAACTGTCCTAAAAATGCAAAAAAACAATAGTCAAAAATACAAAAAAAATACAAAAAAACGAAAATAAAAAGGGAGCAGCATCAGCAAATCTCTGAGGCTGTTCTTGCTCTCCAAGACTGCTCAGCTAGCCCACATTATCAGACCTGCAAAAGCCCAGTCAAACCAGTCAAAAACCAATTAAATGCGAACCCTAGTTTTTCAGTATAAATAAACAGTCAATCCTAGGTCTAAGGGGAGGAAACAGTAACACAAAAAGATACACAGACATACAGCAAAGATACACACACAGCAAACACAACAACACATACACACAGAGACAATAGAAGCAGTAGACCCAAAAACGGATAGGTCGATTGTTTTTGTCATTTGATCAGAGGTTTGCGACTCAGGAAAACTAGGCCAGTTCCTCCAAATTCATCTCATTACATTTTTATTGACGTCAGAATTATTAACATGTGTTAAATCAGTTTTTATGATTTAGTTTGATCTGTTTGTTGTTTGTAATATGATAAAACTGAAATAGGATGAACATAGAGGAGTTTCATATTTAAACAGAAATAAATAACAAAGGCTGAAAAGAGCTTGAAAGTAATCTGTTCACTGTTTTTTAAGAACACAAAAACAGAATGCAGAGAAGGGGAGGTTGAGACAGTGAGGGAAAAGGGAAAGAGAAAGGAGCAGGATTTTTACCTCCGGCCACCGTTCACGGTGGCCGCCGCCGTGAGCCTCACCCCACTTCGCTAACCACCGCCCTCCTCTCGCTCTCTCTTTTCTCAGCCACCGCGTCAACACTTCCTCTCCTCACCACCAAACACCGCAACCACCGTTCAACCACCGCCTCAACCACCAAACGCCGCACCACCGCCGTACTCCACTTACAACACCCCCTCACCTCCTACAACCACAAAAACGCCCCCTTTCCCACGGCCACCACCAAACGGCCCTCCCTCTCCGCCAGCCACCAACCCCAACAGCCACCATAACTCGCGGCCATCAACCATAAACACCTCCTCACCACCGTGTTTCCCTCTCTCACCAACATCGCTTTTCCCCTTCAGTTTCTCTCTTTCCTCGCGAACCATCCACCCACCGTCGCACCACCCAACAACCACCACCCTTCAAAACAGAAACACCATACCCGTCCCCTCCCCCTTTCTCCACTCTTTCTCCCTTTCTCTCATGTTCTCGTTTTCTGCACATCTCACCCTCTCTCTGCAAAAAATGAAGGTACGGCTTGGTGAGGAGAGAAGATCGAAATCTGGGTAGGTTTGAGGGGGAGATCGAAGCTAGGGGGAGAGAGAGGAGGATACGGTTTGTAAGAGAGGAGGAGAAGATTAAGGTCAAGAGAGAGAGGAGGATACGACGTAAGGCAAGGAGAGAGAAAGATTTTAGGGTTGGAGCATTTGGGGGAAGGGTGTGCGCCGTGGAAGTGAAGAGGAATTAGGGTTTCCATTTTTAGACTTTGGCTTTTATAGTATGACACAGGGGCATTTTCGTCTTTTCACGTTTTTTAATTTTCAGATCATTATTCGCACCTCCCTGTTTACTTCGCACGCCTCCCCCCTAAGCCAATCAGCAAATAAAAAAACGCAGCCCAGCTTACAAAAACAAGCTGGGCTCACTATCTGCACCCCAGTTTTAATAATACAGCCCTCATTTTATTTACACCCTTATTTTACTACTACGCCCCTGTTTCTCTTTTTTAAATTTCGTTTCTTTTCCCTAAGCGAACTTATTCTTTTCACAAACCTTTTTTCCCAATAATGGATAAATGTTTCCCCAAACAAAAATTAATCCAATTGCGAAAACTTTTCAAAATCGAAACTTTGTTAGTAGTCTTGAGAAGCCTCTGCTTGCATGATTATTAACAATGGAGTGCTAGTGATAATCACTCATAACCTTTGTTAGTTTGATTATCATGAATGCTTTCAATTTCAAAAGATATTTTCCCAAACATCAAAAATCATGGCAAGTGTTAGTAATGATCACCCATAACCTTTGTTAGTTTGATCATTATGAGTACTCTCCATTCTTCAAAACCTAAGCAAAAAGACTTTCACTTTTGAGGCTCGTTAGAACTACGTCGCTTTGATTCCCATTTGGGATACGTAGGAGCGAGTCACATTCTCGTCAAGCGCAACTATAAAAAGTTTAGCATTTGCATAACGAAAACAAAAGAGTTATTTTCATAACAAAAAAAAGAATCATTTTTGCAAACCAAGATCATTTTCAGAACGTAGACCTTTTCCTTTCTAAAAACATTTTCAACCCATCGTCGCTAGTGGCTAATCAGAACCTTTGTTCGTCTAGCCATTGGTGGCGATGTCTTTTTCCCAAAAGAACAACGAGCGATGATCACTCATAACCTTTGTTAGTTTGATCATTCGTGCCAATCAATCTCTTTCGAAAACCCCTTTCAAAAGAACAAATAAAAACGAGTTGATACTAACAGTCAATCGGAACCTTTGTTCGTCTGACTGGCGGTAGTGACTCTCATTTTCAAGAGTACTTAGCGGTGATTACCCATAACCTTGGTTAGTTTAATCATTCACCAAATGCTCGTCCCATTTCGAAAACTCACTAAAAAGATAAAAGACAAAAACCTTTTTCAGGACAAAGAAGAACTACGTAGCTTTGAGTTCTCCATCGCACTGGGAGATACGTAGGAGCGGGCCTTGTCCCGTCAAGCGTTTTTTTTTCTAAAAACCCATTTTCCCCCCTTTTTCATAATAAATAAAGGTTTTCATTAAGAATTCTTCAATAAGAAGTAGAGAGGCAAAATTAAGTATTTTCAAGTCAACACACTAAAACCACACATTTAATTAAAGGTTCCCTTTCAGTAGAGAGGACGCGTGGGGTGCTAACACCTTCCCTGCGCGTAACCGACCCCCGAACCCTAATCTCTAGTTTCGCAAGACCAATCGCTTTCCAAATAAGGTTTTCCTAATATTTTCCTTAATAAATATTGGTGGCGGCTTCATTGTTTTTTTAGAAAAGTCGTGAACGAGGAAGGTTCTCCCTCGGGGACTTTTTCGGGCACAACAGCTGGAGACTTCACTGGGGACACTAAAAAACATTTTTTTCAAAAGTGGGTCAAGCCTAATTAATTAAATGTGTGGTTTATATGATTGATTTGAATATCTTGCTTTGCCTCTCTTCTTCTTCCTTTTTCATAAGCATGTTACATCCATGTGCATTCTTCTTCTATGTTTGCTTTTGCAATAGATAGTTACTTCTTTGTTTAGTTCCCTCATGCATTTCTTCCCCTTTCTTATCATGTCCCCTTCTTCTCTGCTCCCTTTCTTGAGGTAAGTAGTGCATTGTTATTGGCACCCTAGATTAGTTTATATTGGATCGATATTGAACCCTAGGATAAACAACATGCTATTTGTCTGGACTGCTCTGGATTTTCATTTGCAGGTGGGGAAGGGTAGTTATTCTTAGGTGTTGTGCCCTCGACACACATTTCACATCCTATACTTGTGAGCATTGAGTGGGGCCTAAAACCCAAGGTCTGAACAAAAACCTAGGAGAGTGGGAACGTTTAGTGACTGCCATTCGTAGACCTTTGTCTGTATGGCTCTCATGAAAGTTCCGCCCAAGAGTGCGCTTTGTCATGATGCCTCACACTCGGTAGCTTTCTACGATTGTGGGTGCCATCATGAGAGAGACTTTAGCTCTTGGTTGCCATTGTAAGGAAGTGATTAGAACCTACATGGGAGGATTACCCCTTTCGTCGACTTTAGACCCTAGGATTCCCACCCTTTGTAGGACACGGGGGCACGCCTTTGTTTGTTGCATTAGTTTAGGCATTCCTTTTTTTTAAACTCTATTTCAAAAATCGTAGAAAATAATATCCTTATTTTCTTACCCTCTTTTATGTAAATGACACATCATTTCGCATCCACATCATTTCGCATCCACATCATTTCGCATTCACATCGTTTCGCACCATTGCATTTGCATCTAACAAAAGTTTGAAAAAAAAAACAACAACAATTATCATCTGCATAGCATAAGCATTTCATTTATAATCATGCAAAAAAAATCCTCTTCAAGTTCATCCAAGATGAGACATTCATGCATAAGCATTATTTCAAAAAAGACACAGTAGAACTACGTAAGCTTTGATTCCTCATTACAATGGGATACGTAGGAGCGGGTCATACTCCGTCAAGCACATTTTTCTAAAACCTTTTTTTTCCAATAAATCCTTTGCATCTCCAAATAATTTTCAAAATTATGTTCCAAAACTAAAAATGAAAAAAATGAAAAGTTTCCAATGCATGCATCTTCTCTAAACAAAGAAAAGAAATAGAAAAGCTCTTCATGTAAAAGCTCAATGAGTAAAAGTGCACATTCGAATGACGAAGGGTAATATCTCAAATTTGTTTGTGCACTACAAATTTGAGATGTTACTCTACGATATCGGAGCACTTTGACCCTATCAAGTAAGGTTTGTTTTCAAACAAGAGAATAAGTTTGAGTTAACCAAATGTCGAAACATTTCAGTATATTGCGTGAAGTATTGAGTCAGGATCCACTCAATGTTTCATGCAAGTTACTCAGAGTAACGACAATTGGTTGCCTCACGTCATCATTTTTACAAAAAAGGGGGGGGGGGATCGACATTTCATATCTCGTCTTGCCTCTAAAGAATAAAAACCATTTTGAAAATATCATTCTTGCATGCCTAGGAATTTCATTTTTCATCTTGCGTGAAAAACACTCAAAAATCTTTTAAAACAATTCCACTTCCCAAGTGGTCATTTTCCTTGCATTTTCATCATGTTTGCATCCATGCATTGCGTTCAATAAAAAAGGTTGTGATGAGAGACGAGACGCTTTTACAAAATAATCTTTCTAGAAAAGTTCACTCCTATTTATTTGCAAACTCAAGGTGTTCCAAGACACTCAGTTTTTCACATCAATAGCTCATTTGTATTTCCTTCAAAAAAAAAAGCATTACATCTCATCCATTCCATGATAAAAGACTGAAACAGTTCATCAAAAAAGTTTTTATATCATGTTTTAACCAATGCTAACTCTCTGTGAAGCGTTCTTCTAGTAAGCATGCATGCCACGTGCAGTTTCTCTTGTTTGAGTCGGTCAATTTCCTTCATTCTCTTGTTTGAGTCAGTCAATTTCCTTCATTTATCATCATTCCCCATCCAAGTCTAACCCCACCCCGTCCACCCATAAAGCGCATATTCTCTCCCATCAGTGCATACTTGACTTTTTGGTTCATTCTCACTAACACTTTAAGTCCTCCATGCTGGGGCAATTCCGTGATCACAAATTTTCCTTGTCAGTATCATATTCCTTTAGTGCAAGTCTTTCTGAAAAATATATAATAAATAAAAAAGATAAAATAAGCTCGCTAGGTTGAAAACCCGCAAAGGGTGGCCTAGGCAAAAAAGAGCGCCCGGTGGATTGAAAACTCGCAAAGAGCGGTCCAGGCAAAAATTAGGGCACAAAAAGGGGGAAAATAAAAGAGCAAACACATGAAGATAGATAAATTATTTTCCTAAAGTTAAGTCTTACAGAAATAAGCAATCAGGATTTGAAATGAAATTTGGCCATCTCCCCATACCCTCAAGGACCTAAAATCCCAGAAGGTCCATTTCCTACCCCTCTTAAGCCAAGGATTCAAAATCTCAAAAATACCCTTTGTTACCCATCTTAAGCCAAGAAAAGCCCAAGATATCCCCATCACTCTGGACGAGGGTTAATCCCACACCAAGGATGGTATATCATTCTCACCCAAATCAAAAGGAAAGGAAATCCACAAAAGGAGGGGAATAACAAAGTTTCAAAAAAGAGAATCCCAAAACAAAGAAAGGAAGACAAATGGAGTATAAATTAAGAGTCAATACATTTTGTCATGAAGCATAAGAGCTCCCCTTCAAAAAGGCCCTCAAATTCAATGGGTTCAATCATTTCCCCTTCCAAAAAAAAAAAAACCCTCAATTCATTAAATTTAACCATCTCTTCTTTCATAAAACCTTCAAACACCTAATTGGGTACAACCATCCCCAAACGCCTCATCAAACCTAATAACCATTTCCTTCATAAATCATCGACCATTGGCCAACACCGAATAAGACCCATCCTCCCCATCAACCCCAAACACTTCATTAAGCTCAATCATCCCTTTCTCCACATCATAGCCCTAAAAAGTCCATTCCGATCAATGACTAATTGCCTTCGTTTTCTCAAGTCTTAATTTTAGGACAAATAAGTTTATCTATTTGCGACGTGTTTGCTCAAAAAGAAAAAAACAATCAAGCAGAAAAAAGAAAGCTGCTCCAAAGGAAAAAAACAAACAATCAAAAAAGGAAAGTTGGTAAAAAAGAAGAAGGACTTGCACTCCAAGATGCATTCGTGTTGCATTAAAACAAGGTCTAGTGGTCACCAAGTGGAGCCTCTCATCATACTAAAAAGTCAAAACTTTCATTGCATTCGAGTTGTTCTTAAAGAAAACCAAAAAGTGTGTACTAGGGGGCGTCCCCTTCACCTCTCACTCCACTCAACTGTGGGGAGGTTTGTTCGTTGCCCACCCCATTCATATATCACCCTCAGTTCATAACCATCACCATAACTCTGTCGCCTTTCACAAACACACTCAAGGAAACCATTTGAAATGTCATTCAAAAGTGGGGCAAGCGCGTTCCCATTCCTTCACCTCATTCATTCCTACAAAACCTCACCGGGGCAATCTCTCAACCCACTATCCTAAACAAGGCCTTGTCATTCTAATTGGGGCAGCTTTGTCTTTGCTACGACTGGGGCAACATCAAACTTTATGGGTTGAGACAAAATCTCTTTTGATCCACCTTCCCTTTCAAAAGCCGAAGCATTCCCAATTCATCATCTTCTACACCCCTAGTTGTTATCACCACTAGACAGGGGCAAGTTATTCACTCGTCAAAGACCTGAATTGGGGCAATCTTGTATCTCTTGGTCCCTCACAAGCTTCGGCAATAGCCATGTCGGTCATTCCTTCACTTTCCATAAATGTCCATGTCCTAAACCAATTCCAAGTTAACTGACTCATTCATTCACATTTGCACTCCTATGCATGCTTACTAGACAATGCTTCAAAAAGAGAAAACACAAGCTGTTTACGTGATATCTAAAATTCAGTCATCATGGAAAGAAAGAGAAAACAAGTGAGGTTGTTTGTAAATAAAAACCTTGAGTACACCGAAGTTTGAATTAAATTCAATTTTTCAACAGAATGGGCAATAGTCATCTCAATTCCTTGCATTCAAAGTCTCGCATCTCATCATCACAAAAGTGTTTACCTCATGCATTTAGGCATTTCAATCTATTCATTATAGCATGTGCATCAAAGCATTACATTTGCATCTTCACATTTTGTAGCAAAAAGAAAACAAAGAAAAGAAACCACAAAAGCAACACGAAAGCATTCCATGTCATTCACCATTCCACAAGATACTAATCATTGCATGCACATTGCATCATCAAAATTCTTCAGACCATTAGATCGATACAGACATATGTTGACCCATAAACCAGACCCTTTGTGTCCATAATTCAAAGCTACTCCCTTGATCCCAAGCGATCCTCATTTCATGTCTTCTCATTCATTGCTTTTTCATTAGCACCCCCAGCGTTGACTCTCACTTGCAAATTCCAAACAAACAACAAAAAGAACAAAAAACATCAGAGCATTGCATCATATTAATGTTTGCATTTCATAGAAGAAGCAAAAAAGATACAAACAGAAGTTAGAACAGGAGCATTCCATTCATAAAATCATCAATCACCGCATACACTTGCATTCAAACATCAAAGCAATACAGTTGCGTCACATCAATACTTGCATCTCATAGAAGAAAAGAAAGCTAAAACATCCCATGTCATTCATCATTTCATAGCAATATTTAGAAAAAAGGCAAGGAAAAGTTTTCCATTGCATGTCATCTGCCATTTCATCAAAACACAAGAGCATTACATATCATCAAACACCAAAATTTTTCATTCGCATACCTGCACTTCATAAAAAGAGCAAAACAGAAAAGAGAAATTCAGATGTTTGCATTACATTCATCATAAGAAAAAGAAAATGGCAATCATGGCATCTGCATTGCATGCATTGGTTCATTTTTCAGCTGCAGACAAGTGAGAGAGGATAAACACCGCAGTGTTAATGCTCGCCTTCAGATTCCAGAAAATGCTCCCCAAGTTGGGAGTTCAAAAAAAAGAAAAGAAAAAGAAAAGAGAGAAACAGAAGAGAAAAGAAAGAAAGAAAAGAAAAGAGAGCGCTCAGGCGTGCATTGCGGATTGGAGCCCAGAAAGATCATCGCTCCCTTCTGCCCAGGTCTCACATCGTGTACGAGCAACGCGATGGACCGCAGCCCCATGTGAGGTTCAACGGAATAGTTGTATCAAGCCTAAGATACAGTGGATGCCGTGCATTGATCAGTATATCAGTTCCGGAGCTGATAACGATCCCCCCGGTCGCTCGAAAAGGCCAACAGGAAGCGTGCTCCTCAAAGCCACGTGCAAACTCGGATTCATCAAAGAGTTCGTTTAAGGATTACAGGTTTTAGGCAGCCTGGGCAATTTACCGCTTTTTGCACGCCAAGTGCCCATTTACCACTTTCTGCACGCCAAGTGCCCATTTTACTTTTCTGTTTGCACGCCAAGTGCCCATTTACTTTTCGGTTTGCACGCCAAGTGCCCATTTACTTTTCGTTTTGCACGCCAAGTGCCCATTTACTTTTCTGTCTGCACGCCATGTGCCCATTTTACCTTTCTGTTTGCACGCCAAGTGCCCATTTTATCGTTTCTGTTTACACGCCAAGTGCCCATTTTACCTTTCAGTCTGCACGTCAATGTTCATTTACTGTTTTCGCATCAACACGAAAGTGTCTATCTTTCCAAAAAGCAAAAAAAAAAGAGAGGGAAATTCAGGTTTCTCCAAATGGAAAAAAATTGGTATAATTTCTGAATTCTTTATTTCTATTTTACCTTCGAAATATGTCTCGCGCAATTCATATTTCTTGGTAAAATCCAAATAAAGAGGGGCAGCTGTTATACCCCAATTTTGTCTGAGCTCCTGTTAATAGCGTTTTAATTTACTAGGTCGCATTTTTTTTGCAAGTCTCGAGTCCTGTTAACGCGTGTCGGTGTCATGCGAGTGTCGTTAAGATGCCATTTGTGTAATTGGGCCAACAGTTGGGTTATTGGGCCTACACATATACAAATTGGGCTTATCATTTTGAGTTGGGCCCACCAACGTGGTTCCTAGTTAATTTTTAGTGTTTATCAGTTAGCAGGCCTATTTGTTCTATTTGAGCCTCGTTCTAGCGCATTTGTCTAGTTGGGCCCGATTTCGCTTTTGTATTTGGCTCAACTTCTTTTATTATTTTTATTTTGTCTATTTAATTTGTTTTGAGTCCAAAAATGTCAAAAAAATCAAATTTTATTTCATTTACAATTTAGGAGTGTTTAGAGTCCAAACTGTCCCAAAAATGCAAAAAAACAATAGTCAAAAATACAAAAAAAATACAAAAAAACGAAAATAAAAAGGGAGCAGCATCAGCAAATCTCTGGGGCAGTTCTTGCTTTCCAAGACTGCTCAGCTAGCCCACATTCTCAGACCTGCAAAAGCCAGTCAAACAAGTCAAAAACCAATTAAATGCCAACCCTAGTTTTTCAGTATAAATATACAGTCAATCCTAGGTCTAAGGGGAGGAAACAGTAACACAAAAAGATACACAGACATACAGCAAAGATACACACACAGCAAACACAACAACACATACACACAGAGACAATAGAAGCAGTAGACCCAAAAACGGATAGGTCGATTGTTTTTGTCATTTGATCAGAGGTTTGCGACTCAGGAAAACTAGGTCAGTTCCTCCAAATTCATCTCATCACATTTTTATTGACGTCAGAATTATTAACATGTGTTAAATCAGTTTTTATGATTTAGTTTGATCTGTTTGTTGTTTGTAATATGATAAAACTGAAATAGGATGAACATAGAGGAGTTTCATATTTAAACAGAAATAAATAACAAAGGCTGAAAAGAGCTTGAAAGTAATCTGTTCACTGTTATTTAAGAACACAAAAACAGAATGCAGAACCATCCACCCACCGTCGCACCACCCAACAACCACCACCCTTCAAAACAGAAACACCATACCCGTCCCCTCCCCCTTTCTCCACTCTTTCTCCCTTTCTCTCACGTTCTCGTTTTCTGCACATCTCACCCTCTCTCTGCAAAAAATGAAGGTACGGCTTGGTGAGGAGAGAAGATCAAAATCTGGGTAGGTTTGAGGGGGAGATCGAAGCTAGGGGGAGAGAGAGGAGGATACGGTTTGTAAGAGAGAAGGAGAAGATTAAGGTCAAGAGAGAGAGGAGGATACGGCGTAAGGCAAGGAGAGAGAAAGATTTTAGGGTTGGAGCATTTGGGGGAAGGGTGTGCGCCGTGGAAGTGAAGAGGAATTAGGGTTTCCATTTTTAGACTTTGGCTTTTATAGTATGACACAGGGGCATTTTTGTCTTTTCACGTTTTTTAATTTTCAGATCATTATACGCACCTCCCTGTTTACTTCGCACGCCTCCCCCTAAGCCCATCAGCAAATAAAAAAACGCAGCCCAGCTTACAAAAACAAGCTGGGCTCACTATCTGCACCCCAGTTTTAATAATACAGCCCTCCTTTTATTTACACCCTTATTTTACTACTACGCCCCTGTTTCTCTTTTTTAAATTTCGTTTCTTTTCCCTAAGCGAACTTATTCTTTTCACAAACCTTTTTTCCCAATAATGGATAAATGTTTCCCCAAACAAAAATTAATCCAATTGCGAAAACTTTTCAAAATCGAAACTTTGTTAGTAGTCTTGTGAAGCCTCTGCTTGCATGATTATTAACAATGGAGTGCTAGTGATAATCACTCATAACCTTTGTTAGTTTGATTATCATGAATGCTTTCAATTTCAAAAGATATTTTCCCAAACATCAAAAATCATGGCAAGTGTTAGTAATGATCACCCATAACCTTTGTTAGTTTGATCATTATGAGTACTCTCCATTCTTCAAAACCTAAGAAAAAAGACTTTCACTTTCGAGGCTCGTTAGAACTACGTCGCTTTGATTCCCATTTGGGATACGTAGGAGCGAGTCACATTCTCGTCAAGCGCAACTATAAAAAGTTTAGCATTTGCATAACGAAAACAAAAGAGTTATTTTCATAACAAAAAAAAGAATCATTTTTGCAAACCAAGATCATTTTCAGAACGTAGACCTTTTCCTTTCTAAAAACATTTTCAACCCATCGTCGCTAGTGGCTAATCAGAACCTTTGTTCGTCTAGCCATTGGTGGCGATGTCTTTTTCCCAAAAGAACAACGAGCGATGATCACTCATAACCTTTGTTAGTTTGATCATTCGTGCCAATCAATCTCTTTCGAAAACCCCTTTCAAAAGAACAAATAAAAACGAGTTGATACTAATAGTCAATCGGAACCTTTGTTCGTCTGACTGGCGGTAGTGACTCTCATTTTCAAGAGTACTTAGCGGTGATTACCCATAACCTTGGTTAGTTTAATCATTCACCAAATGCTCGTCCCATTTCGAAAACTCACTAAAAAGATAAAAGACAAAAACCTTTTTCAGGACAAAGAAGAACTACGTAGCTTTGAGTTCTCCATCGCACCGGGAGATACGTAGGAGCGGGCCTTGTCCCGTCAAGCGTTTTTTTTCTTTCTAAAAACCCATTTTCCCCCCTTTTTCATAATAAATAAAGGTTTTCATTAAGAATTCTTCAATAAGAAGTAGAGAGGCAAAATTAAGTATTTTCAAGTCAACACACTAAAACCACACATTTAATTAAAGGTTCCCTTTCAGTAGAGAGGACGCGTGGGGTGCTAACACCTTCCCTGCGCGTAACCGACCCCCGAACCCTAATCTCTAGTTTCGCAAGACCAATCGCTTTCCAAATAAGGTTTTCCTAATATTTTCCTTAATAAATATTGGTGGCGGCTTCATTGTTTTTTTAGAAAAGTCGTGAACGAGGAAGGTTCTCCCTCGGGGACTTTTTCGGGCGCAACACTAACTAAACGTTGTCCTCATAACCCTCAAGCCGGTTACAAGACACAACACTAACTAAAGTTATAGCGTGTCACCGGTCACTTGGCATAATAAGCTTCCGGTGAACCCGTCCCCACTAATCGGCTGGGTCCCTAACGGGGCCTAGGTTCATAAGGCTCATGACTGCCTCTCCCCTAGCACACTAAACTAAATAGGGTCGTCACCCCGACTAAAAGATATATATGAAGATATACCTGAACTGAACTCAACAATGAACTTAAACATAACAATAACATAACAATAAACTGAACTGAACATAATCTTATTATTAACATTAGGTGATCTAATTACTAACTTATTCTTATAATTAAGTGATCTCACATGGCTTACTATGGTTCTTAACTTAGCTTACACTAATTATCCAGCTAGTCCAAACATAATACATCAATCACACTTAGCATAATCACAACATAATAATTGGTCTCATAACATGAACTTAGCTTAGGCATAACAATCTCATAACATCAACTAACATCATTCACAATACCAATTACACCCAAACAGAGAATAGTAAAATTTTGATTACATATCCAGTTAGACCTTTTTATTATCTTTACAACGCATCTGAGAACACTTGAATCGGACCACCGGATCAAAAGATATCGCGAAAACAAGTTCAGGGACTTTTTAGTGAAAACTGCAAACCGTGGCAACACGAACACATACTGTCGCGACGCGAAAAGTGGCAGAAAGTTTTGCGTTGCAAATTTTATACTTGGTCGCGAGGCGACGGCCACGGGTCGCGACGCGAAATTACACAGAATTTTACCCTAACTTGTGATGCTCATATCTTGAGCTACACAAGTCCAAATTCAACCAAATAAGGACCAAATTGACGAGCATTCAGTCTAGTTTCTAAAACAATTGACCACATAATTTTGGGATACCTATATCATCCCCAGATACTCAGAAACCGAACCTATTCTCAAACTGTCTCCAGAATTCTACCCTAACTTGTGATGCTCATATCTTGAGCTACACAAGTCCAAATGCAACCATTCCAAAGCCAAAATGACAAGTATTCAATCTAGTTTCTAAAAAGGTAAGTTATATAATTTTTGGATGCCTAAATCATTCCCAGTTATAAAATTACTGAACCTATTTTAGAACATTTAAAAACAGTGAAATTGGCTAAACAATCAACACCAAGCAAATCACCAAATTAATTCTATTGGCTCGATTCAAATTATATAACATATGAAACTCAATCCTAGTGAGTATAGAACTCACCTTTTCATGACGACAATACACCCGACACCGAAACCTCGCGAACGCAGACGAACGGACTTCGAACTTTCCCGAAGTCGCTCCAACAACTCAAACCGAAAACCCAGTTCCCTTAAGCTTATACTCTGAACCCAGAACTGAAATGACTCCTTGGTTGATCCAATTCGAGATGTGGCTCCTGAACTTGGTTCTAATGCCCTCCAATATAACATGCAAAGGACAGATTTTGTGTTTGGCTAAGGTGAGCTTGGTGTGGTCTCCAATGGTGATTTGTGGTGGAGGAGGGGGATGAATTCGAAATGGTGATCAATGGAAAGGGAAGGGTGTGCTGATTCTGAATATGCTAATGGATTAAACATGCAAGGGACTTTGAGCAAAACCCCTCTTCTCTTCTTCCCTCTCAAACTCACGCCCTCACCCCATCTCTCTTCTCCATGCCCAGAATTTTTCTCAAATGAAGTGTGGTTCTGTTTTGTTCCAGCTGAATTGGGGTATATATATATATGGGAAAGGTACAAAGACGGTTTTGCCCTTCACTTAAACATACTATTCCCATTGACTCCCAATAGCACTAAACATTTTAATTGACACAATTAATTACCAATCACACACAATTGAATAATAAATCAATCAAGCAAAAATTCCATTTTATTTTCAATAAACTTAACAAATCAATTCACGCCAAATAATTTAAATAGCGAAAATTGGGGATATTACAGAAAAGCTTAATGTCACCTGAGTGGCGAACTTGACGTTGTCATGGGGATAGAACTCGTTCTGAAACTTGATTGATTTACATGATAGTAATCCTTATCTTTGAATAGTTACGGAAGTTCGGAAAGAAGCTGGGCCAAGGAAAATTCCAAATAACATGTACTTGAAATTTTATGAATCAATACGAAAACACTCAAGGTGTGCTCGTTTGATTTCCAAAATAACTTTTGGTTTTCAAAATTTCCTTGGTACCGTCGCAGTTCCAATTTCGTAACTAATCCGAGAATAATTGCTACGTTGAAGTTAATCCAGAAACCAAGGATTGCATAGGATGACACTAAATCGTAACTTCTAAAGAAAACCTTATGTCGTTCTAGTAGGGTTCCTAATATCGAAATTCGCATCTCCTTTGGATCTGAGTGATCAAGATCTAAGAAAGATAGGTATCAAAGTTCAAGCCTGGTTGATCTAGGAAGACAACTGAAATTGGGTAAGTTGTTGACTTAGAAATTCCGAAAAAGCCACGTTAAGGAAATCACCTTGCGACAGTGATAGTAGTCAAGCTTCCGCTACTGAAATGAAACTCCAATCGTTAATCTTGAATTAGTTGAGATCAACAGTAAGTTGTTGTGACTTGATCCATCGGGTGGATCAAGGCTAGTTTCTCCATTCTGATAATCTATCGGTTAGACGCCAATAAAGTATGTGCGTGCTGAATTCAGAGTTATCTGAAGCCGACGAGTTAGATATGTGTAGTACTTTCCCTTTTCACCTACTACACCCGTATGATGGAAGAATGTCTAAGGGTGAACCATGTGTCGGTCTGAGACTAAATGATTGGACAGTGAGTGTATAACACATGAGTCCTTGATAGTGAGCCCTATAACCTTTTGTGTAGTCTCTTGAGACAATTGAGTCGTGCCTATTTTTCATCACGAAATGCAAGTCTTTGTTTTAACCTAGAAGTTTTATCTTGGGCAAATTCGAGAAAAGGATTGAAAGGAAATGAATTGGACCGAATAGAAAAGCGGTTTAAAAAAAATTTAAAATCAAGTATCCGCCTTCCTTTCGGCTCAATGTCTTTCCCAATCCCTTCCTCGAACGAACCCAATTATTTTATCTTAACGGAGCCAAACTCAAGCACGATAATGGAAGTTGTGAGATTTTGATCACACAAATGGTTGATTCCAACAAAGTAACACTTTTATTCTCACTTTCGAACTTCTAAATTTTAAAAATCAGAGAATGAGATCCCTCTTTGTTGAAACATCGTGCATCGAGTAAGGTCATTTATAAGTTTGGGTGAATTAATGTTTTTGGATAGTCGTATTTTTTTTTGAGGTATTATTATTTGAAAATCCCATTGAAAAGAATTTTTATTCAAATGAAACGATTGTACGTTCAAGTTTTGGAACTGATTTAATGGAAAGAATATCTCACTACGATTCGAGAGTTTTCTTGGGTCAAGTTGCAAGGAAAACTGTTTTCTACCTTCAATTGGACGGAGAGTCAACCTATTTTATAAATAACTTTATTTGCTTCAGTCGAAATTTTTAGTAGAATGCGTCAAGTGCTAATGTAAGCGTAACTCGGGAAAGGAAGAAAACCGTTCCTCCATATACCGCGTGGATTGATTTCAAAGTAATCCTCTCATAGACATCGTTTCTTCCTCCTAAGATTGCTACGGCTAAGCCAGAACCTTCTGAATTCTTAACTTTGATAGCGAAGAATGTATAAATACCCTAAGCAATAAGTTTGTGTTCTCAACAGATTGTAGGTATACCATTTGTCCATAACGACTAGTGTCTGTCATCGAAAGGTCGGAATAGTTGACTGTCGGATAAAGTCTGTGTCAACAAGGTGTATGAGTTATAAACGATTTTGAGGACAAAATCTTTCAAGTTGGGGTGATTGTAACACCCCTAGTTTCGTTAATTTTGGTTTACGAAATTAACTGGCGATTTATTATTCAAGTAAATTATAAATTGGGTCATGGATATGATAATCTCGCGAAAGCAATATGGAAATCGCTCAATTATTCGAGATACCCGCATTTTATTCGAATAGTGTGAATCGTTGTGGGAATTAAGGCACAAGGGTAAAATCGTCACTTTGCCTCATATTAAATATGTATCATCCGATGAAACAATAAACTCGATCCTAGTCATGGTAAGATCATGAGAATGGTATTTAAATCCCCAAGTCATAGGAATGGAGGAAGGATTGAAAGATTAGAGTTGACTTAAATGAGAATTAAGCATAAGGGTATTTTAGTCTTTTCCCACTCATTTAAATGTTTCATTCAGCTCATTACTAACCAACCACACCACACTCCCCAGAAATCAAACATATTCTGAAATTGAGAAGAAATAGAGAGAGTTGGAGTTAAGAGAGTGTTTAAATAAGGATTTGGAATGAATTAAGGAGCCAAGGGTATTTTGGTCTTTTCTCAACCATTTAAACCCTCAGCCCCTTTACCTCACATAACTCAGTCATTTTCCTGGTTCTTCATTTGTTGTTCTGAAACAGAAAAGAAAGGAAACAAAGGGATAGAAAGAGAGAGGGAGAGCCATGAGGGAGAAGAGGAGAAAGAATGGGAGATTTCTCTCAAACCCTTCAATGCATGTGAGTGATCTTACCTCCATTCCTCTCCATTTTTGATTCTCTTTCCAACTGTACTAACTTCAGCCACTCAACCTTCTTCCTTCTTCATCTACCATTTCTGAACTTAGGAGCTCCACTTGACCAACAATGGAGTTCTAAGCTCCCTTTGAGTTGCATGATCAAGTGGAAGCTAGAGTGGGTTGGAGCTGAAACTACATGGATGATTGGAGCAAATTGGGAGAGTTTCAGTAGCTTGGTTCTGTTTTGTATGTTTTGGTAAACTATGGGACTCAAATTCGTGGTGACAAGTGATTGAGGATGATTCAAGTTAATCAAAAGTCCTACTGGAAACCCGTATGAGCTATCTTCAGTGTTTGCATTGTATCTCCCTGTACACAACTCCTATGAACGTGATCTTTGTCCCTCTGGAAACTAGACACGAAATGCTTCAATATGGACACAAGAACCATCGGATTTCATTTGGAAATGAGGGAGATATTGTGTCCACAAGTTTCGGTTATGAATCTGGCCTAGTACTGAACCAGTCCCCTTGTTTCCGTAATATCTCCCACACTACTGGTTTCATGCGTGTGAATCTTCTACCATCAGAAAGTAGACAAAATCCTCTTCACAATGGGCACCTATTTGAAGGGTTTTGGTTACGAATTGACTCAGTTACGGTGGTTGCAAGTCTGGACACCGATACTGGATTTCTATTCGGGTATGAAAAGGATGATCGGGAAAAGTTTTGTTGCGGCTGTTGTAGCTCAGTTCGGGGCCAGTAGTAGAAGAGATAATAAGAGTGTTGGAGTTGCTGGGATTAAATTGGAGTAGTGGAGGCTGCTGCTTCGAGGTCTGGCCAAGTTCGGTGCGAGTTCGTGATTACGGGGATTGTTCAAGTGGTTACGGTCCGATCGTTCGTGCTCCGGCGTGATTTCTCGGGGATTCTTCAACCGGTGAGTTTTACTCACGATTAGGAACATTTCCATATTCTGAACTTGTTTTGTTTTGGGTGCAATGCGAAAATCCGACTTTCGAAACATTTTATCGAGTTAAAAACTGTTTTCGGGAAAATAGTGTTTTTACGGTTTTTCGGTGAATATATATGTTTTTATTGATTTGTTGATTTTAATGCTTTCACTGGAATATGGACTGAATTGTTGGTTACATATCTATTTTTAAGTCTCGATGGTTAGGAAATGTCTCGGAGTCGAATAGAAAGTGAAACGTTACAAAACGAGTTTTCGAAATGCTGTTTTCAAACACTTCTGTCACACATCGCGTCGCGACCCGAGCCTTCGCGTCGCGACCACCACCTTATTTTGCAACACAAAACTTTCGGTCACTTTTCGCGTCGCGACGGAAACAGTTCGCGTCGCGACACTTTGCAGTTTTTCAGCAAAATACCCTGAATTTGTTTTCGAGATAACTTTTGATCCGAGAACCCGATTGAGGTGTTCTCAAGTGCGTTTGAAAGCTTATTCAAAGACATCACTATATACATATAATTTGAATTGGAAAATACACTTTTTTGAAAGTCAAAGCCGCTATTCAAAACCGAATGGTAGACCGCGTGTGAGCATATGATTTTTGAATAACAAAACGGATAACCCGTCCAATTTGGTACTGTATTATAACGCCGGATGTCTAACTTGGTATTCATCAAAACGGGTTATAGAACAACGATATATATATATATATATATATATATATATATATATATATATATATATATATTATATCGAGTTGGATGACGACCCAACGAAATAGCATACTAGGAAGGGAAGTCATGAGCCCCCACCCTAGGCCCTGAAACGTTATGGCGCGGTCTAACGTGGGTTATCGGGATTGTGGGTGTTTGCACAGCCGATTTATGCTAAAATAGGTTCACGAATCATTGGGATTGTGGGTGTTTGCACAGTCGATGCTTCGCTTGGTAATATCGGGATTGTGGGTGTTTTCACGGCCGATTTATGCTAAGAAAGGTTCACGAATCATCGGGATTGTGGGTGTTTGCACAGTCGATGCTTCGTTTGGTAAGGCTAGTGATTATAAATTAATCGACGAGGCTTAATAATATATAGTGGCTCTTCATTTACCGGAATTGTGGGCTTTGCACAGCCGGTGAAGGGGCTAGGTATATATTGATATAAATAGTTATGATTTTAACTATGTATAACGGTTTTATAATGGAGCCGAGTGATAGTGAGGGGGCACGGTAGAACTCACTGAGACAAGTTGTCTCACCCTATCATTGTTGTTGTTTTTACTGAGAACAGGAACCGGAGAAGCAAACGGGATGGTCAGTTGTCACGCTCGAGGAGAAGATAGAAGATTGACTCAGTCCTAGCTGTTTATGTTTTTCTGCCGTTGTCTCTGTATTTGATATCAAGTCTCGAATTTGAGCTAGGTTACGTTTTAGTTTCCGCTGTTTTCTTGCAACGATGTATATCTAGGCAGGAATTTTTATACTCTGATGTAAACCAAATTGTATATTTAGGTATTTTTTTTGTTTTAGAAATACGGGGTGTTACAATATACACCGTGATGGACATGATACGTTATATAATTGTGAGTGGTCGTAATTCAGGTACGAGATGTGATACTATATATAAATCCTGATACTTATATGTTATGGTCATAAGAAAACAAAATCATGTGTGATATCCAATTCAATAATGAGCATTGAATTAATATAATAAAGAATCAAAATGAATCCTTAACGATGATCGTGAGTAATAATTAGAATGCAACAAAATATTCTATCCTCAATCATGACAATTCTTTCCTTTTGTTTTTGAAAAAAAACAATGCTTTCAATTTCTTGAAACTTTTACGTTAAAAAAAAATTCATTTTTTTTGTAACAATCAATCTAAAGATTGTATTCATGTGATACTCCTTTATTCATGTAATCTATGACTGATTCATTCTAGTCGAAGCCTATACGCATGAATGATATACGAGAATATTGGAGAATTGTGAAACAAAACGAAAGAACACAAAAGACATGATAGAGTAGAACCAAAAACTATAATCCCAATAAATCAACATAGAAGACGTGCTCTGATACCACTTGTAGGAATTAATCTATCTACAAGACAAGCTTTTAATCATGAATATACTATAGCGGAAAACAAAGACACATAAGCATGCTTTTATATAATCAAGAACAAAGTCATGACCTTGATAACCTTAGGATCTACGACATGTTGATATATGAAAGATTAGATAAATACCTGGATCCAGAGCAAAGAAGCGAAGAACAGATCCTTACAAGAAAGAGTGGGTGAAGCAACAACTACTCGACGACTTTATGGTTCTTCCTCAACCGGAACTCCTAATGCCTTAGACTCTCTTCAGATGGGGAGAGGAGAGTAAATGTGTGTATATTGCGACTAGTTCGGTATATTGGGGACCATAGCCTACTTATAGTGTGACAATCTATTAGGGTTCTCATTAACCATCTAATGGGCTATCACTGACATCCACTCATATTGGGCCCATATCAATAATAATTAATTAATTATATAATTAGAAATTCAATATAGCCTTTTACTTATTTTGATCACATATCATGGCTCTTAATTGATAAATAGCTAATATAATTAATAAAAGAATATATACCCATTATTTATAATATTGGAATAAAATATTCCAACACCCTCTTATTGGAAACCCTCTCTCTTTCCCAAGGTGAATGTACCTTGTGTTTTGAAACTTGAGAAAATGAGTGAATGAGAGGTAGAGGTTTCAGCTGAGGGTATGTTTTAAAAAGGATTTTACTATTTTGTCCTCACTCTAAGCGCACCCCACTCCTTTCTTCTACACCACCCCAAATTAATTCACTTAAACTAACACACAAGTGTACTCCAAGTATTCATGTATTCAAACAACTTTTAAACAATCAATTATTGACTCAAACAACAATCAATCAACTCCATTAGCAACAATTAATTAAAATTAGTTGCTAATCAAAATAACTAGAACAATCACTTTGGGAGATGTTAGGGTGGCTTTTAATTTCTGCTTGAAATTTGAAATGTTATCATTCTCAATTGTGTGGAATATTTGATCTTTAATACGGATTTTTGAATAGCAGTAATGTCTTCGAAATATGATGGTTAGGATTTGAATTGTTGCCAAGTTTGTTTGTTTTTTTATTACGTTTAACCGAGTGTGTGTAGCATGCTATAAGAATTCTTTTAAATAATTAATATTTATTAATGTATATATATTTATTTTAAATTTGAAAAAAATTATTTGAATTTCAAATTACAGAAATACTCTATATATACGTTGCAATTAATGGCACGGTTTGTATTTGTATTAATTTATTATTTTATTAATTATTATTTACCCATTATTAATTTACTTGCATCAAAATTATTAGAAATTTTGAATTTGAATATTAATAAATATTCTCTATTCAATTGCATTTTGTATTTGTATTAATTATTAATTATTCTTTTATTAATTATTAATTATTAGTTTATAATTTATGGTTTTCTATCAAAATTAATTAATGTGAAGAAATCGATTTATTTGCATCATAATTATTTGAAATTTTGAATTTCAATATTAGTAAATATTCTTTATTCAACTGAAATTAACACATTGTATTTGTAACTGAATAATAATACCAAATATTTCTTTGTTTATAATTGTGATTGTTTTTATAGTATATGTAACTGAATCATAATTTGATTTAAATGGTTGTCAAATTTGAATCGTTGCCATGTTTGGATTATTTGATTTAATGCAATTTATTTAACTTCCGTAGGAAGCCATCTATATTAGCGTCACGGGTGGTTGTCAACTTGGGAGCGCCGTAGAGGAGTGGAAATGGGGAAAATATCTCAGTTTGGTATGATTCTTGGCTAAGAGGTAGAAGTGATAGTTTTATTCGGTCTCCGGTGGTGGTAGGAACGGAGCACCTAAGAGTGAAAGATTTGTGGGATGTCAACACTGTGGATTGCAATTCTAATATACTTGAGCAACTTTTTAATGCACAAGAGGTGGGACTGATCAAGGCAATGCAAAGGTTTTATGGAACAGATGAAGATCAATTGAGTTGGTGGCGTAGCAAATCTGGCCAATACTCAGTCTGTTCGGCCTACTACGCTCTCATGGAAGAGTTTGTCGATAACTCAAATCTGCGTATTTCAGGAGACTGGGTGGCTATATGGAGAGCTCGAATACCACCAAAAGTCAAGTTGTGTTTCTGTGGAGATTGGCTCGGGGTGTTCTTCCGGCAGATCAACAACGATAGTTTTAAATCAGTAGCAGGTGCCGGAGCAGCACTGGGAGAAACCGCATGAAGGCACACTGAAATGCAATGTGGACGCGGTTGTTTGGAAACGAGGATAAATATGGATTGGGCATGTGTATTCGGTCTTCTAGCTAGTGGCAGTTTTGTGCGTGGGAAATGTGTTTCAATGGAAGTCCAACACCTCAAGAATCGGAAGCAATGGGTTTGGAATGCCTTACCTTGGTTGAGGGAGTAGGGGTTGAATTCCGTCACCATAGAGCTGGTTGCTTACCAGTTGTGAATGGTTTGAAGACATCATCACTCCCTAACAATGAGTTTGGCGCTTTATTATTAAATTGCAAAAATTTGTTAACAACTTTACAAAGCTTTCAGGTTAGCTTCATTAGGTGACAAACAAATTTTGTCGCTCATACTCTAGCGAGGGCTGCAAGATTAGATGTCAGTCCCCAAGTCTTTGATTTGATTCCATCCTATATTGAAACGATTTTGCTTAATGAAAGGCTAAATAGCACTTTTGGTCCTTTATCTTTGCTCCAGATTTCACTTTGGTCCTTTATCTTTTTTTTGGTCTGTTTTGGTCCCTCATGTTTCGTTTTTGTTTCATTTTGGTCCCTCACGTTAGTTTTGACTAACGGACGCCACGCTGGCAGTTAACTGCTGACGTGGCGTCCTCAATTCATTAAATGACGTGGCATAAATATATTATTTAATTGTTACTGAAATTACACATAAGCATTTTTGGTTTTTAATTTAAATAAACAAAACTTAAATAAACAAATCAACAAATAAACATAACTTAAAATCAAAATCTGAGAATCTTCTTCTCCCCTTAAGAACAACAAGAACACCATCTTCAACTCAGATCTTCTTCAATCTTCAATTAAAAATAATTTTCGATCATCTTCGTTCAACTAAAATCTTAAATCTTCATTCAATCTTCAATCTTCGTTCTTCGTTCAATCTCTGATTCGTTTTTCAGATTTGAAACCCAGGAGAGAAGAAGAAAAACAAAACCCAGGAGAGAAGAAGAAAGATGATTCAGGGTTTCGTTTTTCTGGTTTCGTTTCTTCAATTCATTTTGGGACATCCAATTTCTGGGTTTCTAAAAACGAATCTGATTCAATTTCTGAATTCGTTTTCTGGGTTTTTTCTTTCGTAGGGGACCAAAATGAAACTAAAAGAAAAAGTAGAGGACCAAACTGAAACTAAAAGAAAACGTAGAGGACCAAACTGAAACTAAATTGAAACTGCAACTCTGCATCAATGGCGAAAAGCCAGAAACTCGTTGTTTTACGAAATTGATTTATGGCTTCTTTAGATCTCTTTCTTGCGATCAAAACCCATCCAAGATCAAACAAAACGGTTGCCTAAATCACTAGATTCAATTAATGGAGAAGATGTTGAATGTTTTTAGTTTTATTTTACTATTTTTAGTTTTATTTAGATTTTGTGTTTTCTGTTGTTGAACCCAGAAACAGATTCGAACGCACAATCTTTCTCATTCATTCGTTGATGAGAGTGATTCTTCGTTTTCGTTTTCGTTCGTTGATTTCGTTGATGAGAGGACCAAAATGATTTTGTTTTCGTTGATGAGAAGACCAAAATGATTTTGTTTTCCAGATCTGCGTTTCAAGATCTCGTTTCTAATTGTTTTCCAGATTTATTTTTGTTTTATGTTTGTTTTATGTTTTTATTTTTTATTTAAATTAATAAACGAATTTGCTGATGTGGAAATGAGTGTCCCTATGCTTGCCACGTCATTTAATGAATTGAGGACGCCACGTCAGCAGTTAACTGCCAGCGTGGCGTCCGTTAGTCAAAACTAACGTGAGGGACCAAAATGAAACAAAAACGAAACATGAGGGACCAAAACGGACCAAAAAAAAGATAAAGGACCAAAGTGAAATCTGGAGCAAAGATAAAGGACCAAAAGTGCTATTTAGCCTTAATGAAAGGACATAAGTTTGTTCTTGTCAAAAAATTATTAAATATTATAATTTAACAGTTTCAAATTAATTGCTTATGTAAGTTGCCATTTGGTACACATCATTAATAAAATTGACATGTTGCCCGCTTTTGTAGAGCTAATCCTATGTGGATATGCTTATAGGTTGACAACTCAGAAAAATAGCATTGAGGAGCATTATTGTTTGTATATTATATAGATAGATATATATATATATATAGATATAGATATATAGATAGATATAGATATAGATATATATATATAGATACTATTTTTTAAAATATTAATTTTGAGAAATTTATATCTCAATCTTTTTTCTTGTGGAATATTCAAATTTCTGATAATGTACTAAAAAAGGGTTATAATATATTTTTTCTCTAACGTACAATACTAGTAAATTTTAATCTATGTCATAATATATTTTCTTGTAAAACTTTCATTTATATTTGGTGTATTTTTCCTCATGTTTTATCATCTTTTAATTCTACCTATGTTAAATATATTCATTAAGTTCAGTTCTTTTAAATTGGTGTGGACACCACTTGAGAAGTAAACCACCCAACAGTGCCCCACAAATTGTGTTAGTTACTTGAAAGGAAGTAAAACGAAATAATAATCAAGAATTAGTCATATGGTTGATGTTTAATAGATTTTTATTTCAATTGCGAGAAACAAAACAAAATTACATCTACATAATATTCCTTGCACCTACTTTCATATATTTGCAAGGTTGATTATTCCAACCATAACACAAGGGAGGAGATGAAGGTGGATTACAATACCTAAACCCACCATTTGCAACTATTTTCCAAGAAGTTAATCCGCATGAATCATCTCGATGTCCTTTGTAAATGTCTAAATAATGAAGAGTTGGTTCGCCTTGCCACGTAAAGCTGCAAAAGAATAATGTTCTTTTGAAAATATCAGGACCAAAATGAAAGTAGTAACGTTTTCCGGGCATGAGTGTATGGAATCCTAGATCATCATCCTTCGATTTGCAATGAAGGGTGAGATTTTTCAAAGAGCCGTTTGGAGCTACTTTATTGATAATTTCTACAGCTACGTTTTGTTCCCCACTAGTCCCTAATGAAAGTAATATTACCAGAAGTGATAAACATATCACATTATAGGTAATTGTATATAGAGGTGCCATCGGTGCACAATTACTTCAAAAGCAATCATCCATTTGAATTTATAGAACATTTAGCAGGTCAAACTAGCACCTCCGTAAATTTAAAAATTTAATGATTTTCTTTTCAACTTATATAAGAACATTTATATTTATTGTAAAAAAAAGAACATTTATATTTGAATATTCCATGTTTAATTCTATAATAAATAATTGACCTTATATTTATTGGGTATATGCATCAATATTTATTGGTTTCATTATTGGTCAAAAAAGGTGGTTTCATTATTTTTGGTAAAAAAAGGTGGTGTCATTATTATTAACTAGTATAAGACATTTTATAAAATGGGGCATTTTCGGAAGACAATAAATTTTTAGCGTTATTGATTTTTTTTTTGACCAAAATTTAGCGTTATTGATTGGAAATAGCTGATTTCGGTTGTTTTCTATCCAAAAGAATTAATTGTTAAGAGTAGTCAGTCTCCCAAAAATTTCATGATAAATATTTTTTTGGTTTTTTTTTTCCGATAAGCAATATTTCATTGATTAGAGTATTAGGGATGCTCAAAACCACAAATACATAGTTGATTCAAAAGTTGTTGATACAGTTAAGTGCGTTGTTCCACCACAGCGGCGGTGACAAACTAGAGTTTCTACCCACCCTGAATACAAACCAACACCGGGATAAATGCTTCATATGAGCTACAATCGATTCAATCTTGGCAACTTCCTGTCTAAAGCACACGCCATTCCGAGCTAACCAGAAGCACCAACAAGTTGTTAACCAGAGTAAGTATTTTACCTTCTTTGCCTTTTTGCTAATGAAAGATTCACCAAACAACAGGAAGTGCTAAGGAATATCATGAGAGACAGGTAACTGGATGTCTAGCCATCGACCTACCTCACTCCAAACCCTCTGAGAGATGTTGCACTCCAAGAATAAGTGTTGTGCCTCCTCCCTATAAGTATTACAGAAAGCACACATAGATCCCACTCCGTATGAATGATATGGTGCCTCAACAACAACTCACGCACCGATTATAAAGAGTTATTAATCAATCTCCACCCAAAAATCAAAACTTTCGATGGAATGGAGGTATTCCAAATAGCTTTATAATTAGAGAAACCACTGTCATTAGGCGCTGAAGCTGCTGCAACGGATGAAGCCAAAATATTATAACAAGACCAGACGAAAAACAATTTCGAAGGGTCCGAAATCCAGTTCCAAAAGTCAGCAACACCCTGATTTAATCTCACCTCCCGTAACACATTTATATTCAATGAACAAATTTTTACTCATTTTTTGTATCATATTTATGAGTATTTACCCAATAACATCTGGATGAGATCGTAGGGGTCTCTTCCAGCTTAACCAAGGTCCTGGGTGAATCCAGCCTTGGGCCTGCAGCAGTGTTAAATCTCTTGAGGGAGAGCTTTGCCAGCCATCGTGGTCCTACCCGGCTCGAGGGATTAGTCTCTACAGTTACGTGCGGAAGATACCTGATTTATACCAAAAAAATATTTAAGAGTATTTATAATTTTAAAAAAAAGTTATAAAATTGATAACTTCTAATGATTAATCTTTTATTTTATTGTACTAAAATATTATAATGCTTTAACATTAAAAAATAAAACTGTAGTTAACTATGAATTATTTATATTAATAAAAGCATTTATCTAAATTTGAAAATTTTGTATTCAATCAATAATGTTAATTTCAAAATATTATAAAATTTATAATATTTATTTATTAATCTTTTATTTTACTGGACTAAAATAATATAATGCTTTGTGAATACAATAAAAGATAAAATAATATTTAATTAGGGAGTTTTTGTAATAATAAAAGTATTTATCTATATATGAAAATGTTGTATAATATCAATAAAATTAATTTGTTTTTCGAATAAATAACATGTAAATTTTATATATTATAGAAAAAGAAACATTGACCCCATGTGTAGTATAGATATGAAATTGTTGACCTAGTTATAGATATTATTTTATACTTATCTATTGGATTTATCATCCATAAATTACACCTTATTTTAGGGATTAGGTTTCTTCATTGCACTTTCTGGCGATATGCGAATGTTGGCTCCCGAGTTTGAACTCGAGTGTGGTAGTGTGTGCATAGTATTTATTTTCTATTTCATCTAAGTAAACCAAAAAAATATTCTACCAATAAAAAAGATTGCGATACAAACACTACTAAAAAAATTGTTTTTAGAGAGAAATTTTAGAGAGGGATAAATATTCCTCACTATTAATGAGGGATTTAGTGACGAAAAAATAAATCTAGGGGGGCACCTACAACTTATGTTTGTGACGAATTTAAAGGAGCATACAAAAGTAATGTCTTGCCATACATTTGTTCTATCAACGTTCTATGTACTTTTATATATAATAAATATTGTATATTAAAAAATATATACTTTATGATAAATGATTATACTAAAGGGTCTTACTTTTTAAAATTTTGTATTTGAGAAATGAAACCAAATTACATATTTTATAACTTGTTATGGACTGGGTCACCAGGCCCAATTTCGGTAATGGGCTAAGAGCAGCCCAAATTGCTGAGCTCCACCCTAGAGAGCGCTCGAAATACACCTAGGCGCCTCCCAATGGTTGTGATCGATCCGCCTGATCCAACGGCTGGCCCGCGACCCCTTGCTCTATAAATATGGGTCAACCTCCACTGACAGGTACACTTTTTTTTCCATCATCTCATACCTCGCTTTGACTTCTGCTCCCTAACTTGGGCGTCAGAGTGTCTTTGCAGGTACAACCCGACTTCGGGCTCCGCTCCCGACCTCATCCGAACACGAACGACCTGATCCTTAGCTCGGTCCACCTGGGGCCGCTAAGGTACGGTTCAGTTGGCAGCCACAGTAGGAGACCCGGCACTATCCCACCTCACATTCTACTTTCCTAAAACTCATGGTGCCGCGTGGAAGACCGACCACCCGCCAGACCCCGCGCATGCGGAGCGTAGTTGAGATTCCTTCTCAGCCACCCCTCACCCCAGAAGGTGTTGCCGTCGCAACGGAGGAGGGCATACCTGTCTCGCCTCCCGAGTCGATCATTCCAGAGAACATTACGATTCCGACGAATACAGTGCAACATTTTCAGCAAAAAGAACGCACCACTCAGATCGAGAGAGAAGTGGCCTCCGTCCGGGCTAATACCATGCCCGAGCTACACCATATGGACGCTAGTTCCCCGATTAGAAGAGGGATATCTTCGCGACGCCATCGATCTCCCCTGCAGAGGCATCTCGTCCATCGCTCTCCACCCCGCCGTAAGGGCCAGAGGAGTTCAATGACTCCTCCCCGAACTCCACCATCTCCAATAGATCCTACTTACTGGCCGGACGAATCACCGACAAGGAGCTCTTCCCTTGCTTCCTCTGAGTCCCCCAAGTACTCTCGAAGTAGGTCTCCGCACAGATATGACAATCATCACAGGTCAAGACGGTCTCCCACAGTAGGGAAAGTGCCATTAGGAGACATCATTCTTTTCTGTTTTTCCACATTAGCCAACAGAGTTTCATGGTAGAGCTTCCATAACAAGGTACGAATTCGTTTAGTGCCTTCACATTTCCAGATACAAGTAAAAATTGATAGATTATCATTACTAGTCACTCCTTGGAGAGTAGTGTAAGCAGATTTGGTGGTGAAACTCCCATCAAGAGTAGCACCCAAAATAAACTCATCATCTTGATGGAGAAATGATGGGGGGGAGTTAGCAATTCTCTACACAATATCTGCAGGAAGCATTCTTTCAATAGTGGCCAAGTTCCACTCACCACTATAGGTAATATAGTTACTGATGGGAAGTTTTAAGTCATCATCATTAATACTGGTAGGGCAATAGGTAGATAGAGCTTCACATCGAGGAAGTCATTTATCAATCCAAAATCGTATGTCTTCACCATTTACAACTTGCCAATTCAGGTTGTTTCTGAACTCTGCCCAAGTGTTTTCAAGACCATTCTAGAAGATTGAGCCTTTCCTCTTAAGATCAATTTTTGGGAGACGCCTCCACCCACATTTATACTTGCTTCGGATCATATTACACCATAAAGTATATGGGTTAGAACAAAAGTTCCAAAGAGCTTTCATCAAGAAAGCAAAATTGGCCTGTCTAGTAGACCTTAATCCTAACCCCCCTTCTTTTTTTAGTTTTGCACAACTTGTCCCAACTAAGAAGATGGATTTTCCTGTGATGCTCTTCATCTCCCCAAATGAAACCTCTACATAGTTTATCAGTCTCATCACTGTGCTTCTTGGAAGAACAGATTGCATAACATAGGTAGGCATTGCTTGGACCATAGATTTGGCAAGAGTCACTTTACCCGCAACGGATAAAGTTCTATCCTTCCAAGAACTTAATCTTTGTTTAACTTTATCAAGCACAAATTTGAAGGCGTTGCTTCCCACTCTCTTGTAAAAAATGGAGACTCCCAAGTACTTGCCAAGGTCATCAGTTGAATGATATCCCAACACATTATAGGTATCAACCTTCAACAATATGGGGATATTCTTGGAGAAATAAACTCCAGTCTTTTCTTGGCTAACCTTTTGTACTGAACTTAGACAAAAAATTTGGAGGGTTTGAAATTGTTTCAACTTGATCTGTACTAGCCTTAGCAAAGATCAACAAGTCATCATCAAAGGCAAGATGAGATATCTTTGGGGCCCCTCTAGTGAGCTGGATAGGTCTCCGGTTGCTATCACCAACTGCCTTCTCAATGACTTGAAATAACCTCCCAATACACAGAACAAAGAGGTATGGAGAGATAGGATCTTCGTCATCCTGTATAACCTAGCATGTGTTACGACTTGTGGCAAGCCAACCCACTACTAAGTAGCTCAAATTTCTTTTGAAGTTATTTAATAATCATTTATTTTATAGGTGTGTTACCTCGTCGACCCACCAACCCAAAGCGGGCGCAAGGTGTATTCTACTTTTACTTCTCAACTCAGCATTCGTTGGCGGCCCGACCCACCCCGCCTTTTGGGCCAGCTCATTACAAAGAAGGGTGCAATTTGGATTGGATCCAATAATTTGGCCTTTTAATGACACATTGGTGCATACTTATATTAATTGAAATAGCATATTACAATCTAAATTGAACAAAATAATAAACCCTATAAATATACACTAAATCTGATATTTTTGCTGTAAAAAAAAAACTTAAATTTGATATTTTTGTGAGTGTCTTAGAATTTGACCCATTTCGTCCATTCGCCCCACTTAATTGCCTTGAAATTAAAGCCTGGGATATCGAAGGAGTGCACCAAAAGAGTGCAAGAAGGAGGTCCCGGGTTCAAACCCCGGAAACTAACATTCCCCCTAACCCCACTAACATTGCATATCAAAAAAAAAAGCCTGGGAATTACATATCAGGTTCAACTTTCAACGGTTTAAGTGACCAAACCTTTATTGCTTTTGACGTATTGATTGGGTCTTTCAACGGTTTAAGATAAAGACAAACCTTTTTACATGACTGGTTGATGCTGTCAAAAATTCTGTATAACGACATTGTATATAAATTAAATCCGTAACGAAATTAGGCCAATATATATTGCAAGCTTATATATTATAAAATGTCATAATAATATTTTACAAACAAAGTTGACGATTCTACGAATGTGACTGGGAAGCTGGACACGTGTGTCGTTTCTTTATACTTACTATTCTGGATTGGGCCGCAGCCCACGAAGAATACTGGGCCGGGTCGAGCGGCCCAATAATCAGCCAGCATTACATGTCAATTTGGATCGGGTCGCGATCCTTAAAGAATGTTGGGCCTGTGCGAGCGGCCCAATAGCGGCCTGGCGCCCTTTAATGCCCACGATGGGAAGATCAACGGCAGAGAGGAATCCTCGCAGGATCCGACGGTCGCCTGCAGCACCCCTGGTGCTATATAAAGAGTCCACGACATCACCTGACAGGTACGTTTTTACACACACCGTTACTATACTCGAATATCACCCCATCTGACAGGTACGTTTTTACACACACCACGACATCACCTGACTTGGGCGCTGGAGTGCCATCGCAGGTACACCCTGCGGGAGCTCTGAACGCGACCAGTCCTCACACAGGAGCGACTTCAACACCTCGCCCGAGTCTCCAGATCAGCATCAGCACAGATCTACTTATTGCATCAACGGAACCGATCGCTCAGCGAAGACTCCGGTTCATTGGCGACCACAGTGGGAGAGAGAACATCCCCACCCTGACTGACATGCCTCCGCCCGCGAAACATGACTGCAATCCCTCAGTAACAACAGACGCCGGAGGGCGACGTCGCCGACGTAGGCGATACTGCATCTAGTGCACAAAGGGCTCCTCCCGACCACACTAGTGTCATACTGCCGAACGAGATCCTACAGGAACTGCGCGATCTGCTGAGAACAAGAGATAGGAACATCGCCGATCAGGCCGCTTCTGGGAGAGCGTATACCGCGCCAGAGCAATCTCGTCGCGACGACGAATCGTCTAGACCTAGAGGCAACCCATCCAGAAGACATCGATCTCCCCCAAGGAGGTTACTGGTGCACCGATCGCCCCCAAGAAGGCGAGGAGCGGCCCGTCCACGACCACAGACTCCACCTTCCTCGACCGACCCCACCTACTGGCCCGGGGAAGAGTCCTACCAAGAATCCTCATACGACTCATCTGGTTCGTTAACTCAGTTCAGAAGCCGGTCACTGGACAGATTCCCTCGCCCATATTACGATGCGCCCCCTCCTTCACGGCCCCGTCGATATGATTCCCCTCCTCAACGATGTGGTCATCGGGGCCCACCACCCCAAGGACCGACCATCTCGTAGGAGGACGGGCGAGGATGGCCTGGGACCTTTCACCCGTGAAATAGATGAGTACCCCATCCCGCGAGCGCTGGAGAAGCCTCCCTCTAATCTCAAGATGTATAACGGGATAAAGGACCCTGACGCCCACCTGCGGTACTTTGATTTGGTAATGAAGTATAGGCGGACAAACGGGGCGGTCAAATGCAAGATCTTCCCAATGACCCTAGAAGGACCCGCTCTGGAGTGGTTCACCGAGTTAAGGCCCGACAGCATCTCGTCCTCGGAACAATTAGCTCGAGTTTTTAGCGTCCCGCTTCACCACATCAAGGGTGAAGCCTAAATCGCATGCTATCCTGAAGGTGATCAGGCAAGGCCCGGACGAGTCCCTCCGTGAGTATGTTGAGCGCTTTAACAAAGAGGCCGCCAACGTACGAGGGATGGAGGACGATATGCGCTTGTGGTTCCTTCGGGACGGTCTCCGAACTGGTAGCTGGTTTGAAGTAGAAGTTGGTGTGAACGAGCCGCCGGATCTCGAAACTTTCCTGCGACGATCGCAGAGGTTCATGAACTACGAGGAAAGAGCGATGGCCACCCAAGCCGTCGTAGGGCATGCGAAGGAACTCCACACGAACTGAGGCCAAGACCCCAGGAGGGATAGGGGAGACAGGGAAGAACCGTCCAGGGAATTAAGGAGAAAAAATTCTCCGATCGGACCAAACTCAACACCTCGTACTCCCAGATCCAGTCCAAGTGCGCAAACACTGAGTTTAAAGATATAAAGAGGCCCGATCCACTCGTCCTTAAAGAAGGTCAGTGCCCATCTCGCAGGTACTGTCGTTATCATAGAAGCAACGGGCATGACACCAACAATTGCATGGCCCTAAAAGACGACATCGAAGAGCTAATTAGGAAAGGAAAGCTGACCCAGTATGTCAAGAAAGGGCAAACAGATAAACGAGAAGAGAAGGACAGAGATCGATCCCCTCGAAATGGCAAGTCCAAAGGAGGTCAAGGGGACGCGCTGTCACGATGGTAATTATTGGAGGGTGCCCCACGGAAGGGGGAGAAACGAATAAGTCATTGAAAAGGCGATGGAAAGAGATAATGAACGTCGCCTCGACCTCCACACCCAGACTCCCCTCAAATAGGCCGCCCTTGGCATTTGGTGACGACGACTTGCTCGATGGGAAAGCCAAACAAGTACGTCCCGCTGATCGTCACCGCGGTAATGGCTAATATCGAGGACAGAAGGATCCTGGTCGACCAGGGAAGCTCGACCGATATCATCTTCGAAGACCTCCTCGACGTCTTGAGAATACCCAGGAGCGAGCTGACGGCCTATCGGGGAGTCCGATCTGATAGGTTTCAACGGATCATCCACCACACCCCTCGGGATGGTGGAATTTATGGTAACATTTGGGGACGACAGCGGGAAGAAACCCAAATGCAGAACCGTGAAAGTAAACTTTTTAGTGTTACCATGTAAGTCGATATACCAATGCATCATCTGTCGTCCCACTTTGGGAAAGTTAGAGGCCGTGACCTCGACCGTCCATTTGAAAATGAAATTCTATTCGGACAGCAATGACGTGGTCACCGTTCCGGCGGATCTACAAGCCGCTCGACGATGCCATTTCATGAGCATGAAGGAACAAGGAGAGTATGAAGCAAGAAAGACGATCGCCGTGAGTAAGGGCGGGAGTCTAGTCAATGTAGCCGATCTAGATGCCCGCTACAGCGACGTTGAAGGGGATGACAATGATCTAGCTAGAAAGCGAAAGAATAAGTTTAAGAGACCAGAGCCGGATGGGGAATTCATCCATGTACAGTTGGGGAGCGACCTAGAGAGAAAGGTAAAGGTGGGAAGCGACCTTCCCCCAGAGGTAAAAGATTCACTAATCTAGTGTTTGAAGGACCACGCTGGCGTATTTTCCTGGAGTGCGGCCGATATGCCGGGCATTCCCCCCGAGATAGCGTGTCACCAATTAACAGTGAACCGGCTGTCAAATGGGTCGCCCAAAGAAGATGGGCTCAGAGCGAGGAGAAAACCCTAGAGGCCAGCTGTAACACCCCGATTTTCATATTAGTACGTTTTTGTTTATGCGTGAATATAATAATAATCTTTGTGATATATTGTGTATATTTAACTGTAGTAATTATATATTTTAGTCATATTTAATACTGTATTTATTTTAAGTGACTTTATTTCTTTGAAGGTTAGATTTACAAAAGTGTTAAATTGGAATTCGTTGGTATCTTAGAAAAATATAACCTTATGTTACTTAGCTAAGTTAATTCGTAAAAATTGGTATTTTAAATGATATTCTTTTGGAAAGGTATTTTGAGTTTTAGAAGTGTTAAAATTAGCTTTAGTGGTTAAGAAATTGCATTGAAAATAATATGAATGAAGTTTGGACTATTATTAGCAAGCATCCTAGTTTCAGTTTCTACACTAATGTGCATTGGGCTGAGTTTTTGCAACAACGTGGATAAAGCCCACTATTTAGCCCTAACCTAATTTACTATCTCTTCTTTCTTCCCTCAACTCAGCGCAGCAACTCCCAAAAATATTTGCCGTGAGCATTGACTTTTCCTTCCATCCATCCATGATTGCTCACGTACATGTAGTATAGGGCGTTTCATTCATCTTTTAATATTCTAATTATACTGCCCAAACCATATGCTACTCCCTTTTGTATGATTCATAATCCAATCTTTAATTGCCATCTCCAATATGTCATGTTCATGGTTCCGTCTGTTGCTTTTAGACTTTCGGTGTTCATAACTTCCATTTAGCATTAGCCAATCATATACCTTGTCCTTCATCCTTTTTTTCAATCTCATATGGATAGCTTATGGTCACACTCCAATCAAATTCTGTAATTGATGCTGAACGATAGTTTGGGAAACTACTCAGCGTTTTCAAGGGTAGTTTGACTTGTTGGGTTTGACCATTCAATTCTTGATTACTTGTTATTTAGAACTCGTCATACTACTGTTTGTTCGGTACTGGCCAATAAGCTCATCGTTTGGGAAAACATGTTATTTTTTTGGATTCCTCAAATCAAAATCCTTGGGAAACACTACACGTTTGTGTGCTACGAAGAAGTCGATGCCGCAATGCTATGTCACCATTTTTTTTCATTAGCTATGTGAACTCGCTACTAAACAATTAAATATGGACTCGTTCGTTGTGTGGAGTGCCTTGCCGAAATTTCATATAATTCAGTATTGTACGAGATCGTCTCAACAGGTAAGGGTGGGTCTCATCTTCTCTATAATAGGGTCTTATGATGGGGACTAAGTAGGGGTAGGCTCTATGTATGCCATTTTATGTATTTCTAGTGATTATTGATGAACCCTAGGCATATGACAACTTGTTGCTGAGAAATTGTGGTTTGCGTGCTAAGTGCTTGGATACTCCTTGATGGTATTGTGATTGATAATGATTCGGTGGATGATTTTTGATGACTCTCTATGTGTTCATGATTGATTTGTGATGTGATATTATTTTTACGGTTGATATGCGATTTGAAGTTGTTTGTACGAGTTGTATGTGATTTGATGAAGTTGTGTTGCTCGAATTGTTGTTGCTGGATTTTGTTGTCTAGGTGCAGAATTAGGCGCCCTGAGTGGGGCGCCCTGTGCCAAGCATTGTTGTTGCTGGAATTTTGGCCACGGAATTAGGCGTCCTCGTGATTGGGAGCCCCGTGCCAAGTTGTTGCGTTTTTGGTTGAATTTTCCATTGCAGGAATTGGCGCACTTGTGCTGGGCGCATGAGCCAAAGTTTGTGTTGCTGAATTGTGCTTACTGTTGTGCTGAATTGTGCTTGCTGTGTGTGCGTGTCAGTGTGCGTGCGTCGTGTTGCTTCCGGATGTCTAAGTTGTGTCTTAGGCGCCCAGTGCCTGGGCGCCATTTTCAGGACGTTCCCGATTTTTAATAAAAACTGTTTTCGCTATAACTTTTGACTCGGGTGTCCGTTTTAAACGTTTCAAAAAGTATTGTGAAGCCCATTTCGTTGTCTATCTGTGTGTCCCGTTTTTAAACGCGAAAACTTATTATTTTCTGATGGTTCTGGGCGCCCAAGTGGCTGCCCCGATGGTAGTTGTTGTTGCGTTGCAAAACTGTTTTCGGTGTCTAAACCTTTTTGGTGTCAATGACAATGTTCTAAAGAACGTTTCTGCCTTAGTGGCCAACATTAATTATAATGACGTGTAAATGACTGTTTTGCCCTTAGTGGCTAATATTATTTATAATGACGTGTAAATGACTGTTTTGCCCTTGGTGGCTAATATTATCTGTAATGATGTGTAAATGACGATGACGCCCTTAGTGGCTAGTTAAATGACCGTTTTGCCCTTAGTGGCTATTATTATTTATAATGATGTGTAAATGACGATGATGCCCTTGGTGACTAGTAAATGACGTTTTTGCCCTCAGTGACTATTGTTTGAGTTGATGATGTTTATGAATGAGTGACGATGAAAACCCAGTGACGTTTTGAGGCCCAAAAAGGCTAAGTGATGTTAAGGCCTAAAAGGCTAAGCGACGATGATAATAAGCGATGATGAATTATAGCGACGATGTTGTGTGTAGTTATGAATTGACAGGTGTTGTGCCCCTTTTGGCAAATTGGTAAGTGACGGGTCACATTGTTGACTGTGTTTGTGTGTGTTTATGTGTGATGCATGTCGTAGTGTCCCATGCATCCCATGTGCATAATGTGAAGAATAGGCTTCGGCCTCTTGTGAAGAATAGGCTTCGGCCTCTTGTGAAGAATAGGCTTCGGCCTCCTGTGAAGAATAGGCTCGGCCTCTTAATTGTGATGAATATGGTACCATCATGCATATGCCCGCGAGTGGGTTGCACTTCATATACTTACATAACATTGTGATGAGCTTTGGTAGTGATTGAATTGATGTTTGTGATGTGGTCTATATAGCTGGCGTTGCGATGAGTTGTTGTGGTGATTAATATTGATGATTGATTTGATAATTCGTGACGCGGTTGATATAGTGTCATAACCCTAGCATAGTACTTATCATAAGCTTTATTATATTGCTAGATGAACTCACCCCTTCTGTTTGAATGTTACCCCTATGCGGTAACGTGCAGGTGATCTTGAGTGAAGGCTTAGGTATCTTCACTAGCTGAGTCGGGTCGTCTGCTCTGATTATGTAACACTAGGGGGAAATGATGTTGTTTAAGTTACTTATGGTTGTTGTTGTTGTTGGATTTTAGTATTGTCAGCCTTGCCTGGTTGCAATGCCTATTACAATTAAATTGTTGGATTTTCCGCTGTGAGGTTATATTTTAATTTACAATGACGTTTTGTAAGTATTATAAGACTGTTTTCGAAAAGTGAGTAATTTGGCGCGTGATGTTTAACGAAGTAAGTGTGACATCCCTTGTGGTGTATTTAAAATTTGAAAACTCTGATTTTTTATGCAAATAAATTAACGGGTAGAAAAGGGGTGTTACATTAGTGGTATCAGAGCAATGGTTGGTCCGTCCGGCCAAGTCGTCGAGTCGTTGTGTCGGTGTACGACCAACTGTTGTCTTTTAAGTGCTGACCAATATTTGTCTTGCAGGTAAGCCAAGAGTTGCTAATGGTAAGTGAACTAGTGGGGGAGATGCCCCTACTAGTACTTTGTGTTGTATTGCATTTCCGTGTGTGAACTTTGTGTCCCTGTTGTTGGTTGCTGTTCTTTAACTTTCTTGTGGAACGAATTCTGATTTCCTTTGTGTGGTTTTCAATAACTTACCTTGTTGTTTAATATTTACGTGTGTTTCGACTGGTTTAAATTTGTTTCGACACTAGGTATTGTATGAACTCTTGGGTGGTGTGTCTTGATGTGGAGTCTAAGTGCATTGTGAAAATTGTTTTGGTAAATTACGTCAAGCTGTTACCCGACACACAAAAATGTTTTGATCACTCTAAGTGATGTCGTCCATGCTTAAAAATGTTGAGTTTTGATGTTCCTTGATTTATAATTGTGCATACGTGTGATTGTACCTTTTCGTATGTGTGCCGTTAGCTATGAATTGATGTTCCCATGGATTGACCTTTCTAGCTATTTTAATACTCTAACTGCTGTTTTCGGAAGATTACTATTACTGTCCCGGATTTTGTGCACTGCTCCTACTTTTATGAGTTGTGCCTATTTAATTGATGACCGTTCCGCGTGTTTGGTTCTTTCTACTATGTTGTTAGCGGTTGCCGGTGCCTTAGTGCCCGATTGTTGTGACTGAGTTGTTAATATTGCGTTGTTGTAATAATGTTGTCATAGAACCAAACCATTAGCAGGCTGTTAGTGTGCGTACCCATGAGGATAGATGAGTGAGATAGAATGCAAGTTAGTCTATCAAAGTGGCGCAGCGGAGTAGAGAATGAGCCTGATTATTACTGCTTGAAGTTACCTGGCCGAACAAGTAGGAGGGACGGCCGCCCAAGCACTTACCGCCGGTAATCAAAGCAATAGTAATCAGCATGACAGATAGCACTAGTTGTCTAGGTGGCCTTAGAGGGAGAGTGTTGGCGTTGACAGGTGAATTTCGAGGACGAAATTCTCTTAAGTGGGGGAGAGTTGTAACACCCCGATTTTCATATTAGTACGTTTTTGTTTATGCGTGAATATAATAATAATCTTTGTGATATATTGTGTATATTTAACTGTAGTAATTATATATTTTAGTCATATTTAATACTGTATTTATTTTAAGTGACTTTATTTCTTTGAAGGTTAGATTTACAAAAGTGTTAAATTGGAATTCGTTGGTATCTTAGAAAAATATAACCTTATGTTACTTAGCTAAGTTAATTCGTAAAAATTGGTATTTTAAATGATATTCTTTTGGAAAGGTATTTTGAGTTTTAGAAGTGTTAAAATTAGCTTTAGTGGTTAAGAAATTGCATTGAAAATAATATGAATGAAGTTTGGACTATTATTAGCAAGCATCCTAGTTTCAGTTTCTACACTAATGTGCATTGGGCTGAGTTTTTGCAACAACGTGGATAAAGCCCACTATTTAGCCCTAACCTAATTTACTATCTCTTCTTTCTTCCCTCAACTCAGCGCAGCAACTCCCAAAAATATTTGCCGTGAGCATTGACTTTTCCTTCCATCCATCCATGATTGCTCACGTACATGTAGTATAGGGCGTTTCATTCATCTTTTAATATTCTAATTATACTGCCCAAACCATATGCTACTCCCTTTTGTATGATTCATAATCCAATCTTTAATTGCCATCTCCAATATGTCATGTTCATGGTTCCGTCTGTTGCTTTTAGACTTTCGGTGTTCATAACTTCCATTTAGCATTAGCCAATCATATACCTTGTCCTTCATCCTTTTTTTCAATCTCATATGGATAGCTTATGGTCACACTCCAATCAAATTCTGTAATTGATGCTGAACGATAGTTTGGGAAACTACTCAGCGTTTTCAAGGGTAGTTTGACTTGTTGGGTTTGACCATTCAATTCTTGATTACTTGTTATTTAGAACTCGTCATACTACTGTTTGTTCGGTACTGGCCAATAAGCTCATCGTTTGGGAAAACATGTTATTTTTTTGGATTCCTCAAATCAAAATCCTTGGGAAACACTACACGTTTGTGTGCTACGAAGAAGTCGATGCCGCAATGCTATGTCACCATTTTTTTTCATTAGCTATGTGAACTCGCTACTAAACAATTAAATATGGACTCGTTCGTTGTGTGGAGTGCCTTGCCGAAATTTCATATAATTCAGTATTGTACGAGATCGTCTCAACAGGTAAGGGTGGGTCTCATCTTCTCTATAATAGGGTCTTATGATGGGGACTAAGTAGGGGTAGGCTCTATGTATGCCATTTTATGTATTTCTAGTGATTATTGATGAACCCTAGGCATATGACAACTTGTTGCTGAGAAATTGTGGTTTGCGTGCTAAGTGCTTGGATACTCCTTGATGGTATTGTGATTGATAATGATTCGGTGGATGATTTTTGATGACTCTCTATGTGTTCATGATTGATTTGTGATGTGATATTATTTTTACGGTTGATATGCGATTTGAAGTTGTTTGTACGAGTTGTATGTGATTTGATGAAGTTGTGTTGCTCGAATTGTTGTTGCTGGATTTTGTTGTCTAGGTGCAGAATTAGGCGCCCTGAGTGGGGCGCCCTGTGCCAAGCATTGTTGTTGCTGGAATTTTGGCCACGGAATTAGGCGTCCTCGTGATTGGGAGCCCCGTGCCAAGTTGTTGCGTTTTTGGTTGAATTTTCCATTGCAGGAATTGGCGCACTTGTGCTGGGCGCATGAGCCAAAGTTTGTGTTGCTGAATTGTGCTTACTGTTGTGCTGAATTGTGCTTGCTGTGTGTGCGTGTCAGTGTGCGTGCGTCGTGTTGCTTCCGGATGTCTAAGTTGTGTCTTAGGCGCCCAGTGCCTGGGCGCCATTTTCAGGACGTTCCCGATTTTTAATAAAAACTGTTTTCGCTATAACTTTTGACTCGGGTGTCCGTTTTAAACGTTTCAAAAAGTATTGTGAAGCCCATTTCGTTGTCTATCTGTGTGTCCCGTTTTTAAACGCGAAAACTTATTATTTTCTGATGGTTCTGGGCGCCCAAGTGGCTGCCCCGATGGTAGTTGTTGTTGCGTTGCAAAACTGTTTTCGGTGTCTAAACCTTTTTGGTGTCAATGACAATGTTCTAAAGAACGTTTCTGCCTTAGTGGCCAACATTAATTATAATGACGTGTAAATGACTGTTTTGCCCTTAGTGGCTAATATTATTTATAATGACGTGTAAATGACTGTTTTGCCCTTGGTGGCTAATATTATCTGTAATGATATGTAAATGACGATGACGCCCTTAGTGGCTAGTTAAATGACCGTTTTGCCCTTAGTGGCTATTATTATTTATAATGATGTGTAAATGACGATGATGCCCTTGGTGACTAGTAAATGACGTTTTTGCCCTCAGTGGCTATTGTTTGAGTTGATGATGTTTATGAATGAGTGACGATGAAAACCCAGTGACGTTTTGAGGCCCAAAAAGGCTAAGTGATGTTAAGGCCTAAAAGGCTAAGCGACGATGATAATAAGCGATGATGAATTATAGCGACGATGTTGTGTGTAGTTATGAATTGACAGGTGTTGTGCCCCTTTTGGCAAATTGGTAAGTGACGGGTCACATTGTTGACTGTGTTTGTGTGTGTTTATGTGTGATGCATGTCGTAGTGTCCCATGCATCCCATGTGCATAATGTGAAGAATAGGCTTCGGCCTCTTGTGAAGAATAGGCTTCGGCCTCTTGTGAAGAATAGGCTTCGGCCTCTTGTGAAGAATAGGCTTCGGCCTCCTGTGAAGAATAGGCTCGGCCTCTTAATTGTGATGAATATGGTACCATCATGCATATGCCCGCGAGTGGGTTGCACTTCATATACTTACATAACATTGTGATGAGCTTTGGTAGTGATTGAATTGATGTTTGTGATGTGGTCTATATAGCTGGCGTTGCGATGAGTTGTTGTGGTGATTAATATTGATGATTGATTTGATAATTCGTGACGCGGTTGATATAGTGTCATAACCCTAGCATAGTACTTATCATAAGCTTTATTATATTGCTAGATGAACTCACCCCTTCTGTTTGAATGTTACCCCTATGCGGTAACGTGCAGGTGATCTTGAGTGAAGGCTTAGGTATCTTCACTAGCTGAGTCGGGTCGTCTGCTCTGATTATGTAACACTAGGGGGAAATGATGTTGTTTAAGTTACTTATGGTTGTTGTTGTTGTTGGATTTTAGTATTGTCAGCCTTGCCTGGTTGCAATGCCTATTACAATTAAATTGTTGGATTTTCCGCTGTGAGGTTATATTTTAATTTACAATGACGTTTTGTAAGTATTATAAGACTGTTTTCGAAAAGTGAGTAATTTGGCGCGTGATGTTTAACGAAGTAAGTGTGACATCCCTTGTGGTGTATTTAAAATTTGAAAACTCTGATTTTTTATGCAAATAAATTAACGGGTAGAAAATGGGTGTTACACCAGCAAAATCGTCGACGACCTCCTAGAAGCTGGTTTCATCAAGGAAATCAAAAACACGACATGGCTGTCAAATGTCGTCCTCGTAAAGAAGGCCAACGTGAAGTGGCGTATGTGTGTCGACTACACCGACCTCAACCGGGCATGTCCGAAGGATGCTTTCCCGGTGCCCAGTATTGACCGGTTGGTCGATAGCGCAAGCGGGCACCAACTGCTCTCTTTCCTGGACGCGTACTCGGGCTACAACCAAATAGCTATGCACCCGCCAGATCAAGAGAAGATCACCTTCATGACCGCGAAGGGAAACTACTGCTACTTGGTCATGCCTTTCGGCCTGAAGAACGCCGGGGCCACCTATCAGCGCATGATGAATAAAATTTTTAAAAACCAAATTGGCAGAGTGGTCGAGGTATACTTGGACGATATGATAATAAAAAGCAAGTAAGATGTCAGTCATGTAGACGACTTGAGGGAAGTGTTTCGCCGAGGCCCGGAAGAACTCGCTAAAACTCAACCCAGAGAAGTGTACGTTTGGGGTCAGGGCAGGCAAGTTCCTTGGGTTCTACTTGACAGAGCGGGGAATTGAGGCGAACCCCGACAAGTGCAGGGCGGTGACAGAGATGAGGCCACCCACGAACAAAAGAGAAATTCAGAAGTTGAATGGGATGGTGGCCGCTCTCTCTCGGTTTATCTCAAAGGCGGCCAGCAAATCCATCCCGCTCTTCAGGTTATTGAAGAAGGATGCCCCATTCGAATGGTCACCCGAGTGCGACGACGCGCTAGAACTGCTGAAGAAGGCTTTGCTGCAGCCACCCATTTTGACCACACCAGAGCCAGGGGAAACACTATACCTCTACCTGTCCATCAACGATGAAGCCTTGGCGGCCGTGTTAGTACGGGAGGACGGCTTGAGACAGAATCCAGTATACTTTGTCAGTAAAGCGGTACAGGGACCAGAGCTCAGGTACCAGAGGATTGAAAAGCTAGCATTGGCTCTTATCGTAGCATCCCGAAGGTTGAGACCATATTTCCTGGCCCACCAGATCGCTCTCAGGACCGATCAGCCCATCAGGCAGATCCTACATCGTCCCGATTTGGCCGGAAGAATGATCAAGTGGGCGGTAGAGCTTTCAGAGTACGGGATCAGGTACGAGTCCAGAACGGCTAAGAAAGCCCAGATTGTATCTGACTTCATTGCGGAGATGACCCCTATCCTGGGCGAGGTGACCGAACCTACCTGGATACTCATGTGGACGGCTCCTCAAATAGTAAAGGGAGTGGGGCTGGTTTGATTCTAGAGAGCCCAGAAGGGACGACGGTAGAGGCCTCGTATACATTTTCTTTTCCACTTCAAATAACCAGGCAGAGTACGAAGCGTGCATTGCAGGACTTATGCTCGCTAGAGAAGTCAAAGCACAATGGGTCGAGCTTCGCTCTGACTCTCTGTTAGTAGTGTCCCAGATTGGAGAGGCATATGATGCCAAAGATGAAGTTTTGCAGAGGTACCTCGCTAAGGTACAAGAACTGCTCGAGCATTTCGAGCATGCAGAGATCCGACACATCCCCAGATCAGAAAATGCAAGGGCGGATGTGCTCTCGAAAATGGCAAGCACAAAGACCCCAGGGAACCACAGGAGCGTGATCCAGAAAATACTCCCTCAACCCAGCGTCCGATTAGAAACAACCCCAATCATAAATGTCTGCACGATCGATCAGGGTGAGACTTGGATCGATCCCATTCTAAAGTACGTCGTGCAGGGGGGGAGCAGGACGACCCAAAGAAGTCGGCTCTCACATGTAGGCGGGCATCCTCCTACTCAGTAATCGAAGGCAAACTGTTTCGCAGAGGATTTTCGATACCATTACTGAAGTGTCTGACGCCACATAAGGCCGACTACGTGTTGAGAGAGATCCACGAAGGAATATGTGGAAATCACCTGGGGGCACGAGCACTAGCTAAGAAGGCGCTTAGAGCTGGATACTATTGGCCCACGATGGAGGGCGATGCAAGCGAGCTAGTGAAAAGATGTGATAAGTGCCAGAGGCACGCAGATGTGCACATCGCCCCTCCAGTCGAACTAAACTCAATGACCGCGCCATGGCCGTTCGCATGGTGGGGAATCGATCTTTTTGGGCCCGTTCTCAGTAGCCCCAGGACAGCTGAAATACTTAATCGTGGCAGTGGACTACTTCACCAAGTGGGTCGAGGCCGAGCCCTTAGCGACCATCACCTCTAGGAACTGCTTGAAGTTCTTTAAGAAGAGCATACTAGTTCGATTCGGAGTCCCTGAGGTCGTAGTCTCAGACAACGGCACCCAGTTTACGGAGAAAAACTTCCAAGAGTACATGTCAGAGCTGGGAATCAAGCAGCACTTCACCTCGGTCGAGCACCAACAGACTAACGGGCAAGCAGAGGCCACCAACCGATCCTGCGCGGGCTGAAAAGAAGGCTGGATGAACCCAAAGGCAAGTGGGCAGAAGAACTTCCTTTCGTGTTATGGGCTTATCGGACTACCCCGCACTCCACCACGGGCGAACCCCCATTCAAGATGGTATACGGGGTAGACGCACTCATCCCGGTAGAAATTGGAGAGCTAAGTTGGAGAACCGCAAATCCCAAGACCCCTGATGAGAATGATCAAGGACTCAGGGAAGAGCTCGACTTGGTTGAAGAGCTCCGCACCAAAGCCTCATTGAAAGAAGCACTTGTGAAACAAGGGATGGCGACAAGATACAACTCGAAGGTCGTCCCTAGAGAATTCACCATCGGCCAGCTCGTCCTCAGAAGAGTGACGATAGGACAGAAGTTCGCAGCTCAAGGCAAACTCGCCCAGAATTGGGAAGGGCCCTACCGAGTCGTCTCGAGGACGGGGAAGGGGGCCTATTAGCTTCAAACCATGGGAGGCGGAGCAGTGCCGAGGACATGAAATGCGGCCAACCTCAGGCGATACTTCATTTAAATTTTGTGCCTAAATTCAAATTGTAACACTGACAAGTACTCTATCGTTGACACTTTTTTGAAGCTCGAATAAAGTAAATACATCGGGCGGGACACTATTTTCCCACTGGATTTTTATTGAGGCCCGCCCGGGCATCAACGTAGATGGAATATTTTTATATGTTGTCTCGTCCTTTTATGTTTTTCATAAAGATTCATCAACCGCCAGGCGGGTTAAAATCGAACCGAGTTTGATAAACCACTGAGCGGGTTCGAATGTGCTTAGTCGATCTAAGTCACACACGAAGCGACCACGATTAATAGTCGCAACCCCTAGGGCGAGTTAAATCTGGGCACGAAGCCTAGTAAACTGCCCGAAGGCTAAAACACAAATTAAACACAACGAAGCGACCACAATCGATAGTCGCACCCCCTAGGGCGAGTTCAATCTGGGCACGAGGCCTAGTAAGCTGCCCAAAGGCTAACAAAACGAATTAAACAGAATAAGCAAATGACGATTTTAAAAGCCAAAGCATTGGCATAGTGCATATTACCATATAGGGGCGACTCGAAGGCCGCCCAAATATGAGTGTCAAAGAAAAATACTTGGAACATATTACAAGTCTTTGAAGTTCAAAGAGGACGATCAAACACAACAACGTCTTCCACCACGACGTTTCCCTGCTCGTCCTCCTCGGCGGGTTGGATGATCCGACCGTCTACATGGGAGTGGGAGAAGTTGATAATGTTGGGGTCGAGCTCCAGGTCCGGGTAGACAAACCGCACCTGAGCCAGAGCCTCATCGAACCGCTCTTGGCAAATTGTAACAGTTGATTGGACGAGCTGATCATATTCCACAGCGGCCTCTTCCCGCTCTTTCCTTAATGCCTTGATGGTCTTTCTCATCTCAGCTGCCTCACCATTCAACCCGCTAACCTCACCGGACAGCTCCTTAACCTTGTCCGCTTCAATCTGTACCCCCTTCTTGACTTCAGCTAAGGCGGCCAGGGCATCATCCCTGTAACACCCCTTTTCTACCCTTATATTACACGTCATTTATCAGAGTAATCCCTTTCAAAAATATTATTTTCATTGATAGAAAAGAAATGCTACAATTTCGTTAAAAACAAACTCATCAATTCCACTCTTCAAATTTTCGCAACGAAACATCCTTCATGGAAAGTCAAATCCTCAAAAATTCACATCACAGCGGAATAAACAACAACTCACCAATAACTCTCAAACACGTCTCAAATATATCAATAAGATCATTAAAAACAACTCATTAAATCGTTTATCAAAATTCACCCACGCCCCTTAGGTGTTACAGTATCAGAGAGCGACACAAAATACATCCCAAGGCTAAAAGGAAGGCAGCAGATCCTTCACTCGCGATTACCTGCAGCGTTGCCACAATAGAGCAACATTCCAAGTAGAAGGGGTGAGAATTTTAATAAAACATAATCAAGCATATGATAGAGTAATGGAAACAAACAATTTCTACAACATCATTATTAACATCACATCATCATCACCTAAACACCAATTCACAACACAGTTTGGCAACAAGCCACAATCATGATCATGCATGTAAATGCAACCCCCACCAGGGCATATGTATGATGGTACCATATTCATCACAATTAAGAGGCCTAAGCCCATTCTTCACAGGTGGCCGAAGCCTATTCTTCACAAGAGGCCGAAGCCTATTCTTCACATTATGCACATGCCATGAGACTCTATATACACATGTGCATTTCATCAAAACACTCACCTGGAGTACTCATCATCATCAAACACTCATAGAGTGTATTCGTCGTAATCATCAAAATCATATACATCACATCATCATAATCACTCATAGAGTGAACTCGTCTTATTCATCAAATTATATTGCAACATCATTATAGTTTTAATTGGAAAAACTTCACATTTTAAAATGAGGGAACATCACTTTTAATTTTAGAAAAGCTCCACATTTTTAATTGGGAAAACTTCACATTTATAGAGAAACATCGCATTTTAAATTTGAGATAGACCCCACATTTTTAGTAGTGAAAACATCATATTTTCATTGGGAAAGTATCACATTTTAATTGGAGAAAACAGTGTGAAAAACAGCAAGAAAAACAGTGGAGAAACAGTGAGAAACAGTGAGAAACAACGACTCGCGCTGGGGGCGCGAGCGGGGCGCGAACGGGGCGCGAAACAGCAGCAACAACACGCCCAGCGCAGCACGCCTTGCGCCTGGGGCGCGACCTGAGCGCGAGTGAGGCGCAAAACAGCAGCAACAACAGGCCCCAGCGCATCACGCTTGCGCTTGAGGCGCGACCCGAGCGCGACCGAGGCGCAAAAGGCCAGGAACAGCTCGCTTGCAGGAGTGTTCAGATTTTTAAAATTTTCATCCAGACATCATCCAATGCATCAAAACACACTTCATCACACATTATTCATCACCCACTTCAACACAATTTCATTAGGACATCATCAAATTCATCAAGAACAATCATCAAGAATTTATCAAGTAATCCCTCAAAATGTTCATCAAAACAACATCGAAAATTCCCCGAAAGAAAACGTCAACAACAAATCAAACAAAACCTCAACATTTCAATTACACCACTACACCCAAAAATCTCACAAAACCCCAATCACATACTAGATTTTGTTGAATTAAAACGCTCACCTTTACCTCGAATTTGTATGATCCGGAACAACGACGAAGGAGTCACGAACAAAACCCGGCAACACAACGAGCCAAAGCCTTGAGAATGGAAGAACTCAGCCACGCCCCAAGCCACCAAAAAGAAACGCAGCAGCCCTTCCTCTTCTCTTGCGCAACCCGTAGACTACTCTATGGCCATGGAGAAATAACAACAATGGAAAATGAGGATTGAAACTACAACACTTGAAAGAGGAAGAAAAATGGAAGGGAAGGATCAAAGAAACACTTTACCTAAAGCCAAGATGAACAAACCCCTTCTTTCTCTCCTTGCTAGCCTTCGCGAGTTTCTTTCTTCTCTCCCTCACTGATCAGTTTCTTTTCTTTCTTTGTGGAATGCGCAAATGAGACCCTTCCATAGGGTTTTGGGGTTTTAGGAACGGGCTTGGGTCATTAATTGACTTGGGCCCTATTTGCACCACTCTTCTTAATTCATTTCACCTCCTGAAATAAAACAAATTCTAGTTTAATTATTCCACTCAAATAATATTGTAATCCCTCAAATAACTTAAATAATTTAATTAATTAAATTATTTTAGGGCGTTACAATCCCGCTGTTGGGTGATGGTGGAGAGCGTCTTCTTCGTTTGAGCGAGGGCATCGGCAGTGGGTTGGAGAGCGGCCTCTGACTCTTGTAGTCTTTTCTTGGTGGACTCCAGCTCCTCCCGCACCTCTAAGACATAATGATAAGCACGGCTTAGCTTATCGGTTTTGTCTAAGTTATCACTCTCCAACCATAAGTTTTGGGCGAGGAGAATATTACCTTTCGTCCGCTCCACTTCTCCCTGCTTCAACTTGGCAATCATTCGAGACCCAGCCTTGGCCACCTCGGCCACAAACAGAAGGGGGTCTTCACGAAAACCGCTTACGATGTCCGCCTCAGACACCTCTTCCAGATCGAACCCCGAGGCAGGATTCTTTTGAGGTCCTTTGTGGGCCCTGGACTTCTTAGGGGAAAGGTCGTCCTTGGTTAGATCGACGGTAGGAGGAGTGCGACCTCTCTTCGTCCCAGCAAGGGGCGTGCTGTTCTCCCCCCCTTCAGCAGCCACAGTGTCCTCAGGAACAGGGGAAAGAGCAACAGCAGGGGAGGACGGGCTAGGCTGGGGTTTTCTTCCCTTCTTGGCTTTCTTCATCAACTCAGCAAATCCTAGACTAGCCATTTCACCTGCAAAGAAGGAAAGAACACGGTCAAAAAAAAGGGGGGGCCGACTACCCATACCAAGAGCGACACTTGATCAAGCCTTCCTCCATCCACGAGGCCAAGTTCTCAAGCAGTGTCAAAGTCTCAATATTTTCCTCCATAAGCTGACAACGGGTCCTACAGGTGGCGGGCATGCAGCGAAAGTGGGCGTACGTCCACGCTATGGGATACTTCATGCTGGTTATACGACCCCGAGCGTCCATCGACCCAATCATCTGCTGGGACTCTCCGCAAACAGGGACCACCCACAGGAAAAAGGACTTCCAGGCTTTGAGCGAGTTAGAAAAGGGCTTGAATATCTTGTAGTCCGACTGGGCCCTAAGACTTAGATGCTCCCACCGGTTTCGATTACTGCCCGGCTCTAGTCGCCTGCTCATTTCAAAAATCTTGAAGAACGCCTGACAAATGCACTGTCGCCCCATCACCCTCAACAACTGCTCGAACACCTTGACAAAGGCCCACGAGTTCGGGTGCAACTGCGAGGGCGCGACCCCAAGATACCGGAGAATGTTGCGTTGAAAGTACGTAAACGGCGGGCGAATCCTGACGTCGCGAAGAACAGTCGCGTGCATGGTGAATTTTAGAGTGGGCGGGATCATAGCCACGTTTTCAGTGGAAGAAGGACCTTCAACCGCTCATACCTGACCCGGGTCGCCAACAAATTCGGTGAAAAACGGTAACACCTCATCCCGAGGTTTAAGAGCGAAGGTACCCGGCCTAGCACGGCCGATGAAATCCAGGAACGATCGTCCCCTAAAACGCCTCTCCAGTCGGGTTCCCCTCTTCCGGCGACCGGCTGGATATCCCGCTCCGAAAGAGCCGAGGTGGAGGAAGGTAGATCATGACTTTCCTCTTCTCTAGAAGGACCTTCAGCGTCCTCAGATACCCGGGAGGGCGACCCCTGGAAATATGCAGGGCCAATGGTCGCCGCAGGATCAGACCCCTCCGCCAGGGGTGTAGAGGCAAATCCCCTCTTAGAGACCGTCCTATCCGTAGACGTGCGAGAGCTGGAGGATGGGTCCGTAGAAGAAGGCGGCGGGCTGCCGGGAACGCGGGCGGTTAGCTTCGTCCGCGCCATGACGAAAAATAACCTGCAAGAAGGGAGCATGAAAGTCAGACCATCGAAGACGACCTATGGAAAGGGGCGACATGATCGACCCCGGGCCTGACACCCCCTTCTCGCCCGTGTTAAAGGTAAAGAAGTGCGATTTAAATTAAGAGTTAAAGAAGGAACTAAGTACCTGGAGCGGGAAACAAATTGGTCGCACTAGCTATCACCAGAATAAGGCGATTTGGAAGTTAGGTCACGCCAGAGTTGGAAGTCGCCGGTCGAAAAACACCTTGCCAGAATAGCCGGAAAATCGGTCGCTCGCCGGAGAAAGTAACACGCCCTCAGAGCAAGAATTTCGGAAAGGAAAATAAGGAATACAAGGTTGTCCCATATTTATAGGAGGCGAGAACCGGGTCCCGAAGGGACACGACTTTTCCCCTTCAGAATTAATGATATCCCTCGGAAGATGAACCAACATCATTGCGCGCCCCCCTTGGGAAGCGTGAAACATTATGTCAGTCTCATCGAAACGTCACACCTGTCCCTTCGGAGCATCATGTCTGTCAGAATGCCACGCCGCTCGAAGGCACTAACATGTCCCGTGGAACGGGCATACGCTCAGGTCGCCCCACCAAAAGAAAGGTAACTCTTAGGCCTGAACCCGTCCCAACGAACGACTTCGGCCTGGGGGGCAACTGTTCTGGACTGGGCCGCAGCCCACGAAGAATACTGGGCCGGGTCGAGCGGCCCAATAATCAGCCAACATTACACGTCGATTTGGATCGAGTCGCGACCCGTAAAGAATGTTGGGCCTGTGCGAGCGGCCCAATAGCGACCTGGCGCCCTTTAATGCCCACGATGGGAAGATCAACGGCGGAGAGGAATCCTTGCAGGATCCGACGGTCGCTTGCAGCACCCCTGGTGCTATATAAAGAGTCCATGACATCACCTGACAGGTACGTTTTTACACACACCGTTACTATACTCGAATATCACCCCACTGACTTGGGCGTTGGAGTGCCATCGCAGGTACACCCCGCGGTAGCTCCGAACGCGACCAGCCCTCACACAGGAGCGACTTCAACACCTCGCCCGAGTCTCCAGATCAGCATCAGCACAGATCTACTTACTGCATCAAAGAGACCGATCGCTCAGCGAAGAGTCCGGTTCACTTACCAAACCATTCATGGGTCTCTGTTTTTTTATTTTTGTTGATAATAATCATAATCATTAGAATTTAGATTGATTATTGATGTGTCTCTTTTCAACCGCGTTTTGTTGAAAAATTTGAATTTCATAGAGATAATGACAGACAAATTTTCATTCATAAAAAGCAAGTGGTTTATTTGTCTTCGACCACATCTTGCGGGAGAAAATGGAAGATTCCCTTGCCAACATAGACTGAAAACAACGTGAAACTTGAAGATTATTAGTTCAACAAAGAATATTATTCTTTGAAAATTAACAACTATTTTGGAGTGACGTATTTACTTAAGAAAGAAAACAAATGAGGAATTTGGTTTTTCTATTGATTACACTATTAATTAATTTCTCCAATGAAAAATAAGGAAACAAATGAGGAATTTGGTTTTACTAGAAAAAATCAATTATTTGTTTACAATTTTAATTTCTCCAATAAAAAATTGCATTATCTGTGTAAACTAGTTTTACACCAAGGTTCAATGAGATCTCGGATGTTGGTTCAAAACTAATTTACACCATCAAACTCTTCTCCAATTTTGATAAAGTTGTATTGAATTGGGTAGGTGCTCCTTCGAACTCCGGCAAGCGACCATTTGAATCAGGTCGCTTTCTTTAGATGTTGGAAGAAGGACAATGCCCATCGGGCGAACTTCGAAACGAACAATAGCAACAAGCATCCTAGTGAGTTTTTGTATCTCTTTTGTAGTTGGTTGTTTCATCTGGTGACAGCGCGACAATTGTCTGGGTTTGCATTTATATGCGACAATTGTTTTAAGAAGGACAAATTATGTCTCTATCTCTTTTAGATCTCACTCACTATTGTAAGTTAGTCTTAGAAATATTTAAGCAAAAATAGATTTTGGTCAAGAGAATCCTCTCTGACAACTTCTGTCTCAGTATCTAACTATTGTAAATTAGAACTTTTATAATTGTCTCTAGGATGAAATGTTTTAGGGGGTTTTGTTTGGAGCTCCCTATTATTGCTTTGACTTTATTTTCTTTTCTGCCAAAGGTATTGGTTTATCTCTTTTGTTATCTTTATTTTTTCTCTTTTTTAATAAAATCAAAGGGGAACACTTTTTTCCTTATTGATGTTCTTTCCATCGAAAGGTCTTAATTTAGGCTTCTTTCCTTGTTTCTGCTTAAAAAAAAAGATAATTTGATAAAAAAGAGAATAAGTTATTACTACCAAAAAAATTTGCTCTTTTAAATTTATAATTAGTATTTTAAGATTTTTTGTCATTGAAATATGTATTATGTTAACTTGTAATATTATTTTGAAAAAAAAAACTATAAACTATATTTTTCCAAACCAATAAAAGTTTCTCCGCGTGTAACCAAGCATATGCCAAGAGTTTATCTAAAAATAAAGAAAGTCATGACTATAGAAATTCAGTGGAACTTGAAGTTTGAATGTTTTAGCTAAGAGTAGATTCAAAACCATTTTACAGTTTTTTTTGACAATAGATCATTTTGCACTTACGCATGCTTTATATTTTTTTTATAAACCGGGTATGCGGCAAATATGCTCTTTTGAGACCATATCTATAATCAATGTGTGACTTGGGTTTTTCCCAATACACCCCCTCACGCTCAACACTATTGGGCTTGGTGTGTGGATAATAATAGTGGGTGGTCCGAAAGATCTAAGATAGACTTTGATATTATATTAGAATGTGGGTTAGGCCTAACTCGATCAACCCTACAAAATCGGCTTGTAAGACGAGAGTTGCCTTTTCATTATATGCTCTTTTGAGACCATATCTCTAATCAATATGAGACTTGGGTTTTTCCCAATAGCATGGATGGCTTTTACGGTAGTTGAGATAAAGCCTTTTTGATGATGATGTATCGTTTCACGATTGAGTGATGTAAAAATCTGGTAATTAAATAAAAAAGTAAAAACAGAAGTAGTCTTAACTTAATTCTTGGCGTACAAGGGTCAAAGCCGTGCTAGCCACTCTTTGTGGTCAGCAATGGCGGCTTATATCCCCCTTTGTCACCAAATATGAAAACACATAACATTGATTTGACATTCATTCATTCATTGATGAAGAAATAACACAAAACATCAATCCACAACACTTTTCACTTTTATTAACTAAGCATGATATCACACCAACAAAGAAAATTCAATCCAAAGGAAATTACTCCAACAAATCCCTTCAACTTCCACATAGTTTCCACTTCCAGTTCCACCCCTTTTAAACAAATATTCATTCTTATTATGTTCATAGAGAACCATCATTCAAATACATGATTTTTGTTCGTACAAGAGTTACAACAAATAACACAAGAGAATCATCATTAATGTCAGAACAAGAAACTGATTCATGGACCTTCCTTTTAGTCTCTCTTTTGATCCTTTTCTCAGGTACTAATCAACCTCATATTTTGTAATATATAGTGTAGCTTAAAAAAATTCAATTATTCATTTGGTGGGGTGTTCTTAAATTCTCTCAACAGCTTCTTTGTAAGTGCTTCTTTATATATGTTTAAATATAATATAATATGATATAATATATGGTTTTAGTTTTCCAAGGTTGATGCTGTTATGTGTTGATTAAACAGGTAAACTTGTTACTGGGGATTCATTGGACACAGACAAACAAGTGTTATTGAATTTAAAATCATATTTAGAAAATCAAACAGTTGCAAATAGAGGAGGGTATATACACTGGAACAAGAAGAGTTCAAATCCTTGTGAATGGTCAGGAATATCATGCAAACTCATAAACAATACAACATGGAGAGTTGTAAGTGTTGACATCTCAGCAAGTGAAGTATCAGGTAAAATGTTCCAAAACTTTTCTCAGCTTAAAGAACTCACACACCTTGATGTTTCTTGGAACACATTATCTGGAGAAGTTCCTGAAGATTTGAGGAAATGTTACAATCTTGTGTATCTTAATATATCTCATAATATTCTTGAGGGGGAACTTAATTTAACTGGTTTGAGAAGGTTGCAAACATTGGACTTATCTATGAATAGAATTCAAGGGGAACTTGAGTTGAATTTGGATTTACCTGCAAATTGTCATAGTTTAGTTACCTTGAATGTTTCAGATAATCACTTTTTTGGTAAGACTGATAAGTGTTTTGATCAGTGTACAAAGTTGAAGTACTTGGATTTAAGCACAAACAATCTAAGTGGGGGACTTTGGAATGGAATTGGAAGGTTGAAAGAGTTTTCAGTTTCAGAAAATCATCTAAGTGGAAATGTTCCTTCACAAGCTTTTCCAAGGAATTGTAGTCTTCAAAAATTGGATATTTCAGTAAATGGATTTTTTGGTAAACCACCAAAGGAGGTTGCAAACTGTAAAAATTTAGAGATTCTAAATCTTTCTAGCAACAATTTTACTGGTGATATACCACATGAAATTGGTTCAATTTCTAGTCTTCAATCATTGTTCTTGCAGAACAATAGATTTTCAAGAGATATTCCAGACACCCTTTTGAATTTGAACAATTTGTTTATCTTGGATTTAAGTAGGAACAAATTTGGTGGAGAGGTACAAAATATTTTTGGGAAATTCAAGCAAGTGAAATTTCTTCTGTTACGCTCAAATTCATATATTGGAGGGTTGAATACATCAAACATTTTTACATTGAATAATCTTCTCAGGTTAGATTTAAGCTCAAATAACTTTTCAGGTCCATTACCTTCTGAAATCTCTCAAATGACTAGTCTCATTTTCTTAACATTAAGCAACAATCAATTCACAGGACCTATTCCATCTGAATTAGGAAAGTTGACTAGCTTACAAGCACTTGAACTATCCTTGAATAATTTTAGTGGATCAATTCCATCAAGCCTTGGAAACTTGAATTCTCTATTATGGTTAATGCTTGCAGATAATTCATTAACAGGAGAAATTCCACCAGAGTTAGGAAACTGTTCAAGTTTGTTATGGTTGAATCTTGCAAACAACAAACTTCATGGAAAGTTTCCTATTGAGTTAACTAAAATTGGAAGAAATGCAATGGCTACATTTGAGTTAAATCATAAAAGTATGAATAGAGTTGTTGCTGGAAATAGTGAATGCACATCAATGAGAAGATGGATACCTGCTAATTACCCTCCATTTAGTTTTGTGTATACCATCTTAACAAGGAAGAATTGTAGATCCCTTTGGTATAGATTGCTTAAAGGAAATAGTATTTTTCCAATTTGCACATCTGAGTTTTCTTCTAAATCACTCCATACAGTTGGTTATGTTCAGTTAAGTGGAAACCAGCTTAGTGGTGAAATTCCTTCAGAAATTAAGACCATGATGAGCTTCAGTATGTTACATTTGGGGGATAACAGATTCACTGGGAAATTCCCTTCAGAGATTGTGAGTTTGCCACTTATAGTCTTAAACATGACTAGGAACAATTTTTCAGGTGAAATTCCAAGAGATATTGGCAACATGAAGTGTATGCAAAATCTGGATTTGTCTTGGAACAATTTCTCTGGGACATTTCCAACAAGTTTAGTAAATTTAGATGAGCTTAGCAGGTTCAACATTTCATACAATCCCTTATTATCTGGTACAGTTCCACCAGCTGGTCACTTGCTTACTTTTGACAAAGATTCATATTTGGGTGACCCTCTCTTAGACCTTCCAAAATTCTTTGAAAACACCCCACATGATAAAAATAGAACCTTTCACTTTCACAAGCATATGAAAAAATCCACAAGATGGTTTATGTGTGTGTCTCTAACACTAGCCATCTTAGTATTTATACTCCTTTTTCTAACAATTTGTTTCTTGTGGAAAACTCCATCTGTTGAAAAAGGATACCTTTTGAAGAATAAAAACAAAGGACATGATTCAAGTATCTCTAGATCCTCACAATGGTTATCTGATACTGTCAAAATATTCCACTTGAACAATACAGTTTTCACACATGCTGATATTTTGGAAGCAACTGAAAACTTTAAAGAGGACAGAATCATAGGAAAAGGTGGCTTTGGAACAGTGTACAAAGGAGTTTTTCCAGATGGAAGAGAAGTGGCAGTGAAGAAGCTACAAAGGGAAGGAATTGAAGGTGAAAAAGAATTCAAAGCTGAAATGAGGGTTCTAAGTGGTCATGAATTTGAATGGCCTCATCCAAATCTTGTTACACTCTATGGTTGGTGTCTATATGGTTCACAAAAGATACTAGTTTATGAGTACATAGGAGGTGGAAGTTTAGAAGATCTTATAACTGACACAACAAAGTTAACATCTAAAAGGAGGCTAGAAGTTGCAATTGATGTAGCTAAAGCATTAGTTTATTTACATCATGAATGTTACCCTCCTATTATACATAGAGATGTGAAGGCTAGTAATGTTTTGCTAGACAAAGATGGTAAAGCTAAAGTAACAGATTTTGGACTAGCTAGAGTTTTTAATGTTGGAGATAGTCATGTGAGTACAATAGTAGCTGGTACAATTGGGTATGTTGCACCAGAATATGGACAAACATGGCATGCAACAACAAAAGGTGATGTTTATAGTTTTGGTGTATTGGCTATGGAGTTAGCAGCTGGGAGAAGAGCAGTTGATGATGGTGAAGAATGTTTGGTTGAATGTGTTAGGAGTGTACTAGGTTCTGGAAGACATGATTTAATGGATTTTGGACTAGTTGAGGATGTAAAGGAGATGGGTGAGTTGCTTCAAGTTGGAATGAAGTGTACTAGTGACACACCACAAAGCAAGACCTAATATGAAGGAGGTTCTAGCTTTGTTGATTAAGATATACAACCTCAATAGTGATAGTGATAGAGAATCAAATGGTGTACACATTGTTTAGGCTTTTTTATATATTTATTTTGTAGTTAGGAAGCTAAATGACATTTTTTTTCCCTAAAAAAAGAAATGTGTATAGTGTAAGTTGAAATACAGTTTACAGAGATAGAACAAAACATCCTTGTGTAAAGAAACTTTATCATTCATGTTGAAGAAGTTGCTCAATTTTGTTTTGTAATTAAATTTGTCCTTGGCAACTCACTTTTTTTTAATCCCTTTTGATGTATAATCAGCAACACTATTCATTTTGTCCTATTGACAAGGTAACGATTTTGTTTCCTACAATTCATTTAACCCTTTTGTTCAAGTCAAATTTGTTTAGGGGGATATCATTGAAGTTTGTTCTATACAACCAGATCTTATAGGTAAGGTTATCATTGAAATATCTGTTGGGGCAGTAGCAGGTCTTCTGCTATTGGCATTTTGTGTTTATGTTTTATAGTAAAGTGTTCTTCCCTCCCTCTCTCCCTCCCTCCCTCGAGTTCTTGAAATTTTTCCGTTCAAAGATGGGTAAATAGTAAAGTGTGTTGAAGACTTGCTAGATTTGAAAATTCCTCAATGTATACTAGCATATAGAATCAGACACAAGTAATCTTATTACTTAGTTCTGAGACTCATTCTCCATATCTCTGCAGCATATTAATCTTATTACTTAGTTCTGAGACTCATTTTCCATATCTTATTACTTAGTTCTGAGTCATTTACTATTTCATAAAAAATATTTTCTATTCCAATTTCTTGCTGCTATAGTCACTATAATTTAAGTTGCAGATCTAAAAATTCTTAGCTGTTCTGGTTTACAGACCTTTACTAGATATATCCAAGTTTCAACAACTTTTCAGGTCATTACTTGCGGAAATCTCAAAAATTTCTGGTTTCAAATTTTTAACATGAATTAACAACTAGTTCACCAGACCTATTCCATCTCAATTGGGAAAGTCAACTAGTTTACAAGCACTTGAACTTGCCTTCAACTAGTTCACTAGACCTATTTCATCATCAATTTTTCTTAGTTGTCTATATTTTAATGGATCGATTTCATTTTTGTCACTAACTACATTCTTTTCATTCTATACAACATTCGTAATTTTATATTTTAAGGGTACTTTATGGTTCACTAGAAATTTTAACTGTTCAAATAGCGGAAATTGATTCGTCCGTAATCAGATTAGTGAAAATGAAAATTAATTTCACAACAAATATGTTCTACCTTATAGTTGGGCCCCTTCTATTAATGAAAATATCTTTATATATACATCCACTCCCCACTTTGGCGCCAAACCCCCCTCCCCTCTCTTTTGTTTTTCTTCTCATTTTTTATATTTTTATTTTTTAAGTATAATTTAAATTTAAGAAAAAAAAATTATATCTATAAATAGATGAAGTTTGTTCCTCAATAATCGGATTGGTGAAAAATGAAAATTAATTTCCCGATAAATTGTGTGAAGTGTGATGCTAGCCACTGTGTTTTAAGGTAATTTAGAGACTAAAAAAAATTAGTTGTTCAAAGGAAATAGTAATGCAAAACAGTGTGTTTTGGGGTTCTTAAGCGGTTGGAAAAAATTAACTGTTCAAATATGCAGAGTTTGTTCCTTAGTAACCTGTTTGTTGAAAAAAAGAACTTTTATGTAATGTGATAATGACTTACTTGATTATCATTTGTTGTCTATATTTTAATGGAGCAATTTCATTTCTCTCAGTAACTACTTTCTTTTCATTCTATACAACATTCGTAATTTTATATTTTAAGGGTACTTTATGGTTCACTAGAAATTTTAACTGTTCAAATAGCGGAAATTGATTCCTCCGTAATCAGATTAGTGAAAATGAAAATTAATTTCGCAACAAATATGTTCTACCTTATAGTTTTCTCTTATTGGCTAAACATAACTTAGTTGTTAAAATATGACTTCAATTACTATTAATCTAATTTTGGTCTTATAATGCTTCAGTAGATCCTAAAACTTTGGCCCCGTACGTGCATCGCACGGGTCACGGCGCTAGTACCTGTGAAATTTTCATGTAAGCATTGAGTTTTTAGAAGACTAACAAAGGCAAAACCATCCAAGAGAGAGCGCACAGAATCACAGTCCCCAAGAGATTGGTGTGTTGTGACTGTAGTGTGCGTGAATAGATTATAGAATTGTTTTTTGACAATGTGAATGGATTATAGAATTAGAAACTGGAGTGTATTGGTGACAATAAATTATCCGTTGAAGAAACAATATTATTTTCTTTCTTTTTTTTGACAAAAAAAAACTTAGCTCGTATCATTAATAATCAAGTTCGTAATACATGTTAGACTCAAATCAAAACACTGAGGATAGTATAATCCCTCAAAGCTCTTGCTAGAGTATGAGCTACCAAGTTGACTTGCCTCCTAATAAAACTAACCTTAAAGTTTCGTAATTGAGATAACAGAGAAATACAGACACGTAAAATAGAGCCATACTCGGTCACAAAATTACACATTCTGTTGACGGTATCTACAACCGCTATGCAATCAAGTTCGATAGTCCTGCAATGAAAATGTAACTATTGTAGCCACCTGAAGACTACCAAAAGCCCTTGTGCCTCATCCGCGGGTGTTGGAATACCCCCTGTAGTAATAGGTCTGTGCCTTCACAAACTCACCCTTATCGTTGCGAACACAAATTCCGACTCCACAATACCCCTTCTCCTCAAAAATCGCAGCATCAACATTACACTTGACCCCCCCCCCCCCATTCGGCTTGCACCACACATCTGCGCCTCTTGAACCTGACGGTTGTTACCAAGTGGCTTCAGTCTCAAGAGGGGGGGTGAATTGAGATTTTTAGAAAACCGTTCCCTTTTTAAAGACTTAGATTAATTTTCGCGCAGGTTTATGGAATGAACGAATTAGAAACAAAAACAGTAAATAACACAGGAGATTTATACAGGTTCAGCCACCTTTTAGTGACCTACTTCAGTCCTCACAAACCCTTTATGAGATTTTCACTATCAAATCAAAGCTTAAACCGGGTGCTTTCAAATCCTTACAAAACTCAGGCACTCTTCACTTAGGATACCCCACCTTTGTGCAAGAGCCCTCAAAAACAATTGACAAACAAGAGATACCCCACCCTTGATACAATCAAAAACCCTAGAGAGATTCCCCACTCTCTAGTATAACCCAATAAAAATTTAAACAAACTACAAGAAAATAAAAATACCTCTAAGAAGACTAGGAATTTCTCCATTTATCGGGTTATTCTTATCTCTGTAATTCATGAACCATATTTCTATTTTATTGTTCTTGATACCTATGGATACCTAAATTCTATTTTAGGGTCTTAGGTGGAACTATCTTTTTATGTTCTAATTTCATATTTGAATTCCTATTTTTATTTCAATTAATATTGTCCTATTATTTTTATCACATAATTAGGATTAACTACTGTTAACACCCAAAAATAACGGAGTCGTAGACCGAGGGCCGAGTGAAGATAGGGAGTGGAATTGAAGTGCTGAGGCAGGCCACCAGACAAAGACTTAAGAGATAATTGCCAAAGAGAAGAATCAAAAGAAGCCCTCAGGGCATATCACAAGACAATTCCCCGAGGAAGGGGTCAGCCTGAGGAGCAATAAGCAAGGCTGAGGGAGAGCAAAGCCTCAGCCTATAGAGTTCCACGACCAAGGTGGGCTCGGATGCCTGAGTTACTTCCCGAGGACGAAGGCTAGCCGAGTAGGCCAAGTGACTGAGGTAAGGCAGGCTTGCTTGGAAGGCAAGTAATAGGAAGCACGAAGACAGAACGTGGGAGCAGTTGAAAGGTCAAGCGAAGGAGCAATGCCTTGAAAAGCGGAGTGAGGAAGTTCACCCCACTAACCGAGCTAGTAAGATCGTGGGTGGTTACTCTGCCTCTTCGAATTGCATTATCTTCCATCGAGCCATTCAATAGGCCATAAAGAAGGGGAGGTTCAGAATGGCTGACAAGGGGACACAGGAGATGAGTATTGATACTGATCTTTTCCCCAATATGAACATTGGCATGGTCTCCTTCTCAGGGAGCGACCGAGGGAAAGGAAAGAAGAAGTGCATATGGGTTCCCAAGCAGAAGGATCCCCCGAAAAAAAAGGTATCTGTCTTCGACCGATTGGGGTCACCCCCTAGAGGATCTACGGTGGCAGATCGTATGGCGCTAGTGCAAGAAAAGTTGCAACTGGGAGGACCGAGCTAGCCTCAAGGAACCCAAAAGAAACTCCCAAAGCCAGGAAAGCTTGTTCAAGGATCTCAGAGAGCTACATCTATCCAAGCTTAACCCTGGGAATAACCCCAGGAGGAATGCACCTTTGACCATAGAAAGACTCCAGCGTGTCTCACCTGCGAGGCATGGTAGGCCAGCCGATGATCCCATTGGACAGGCCACCATGCTAAACCTAGGCAAAGAATCCCATCCCAAAGAGGAAAGAAGGGTAGCGAAGATCTCCGAGGCCCAACGCTCGACGTCAGTGGATATTACTGTACTGAACGACCGTGAATTAAGGGCCGTCTGAACGGTGAAACCACCATCAAAAGTGCCATAAGGCCAGTGGATGACACAGGCAGCAGTGGAAACACCGGCCCCTGGGGTTGCCTCCAAATCTTGTTCACAGAAGAGGAGGCAAGAAAGGGCAAGGGCTTATAATAGAATGAGGGAGACGATTCAGATGCTCACCTCGTCCAGAGAAAGGAATGCCCAGACTATCCCCGCAGCCACTGTGGCTACGGCTTTGGAACATGCCTTCCCAGAATCGGCCGAGGAAACAGCTCTGGAGCACCAAACCCCTGATGTAAGTGGCCCTAGTGCACCCATTGAAACGACAGAAGCACCCAATGCCGTGATAGGGATGATGGATGCACCTCATAGCCTGTTGACTAAGGCAGTGATAGAGTGTTTGTATGGGTCGAACAGCCCCAAACCACATCAGCCAGTTAATGCACCCTAAGTTGAAGGGGGTATGACAGAAGAAGAGCTAGTCGAGGACGACCTCTTGGGGGAAGATGAAGAAAACCCCTTTTGGCCCATTGAACTTTGATGGAGACTCCTTGACGACATCATGGATGGGGCCGATGGGGAATGTTATGCTGACATTGAGATGGCGAGCCTTCTTCCACCAGAATTCTAGGGGCAACAAAGATCAACGAAGCGCTCTCGAGGGAGATGTCTTCGCTGAGGAGGCCGAATGAGCTGCCTTGATAGAACCTGAGGGAGCAATTACAGATGGAAAGATATTTGAAAAATCCACAGCAGACACGACTAGACACCTTGAAGCCATTATATATCAAAGCCCAACTGAATGGGAAGCTGTTTAATCGTGTCTTCGTGGATGGCGGTACTGTGCTGAACATCATGCCATTAGCCACTATGAAGAAGCTGGGGAAGAACATCGAGGACCTCATCCCAACCACTATGACCATGACCAGTTTCATGGGTCACCCATCCCACGCCTTGGGAGCGTTGGTAGCCGATGTAACAGTTGGGAGCAAGGTAACTCGTTCGTCCTTCTTTGTTATAGAAGGAAAGCCCCCATATGCTGTGATCCTGGGAAGAGATTGGATCCACACCAGTGAATGTGTCCCCTCCCAAAGATGAGTATGGTATGCCTGTGGCTGATATGCTTGTCGACGCCGCGGCTAACAATGCCATATTGACCTTTATGGACGGCTATTCTGGGTATAACCAGATATATGTGACTGAGGCTGACACCCATAAGACTGCCTTTAAGTGCAATGGCGCCTTAGGTATCTATGAGTGGTTGGTAATGCCTTTTGGCCTCAAAAATGCAAAAGCCACGTACCAAAGGGCCAAGAATGCTATTATGACCTCATTGGTAAAAGCATGGAGGTATACATTGATGATGTGGTGTTTAAGTCCAAGAGTTTCGAAGCCCACCTAGTGGAGCTTGAACAAGCTCTGAAAAGGATGAGACTCCACAATCTCAAAATGAACCCTTTTAAGTGTGCTTTTGGTGTGTCTGCAGGCAATTTCCTAGGCTTCTTGAAGCAAGACCCCCCAGAAACAAGACCCCCTAGAAACAAGAAGGAGCTGCTGAGTTTACTAGACAAGATCAACTTCCTAAGGAGATTTATCTCCAACTCGACCGGAAAGATGAAAGCTTTCTCACCCTTGTTGAGGATAAAGAACACTGAGGAAATGATATGGGGTGCTAAGCAACAGGAGACCTTCGACCAGGGAACCTCTGAAGCTATATATAGCGGCTGAGAATCAAGCCATCGGCTTCTTGTTAGCTCAAGATGATGATAATGGCGCCGAGCGTGCTATCTATTGTCTCAGCAGGATCCTCAATGACGCTGAGACTAGATATTCTCCTATTGAGAAGCTTTGTTTGTCTTTTTTTAATGCATGTGCTAAATTGGAAAATTACCTATTACCTAAGGAAGTTTTGGTTGTATGCAAAGTGAATATTATCAGATATCTTCTTAATAGGCCCGTTTTACAAGGAAGATTTGTCAAGTGGGCCATTAAGTTAAACGCGCTTGCCTTGACATACATGCCACTAAGAGCTGTCAAAGGACAAGCCTTTGCCGATTTCCTGGCTCAGCACCCTTGCGTGGAAATACACGACACTGCAGCTGAGTCTATTAACTATCTGGGACTAAAGCAATCAGGCCGAGTATGAAGCCTTGATCATGGGACTTGATCCTGGCCGCCATGAAGGCTTAATATGGGAAAATCAAGGGGGATTCACAACTGGTGATCAAGCAAATCAATGGGGAATACAAGTGCTATAACACGAAACTTAAACAATTACGAGCCTCGGTGCATAACTTGTTAAAGTTGTTCACCGATGAAGTCATCATGTATGTTCCCAGAAGCGAGAACCAAGAGGCAAACGATTTAGGCCAGCAAGCCTCGGGTTACAAGGAGTCAGTGGTCGAGGTATGGCAACAAGATACCTCAGTTCCGGCCGAGGAGGACCCTGCTGATGCTTGGATTGGAGTATTGACAGAGTACCTCCATAATCCAACAGCCGACGCCGATTTCAAGACTAAGCGAAGGGCATTGAAGTATATTCTAATAGGGGACAGATCCATGTAGTGCCAATGGAGTGTTGTTACGAAAGAAGCGCCAATGGGCATATCACAAGACAATTCCCCGAGGAAGGGGTCAGCCCGAGGAGCAATAAGCAAGGCCGAGGGAGAGCAAAGCTTCAGCCTATAGAGTGCCACGGTCGGGGTGGGATCGGATGCCTGAGTGACTTCCCGAGGACGAAGGCTAGCCGAGTAAGCCAAGTGGCTGAGGTAAGACAGGCTTTCTTGGAAGGCAAGTAAGAGGGAGCACGAAGACAATGTGGGAGCAGTTGAAAGGTCAAGCGAAGGAGCGAGGCCTTGAAAAGCGGAGTGAGGGAGTTCATCGTGGGTGGTTACTCCGCCTCTTTAGGGCTTAGGAACGATGATAATCGTTGATCTTAGATTGATCCAACGGTAGGGAAATGTTGGCTATGATAGTGGCCGGCGAGGGCCTATGTATATAAATAGAAGAGCAATTGTATAGAATGAACACACATCAATCAATCAAAAACTCTACGTTTATTTCATCTATCTGCTTTTATCGCACTTTATCTTTATTTTTATGTATTAGCCAGTATTATAATCCCACCCTCGCATCCCATTCCCTCCTTGGCGCCATTGCTTGAAGAACAGAGGAATCAAAAAACCTTCCCAAACCTCTGACCGAATCCACGGCTAGGACCTAAGAGTTTGACGAAGAACAACAGCTACCTTTTCCATGTTCATAATCAATTAGTTGATCAGCGATCGTACTGCAATTAGTTGGTGGACCTATAGGATAATTGGGGCTATAATTAATGCATGACCAAACTTTAATTTAGTCTTCCAATCATTCAATATTTTTGCTCTTTATGCTTTCCTTGAATTTAAATTCTTGCATGACCAAACAAGGGTTAATTTTCCACGAAATGCTTGGTTAGACATAGGGGAATCGAAGCTTGCAAGGGAAACCGTGACCCTAGACCTCTCTCCATTGAATTAAATCTTGCTTTTTTTATTGTTATTTATTTCTATTTATATAAGTTTCCATCACCATCAATTATTCGTTCGTCTAAATAATAACAAATCTTAAGTAGTTTGGTACTTGCTAATTAATCCCTATGGAGACGATAATCTTTTATACTACTTCAGCGAGAGAGTACACTTGCTCTAAGTGTGTTTTTAACGCAACAGTAACCGCCTAACCGTTTCTATTCCTCTGATTCTTTCTTCTCTAAGCTTCCTTGGCGTCGAATTCACCTTCCTCTTCGGATGACTCTGATCGCTCAAATCATTATTCTCAACAAAAGACTCATTGTGATCACTCTTCCACCAGAAATCGTCGCCAGAAACCCTCGAAACCAAAGGTTTACTCTGATCCCTACTACATTCACCATAACGAGAATCCTTCACTAGTTCTCGTGTCTCCTGCTCTTGACGGATTCAATTATCATTGCTGGATTCAAGCTATGACCATGGTGTTGGAGATGAAGAACAAGTTTGTCTTCGTTGATGGTTCCATCGAGTGACCCGATGAATCAGATCCTAAATTTTTGTTGTGGAAACGATGCAACATGCTTACTCATTCATGGATCAATCACCCAGTTTCAACGTAAATTTCATCTAGTATCTTGTGGATTACTGATGCTTATCTTGTATGGAAGGAACTTCGTAATCGGTTATCTGAAGGGGACAACACGCGCATTTCGCATCTCCAGCAAGATATCTTCTCTTTGAAACAAGGTACTGCCTCTGTTACTTCCTATTTTACGAAGATGTGTATTCTTTGGGATGAACTCTGTAATTTCCAACCAATTCCAAATGTCTTGCTCGATCTAGTTCTTGTTGCTGTAATGCCTTAAGGATCGTTGAAGGATACCGCGAGCGTGATATTGTCATGAGTTTTCTTCAAGGTTTGAATGACAATTACGCTGCTGTCCGCTCCCAAATTCTTCTCATGGATCCTCTTCCTTCGTTGCCTAAGACCTATTCGATGATAGTCCAACAAGAACGACAAATTGGAGCTCCTATTGCGGCTGATGTTTCGGTTGCGAATGTGCAAATGGCTGCTGTTCCTAATGCGGAAATCGTGCGAAAATCGCCTCTGCACTTTTTGCAATCGAACCAATCACACAGTGTAGACATGTTTTATGAAACACGGTTATCCGCCAGGCTTCAAGAACACCAAGAAATCGGCCAATCATGTCGCTGTTGATGACTCTAGTACTTCTACTACTTCTCAGGTCAACATTACGACAGAACGGCTTCAAAGCCTCCTCTCATTTCTCCCTGCCTCTCCTCCTACTGCTACGGCTTCGGCCAATATAGTCAGTGTAAACAGTATTATCTCCACACCTTCAGATACTTATCTCGTCACTTAATTAGTTGTACTGGCGCCACTGATCACATATGTTGCTGCCTTGATTATTTCACCGCTTACTACGCCATTGAACCTATATCCATCTCATTACGTAGTGGAGACATTAGATATTCTTGTTACAAAGGCACCATTGTTCTCACCCCTACCATTACTCTATATGATGTATACTATGTCCCTGATTTTAATTCCAATAAAATTTCTGTGTTGGTCAACTTGTTGATACAATAAATTGTCAAACACTTTTTTGATTGTGATTCTTGAGTGTTACAGGATATCCCCTCCAAGAGAGTGATTGGCCATGCTAAGCGGGACGGAAAACTATACATAATGAAGTTCCCTCCCCTAGTTAACTCAGCTAAGTCTAGTTCTATACATTGTAATCAAATTTTTGTTGCCTCTATAACAATAGATATTTGGCATAATCGCCTAGGTCACCCCTCCCCCACTTGTTACAATCTTATTCAAAAAATTCATTGTAACATGCCAGATATTCATAATACAAATTGTGATGCTTGTCATTTTGCAAAACAAAAGAAAATTGATTTTCCTACACACCCACCTTCCTCTTAAAACATCTTTGACATTATTCATGTTGATATTTGGGGTCCCTTTGGGACTCCCTCAATCAATGGTAATAGATATTTTTTTACCATTGTTGATGACAAATCTAGATTTACTTGGATAAAGCTCATGAGAACCGGAACAGAAGCCAGAAAACATCTCACACAATTTGTAGCCTATGCCCACACATAGCTTGCTTGTCGTGTCAAGGTCATTCATTCTGATAATGGTCTTGAATGTGCTACGGATGATTTCTACTTATCTAATGGTATTATTCACCAAAAGACATGTGTTGAAACCCCTCAACAGAATGGGGTGGTGGAACGTAAGCATCAGCACATTCTTAATGTTACTCGCTCACTTATGTTCCAATCACACCTTCCCGTTCAGTTTTGGGATTTTGCCATTTGCCATGCCATACACATCATCAATCGCCTTCCCTCTATCTCCCTTAAATCTAGGTCTCCATTCTTCCTCATACATGACAAGCACCTGACCTCTCTACCCTTAGGTTTTTGGCTCTTTGTGTTATGACACCACTTTGGCAGCACATAGAACCAAATTCCTCCATAGAGCTAGAAAATGCATACACATTGGTCACTCCCAATGAGTCAAAGGCTACCTCCTCTTTGACCTTCATACTCATGATATCTTTTTATCTAGAAATGTCTCCTTCTATGAGAACATTTTTCCTTACCATCCTATCCCTCGTGCCAATTCCCATACTCCATCAGTTTCCCCTTCTAGAATTGCCCTCACTGACCTTCTTTCTTTTCCTGATCCTATCCGTTCCCCACCTGCAGAACCCATTCTCACCTCACAAGACCCTGCACCAATCAGAGAGCCCTCCCCTGTCCCCGAACCCTCTCCTCCACCTGAACCCTCTTCTCCCCCTGCACCTTTACGTACCTCCACCAGAATTAAAACCAAACCCTCCTATTTATAGGATTATTATTGTGGCATGGTTTCTATTCCTTTTGATGGCAAATCTCTCTCAGGTATTTTGTATCCTATTTCTCACGATGTTTCGTATGATCATCTATCACCCTCCCATAAAAAATTTGTTGCAGCTGTTAGTACTAACATTGAGCCTAAGTCCTATGCCCAAGCCTCTAAGCATCAATGTTTGATTAATGCCATGAATCAAGATATCACAGCTCTTGATCTTAATTCTACTTGGGTTGTCACTGACTTACCTCTAGGAAAGCAACCTATAGGTTGCAAATGGGTCTACAAAATCAAGCTCAAAGCTGATGGTTCTATAGAGAGGTATAAAGCTCGAATGGTGGCCAAAGGGTTCACTCAACTTGAGGTTGTGGACTATTTAGAGACATTCTCTCCTATTGTCAAGATGACCACTGTTAGATTGGTTCTTGCTCTAGCTTCCACACACAATTGGCATGTGCAACAGTTGGATGTAGATAATGTTTTTCTCCATGGAGACTTACAAGAAGAGGTCTACATGAAGGTTCCTCCAGGATTCCAAGTTTCCTCCCCTAACATGGTTTGCAAGCTCCAAAAATCCTTGTATGACTTGAAACAAGCCAGTAGACCGTGGAGTTCTAAGCTTATATCCTTCTTGCTTCCTTTGGGTTACATTCAATCCAAAAATGACTACTCTCTCTTGGTTAAAAGATCTGGTTCCTCTATCACTATTCTGCTCATATATGTTGACAATATTGTCTTGACTGGTAACAATCTTGATGAGATTCAAGAGTTCAAGAAATTTCTTGATAATCAGTTTAAAATCAAGGATACAGGTTCTCTAAAGTTTTTCTTGGGAATAGAGGTAGCAAGATTCCCCACTGGTATTGTAATTTCCCAAAGAAAATATGCTCTAGAACTCATAGAGGAAGTTGGTCTCCTTGCTTGCAAGCCCTCCTCCACTCCTTTGCTGCCTGGCCTAAAACTTAGTGCTCACAATGGCACTCCCTTGGCTGATCCAACTCAGTATCGTCGCTTACTTGGTAGACTGATTTACTTGACTAATACACGCCCCGATATTTTCTATGCAGTGAATAAACTCAGCCAGTTTATTTCCAATCCCCTCATTCCTCACATGGAGGCTGCTCTTCATATACTCAAGTATCTCAAATCCTGGCCTGGCCGTGGCCTTTTCTTTGCACCAGACTTATCTTCTACCTTGACAGCTTTCAGTGATGCTGACTAGGCAGCATGCATTGACAGTAGACGTTCCACTACTGGTTTTTGTGTCTTCTATGGTTCCTCCTTGATCAGTTGGAAGTCCAAGAAGCAAAGAATTGTTTCTAGATCCTCTTCTGAAGCAGAATATCGTGCTCTCGCCATCTCCACATCTGAGGTTCAATGGTTGTTATACTTGCTGCAAGACTTGCATCAGCCATATTCTGCTGCTTGATAAGTCTATTTTTAGAGTCTTTTTAATAGTTATTTTATTAAGTCTTTTTAGTATTTTAATTATATTTTTGATCTATTTTACTACAAATGTTTACTTTTTACCTTCAGGTTTTATTTTGAAGCAATTTCGACTGCTTATGTCTCAGCAGGTCAGAATTCGACTGGATCTCCCAGAATTCGACTGCATCTTCCAGATTTTGACTTCGACTGCATCTGTCTTCCAGACTTCGACTTCGACTGCATCTGTCTTCCAGATTTCTACTTCGACTGCATCTGTCTTCCAGATTTCGACTTCGACTGCATCTGTCTTCCAGATTTCGACTTCGACTGCATCTGTCTTCCAGATTTCGACTTCGACTGCATCTGCTATCCAGATTTCGACTGTACAGTCAAAATTGGATATTTTTGCCCACTTGAGGATGGCTTTTTGATGACTACCTTGGCCAACTTGATTTGCCACTTTTTCCTCTTTTGGACCATTTTGCCCCTCATATTTTCCTATAAATAGAGGCTTGATCCTCACTTGTAACCAAGCTTGAATTTTGTTAGAAAATCAATGACAAAGGCTCTCTAATGATTCATGACTTCAATTTACTCTTCATGCTTTTTATGATTCTTGTTTATTTACTTTCTTGCCCTTTAAATTCTTGCTATTTATTTTCTTGCCCTTTTTCTTTCCAAGTCATTTACTTTCTTGCTCCTTTAATTTCTTGCACCTTTAATTTCCAAGTCATTTACTTTCTTGCCCTTTAAATTCTTGCTATTTATTTTCTTGCCCTTTTACTTTCCAAGTCATTTACTTTCTTGCTCCTTTAAATTCTTGCACCTTTATTTTCCAAGTCATTTACTATTCTTGCTATTTAATTTCTTGCACCTTTATTTTCCAAGTTATTTACTTTCTTGCACTTTTATTTTCCTTGCTCTTTAACTTTCCAAGTCAAGTAAATTACTGGCAATTTACTTTTCAAGCAATTTACTTTCTTGTCATTTACAATTCCGCTATTTATGATTTTTGCACTTTACCGCTTTCTTTTATTTCTCGCTATTTAACTTTATGTTTTCTCCTTTTATTTTCTTTTCTCCTCTTTTTGTCTACAATGATCATGAGTGAGTAGACTTTACTAAAACATTCCTTCTTTCTAAAAACACTTTCTTTTCAGTTAATCAAACTTTGAAAAATTAAATTGGTATTCACTTAGGCTCTCCCTGTGGACCGATACTCTTTTATTACGCGATACGACCTGTGCACTTGCGGGGCTATCACCGCTGTATCATTGTTTTGTTACAACAATTCTGCTATACATATTGCACAAAATCCTATCTTCCATGAACGTACTAAACATATTGAGCTCGATTGTCATTTGGTTTGGGACAAAGTGCAGGCTGGAATCATTCATTTGATGCCTATTCCATCTAAAGCTCAACTTGCAGACATTTACACCAAACCACTGCATCCTACACAATTTCAGCAGCTTCTATCCAAGCTTCACATGAAAGACATTCATGTTCAGCTTGAGGGGGCCTGTTAGAGTAATTTATATATTGCTGAACTTTTTTTTTTCTGAATATATTGAGGGCTTTTAAAACCCAAAAAGAACACAACAACAGCTATACAAGGGTTACATGAGGAGTAGTAACTCCACTACAATCATCTAAAACAGCCTGTACAAGTTCATCCGGAACAACATCATAGAGGACTAAATCTTGAATTTGATGGCTCCATCCTAGCTAATAAGTGAGCACAATTATTAGGTTCTCTATAAGCATGCTGGAACCTAATCTGCCAACTAGTAGCCTTGATGATCTCTCTAATTCTACGCAGTAAACACCAGCCATCACTACGGTCAAGTTGGTCATTTTGGAGAAGACCAACTATTTGAAGAGAATCCAATTCCACTAGAATATTTACCAAACCTCTTGCTTTTGCCAAGCATAAACCCTCATACACACCCCATAATTCAGCAATATATGCATTGCAATAACCAAGAGATTTTGTATAGCCAGTCACCCACTTACCACTCGAGTCTCTAATCAAGCCACCACAACCAGCTATGCCACATTCCCTGATAGAAGAGCCATCAAAATTTAGCTTGACGTAGCCAACAGTAGGAGGAATCCAACGAAGCATATCAGCAGATCTTCTCTTAGCAGTCTGCATAATACAAGAATGCATGGCTTCCTTGTAATCCCTGGTGTAATACCCTAATTTTGTCCGATCAAAAATGAGAGATTTTATTTTTAATAAAAATAATAATCATTTTTATTTTCTTGTCATATATCATTTTATTTTAGTTGCCACAAGTTTTTAACCAAAAAAAAAATATATTAATAAGAAGTGAAGAAACAAAAAATAAGCAAAGGAATGGAGGGGGTCTCCAAAAAAGAAAAGAATGGAGGTGCAATCAGGATTGGGCCATCAGAAACCCAACCCAGCAAAAAAAGGCTAGCCCAATTCGCCTAACCCTAACCCATAACCCAACCCAACTCCTCACCAAACCCTAACTCCCTCCTCTCCTAACCCTAATTCGGCCACCCCACTCAAAAAAAAAAACCCTAAAAATTTCAACTCTCCCCCTTTACCCTAAAATCAAGCCACATTCACTCCCCAAAACCCTCCTTAATTTTCGGCCCCTTTCCCACTTCCCCATTCCTTGAAAGTTGCACTTTTTCCTTTCCCACACTCCACCTTTCCTCTTTTCTCTCAACTCCCCTATTCCCTCTCTCCTCAATCTCACGCTCACTCTCTCTTTCTCACACCCACACACTTCACTTTCTCTTTCTTTCATCTCTCACATCACTCATCACTTCCTCTCCCATCCCTACGACCTCACTCTCCTTCTCTCACACTCAACCTTCACACACCACTCACACTCAACCCTTCCTTCCTCATTCTCTCCTCCCATCCCTACGACCCCATCTCCCTCACACTCTCCATCATTTTTTTCCTTCACATCTCTCTCTCACTCACGGATTCACTCTCATTTCTCACACACAAAAAAAAACATCTCCTCTACCATGCCCATACCCCTTCACCAACTACTCCCTAAAACCCTAAATCACGAAATCTCTACCCCTCTCTGTCTCAATCTCAGTCAAAACACTGTGCAAGGTAAGGTGCAGTCAGAAGAAAACCAAGAAGAAAACACCCCTGGTGGTATAAATAGGAGGCCAAGACCATGAAGCAAGGACGGTTTTTTTTTTGAAGGAGACGATCTGAAAAAAAAAGAGGGGGGTGTTCATCAAAGAAGAAGAAGCTTCATAGCAAAAAAGGGGAGGGTAGATTTTTAGAAAAAAAAAAAGAAACAGTGAGATTTGTTCACTGTTTCTAATTTTCATCTCTTTTCGTTTTTTCCTTCTCCTTCCAAATTTAATTTTTTAGTTTAAATTCCATTGTATTAAGGAGAGGAACTCGGGTCCCTAACATTTCGGGATTTCAAGGTACTGTTATTTTTGTAGCATGAACTGTAATTGTTAATTTAAATTATTGCTTTTTTTTGTATATAAGTATTGCTGTTTTTTAGTTATTTGATACTATTCTTCTATAAAAAAAATGTTACTGTAAAAAAAAATGTTGCTGTAAAAAAGAGTTGTTGTTTTTCTTATGTTGCTGTTTTCTATTTACTTGTTGCTGTAAAAAATATTGCTGTTTTTTTTTAAAAAAAAGTTGCTGTATTTTCGAAATTAAAATAAAGTCCCTTTTAAAATACTTTTAAAAAAAAAATAATGTTTTTCTATTTATTTGTTGCCTTTTTTTTACTGTTTTGTTGTTTGTTTTTTTTTATTTTTTTTAAAAAATTTGTTGCTGTCATGTTTTTTTTTAGATATTATTATTGCTGTTTTTTTATTTTTTTTAAAAAAATTGTTGCTGTCATGTTTTTTTTTTAGATATTATTATTGCTGTTTTTTTATTTTATTGTTACTGTTTTCCTTATTAAAATTGTTGCTGTTTTTATTATTGCTGTTTTTTTTTCTTATTTAGTTGCTGTTTTTGTTATTTAATTTGGTTGCTGTTTTTATACATATTAAAATGTTGCTGTTTTTTATTATTTAAATTATTGCTTTTTTTATTTAAATATTAATGTAATTTTCTGATTAAAATAAAATATTAAAAAAAAAAATTTTTTTAAATAAATGGTTACTAATACCACTGCCCTCTCTAAAAAAAAATAATAACAATAATCATCTAAAAAAAAAACAGCAAATGCACCCCTTTTTCAAAATAATAACTATGACAACCATTTTCAAAAAAAAAGAGAACATTCCTTTATAAACTAAATCTATCCAAATGCAATGCGTGTTTAGTCTAGGTTTTTTTAAAAAAAAAAGCGCTTCAGAATCATGTATTCTAGGGTAAGGTAATAAAGTAGGAAAAAAAATCAAGCAATCATTTTTAGCGTCAAACAGCTATTCGCACCTCTCGCATTTTTAGTAATACGGCACCCCGCTTTCAGCCCAACTTTCGCACAAGAGTCCAAAAACCAAAAACGCCGTTTTTGGGCTGTTACTAAGCCCACCCCCCATTTTTGATACAACACCTCTGTTAGTTGTACCCACCTTTTAACTATCACCCACTCCGCTTTTATTTACACCATGATGTTTCCAAACCATTTTTTTTCTTTCAAACAATCAAACTCGCGTAAAAAAATAGGTTGTTACTAATGGTCACTCTGAGCTTAGCTTGTTTGACCGATAGGGCTAACCTTCTTTTTTCAAAGCGGATTAGTAGCGGCGATCACTCTGAATTTATTCGTTTGATCATCGCAAACACCCGCCTAAGCTTCAAGAAATTTTCAGTTAATAGAATACAAACGTAATCTCAACCCCCTTTGTTAAAAAAAAATCACGCTTCCCAGTAAGCATTTTTCAAACAAAACGCTCGATCGCAAACCGGGTATTTATAGCGTTCACTCTGGGCCCAGCTCGTTTGAACGCTGTAAACACTTTCTTTTTCGAATAAGCCATTAATGGTGGCCACTCTGGATTTATCTGTTTGGTCACCATGAACGGCCTCTAGTTTTAGCAAACCTTTCAAAAAAAGAAATACCAACACACAAATATTTTCTACCCAAGAACTACGTAGCTTTGATTTCTCCATCGCACCCGGAGATGTGGATACCTGTGTTGCAGGTTATCTAATATTGCAGGATTAGTTTTGATGATGAAAAAGACAAAGCCAAGTTGATGGCCAAAGGAATGAGAGTGTAAAAGCAAAGCTGATAAAAAGTATCATATATTCAAAAGTCAATCCAAGACAAATCAAGCCCAAGAATTGAAGATTCAAGTTTAAGGGTAGTCCTTAAATATAAGGGTAGTCCTTAGGGTTTGGGTGTGTCTTAGGAAAAAGTGTAAGCTCTTCCAAAGGTCAGCTCGCCTCTCAAAGTCTCACACACTCACACAAGTTCTCAAAATGCATGCATGCATACGTAAACATAAAAAGGTTTTTGAGAAACTATAAAATCGATTCACACTACTTTTTACTAAATATCAAAATCGATTTTTTCATTATTTTTATTAAGTATATAAATCGATTCATAAACTATGTTTTCAAAGCAAAGAAATCGATTTCCAACTATTTTCCTAAAGATAAGAATCGATTCCTATAATGTTTCAAAAGTAAAGAATCGATTCCTAATATTTCTCTAAAGCTCAAAATCGATTTCCTAAATCAATGGTTAAGCACATAATCGATTCCTTGCTTCCTTATTTAAATAAGAATCGATTTCAAACTTCTTCCTTTTGTAAACTACACAATCGATTTCAAGCTTGCTTTTGTAAACTCCACAATCGATTCCTTGCTTCCTTATTTATATGAAAATCGATTTCAAACCTTCTCCTTTAATATACATAATCGATTCCTAGCCTGCCTGTAAGCCAATAATCGATTGCCATCCTTTTTCAAATAAAGCAAGAATCGATTCTCACCTTAAGGAAGTCACACATAAGAATCGATTCTCAGATCCAATACATTTAAGCAATAATCGATTCTCATACTTCCATAAATATTTCAACGTAAACTTTTTTCTATATAGCCTATAAATAGAGGCTTCATAGTCTTCATTCTTTCACAACCCATCTTCACGATCTATCACTTTCTGAAAAACTCTTATATTTTATTTGTGTTCTTCTCGCACCGCCGGTCCGTCAAGAGCTGATCTTTTGCTAAGAGTTAGTTGGGGTTGCGTTCTTCAAATTGTGTAATCTGCCTACTCTAGAGGTATTTCTGTCTTTACGTTTGTTATTATTTAATTGCTGTGATTTGTACTAGGGAGTGGGGTATCTCTCTAGGGTAGCTGCATGTACTAGGAAGTGGGGTATCTTTCTAGGGCAGTTGATTGTAACAGGGGTGGGGTATCTCTTGTTATTGTATTGTTAGATTTGAGGGCCCTCCATAGGTGGGGTATCCTAGGAGGAGAGTGCCTGAGTCTGTAAAGGTTTTCCAAGGCACCTGTAAGCCTTGTTGGTTTGGTTAGTGGAAAATCTCACAAGGGTGTGAGGACTGGACGTAGGTCACTAGGAGGTGACCGAACCAGGATAAATCTCTGCGTGCATTACTGTTTTCCTGCTTTACTGTTATACCGCTTTACTGCTTTATATTCAAATTCCTTCGCTTCCACTTAACCTGCGCGAAAATTGATCTAAGTCATTGAAAAGGGGAAAAACGTTTTTGAAAGATCGAAAAGTTTTAAATCTCAATTCACCCCCCCTCTTGAGACTGAAGCCACTTGGTAACAAGTGGTATCAGAGCTAGACTCTTGTATAAAGGGCCTAGCAGCTTCAAGAGAAATGGCTTCAGGTTGGTCTACGCAAGAGGGTGCTTCTCTTACCCGTCCTCCGGGATTCAACGGGAAAGATTATGCATATTGGAAAGAAAGAATGAGAATCTTTATTGAAGGGGTAGACTTAGATGTTTGGGATGCTGTGGAAAAAGGACCCTATGTCCCCACGCACATAGTAGATGGTATTCTTACAATTAAAAGTAGAAATGAATGGTCTGATGATGAGAAAAGAAAAGTGCAACATAATTTACGTGCCAAAAATATTATTACTTCTGCTTTAAGTCCTGATGAATTTTTTCGAGTTTCAAACTGTAAATCTGCCCAAGAAATGTGGGATAACCTCCAAGTTACTCATGAGGGTACAAATGAAGTGAAAAGGGCAAGAACAAATACTCTTATCAGAGAGTGCGAATTGTTTAGAATGAATACAGGTGAAACAATACCAGAAATGCAGAAAAGGTTTACTCACATAGTGAATCAGTTAAGCTTGTTGGGAAAGTCATTCCCTACAGAGGATCTAATCAACAAAGTTCTGAGATGTCTGAATAGAGAATGGCAACCCAAGGTTACTGCTATAGCTGAATCAAGAAATTTGGCTACTATGACTCTTGCTACTCTATTTGGTAAACTCCAAGAGCATGAACTAGAGCTCACCCGTCTGGCTGAGCACGAAAATGATGATAAGAAAAAGAACAGCTTGGCACTGAAAGCATCTTGTTCAAGTCAACTGTGTGAGAGCGAAGATTCAGAAAATGAGGATGATGAAAATGAGGAAAGCATGGCTCTCATGGTTCGAGGGTTCAAACGGTTTTTGAAACAGAAAAATCACTCTAAAAGGAACTTCAACACCAAAAGGAAAGAAAGCTCATCCGGTCCTCTTATTTGCTATGAATGTGGGAAACCCGGGCATATGAAGATGGAATGCCCTAATCTACAGAAAAAGGGATCCAAATTCGAAAAGAAGACATTCAAAGAAAACGAAAGAAGGAAAGCCTACGTAGCGTGGGACGACAATGACACAAGCAGTTCAGATGGTTCAGAAAGCGAAAAAGCTCATGTTGCTCTTATGGCCAACCACGAAAGTGAAGGTGAATCCGAAAGTGAGGTAAGCTCTAACTCTGATTCTTTACAAGATGCATATGATGAACTATATGAAGCCTTTACTGAATTACATGATAAATCTTCAAAATTAGCTAAAGCTCTAAGCAAATCTAAGAAAGTTATCACTCATCTTGAAAATGATATCACTACTTTAACTAAAGAAAAATTAGAGCTTAGAAAAGAAAATGATGATCTTGTTTACTTCAAGGAAAAGTATGTATGTGATAAGTGTATAGAACATGAAAAGAAAATCAATGAGCTTGAATGTACAATAGGCAAAATGTCCAAATTAGAACATGTACATCCTAAGGTTCCAAGAAATAATTTTGAGAAAAGACATATGCATCATAGACCTAAGTTTTCCACTAGACCTTATATTAGATGTTATTATTGTGGTAAACCTGGACATACAGCTTCTGTTTGCAGGGCAAGAGGTAAACAAAATATGAAAAAGGTGTGGGTTCCCAAAGGAACCATACCAAACACTAACCCACAAGGACCCAAAGAGATTTGGGTACCGAGAACCTTGTTTTAGATCTTTGCAGGTATGCTTCAAGGTATGGGGGCAGATTGATACCTTGACAGCAAAGACTCGAAGCGCATGACCGGAGACGCGATAAAGTTCTTAACACTCACCCCCAGAAAAAGCCGTCATGTGACTTGTGATAAATAGAGGAAGAATCACCGGTTAAAGGTCAGATTGGTTAAAATTTTTATTCACCTCTATTTTGAAAATGTGCTTAAGAATAGTTTATTAAGTCAAATATGTGACTAGTGAAACAGAGACTAATTTCATGCATCATTAAGAACAATATCTATAAGGCATGATTAGAATAACAGGAATCAACAAAAGTATTCTGGTCAACCCTCTAGGACTGATCATATAGAAATTATACATCACCTTCTTAGAGGTTATGGTTAGAAAGGCAATAATGTGATTGAGTTAGTTGAATCGTCAAAATCAGCTAGTTGATATTTTCACAAATCCATTGCAAAAGAAAACCTGGTTCTTCACTTATTCAAATGAGGTTTCAATTAAATGTTTTTCAAAGTGATTTTTTAAAGAAATGTGAATTTAAGTGAAATTGTGACTTGTGAATTTCTGCAGTTAAAGTGCTATTTTTTCCTGAAATCTATTTTACAATCAACTGCTAGCACTGGTATTTTTCGAAAAATACATGCTCACAATCGTTGTTTACCTAAAATAATTTTTCTCCCATATTCTGGCTGCCATCACCAACTTTCAAACTAAGCAGCATGAAATGTATAAAGTTTAAAACAACTACTTCACAGATTTTTGAGACTCATAACTAGCTTTTACCTGTGTTTGATAAAATATTCTCTTCATGGTCTCATAAATGTTTCTTTTCTTCAAGTTTTGATGATCCCTTATAAAACTGCAATGGTTCTTTTACCTTGTCAAATAGCCGTGACATTCGGTTCGCAAACTCTATCTTACGTTGACCCTCTTTGATCATGACAAAAAGGGGGAGAGAAATATAGGGTTGATATAGGGTTGCATATGAGCATATAGAACTTGCATATTATGCATCTAGTCAATAAGTCAGGGGGAGCATCATGATAGGGGGAGCATCATATATATATTATCTGTTTGAACTAACCTCCCACCTTGAGATGAGTAAATGTTTTGTCATCATCAAAAAGGGGGAGAATGTGGATACCTGTGTTGCAGGTTATCTAATATTGCAGGATTAGTTTTGATGATGAAAAAGACAAACCCAAGTTGATGGCCAAAGGAATGAGAGTGTAAAAGCAAAGCTGATAAAAAGTATCATATATTCAAAAGTCAATCCAAGACAAATCAAGCCCAAGAATTGAAGATTCAAGTTTAAGGGTAGTCCTTAAATATAAGGGTAGTCCTTAGGGTTTGGGTGTGTCTTAGGAAAAAGTGTAAGCTCTTCCAAAGGTCAGCTCGCCTCTCAAAGTCTCACACACTCACACAAGTTCTCAAAATGCATGCATGCATACGTAAACATAAAAAGGTTTTTGAGAAACTATAAAATCGATTCACACTACTTTTTACTAAATATCAAAATCGATTTTTTCATTATTTTTATTAAGTATATAAATCGATTCATAAACTATGTTTTCAAAGCAAAGAAATCGATTTCCAACTATTTTCCTAAAGATAAGAATCGATTCCTATAATGTTTCAAAAGTAAAGAATCGATTCCTAATATTTCTCTAAAGCTCAAAATCGATTTCCTAAATCAATGGTTAAGCACATAATCGATTCCTTGCTTCCTTATTTAAATAAGAATCGATTTCAAACTTCTTCCTTTTGTAAACTACACAATCGATTTCAAGCTTGCTTTTGTAAACTCCACAATCGATTCATTGCTTCCTTATTTATATGAAAATCGATTTCAAACCTTCTCCTTTAATATACATAATCGATTCCTAGCCTGCCTGTAAGCCAATAATCGATTGCCATCCTTTTTCAAATAAAGCAAGAATCGATTCTCACCTTAAGGAAGTCACACATAAGAATCGATTCTCAGATCCAATACATTTAAGCAATAATCGATTCTCATACTTCCATAAATATTTCAACGTAAACTTTTTTCTATATAGCCTATAAATAGAGGCTTCATAGTCTTCATTCTTTCACAACCCATCTTCACGATCTATCACTTTCTGAAAAACTCTTATATTTTATTTGTGTTCTTCTCGCACCGCCGGTCCGTCAAGAGCTGATCTTTTGCTAAGAGTTAGTTGGGGTCGCGTTCTTCAAATTGTGTAATCTGCCTACTCTAGAGGTATTTCTGTCTTTACGTTTGTTATTATTTAATTGCTGTGATTTGTACTAGGGAGTGGGGTATCTCTCTAGGGTAGCTGCATGTACTAGGAAGTGGGGTATCTTTCTAGGGCAGTTGATTGTAACAGGGGTGGGGTATCTCTTGTTATTGTATTGTTAGATTTGAGGGCCCTCCATAGGTGGGGTATCCTAGGAGGAGAGTGCCTGAGTCTGTAAAGGTTTTCCAAGGCACCTGTAAGCCTTGTTGGTTTGGTTAGTGGAAAATCTCACAAGGGTGTGAGGACTGGACGTAGGTCACTAGGAGGTGACCGAACCAGGATAAATCTCAGCGTGCATTACTGTTTTCCTGCTTTACTGTTATACCGCTTTACTGCTTTATATTCAAATTCCTTCGCTTCCACTTAACCTGCGCGAAAATTGATCTAAGTCATTGAAAAGGGGAAAAACGTTTTTGAAAGATCGAAAAGTTTTAAATCTCAATTCACCCCCCCTCTTGAGACTGAAGCCACTTGGTAACAGGAGATACGTAGGAGCAGGGGCCCACTCCTGTCGAGCGCAAAAAACTAAAATTTTTATTAAGTCTTCCTTTCCGATTTTTTTTTTGCAAATAATAAAAAAGGGTAAATTAAAATGTTTTCTTTAAACTAATTTTTCTACACATTAAATTAAAAGGTAACCTTTTTTAGGATGTTGCGGGGTGCTAGTACCTTCCCCGGACTTAATCGACCCCCGAACCCAAAAACAAAGGTTTTTTCAATGTTTTCCTAAAAATAAATATTGATGGCGGCTCCATTGTTCAAAAACAACGAAGAATCCCTCCTCCGGATTTTTCGGTCGCTACACCTGGTTTCTTTGATGGGTATAGCCCATGCATGGCTGCCAAGGCATAGTGTAGTCCAAATCATGCACCATTTTATTCCTTCACATCCACAATAAGTGGCAAGTATTTGCCCAAACAGCATGCCAATCCAGATCTCCATGAATCCCCAGATTACTCTTGAGGTTAATAGCCAGCCAGGTCACATAGTCACAATTGAAGAAATTCTGCAGATTAGCTGGTTGGACAAGATGAATCCAAACAGCATAAGCAATAGGACAGTCCCTAAGTACATGGAGAGCAGTTTCATCTTCATCTCCACAGTGGTACAGCTAGCAGCCCCAAGTTGCATCTTGGCTTTCCTAGCATTGGTGAGGAGTCTATTATGCCAAAAAAGCCAGACAAAGTGTCTCACACACTCCTTTGTTTCAAGATGCCAAATTATCTTCCAAAAATCACAGCTGATATCCTCATCAATTTGGCACAAAAGTTTGTAAGTTGATGACACCGTGAATGTAACAGTATTGCTACCAGGCCAGAGGCACAGATCCTGACCATCATCAACCTTGGGTGGAGGCTTGGCAACAAACTGAGCCACAATCTCCTCAGGAAGCCAGCTAGATAACAGAGCCAGATTCCAATCACCAGTGTCAGTCAGTAACTCAGCAACTGTCACATGCAAAAGATCATCAGGAATATGTAAATTCAGATCACTTATCCTAATGTCCCAGTCCAACCACTTATGATACCAAGCCTTGACACTTCTGCCATCACCAATGACCCAATATTCAAACTTCTCAAAATGCTTTTCTAAGTTGCCAATACTCTTCCACAAGCTAGAGTCACTCCCTTTAATGATCCATTGATGATCATTGAGGGTATTTCTCTAGTACTTGCCCTTCAGCACCTTACACCACAAAACCTCAGAATGATGTCTCAACTCCCAACCAAGTTTCATGAGACAAGCATCATTCATAGTTCTCAGGCGCCTAAGACCCAGACCCCCCAAGAGCTTAGGCTTAGTCACAATCTCCCGATTTACAACATGGAACTTTCTCTGATCAGGAGTATCTCCCCAAATAAAGCCATGTTGGAGCTTTTGGATATCTTGAATCACACCTCTAGGAATGGTTGCAGTCATCATCATTGGATATATAGGTAGGGCCTCAATCACAGCCTTGGCAAGGGTAACTCTGCCAGCTTGAGACAAGTGCCTAGCTTTCCATCCACTAGGTCTTTGACTAACTTGCTCAAGAAGATAAGTAGAGTCATTTCTCTTGGGAGCTCTGCCAAGGAGGGGCACCCCAAGATACTTACCCAATGTATTCACTTCTTTAAACCCAGTCATACTATCCAGCTGTTGTCTAGTGTCCCTAGTGACTAGTGACATTTTTGGAGAACATGACACTAGTCTTCGCAAGGTTCACTTGCTGGCCAGACATATTGCAAAATTGTTGAAGAACATGGAGAACACGCCCCATTTTCTCCTGACTAGTTTTGCCAAACATAAGAAGGTCATTTGCAAACATCAAGTGAGAATGCAAGGGCCATTTCTGCCAGCTTTAAGACCCACCCAACAACCTCTGTCCACAGCTTCAGATATAAGGTGGGAGAGTTTATCTATACACAAGACAAATATGTATGGAGAAGTTGGATCTCCTTGCCTTATACCACTCTGAGGTCTAAAGTATTCTGACCTAGAACCATTCCACATCACATTGGTTTCCACACTTGTAATTGAGCTCATTAGGGGTGTTCAAAACCGAACCAAACCAATAGAAAACCGCAAACCGAACCAAACCAAACCAAACCGAAAACCGCAAAAAACCGCTTCTTATTGGTTTAGTTCGGTTCTTTTTTTCATTGCACCGCGCGGTTTGGTTCGGTTCGCGGTTTTGATTATAGTTCGGCTCAGCTCATGATGAGGTTGATCATACACATAGGCAGCCCAATCTCACCAAGGGTCTTGCTAATAAAGGTCCACTTGATCTTATCATATGCTTTAGATAAGTCAACCTTAATAGCAAAAAATCCAATTTTTCCTACCAGGAATGAACCCGTACTGATAAGGACTAACAATCTTAGGCACTGTATCTTTCAAATGACCAACAATTGTTTTGCTGACAACTTTGTATAAGGATATGCATAAAGAGAATTTGACACCATTTACCCCGAAAGTATTTATAAGTGAAAAAATACGAAAAATGAGTAAATTTGTTTTTCAAATAAAACTAACAATTCATTTTATGAAACGGTTTTCGCAAGTAAAAGATGTCGTCCAACCCTTTAAATCATATATAAACGATTATAATAATATTAAAGACTAAAACATTGAAGCATTTCTTTCAATACAGTAATAATATTGATTTTAAATATAATATTGAAAATACAACCCAAATCCCGGTGTCACATGATCAGAGCAATAAACTTTTAATCAATTAAATAAAAAGAAAGTGACATCAACGTGTGGTATCATTCTGCAAGTTGCTGGGTGATCCGTTGCGACCTCACGTACGGTCCTAGGACTACAAGCAGCAGCAGCAGCAACAACAACAACAACAACAACAACAACAACAACAACAACAACAACAACAGGATCGCGATACCTTGCCAGATACTACCTTACAATTATCATCATCAACAACAACAACAACAACAACAACAATTGGACCAGAATACCTTGCCTGAACGGGATACCTTACCCGATAACGCCCTACGAAGAATAGTAGGGAGAGGACTATGAGGACCGGGATACCTTGCCCGAACGGGATACCTTGCCCGATAATGCCCTACAAGAACAACTGGACCGAGACACTCGAACGGGATACCTTGCCCGATAATGCCCTGAAGAACACCCATTAGAGGACTATGAGGACCGGGATACCTTGCCCGAACGGGATACCATGCCTGATAATTCCCTACTAACAACACTTATATATTACACGTCGTCCATACTGCAACGAGTTCTTGCCTATGCTGCGACAAGATTCTTGCCCATGTTGCGGCAAGGTTCCTTCAACAAATCTCGATCACGAAGATACAAGTCGTCCATACTGCAACGAGTTCTTGCCCATGCTGCGACATGATTCTTCAACACGAACCAGCTTGCTAATCATCGATGAAGGATAACTTGCCCCTTGTGCGACAAGTTTCCGATGACAATACACACAAAAACAGCCAGCAATAACAACAAAACATTACCATCAAGTCACTTAATGACTTAACAATTCTGAGGCGATCTCAGCTATTGGAACAGATATTAAGATATCGATCGGGAACTCAAACAATATTAATTTGTATCATTTAGTCTTACATATCATCATAATCCATTAGCACATTAGACATTAACTCATCCTATAAGTGTTATAACTAACACCTCCTTCTCATTTTTAATTATGAGTAATACTCAAGTCATATGGGCTCATTAATTCGTTCTAATTATTTCGTTCTTACTCTTAACTCACCCTCACTGTCAACTCGATTCTCTTCGTCTTAGTAACATGCGAGTCATTCAAATCAAGGGACACCAGTCGATATACAATTGCCTACTCATACTAGATTCATTTCCTAAACTCAGCATATTAGCTATAGTCATCCCTATCATTAAATTATAGTCATCCAAATCATTATGTTACAGTCATCCAAATCAAATCAAATAATTTACAGACACTTAAATCATTTACAGTCATCCATAATAATTACAGTTATCCAAATTGAATTATATTTACAGTCATCTATAATAATTATAGTTATCCAAATTGAATAAATTGAATAATTGAATAAATTAAATAAATACAAACAAAAATAGGAATAGCGATAATCAATACTATTCTAGTCATATCCCCTATTCCCCATATAGAACAGAAACCCTTTCCCCCATACCTGATAATCAATTGTAATCGTTATTTTGACATAATGATGAGGGTCGGTCACAGACTCTCGAGTGTGATCTAATTCCAACGGCAAACATCTTTGACTCGTGCATGTACAACTAAATAACAAGAGCATTCAATTATTTACCCAATCACAAAAAAATTAGAATACTTAATCACTCATTTAACAAATTAACTAGTCTTTCGAAAAAGAGTACCTATCAAAAAGAACCCGAAAGGGCAACACGGCGACGCCAGTTGAAGGTATGGATTTGAACGCAACACGGAGTTACGGAGGGGCTGTTGTCTAACCTCTGGCACCGTGAATATGTGACAGGTTTGGAGCTGAATCCATGGCGATTTTCAATTTGACCCATGGCGAGTTGGTTCAAGATGATGATGGTTGACGAAATCTAAGCAAGGAAGGCGGGGAAAAGGTTCTGTCGTGTTCGCCGGTGAAGTGGTGGACCACGGTGGTGACGTCGTGGCCTGAAGCGCCAGCGGTCGTGGTGTTTTTCGGAAGGAGGGCGAGCATTAGAACATGATTTAGGGGCTGTAATTGGTTAAATTGATGCCATAATCGAACTCGGGGGAAGATTTCGAGTGGAAGGGTGGAGTTTGGGGTTTGGCCGCAAAGAGAGGAGTGAGAACGCGAGGAAGGGAGGAGTTGGCTTAGGGTTTCGCGGTGCAGGCACAATGAAGAAGAAGAAGTGCGGCGGGTCGGGTCTTAGGGATCCAGTGGGTTTGCACGAACTGGGCTGGTTTAGCGCATGGGCTGGACTGGTTCACTTAAGGGAGGGGTGCGTGTAGTAAAAAAAGTGGTTGTATGCGTATAAAAAGCCCAAAATATATTTTAATTGGTTTTTAAAGCCCAATATCACTACAACTATTATTTTAACACCTCAATAGCCCAAAATAATTTTTAAAACACATGACTTATAAAATACTAATATACATAAAATAAAATAAATATATAAAATACAATTATATATTACAAGTAGCATATAAAAATACATTAAATATGATTCCAACCAATTTTAATGACTCAAACACAAAATAATTTAATCTTACCAATTGAAAATAGTTCATAAAACAAGCACATACTAACAAAAACACAACGCACGAAAATCAGGGTGTTACAAGATTGGCCTAAATTGATCTATAAACTTAGGTTTAACTACCTTTGGAATTAAGCAGATATTAGTTTGATTGACTTGCCCAATGAGACTAGGACCACTCCAAATTTTCTGAACAAAACTACACACACCAGCTCCTACTATGTCCCAGGTATGCTGATAGAACCCAGCAGGAAAGCCATCAGGGCCAGGGGCTTTCCAAGGAGCCATGGAGAAAACAGCTTGCTTAATCTCAACATCAGTCACACGGTCAGTCATCATATGAGTGTCTTGGATATCAATAGAGGGGTAAGTCAGAGAAGTGTGGAACCAATTGTCATCACCATTAGGCTCAACAAAGAGGTGATGATAGAAATTCTTAGCCATTGCTTGATAGTTTCTTCCTCAATTTCCCAAAGGCCATTGTGATTCCTAAGAGCTAACACTTGATTCTTTCTTTTTCAAGCAGTTGCTTTAAGATGATAATATTTAGTGTTTCTATCACCACCTTGAAGTGACTTAGCTCTTGAACCTTGGAACCAAAGAAGCTCTTCCTGTTGATTAACTTCATTCAGATCATCTTGGAGTTTTTCTTCAAGTCTCTTGACATAGGCTTTCTCTCTTCCAATGGATTGCTTCCTCTGAATTCCAGCAATTCAAGCTAGCAATTCCCTTTTCTTTCTCTTAACAAGAGCAAAGGTGTTCTTTTTCCATGTTGAGAGATTAGTCTCCAAGTTAGCAAGATTCTGCTCAATGTTCAACTCAAGCTGCCAGGTTGTCTTCACTTGAGATTGGTGATAACTCTCCATTAGTAGAGTTATCTAAGCATTTCTATTCTTAAATCATTGTGAGTTTGTGTTCTTAGTCTAGGATTTATGTTCATATTTGTGTTAAAACAAGGAAAAAGGAGTCAAGGACTGAAATGGAATTAATTTGGCACAATTGGTGCCCTTATGAAGTTTCTAACGTTTCTGCTTGAGTGTTACAGCGCTTGGTGCTATAGCACCATGCACGCAGTGGGGCCCACTTGGAGTCAAAAGCAAATCTTTTATCCATCATGAATCAGTCAAATCAGTGCTTCCCTAGTGGCAAAGCCTATGCTGACACATTCCCACCTCCCACTTGCACATGACCACTTGTCAACTTGGGATATGACAACTTACTTTAGTTGGTGAGGAAGGGACCCACATGGCTCCTAGTCTTTCAAAAAAGAGAGGGAAACCGACATATAAAGGAACTTCACTACACACAACTTCATCATCAACCTCCAGCCCTAAACTTCTCTAGTCTTTGAGAGGAAAAAGCAGTGATACACTGTCCTTTCATTTCCATTGAAGATCAACCATTAAAACCCACTTGAATATCCTGTCCGTTCATGCTATAGCTCTGTCAGCACACCAGTTCATGCGTAGAAGTTGGAGGAGTGTATCTTTTGCACATTCTTCTTCTATTTTCTGTTTTGGTGATATGAACACCTTTGTTTGTAAGTTGTTGATAATGCTCAACATGAGGTAAAAATCTTTTAGTTGGATTACTTAAGCTTTGTAATGACTCTTTAAGGTGTTAGTAATATGATGTTGTGATGTATGCATTTCAATCTTTGTGATGGGATTGACCAACTAAAATAGGTACATTCATGGGTTCAGACATGGTTCATGATTCGATCTCAAAGATTGATGTGAATGAGTGGTTGTTTTAAGGACACTTAGAACAATCCTTGCTCAAACCTATACATAGGAAGGCTTAGTTCATTGGGTGAACACTGTGGGTTCTTTATTATACAGAGGTGAACTTACTTGAAGCTTAGACATAAGATCTTGTAAAGAAACCTTGGCGAAAGTGACTGAAAGGCACGCAACATATGCTACAACACTCAATGCTATAGCATCCAGCGTTATAGCACTAACACAGAAGAGAAGTTACTTAGTGAAAAGTAATCCAACTAGTCTTCATCATATAATTTCCCTTTTTATCCTTTGCAAACTTAACCTTCCATTTTCTTGTTTTCAAATAGTGTTTTTATTTTCCTCACTGATTTGCTAAGTCTTAACAAAATAAAAATTAAAGACAATCTCTGTGGGTTCGACCTGTATTTTCTACTGTATTACTTGTGTGACTACGTACACTTACGCATCTGTAAAATCCACAACAATTGGTAAGATTTATCAGAGCCAAAGGCTCTCAAATCTAAAGTGATTCGAGTTTCCATCATTCCCTTTACCTCTAGGCACAATAAGAATGGGGTGATTGTCAGAGTATTGGACTCTAGCAAGCACTCTAACAAAAGCATTGGGGAATCTAAGCCGCCAGTTATCATTACACATAGCCCTGTCCAGCCTCTTAAATATATGGTGCCATCATGATAGAGGGGACCCTTCCAAGTATAAGTTGTGCCAAAAAAACCCAAATCCATTAAGCTGCATCTGTTAATATGTTCATTGAATTTAGCAATTTTGGCATTTGGTATAGCACCACCACCCTCTGCATCCTATCAGCAATACCAATAATTTGGTTCCACATAATCTTTCTATTCTGATCATTAGGGCTAGCATAGATAGCAGATAAGTACCATTCTTGTTCATTATTAACACAAACCTCAGCATGGATGAATTGGAGAGACAACCTCAGAATTCTAATTTGCAAAATATGCTCCTTCCATGCAAGGATGATCCCACCAGCATAGCCATTGACAAGGGCATAACATAAGCCACTGTATCCAACAAGCAGGAAGGTCCTCTTAAGCTTAGATGGATCACATCTAGTCTCCACAATGATCAAAATGTTAGGTTGATGAGCATCAACATATTGTTTTACATTTCTAAACAAATCAAGATTGGCATCTCCACGAACATTCTAGGCCAATTTTTTTGCTTGAACAATCATGAAAATCACCAAAAAATAAGGAAACAAAACCCAAGATTCTCAAAACAGCCCAAACCTGGGATTTCCAGAACTATCCTCCTCATCACTGCTTTCCTTAGATTCATCCATATGCCCTTCCTCCTTGTCTGAAGTTCCTTGAGAGACATCATTGTGAGAATCCCCCAAGGTGGCATTTCCTTTATCAGAAGGTCTAGGTTCATGAGCATGGAGCATCTCCATATGACTAGGAATAGTAGCCACAGGCTCATTGTTGCGCCCGAAAAAGTCCCTGAGGGAATCTTTCTTCGTTTACAACTTTTTTTTAAAAATCAATGAAGTCGCCACCAATATTTTTTATAAAGGAAATATTGAAGAAACCTTTTTGGAAAACGAATGGCCTTTTAGAAATTGGAGAATTTGGGTTCGGGGGTCAGTTAGGCATGGGGAAGGTATTAGCACCCCACGTCTCCTTTCTATCGAAAGGGAACCTTTAATTAAACGTGTGGTTTTAAGTGTTGATTTGGAAAATACTTAAATTTGCCCCTTTTTCGAAGAGAGAATGAAAAGACTTAATGAAAATTTTTATTTTTGGCGCTTGACGAGAGTTAGCCTCTCGCTCCTACGTATCTCCTGGTGCGATGGAGAATTCAAAGCTACGTAGTTCTTGTTTGTCCTAAAAAGGGTTTTTGTTTTTTATTCTTTTTGGAGTTTTTCGCAAAGGGGTTGAGCGTTCGCAGTGACCAAACAACAACGGTTTAGAGTGGTCGCGCTACTACGACCAAACGGCAACGGCGCGAGTGATGATTAATGATAATCGGTTTTTATTTTGAGCATTGAAAAGGTTTTCGCAATTGAAGGAGAGCGTTTGTGAGGACCAAACAACAACGGTTTAGAGTGGCCACACTACTAGCTCCCACAGGAATGAAATCATCACCCACAATCAAACGGCAACGGCGCGAGTGATCATTAGTGATGATTAGTTTTGATTTCGACGTTTGAAAAGATTTGTTTTTGAAAAGCGTTTTCGTTGGTTTTAATTGGAGAGAACGTCGTGATGAAAGGAATTTGCAATTGGATTGATTTTTGTTCGGGGAAACATTTATCCATCATTTAAAAAAAAGGTTTGAGAAAAAATAAGTTCGTTTAGGGAAAAGAAGATTTATTATTTGGGAAAAAAGGTTTTGTAAAAAAAAACGTTTATCTAGGGGAAAGAAATAAAATTCGAAAAGAGAAACAGGGGGTGAAATAGTAAAATGGGGGGGTGCAAGTAGCGGGGAGGCTGTATTATTAAGATTGGGGTGTAAACAGTAGCCCAGCCCACTATAAGGCTGGCTAACCCACGAAACTGTGGGCTTTCCTAGGGGGTGCAGTGATTGAAATGGGGGGTGCGAAACCTAATCTGATATTTAAAAATAAAATAAATAAATAATAAAGGGGTGGTATATAAGAGGAAACCCTAAAAAAGAAAACCTAATTTTCTTCTCCACTCCCCTCGCGGCGCCGTCCAAAATAGATCCCCAACCCTAAATTTTTTCTCTCTCTCTCTCCTTACCGCGGCGGATTCCCCCCCACCCCGTGACCTCTCCTCTTTCTCCTCTATTCCGTTTCCGCATCCGCTTCCCTCTCTCAACTCCATTTCCGTTTCCGTCTTTTCCTCTTCAACGCACCTACTCTCTCTCTCTTTCTCTCGATCGCACTTCTCTTTCCTCTCCCTAGCTCCGCTCTCTCTCTCCACCGATCCACTATTTTTCGATTTGGTTTCTGCTAGTGGGGCGGCTTGGTTCAGTTGCTGACCATTTGGGGGTGTGGAGAGAGGAGAGGGTGCGGATTGGCGGTGGACAGTGGCTAGGGACGACAGTGGCTGGGCAGTTCGGCGGTGGAGATGGTGAGGGGCGATGGTGGTGAAGGTTTGGCTTGCGATGTTGTGGGTGGTTTCGTGGTGGCTTCGTGGCGGCGCTGTGGTGGTTTCGGTTGTGAGAGGGATGCGTTCACTGTGAGAAAGAAAGAGGGAAGCCGGAGGGAAGAAGGGAAAGAAGAGGAACGGTAATGGTGTGGTCTCGGTGGTGCACGGCGGAGGTTGGGTGGCAGAGCACGGTGGTGCGAAGACTGGCGGCGGTTTGTGGCAGAACGGCCACCGTTTACGGTGGTCGGAGGTACGGCTCTAACTCGTTTTTTGTCTATTTTCTACCTTCTATTTCTCTGCTTTGATTTCTTTCTTTACCTATTTTCCTGGTTTCTGATTCTTTTCTCCTTCTTAAAAAAAAAACAGAAATCTAACCCTAATTTTTAGTTAAATCTTTGCCTAATTTATTTTCCCTAAAACGAACTGACAGAACCCTAGTTTTTGGCTAACAACTAATTACTAACTTTTAAAAGGAACAGAATGCTAAACCCTAATATTTCTAATTTCGTTTTGTTTTTGTACACTAACTTTGAACCCTGTGTTTTCATAACTGAACTTATTCTAAATTTTTTAAAACCCCAATCTATACAGGATGCGTAACTAAGAGGGTACTAAGAAACAAACATGCTTGCAGTTACTATACCCATATATTATTTATCATATGAACATCTAAAAGCATTACAGATTACACCTTCAACTACATTTTTTGTTTTTTTGGATAAAAACTAACCTGTATTCCAGCTTCTGATATTTTGTTTGATATCCTTGCTGCTACTGTTGTCCTCTTTTGTTTCAGAACCTTTTTGAAACTTTAGGTTTGATATCCTTGCTGCTAATATTTGCTCTGAATTTCTGTAAATTTCATGTCTGCCCCCCCTCCTTGTGCTTGCTGTGTCTCTATTTATAATGGGTTTCTGTGGTGTAGGTGTGGTATGAAGCAGGGGATCAAAACTCATGGGAGACCAAGCTGTTGGCAGCAGGGGTGGAGCAGCAAAGGATGGCAGCAGGGTTTTTGCTGAAAATGGAAAAAAGCCAAGAGGCAAGGAGAAGGGACCTCCAACCCCATTCTCAAATTGCAATCTTGTTGCAACCCCAGCAGGCTGCGCCCTGCTTTTTGTTATTTTTGCTGTTTTTCAATTAAATTTTTTTTGTAACAAAGAGTTGACTCTTTTTTGTACTATTCTGCCCTTTTTTAATTTTTGTTTGTATGTGTAACAAAACCAATAGAAGGGACAGCTGAATAAAATTCATTTTATTTTACTATTACTATTTATTATTATTATTTTTTTATTTTTCTTTATGATAATAACAGCGGTAAAAACAACGCGCACCGACGCGACGACTCACATGACTCGGAACGAAACGCGCATTCGCCTTAAGACTAGGGACACGTACGCGATTTGAATACGCACGCGCGCACGTTTTTAAAACCGATTTCATTCTATTCTCACTTTTCTAAAGACGGTAAAAATAAACGCGCACCGACACAATTACTCACGACTCGAGACTAAATGCGCGCTCGCGTTATTCATTATTTCATTATTTATTTTTGGATTCTTTTTTCTTTTTTTTTTTTTGAAAACAACGAGCGCCAAACAAAATCGTTGCACGAGAGTGCCAAATACACCCGCATTTAGAACAATATGCGAAGCGATAAAATTTTTGGGATTTTTCAATTAGGCGGACAAAATTGGGGTATTACAGCTGCCCCTCTTTATTTCACATCTCGCCAAGAAATATGAAGTGGCCTTTTCATATTTGTTGGTGAAATGGAAATAAAGATATAGGAATAATACTAATTTTGTCCGCTCCAGAAAAGCTCAAATTTTCTTTTTGTTATTTTCCTTTTGAGAAAAGGGGGGTTAACACTTGTCGCATTAACGGGAAAGCAGTAAATTGGGAAAAACGGTGAATTCGAAAAAGCGGTAAATTGGGGATTCAGAGGTTGCCTAAAAACCTTCTAACGAACTCTGGTCGAGTCCGAGCTTTGGGGGTGGCCTTTTCGAGCGGCCGATCAACATCAGGTCCGGAACTGATTTGATCAATCGATTTACGCTATGCCTTAGGCTGACACAACTAATCCGAAGGACTTAACGAAGTCTGATGGATCCATCGCGTGCTCGTACACGATGTTGTGATCTGTGGGGGGAGTTTACTAACTCTGTGGGAGTTCACTAACTCTGGGTTGATGGAGTTTACTAACTCGGTGCTGATGGTGATTTTCTAAAAAATGAGATTTTTGGGACTCTCTGGTCCGAAGTAACTTCCCTCTTGGATGGTGCATGAAATGTATGCCCTTGGGCATTTGGATGCTCCTGGATGCAATGATTGATTTTGGTGGGATGCTTTTTCTGTTTGATTCCTCATTCACTTCTTTTCTTTTGTTATTCTTTCGCTCTTCTGAGATGCGAATTTGAAAGTGTAACGCACCACTATTTGATGTCATGGAGTGACGAATGGTATGGATGATATGATGAATGATGTGAAGATGTTGTGTTCTTTTATGTTCCGTCTTCTGTGATTTTCTCTTTTGTTTTTTGTTTATTCTGTTTGTTTTCTTTAAGCAGCTTTCTTTTTTCTGCTTATTTGTTTTTGTTTACTCTGTTTGTTTTCTTTAAGCAGCTTTCTTTTTTCTGCTTATTTGTTTTTTCTTTGGCACTCTTTTTTTGCTGGTTAAATCGATCTGCCGGACGGAGGCTGTTCCAGGACGATGATCCCGCGAGGATTGCACACTGGTTCGTCATGACTGTTTTTTTTCGCAATTTTATTCACTTGGAAAATCACTTCTTTCTGTATTTTTTTCAACGATTTCGCAATGATCCTGTAATGCTCTGAATGTGCACATGTTTTGCAATTCGATTTCATCAATCATAAAAGTTATTATTTTGAAAGAAACTGAATAGATGAAAGCAGAGACACGAAAAGCACACATATGAAAGAAAAGTTGGACTTTTATTGATATACAAATTGGACGTGCAGAAAGTCACGCCAATCGAAAGTGCATTGCAATCTTTCTTTTAAACTACAAAAAATACAAGCAAAAGGAACAGATCTCGTGGTTCCATCTCTGAAGTAACGGTGCCCACCGTCCATACTCATAATACTGATCACCCCCTTATCCGAACCTTTGGAACGCTGATTGCCTTTTTCTTTTCTCAAGCCCAAGTTTTCCGACCCTAATTTTTGCCTGGATCGCCCTTTGCGGGTTTTCAATCCACCGGGCCACTCTGATTTTGCCTAGGTCGCCCTTTGCGGAATTTCAACCTAGCGAGCTGATTTTTCCTTGGCTTATCTTTCTCTTTTTTCGCCTATTTTTCTAGGCATAATACTTCTTGACCACATCTGAGTTCACTGGATTTGGGATCTCATCTCCGTCCATGTTTGCCAGAATTAAAGCTCCTCCTGAGAATGCCTTCTTCACCACATAAGGTCCTTCATATTTGGGAGCCCATTTGCCCCTAGAGTCTGTCTGAATCGGCAAGATCTGCTTGAGCACAAGATCTCCTTCTTGGAATTCACGAGGACGGACTTTCTTGTCAAAAGCCCTCCTCATCCTCTGTTGGTACAACTGTCTATGACACATTGCGGCCACCCGTTTTTCATCAATGAGATTCAACTGGTCAAGACGAGACCGAACCCATTCTGCTTCATCAAGTTTTGTCTCCATTAACACCCGCAGGGATGGTATTTCAACCTCAATGGGGAGGACTGCCTCTGACCCATAAACCAGGGAGTAAGGGGTTGCCCCCGTTGAGGTGCGTACTGAGGTTCTGTAACCATGCAGGGCAAAGGGGAGCATCTCATGCCAATCATTATAGGTCACGACCATCTTCTGTATTATCCGTTTGATATTCTTGTTAGCTGCCTCAACTGCCCCATTCATCTTTGGGCGGTAGGGAGAAGAGTTGTGATGTTGTATCTTGAAGTCTTTACACAAATCCTTCATCATTCTACTGTTCAAATTACTACCGTTGTCTGTGATAATCTTGTTTGGAAGGCCGTAGCGGCAAACCAAGTCTTTCTTGATGAACTTAGCAATCACTGAGCTCGTTACATTGGGATAAGAAGCAGCCTCCACCCACTTAGTGAAGTAGTCAATAGCAACCAGAATGAAACGGTGACGATTGGAAGCTTTGGGTTCAATGGGACCAATGATGTCCATGCCCCACATTGAGAATGGCCATGGTGCGCTCAAAACATTCAGAGAAGTTGGAGGTACATGGGTGTGATCTGCATAGATTTGGCATTTATGGCATCTTCTCACAAAACTGTAACAGTCTGATTCCATCTGCAACCAGTAGTATCCAGCTCTCAGGATTTTTCTAGCCATTGCGTGCCCGTTGGAATGAACCCCAAATGAGCCTTCATGAACATCTCGCATAATCTTTACTGATTCTTCTCCTGTTACACACCTGAGGAGTACCAAGTCATGGTTTCTCTTGTAAAGGACGTCTCCACTCAAGAAGAAACCTGTTGACAGCCTCCTGAGGGTTCTCTTGTCATTCTCTGTAGCTCCGGGATGATACTCTCTGTTTGTGATATACTGCTTGATGTCATGGTACCAAGGCTTACTATCTGACCCCTCTTCGACTGTCATACAGTAGTGGTAAGCAGGCTGTCCTCTGTGCTGGATTCTAACAGTCGTCAGGCTTTTGTCACAGCTGACGTTGAACATAGAAGACAAAGTTGCCAAGGCATCTGCCAACTGATTCTCGCTGCGGGGTTTGTGCTGGAAAGTGATTTCCTCAAAGGGCTTGATTAATTCTTGAATGTAGTCACAGTAAGGAATCAAATCAGAATTTCTTGTTTCCCAATCTCCTTTTACTTGATGGACAACTAGAGCTGAATCTCCGTACACGTCGAGCCTCTTGACTTTCCGATCGAGAGCTGCCTGGATACCCAAGATACACGCTTCATACTCTGCAATATTGTTTGTGACATAGAAGCTTAGTCTGGCAGTGACTGGTATGAAGCGGTTGTCTGGGGAGATCAGCACTGCTCCGATCCCGTGCCCCCACATGTTAGAAGCACCGTCAAACAACACTCTCCACCTTTCATCATCTTGAGATTTCCCTGCGTAAAATAATGCCATAATGTCCTCATCCGGGAATTCACATTGCATTGATTGGTAATCCTCAACCGGTTGATGTGCCAGGTAGTCCGCCAGTGTGCTACCTTTAATCGCCTTCTGGGTTACGTACACGAGGTCATACTATGACAGAAGCATTTGCCAACGAGCAATTCTACCTGTGAGCGCAGGTTTTTCAAATATGTACTTGATTGGGTCCATTTTGGACACCAACCAGATAGTGTGACTCAGCATATACTGTCTCAGTCGATGCGCAGCCCAGGCTAGAGCACAACAAGTCTTCTCCAACGATGAATACCTTGCCTCACAGTCTAGGAACTTCTTGCTTATGTAGTAGATCGCGTGTTCTTTCTTTCCTGACTCATCGTGTTGCCCCAGCACGCAGCCCATAGAATTGTCTCGCACCGTGAGGTATAGGATGAGAGGCCTGCCAGACACAGGTGGCATTAGGACGGGTGGATTTTGAAGATACACCTTGATTTTCTCAAATGCTTCTTGACATTTATCATTCCACTTCATCTCTTGGTTTTTGCACAGCAGTTTGAAAATTGGTTCGCAAGTTGCAGTCAACTGGAAGATGAATCGAGAGATGTAATCTAGTCTTCCCAGGAAACCACGAACCTCTTTCTCTGTTTTGGGTGCTGGCATCTCCAGGATTGCTCGTACCTTGTCCGGGTCTACCTCACTTCCCTTCTGGCTAACAATGAAACCCAACAACTTCCCTGACCTAACCCCAAAGGTGCACTTAGCGGGGTTCAACCTGAGTTTGTACTTTCTGAGACGCTCGAACAGCTTCTGCAGGTTAACCACGTGCTCTTCATCAGTCTTTGATTTGGCAATCATGTCATCCACATAGACTTCGATCTCCTTATGCATCATGTCATGGAATAGGGTTACCATCGCTCTTTGGTAGGTTGCCCCGGCATTCCTCAACCCGAAAGGCATGACCTTGTAACAGAAAGTTCCCCAAAGGGTTACGAAGGTGGTTTTCCCCATATCCTCTGGAGCCATTTTGATCTGGTTATAGCCTGAATATCCATCCATGAAGGAGAACATCGAATGCTGAGCAGTACTGTCCACCAAAACATCAATATGGGGTAGAGGGAAATCATCTTTAGGGCTTGATCTGTTCAAGTCACGGTAGTCGAAACACATTCGGACCTTTCCATCTTTCTTAGGGACTGGAACAATGTTTGCTACCCACTCAGGATATTTTGCCACAGCTAAGAACCCTGCATCAAACTGTTTCTTGACCTCATCCCTGATCTTCAAAGACATTTCAGGCTTCATCCGCCTCAACTTCTGTTTCACCGGGGGACATTCTGATTTCACCGGCAATCTATGTTCAACAATATCTGTGCTCAACCCTGGCATGTCCCGATATGTCCATGCGAATACGTCAGCGTAGTCGAACAGGAGCTGAATCAACTTTTTGCGCTCTTTATCCTCCATTGCGGTACCAACCTTGATCTCTTTTCTGTCTTCCTTAGTACCCAAATTGACCATTTCTGTAGACTCCTCATGGGGTTCGATGACCTTTTCTTCTTGTTCTACCATTCTCATGATTTCCGGAGGAGTATCCCAATCATTCTCAACATCTTCCTCGGCTTGATTAACCGGGTAATCAAAATCACAGTATGAGTTATGGGCATTGTTATTTTCAGAGTTTATTTTTGATCTGCATTAGAATGGAGCGGCGAATAAAAACAAAGAAAAAGCAACACAGATAAAAGATGAATACAGAAATTTTATTGAAAATTCAAAGTAACACTTTATTGATTGATGATTTTTGACGAAAACATGTGTGCCCGAATGAAATATCCCAAGGCCTTGGGCAGAGCCGAGGGATCTGCATTACAACGATAATTACTTTAAATTGAAAAATACGGGGAAATCCATGATCTCCCAGTTTCGCAGCTTCTCTCCAGCAGCACAGCAGCGCACCAGACCTACAGCACAGCCGCCTGAGCTTGATCCTTCTTCAACCACATTAACTTGGTCAGGGTTCAGCATACCAGCACTCTGGAAGTTGTTCTTAAGATTAGCGATGACCATTCTCCCCTGATTGGGTGCCCTTCCTCTGAGTTTGGCCAGCCATTTCTCCCTCCCGTCAGATGCCAGCCTCTCCCGATCAGCAAGACTTGGGATGTACCCAACACCGAACCTCTCAATATTGCCCCTCAACTGGACAGGCATTACAATTCCTTGAGCAGCTTTTCCTAAGCCCTTACCAACCTGATACCCATGTCCCAACATCACCTTTGCAGCCATCATGTCAGCCCTGGACCACTTAGGCTTCCACCGAGGCTCACCTTCGACGAAGACAGCGTTTGAAATCTCCAATCCTTGGAAAGCAGTCTCAAAGGACTCTTCTGCTGCTTCCACATAATATTCAGGTGGTGATCGATTTATCAATGTTTCTTCCTCTCCGGAGATCACTATCAGCTTTCCCCTAGCCACAAACTTGAGTTTCTGATGAAGCGAGGATGGCACTGCCCCAGCCGCATGTATCCAAGGACGTCCTAGCAGGCAACTGTAGGATGAATTGATGTCCATCACTTGAAAGACGACATAAAATACTTCAGGGCCTACCTGCAGCGGCACTTCTACTTCTCCAAAAACTTCCTTCACTGACCCATCAAATGCTCTGACCAAGGTGGAGCTCGGTTTTAGATATGAACAGTCTACATCCAGCTTATCCATTGTAGACTTAGGCAGCACATTCAAGGATGAACCGTTATCAATAAGCACCCTGGCAAGTATATGGTCCCCACACTTGACTGAGATGTGAAGAGCTTGATTATGATTCTTTCCTGCTGGAGGCAGCTCAGTGTCTGAGAAGGTCAAGTAATTAGAGGCTACAATGTTGCCAACAATACCATCAAGCTGGTTTACTGTAATGTCATGGGAGACGTGAGCTTCATTCAGGAACTAAGCAGCAGAGAGAGCATTGAGATCTTGGATGGAGTTTGATTCAACTGGTCTACCACCCGATATTCACTCTGTCTCATTACTCTCAGGAATTCTTGAGCTTCTTTGTCCGACACATCCATGACTTCTACAGCTTCCTTGTCTTTTCCCTTATGGTCCCTTTCTTCATTTCCCTTGGATTGCTCTCTTCTAAGGTTTTCAGGAGTATACAACCTTCCACTCCTTGTGATACAACTACCCCCAGCAATGTTTGTTATATCCAGAGTGCCTTTAGGGACCTCCGCTTGCATTTGCACATTGCAGCTCCATGGAGTCATCCTAGTCTCCCCACTGGGGGTAGCAGCAGGTACTGGAATAACAACAGTCGAGGGTCTCGTCACAGCTAGGCTGGAATTCAGATTGCAGGGAATCTCAATCGGTCTCCTGAAGCCTCCATTGCCTGATTGCAAGGTAAATATACTTTCTTCTTTCTCCTGGATTCCCACTTGGACCAGGTGTCTGTCTAAGAGATCTTGGAGAATTGGTTTAAAGCCTTCACATGCCCCGATGCAGCGAGGATTATCACGGGCGTCTTTCCTAGCACAACCTTCTTTGATGACACCAAAACGGCATAATTCAGCATGGATAAAATTCAAAGGCATCTGAATGCAATCAACTTTCCTAACCAAACACTGACCCCCCTGATGGTCAACGACATTAATAGCAGATCCCCCATGCCCTAGCAACGGATTGGTGGCTACATTGGGTTGTTGAAATGATATGCTTTTCTTATCAAGTAATTCTTGCACCACATATTTGAATGCTTTACAATCCTCCACCACATGACCTACTGCCCCAGAATGAAAGGCGCAGGTGGCACTTGCGTTGTACCCTCTGGGATAGGGAGGCTGATATGGCTTCATTTGACGAGTATTGATTATTTTGTTGGTGATGAGATAATTAAACAAGTCCGTGTAGGACATGGGAATGGGATCAAAGACAACAGGCTTCCTTTCATTATAGTTCCGGTACTGATAATTTGATTGGAAAGGCTGTGCCAGTGGTGCTTGAGGAGGAACCGAAATAGCTTGCGGTGGATTGCTGTGCGACGGACCACTGGCTCCGATGACTGCATTAGTTTCACCTTCTTTCTTCTTATGAGACCCAAAAAATGGGTTTTTTTGACTGGCAGGAGGTGTCGGGCCATGAGCTATTCTTCCGCTGCGCATACCATTCTCTACTCTTTCCCCTGTGACCACCATCTCAGAGAAGTTTGAGGCTACGCTGCCAACCAACCTATCGTAATACACCGCAGGAAGGGTTTCCATAAACATGTGGACCATTTCTTTGTCCAGCAGAGGGGGTTTTACTTGAGCCGCAAGGTTCCGCCATCTCTGGGCATACTCTTTGAACGACTCGTTATCCCTCTTAGACATGCATTGTAGCTGAGTTCTATCTGGAGCCAAATCATTGTTATACTGGTATTGACGCATGAAGGCATCCGCCATGTCTTTCAAGCAACAGATATTAGTTGGCTCTAACTGCATGTACCAGTCAAGGGGAGCTCCGGCTAAACTTTCTTGGAAGCAATGCATCATTAAGTTATCATCACGGGCATAGGCAGTCATCTTTCGGCAGTACATTGTCACAGCTAATTGGGCAAGTTGTCCCTCTGTATTTGTCAAAAGTTGGTGCTTTGAATTTGGGCGGCAGGACTAGATCAGGAACCAAGCACAACTCATGGGCATTCCTGGCTCGGGAACCTGCCCCTTCAACAGCTCTTAACCTTTCTTCCAGCATCTGATACTGACTTCTAGCTTCGGCGGGGTAATTCTGTGGGAAACCGCCGGCACCATAGTGAGGGTTATTCATCGATACCGCGACCGGGGTCATGTGTCGGTGAGCAATATTCTGAGGGACCGGGCCCTGTACGTGTGGATGAACCATTATTGGTGAATTGAAACCCGCCGGAGTTCCTGGAGCAATAACAGGAATTGGGATCTGAATCTGGGCTTGATGCGTCCCGGTTCCAACTTCATTCACAACTGTATTAGGCTGAGCGTGCCCCGTGGTTCCTGAAGGATCTCTTCCAGGGTTTGCATCAGTAGCAGGAGGCGTATAGCCCAGTGGGAGACCATAGGGAGGCCATTGCACAGCTTGAAGGGTTTGAGAGATCCCAGACCCAGGAAGGGGAGGAGGATTGTTCATCCCAGCAACAGCAGCTTCAGTTGTGCCAACATCTCTTAAGGCACTTAGCACTCTTATGACCTCCGCCATTTGAGCCTTTAGGACTTCCATCTCAGCTTGATTCCCCTGATTCTGACCATGCTGACCCTGACCATTAGGATTCAGACCTCCTGGAATTCCGTCATCCTGATGTGGCTGCGGATTGTCCTGATCGGGGTTGGCTTGATTGTTTTCCATGTTTCTTGCTTGCAGACGCGTCCAATAGCGATGATTAACCAGCTTGCCTGATTTTCTGTTGACGGAACACGCTTATGAACACAAGAACGAATGAATGAATGCAATGCGAATGAATGCGTGTTTGGTTTGTCTTGCTGAGAATCACAGTGTATTATGTCTTGTCATAGATACGCAGGTAAATCTTTGATTATTTTTATTATATCACTTTCTTTGGATCCTACTGAAATTGGAATCTGGAAGCGAAACGGGTGTATTTAAACAAAATACTTCAAAATCTGAATCAAGAGTACGACATTCTGATACAATGATTGAAAAAGGAAAAGTACAATAAGACGAAAATTACAATAAAGAAACTCAAATACAAAGAGCTCTGACGTTTCCACTCCTTTTCCTTTTGTTGTTGGTAGAGGTACTTCCGGCTTTTCTTTTGGCTTCCTCAACTAGGGCTCTGCTGTACTCCACAAATTTGTACACCTCAAGCGGGGTGTTGAGGGGATACATCTCAGTTTCAGCTTTTCTTAGTTTCTTGGGCACATCCGCAAGAACCTGGTTGACCAACTCTGATAGCTTGGAGAACCTATCCCTCCAGTGTTGAACTTCATCCCTCAGCTCAATGATGACTGCCTGCTCTTCAATCCTACCGAGCAGCTCAACATAGCGATGTTCCCAATACTGACTTTCATCCCTCACTTGCAGGTATGCATTGCTGATGTGACAAAGGCGCTTCCTCAACTCATCAGAATCCTCTTACTCTGCTTTTAGGGCCCGCTGATATTCTCTGAGGATGTTCTCGAATGAGTCTCTTTCTTGCACAACACTGTCTAACTTACTCTCCCATTCAGCTTGTAACATGCGGGATTCTCTTTTGGACTTGGCAAGCAAGCTTTTCGCAGTTCTCTCTTCCATTTTTGCTTCATCCCACAATTCTTTCCACTGATTGGCTTCTTCCAGGGCCTTCTTCTCTCTCAAGCTTCGCCTCTTGATTTCCTCCTTGGCTCCTTACAGATACCTTTGAACTTCTAACTTGCTCTCCTCTTCCCCTTTTAGTTTCTGACTGAACTTCTCAATGGTAGCAGACTTCAGGGCATTTTCTTCTTTCAACCTTTTGTTCTTCAGAGCCATCTTCTCTATCTCAGCTTGCAAAGATTTCTTCTCTTCCTCTGCCTTCATCAGAGCCAACTTAACCTCGCCTAATTCTTCGACAACAGGGACACTGGCGTCTACTACTTCCCTCTCGACTTGCAACTCTTTTTGGTAGGGCAGTTGAACATTCTGGATTCTTTTCCCGAGCCACTGAGCGAAGGTGATACCACTAGTCCTCTGAGCAAGCTCTACTTTTCCCATGCGAACCACCGTACTCCAGGCTTGCAAGACCTTTCTGAGCAAACTGTCATCTTTTGGTCCTCCTTCAAAGATGTAAAGCGGGAATATTATCTCTTCAGTAGGCGAATTCCTCATCGGATACCCCAATTGCCTCAGAGTCAGGGACGGGTTGTAGTTGATGCATCCCTTAGTGCCCATCAGCGGGACATTTTGAAAACCACCACAGCGGAAGACTACCTTAGGCCTATCTTCCCAGCAAGATGAGAGATACCAACGGATCGAGTGCTCATCTAGACCCCCTAGAAACTGGATCCACTCTTGAATACTCATAGCTTTCACATCACAAGTTACAGCGTAACTAATCAACTTTTCCACTCGTGTTGGGTTGGTGAAGGCATGAATGAGAAGCCACGCATACAACAGGTGAGAAGAGCAAGAGATTTTCTTCCTTCTCAAGTCACAATGATGAGTAAAAGCGGAATAAGTGTCAGCAAGGATGGCAGGAATTGGATTAATGGGGCTCCTCCCATTCTGAAAAGCTAGGATAATACCAATAACGGTCACATCCACATACCTCTCAATCTGTGGAAAGAGAACAACTCCAAAAATTGTTAAGGCCAAAACCCGCTTGAAGACAACCCAATTTTTACTTCTGGCATAAGCTCCCATTAAACCTTTGAGGTAGCTCCACGGGAAACCTATCACATTGTTTCTCTTCTGCTTTTGGAGCTTCAGATCCTCTACACTCACTTGCAATAATGCAGCGAACTCCTCATCTGTGTAGTACTGCTCTTGATACCGGTAGGGGACAGCTTTTGTCTGAGTGAAACCCAAAATCTGCTGATATTCCTCCAATGTGGGGGCCATTTGAAAATTTTTGAAAAGAAAGCACCTGATTTCTGGGTCATAGAATCTACTCAAAGCCACAATAGCCTCAGTCTGCACCTCTAGCAACAACAACTTCCGGAGGTTCCCATAAGCATTGTCAAACGATCCCCTTTCAATAGGTCCCATCAGGTCAACACATTTTTTCAGACTAGTCACATCTACCTTGTTTACAGCGGGGTACCTTGGAGTATACACCGTTTCCCTTCTAGATTCCATGTCGTATCTATGACAAAAATTTCTCATTACTTGGGATTCTCGGCAAGCAAACCATGATGAAATGCAAAGATGCATGCGAAAACTATTGAAAATGTATGTTTTATGCAAAGGATGTGTGTAAATGATGATGATGTTCTATGTAACTCAGAGACCAGTCCTTATTGGCAGTGATTCAAGTTTTTTTTTTGAAAATGCGGGTCGGTACGTTATTTCATATGGACCGGTATGAGAAAGGCTACAGCGGTAACTCTTTCACCCCCCTCCTTTTTTTAAAAAAATAAAGTGGTTCATATGTCACTTCGTACAGACCGGCGAAAGAAAGGTTACAACGGCAACTCTTTCTCTATTTTCTCTTTTTTTGAAAAATCTCCTTTTCTTTTTGAAAACGTGCCTAGTTTACAATGCAGCACACAATTTGGTATGTCCCTTGTGTCCTACGAAGACGGGGACCTAAGTTCTAGGACATCTCAAATGTTCCTCCCATGTGGGTTCTAGTCACTTCCTCACCAGGTTACCAGAGCTAACTCTCTCTCACAATAGCACCCACAACGATGGAACGCCATCTGGTGTGAGGCATCATGAAAGAGCGTACTCTGGCTGAAACTTTCGTGAGAGTCAGAAGGACAACAGTCCAATTGCCAGTCACTACTTGTTTCCACTCTCCTAAGTTTTGTCAGACCTTGGGTTTTAGGCCCCTCTCGAAGCACAATAAGCATAAGGTGTGAGTGTGTGTAGCGAGGACATACCGCCTAAAACTACCCGCATATATCCCCACCTGCGAAGGAAAACCCAGAACAGTCCAGACAATAACAAGCAATAACATGTTGTCTACACTAGGGTTCAATATCAAATAAGCTAGCCTAGGGTTTCAACAACATTCAAGTGCTTTGTTTACCTCAAGAAAGGGGGCCAAGAAGAGGGGAACATAACAAGACGGGGGGAAATGCATGAGGGTACTAAGCACATAAGCAAAGACGAGGAAAAATAAACATGGAAGGAGAGAAAACAAATGCACATGCATACAACATGATAAGAAGAGCAAACCGAAAAGGGATAGAGGCAAACAAAGTATCCAAATCACATCGATAGCACACTAAACCACACATTTAATTAGTTAGGCTTGACCCACTTAAAAAAGAAAAATCCCCAGTGGAGTCGCCAGCTGTTGCGCCCGAAAAAGTCCCTGAGGGAATCTTTTTTCGTTTACAACTTTTTTTTAAAAATCAGTGAAGTCGCCACCAATATTTTTTATAAAGGAAATATTGAAGAAACCTTTTTGGAAAACGAATGGCCTTTTAGAAATTGGAGAATTTGGGTTCGGGGGTCGGTTAGGCATGGGGAAGGTATTAGCACCCCACGTCTCCTTTCTATCGAAAGGGAACCTTTAATTAAACGTGTGGTTTTAAGTGTTGATTTGGAAAATACTTAAATTTGCCCCTTTTTCGAAGAGAGAATGAAAAGACTTAATGAAAATTTTTATTTTTGGCGCTTGACGAGAGTTAGCCTCTCGCTCCTACGTATCTCCTGGTGCGATGGAGAATTCAAAGCTACGTAGTTCTTGTTTGTCCTGAAAAGGGTTTTTGTTTTTTAATCTTTTTGGAGTTTTTCGCAAAGGGGTTGAGCGTTCGCAGTGACCAAACAACAACGGTTTAGAGTGGTCGCGCTACTACGACCAAACGGCAACGGCGCGAGTGATGATTAATGATAATCGGTTTTTATTTTGAGCATTGAAAAGGTTTTCGCAATTGAAGGAGAGCGTTTGTGAGGACCAAACAACAACGGTTTAGAGTGGCCACACTACTAGCTCCCACAGGAATGAAATCATCACCCACAATCAAACGGCAACGGCGCGAGTGATCATTAGTGATGATTAGTTTTGATTTTGACGTTTGAAAAGATTTGTTTTTGAAAAGCGTTTTCGTTGGTTTTAATTGGAGAGAACGTCGTGATGAAAGGAATTTGCAATTGGATTGATTTTTGTTCGGGGAAACATTTATCCATCATTTAAAAAAAAGGTTTGAGAAAAAATAAGTTCGTTTAGGGAAAAGAAGATTTATTATTTGGGAAAAAAGGTTTTGTAAAAAAAACGTTTATGTAGGGGAAAGAAATAAAATTCGAAAAGAGAAACAGGGGGTGAAATAGTAAAATGGGGGGGTGCAAGTAGCGGGGAGGCTGTATTATTAAGATTGGGGTGTAAACAGTAGCCCAGCCCACTATAAGGCTGGCTAACCCACGAAACCGTGGGCTTTCCTAGGGGGTGCAGTGATTGAAATGGGGGGTGCGAAACCTAATCTGATATTTAAAAATAAAATAAATAAATAATAAAGGGGTGGTATATAAGAGGAAACCCTAAAAAAGAAAACCTAATTTTCTTCTCCACTCCCCTCGCGGCGCCGTCCAAAATAGATCCCCAACCCTAAATTTTTTCTCTCTCTCTCCTTGCCGCGGCGGATTCCCCCCCACCCCGTGACCTCTCCTCTTTCTCCTCTATTCCGTTTCCGCATCCGCTTCCCTCTCTCAACTCCATTTCCGTTTCCGTCTTTTCCTCTTCAACGCACCTACTCTCTCTCTCTTTCTCTCGATCGCACTTCTCTTTCCTCTCCCTAGCTCCGCTCTCTCTCTCCACCGATCCACTATTTTTCGATTTGGTTTCTGCTAGTGGGGCGGCTTGGTTCAGTTGCTGACCATTTGGGGGTGTGGAGAGAGGAGATGGTGCGGATTGGCGGTGGACAGTGGCTAGGGACGACGGTGGCTGGGCAGTTCGGCGGTGGAGATGGTGAGGGGCGATGGTGGTGAAGGTTTGGCTTGCGATGTTGTGGGTGGTTTCGTGGTGGCTTCGTGGCGGCGCTGTGGGGGTTTCGGTTGTGAGAGGGATGCGTTCACTGTGAGAAAGAAAGAGGGAAGCCGGAGGGAAGAAGGGAAAGAAGAGGAACGGTAATGGTGTGGTCTCGGTGGTGCACGGCGGAGGTTGGGTGGCAGAGCACGGTGGTGCGAAGACTGGCGGCGGTTTGTGGCAGAACGGCCACCGTTTACGGTGGTCGGAGGTACGGCTCTAACTCGTTTTTTGTCTATTTTCTACCTTCTATTTCTCTGCTTTGATTTCTTTCTTTACCTATTTTCCTGGTTTCTGATTCTTTTCTCCTTCTTAAAAAAAAACAGAAATCTAACCCTAATTTTTAGTTAAATCTTTGCCTAATTTATTTTCCCTAAAACGAACTGACAGAACCCTAGTTTTTGGCTAACAACTAATTACTAACTTTTAAAAGGAACAGAATGCTAAACCCTAATATTTCTAATTTCGTTTTGTTTTTGTACACTGACTTTGAACCCTGTGTTTTCATAACTGAACTTATTCTAAATTTTTTAAAACCCCAATCTATACAGGATGCGTAACTAAGAGTGTACTAAGAAACAAACATGCTTGCAGTTACTATACCCATATATTATTTATCATATGAACATCTAAAAGCATTACAGATTACACCTTCAACTACATTTTTTGTATTTTTGGATAAAAACTAACCTGTATTCCAGCTTCTGATATTTTGTTTGATATCCTTGCTGCTACTGTTGTCCTCTTTCGTTTCAGAACCTTTTTGAAACTTTAGGTTTGATATCCTTGCTGCTAATATTTGCTCTGAATTTCTGTAAATTTCATGTCTGTCCCCCCTCCTTGTGCTTGCTGTGTCTCTATTTATAATGGGTTTCTGTGGTGTAAGTGTGGTATGAAGCAGGGGATCAAAACTCATGGGAGACCAAGCTGTTGGCAGCAGGGGTGGAGCAGCAAAGGATGGCAGCAGGGTTTTTGCTGAAAATGGAAAAAAGCCAAGAGGCAAGGAGAAGGGACCTCCAACCCCATTCTCAAATTGCAATCTTGTTGCAACCCCAGCAGGCTGCGCCCTGCTTTTTGTTATTTTTGCTGTTTTTCAATTAAATTTTTTTTGTAACAAAGAGTTGACTCTTTTTTGTACTATTCTGCCCTTTTTTAATTTTTGTTTGTATGTGTAACAAAACCAATAGAAGGGACAGCTGAATAAAATTCATTTTATTTTACTATTACTATTTATTATTATTATTTTTTTATTTTTCTTTATGATAATAACAGCGGTAAAAACAACGCGCACCGACGCGACGACTCACATGACTCGGAACGAAACGCGCATTCGCCTTAAGACTAGGGACACGTACGCGATTTGAATACGCACGCGCGCACGTTTTTAAAACCGATTTCATTCTATTCTCACTTTTCTAAAGACGGTAAAAATAAACGCGCACCGACACAATTACTCACGACTCGAGACTAAATGCGCGCTCGCGTTATTCATTATTTCATTATTTATTTTTGGATTCTTTTTTATTTTATTTTTTTTGAAAACAACGAGCGCCAAACAAAATCGTTGCACGAGAGTGCCAAATACACCCGCATTTAGAACAATATGCGAAGCGATAAAATTTTTGGAATTTTTCAATTAGGCGGACAAAATTGGGGTATTACACTCATGAATCTCTTGTTGGTTACCTGCCTGTTGAATTTCAATAGATTGCACAATAGGTTCCCCATTTTAATCAAATATTATAACATCTTCATATCTTGGGTCGCGGTTTCACTTGCAAGCTTCGATTCCCCTATGTCTAATTCTACCTGAATTCCCTTATTCATTTAATTACCAATCCCTTTACTAATGCTACTAATCTGTTTGGTCATTCACGATTAATATTTTTTTCCTAAATTAACATTTGTTTGGTCATGCAACAATTTAAATTCAAGAAAAGCATAAAGTACAAAAAGGTTGAATGATTGGAAGACTAAATTAAAGTTTGGTCATGCATTAATTATAGCCACAATTATCCTATAGGTCCACAAACTAATTGCAGTACGATCGCTGATCAACTAATTGATTATGAACATGAAAAATGTAGCTAAACTATGTTTCACTTATGTTTATAGATAATTATAGGGTTACGTGATTGCCAAGCTTTTCAATACACGGCACTTCAATTCCACATGGGCTGAACTTATGTTTCACTTGAGGGTTTTTTTTGGTACCCCCACCAGTTCACCATCTACCCCCGTCATAAATTTTAAGACGAAATTACCCCTGGTTAAATTATCTTAATCGGATTTACCTTCCTGATAGGTAGACTCGATTCACAAAAATCAAAGTCGGATTTACGTATATCCGATTAGAATTAGTTGTGGGAAATCGGATTTACCTTTAATGAGGTAAATCCGCTTTGTTAAAATGCAAATCGGATTTACGTTCCTGATAGGTAAATCCGCTTTCAATTAACAAAGCGGATATACCTATCAATGGGGGTAGATCCTCTTTGATCAACGGTGCAGATTGCACCGACAATATCAATGGCTGAAAATCATTGACGAATTCTATAAATACCTATTGCCAACCTCATTCTTGTCACTCCCAAATTTCACTCTCACCACTCCCTAACTCATTTTTCTCTGCTTCTTCTTTTCCACAAAAAAATGCCCCTAACACGATACTCAGAGGATTCATCCCTCACTATCATTCATCATCAGGGCATCATCACCAACAAAGTTGATGGTGTTTGTTTCGAGGGGCGAGACACAATGCAGTGTAGGCTTAAACACAACATAACATTCGCTGCCCTAAAAGATAAACCACTGCGTAAGGTGCTAGTGGAGGGCGACGAGTGTAACACCCCAATTCTACCCGTTCATTTTATTAATTATCAGAGTGCGGGAAATTAAATTCAAAACAAAAATTGGAGCGTCACATACGACATTTTCAAAAATGCAACAACGTATTAATTAAACACCGTGGAGAAATAACTCATCTTAGTTTACTTCACAGAATAATAAACGGTATCTCAAAAAGTCACAACGTTGGTTTCAGATTCAACTAGTGCAACAAAATAAATCATAATGACAGCGCTCATCCCCTCCCCGGGTGCTACGTATCAGAGACGACGCTGACTCATTAATAAAGAAGACCTGGTCTTCATTTGCGACTACCTGCACGTTACCCACGTAGAGGTAACATTCAAACAGAAAGGGTGAGTCCAACAGCATAAAAGAGAGTATGATAAGAGGTATACTAAGATCTCAGCAGCTATAAATACTAGTCACAACATCATACATAAACAGCTACCAGCAACAGCACCAACAGGCAACAACATTAAACTACAACGTCAGGCAACGGCGATGTGACATGAGAATGCGTATGAAGTGCAACCCACAACACGGGTATATGCATGTGGTACCAATCAACGTAAACAGCCTTTGTGGCTTCAACAACAACGTATTGAGCAGAGCTCCAAGACCGCAGCCTACAACAACGTGGTATGCATATGCAATGCATGGGACACCATGTACGACTCATCAGACCCTCAACAACGCTTCAAACAACATGCACAACAACATCATCAACAACATCTTTTGGTCACCTCTGACCCAACAACAACAACAACGTGGTTTGGTCATATTGACCCAACAACAACGACAACAACGTTAAATTTTTTGCCCAACAACATCAACAACATCATTTAGTCATCATTAGTACATTTGCATCACCGTTATTAGTTCGTCATATTTGACACAACATCACTATTATTATTGTTAATCATAATTGACACTACCAGACATCACAACACCGGGCAGCACGATGTGGCGCCCTACAGCAACAAAATCAGCAACACTAACACATTCAGGCGCCGGACAGTAGTAGAGCTGGCGCCAAACAGCAACATAAACATATTCTGGCGCCAAACAGCAACATAACACATATACAGCAACATAAAACGGCAATATAAACCAGCAACAGCAACATAAAACAGCAACGTAAAACAGCAACATAAAACAGCAACAACAATACAAAACAGTTCATTTTTCCTTAAAAATAGAATAATCGGTTAGGCCTCTGAATGAGCTCTTCAACGCATCCTAGAACGCCTCAATCGGATTCCCGGATCAAAAGATATCACGAAAACAAACAAGGTGCAGAAATTCCGTAACCATGCGCTTACTTTGGCGAATTGATTAAAATAGTAACCCACACCGGATTTCGACAAATAAATACTTGTTGGAAAGCCCTATGGGTCTACTACTTATTCCTAAGTTCAGTTTTTGAAAAACAGAGTCTAACAGGTACAGTTTTCAAAAACATACATACTAGTTTCAAAAGAGGGCAGTTTCTGTCCTTCAAATTCAAGCAGTTCTAAAATGACCAAAACTCAATCAAATTGCATCAAACTTGTGCATAAACTGGGGCGAATTCTGTCTAGTTTTCAAAGAAATTGGATTCGTTCGAAAATGAGTTCTTTTGAAAACGCAGTGACCAAAACACTGACCCTATGTCCAGATTGTTTCCAGAATCTTACCCTAACTTGTGAAATTCATATCTCGAGCTACACAACTCTAAACGCAACCAAACCAGTTCCATATTAACAAGAATTAAGTCTATTTTCCAGAACAGTAAACCACATAATTTTTCAGTCAACACAACGTTCCCAGTTACCGAAATACTGAACCTCTACCCAAATCGTTTCCAGAATTTTAACCTAACTTGTTTCACCTATAACTTAAGGTTTACAACTCCAAATGCAACCAAATCAGCGCCAAATTAACAAGCATTAAGTCTACTTTCCAGAACAACAAACCACATAATTTCTTTGCAACGTTTCATCAAAACACGTCTTAGGCATGCAACAAGCACCTAACGTGCATCCAATCCACAAAACACATTTCATTGACAATTATACATTATATTTACGTTCACACATATTATCAAACACCTAGCTAGCATTATAATTACTAATCCCTTGCATACAACCCATCATACATTCTCTTATACCATTTAACCCCCCTTACCTTAGTAATTTCGATGATGGTGAGACCCTTCCTTGAATCACCAACAAGAAAACGCAGCAACTACTTCTTCTTTCTCCTTCCTTGAACTCGCGATCTCTCTCTTTTCCTCCTCTCTTCGCCGCGGCTTCTCTTCTCTCTTCTCTCCCCCTTGGCCGCGCGCACTGCTCTCTTTTCTCTTCTCTCCTTTTCTTTTCTTTTCTTTCTCTCCAAGTGTCTAAGACACTAACCCTAGAGCATAAATATTATGGGTCTTAGTGTCTTGGGCTCTTTTTGCCACTTAGTTAATTACTAACACTTCTCCTCTTTTAATTAAATTACCACTCCCTCATTTGCTACACACCACCCGTTATTTAAATTAAAACACCATTCATTCCTTTTATTATAACCGACCAACATAACACCTAGATAAATTAATTAAATAAATACTTGATTATTTTGGGGCGTTACAACTCTCCCCCACTTAGGGGTAGATAAGACCGTGAGGTAATAGTGCCGGGGTGGCCAATGCGTTGGACCTGGGCTGTTAGAACGAGTGAGAGATAACTCGTATAGTTTATCGAAAACCGGATTGGTCTGATGGATGTGTGCACTGGTCTACAATGGATGTCAAGAACGACGATGACGTCCAAGCAATGATGTCCATTTATGTCCTGTTTAAATGGAAGGGTTATCTGCATTTGTACGTGGAAACCACACGGACCGTCACTGAGATCCTTTGTCGTTTAACTCCACCATCTCAGTAGTTTCTGTCATTTTATCGCTTTTCACTTTCACTCACTTATTTCAGGAAAATGTATCTTTTATATTTTATTGTTATCGTAGTTGGTTATGTTTTTTCTTTTATCGCATGAAATTGAAATTATATCTTTTATCCGCAAATATAATAAACAAGAAATACTAATAATCAAGTAATATAAAAATAGTTCAAACATAAAATCCCGCAAAACCCCCTAGTCACGCCTCGGTACCATATCCAGTAACTGCGTGAGGCGAGCGTACGTCTGACTACCCATCCTAATGTCTCCGCTCCTAAGCCCCCTCCGAATCTCCACCTCCATAAGCTGATAAAGCTCGAGCAACTCTGGCTGTGCTGGTGGTACTGGTGGTGCAGCTGGCTGTTCTGGTGGTGGTGGTGATGCAACCCGTAAGAGTCTAGGAATAGATGCCCTCACATACCAATGTATGTAGTCCGGAGCAACCTGACCCAACTCCTAAGCAGGATAAGTAGTATACAAAACCTCATCCACCACAGACATATAATGTGCAATCCAAAAAATGCAGTCTGCATGGCTCGGACGGCCGGTCAGAGGGTGACGTGGGATGACCTGCACGTACCCAAACTGTCTGAGGCACCTATCTGGCATGTAGGGAACAAGGATGTGTCCCCTGTTGATGTGTCCCCTGTATAATGAGACCTGCTCAAAGTCTCTATCCTCCCGGTGCTCCTCAAACGGTCGCCAACAGACATCATCCGAGGTTAGCGCATCGATCCTCTGCCTGTATACCCCCAGCTTCACTCCATCTGTCTTCTTCTTCCTCCAACGCCCACACAGTGCTCCACTCTGCAGTCCACTCCTCCTCTCCACTAGCTGAGGAAAATACCATGTAATCCAACTCTGAAATGCAAAGATAAACAACATGGTGAAACTGCTGCTGTCGCCTATGGCGGGCAGACGCATGTCCCGCAATCCTGTGGCGGGTGCGTGTACTGGGAGCAGATGGCAATGCCCGAGACGAGGACTCCCCTCGATACCTATTGGACACTGAAAAAAAAAACAAATTTAAAAAAAAAAAACAAAGCGGATCTACCTATATCCGATGCGAAATCGGATATAGGTAAATACGATGGTAAGTCGGATTTAGCTAGATCTGACTTACTATTAACGCTGTGTCTGAGGAATATCGGAAGTACATAGATCCGATGGTAAATCCGATTTGAAAATCGGATATAGCTCTCTGAATGGTAAATCTGATTCTCTCTGGAAAATTTCTGGTCAAACGGATGCAAGTGAGAAATGGTAAATGTTTTGTAATTTTGTAAAAATTTTAAGGGTATTTTCGTCTTTTCACAAGGATGATGGGGGTAGATGGTGAATTGATGGGGGTACAAAAAAAAAACCCCTTCACTTGATATGGGTTTTTTTGCTCCAATTGGCGGTGGGCCAATGTGTCATAGGCGCTGACACTTGCAATTCGGCCTTAAGGCCTTTTTCTTTCCATTCAAGCAAATAATATATATTATTTTGATTTTGGAGTGATCTTTAATTGAACTTTCATTCTTTTACCTATTTTCTTCTTTTCTACAAAATAAAGAGCAAACTAAGTCAATGATTTATATAATTAGTAATAATTGCTCTAAAAATGATCCAAAATATCTCCAAAAATGCATTAATTTGGAGTTTATCAGTAAGTTTGGACTGACTGGTTCTTTCACTAGTAGACTCCACCCGTTTCTGCTGAGGTAGCCCTCCATTCCCAATTTTCCTACCTTGAGTGCTTTCTATAGTTGGTATCATGCCTTTCTTAGGACCCTTCCTGCCATTCTGAGTATTCACCGATGCAACCTGGGCATTTGCAGCTCTATCATAACCATCAGTCTGAACATTCTCTGTCTCAGTATCATGATTAAGAATGCCAAATCTAGAGCCCTCATTGAATGTGTCTCCACTACCATTGTCACCACGGTTCTGCTATTGTTTCCTTCTTGTATACCACTTGTTCTTTTGAACCACAGTCCACATTGAGGGATTTACTGTTTGATCTTCCTTTCTTGCATCAGTATCATCTCTGGTAGTAGGAACAGTCTAAGGAAAGAAGCAGCCTTCGACCACAATTTAGGCATAAGAGGTGAAGGCCATCATATTCCACTTTATAATGTTTACCTTTCAATTCAAAAACTGCAAGGAGGGGTTTGTGTAGATCAACTTCAATGGTAGAGAAGACCGTGAGGTAATAGTGCCGGGGTGGCCAATGCGTTGGACCTGGGCTGTTACACGCGCTCAATTGGTAGTGGGAGGTGTGTTTAACTTGCACTTATGCCTCGGGTGCAAGGTTCGATTCCCACGGAAGGCAAAAATTCTACAAGAGGGGTAGAGAAGACCGTGAGGTAATAGTGCCGGGGTGGCCAATGCGTTGGACTTGGGCTGTTACATTAAGGCTTTCCGAGCTAGCGACCGACCTCTGAGGTGCTGTCCACAAATTCCTTCGTGAATCTCGGCCAGGACATAATCTGCTTCCTCTCCTTCAATGCATTTCAATAATGGTGCGGAGAGGCTTCTTCTGTAAAGTGTTCCTTCGATTACGGAGAAGGACGAGGCCTTCCTCCTGATCAATTTGGCTTCACGAGAGTCCTGAGGCTCGTCCCCCGACTCGATGTACTTCACTATTGGCGTAATCCAACCTTTGCTTTCCTCAACCACGTTGATAGAAACGGCGAGCTCCGGGATAGGGAGCACACTGGGTTTGTTCAGCGTCTCCTGGATTATAGTTCGGTGGTTTCCAGGAACTTTGGTGCTTGCGAGTTTGGATAGAACATCCGCCCTGATATTTTCTGTTCTGGGAACGTGTTTAACTTCTGCGATTACGAACTGGGCAAGCAATTCCCGCACTTAGGTTAAATACCTCTGCATGATCGAGTCCTTTGCTTCGTATTGCTTCTGATCTGCGAGACTACCAGCAAGGAATCAGTGTCCAAAGTGACCCGAGTAACTCGAAGGTCAAGGGCAAGTCGGAGCCCTTTTATGCATGCCTTGTATTCTGCTTGATTGTTTGAAGTTGGGAACCCAAAAGTGAGGGATACCTCGATTATGACGCTTGCCGGTCTCTCTAACATTAACCCAGTACCACTTCCTTTTGGATTTGAGGATTCGTCTACATGGAGCGTCCACCACTCACCTGAGCCTTCATTGTCGGCCTGGACTCGTATTCGATTCCGAACTCAGAGAGTTCTACTGCCCATTTGATCATCCTGCCCGCCAGGTCGGGTCGGTGTAAGATTTGAAGGATAGGGTGATTTGTCCGTACCACGACCTGATGAGCGACGAAGCAAGGTCGGAGACGACGTACCACGATGAGCAGGGCAAAAGCGATTTTTTCAATTTTCTGGTATCTAATTTCAGGTCCTTGTAGGCTTTGCTCACAAAGTATACCGGGCTTTGACCGGTGTTCGTTTCCCGAACAAGAACGGTGTTGCGTTAAAAACACACTTAGAGCAAGTGTACTCTTTCGCAGAAGTAGTATAAAATATTATCGTATCCACAGGGATTAATTAACAAGTACCAAACTAGTAAAGATTATATATTGTTTAGACGAACCAATAATTTAGTTGTATTGAAAACAAATAAAAAGAAATAAATAACAAGAATTAAAATACTAGATTTAATAAATGGGGAGAGGTCTAGGGTCACGGTTTCACTTGCAAGTTTCGATTCCCCTATGTCTAACTCTACCCGAATTCATTTATTTTATTTAATTACCAATCCCTTTACTAAAACTATTAATCCGTTTGGTCATTCGCGATTAATATTCTTTTTCCTAAACTAACCCTTGTTTGGTCATGCAAGAATTTAAATTTAAGAAATGCATAAAGAGCAAAAATGTTGAATGATTGGAAGACTAAATTAAAGTTTGGTAATGCATTAATTTTTGCCCCAATTATCCTATAGGTCCACCAACTAATTGCAGTACGGTCGCTGATCAACTAATTGATTATGAACATGCATAGGGTAGTTAATCCTAATTATGTGATAAAAACAATAGGACAATATTAATTGAAATAACAACCGAAATTCAGATATGAAATTAGAACATAAAAAGGTCTCTAAACATACAAGATCCACCTAAGACCCTAGAAGAGGATTTAGCTATCCATAGTGTTCGAGAACAATAAAATAAAATTAGAAGTCATAAATTACAGTGATAAAAATAACCCGGAATAGAGAAATTTCTGATCCTGAGAATTTAGTCTCCCTTTTCTGCTTCAGAGCTCTCTCACTGTGTCAAGAACGGTAACCAAAACTCCTTTCACTCTCTCGCTCTGCCGTCCGCGTTCCTTTCTCTTCCTCTTACTGTTGCGGCCCTTTTCTTCTCTATCTTGTGCGGCACTTTTTGTAATTGAAGCCGCCTAGGGTTGCGTGCCTTCAATCTTCCAATTCTTTTTCTTCTTAATTGCCGTCATCTCCAATTCTTTAGTGGGCTTCACTGTATTTTTATGGGCTGGACTTGTTTACATGCCCCTTTCTTTATCTTGCTCCAATTTCTTTTCCTCTCACTCCATATTATCTAATCATATATATATATATATATATATATATATATATATATATATATAATTCAAATAATTGACTTCCATTCTTTTTTATCTTTTCTTCCATTCTGTAAAATATAGAGCAAATTAAGTCAGTGATTTACATGATTGATATATAATTACTCTAAAAGTGACTCAAAAATGTCTCTAAAAAATGCATAAAATTAGAGTTTATCAACTCCCCCACACTTAACCTTTGCTTGTCCTCAAGCAAATTTTCTGGCTCAATAAACTTTTTAAATGAATAATAGAGACAGCCAAATGAGGGACCCAAAATTAAAAGCACAATGACAGACAATAGACAACATAGCACATATGATGTGTCAAAAAGTTGCCCAATTAGAGGCTCATGTCCCTGAAGAATACATTTTGGTGAACAGAGGCACTCGCTCACAATCTCTCTAAAAAGTGTTTAGGGACTAGGGAAATATACACTCAAGTTTCCGCAAAATGCACATTACCATAAGCTTGTAATTTGACCAAAACTCCACTAAATAGTTCACATGCATGCAAAAGATGGGTTTCATGGGTTGTAATGGGGCCAGGGTGAATTCATGCAGGGTAGGAAATAAGAAGGAACGGATAATCAAAGGGCTAAAAAAAACAAGAAATAAATAGTAACCTTTGAGTCGACTCTTTTTGATTTGCTTTTTGCTCTTGAGTAGACTCTTTTTTTTTGCTTTTTGCTCGAGTAGACTCTTCTTTTTCCTATTGAGTCGACTCTTTTTGATTTGCTTTTTGCTCTTGAGTAGACTCTTTTTTTTATATGCCCTTTGGCACTTTCATTCTTCTGATGTGCCTTTTCCTCCTTCTTGCTTTCCGTTTTTTTTTCAAATTTTCTTCCTTTTTTTTCATTTTTTTTTTGGAGGAAAAGGTAAGTACATGAAAACTCATATTTTGTTTCCTTTGTAGGAGAATATTCTTGTAAGCACGTGATTCACTCTTTTTTTTTTTCTCCTGACAAGATAGACAACTAAAGTATAGGACAAAATTTCAATCCTAACAATATAGACAACTAAAAATATAGGACGAAACTGTAATTTTCAATAGTTGCTCCACATTTAATTCCAAATGGTTACCAAAAACAAAAAAAAAGAAAATTATATCTGGGTACCAAAGAAAAAAATATAACAATTAAGCTCAAAGGGGGCAACTAAGGGATAAATTCAACAAACAACTTTGAGGCCAGAAAAATACCTAAATTCCCCAAATCTTTTTACATGATGCAAATCAATTTTCGCCTTGAAATGGTCAAAAGACAAATTCTAGAATGTACCAATTTGGGAAACACACTCATAGAAAGAAAAGGGGTAAAAATTTATGATTTAGTATCAATCCCCATATGAAGGCTCAGATCTTACATTTAGAAGCTAGTTCACAAAAAGTACTCAACAGGGACAAATGCTAATTATCAGCTTCCTAAGGACATCCTCACAGTTACAATTAAGCACAAGTCTGTCAAGTAAATTAATTATGGGATCCCCTAAAGGCAAAATCTCAATTTTTTTTCAACATGAAGCATAAGCCGCTAAAATAAGCCAGAAAAAATGCTATCAACATATACAGTGGGTATGTGCATTAATAGAGATGAATTGACAAAGTTAAACTCTCCTACCCCACACTAGCATAAAGCATGGTCCTCAATGAAAAATATCAAATTGGCACAAAAATAAATAAATGAGAGAGTAAGAGTGACTTCCCTAAGAGAGCTTGCAGTCTGAGCTTATTACTAAAAAAAAAGAAACAAATTAAAAGTAAAAATAACTGAAAATAAAACACAGGTTGCCTCCTGCGAAGCGCTTGTTTAACGTCGTGAGCCTGACTATAGTTGGTGCCTAATAAGGGGGCTCTCCGAGAGCAAATTTAACATCTAATGCTGTGCACCTTCTTAGCTTTCTAACCAAGTGGTTCACATTGTTCTTTCTTTTTCCACGTGGTGGATGAACTTCGAAGGATGGTGAAGTTTTTATTTTATCTCCATCCACCATTATGCTAGGATCCTGCAAAATAAAACTTTTTTCCAAAAGGTCCTGCATCTTTAATTCACTAAAAATGTTAGTTTCAACCACATCATACAAATAAGGAGAAGTTAAAGAAGAGAAATTTTCATTGAAATTTAAAGCTTTAATAACATCATCTTCTTTACCACTCCTTAAAGTTACTTTTCCCCGGTGAACCTCAATCACAGCATCACTAATGGTTAAAATAATTTGCCCAAAAATGCGCACTTTCTCCTCTTTCTTCAAATTCGAAACCATGGGATCTTTCTCACTGTCCTCACAAATGCTCCCTTTAGTAGGATCTATTGTTTCAATATGACTCCCTTCAGTAGGAGCTACTATTTTGATTTGACTCCCTTCAGTAGGAGTCTCCTCATCTTTCTTGAGATCTTCTTCCTCCAGATTATATTCCATGGAGACACCTTCATCCCTCGTTGGAATACTTTCTTTGTATTGCTCACCTTCTTCATTTTGGGTAGACTTAGTTTGTGAAGGAGTTTCTTGGGCCTCTTGAGATAACAAAGCAATGAGACTTGAAATTTGACCCTTCAGGATTCCAAACTTTTCATTTGTTTGCTGCATAAACTTTGCCAATACATCATTGGTATCTTGTATCTCCTCCTCTTGCCTATAAAGATGTAGTGGATCATAATTATCCCAGTTGGAGGAATAGGGAGGTGGCTCATAGTCATCCCAATAGTTTGAATAAGGCTTATAAGGAGGAGGAGGAGGAGGAAATGGGATCTGACATTGAGGCACATACCAAGACGACTTCTCCAAATTCCTTTGTGCCTCTGCCTCTCTAATATAATCTCCAATTGTCTTAACCATGATTTAAACTTTTATCTGCAAAAAAGGTGAACTGCAGCGGTCTCTTGGGAAAGTATTAGCAGCTTTTTTTTTTGTATTTTTTTCAATAAGAAAAATAAAAAAAATAAAACTAGTGCATAAAAAAAGTGTCTAAAGCAATAAAAATCTTTTTCGTTTAGTATTGCTAAATTAATCCCCGGCAACGGGGCCAAAAACTTGTTGCGTTAAAAACACACTTAGACCAAGTGTACTCTTTCGCAGAAGTAGTATAAAAGATTTTCGTATCTGTCATACCCCAATTTTGTCCGTCGAATTAGCGCTGATGGTCTCAATTCGCACCTAGCGTATGCGAGTCGCTTTTAATTGTGCACGCATTGGCGTTCTGGCTATGTCACGTTTCATTTTTCTAATTATACGCGCGTCGTTGCTCTCGTTGCGTGAGCGTGTTTGTTTCTCGTGGCGTACGAGTATTTATTTTTGATACTCGTTATTTTTACCGATATTAAAGTCATTGCTATTAGTTTTGTAACATCCTCAAAATAATTAGTAGAATTATTTGGGTGTTTACCCAATTAAATTAATTTAGCACTTGACTGGTAAATTTATTGAGTGCTAAAATTATTTATTGGTAGTCATCGGATCGTTAACTGGATAATACGGATCAGTGAAGTTTTGGAATCGAAATAAGAGATTTAGATCAATATGGAAATTGGACCACGTTACCACTTATTTATTAAATAAATAAATAAGTGTGTGTGTGTGTGTGTATGTGTTAAAAGGAAAGAAAGGAAAGAATTAAGAAAGAAAAGAAAGAATTGGACGCGAGAGACAAAGAGGGAAAGGAGAGAAAAGAAGGGAGAAGAGAAAGAATGGTGAGGAGGAAGAAGAGGAAAAAGGGGGGGATTCGGCTCATCAAAACGACTTCCTTCCAACACGAAAAGCGTTCAGCGTTACTTCCTCTTCGTTTTGGTACCAAAATCTTCATCATCAACTCACTCTCCTCAAATCCACCATTTTCGAATTTGAGCTCAAAAGTGAGGTTTCGATGGTTGAAGCTTAAGGATAGCTTAGGATTGTGTTTGGCGCGAATCCAAGGATGATGGATCGGTGAAGGATGTTCGATTGAAAGATTGGAAGCTAGTTGGGTGATTTGGGGTTGAAAATCAAAGATTTGGGGTTATGGATGAATAGTAGTTTTGGAGGTTAGGGATGATGAATAGTGTCCATGGAGGATTTCGAGGAATTCGGTATTTCGGTCAAAAAGAGGTTTCGTGATCGAGTGGAAAGCTTTGGAAGCGGATTTGAGCGTCGTCGGAACGGAAAGTTTATGCGGGGAATGTTCGTGTGGTTACTCGGTGAATTCGGCTCGATCGTGGTTCACGCTTCAAGGGTGAGTTCTACTCACGTTTAGGATTTTACGTTTCGAATTAATTAATTAACTGTTTTATCGCTTTCGCTGGACTGAAATATTGTTTGGTAATTGAGTTTGAGAGATTTTGGGTTAAAAACCGATATTTGGAAAATACGTCGCGTTTTGATAAACTCGATTTGATTGAGTTATCGATTGATGTTTTAATTATTGTTTTGGACTGGAATTACTGGTTGTTATATCTGTTTTTGGGTCTCGGAGGTCACGTAAGGTCTCGGTATCGATTACAGAAAACCTGTTTTTCGCCATTCTGCCTATTTTCACGTCGCGACGGAGTCCCATCGCGTCGCGACGGTTTACAGAATTTTCAGCAACTAAATACTGATTTTGTTTTCGCGATATCTTTTGATCCGGGAACCCGATTGAGGTGTTCTAAAATGCGTTGGAAAGCTTATTCAGAGGCATAACTGGATATTCTATTTTTCAGGCAAAATGAACTGTTTTTGATATTGTAAATTGCTTTGGAAAAGTGACGAACTAGAGTGCGAGAGCAAACTTAGATAGAGTTTCGAAACCAGGTTTAATAATCGAATTGGTACTGCTTCGTGTTCTTGCCTTCGGTTTTAGACAAAATATATATATGGCATACATGTTTAATAATCAAATTGGTACTGCTTCGTGTTCTTGCCTTCGGTTTTAGACAACATATATATAAGGTATACATGGTTAAATAATCGAATTGGTACTGCTTCGTGTTCTTGCCTTCGATTATTCGACTAAAGTGTAAAGTACGATGATAGGACTAAAACCGAATTGGTACTGCTTCTTGTTCTTGCCTTCGGTTTTAGACAAAATATATATGTATGTGGTAACCGGTTTAATAATCGAATTGGTACTGCTTCGTGTTCTTGCCTTCGGTTTTCGACAAAATATATATGTATGTGGTAACCGGTTTAATAATCGAATTGGTACTGCTTCGTGTTCTTGCCTTCGGTTTTAGACAACATATATATAAGGTACACATGTTTAATTGTCGAATTGGTACTGCTTCGTGTTCTTGCCTTCGGCATTAAACAAAATATACATATATAGTGCACAGGTGTAATAATCGGATTGGTACTGCTTCGTGTTCTTGCCTCCGGTTTATTATGTCTGGGGTAGAGCCCATGTTAGGATAATAGGAAGGGGCAACTATATCCCCTCACCCTAGGCCCTTATACCCTAAACCCGAATGATTCATAATTGAACCGAGAGTGTTAGTAGGGGTCTCGGTAGAACTCACTGAGATTGTATCTCACTGTTTATATTTTGTGGTTTTTACAGAGAAGCAGGGAAAAAGCAATGGTGAAGAAGCACCGCTAGGTGGTGTGCTTATGAAGACGGTGAAGACTTAGTTTTCATTGTTAATGTCTTTCCCTCGAGATCTTTGTATTTACGATTGTATAACTTGTACCAGTAAAAGTTGTAAAATCGTTTCCGATATTTCTTGGTATTTGGATATTGGACTCTAGGTTATGAGCTGTTTTTATTTATGTTCAATATCTAAAACAGGAAAAATATATCTGATTATTTTATGATGGTACACTTGGGTATTTTTACTCGATAAAAATACTGGGGTGCTACAGTTGGTATCAGAGCAGTTCGACCTAGTCGGACTTAGTTTAGGGTTGAGTCGATTCCTTGTTAGTCCTTTTTGTAATTACACTTGTGATGCTAAGAGACATTGAGCCTGATCAACTTAATACTTAGTGCATCATAAGCGGAATTATGACAGGATGATCAAGACGCAGTCCTCAACCAAAACCGGAATCTCCAACCGGTGCATCATCAGGAAAGGTGACATGACGGTGGAAGAATACACCGCTAAGTTTGAGAAGTTGTCTCAGTTTTACCAAGTGGTAAAGTAAACTCCGGACGACGGATGGAGAATGCAGATGTATAAGAAGGGCCTTAGTGCTTTTATGACTTAGGGTCTCAGTTCTTATACTATTACCAATTATGTCGCCGAGGATGATCTCATAGGAAGTATGGGAAAGGAAAGAAGGTAGTTGAATTATCAACTCCGAATGCAAGGTCCTAAGATAATTTCATCACAGGAAAAGCAGATGCAGTTCTTTGATTCTTCAAAGGTCAGAAGATGTTCTAACTGTGGAAAGCCTCACAGTGGTGATTGCAAGCGAAGATCTAATCGGTGCTATTATTGTAATGTAGAGGGTCGCTATGGTAAAGAGTGCCCTGTAAGGAAGAGTTACAAGGAGTTACAAGCAGCTCTAAGGCAAGGACGAGTCAACATTATGGATGCTTGGACAGTTACGAATGCTGACGGTATACTTAGAAGGATGGGAGTCCTATTCAATAACTCGATCAGTATATTATATGATTCGGGTGCAACATATTGCTGTATATCCCGATCGCGTGTGAATCGGTTGGGATTAACCTTATCTCCGCTATCCGAACTGATAACCATCTTAACTGATACCAAGGGTCGTGTCCAGACATAATCTTTGTATAGAATTGTCTACTTGTCATAGGAGGCAGAAATTTCATTGTAGAATTTATTGTTTGCCTATGAGAAGTGTGGACACCATTTTGGGTATGAATTGAATGACTGCAAATCAAGTTGCAATCGGCTGTGTTAATCAACTATCAGCTTCGCTTCAGAATCAGTTGAATTGTCTAGGACAAATTCTGAAGCGGTTACCTGGTTCACCTTAGACGGTCAATCTTCATTCCAAGGTGCGGAAGCACATGTTAGTATGTTATCTGCATCCACTGAAACTAGTTTAGATTTGACGAACATTCAGGTTGTGAATGACTTTCTGGATGTTTCACGATGAAGTTTCTTCTGAACCTCCAGAGCGAGAGGTAGAGTTTACTGTAGAATTGGTTCCTGGCACGGGATCAATATCTATTGTTTCTTATTGAATGTTTCTTTCGAATTAAAGGAATTGAAGTATCAACTTGAAAAGTTGATCTTGAAGAGGTTCATTCGACCGAGCGCTTCTCCAAGGGGTGCTCCAGTGTTACTGTCAAGAAGAAAGATGGAAGTAGGAGATTGTGCATTGATTATCGACAACTTAACAAAGTGACGATCAAGAATAAATATCCCTTACCAAGGATAGACGATTTACTTGAGCAATTTGAGGTGCTGCAGTGTTACTAAAATTGATCTGAAGTCAGGATATCATCAAATAAAAGTTAGAGCCTTAGATATTCCGAAGACAGCTTTCTGTACTAGGTATGGACATTACGAGTTCGTAGTGATGCCCTTCGGTTTGACTAATGCTCCAGCGGTATTCGTGGATACGTGAACCGAGTTTTCCACACGTACCTAGATCAATTTGTAGTCATTTTCATAGATGGTATCTTGATGTGCTCGAAGACTATTGAGGAGCATGTCCAACATCTCCGCATTGTTCTGAAAGTACTCCGAGAAAATAAGTTATACTTGAAACCTTCGGAGTGTGATTTTTGGGTGTCAGAGGTAAAGTCTTTGGGACATGTGATTTCCCAAGTCGGGAGCTTCTGTAGATCCCAGTAAGAAGGAAGCGGTGTTGAATGGGAGTGACCGACATCAGCCGCAGAGATCAAAAGTTTCTGGGTCTAGCCGGTTACTATAAGAGATTTGTTCAAGGGTTATCACAATTAGTTTTCCTCTTACTCGGTTAACGCGTAAGGGTCATCTGTTTACGTGGGATGCCGATTGTGAAGAATGTTTTCAAGAGTTGAAGATTTTGACTTCTGCACCAATCCTGATTCTTCCGGATCCGTCTTTGAAATTCCAAATTTACGGCGATGTTTCTGGGAAGGGTTTAGGAGGTGTTCTTGGGCAGAACCAACAAGTTGTAGCTTATTCCTCCAGACAGTTGAAGACTCAGGAAGAGAATTATCCGACGACTCATGATTTGGAGTTGGCAGCTATTGTGTACGCACTGAAGATTTGAAGACATTACCTATATGGGTCTCGTTTCGAAGTCTTTAGTGATCATAAAAGCTTGAAATATTTGTTTGATCAGAAGGAGTTGAATAACAGGCAGAGAAGGTGGGTGGAATTTCTGAAGGATTATGACTTCGAATTGAAGTATCATCCGGGAAAGGCTAATGTTGTAGCTGATGCACTGAGTAGGAAATCCATCCACATGGCCGAGTTTATGATGCATGAGATGGAATTATCAGAGTCTTTTAGAGACTTAAATCTGAATTCAAGATCAAGGAGGAACCTGTTAGTGTTGAGCCATATGAGGATCTCTAGTTCCCTAAGGGATTCTATACGCTTAGCACAGGAAGTTGATGTGAAGCTACAATCACAAAAGGTATTTCCAGATTTCACCATGGATAGTGATGGAGTCAGTTATTTCAATGGTAGAATCTGTGCGCCCGATGGTGAGAATAATAAAAGGCAAGTGTTAGAGGAAGCACATCGAAGTTTATATTCTGTACACCCTGGATCCACCAAGATGTACAGAGATGTTAAGCGAATGTATTAGTGGCGAAGTATTAGTCTGTTAACCTCTTCTTTGTGAGAGTTAACAATGAGATAGTATTATGAGATTCCTGTTTGACAAGTCGAACGTGAATACGAATATCTAAGTGAGGTAACTGCTGACTGTTTTCACGTCGCGAATAGCCATTAAAGGATTAATTGATGGATCTGCTTGCAAGTGAGTGAAATTTCTGGAATGAAGCTTGGTGTGCGGCGTAATAGTTTTGAAAAATCATTTTTGTGAAAACCCGCATGCTAAAGTTAATTTTGGGAATGAATCAAGAGGATTACTTAGGTTGAGGGAAAACTCTCAACGCTATTGACTAATTTGGAAAGGAATGGGATGCGTCGTTGGTAAAAACCTCGTGATGAAGTTGCAATAGAGGAAAAAGAGCTCTGAGTTCTGTTTTGATAGTTGTTTTGAGAACAACAGAGGTGATTTTCATTACGTTCAAATTTATTTGTTGTCCGCACGGTTTATCTCTACGTTTAAGATAAACGTGTCTGGTAAATCCTCATTTCATCTTCTTTTGAAAAGTGTTATCTCGAAATCTTGGGGGCGAGTCAAGAAGTTTCACAGATGACTTTCCGTCACATTTTTCAATGTGTACAGGAACTGTTATGGATTTTTAGAAAATTTGCGGAGAACGTGTTTACACCCTTTGAGGGAATCGTGTTTGTTTTTACCTCTACCGAGGAGTTCTAGTTGTGTATCTCATTTTCAACCTGTAATTCTATCAAGTGTATTGTAATAGACCCTTTGATTTAGATTAATCAAAGTTGGGGAGTAAGCGAGGATAATTGGAATGAAGCTTCAGAAGTGTTTTCAAATGCGGTGCCGAGCCTATGTAGACGAAAGAGGAGTTTCTCATGTTGATTCGTAACAAGAGAGTTCGGACTGTAATCTTAGAAGCGTTCTAGGGTAGTAGTCGAACATACTTAAAGATTGACGTGCCAGCTTGGGAAGATTTTCCACACTCACTTCGTTAATTCAAGAATGTTTTCTAGCGAATTTGGACCTTTCTGAGAATGTCGATTCTCGGTTAGTCAGATGAAAGACTTGACGAAATTTTGAGGACAAAATTCTTTCAAGTTGGGGAGAATGTAACATCCTCAAAATAATTAGTAGAATTATTTGGGTGTTAACCCAATTAAATTAATTTAGCACTTGACTGGTAAATTTATTGAGTGCTAAAATTATTTATTGGTTGTCATCGGATCGTTAACTGGATAATACGGATCAGTGAAGTTTTGGAATCAAAATAAGAGATTTAGTTCAATATGGAAATTGGACCACGTTACCACTTATTTATTAAATAAATAAATAAGTGTGTGTGTGTGTGTGTATGTGTTAAAAGGAAAGAAAGGAAAGAATTAAGAAAGAAAAGAAAGAATTGGACGCGAGAGACAGAGAGGGAAAGGAGAGAAAAGAAGGGAGAAGAGAAAGAATGGTGAGGAGGAAGAAGAGGAAAAAGGGGGGATTCGGCTCATCAAAACGACTTCCTTCCAACACGAAAAGCGTTCAGCGTTACTTCCTCTTCGTTTTGGTACCAAAATCTTCATCATCAACTCACTCTCCTCAAATCCACCATTTTCGAATTTGAGCTCAAAAGTGAGGTTTCGATGGTTGAAGCTTAAGGATAGCTTAGGATTGTGTTTGGCGCGAACCCAAGGATGATGGATCGGTGAAGGATGTTCGATTGAAAGATTGGAAGCTAGTTGGGTGATTTGGGGTTGAAAATCAAAGATTTGGGGTTATGGATGAATAGTAGTTTTGGAGGTTAGGGATGATGAATAGTGTCCATGGAGGATTTCGAGGAATTCGGTATTTCGGTCAAAAAGAGGTTTCGTGATCGAGTGGAAAGCTTTGGAAGCGGATTTGAGTGTCGTCGGAACGGAAAGTTTATGCGGGGAATGTTCGTGTGGTTACTCGGTGAATTCGGCTCGATCGTGGTTCACGCTTCAAGGGTGAGTTCTACTCACGTTTAGGATTTTACATTTCGAATTAATTAATTAACTGTTTTATCGCTTTCGCTGGACTGGAATATTGTTTGGTAATTGAGTTTGAGAGATTTTGGGTTAAAAACCGATATTTGGAAAATACGTCGTGTTTTGATAAACTCGATTTGATTGAGTTATCGATTGATGTTTTAATTATTGTTTTGGACTGGAATTACTGGTTGTTATATCTGTTTTTGGGTCTCGGAGGTCACGTAATGTCTCGGTATCGATTAGGGAGCGAAATGGGGTAAAACTGAATTTCAGAAAACCTGTTTTTCGCCATTCTGCCTATTTTCGCGTCACGACGGAGTCCCATCGCGTCGCGACGGTTTACAGAATTTTCAGCAACTAAATACTGATTTTGTTTTCGCGATATCTTTTGATCCGGGAACCCGATTGAGGTGTTCTAAAATGCGTTGGAAAGCTTATTCAGCGGCATAACTGGATATTCTATTTTTCAGACAAAATGAACTGTTTTTGATATTGTAAATTGCTTTGGAAAAGTGACGAACTAGAGTGCGAGAGCAAACTTAGATAGAGTTTCGAAACCAGGTTTAATAATCGAATTGGTACTGCTTCGTGTTCTTGCCTTCGGTTTTAGACTAAATATATATATGGCATACATGTTTAATAATCAAATTGGTACTGCTTCGTGTTCTTGCCTTCGGTTTTAGACAACATATATATAAGGTATACATGGTTAAATAATCGAATTGGTACTGCTTCATGTTCTTGCCTTCGATTATTCGACTAAAGTGTAAAGTACGATGATAGGACTAAAACCGAATTGGTACTGCTTCGTGTTCTTGCCTTCGGTTTTAGACAAAATATATATATATATGTGGTAACCGGTTTAATAATCGAATTGGTACTGCTTCGTGTTCTTGCCTTCGGTTTTCGACAAAATATATATGTATGTGGTAACCGGTTTAATAATCGAATTGGTACTGCTTCGTGTTCTTGCCTTCGGTTTTAGACAACATATATATAAGGTACACATGTTTAATTGTCGAATTGGTACTGCTTCGTGTTCTTGCCTTCGGCATTAAACAAAATATACATATATAGTGCACAGGTGTAATAATCGGATTGGTACTGCTTCGTGTTCTTGCCTCCGGTTTATTATGTCTGGGGTAGAGCCCATGTTAGGATAATAGGAAGGGGCAACTATATCCCCTCACCCTAGGCCCTTATACCCTAAACCCGAATGATTCATAATTGAACCGAGAGTGTTAGTAGGGGTCTCGGTAGAACTCACTGAGATTGTATCTCACTGTTTATATTTTGTGGTTTTTACAGAGAAGCAGGGAAAAAGCAATGGTGAAGAAGCACCGCTAGGTGGTGTGCTTATGAAGACGGTGAAGACTTAGTTTTCATTGTTAATGTCTTTCCCTCGAGATCTTTGTATTTACGATTGTATAACTTGTACCAGTAAAAGTTGTAAAATCGTTTCCGCTATTTCTTGGTATTTGGATATTGGACTCTAGGTTATGAGCTGTTTTTATTTATGTTCAATATCTAAAACAGGAAAAATATCTCTGATTATTTTATGATGGTACACTTGGGTATTTTTACTCGATAAAAATACCGGGGTGTTACAAGTTTAATCATTGTTATGAAAATCTAATAAAAATCAATTTCTGAATTAATGTTTTTTTTATTATAAACAGTTTTTTTTACAAAATAAAAGGTACCACCTAAGTCAACTTTGATATACATGAAGACAAAAATTTTAAATACAATTGGTACAAAAATTAATTAAAAGCAAAAAAGAGTACAAAAAAAAATAACAATAAAGCAAAATCAAAGAGAGGCAGCCTGCGACTTGCTCTCTCCCTGGAGCTAGAAGCCCAAGCTTCTTTCTTCTTGTCCCCTTTGCTTGCCTCCCATTTTCAGCAAAAACATTGCTGCAGTGGCAGCAGCCCTGTCCCTCCCTTGCTGCTCCACTATATCTCTGCTGTTCCAACAGCTTGGTCTCCTGGAGTTTTGATCCCCTGCTCAGCACCTACACCACACAATCAGCCTATAAATACTGTGAACATCAACAGTAAAAAGGGGGGAGAAAACTGATACTACTATAAAATTATAGAGAAAATAGAGACACAGACAGAAAAATTTCTCACTCAAAACAGGTGCACAAACATACAATCCTAGGGGAGCAAGTAAAAACATCAATTCAGGAGCTAAGGTAATTCTTTATGACTAATTTATTTTTGCTGACTTCTACAAGTATAATAGCATATGGGTGTTAAGTTTTTTTAGCTTCTGTTTTGCAAATATGTTGTTATTGTTTGTTACACCAGAAAAACTACACTGTTAGAGACAAATATGTATGTATTGTGTGGAGTAAATAATAGGTTGAAGGGGGTAAAAATAGGCATGAGAAGAGAAAAAGAAAAATAGACAGTAAAAAAAAGGGGACAGTAAAAGAAAAAGGGAAGGGAAGAAGATTTTACCTCCGGCCGCCGTGGGCGGTGGCCGGCGCCGTAGACAGCCACCATCCGAACCCTCACCACCGTCACTCCTCAAAACCGATCCACCCCCAACCGCCGTCGCCCAACAACCGTACCTCACAGTAACCACCAACCGAAACACCATCAAATCACCACTCCTACAACCATCGCAGCCAGCCACCGCCAAACCGCACCCCTCCTCCCTCTCCTCACCACCGAACACCATCACAGCACCCACAGAGCATAACCCCTACCCACGAACAGCCCCCAGCCGCGTCATCCACCACCACAATCCCGCCGTCGCAAACCTCGCCTCCTCCCACAGCCCCACCGCAAATCGTCACGTCGCCTCCTCCACGAACCGTGTACCACCTAACCTCCACCGTTCAACCACCGTGGCCTAACCCGAGCCTCCATCGGAAAACAAAACCACCCCTAGATCTCCACCACCACGACAGCAACAAACAAAAACGAAAATGGGCTTAAGAGGGAGGGGTTTCGGTTCGCCATGGTTGAGAGGGGAAGGAAGTGAAGAGTAGAGTGAGGGAGGGAGAGATACGGAGCAAGAAGAGGGAGAGAAGGAAAATTTTTAGGGTTAGAGAGAATGGGGTGGGAGTGCGCCGCGTGAAGAGAGGAGATTGAAAAATTTTAGGTTTTGCGATTTTTGGGTGTGGGGCGCCGTGGAAAGAAAGAGAATGGAATTAGGGTTTCCACTTTTAGTTTAGGCTTTTATAGTGTAAGCGCAGGGGCACTTTCGTCTTTTCACTTTTTTTTTTAATTTTTCAGATCTCTATTAGCACCCCTGCATTTTACTTCTCGCGCCTCCTAAAGCCCATGACTTTTTTTTTAAAAAAAAAAGCGCAGCCCAGCTTGCAAAAACAAGCTGGGCTCACTGTTCGCACCCTCCATTTTAAAAATGCAGCCTCTTTTGCTATCCGTACCTCACTTTTAATAACACAACACCCCCTGTTTCTCTTTTTAAATTTTGTTTCTTTCCCTTAAGTGAACTTATTTTTTTCACAAACCTTTTTTTTTTCCAAAATAATAGATTTTCTTGTCCCTAAACAAGAATCAGTCCATTTGCGAAAACTCCTCAAAATCAAACTTTGTTAATAGTCTTGCGAAGCCTTTGCTTGCATGATTATCAACAATGAGGTACTAGTGGCGATCACTTGGAGCCTTTGCTCAATTGATCATCATGAATGCCTAACTTTCCTAAAGATTTTCACTAAACCAAAAACTCTGTTGGTAGTCTTGCGAAGCCTTTGCTTGCATGATTATTAACAATGGAGTGCTAATGGTGGTCACTTGGAGCCTTTGCTCAATTGATCATCATGAAAGCTCAATTTTCACAATTTAACAAGATAAAAAAACAAAAGCCTTTTTAGACAATCCCAGAACTACGTGGCTTTGAATTCTCCATCGCACCGGGAGATACGTAGGAGCGGATACTCTCCGTCAAGCACAACAAACCAAAAACATTTTTCCTTTCAAAAACCAAACACTTTTCCAAAATAAAACATTTTTCAAAAAACAAGAACTACGTTGCTTTGAATTCTCCATCGCACCGGGAGATACGTAGGAGTGGATCCCCTCCATCAAGCGCAAAAACTAAAGATTTTTCATTAAGTCATCCATCAACAAAAGAGGTAAAAACAAAGCATTTTTCCGAATCAACTTTGCAAATCACACATTTATTTAAGGTAACCCTTCTTTGAAGGGACGTTATGGGGTGCTAATACCTTCCCCATACGTAATTAGACCCCCGAACCCAAATCTAATGGTTCCAAAGACCATTGTTTTCGAAAAAAGGTTTTTCCGATGTTTTACCTTTAAAAAATATTGGTGGCGACTCTAAAACCCAGTTGTGCGAAGAAAAATCCCACCAAGGATTTTTCGGGGTGCGACAGTATCCACAGGGATTAATTAACAAGTACCAAACTAGTAAAGAATACATATTGTTTAGACCAACCAATAATTTAGTTGTAATGAAAACAAATAAAAAGAAATAAATAAGAAGAATAAAAATACTAGATATAATAAATGGGGAGAGGTCTGGGGTCACGGTTTCACTTGCAAGTTTCGATTCCCCTATGTCTAACTCTACCCGAATTCCTTTATTTTATTTAATTACCAATCCCTTTACTAAAACTATTAATCTGTTTGGTCATTCGCGATTAATATTCTGTTTCCTAAACTAACCCTTGTTTGGTCATGCAAGAATTTAAATTTAAGAAAAGCATAAAGAGCAAAAAGGTTGAATGATTGGAAGACTAAATTAAAGTTTGGTCATGCATTAATTTTTGCCCCAATTATCCTATAGGTCCACCAACTAATTGCAGTACGGTCGCTGATCAACTAATTGATTATGAACATGCATAGGGTAGCTAATCCTAATTATGTGATAAAAACAATAGGACAATATTAATTGAAATAAAAACAGAAATTCAGATATGAAATTAGAACATAAAAAGGCCTCTAAACATGCAAGATCCACCTAAGACCCTAGAAGAGGATTTAGCTATCCATAGTGTTCGAGAACAACAAAATAAAATTAGAAGTCATAAATTACAGTGATAAAAATAACCCGGAATAGAGAAATTTCTGATCTTGAGAATTTAGTTTCCTTTTTTTGCTTCAGAGCTCTCTAAAAGTGTCAAGAACGGTAACCAAAACTCCTTTCACTCTTTCTCTGTCGTCCGCGTTCCTTTCTCTTCCTCTTACTGTTGCGGCCCTTTTCTTCTCTATCGTGTGCGGCACTTTTTGTAATTGAAGCCGCCTAGGGTTGCGTGCCTTCAATCTTCCAATTCTTTTTCTTCTTAATTGCCGTCAGCTTTAATTCTTTAGTGGGCTTCATTGTATTTTTATGGGCTGGACTTATTTACATGCCCCTTTCTTTATCTTGCTCCATTTTCTTTTTCTCTCACTCCATATTATCTAAAAGTGACTCAAAAATGTCTCTAAAAAATGCATAAAATTGGAGTTTATCAAACAGCGCCAAGCCCTTCCTCCGAGATTGCTAAATACAGGTATAAGGTTTCTCACGGGTTTGCCGAGTTAGGATTGGTGGCTCAGAAAGAACCTTTTTAAGCTGGGAGATTGCTAAACAAAGGGAGTGATTTGAACGCAGCATTGGAAATGAAGCGAGATAGTGCTGCGATCATACCGTTAAGCTTCTGAAGCTCCTTTTTGGAAGTTGGGGTGCGCATCTCGGTCATAGCCCGACACTTTCCCGGGTTAGCTTCGATGCCTCTCTCTGAGGTAGAAACCAAGAAATTTCCCATCTCGGACTCCAAAAGTGCATTTCTCTGGGTTCAACCTCATCTTGTTCTTTCGGATTTCTGCGAAGATCTCTTCAAGATCGGCTACGTGGAGGCTCTCACCCTCACTTTTTGCGATCATGTCGTCGAGATAGACTTCTACATTACGCCCGATCTGCTTATGAAAAACACTGTTCATCATTAAATCGTCAACGGCCTTAGCTGCAGCAACTGCTTTCTCCTTGCTTTGAGCTCTCTTGCACTGGGCGACCCACTTAGCATCGGGGTTAACAGCTAACAAGTGACTTCTGGGGGAATCCCGGCCATATCTTTCGCCGACCAGGCAAATATGTCGGCATGAGCTTTCAGGCATAGGGCGAGCTTCACCTTAACTTCGTTAGAAAGATCGGAGCCGATCTTGACAGTTTTGGCTGGGTCATCTCCCATTTGGATTTCCACGATTTCTCCATCAGGTTGAGGTCGCCTGATTTTCTTCTTCAGTTCTCGGGAAAGATCGTCATCGCTCTATTCTTCGGAGCTGTCAGGGTCGTACCTCGCATCAAGGTCTGTCACATTGACATCAGCAGCTCTGCTTTTTCTTCTCTTCTTGGAATCTTTTCGGGCTTCTTCTTCTTCGGGGAACCCCCTCCTCAGTGGCCTTCTTATCCTCTTTCACGTGCAGATAAAATCATCTCTGGGCGGACTCGAGGTCGGCATCAAGGGTAATGACTTTGTTGCACAGAGAGTAGAATTTCATCTTCAGATGAACTGCCGAAGTTACCACTCCGAGTCTTCCTAGGGTCGGCCTTCCAATGATACAGTTGTAGAGAGAAGGGCACGATAAAACGAGGAATTTGGTCTTGACTGTCCTCTCCAATGGCTCTTCGCGCTAGGTGACCATCATCTCCAAATAATCGAGTGGTTTGATCCGGGACCCGTTGAAACCCGAAAGATCCTATCTCCTGTAAGGGGTGAAGTCTTCTTCAGAAATTTGCATTTTTCTCACGAGATCGATAAAGATGATATCTAACGAGCTTCCTTGATCAACAAGGATTCTTCTTATTTCATGGTTGGCCATCATAGCCCTGATCAAAATAGGCACGTGCTTATTGGGCTTGCCATCTAGCAAATCCTGATCACCGAACGCTAAAGGAGGTCGGAAGCAGTACTCTTGATCTCCTTCCACTTTCTCTTCATAGTCTTACCCGATGCTTCATCGGGGTATCCTTCTGAGATGACCATCATTACTGGTTCACATTTAGACTTCGAAAAAAAATCGCACTCGTCCTCTGAGCTTTCTCTCTTCTCTTGTCGAGCTTTACCCTTCTTTTTAGGGTCGTCCTTTTCTTCTTTAACCTCTCCTTCCTGTTGAGGTGGCTTAGTAACGTACTGGCTCAATTTCCCCTTCTTGATCAGATCCTCAATGTTGTTGGACTATATGATAACCTTAGAGTGGGGTGAATAAGGTTATACGCTAAACTTGAATTCTTTTTTTATTTTCAAACTATTAACAATGCCAGTTTAAATCAAATGCGGAAAATAAGATTTAAACTATATGATGTACCTAAGCACGATATACCTATGACAGATCTAGTTACACTGATATATTACACTTAACCACACTAATGAATTTTAACGATAAACGAATATATGCAACGCAATGATATCAGAAATAACTATAGGCAAAATATAAACGGTAAAGTAAAAGAGTAGGGAAAGAGATACACCGTGAATTTTACAAGGTTCGGGATAAAAGCCCTACGTCCTCGGCCTCCGGCTTTGCAACCTTTGGACTTGATAACAACCACTATATGAGAAGAACTTCTTCAACGTTTACAAGCAAGCAACTTCCCTATAGCTAATCTCAATTTACCCAAATTGAGAACCCGAGCTCCCCTCTAAGGATTTCGCAACCACTTCAATCTTCCCGATTGAACGACCCAAGAAAACTTCCCAGGATTTCGCAACCACTTCAATCTCCTCGATTGAACGACCCAAGAAAACTTCCCAGGATTTCACTACCGATCCAATCTCCCCGATTGAACGATCCAAGAACACTTCCCAGGATTTCACAATAACCACTTCAATCTCCCCGATTGAACGACCCAAGAATACTTCCCAGGATTTCATAGTCACCACGAATAGAGATGAATACAATATTGAAATCTATGAACCAATCACTTCAGGAAAATAACAATATAGTAGAGAGAGAGATGATTGGTTTTGAAATGAAGAACTTTGAAAAATAGATTTGACAATGAAAGCTCTTTTTTCTCTTTTCTTGTGATTTGAAATTGTATTTCAGTGGTGTGTTTGATTTGTGAATCCAAGGTCCCTATTTATAGAAAATGTAAAAAATTGACCGTTGGAATAAAACAAATCAAACAACAATCGATTATGTGCTCTGAAAGAGTAAATGGCATAATCGATTCTTCTCTTTAAAAACGAAACATATCATAATCGATTTTGTGCTTAATACATTGGAGTATGTAATCAATTATGTGCTCTGAATTAACTGAGCATGTAACCGATTCCTTGCTCTGAAATGGCCAAGCATGTAATCGATTCCTTGCTCTGAAATTTGTGTCTCTTTCAAAAAAGGAAACCAAGTAATCGATTCTTTTCTTTTAAAACCAACTTGGAAATCGATTGTTCTCTTTCATTAGGAGTTAGAAATCGATTTTATACTCCAATGAGACAATATAAAATCGATTCTTTTTCTTTAAAAACATTTTCCCATGTTATGTGCCTTTCTCATGCATGAATGCATTTGAATAAAATATTTTTCTAGGCTTTAACACGGCAATTATATTTTCTAAAACATTTTTTTAAAACATCTCTCTTCTACTAAATGTCATATAACTGAAGGGATAGTATCTTACATTGTGTCTTATCAAAAGCAGGTAAACAATTAGGTCTTGGACTTCAGAGTTTCTTCTTCTCCAAGCCGCTGCACTTTAGGATATTTTGCTCTTTGAATTATGTCCTGTACTTTTATACACTGTAACCATTAGTAGACAAAATGTAATTTGTTATCATACAAAACAAAGAGTGTTTGTCCTTGGTTCAACAAAACTCCCCCTTTTGATGATAACAAATTACATTATGCATAGGGGGGCGATAATGATAAAATATGGCACAAGCTCCCCCTAAGCATAAGCATAACAAATTAAACAGCACAGCAGTAGGATAGCAGCAAATATTTCTCCCCCTTTGTTTTCATCAAATTAAACAGCACAGCAGTAGGATAGCAGCAAATTAAACAGCACAGCAGTAGGGGTGAACACATAGGTACATAATCATGAAACAGTAGCACACTACGCCAAAATTGTTGAAATTAGTCGCGCACATAAGCAGCACTTGCCATAAAAGCGCTACTCAATCTGTAAAAATTTAACAATGGGCAGCGCTTTGGTTGGGAGCGCTACTCATTCATGTACGGGCTAAAACAATTGGCAGCGCTTTATGGGGTGAGCGCTGCCCATTGATGAAAGGCGCTGAGTGATGCACAGCGCTTTGGGGTGAGCGCTTCCTATTGCTGAAACTCGCTATACGAATAAGCAGCGCTTTTGGGTTGGAGCGCTGCCAATTGATGAAAGGCGTTGATTGATGCGCAACGTTTTGGGGTGAGCGCTGCCCATTTCTTTAACTCGCTATACGAATAAGCAGCGCTTTTGGGTTGGAGCGCTGCCTATTCCTTTAAGTTTATTTTTCTTTTTTCACGTCTTCCCTCTCACTCTCACTGTCTCACTTCTTTTTTTCAGCTCTAGCTCATACTCACTGTCTCACTCTCACTCTCACTCTCTCACTCACGTCCCTCTCACTCTCACACTCCATTTACATTTTTGTTCCCTCTCACTCTCATTTTCATTCCCTCACATTTTCTTCCCTCTCTCATTTCGTTGCCCACTACCTCTCACTCTCACCATTTTTTTTGTTGGGTCCGTACGTACGTGGAGCTTTTCCATTTTCGTTGGGTTCGTGAAGCTTGCATTTTCGTTCCACTTTCACCAAAGGTAATATATATATATATATATATATATATATATATATATATATATATATATATATATATATCATTGCATTTTGTTCTAGTTATTTTAATGGCATATTGGAACCTTAGGTTAGATGATTCAATGTTGATGCTTGTTGATTGGTTCTTTGAAAGTGTGTGTAGGTGTAGTATTTGTTGAAATGTCCAAATGAAATGTAGGTGTAGTATTTGTTGAAATGTCCAAATGAAATGCTTGTTAATTTAATGCGAATTTGAAAAATTTAGGATTGAAAAATTTGTTGCATGTTTTGTATTTATAAATTTGAAAAATTTAGGATTGATGTTGATGATTTGTTGTTTAATGCGAATTTAATTATGGCATTGCATTTCGTTCTAGTTATTTTAATAGCATTGGAACCTTAGGTTAGATGATTCAGTGTTGATGGTTGTTGATTGGTTCTTTGAAAGTAGGTGTAGGTGTAGTGTTTCTAAACTTAAGGGGAAATGTAGGTGTAGTATTTGTTGAATGTCCAAATGAAATTCTTGTTAATTTAATGTTGCTCTAGGTTAAGGGATTCTTGTGTTGTATTTATAAATTTGAAAAATTTAGGATTGATGTTGATGATTTGTTGTTTAATGCGAATTTAATGGCATTGCATTTTGTTCTAGTTATTTTAATGGCATTGGAACCTTAGGTTGGATGATTCAATTTTGATGCTTGTTGATTGGTTCTTTGAAAGTAGGTGTAGGTGTAGTGTTTCTAAACTTAAGGGGAAATGTAGGTGTAGTATTTGTTGAAATGTCCAAATAAATGCTTGTTAATTTAATGTTGCTCTAGGTTAATGGATTCTTGTGTTGTATTTATAAATTTGAAAAATTTAGGATTGATGTTGATGATTTGTTGTTTAATGTGAATTGTTTGTTAGCTTTTGCGAGTTTGGTTTGCCGGAGCTTCGCGTTCATTGTTCGAGTTCGTTCTGGTTCGAGTGTTCATTTTAGTTCATTCGAGTTCATTGTTGCTTCCACATGTTCAGGTACTTTTGTTGTTTTCTTATATTTATTATATGAAGAATGACATTATGGAAGACATTAAAGTCTTTGATTTTTTTAGCTGAAAATAGTTGAATGTCTTAGCTTCAAAAAAATTGTACGTTGTGTGTTTTTCACCTGTAATAGGTTTAAGTTCTCTTATCAGAATTTTATTATAAATATTGGGAAATTATGGATAGAAAGTGGATGTTTGCCAATCGTCTGTCCAAGGAATATGTCGCTGGAGTGGATTATTTTGTGAACTGTGCTGTTAAACGTTTAGGGACTTGTAGTGATATCAAATGTCCTTGTTTAAGTTGTTGTTATGTAAAATCGGTTAATGCAGAGGAGTTGGCAGGACATTTAAAGGGTTACGAAATTGATCAAAGTTAAACTTGTTGGACAATGCATGGTGAGGAAAGATGTGAATCTTCAAATATGGGTAATAATACCGAGAGATGTGCGCTGGTTGACACTGAAAGACCTACATTGGATGGGGACGAATTTGAAGAGATGGCAAAGGCTGTTGAAGACGATCTTAATGACTGTCCTCAAATGTTTGAGAAGTTGATAACGGATGCGGAGACACCGTTGTATTCGGGTTGTATTGAATTCACAAAATTATTGGCTGTGATAAAGTTGTATAACTTGAAATCTTGCCACGGATGGACGGATAAGAGCTTTACGAAATTACTCGCACTATTGAAAGAAATGTTGCCGAAGGATAATGTGCTCCCTTCTCGAACGTATGATGCAAAACAAATGTTAGGGTCCATTGGCTTAAACTATGAGAAGATACACGCTTGTCCCAATGATTGCATTTTATTTCAGAATGAACATGCATTGTTAAAGTTGTGTCCTAAATGTAACGCATCGCGGTATAAAAAGAAAGAATCTGCTCCAGAAAAGGTGTTGTGGTATTTTCCCATAATTCCTCGATTTAGGTGCATGTACCGTAGTTCAGAAGATGCAAAACACTTGACATGGCATGAGGGTGAAAGGATTAAAGATGGCATGCTACGACACCCGGCGGATTCTCCGCAGTGGAAAAAAAATTGATATTGATTTTCCTGATTTCGGGTTGGATTCAAGAAACCTACGACTTGCATTGTCTGCTGATGGATTTAACCCGCACGGTATTCAGAGTAGCTCCCATAGTACTTGGCCCGTGATTTTGGCGATCTATAACTTACCTCCATGGCTTTGCATGAAACGCAAATATATGATGTTGTCATTGTTAATTTCTGGGCCCAACCAACCAGGAAATGATATTGATGTATACTTGACTCCTTTAATTGAAGACTTGAAGTTAATGTGGGAGATTGGAGTAGAGGTGTATGATGGGTTCAGAGAAGAAAGTTTCACCCTGAGGGCTATGATTTTTGGCACAATTAATGACTTTCCAGCTTACGGAAATCTATCTGGGTACAGTAACAAAGGTCAGTGTGCATGCCCTATGTAACGCCCCGAACATTTACTTAATTATTTAATTGAATTATTTAGGAAATTAAGTGGTAGGAAAATATTAGAGTAAAAATATATTTTCGTATGTGGGCCTATTGTTGGTGTTAGGAGTAGTAAAATAAGGAGTGTAAAGAAGGCCCATGAAGCTAAAGTCGCATAAGTGTATGAGAAAGCCCATAAGACTAAATAAATTATAAATAGGTGTTATTTTAGGGTTTGCTCATTTAGAAGAAAAAAAATAAGGATTGAGAGAGAGCCATAGAGAGGGAGCGGCGAAGAGAGCTAGGGCAAGGACCAAGGAGAGTTTTCAACTTCAATCCATGGTAAGGGTGGGGTTCTAACTCTATAATCGGGTATATGAAGGGCTTTATGTAGGAAGATAAGGAACCCTAGGTGTTTGATTAATCCTTGAAACCTATTGTTGATGCTTGAATTGATTTGTTGATGCTTGAAATATTTATGTTGATGGTGAATTCGGTTTATGGTTTTTGGAACAATGATGCGAAAATTTGGTCCCGGGCGCCATGGGCTCCGATTGTCGTTGTTGCTGGACGCTGGTGCGCTGGGCGCCGTAGGTGGCCGCCCGTTTGGTTGCTGGGCGCTGGTGCGCTGGGCGCCATGGGCGCCGTTCTGATGTTGTTGCTGTTCTGGCACACTGGGAGCCAAGGACGCCAATGTCTGGCTGCCCTGTTGCTGTTCTGGCGCACTGGACGCCAAGGGCGCCAATGTCTGGCTGCCCTGTTGCTGTTCTGGCGCACTGCGCGCCAAGGGCGCCAATGTATGGCTTCCATGTTGCTGTTCTGGCGCAATGGGCGCCATGGGCGCCAATGTCTGGCTGCCCTGTTGCTGTTCTGGCGCACTGGGCGCCTGGGCGCCAAGGGCGCCTGGGCGCCAAGGTTGCCAATGTCTGGCTGCCCCGTTGCTGTTTTGACGCACTGGGCGCCATGGGCGCCATGTCTGGCTACCCTGTTGCTGATGTTGCTGGCGCACTGGGCGCCATGGGCGCCAAGTCTGGCTGCCCTGTTGCTGATGTTTCTGGCGCACTGGGCGCCATGGGCGCCAAGTCTGGCTGCCCTGTCGTTGTTCTGGCGCACTGGGCGCCATGGGCGCCATGTTGGCTGCCCCGTTCTATTGCTGGGCGCCTTGGGCGCCATGTGTGGCTGCCTTGTTGTTGTTCTGGGCGCAGTGGGCGCCAAGGGCGCCAAGTGTGGCTGCCCTGTGTTGTTGCTGGGCGCAGTGGGCGCCTAGGGCGCCAAATGTGGCTGCCCAAGTGTGAATTCTATGGTTGTTGCTTGAAACGATTTGTTGATGTTGAATATATATATTTAGGCCCACGGTTGGCTAATTGTTGGTTAAGTCGTTAAATTATTAATCGTTGATTGTGGAAGTTGTTAACCGTTGGTTGAGTTGTTACACTGTTAAAATTGTTAAGTTGCTAAATTGTTGACTCTGTTGTTGAATTGTTGATAATGTTGCACCTAGTTGTATTGCCTCTATTTATTGGCAGGTGTTATGTTGTAGGCCTATGGCCAACGTTGAGATCCCGTTGTTGTTGTGCTGTTACGTAGCTATTGTTATTGACTACCGAAGTATTCATCATCGCGTCGCATGCATGGCAGTACACGTTGGCTTGGATTGGCAAATTATGTTGAAAGATTATGTTGTTGATGCCTCTATTTATTGGCAGATTTTTACGTTGGGAGTTCTGCTCCGATGGTACCACATGCATATGCATAGTATCGAGTCGTATTCATGTTGCATCCTTAAATGATTATGTTAATGACTTGTGATTGATCAAAGTTGTTTGTTGGCTGTGAAGTGGTGAATTTAGATCCCCTGATTCTAATATACTGTTTTTCATATGTCCTATTATATGGTTTGATATCTCACCCCTTCTGTTTGAATGTTACCCTTCCGTTGGTAACGTGCAGGTAATCACGAATGAAGGCTGCTTACCTTCGTTTGATCGAGTCGGTGTCGTCGCTCTGATACGTAACACTCGGGGGGAATGAACACATGTTTTCATTATGATTGTTTTGCTATGTTATTTTGTTGTTGGAACTTAAAGTCGTTATTTTGTTGTTTTTGAGCTGTCTTAAGTTGTTTAAAGACGCCACGATTATTTTGAATTGAGTTTTGTTGCGAATCCGCTGCGTAGTAATGAAGTGACTTATTTTTGAAGACTAAAAGGTTGTTTATTGGTTCATCCAAAAAGTAGAGTGTTATGTATCTGTTTTCACAGGCGAATTAATTTGTTTGCTGTTTTTACGAAGCAAGTGTGGCACTCCATTCATTTGTTGGAAATTTTTTTAAACTCTGATTTTCGTATTGTTTTACTGGGTAGAATGGGGTGTTACACCCTATATGTGAAGATAACACTGATTGGATGTGGTTGAAACAAGGTAAGAAGAATATCTACCCTGGTCATCGTAGATTTTTGCCATCTACTCATCAGTATCGACTATTGAAAAAGGCATTCAATGGGAATACCGAAACCCGTAAAGCTTCCATGCCTTTGACGGGCGAACAACTATTTGAAAAAGTGAAATATTTGAACATTAAATTTGGGAAGCCTTTTGCCGGAGAGCTTGCCAAACGGGGGTGGAAGAAAAAGTCGATTTTCTTTGAGTTGCCATACTGGAAGTCATTATATGTAAGGCACTTCATTGATGTGATGCATCTTGAAAAAAATGTTTTTGAAAGTGTCATTGGTACTTTACTCAATATACCAGGAAAGACTAAAGATACCATCAACTCGAGGTTGGACTTGCTTAGTTTGGGGTTGAGACCAGAATTGGGTCCGATAAAGAAGGGTACACGTACATATCTACCTCCGGCAGCTCATACTCTATCTAAAAAGGAGAAGACCGTGTTTTGTAAGTTTCTTCATGGAGTTAAAGTTCCAGAGGGGTACTCTTCAAATGTTACGAACCTTGTATCGATGAAAGACCTCAAGTTAAAGTCTTTAAAGTCCCATGATTGTCATGTTCTAATGGAGAATTTGCTACCCATTGGTATACGATCCATTTTGCCTAAGAAAGTGCGCCAGACCCTAACCAAACTTTGTTTCTTTTTTAAGGCGATTTGTAGTAGGGTGATTGACCCTGGAAAGTTGCCATCATTGCAAAGAGAAATTACCGTCACTTTGTGTGAGCTTGAGATTTATTTCCCACCTTCGTTTTTTGACATAATGATTCATCTAATAGTTCATCTGATTAGAGAGACACAATTGTGTGGCCCATGTTACATGAGATGGATGTATCTGTTTCAGCGTAACATGAAGATATTAAAAGGATATGTTAAAAACCGATCACGACCCGAGGGGTGTATTGTTGAGCGCTACATAGTTGAAGAAGCTTGAGTTCTGCACCGGCTATCTATCTAGTCTTGAATATTCCGTGGGACTGCCAAGGTCTCGTCACTTAGGAAGCATTAGTAAAGGGATGTCAGGAACTAAAATAGTTATGGTATCAAGGAAAGAACTAGATCAAGCACACTTATATGTTTTGCACAATGATAGTGAGGTTGATTCATATGTTGCCAAGCACATGGACATACTTAAGAGTGATCACCCATATAAGGGTCAAGTTTGGTTAACAAAAGAACACAATCGGAGTTTCATAGTGTGGCTAAAAGAGCACACTGATTTCAAGTTTGCTATGAATCCTACCTCGATTTCAGAAAGATTGAGATGGTTAGCAAAATGTCCAAATATATCTGTTTTCTCTTACACCAGCTATCTAATGAACGGGAATATGTTCTATACAAAAAACCATGATGATCAGAGTAAAATGCAAAATAGTGGGGTGACTCTTGTAGCTCAAGCTATGCATACATCAAGTGCCAAAGACAGAAAATAAGGTTAGAGGGGGTGAATAAGGTTAAACGCTAAACTTGAATTCTTTTTTAAATTCAATCAAATGCGGAAAATAAGATTTAAACTATATGCAGTACCTAAGCACGCTATACCTATGACGGATCTAGTTACACTGATATATTACGCTTAACCACACTATAATGAATTTTAACGATAAACGAATATATGCAGCACAATGATATCAGAAATAACTATAGGCAAAATATAAACGGTAAAGTAAAAGAGTAGGGAAAGAGATACACTATGAATTTTACGAGGTTCGGGATAAAAGCCCTACGTCCTCGACCTCCGGCTTTGCAACCTTTGGACTTGATAACAACCACTATATGAGAAGAACTTCTTCAACGTTTTACAAGCAAGCAACTTCCCTATAGCTAATCTCAGTTTACCCAAATTGAGAACCCGAGCTCCCCGCTAAGGATTTCGCAACCACTTCAATCTTCCCGATTGAACGACCCAAGAAAACTTCCCAGGATTTCGCAACCACTTCACTCTCCCCGATTGAACGACCCAAGAAAACTTCCCAGGATTTCACTACCGATCCAATCTCCCCGATTGAACGACCCAAGAACACTTCCCAGGATTTCACAATAACCACTTCAATCTCCCCGATTGAACGACCCAACAATACTTCCTTGGATTTCACAACCACCACGAATAGAGATGAATACAATATTGAAATCTATGAACCAATCACTTCAGCAGAATAACAATATAGTAGAGAGAGATGATTGGTTTTGAAATGAAGAACTTTGAAAAATAGATTTGACAATGAAAGCTCTTTTTTCTCTTTTCTTGTGATTTGAAATTGTATTTCAGTGGTGTGTTTGATTTGTGAATCCAAGGTCCCTATTTATAGAAAATGTAAAAAATTGACCGCTGGAATAAAACAAATCAAACAACAATCGATTATGTGCTCCGAAAGAGTAAGTGGCATAATCGATTCTTCTCTTTAAAAAGGAAACATATCATAATCGATTATGTGCTTAATACATTGGAGTATGTAATCGATTATGTGCTCTAAATTAACTGAGCATGTAATCGATTTCTTGCTCTGAAATGGCCAAGCATGTAATCGATTCCTTGCTCTGAAATTTGTGTCTCTTTCAAAAAAGGAAACCAAGTAATCGATTCTTTTATTTTAAAACCAACTTGAAAATCGATTGTTCTCTTTCATTGGGAGTTAGAAATTGATTTTATACTCCAATGAGACAATATAAAATCGATTATTTTGCTTTAAAAACATTTTCCCATGTTATGTGCCTTTCTCATGCATGCATGCATTTGAATAAAATATTTTTCTAGGCTTTAACACAGCAATTATATTTTTTAAAACATTTTTTTAAAACAACATCTGTCTTCTACTAAATGTCATATAATTGAAGGGATAGGATCTTACATTGTGTCCTATCAAAAGCAGATAAACAATTAGGTCTTGGACTTCAGAGTTGCTTCTTCTCCAAGCCACTGCACTTTAGGATATTCTGCTCTTTGAATTATGTCCTGTACTCTTATACACTGTAACCATTAGTAGACTAAATGTAATTTGTTATCATACAAAACAAAAAGTGTTTGTCCTTGGTTCAACAAAATGTCATCTTTCAAAGCATTGCAGCGATTGGTGTCATGTCCTTTACTTCGGTGATACCGACAGTACTTGTTAGACCGCTGCCCCGATCTATGCGGGAGTGGATCAGGGAACTTAACTTCCTTGAATTCTGCATTCATGCATTCTGCTAAGATTCTAGCTCTGGACTCGTTGAGATCGGAATAATGCTGGTTTATTATCATTCTAAGTCTCCTTCTCACTCCGAGGTTTAGATCCCCCGGGCTCGACGTTCGACCTCCTTGCAATTACTCCTTCTTCGTGGTCGATGTATTTCTGAGATCGCTGGAGGAACTCAACAAGCGACTCAGTTTGATTAACTCCGACATCAATTTGGAACAGACTTCCCTCGCGGAGACCGGCCTCCATGAAGTAAATTCGGAAAGAGTCATCAAGGTTCCGGACCTGGGCGGCCTCCTTGTTGAATCTCTCTATATAGTCTCGAAGTGACTCATTTTCCCCTTGGCGAATTGCCTGCAAGACCTTCGGAGATTTTGGCTTCATTTTGGAGTGGGCGAAATGAGTAGAGAATAACTTGGCTAGTTGGTCCCGGGAGGATATTGAGTTTGGCTTGAGAGATCTGAACCAATCCAGAGCCATATTCTCAAGAGTGAGAGGGAAAATCCGACATTTAATTTCGTCTGGGACGTTACGGTACTGCATCACTGTATCAAAGTAATCGAGGTGGCGATCAGGCTCGCCAGTCCCATCATGCGTCTTCAAACCTTCCAGGGGGGTTTCTCAAGATGTTTAGGCACCGGAAAGTAGTCGATCTCAGTGGTGAAAGGTCCTTTCCGGGCTGCCTGATTTCTTCCGCGGGGAGATCGTTGATTACGTTGTCTAACAGGGGACCTTCGAGAGTGAGGTCGTCGACGTTCATGCCTCGGGGCTCTTTCCCGGCTTAAAGAACGTCGCCTCGGAGATGAGGATGCCAAATATGAGCTTTGGCGAGGGGAACCTTCGGGACAGTAAGTATCATTATGGACGCGGCTTGGCGGAGATCCAGATCCTCGCCCTCCTCTTCGACGAGGTGGGGAGCGATGGTGGTGTCTCCTCCAGGCCGGAGATCGGTGACGCCTACGACTAGGAGGATGGCGTTGAGGAGAAGACCGGTCTGGGATGTTGCGAGCCCGGATCTCGGTAATCTCAGCCTCCAACTGGGTGTAACGTTGGCTCCTCTACTGATCAGCCCCGGCCTGCCTAGTTAGCAACTGGACGAGATGTTGAACAGCATCGACCGGTACTTGGACAGTCTGGGGAGGAGGCGGAAGTTGATTCCGGGACGAACTCCTGGGAATAATAGCCCTGGACGAGTTACGACTGTGTGCCGAGCTAGCTAGGGGGTAGGGTGACTGCCATGCCTTTCGGGAGTTTCCTGCTGCGGATCCGGACTCACTATTGCACTTGAGACGTTCCTTTGACGTAATACTGGAGCCATCGTTGACCAAGGAGATGGGAGACAGACTAGAGTACAAGATCCTCCCACTTGGTCCGATTCGAGATTGTTGGTAGAAGTATCCTTGGTCAATTCGAGTTGTGCTCCGATCCGAGGTGGGGTGGTACCTGCAATGATACTCTGACGCTCAAGTCAGCAAGTGAATCAGTTGCAAGTAAGAGAATTGGGAAATGTGTACCTTTAATGCTAGCATTGAATGCTTATTTATAGGTTTTGGGGATCAATGTGAACCATTGGATCTAAGTCTTTGATCTCCACCATTGGTTAATGGATTTGGCATTTGGTATTGGGCCTTAGTGAAAACTACAAAAGGCCCGATCCGTAACACTTTCCTCAAAAAAAAAAAACTATCTCAGAAGCTAATTGTTTCCGAGAATTTATTGTTTGTTACCACATTTTTCTGGAAACCCTATTCACAGAAATCAAAATCAAATTCAGCTAGGGTTTGCATCTCCACGTTCGCAGCCGCACGCACCACAAGAACTGTACTAAAGGTATGTATTTCACGACTCGCTTCTATTTCTTGTTTACCATCTTCTCATATAAAGCTATCACTTTTATCTTTCTATTCTATCTTGTTCTTATTTACTAGTATGTTTCTATTTCATATATTTCTGCCCATTCTTGTTCCTATATACTAGTATGTTTCTTATTTCATATATTTCTGTTTAAGAGGGAAAACCAGTCATAATATTTTACAACTCTTTTTAGATAATTGATTGGAAGAGATGTCTTTTCAAAGAAGAGACGCTGCTATGGATAGCATAATGGTATTGGAGCGACAACGATTCTTGACTGAACTGGGGCATCAAAGAAGATTAAGATTAATGACTACGCAACTGGACATTGAAAGAAGATTAATGGAGAATAATATGAGAAACTCTCATTTTTATCTTGCTCGCGCAATGCGCGATGCTTCCCGCATTCAACTATCGGAACACCAACCACACCACTCTTTTCAAAAAATCAGAATTGAAAGAGGATGTGAGTCGATAACGTGTTCCATCTGCCTTGTAGAGTTTCCTATTGATACAGAAGCAATTTGCTTGCCAAAACCGTGTGGTCACGTTTATCATGAAGACTGCATCATGAAGTGGCTAAAAAGGACTAACACATGCCCCTTATGTCGTCATGATCTAAGTTTTTCATAATTTTTGTACTCAACAAATTTCTCTTTATTTTGGTTAGTTTTTCTCAATGGGAGTTTTTCTTTTTAATATGCTTGGTTTTTCAATTTTTTGTAATTCTGGAGAATTGAACCGCTAGTAACTCAGTTGCTCTCTCTCATTTGATTGACAAACGCAGCCTGGTTTTATATTCCCTGTCTTATAATATAGATCCATAAGGTTTTTGCACTTAACCGTGAGATTGGCAAAGGGTGCTAGGTATTTAATATTTTACTTCAAATCTATAGATAGAAATGAAATGTAGAGTGTAGACTAGTCACAAGATGTTTGATAGTATTTTGACTTTTGAAGGTGCTGCATTGCATCCTCATCAATCTAAACATTAAACATTTGTCTAACATGTCAGCTTTCTGCATTAAATTTGTTAGTCATAGGTTTTTTAGTTAACCACTGAAATTTAGTGTGGCTGCGAATTTGCATTCATATTGTCACTCATTCCCATGTACGAGTAAAATTCACTTTAGTTTAGTTTACACATGGTGATAGATTTACAGTCAGCAAAGCAGCTGGTGACTGAAGGCACTCATGATGAGTTGCTAAATGAAGCAGAAGTGGCAGTTTCTGCAGAAGAAAATGCTCATTCATTTGAAATTGTTATGATCCTGTTCAGGTAATGTAGGTGCGAGCTTTTGGAAATAAGTTTTAGTATATCTTACTCGATCCAATGTCCTTAGTCTATTTGTTATCAGTTTTGAGTAAAATATTATTAAGATATGAACTACAAACTTGATGGACTAAGCAGGGTCGTCCCAAACAATTTGGAGGCCCTATTCAAATCTTTAAAATTGGGCCCTACTTATCTAGTGCACTATTTAGAAAAATAACTCAATTAAAAGCTTATTCAATATAAATTACTCTTAATTTAATTTTGTTTGTTTCATCATATCATATTGCAATACAAACCAATACGGAAGAACATAGAACATAAAATAGAGTCATACACACGAGCTAACCTTAATAGCAGCCGCCAGCGGGTCCATATGGGTTCAACAACGACAATCAATTGGTAGCAATTCTTCAGAGAAGAGAGGCAAATTAGTGAGATGTGTGAAAAGAGGGAACTTGAGAATGCGTGTCTCTATATGATCTTGTGTTTTCCAATTCGATTTGTCTTGCTAATACATTATGTTAGATGATGACTTTTGATGTGTTGAAGTGTCTAATGGTATGTGTGAAAGGTGTGAAAGCTGAATAAAAAAATTGCCACAGCCTGAATTGAATGATTGCTTGAGGACAAGCAAAACTCCAAGTTTGGGGTTGTGTTGACTCATCGTCATATGTATACTGTTGTTCAGTTTTAAAGCCAAAATGCTAGTATTTGATTGTGTTTTGGTCAATTGTCACGAGGAAATAGCATAGATTTCAATTGATGTCATTAGGATTGCATTGTAAGTTATTATCCTCTTCTCTAGTGCTTATTGTAAGAGAAAACCTTCAATTTGATGTTTCGTCAACTAGCGAACCAGACAGCTTGCCTAGTGACGCAGTAGAGAAAAGAAGAAAAAAAAATCTGTGCAGTTTCGCATCGCTACCAGGCACCTTCGCATCGGGACCCAGGCAAAAATTCTACCGTCGCGTTGCGACTGAGTCGCATCGCGTCGCGATGGACTGCAGAATTGACAGCATTTTAAGTGAAAAATCAGATTTTTTGGGGGAGGCTACTTGGATGCGAAAATAGGGTTTTGGAGCTGCGAAAAAGAGCAAGATTTGGAGCTTCTCTACACTTGGGAACAAGGAATTTGAGGATCAAATGTACTCCTCTTTGTGTAACTTCTCTTTTATCTTATCTTTCATTACTTTGAACATGAGTAGCTAATTTTCTTAGGGTTAGCAAGAGATAAATCTTTCCAAAACTATCATGTGATTCCAATGTTATGATCAATACAATTTAGTTATCCATTTAAATTTGCCTTTACCTCCGTTCTTATTTCTTTACAATAATTATTGTTGTTGTAATGAATTAGGGTTTACTTTCACCATTGGGAGATGGGTTATGTTTTTTGGATATTGGGGTATAAGGTAATGAGTGTGATGATCATAGGAATATGAGATTATTATCATGAATTCCGTTAATTCTCCGCGTTTAATGCTTTGTTTAGTGGCGATACACTTAAGGAATTAGGGTTTCCCATTAGATAAAAGGGGTTTTGAGGCAAGGGATTGTCCGAAATCTTTAATAATTGAATTGAATCTTTTAATTGGGTAATTACATTGGAATTGATCAATGGTATAGTGCATGATAGTGTAGGGGAGAGGATTCGATTCCTAGCCACATTTATTTCCGAATTTTATTCACACATACTTCGTTTGCAGTTACTATAAATTACCAAATATTTAATCACATTATAACTAGGAATTACCTAACTTGCTTAGTGGATAATAACTCTCAATCCCTGTGGATACGATTAGTGGTTCTTACTATTTTATTATTACTTGCAACGATTCGGTACACTTGCCAAAATCTTAACAGCTTCCAAACCACAATGTGGGTTTTGAAATACCCCAATCTTGCTCTAATCTTGACATGCGAACTCTATTTAGCTTCTAGGACCATTTTCATCAACATGCAAGCTCAAATGTCAAACCCAATCATACCCCATTGTTGTTGGTTTCGAAATGGAGAAGGAGAAGAAGTAAGGTGGGGAACTGAACTTCAATAGCTTCAGAATTTGAGTGAAAGGAAGGTGAGAAACTGATTTTGTTGATGAAAATGAGGTTTGTTTAAACTCTCTCTTTTCTCCCTTCTGTCTCTCTCGAGTTTCCCTCTCTCTCTATTGCTTCTCTCTAAATTCTGATTTCTGTGTGCAATTGAGTGGTGTGGGTGTGTGTGTGGTCTTTTTATAGTGTGAGAGTGTGGGAAAAATGATACTAGGTCAGCTGAGGGTTATTGACCATATTGCCCTTAAGTTTAATCACTCCCCTTTATTACTAATACTCTACCCCAATGCAAGTTACTTCCAAAATCAACAATAATTCATTTTAACCCAATAAATCACACAATCAATTTACTTCATTTAGCAATTAAATTCGATATCCTAAATTCAATTTTTCTCAATCATTTAAATTAACAATCAATTAAATAAGCAAAACACTTGCTAATTTCTATTATCGGAATTAGCAAAATTGGGGATGTTACATACCTTTTTATTTAATACCAATTTTAAAATGGTTGTTGATTTAACTCTTTTCTATCATTGCTATCGTTGGCTTCACGTGATGAGAGTTTAATAGTTGTAGCCGTGAAATCTGGAATATTGTTATATTCTAAAATGGTATCTTGGTGTATTACCAACTAAAAGCACTTCTAATTTCAAAATCACCCATTTTGTTTCAGCAAGTGCAAGTTCTTTTGGGTGTTTTATTGTTAGTTTTGACTTTTCTTTGTGTGTTCTCACCTCTCCTAATTTAAATAACATGGATGACACTAAGGTCTCACATTTTAGGCATCAAATTTTGTGCATCCCATGGCATTATGACTGTCTGATAATCTGATTTTCCTATTTTTGTTTTTCAAATATATTTCCCTGCCCCCATGTTATTGATTTTGTTGAAACAATTAGCTAACTTTTTTTTCTTTTGCTTAGAATTGCCTAAGTCAAAGGGGTTCCTTATAATTGAAGCAAATTGAATCAGCGCCTGTCGATATACCTTTTGTTTAATGTTGTTACATGAATAGAGATGGCAAGGACACAAAAAGAGGAGCCGAGATAGAGGATGAAACAGATGGAAGAGGGAAAGCGGGGAGAAGGATAGCATTATGATTGCTTTTCCTTTGAGGTGGACTTTGTTGTACGCATATTCCTTTCTGCATTGGAGGTGCCTCAAGGGGCAGGAGAGCTGACCCAGAGTTTTAACGCTGCTCTGTACCCAATGTGGGGATCGAACCCCCGACCATTGGTTAAGGGAGGATCAGCCCCAACCGCTGAACCTCACGCTCTGGGTTTACTCTTCTTATAAGATCATTACTAGGATATAGGACAGATATATTCATTTACTCTTCTTATAAGATCATTATAAGGATAAATGTAAGAGCATATAAAATAATATTCGAACACTTTTAGTGCCTCTTATGCTTAATTATAATAGTTTTCGAAAACCATCTTATTGTGTTTCCTGTGAATTATATAATGCACTCAATATTTGGTTGTTGCAAGATGGGTATATCTATATAACGCTCAATTGAAATTGAAAATATCCCCAAAAGGAAATACGCCAACTGTCAACCCAGTACCTCTCCAATGAGCCAAACAATTGTGACATGGCATGTGAAATATTGATGTCGAATTTATATTTAAATAATTTTCAATATTCAATGTAATTGCACTAATCTATTAAAGGCACTAACAACAAAGATTTGACGCATCATATCATCTTCAAATACCTTTATTAAATGGTCACCATTTCATTTAAGATAATATATGTACATAGATTGGTGATAATCATGCCTACCCCAAAAAAAAAGGATTGGTTGTAATCATTTAAGTTTTAAAACTCTTTCATGTAGGTGCGTTGTTTAGCTATTATCTAAAAAATTTTGTCAAAAAAAAAACTATTATCTAAACTTTGTGATGATATGTGTTTAGTTAGGGCGATTTTTGTTTATTGCAATATAGTATCTCTCGTTTGTATTTCAGTCGAGTCTAATAGATTAACCATGATCATCATAAGCTTCATAGTACATAACTTACATCTTGGGGTTCACTAATCACTATCTCAAGAGAGATTCAAACCATAATATGTGGTCATGATATCGCGAACTTTACAATAACTTATTATCATTTACTTAATTCAATAAGAAATAATAGAATGATTAAATACCTAAATTTGTTAGTGTCAAACATATAAATACAATGAAAACTATGATATTATATATAATTATTTGTACCTCAAATTTTTATTTATTATTTAAATTATTGAAAAGATAATGTATACCCATGCATGGCACGGGGTCAAGTACACTAGTATTAGATATGATAGGATTAAATATGAGATGAAACATTTTGAACTCGAGACTTCCTGCTTGTACTCTTTCAGTATCATTTAGCTTGCCGGCTAAACTACGATTTTGACTTTTGAATGTGTTGCATCCTTATCAATCTAAAGAATCAAGGTCTTTCTGAGTAGGACAAACAGTCCATTCCTTAAATAGTTTGGAAGGATCATATATGCTCTCTCGTCTATTTCATAAATGAAGGGAATCTAGATCAATGAATTAACTCCAATATAGAGAGAATGTGCCTGCTGTCACAACACAGGAATTATGTGCACCAAAAAGGCTGCTATTGGGGTTCCAATAAGAGGCACACAATAAAAGTGGTTCAAGGGTATAAATGTAAAAGGTGTTGACTTGTTACATAATCAACCAGACCAGATATCATTGTTAAACTCGAATACGTGACAAGGACCATTCATGACACACTTGAGATGGTTCAACTTCAACGCTTTGCTTCAAAGAACGTCCAACAAACTGTTTTATGTCCCCATGTCCACGTGGCATGGCAAACCACCAAAACCAAACCAAACCCTCATAAAATACCTTGAATGCAAAAGCCACACCAAAGTGTTGCTACACTTCAGATCCTTGTTAAGAAAAAGATCACCCATTTTCAACTCCATTGATAGTTTTTCTTTCCTTTTTGCCCTTAAAGCCTGCAAAAACAAGAAACATTCCTCAATCCAAGGAAGACAATTACATGCCCTCATCATTAAGTTTGGATACAAATCCATAATTCAACTCCAAACATCTCTTTTGAAAATGTATGCTGAAGGGGGAAACTTATGTGATGCACACCATGTGTTTGATGAAATACCCTCAAAGAATATTATTTGCTGGACATCTTTGATTTCTGCTAATGTTGACAATCATAAACCCAACAAGGGTTTAGAACTGTTTAGATTGATGATGATGAACAATGTGGAACCTGATCAAGTCACTGTGACTGTTGCGCTTTCTGCGTGTGCTGATACCGGGGCATTGGAAATTGGTGAATGGATCCATTCTTTGGTTCGGCGTAAACAATGGTTGAAGATGGATTTGTGTTTGAATAATGCTCTTATTAATATGTATGCTAAATGTGGGGATATTGTAGCAGCTAGGAAGTTGTTTGATAGTACAAGAAACAAAGATGTCACAACTTGGACTTCCATGATTGTGGGGCATGCACTACATGGCCAAGCACATGAAGCTCTTCAACTTTTCTCAGAAATGAATACAAGGAAGGACAAGAAAAATCAGAGTTCTTGTAACTTAGTTATCGCTCCAAACGATGTAACGTTTATAGGAGTTTTAATGGCTTGCAGCCATGCAGGTTTGGTTGAGGAAGGGAAGTGGCATTTTAGAAGTATGACAGAAGATTATGGTATACAACCAAGAGAGCCTCACTTTGGCTGCATGGTTGATCTCTTATGCAGAAGTGGGCATCTTAGAGATGCCTATGATTTCATTATGGGGATGCCAGTGCCTCCAAATGCGGTGATGTGGCGGACCTTGCTAGGGGCGTGCAGCCTTCATGGTGAATTAGAGTTAGCTACAGAAGTTCGGCTTAAGCTGCTGAATTTGGATCCTGGCTATGTTGGTGACAGTGTTGCTATGTCTAATATATATGCGAATAAAGACATGTGGAATAAAAAGGTTATTGTTAGAAATCAGATAAAACAGTCAAGAGCTCCTGGTTGCAGCTCAATTGAGGTGGGAAGTGGGGCTAGTAATTTTGCAGATGGATGATAATTATTCTTCAATGACAGATATATGATGTTCTTGAGCATTTGATAAGAAGAATGAAAGCTTATGGTTACCTACAAAGGCCTTGTAGCCTATTAGAGCACTCATAAAATAAAAAGGTTGTTTAAATGTACAATTTCATTCTCGGTCCTCTGCCGTCCCATCCCAATGTCAGTTGTAAGCAATCGGAACAGAAACCAACTCAGACATTCCAACCACAAAAGTGGTACTATGAGGTTTGTGCCTAACACAGTACTTCATAACCATTTGTATATGAGCTATAAATTAAACACAGTAAAAGTGAAAAACAGTTGATGTACAAATGCTGGAGGCATGATGTGTTCTTTGTCTAAAAACCCAGGAAGCAAGCTAAGAAGGCTAACGATTATTGGTGTGAATCATGTTTCGATAGCTCATAAAATAAACCCGAAGTCATTGATTATTTATGTAATTTCCAAATTAAATATCTTTTAAGACCTGATGTTGTCATGGAAGGGGAGGATTATTGTTAGTACAATGGTTGGAGAAGTTGCTGTAGTGAGGTCATGGATTGAAGTTGTGGAATCTGTCTCTGACAAATACATGGTAAGGCTACCTCAATAGATGACTTTTCCTTGGACTCTACCATGTTGGGTGCTTTGTAGCATCAGCTTCCCTTTATCTGGTGGTTTTTTGATTCATTATTTACTCATAGATAAATATTGAAAATTTCTTATGTATCACTAGATCTGTTGTTATTGTATCGAAATTGCTTTCACACGGTGGGCAGATAAAGGGCGGGTGATTGCTGTTATTCTATTTATTTCAAAGGTTTATGATGTTGATCATCTGAGCTTAATAGTAGTTTTAACCTTTAATGAGTCTTGTTCTATATTTTCTTTCAATTTCATGCTGTTAATCCTTGAAATTTGTCAAAGAAGTCTTGCATATCAAACTCCTAATCCATGAACCATAGTTATTTAGGTATTTCTTACTGTGATTTATTCAAAACCAAAATCTTGAAAATGAACCTGAAGTTTAACAGAGGTAGATGGACATTTCTTTCGTTGTGTCAGAGTATTGTTGACAGAATCATGATTCTCTATTTACCTATTTATAAGGTCATAACCATGAGTTTGGAATTCCAACTTCATGCATATACATCAGTTAAATAGCCAAAACTAAACAAATTTAAGTTTATTTAGTTCTATGTTTCAGCCGGTTTATGTCGACTTTTTGGAATCAGTTTAAGCATACTATAATTACTGATTTATTCAGCTTTAGTATAGTAATAAAATGTAAGTAAGAAGATAACATCAATGATTTCTAGATAATTTGTTACGTTCCTAGCCTCCGCAACTAGCAAAAGGGCAAATTATGTCCCTGTAATTTTATTGAAAAACTGAAAAGGGAAAAGAATTATACTGATGCAACTAAGCACCTTGCTGGCATAAACCCAGCTGTCTGGCTTAACCCAGATTACACAACTAAACAAAATGTCAAAAGATCCTTCCTTCATTCCCCTCACTTCTATTTATAATCATATAGAAGAATAGGGTGATGGTTACAACATACAATAACTAATTAACTAACACTAACAGCCTTTCCTAACAACATAATGACCACTTATTCCCTTACAATATACAATATTATCTGTTTTTCCTCTTAAAATATATTCAAAATCTACGTTTACTAAGGGTCTAACATACTTATATCTTCAGAGTTAGTTATTTTCGCCTTCTCATATATATTGATTATTTTGGCAAAAACTAGTGTTAGGTTTCTTTTCTGTAGTTTGATTTCTTTCCAAATTTTCTTGTTGCTGCATTAAAATACCTGGTTTTTAGATGCATGATCACATTACTTGGACCTGTGTATGCCTTACACCTAGTCATGTTTTATGACCTCAGTTTCTTGAAGCTTTGTCTTTTTGTAACATTAACTATTCAATCTCTCCTCTGGACGTTGTCGTGATTACCGCCTCCAATCCTAATTCACGTGTGCGGCCTCTCTCTATTCTTGCGTCAATTCCTATTTTTAATTCCCTCAGCCTCATGCGCTGAATTCCTTCCCTTATGCACATGGGCTTTTTTCTTCTTTTAAACAAATGGACTAGTCTTAATGTATTGTTTCTAGCCCAACTCTTTTGTGCCAACCATTTCAAGCCCAATACATGTGCAATACAATTCACGCATGTCAATATGGAATGCAGCAAAATTATTAGGCTAGCTACACAGGTGCCCATCTTGTGTGGCGATGCATAAAAAATAACAAGAATGTTCTTTTGCTAATACAACCCCATTTTGCTTCAAAACACCTCATTGTAACTTTTTCTTTATTTATCTTCTTTCCTACAAAATAAAAACAAAGTAAGTCATTTAATTATTTATTTGGTATAATTGCTCTAAAAATGACCCAAACATTTATATAAAAATGCACTAAATTGGATTTTATCAGTGGTGGCGTGGTGTTGAAGAGGTTTGGATAGAGAGAGGGAGAGATAAGGGGTTGGGAGAAAAAATGAAGTGAAATTTAAATGGGAGTGATGGTGTTGGAGTGGTGATGGTGTGGTGTTGAAGAGAGAGAGAGAGAGAGAGAGAGAGAGAGAGAGAGAGAGAGAGAGAGAGAGAGAGAAGGGGAGAAAAAATGGTGTGGTGGTGGTGTGGTGTTGAAGGGGGGCGGTTAGAGAGAGAAATGGTTCGTGAGAGAGAGAGAGAGAGATGATTCGTGAGAGAGAAAATAGGGAGAAGATGATGGTGGTGGTGGTGGTGGTGAAAAGGTAGAGATTTTCGTGAGGTACGAGGAAATGAAAACTGAGAAGAAGAAGAAGAAATGAAAGAGGAAGAGGAAGAAATGAAAGAGGAAAGAAGGAATTCGTGTTTATAAAAAAAATTAACATTTAGCGACGAATTTAGTGAGGGAAATCCGTCGCTAAAAGTGGCCCAGTCTTCAATAACCTGCAACGGTCGGAGTGGCACATTTCCCCATGATTAGCGAGGGAAATCCGACGCTAATCAAATTTACTGAGGGAAATCTATCGGTAAAAGTGGCCCAGTCTTCAATAATCTGCAACGGTCAGAGTGGCACATTTCCCCATGATTAGCGAGGGAAATCCGTCGCTAATTAGTGAGGGAAATCTGTCGCTAATTCAAAACGAAAATTTCAAATTTCCCGCCTTGTCAAATCCATCGCTAAAGGTGCCAAAATCCGTCGCTAATGATGTTTTTAGCGACGAACCATGAATCTGTCGTTAAAATCCGTCGCTAATAGGTGTTTTTTTTTGTAGTGGTCACATCTTTAAGAAGATGAAGCAACTTCGTAGGGAATTACAAGTGCTAGACAGGAAATTGGTTCATGGTTGGAATCATCATCTTCATAATCTTCAAAAGGAGACTTGGAAAAAATATGAAGATGTTCATGTCCAAGAGGAAGTCCTTTGGTACCAAAAGTCTAGGGCTAAATGGCTTGAGTTTGGAGATAGAAATACCTGTTATTTCCATGGAGTGGCTACGGTCCGGAGAAGAAGAAATAAAGTTTCTGCCCTGCAAAATAATTCTGGTGTTTGGATTCATGAGGCTAGGGATCTAGAGACTCTTGCTACTAGCTACTATCAAAAAAATGTTTACTGCTCAGGAAAATCTCATTCAATTCCCTATGACAGGTACATTTCCTAGTTTAGAAGATGTGGACTTAAAGGTGATCTCTAAGGAAATTTCTGCTGAAGAAATTTTTTAATACTGTTAAAAGCTTTGGCCCCTTTAAAGCACCGGGACCAGACGATTTTCAGGCTATTTTCTATCAAAGTCTGTGGCAGGTTATTAGTCCTTCTTTCTGTGATTTGATTCGTAAATGCTTTCTTGAGCCATGGAGAGTGGCTGAATTAAATGAGACTTTTCTTACTCTTATTCCTAAATTGGACACTACAACATTTGGACCCTACGGCAACGCCTAATTTTGCAACGCAAAAAAAAACCGTTGCCTTAGACATCAATGGCAACGGTTTTTTGACCCGTTGCTGATTCATTTTTTTTTAAATATTTTTATTGGCAACGGTTCAAAACTGTTGCCATATAGTCTATAGCAACGGTTTTTTGTTTAGTCATTAGGCAACGGCTCATAAACGTTGCCATATGGTCTACGGCAACGGTTTTTTGTTTAAGCTTTAGGCAACGGCTCATAAACGTTGCCATAGAGAAAATTATTAAAAATAAAAAAAAATAGAAAATCCATTCCTTTCTCTAACCACGCATACGCAGCCCTAAATCACTTCTCTCACAAATCACTTCGCATACGCAGAGCTCACCCTAATCTATACGCATTCCTTTCTCAGAAACGCAAATCAAAGCTCACCCTCCACCCACCATTCTCAGCTCCACCATTCAGAAACGCAAAATCAGAAATCAGATTCTCACAAATCTGAACTCACCATGCGCGAACTCTAAATGGTGAGATCGTTGCGCTCAAGAAGACTCGCCTCCACGAGGACGACGAAGGCGTCCCTCCCACCATGCTCCGCGAAGTTTCCATTTTACGAATGCTCTCTCGCGATCCCCATATCGTCAGGTATTATCGTATTTTAGGGTTTTTTTTTCTCGTTTATTTCAGTTGAATGCTTAGTTAAGCTATTGGTTTCACTACATTTCTGAACTTGTGGCTAAGAGTTTTAGTAATTTGATGCATGTTAGGTTCAAGATTGTTATGAGCTATCAGCAGAGTATGAAGGGAATCATAAACCTGAGAAATTGGAGGAGCTTGGGAATATGCTAACTGGTCTTGATGCTGGGGATTCTAGTATCATAGCTAAATCATTTTCCCACATGCTTAATTTGGCTAACTTAGCTGAAGAAGTTCAAATTGCCTACAGAAGAAAGATCAAGTTATTGAAAAAGGGTGATTTTGCTGATGAGAATTCTGCTATAACTGACAGTGTTAATTTTAGTGCTGAAAAAGGGTGAAAATATTTCAGCATCTTTGCACATTGAATACCCAATGTTATTTGAATTGAGAAATCCTAGTGCTGAAAAAGTTACTCACCGTGGGGTCTTAGAATTCACTGCTGATGAGGGGGTCACATATATGCCAAACTGGGTATTATTTCCTTTCCTTCTTTATTCATATTTCTTTCTCTTAGTTAAATAGTTAATCATTTTTATTTACACTATCTAGTTATTTTTTCGTTTTAATCTTCAGATGATGGAAAATATGTGCCTACAAGAGGGAGACCTTGTGGTTCTAAGAAGCAAAAGTCTTGCAAAAGGAACATTTGTGAAGCTGCAGCCTCACACCAAGGATTTTTTGGATATCTCCAATCCAAAAGCCATGTATAAATTAACACCTTATCTACTTGCATTTTACAGAAACCTCATAATTATGTTAATATTTTCTTTCTTCACTTTGATCATTTGCAGGTTAGAAACTTCATTGAGGAGTTACTCATGTTTGACAACTGGTGATACTATGATGATTCCTTATAACAACAAAAAATATTACATAAATGTGGTTGAAACTAAACCCTCTACTGCAGTCAGTATAATTGAAACAGACTGTGAAGTTGATTTTGCTCCACCTCTTGATTACAAAGAACCTGAGAAGAAGTTTCCATCTGCTTTGTGTGACCACGAACATCCAGAAGGTCGCGATTCTTACTCATCTGTTGGAACAAGCTTTAAGAATTTTCTCAAGTATTTTTTTCTACTGCAGATGAGCCAGCAACAAAGACTCCTAGGATCATCCCATTTAATGGTACCGGAAGACGTTTAGATGGCAAAGCTTCAACAGAATCAGTTGAACAAACTTCCTCTACAATGCCAAAGGAGCAACAAACTAAAAATGAAAAGAGAAGTTGCAAGAGAACTTGTGGAAAGCTCGTGTTCGGGTCAAATGCAAATACACCAAAGATTCAAACACGGCCAAAGGTGAGTTGTTTTATCTTTTTCTAATCTTTGTGGAGCAACAGAGACTTACCTACAACTTGCAATGTATTGATATTTGACATATTGTCTCTTAAATAGGCTTCTCTGATAAACACAAGTCGAGAGTCATCTCAGAAGGAGGAAAAGCCAAAATTTCAAGCTTTTACTGGAAAGAAGTATTCATTAAATTGTTGATCCTATAGTTAGGTTACTTTTTTGGTGTTTCTTGAGTCAGTTTAGTTGCTCTTAGTCCAGATGTTACTCTTGCTTTCTATTTTTTGTCGTATGAGTTTAATTGTTATGCACGGTCGCCATAAAAGTTTCTTACACTAACAACCAATCACAAATCACAAGATATTTTACTTTCAATGTAGTTTAGAGATGACTCAACTATTTTGAGTAATATATATATATATATATATATATATATATATATATATATATATATATATATATATAAGTAGGGATCAATTAAACCTGAGAAATTGGAGGAGCTTGGGAATATGCTAACTGGTCTTGATGCTGGGGATTCTATTGTCATAGCTAAATCATTTTCCCACATGCTTAATTTGGCTAACTTAGCTGAAGAAGTTCAAATTGCCTACAGAAGAAATATCAAGTTATTGAAAAAGGGTGATTTTGCTGATGAGAATTCTGCTATAACTGACTGTTAATTTTAGTGCTGAAAATAATGAAAAGGTTCATTTCATAATTGACAGTGTTAATTTTATTTGGTTTGGCTAAAAGAATCTGAGTATAGTGTTGCATGTCTATGCATATAGTTTCCACTGAAGGAATTCTGCGATGGCATGTTCTCGTGGCCCACCCCTTGTTTGTTTGACTCGCTCACTCTGCCTTTCTTTGTATTGCATTGCACTGCACTACACTGGCCAGTGGATCATCAATCTTTTTTTTGTCATTTTCAGATACTAACCCTGTGGTATAGAGCTCCTGAAGTCCTTCTGGGAGCTACTCATTACTCAATGGCGGTGGATATATGGTCCGTTGCCTGCATATTTGGTTAGTAAGGATCTTGTTTTTGTTCAACTCAACCAGGTTCTATCTTTTATTTGTTTTCATCATCTGGATCGATTTGATTTGATTGTAGATGAACTTGTCACCAAGCAAGCACTCTTTCCTGGTGATTCCGAGCTGCAACAACTCCTTCATATATTTAGGCTGTTGGGAACTCCTAATGAAGAGATGTGGCCTGGCGTTAGCAAACTCATGAACTGGGATTGTTTTGTGGCTGGGATTGTTAATTGCATTTGTAGATCTAATGTGGCTGATATTGAATGTAAAAAAGAGGAGTGATTTACATTTAAATTTCTTTTTTGGTTGTTGGCTTGTTGCTTAATCTAGTTCTTAGTTATAGATTTTTTTGTGAACTTATTGACTTTGTCTAATGCAGGGCCTTTGATATGCGGCTATGAAATAGCCGACTTTGCACTTGGCATTACGCTTAGTGCAGTAAAACTGAAACTGCAGTTGCAGCTGATGCATGAATAAGTAGTAGGTCTTTAAGATGATTATGTATTGGTGTTTGAATGTTGTGGTTCTGAATGTAAGTTTTAATGTTTCTTACGGCATTGATTCTTAAGATGATTATGTATTGGTGTCTTTGGTCTATTTGTTGGCTTGCACAAAGAAACAAAAAAAAAAGCTTATGAAAGAAATATTATGACATTTTACTATTGAATTTGGGATTACACATAATTGTTACTTTGTTTTACTTGTTTCTAATCGGTTATTGTTATTTGATTATTGGAGTTGCAGGTGTGTGGAGATCCTCTTGCATGTGCATCTCCATCTTGAAAGCTATTGAGGCAATGTTAACCCTATTGGTAAGTTCCTTTATCTCATTCTCAACTTCCAATTGTCCAGTTTGTGTTGTTCCTCACTAGAATTATAACTTGTTTCATTTGATTTTTGATTGTTTCGTATTTTTTTTCCATATAGCTTATAAAACAATATATAAAACAATATATAAAGTCCAGTTTTGGGACTTTTTGTATACTTGTTTAGTTTACTTCTAGCTGTTGCCTGTGATTAATAAAGTATATAAATCATCTATTGAAAGGAAAAGAGAAATGGTAGTCTATGCTTCATATGGCTGGAAGCCATTTAAGAGTTGAGACAATTATGCAAGTTTCAGATGTTGGAAATAACAGGTATCTTTCTAGAAGCCTTGCTCAGGCGAACCTCCCTTGGTATGGTATAGACATGGGTAATGGCTTACCTAATGGAAGGTTCTCTAATGGTCGCACAGTTGCTGATATCATAGGTAATCATCATCTTTTCACTTAATTGTATGAATATGTTTGAATTAGAGTATGCAAAGATATAATGATGTTGAACAATTAAATTTTCAGGTGACAAATTAGGCCTCCCAAGGCCCCCTGCAGTACTAGAAAATGGGTTAAACTATGCTTCTGGTGGTGGTGGTATCTTGAATGAAACTGGCGCCTATTTTGTAAGTTGTGATGCCTTATGGCTTTTAAGCAAGGATAGTTAGCATGCATGACACTGATATATATTATTACTTACTATATATGTCTCTTGCAGATCCAAAAGTTATCTCTGGATAAACAGATTGAGCTGTTTAAGGGGACACAGGAACTAATTAAAGTAAAAATAGGAAAAAGAGCTGCAGACAAGTTTTTTTAAGGAAGCTCGTTACATGTGTACCTGCATCAACACTGTGCAAAGATAGAAGCAAATATGTGTTTTGGGATGAGTACCACCCTTCAGATACTGCTAATGAGCTCATTGCAAATGAGCTCATCAACAAATTTGGATTTGCACATCATCAAACCATTGCTCCCTCACCGGCACCTGCAATTGCTCCATCTCCACAACACTAATGAATGATTCAAGGTTTTCTTACCTAATGATCTATTTACTACTCATCTTTTATTTCTGTGTTCCATGAGCAGTCACTCACTTTGTAATTTTATGATTTGAGTGTCTTTATGATCAGTAATACACAATATATACTGTTTATGGCAAATAGTAATAGTTATATGAGCTTAATTACAAGCCAGGAAATTTGAAATCAACTTCTCTGCTTGTTTGAAATCAACTTCTCTGCTTGTTTTTCCCCTCTGTGATGCATAATGTTAATTACAAGCATATGTACTAGTGTCCATGCGGCTGTTGTTGTCGAACAATGTACAGTGGTTTTGCAGGTCTAAAATAAATAAATAACATTGTGTTGATGTTTCTTACTATGTTGTTATTATTAAATTGATTGTATTCTGATTTAACACTGAAGGTTACTAAATGTAGACAGAGCAAAGAAGGCCACAATCAATGTTAGTTGTTTGCTTCAATTGCTTTTTGACTCTGCCACTCTTATCAATGTTAGTTCACTTTTGGTTTGACTAGTCTGCTGTAAAGAAGGCCACAATAATATATACTTTCATTCTTGTCTGTCACCACCACATCTGATATGGAAAACATGACTGCATTTTGTTATGCTCTTACAAAGTCTGGGATATTTAGATAAGAACTGTGCAGTTACATAACTGAGTGAATTTGCGTATTTGATGTTTTGTTTCTCCTAATGAATTTGCGTATTTGATGTTTTGTTTCAGTTGGAGATGCATCCAGGTTGGAGAAATGATAAGATGCTTGAAGCATGCAAGAAGAATGGCATCCATGTCACTGTAAATAACAAACTGCTATTTTTTATTTTCTTATTGTCATGATGGTTTTGTGATAGAGGGTCATGATTGAAATACCAAAACTGATATTTATATGCAGGCTTACTCACCACTAGGCTCATCAGATGGTGGGAGAGATCTGATTCATGATCAAAGGGTTGATAGGATGGCAAAGAAGCTGAACAAGAGTCCAGGGCAGGTGCTAGTGAAGTGGGCCATTCAGAGAGGGACAAGTGTCATTCCTAAATCAACTAACCCAAACAGAATCAAAGAGAATGTGGTTGTTTTTAACTGGCAAGTTCCAGAACAAGACTTCAAAGCACTTAGCAATATACCAGACCAGGTAAAAGCATAGGGAAAATAACATTAATAATTTATTTGTGTATTTCAGAATAATAATGGATAATTACTTTATGTAACTTTCCTTGGTTATCGATATATGCAGAAGAGAGTTCTGGATGGTGAAGATCTCTTTGTGAACAAGGATGAAGGGCCATTCAAGAGTGCAGCAGATATTTGGGACTATGAAGATTAACCAACAAGACATGATGGATCAAGCAACTTTGTTTTATATAATAACTTCAAAGGAGCTATGTAGCACTGTTAGATTAATGTACTTGTTAGTTCATAAAAAGGGGTTCAGCTTGTACAAGGTGAAAGCACTGTGTGCAGAGTTCTTATCTAAATATTGTTATGTAACTGTTCCTACAATTTTTTGGTGATAAATTAAAAAGCATTTTTTTGGCAATGTTTTTTTGTTGTTGTCAATAATAGCAACGGTTTTACTCATATACGAGGATGGTTTTTGAGTAATTCTTTTAAATTATTAGGCAACGGTTTTAACAGTGTTGCCATATGTGGCAACGGTTTTTCAGTGTTGCCATAAATGGCAACGGGTTTTTAGTGTTGCCATATGTTGCAACGGTTTCAGCCCGTTGTCATTTCCTGAAGATCAAAACCGTTGCGTTTAAGTTACTATTGGCAACGGTTTTAGGTTTGCGTTGCCATTGGTTGCAAAAAACCGTTGCCTATATTTTAGGCAACGCTCGCGAAAACAACGGTTTCAAAACCGTTGCCGAAAGCAGAGACAACGGTTTTTTGGCTTTACGCAACGGTTTTCAGGCGTTGCCGAAAGCAATATCAGCAAAGCTTGCCCAAGAAAACTTTATAGGTTGAAAAGAACTCATTGTCAACTTGGTAACGGGGAGACTACGTGATTTTGGGAAGACCATTGGAATCTCAATGCTTATCCCTTAATTTCTTCTATTGTTCAACCCATCAACGACAATATCTATCAACGACGGGTTAGTGACTTCGTTAATAGAAACGACAATTGGGATAGTTTGGTTTTGAGGGAATTTTTACCTGAAAATGAGCTTGAGAATATTCTGTCCATTCCTCTGTCATACCCCAATTTTGCCCGGCTTAGGTCAAAACCCTAATTTTCCACAAAAATAAATAAATTGAAGAGCGAAGAGCCTTATGCACTGCATTTCGGATCCTAGAAGGCATTCCAAGGTTCTTGAAATCATTTTTAGGGTTGGAACGCATTTTTCGGGCAAATTAGGGTTTTAGAGCCAAAAAGGGTATTTTGGTCAATTATAACGGTTTTTTTCTCTCGCTTTCAAAAAGGCTCAAAAATATGTATAATTAAAAATAGAAATCTGAAATCAAAATAAAAAAAATAAATAACAAAATAATATTGGATGCTTATTGTATTTTTAGAATTAGGGTTAATTCCTTTTTAGGTGCTTTTTGCTTTTATCCATTTTTGGCTAAAGTAAGCACTAATTATACAAGCAAACAACTTCCCTCACTCCATCCTCATGCTCCACGCCACTCCCTCACTTCAGCCCCCCATCAAGTGCACATCACAAAAGCCTTTCATCATGACAAGCACACCTTTGAGTCCAATAACATTCAATACACAACATATTTTTACCTTCCTTCTCTCTACACCACTAAATACACACTAATTTCTTTACCTCCCTCACTCCATCCTCATGCTCCACGCCACCCCTCACTTCAGCCCCCATCAAGTGCACATCACAAAAGCCTTTCATCATGACAAGCACACCTTTGAGTCCAATAACATTCAATACACAACATATTTTTACATTCCTTCTCTCTACACCACTAAATACACACTAATTTCTTTACTTCCCTCTCACAACTTTAAACCCATTGGACCTTTGAAATTCAATAAGAACAACTCACTCCTCTCCTCCCAAAAAGGACCAAGAAGGCCGTAGCCCCTCTCCTCTCCCTCACTTCCTCTTGTTTTTCTCTCATCTCAAAGGAACCTTCCCATTTTCTCCTACACCAAAAACCCTAACAAACAACTCACCTCATTTGCGTCCCTCTTTCACATACTCCCTCCATTTCTCATTCAAAGTTCAAGCATCATCATCAAGTAGGTACTTCTTTGAAGGATATTGGAGTTTTGTTGATTTGTGTCTAGCTTCATCTTCTCATCTCACTTTCTAGTTCAAAGCTAAGGTAATCCTTAAAACCTTGTATCATCTTTGAGTATTTCCTCAAAAATATAAAAAGCATTCATCCTATCATCTTCATATTCTCATATTGTTGATTGTTGTTGGTGAGAGGTGTCATAAGCACTTTGACAAGCACTTAGGGAGGCATGGGTGCTTATGGTGCTTCTCACCCTTTAATAAATGTTGATTTGTGTTGATCTTAATCCTTGCCTTTCATGAAATAAAATGTGGTTTTATGGCATGTTGTATTTCGCATACTCTCATAAAAATGTGATTTACTAGTTGATGTTGTGTTTTCTCACATTTTCTTGCATATTCACTCATGTTTGCATAATTTTCACAAAATAAGAAACCCATTTCAAGCATGATAACATTCGGCCATGGGCCTAGGTTTAGGATTCTTGAATGCTTTTGTTTATTTCATGATTTGGGGATGAATAATAGTTGATTTAGGGTATGCATGCTCCTAGGTTTTAACATAAAAAATTAGGGTTTGGGTTTACTTTAATAAACTTGTTTTTGTTGATGATTGGCAAGGTGATTCACACTTGTGCACTTGTGCACTTAATCTTAAGTGTGAGGATTGACCAAAGTGATTCAACATTCTTTGATACTTTGGTTGCTAAATAATTTGCTTGCTTATCATGATAACATTCGGCCATGGGCCTAGGTTTAGGGTTCTTGAATGCTTTTATTTATTTCATGATTTGGGGATGAATAATAGTTGATTTAGGGTATGTATGCTCCTAGGTTCTAACATAAAAAAATTAGGGTTTGGGTTTGCTTTAATAAACTTGTTTTTGTTGATGATTGGCAAGGTGATTCACACTTGTGCACTTGTGCACTTAATCTTAAGTGTGAGGATTGACCAAAGTGATTCAACATTCTTTAATAAATTTGCTTGCTTATGATCATGATTGAGGCAACTCTTTTCCTTAAGCTAACAATTTCATTGTCCACTCTCATATAAGAATATCATCAACACTTAGATAGGTCAATTCCATACATTGCATCTTCCAATAGATGCGCATTTAGATTCCCTTGCGTCTTGTAGAAATATTTGAGTATGGTTCTCACCTAGCATCTTCCATTAGATGTGCATTTAGGTTCAATCTTGCCTACTCTTGTATTCTTGCTTAAATGCCCAATTCAAGTCCCTCCCTTGCTTACCTTTGTGTTGAGATCTAATATGTGTAGTTTAGGCTTGATCTTTGTTTGCGAATTCAAATGTTGTTGCTTAATGATTTGATTCCAATGATCGTGTTATGCTTGAATTCACTAATTCTTTCTTGCACTCATTGTTTTCATTTCTAAACGACCGGGCATAAAAATGGTTACTAGTGGCAATCCATCACAACCTTTGTTGGTTTGATTGTCATGAAAGCCTCAATTTCAAAAGAATTTTCGTAAGCATAAAGCAAGCTACTAGTGATAATCCATCACAACCTTTGTTGGTTTGATTATCATGAACGCGTCCAATTTCAAAAAGCATTTTTCTAAGTATCAAAGAATCAAAAACAAGTTATTACCGGTGATCCATCATAATTTTTGTTAGTTTGATCACCATGAAAGCTTGCATTTACAAAAGACATTTTCAAAGAGAGTTACTAGTAATGATCCATCCTAACCTTTGTTAGTTTGATCATCATGAAAGCTTTCATTTTCAGAAGACGTTTCAAAAAGATTTTTCAAAGCTCCTTAGAACTACGTCGCTTTGATTCCCATTTGGGATACGTAGGAGCGACTCACATTCTCGTCAAGCGCAACCATAAAAAAGTTTAGCATTTGCATAATAAAAAGAAAAGAGTTATTTTCATAACAAAAAAGAATCACTTTTGCAAACCAAGATCATTTTCAGAACAAAAACCTTTTCCTTTCTAAAATCATTTTCAACCCATCGTCGCTAGTGGCTAACCAGAACCCTTGTTCGTCTAGCCATTGGTGGCGATGTCTTTTTCCCCAAAAGAATAATAAATGGTGATCCATCATAACCTTTGTTAGTTTGATCATCGTGCAAATCAATCTCTTTAGAAAATCACTTTCAAAAAAAGCACTACGTAGCTTTGAGTTCTCCATCGCACCGGGAGATACGTAGGAGCGGGCCTTGTCCCGTCAAGTGTTTTTTCTAAAAAACCATTTTCCCCCCTTTTTCATAATAAATAAAGATTTCCATTAAGAATTTTTCAATAAGAAGTAGAGAGGCAAAATTAAGTATTTTCAAGTCAACACACTAAAACCACACATTTAATTAAAGGTTCCCTCTCAGTAGAGAGGACGTGTGGGGTGCTAACACCTTCCCTGCGTGTAACCGACCCCCGAACCCTATTCTCTAGTTTCGCAAGACCAATCGTTTTCCAAAAAAGGTTTTTCTAATATTTTCCTTAATAAATATTGGTGGCGGCTTCATTGTCTTAGGAAAAGTTGTGAACGAGGAAGGTTCTCCCTCGGGGACTTTTTCGGGCGCAACATCCTCCTCCTAGCCTCAGTAATCCTGATGATTCTTTTTTCTGGAGACAAAGTAGTGATGGTTGCTTCAGTTCCAGCTCTGCTTATCTAGTTGTGAGGAAGCGTACTCTGAATTCCCCTGTTGGCAACTTCAATTTGATTTGGAAGTGGTCCGGTCCTGAGCGGGTTGGTCTATTTTTATGGAAAGCTATGCATGGTATTCTCCAAACGAATTCTGAAAGAGCCAGGAGACATATCTCGAATTGCAATCTTTGTCCAAATTGTGGTGGAAATGAGGAAACCCTGTTTCATACGTTTCGTGATTGCAACAGAATTAATATGTTGTGGAACTGTTTACAGATTCCTAACAATTGGGGACTGTTTTAACACAAATGACTGGACTCAATGGTTGGAAACGAATCTCAAAATCAACCATGGAAATCAATATCAGAATTAGTGTCTTACCTTTGGTTTCGTTTTGGAATACATCTGGAGAGCCCGGATTTCTTTCATCTTCTCAAACCAGGCGTGTTCCTTTCGTTCCATTTTGATGGGTGCTCAGAATCAGGTAATTTCCTCTATTCGAAGTAGATCTATCATCAAGAAGCTCGATCCCCTCAGTAATAACAGATACGTGGCGTGTTGTAACAATTGGTCTCCTCCTCCAGCGAATTTCGTGGCGTTGAATGTTGATGTCGCTATTCGTGAAGTTGGGTCTCTGGTTGGTTGTGGTGGTGTGGTGCGAAACCACAGTGGCGAATTTCTATTTGGCTTCTGATAAGTGCTTGATTTACATCAAATTTCTAAAGAATTTACAAGCACTTATTTGACTTAAATACAAATTAATTGAACTTTTTCCATAAATATTAGTGAATATTATAAAAATAGTAAATGCACGTGTCTTTTATGAAGCTATCCTTTTATATGAAAAGTTGTGCAGTTAGGTGTTAAGCAAGACCTAAAGAAAAGCAAAAAAGAAGCAAAATCAGAAGATACTGGTAGCAGCTAAAGCTAACATTCGCTTAACCAGAATAGCGTTGCTTCACCATGAAGAAAGAGACACATCGGAAGAGGCTACACACCTTTTGTTAGCCAAACAACTTCATGTCTTAGCTTAGCTATCAAGAGAGAGAAAGTAAAGGCGGTTACTGTTAGCTAAGCAGCTTCATATCTTAGCTTAGCTAACAAGAGAGAGAAAGTAAAGGTGGCTATTGTTAGCTAAGCAACTCCATTTCTTAGCTTAGCTAAAAACAAAGAGAATGCAACACACAATTTTGTAGCTAAGCAACATCAAGCCTTAGCTTAGCTAACAAGAAGGATAATGCAACACACAATTTTGTAGCTAAGCAACATCAAGCATTAGCTTAGCTAAGAAGAAGGAGAATGCAACACAAGTCTTGTTAGCTAAGCAATCTTAACCCTTAGCTTAGCTAACAAGAAAGGGAATGCAAAGGCAATAACACACCATTTGTTAGCTAAGCGACAACAGACCTTAGCTTAGCTAACAATTTTTCCTATAAAAGGGACTTCATTTCTGAACTTTAAGAGCATCATATTTTGAAATACATAACCATACACTGAATGCAAAAACGAAAGGGAGTGAAGAATCAAGGCTTGGAGCATCATTTTGAGGGATCAAGGGTGCTACATTCTTGAGGTTTTTCATCTCTTTTATATTGTGTATGATAGCTATCATGAAAATGAGTAGCTAAACTCTCTTTTGTTGAGGTTAGGTTTAATTATCTTATATCCATGTATTGAACCTAATTTAAGAATATATGTATCTCGTTTTATGAATTGATTTAGTGATTGAATGTTGTTCTTAATGCTTGTTATAGTTTGATCTCCTATACTTGATCTTTGAACCTAAAAGTTGTATTGGAAAATAAGCTTTTGGTTATGTACTAAATTCAATCGCATATTAAGCTTGATATCTAGGAATAGAATCATGTTTTCTAGTCAATATATCACCTAATCTTAATGCTACTATTTGCTTAAATATTTGAGGAATCTTTGTTTACGCAAATTAGTTGTTGATTTCATATTAGTCTAAGGAATTAGCTAACTTTGATGATACGGTGATGATGAATCAATGAATAAAATAGAGTTATGTATATGAACTAGTTAAATACATTGGAATAAGTTAATAAAATCTAATCTCAACATCTTTTTATTACTTGTTAATTCCTTTTATCAAATTATCGTTTTTAGTTTTAAAGTTTACAAAACAAACAAACAACTATCTCTTTGTAACTTAAGATTTGAAAATCTGATTGAACGGCTGACAATATCACCAAGTCTCTGTGGATACGATACCTAATACTTTAGTATTTTACTGCTGTATTAGAACGGAAGTAACACTTTTACTAAAAAGTGTTATCAGCTTCTCTCAAAAGCTTCAGAGAAGCTCTGTTCTGGAAGTTGAGGCTTGGGAAATTCTTCATGGTCTTCAGATCGCTTGGGGAAGAGGGTTGAGAAGGATAATTGTGCAGTCGGACTCTCAGTGTGCTTTGGATCTGATTTGCGATGTGTCTGATGTCCCCAATTATCTCTCTCTAATAATTGATGGTATTAGAGGTATTTTTAATGAGGAAGGTGATGTTAGATGGTCAAAGATTCCTAGAGATCATAACAAGGTTGCTGATGTGTTAGTAAAACATAGTTTAAATTTAAGTTGTAATTGTATTATTTACGACTCTGCCCCTCCTTTTATCCACTTGCTTCTCTGTGAGGATAAAGAGGGATCTCTTCTCGTGTAGTTTGTTCGTTCTGTTTGGGGTGTTCCCTCTTTTTATCACCAAAAAAAAATGTACGGCATGGTAATATTGTGGAGAGGAGTGTTGACGATACTCTTTCTCCAACACTTTTTTCATGATTAGAAGAAAGTTGTGTGTGTTCTACTAAGTTAGTGAATCTGATTTTTAAGTGCTACATGAGTTTCACTCACACATAGAGTGAGTGTTGGTATGTCAAACCTAGTTTTTCCCGCCCTATTCCCACTTACTTTTGAAGATGTATTTAGTTTTGAATTCAAAGAAAATAACATCTAGGCAGGGACATTGAATGCACACCTTCGTTTGTATTACAACAAGATCTTAATGTAGTATGGTGATGTACTCTTTTCATTTTCTAGCATCTATTTCCCAAATTTTTTTATCACAAGAAGCTTTAAGGAGGCACACCTTTCAAATGTAAGTGGGAATAGGGTGGGAAAAACTAGGCTTTGCAAAGCTCAAGTCTGACCATTTAAAAAAACTCAAAATTCAAGCTTGGCATATTACTTGTCATAGATGTCAAGTGGGGTGGCACAAGTGGTAAGTTGTTTGGGCCTCTTAAGCATTTGGTCAGGAGTTCGATTCCTGACCGGTGTGTATGGAGAGACATCGCTTGGGAGAGGTCAGCCCTTAAATGAACTTCAGTACCTCGAGGGATTAGTCTCCAAGGTCCCCGTGGAGAATACCCGGATTTACCAAAAAAATATTACTTGTCATAGATTTTTTTAAATATGGTTGATTATCATTTTTGAACGCTCGGTACGATTTGTGGGCCTTCTTAAAGCTATTTCATTTTATCGTCTTTAAATAAGTCATTTGGTCTATCATTAAATAGACTTACTTTTTTTTTTTGACAACATGACTTACTTGTTAATATTTTAATAAAATGATGTTTTATTTATCATAAACTATAAAATTGAAAGTGAAAGTGAAAATGAAAACGGTTACAGCTAAGAGACATCAAACATAAGGATGAAAATAGATATGACAACTTAGGTTTTACATGGTCTGATATAACATATCTATAGTTTATTATATGACGACCTACTTATTTTTATTATATAAATATTTTTGAGGTCTAACCTAACTTTTTAGTCCAACTTTATAAGATAACATATTCAAATTCTATTTTGCAATAATACTTTTACATATTAGCAAAAGTTTATGTATACAAATACTTAATTATTGAAAAAGTCTTTATGTATATAAGAGGTAACACAATATACATAATATAATAATAATTATAGGTTTAAATACGTTTTTACACCTGTAAATAGGGGTGTTTTGCTTTTACCTGTTAGAATAGGCAATATTTTATTGTATAGTTTACTTGTATAACTTAGTCCGGTAGCTCACTTGGTATGAGTCCGTAGATGAATTTGTATAGTCGTTAGCTTGTTAGTCTTAGTAATTGGCTCAGCTTCCTTTAACTGATTCAGTTATGTACATTGTTGTATATATAGGGATTGATCCCTCATTCAATAAACAAGTTCAGTTTTATAATTCTAACATGGTATCAGAAGAAGAAAAAAAAAAGCTGAACTTCACTTTTTTCTCTCTCGCGACTTCTCACTCGCGAATCTCTCTGAAACATTCCTCAGCCTCTCTCTCGCGCGTCACTCCTTCTCAGAAGAGAAACACCATAACCGTTTTCTCTCAATCACCATAACTCATCGTTGCATCCTTCTCCGTTTCTCGTTCTGGTTTCAGTGACGCTCATCATCGACATTTTCTTCTCTCGCGATCTAGTTTCGGATCGCAACCTTCGGAGTCGCCATCTTCATCTCCTTCAGAATCGGAATCTCGCTTCGGTCACCTGGTTCATCACGCCTTAGCTTCGATTTTGCTTCGGTTTTCATCAATCTCATCTCCCACTCCACATTTCTGGGCCTGATTTCAGATTCATTTTTCTCTCTTCATCGCAAGGTTCTCTGCGATGTGCTCTCTGTCTGGATCTTGATCTGCTTCTACTTCGATTGCTGCTTCACAACGCTGCATCGTTCTCCTCTGGCTATCGATTTTAGGTTCTTGTTTCTCAGACTTAAGATCTGAATCTTGATCCGCTCTACGTTTTGCAGCTGTTCCTTCATTTGCATCCGTTACGGTCCTCTCTCTGGAAATCGCTCCTTGATTCTGGTTCGTTTTTCCCCTTTTCTTTTGACCTAACTCGATTTCCCTTTCTCTTGATCTTGATTCAGAATTGTTTTCTCTCTTTAACCGATTTTGCTGTTTTTCTCTTCCGATTTTGGATTGTAATCTGGATCGGTCTCTATTTGCAATTTCGATTTTCTCTCCTCTGTTTCTGAAATTGATATTCAGTTTCGGTTTCGCTTATTTTCTCCTTGATTTCGATTTCGTCTTTCACACTTTGTATCGATTTCTGTTTTGAATCTGACTTCCTGTGTTAGTTAACAGTGTTCTTTCAATTTCTTGTTTCATTTTCGTTCCGATTCTATTCTCCTGGTTCTGTTTGTTTTGGTTTGTGTTTCCTTCATACTGTGTTCTTCATTTTCATCTAAGATTCTGTTTGCCTTCAGTTCTCTTGTAACGATTCTACTCTTGAATCGCTTTCTCTGTTTCGGTTCCTTTCACTTACAAATTGCTTATTATTGTTACTGGATTCTTGTTAGCATTCTTGTTAGCAAGCTTCTAAGTTTGTTCTCACTCACAGAGGCCTCCTTATGTGGGTGCCGGTTGCTAAATGATTGTTACTGTTACTAGATTGTTGGTGATTGGGAGATATTCTATGAGGCTTTATGTTGCTTATAATTGCATGTATATTTTGGGAATGTTGCTTGCCATGCAGATTAGATTTGTGGGGTTTCAGCATGTGCAATCTGGAGAGCACATGGCTGCTATGGGTGTCTTTTTCTTGCTTAAGGTGTTTTTCTTCTTGGATTGCGTAAGGCATTTGCTTGGGGATGCAAAATTGTTTCAAGCATTTCTGAGGATCACTGTAACCAGCACGGTTGGTGTTGGTGCCATTGCCTTGGGAGTAGGCATGGCATCTGGTTACATATTGCCATGGACTGGAAGGTTTTACTCCTTGCTTGATCCAACATATGCTAAGGATCACATTCCAATTATTGCATCTGTCTCTGAGCATCAGCCAACTGCTTGGTCATCTTTCATGTTTGATTTCCATATATTGCTGATCCTTTTCCCTGCTGGGCTCTATTTTTGCTTCAAGCGCTTGTCAGATGCCACAATCTTCATAGTTATGTATGGGCTTCCAAGCATGTATTTTGCTGGTGTTATGATTCGATTAATTCTTGTCGCCACCCCTGTTGTGTTATGGCCCAGTCCCTTGCACGCAGAGATTCCCTTACTTCGTGCCACTTGCCTTCAAAGATTAGTTGGCAGACTTTCACAACAACAAGACTCCTCTCTTCAAGCTGCACATGATTGTTACTCATGATCCAGCTTGAGGGGGGCTGTTAGAATAGGCAATATTTTATTGTATAGTTTACTTGTATAACTTAGTCCGGTAGCTCACTTGGTATGAGTCCGTAGATGAATTTGTATAGTCGTTAGCTTGTTAGTCTTAGTAATTGGCTCAGCTTCCTTTAACTGATTCAGTTATGTACATTGTTGTATATATAGGGATTGATCCCTCATTCAATAAACAAGTTCAGTTTTATAATTCTAACATTACCCCCTGCAAATTTTATTTTTTTAAAAAACACCTTGTAAAATTCACTTTTTTGCTTTCAGTCCTTCTGTTAGCCAGACATTGCAAAAAAAAAAACGTCTATGTGGCTAACAAATATCTGAATTGGCTTTTTTTTCTTTTCTAATTTTTTTTTTATGTTGACTGGGACACTTCACCACACCACACTTGCCCTCCACCACCACACCCACTTGCGCTCCCTTCACACCTTGATGTCTGTCTTCCCCTCCCTCCGTTCACACTAGATCTGCCATCTTCACACCAGATCTGCCATCACCGTCGCCTCCTCTCTCACAGCCACCCTCATCGTCACTACACTCTCACAAACCCTCGCCGTCACTGTCTTCCCCTCCCTCCGTTCACACCAGATCTGCCATCTTCACACCAGATCTGCCATCACCGTCGCCTCCTCTCTCACAGCCACATTCATCGTCACTTCCACACTCTCACAAACCCTCGCCGTCACTGTCTTCCCCTCCCTCCGTTCCCACCAGATCTGTCATCTTCACACCAGATCTGCCATCACTGTCGCCTCCTCTCTCACAGCCACCCTCATCGTCACTTCCACACTCTCACATGCAAACCCTCGCCGTCACTGTCTTCCCCTCCCTCCGTTCACGAATCTCGCCCCATCGTCCCTCCGTCTCCGTTCGCATCGTCAACCACCCCACACCACCGTCTCTCTCATTCGTTCCCTCTCTCAGACCGTCGTTCGTCCTCCACTTCTCTTCCTCAATCACCGTCTCTTTCTCTCTCCCTGAAACTTCCCTCTCTATCCACGAAATTTTCAAAATTTCTCTCTCTCTCTCTCGTAGAAGAAACAAGAAACCGCAAGCCACCACGACCACCACAGAAAAAGGGAGAAGAATATCTCACCATAGCCACCATTTTTGCGAAGCCTCGTCCCCCTTTTGCCAGATCTGTTCCCCTTTTGCCACCGTAACCCCTCCACCATAAAAACAAAACGAACCCAGAAAAAGGGAGAAGAAGATCTCACCACAGCCACCTCTCACCACCACCGAAACCGTCACCTCCCCCCTCTCCATTTTTGTCGTTGGCGGCGGCGAGCACCACCACCATCACAACCACTCCCTCAGATTTCTCTCTCTCAATACTCCCCTCCCTCAGATTTCTCTCTCTCAATACTCCTCTCTCGTTGGGCCCTCTCTCTCTCTTCCCTCCCTCCCCCGTAGATTTCTCTCTCTCAATTAATAAAAATTAATTAAAATAAAAACTAATGACATGACAGCCCAGTCAACATTAAAAAAAATTCGAAAAGAATAAAAAATGTCATGTAGACATTTTTGTAACGTTCATTTTAACAGAAGGACTGAAAGCAAAAAAATGATATTTGCAAGTTGTTTTTCTTTAAAAAAAAATCGCAGGGGGTAAAAGCAAAACACTCCCTATTTGCAGGGGGTAAAACGTATTTAAACCATAATTATAATTATGAAATTTACTTAGATAGATTGATCTTTCACGTTTAAAATAGTTTATAGATAATTTTTTTAGTTACCGTGTATTTGATGCGCAGTATCCATCAGCTTTGTTGGTGACTAATCTACGCCGATTCTTTTTAGATAGTTTAAAACCATACATATTAAGGTAAATAAGTGTTTCGGACTGGGCAGATGACCCAATCCTCCTACTGGCCCAAGACCAGCCCACGACCTGCGCTTCGCTCAAGCCACCACATGAAATGCGCTAAGACTGATCTCAGATCGACTCGCTCAATCCAACGGCAGGCCAGCGTCGCCTACCTTTATAAATATCGGTCAACCTCACTGACATGTACCCTTTTTCCCATCATTTTATACCTCGCTCTGACTTCTGCCCCTGACTTATGTGTCAGAAACGGACGATCTGGTATCTGACCGATCTCCCCAAAGATCCTCGGGTACGTTCCAAAGATCCTCGGGTACGTTTCAATAAGTTTCTTGTTAAAAAAAGGTTAACTTTGTCCTTTGATAAAAAAGTTTTGTTTGACCTAGCCTAAGTCCATCTAGCTTATAACAAAGCGTCAAAGCCTATGTGAGGTGGCTAAACCTAATTTTGGGAATGGATCATCTCACATTACCCGAGAATGTAGTGAGAAAATGTGTCTATATTGTAATATATCTTTTTTTTGGTAATATGTAATATATCTTTTTTATCACTTTATTTCCTATTTGTTTTCCTTGTGAGCATTAATTCCCCCTATTTCCGCCTGAAATATAAATGTGTATTTTCTCCATCCACCGACATATATACCTACCTAAATAGGAGACATCCCACGATGTTTTAACGAGTATAGTACAGTACATCAGATGAAGTGATGGACGACACGACTAAGACCGTGTTTGGGTGAATCACAATAAGCATAACCAGAAGCAGCGGTTGATCCAAATCCAGAATCGGATCAGCGGAAATGAAGAGATTTCATAGGAATCACGACAACGACGAAGAGAATCTGTTGGGTTCTGAAGCTCGCTCTCCCTCATCATTTTCCAACAAGAAATGTCCTTCTCTTACCTCCACGCGCCTCGCCGTTCTCTTACTCGTTACTCTACTCCTATTCTCACTCTCCCTTTTACTTCCATACCATCCCTCTCTACCTTCTCCAGCAACTACAACAGCAGCAACTGTCCTCCAAATTAAACAAATTCAACGAGGTTCTTTTCTTCATCTTTGTTTTGTTTATGATTTGGTCTCAATTTTGTTATCACTATGAAACTTACTTAGATCATAATCATATCACTATGTGGCCTATCTTTTTTATTTGAGTTTAATTTTGATGCACAAAATTTATACTGATCACCAATTACAAACTACTGTATGTGTATAGTGTGTGACTTTTGAGGTAGTTATGATTAAAGTCAATTTTTTTAATGATGTGTCAAGTTATGATTGGTTGATAATGTGTATAAATTAAGTCCTTTTTATTTCTGGTAGTGTAAATGATGCCTATGAACTAAGTTAGATACCTGAATTGGTGGTTACTGAAATAGGATGATGATTTTTTTTTGTTAATACTTGTTAGCAATTCATGTCCTGTCTTATTTATTGATTTCTTTGGTTTCTCTTAGTTTTTCTTAACATGATATTTGCATTGCATGAGCGAATGGGGATACTAGAGAATGGACATTGTAGATAGAAAATAACATTGTGTGCTTTAATGATTATAACAAAAAGCAATTAGAGAGTAAACACTCAGAACAAACTCAGAACAATGTTTCATACTGTCACATTCCACGCATTCATACAGTCAGCAGCTTAGAGCAGTTGGATTGAGATTAGATGGTTCTGATTTTATGCTAGGTGAATCAGCTTTGAAAGAAAATCTGAAATCGGAGCTGATTTATCGAGCTTGAAATCGAAGCCACCGATTCCACGCAATTGGCTGCTCGAAATTTTAGGTGTAGGAGGTTTACAGTTTTGGATTTGATTCTCTTCCTTAGGACATTGGCAACATTTGATTAACTTGTGTTATATGCTTTGTTTTGTTTTGATTTTCCTTCTTTTGTTTGTATATATTTTCCCATTTCAATTTTATATATTTTCGTTAGATATTTGCTAATGGAATTTTCAATCTATGATTCTTAGGTTTGAATAGTGATGCCTCTGGTCCTGTTGAATTGGTAAAAGATAAACTACTTGGTGGCCTTCTAGCAGCTGGATTTGATGAAAAATCCTGTCTCAGCAGGTATTTTTCAGTTAAAGGACTATCAGGAAATCCATCTCCTTACCTCATTTCTAGATTGAGAAAATACGAAGCTCTACACAAACAATGCGGACCATATACCGAATCCTACAACAAAACGGTGAAAGATCTCAGTTCTGGTAATTTAAGTGATTCCTCGACGTGTAATTATGTTGTGTGGATTTCATTTAGTGGGTTAGGGAACAGGATATTAACCTTAGCTTCTGCATTTCTCTATGCTCTCCTCACAAACCGTGTTCTTTTGGTCGATCCTGGAGTCGATATGGTCGATCTCTTTTGTGAACCATTTCCAGATGTTTCGTGGTTTCTCCCTCCTGATTTCCCTCTAAACAATCAGTTTCATAGTTTCAATCAGAAATCTGATCAATGTTATGGAAAAATGCTGAAAAACAAGTTGATAGCAAATTCCGCGACACCTTCTTTTGTCTACCTTCACCTGTCTCATGATTATGATGATGAAGATAAGCTTTTCTTCTGTGATGAAGAACAAAAGTTTCTTCAGAAAGTACCTTTATTAGTTATGAGATCAGATAATTACTTCACACCATCTCTATTCTTGATGCCATCTTTTGAGCAAGAACTGAGTAGTCTTTTTCCAAACAAGGAAACCGTTTTCCATTTCTTAGGAAGATATTTGTTCCATCCGACAAACGACGTATTCGGACTAGTTACTAGATACTATAAAGCTTATTTAGCTAATGTTGATCAAAGGGTAGGTATCCAGATTCGAGTGTTCGACACTCGACCTGGTCCATTTCAATATGTATTGGATCAAATCTTAGCTTGTAGCATGAAGGAAAATCTCTTGCCTAATGTTGACAGAAAGAAAGATATTATTAGTTCATTTGGGGAACCAAAGTCAAAAGCAGTTTTGATGACATCTTTAAGCTCCGGTTATTTTGAAAAAGTAAGAGACATGTATTGGGAATATCCTACGGTGACCGGAGAAGTTGTCGGCGTTTATCAGCCGAGTCATGAGGGATATCAACAAACTGAGAAGAAGAATCATAATCAAAAAGCTTGGGCGGAAATGTATCTATTGAGTTTAACTGATGTGTTGGTAACTAGCTCATGGTCTACTTTCGGTTATGTGGCGCAAGGGCTTGGTGGTTTGAAACCGTGGATATTATACAAGCCCGAGAATGAAACAGCTCCTGATCCTCCTTGTCAACGTGCTATGTCGATGGAGCCGTGTTTTCATGCTCCTCCTTTCTATGATTGTAAGGCTAAGAGAGGAACAGATACAGGTGCACTTGTTCCACACGTGATACACTGTGAGGATATGAGCTGGGGTCTTAAGCTTGTAAACAAAGACAATTGGAGTTAGACACTGACATCTCAGGTTGAAGATGTGAACATGTGTCGTATTAGACACCGACATCGACACTGACACTGGCATTTCAATTACTTCTATTTTTCAAATTAAAACTGGCGTCTACATGTCTGTGTCAGTATCGTGTCATGTGTTTGTGTATGTGTCGGTGCTTCATAGATCAAAACTGTCTTTGAAGTGTGGCAAATTTTGTTGTATGATAACATTAGTTATTGATTTCAAATTTATATTGCTTTCTGTGTCAAAAAAAAATTATATTGCTTTCTATGTTAGAAATGTTAGAAACCATAAAATACAACAATAGTACAATATTTGGGACAATTATTTGAAAATAGTTGATGCAGTTTAAAACTTTGGTTTATGATGATTTGAACTTGGTTAATGGTTAATGCAATTCAATGATAGTTACCTATTAATCAAGTTCAACATATTATTAACCATAAAATTGAATTGCATTAATCATTATCCTGGTAGTTAGTATAGGATAATATAGATTATACGTCACTCGAAACAAAACAAATTTTCAGGTTGTAGATACAAATCGTGCCAGTACACCAAAAAAAAATACTGCTTCAATGAGAGTGAAGCCAAGGGTCGCGGAACTTCCTCAGCTTTGAAGATCCCGTCGAGTTGCTCTTCACCGCCGTTTTCGGCGTCCACTCGCAGCACGGTCCCTCCACCACCGCTTCCGACGCCGACGACGAAGGTGAATCATCGCGCTGTTGGACGAATATCTTCCTTACCGGCGAACGAGGACCAGAACCGCCGTCGTAACCGTCGGAAAACAGAAGACTCGGATCAAAAACAGGGAAAACCGTACGTATCTGTCCGTTGTCAAACGCATCGTCAGCGGAAATCGGCGAGCCATTTGGATCTGCGGCAAAGAAGCTAAACTCTTCTTCCACTTCATCTTCTGAATCTTCTTCATCGTGTTTCTCTTCGTTTTCGACGTTCTCGTCGTCGATTTTAAGTTTGGCTATGAAATCGTTTTCGAACTTTCCAGAAACCTCTGCGAACTCGTCTGAAGAAAGTGTTTGCATTGTGAGTGAGTGCGTTAGCTCTCCCTAGCTGCTTCATCTCGCCAGATCCAGGTTCACTCGTTCCTCTCCCTGTCTCTTCCTTCTTGTCTGCTGAACACTGATTCTGTTTGAGCTAGTTTGCTGCGTTTACGTTTCCTTTTCTCTGTACTGGCCCCACGTTTTGGCTCTCTGTATTGGGTTGGTTGCGTTCCTCCTTTGCTTTGTTTGTTTTTCAGGTTTAGAGCAATCTCACGCTCCAGCTCCTCAAACTCTCCTTTCAGCTGATGAGAGAAATCGGAGAGAGCGCTAAGGGAGGGAATGGCGAAGGAATTAGATGCGTCAAGGGAGAGGATGAAGGATGGAATCTTGTTCAACGGAGAAATCGTCATCAGCATTTCAAACACCTAAATAGGATGGACATTGCCGGCAACTGGAACGGAAGCAAGGAGACCACAGTGTCGTTCTACTTTTCTGATTTTCCGGCATCTCATGGAGCGAAGGAGATGTTTAGGGCATTTGCACTATATGGCAAGGTGGTGGAGGTAGTCATCCCCCCAAAGACAAACAAGCGGGGAAAGAGGTTTGGCTTCGCTCGATTTACTGGTGTCCGTGACCCTACAAGCTGTTTGCCATTAAACTGGACAATATAATCTTTGGGGCGGACAAAATTCATGTTAACATTCCAAGATTTGAAAGAGAGAAGTTTGTAGATGGTGGGAAGTACGGCGACAGAGTAGGAGGTGTAGGGGTAAAACTCCAGCTGGGGGTGCGCAAGGAATGGCGTCCTGCCATTGAGAGAAAGGACACTGGTGTAAGAAAATATGCTAAAGTAGTTATTGGAAAATCAGCTGCGGGTGACGCCACTGTAGCATCAAAGCTGCACGATAGAGGTGGTCATGATGGTGGATACCGAAGACAAGATCGGGGTGCTTTCAGCAGTGTGAAGAGGCCTGGATATGGAAAACAAATATCAAATTATTCTCGACAGGAACCAAGGATAGTATACTATAGGAAGAAAAACTTGTGCGACGTGTGGGTTAACAATTCTGAAGAGGAGATGGAAGCGTATAAGAAGATGTATGTGGCAGAAGTCAAGCATGCCGGGTCTGCTCACTTGGTCCAGGAGTGGTTTAATACGCAAGGATTCTTCTCCATCAAAGTGACTCCATTGGGAGCAAACCTTGCTCTCCTTGAAGAAATGGAGGAAGGAATCGTCCAGGCGCTGATTGAGGATGCAAAGGATTGGGTGCATGAGTACTTTGTGGATATCAGGAAGTGGAGTCCTACGGAGGTTGATAAAGAAAGGGTGGTGTGGGTTCGGTGTCATGGTGTTCCGGTTAATGCATGGAACAACGAATTTTTTTCAGCCGTGGCTCGCAAGTTTGGAACGTTTTTGGGAGTGGATGAAAATACGAGAAAGAAAGTGTCCATGGATGTCGCAAGAATTCTGATTCGAACGAAATGCTACGACGTTTTCAACATGGTAGTCTATGCAAAAATCAACGACTTAATGTTCCATGTTAAGGTGTTGGAGGAATGGTGCGGGTCGATGCACTGGGATGGTTTAACTCAGGCGAACGAATCAGGCAGCTCAGAGAATGATTCTGATAGTGGTAGTGAAAGTGATGAGGGAGACGGGCCACCTTTGTTTATGAACGATGAACCAGTTGAGGATGGTGATGATACGACTGAAGAAGACGATGAACTTGAAAGGTCTCCAGAATTGGAAAAAGTAGAAATTGTAGAGGGCAGAAAGGTAACTGTGGAGGTAAAACAAAATAGTAAAGAGGCACACGGGGAAAAGAGAGATGCCATTTTTGGTGGGAATAATAAGGATATCATGAATGATCTGGAAGCTCAAAAAACGGCGCCTGACTTGGGGAATGACCAAATAATTATTGTGGAAACAGATGCCGTGGAAGATGTAGGTAGAGAAGTAGGTAGAGAAAATAAAGGAGAGGTCGGTGGGGTTGACTCACCAGGCGAAAATCAGGGGAATAAAGGGTCAAATATTGGGGTGGTTAATAGGGAAGCCAAAATGAAGGGGAAATTCAAGGTTAAAGATAATTATGAGTGTGCGTCGAATCAACTAGTGGAAGACAACCAGATTATGATTGATGTGGGGCCTATTAGCGATATCTTGGAGGTTGTGAGGGGTGCAGAAGATCGAAGTTCAGGGGTGCACACAGTAGAATTTGGCATGAAGGATAATGTGGTAGTTGAGTCTACAGTTGATCTCTCCAAACAATCTGGTGGAGAGTTCGATGGGCCTACCCTAAGCAACTCCTTTGGGCCTCTTAGGAGAAAGAAAAAGAAAATCCCCAAGAAGAAGGACAACTCAGATAGCTGTGACATCGGTAGTGAGCCGGAAGTTAATCAAGGGGTGTCAGTAGGAATTGTTAATGACAAGGCTAAGGACTTGATTTCGTCAATTGGTCTCTCAGATGGTTCGTGTGGTGACTCGAAAATTCATGTTGTTGCAAGAAATCCTCCAGGCGTGGAACTCTCAGTATCAGTTAGTTGTGACAAGAATGGTGCAGCCATAGGAGATGTCTCGGTGGGTGACTCTGGGATCCAAATTTGTAATAAAAGGTTCCTGGTTGATCATGAGCTGTCTCTTGCAAATAAGATGTGGAGGTTTGCTAAGGATAACTTGGGTGTTACAGGGAAAAGTCATAATGAGGAATATGCAGGTAGAATCAGAGCACTGGAAGCCAGGGATCAGAGCGCAAAGGGAAAGAAGGGGAAAAATAACGGTTCCCAATGAAGATTGCAATCTTAAATATAAGAGGGTGGGGGGCGCTGCAAAAAGGAAGCGTCTGATAAAGATGTTTATCAAGGAGAACATCGATATGTGCATGATCCAAGAAACTAAAATTTGCGATTTATCTAAGAGGCAGGTTGGTAGTATATGGAGCGACGGTGATTTTGATTGGATGTGCAAAAATGCAAATGGAATGTCAGGAGGGTTGCTAAGTGTATGGAAGTCCGACCTATTGGAGGTCATGTTCTCCTTCTCTGGTGATCATTTTGTTGGGACTTGCGCCAAAATCCAAGGAAATCTCTGCTACGTGGTGAATGTTTACTCAGCTTGTAATATGGCAGGGAAAAGAAGATTGTGGGACAATTTGAGATACTTAAAAGATGACTTTGAGGTAGGCGATTGGTGCATCGCAGGGGATTTCAATGCAGTAATATCTAGGACAGAGCGAAGTGGCTGCGCTTCTAGCTTTAGTAACATAGAGGCACGAGAGTTCATGTCCTTTATGGAGGATATGGAGTTAGTGGATGTGCCGGTGCTGGGGAAGAAGTTCACATGTTTCGGCACTGATGGAAAGGCTAGTAGATTGGATAGATTCTTGTTGTCAGAGGGGTTGATCACAAAGTGGAATGTCAGGGCTCAGTGGGTAGGTGACAGAGATATCTCAGACCACTGCCCTGTCTGGCTGGTTAAATCGGATCTTAATTGGGGACCCAAGCCCTTTAGGTTCAACAACTGCTGGCTTGAACATGAGAATCTTATGCAGTTCATCAAAGATTGTTGGAACTCCTTTCAGCTAAAAGGGAATGCCTCGTTTGTACTAAAAGAAAAGTTGAAATTATTGAAAGAAAAGCTAAAGGTCTGGAATCGCGAGGTGTTTGGGTTTAAAGACTTGCAGATAGACAATATAGTTCGGGACTTGAATGAGGTAGAACGAATCGCATCGGAAGGGGGTGGAGTTGACGACGAACAAAGAAACAAACTAAATGAGAAGTTTTGGAAGGAACTTTATGCCAAAGAAAGCTTGCTTGCTCAGAAAGCGAGAGTCAAGTGGTTAGTGGAAGGTGATTCTAATAGCCGGTTTTTTCATGCATGTATAAAAGGGAATCGGAGGAGAACTCAACTATTGAAGGTATTGGTGGATGGGGTGTGGGTAGAAGAGGTGGAGGGGGTAAAAAGGGCGGTGAAAAACCATTTCGAGGAGAAATTTAAGGAGGAAGATTTTAATAGGCCAACACTTGATGGAGTACACTTTAAACAAATCTCTGGTGTGGAAAATGAGTCGTTAATTGAACCGTTCTCTGTGGAAGAAATAAAGGAAGTGGTATGGGGATGTGATGGCAACAAGAGCCCGGGGCCGGATGGGTATAATTTTAAGTTCATTAAGGAATGCTGGGATATAATTGGGGTGGACATCGTGAAGTTTTTTGAAGAATTCCACAGGTGCGGAACATTCCCTAAGGCGGTAAGTGCATCCTTTATTGCACTTATCCCCAAGACAAACAATCCTCAAGGTCTTGGGGAGTACAGGCCTATCTCTCTTATTGGTTGTTTGTATAAAATGCTCGCTAAGGTGTTAGCGGGAAGGTTGAAAAAGGCCTTGCAAGGGATTATCTCGGAAGGTCAAAGCGCCTTCCTCGCCGGAAGAAATATCCTGGATGGAGTGGTAGTAGTTAACGAGCTTATGGATTTGGCTAAGAGAAAGAAGCAGAAGTGCGTAGTGATGAAAGCGGATTTTGAAAAGGCGTGTGATTCTGTAAGCTGGGCATATTTGGATTATATGTTGGAAAGATTGGGGTTTGGGGGAACGTGGAGGAAATGGATGCGTGCGTGTATCTCATCTAACTCCATGTCAGTCTTGGTTAATGGGAGTCCAACGGAAGAGTTCACGGCACAGAAGGGATTGAAACAAGGGGATCCGCTTGCACCATTCTTGTTTTTGATAGCGGCTGAGGGATTGGCAGGGTTGGTAAGAAAAGGAGTGGAATCGAGCAATCTCAACGGTTTTCGTATAAATAGTACTTTATCGATTGAGATCCTGCAATTTGCTGACAACACAATCCTCTTTTGTGATGGTGGAGATAAGAGCATATGGTGCTGGAAAGCAATACTGAGAAGTTTTGAGCTGGCTTCGGGTTTAAGAGTAAATTTTGCAAAAAGTAGCATATTTGGCTTGAATATTGAGGGGAGGGCTTTGGAAAGCATATCACATTTCTTAGCTTGCAAGGTGGGTTCCGTTCCTTTTAAATTCTTAGGGATTCCGGTCGGCGCGAATCCAAGGCGGGTGAGCACTTGGCAACCAATTCTAGACTCGATAAAGGCGAGATTGAACAGTTGGAAGAGCAATCAGTTATCTATTGGAGGTCGCGTTACGCTTATAAACTCGGTGCTTGCTTCACTTCCTCTGTATTTATTTTCATTCTACAAAGCACCAAAGAAGGTAATTTCGGAAATAACTAAGATACAAAGAAGATTCCTATGGGGTGGTGACGAAGATAATAGGAAGTTGGCATGGGTGAAGTGGGAAACAATTTGTTTGCCAAAAGATAAAGGGGGTTTGGGAATTAAAAACTTAGAAGTATTCAATGTAGCACTATTGACTAAATGGAGATGGAGAGTATTGGTTAAAGAAGGTAACCCCATCTGGAAGGAGGTTTTGGTGGAGAGATACGGCTTAAAAGGAAGATGGCCAGATATGGCGGAGAGTAGAAGAGGGTGGGAGAAAAAATCGTTGTGGTGGAGGGACTTATGTCTCCTTGGAGAGGACATTAATTTACAAGAAGATTGGTTTAATGAATTGGTGAAAGTTAAATTGGGCAAGGGGAACAAGGTAAGGTTTTGGAGAGATGTTTGGAATGGAAGAGACAAATTGGCTGATTTATTTCCGGATATTTTTGACCGCTGCAGGTCCAAGGAAGCAACGGTAGAGGAGTATGGTCAATGGACGAACGCGGGCTGGTGTTGGAAATGGGACTGGGCCGATACATTGCTGCTGGAACACACTCAGCTGAGAGCTTCGGCCGATTATTTGAAGCAGCTGCTGCAGCCGGTGCAGCTGTCACTGCAGTGCACGGACAGCTGGCTGTGGGTCCCGGACTCGCTGGCGGGATTCAAGGTTAAGAAATGCTATGAAATGCTGTTACACTTCTCTACAGGAGGATCGGTTCAGCTGCTGCCTGAGACAGCCTTGGCATGCAAAAAGGTTTGGAAAAACGACGTCCCATCCAAAATTCAAATCTTTGCGTGGAGGGTGATTTTGCGTCGAATCGCCACACGGGTGGAGCTACATAGGAGAGGTATAATTCAATCTCAAAATGATTTAAGTTGTGTCTTATGTTTTCGGGAGGTGGAAACAACGGAACATTTATTCTTGTCATGCCGGAAGGTCAAACCCATTTGGGAGAGCGTCTATGCATGGCTGGGGGTTCCGATGGGAGACCTGGAGAATATTGTTACTCAATTTACGGAGTTTGGAAAGATAGTAAAAGGCAAAAAGCGGAGAGGGGTCTCGCATCTTATAGGGATGGCGGTTATTTGGAACATTTGGATAGCAAGGAACAAAGTAATTTTCAAAGGGGAGGTGGCTTCGGTACCTGGTATTATAGCGGGATCTAAGGACTCGGCGTGGACCTGGTTCAAGGCAAGGAGGGGAAGGAACTACAGGGTGACTTGGTCAGACTGGTATCGGTGCCCAATGGGCTGTTTGGCAATGTTGTAAGAACTCTCATCATAATTTTCGTTCCTTTGTAACCTTAGTCGGGGAGAAGCAATGGGTTAGGACTTCTTAGTCCCATTGTTGTACATTAGGTGCGAGGTACTCTTTTTCCTACCTGAGTCTTTTTCCCTAAAGGGTTTTGGCAAAGGAGGTTTTGAGGAGGCCCTCCCCTTTTCATTGTAATGGCTGGGCACGCTTTGTGCTTTGTTTTTTCAATGAATCATTTGCTTATCTAAAAAAAAACAAATCGTGCCAGTGTATTGAAAATGGCTTTGAGTTGCACGTGTACTGTCGAAATGGATCTGACCGTTATCGGTTGGGTCGTGTGACAAGCATCCTTTAAAGTTGAAACCAATGTTTTGAAAATTGGATCTGGCCGGACAGTTCAACTGGTTGAACCAGTGTTATCAGAACCGGTCCGGACCGGCCGGTCGGACCGGGACCCGGTGGTCTTCCCGGGCCGGGCAGCGTGCAGGACCGGATCTGCAGTTGGCCCGGTGATGACGTCATCAGACCGGTGAAAAACCGGGTCGGACCGGTGAAAAACCGGGTCGGACCGGTTGGTCCTCTTTTTTTTTTTTTTTTTTAAGATGAACCAATTATAAATTTTGCATGTTTTCATAAAAAAGGCTTGGGTGGGGTTCGAACCCCCTCCCTACTATTCAACATTTCAACTTTTTAACCACTAAACTATCTATTATTTGTTGATACTGTCCCGCATTCATTAAATATAATCAATTCCGAATATGTTAATTTTTTTTGCACATTCTTTCATTAATAGTTTTGATTAAACACACATTTTTTTGACAAATTGATTCAAGTTCAACACTCATAAACATGTTAGTAAATGTATAATTATAAATAAAATTATAATAAAATTTCTATATTAATAAATATATACTTTCTTAGTATATATTATAATTTTTTGAATTTGTTTAATATAGACCGGGTTATGCCGGTCCGACTAGAGACCCGCGGTCCGACCCCGGGTCTAGTGACCCGGTGCCTTGACCGGGTCGATGGCCGGTCCGGGTCTGATAACACTGGGTTGAACTGAGAACCTCAATTAGAACGTACGCCCAAAACCACATTAAACCGCGGTGGAGCCGCTTTGGACCACCAATTGACTTGGGTTGAAATGCTCAAAATGATTTATTTTTTTTGTTTTTTATTTATTTATTCCCCAAAAATTTCTACATTTTTTTATATTTATTAGTAATTCGGGTCAATCATGGTTGAACCGAATGAACCATGACCCAAAGGTCTCGCCTGTTCGACCACCAATCCGACTTTAAAAACATTGGTTGAAGACTCGATCATATTTAATCACATGACAAATTGAGATTGGCTGACAATTTAAAAAATTTGTACACTGATTAAAAATAAACTAGTCATAAACCTTTTTTTCCATCTCTCTACAAATACACTATCTAAAAGTAAAAAAAAAAAAAAATTCTCTCATTCACTCTCTTATCTTCTCCCCCCAAAACCCTCCCTTCTTAAAAAAAAACATAGAGAAAATTGTCGATAAGGATTCCTAAAACATACCCAAATATTATCTCATTAAAAAGCACCAAAGCAAAAATATCATTATCACAATATCAAGATATCAACTTCACAAATTTGCTGGTCTGAAACATGGATACACACTCTACATTTTGTTCTCACGTGCTTGTGTTACACCACCACGTTGGTATTCAAGTGAGTAGTAATCCTACATTTGATGGAAAAGTGGATTTTAAGCACTATATAAGTGAGAGGATTCATAAACCCAATGCTCATACTTCCTACAATCTCCTGCTACTCATTGGACACCCCTAACCCTCAAATATTTCAAAAATACCCTCACTTGAAACGCGCTCCCTAACCCCCATACTGCATTTTGGCTTGGTTCGGTACTATATAGTACCGTACTTATTAAAATCACAGATGTAATTTTAAGAGTGTTAATTGGTAAAATGTAATTCTACTATTTTATTGATAGATAACAGGTCCTATATATAGTACAAAGAATAGGCTAAAAAATAAATTTACAGGAAGAGAGAAAGGTGGAATGGGAATAGGTACAGCTAATTAGAAACTATTGGTTTAACTAATAATAAAGAATAATAGATAGAAATAATAGCTAACACCCCCCCTCAAGCTGGACTGTAAATGTTGTGCATGTTCAGCTTGGATAATAGGCTGTGAAACAAAGCCGGCTGAAGGGGTTTGGTGTGGATGTCAGCAAGTTGTGCAGATGTAGGAATGGGTATGAGATGTATGATGCCAGCTTGGACCTTGTCACGAACCAAATGACAATCGAGCTCAATATGTTTAGTTCACTCGTGAAATGTGGGATTCTGAGCTATCTGAATAGCAGACCGATTATCACAATAGAGCGGAATCGAATCTGTGTGAGATACATGTAAATCTGTTAATAGGTATAGTAGCCACTGGAGTTCACAAGCAGTAGAAGCAAGAGCCCGATATTCAGCCTCGGAGGAGGACTTGGAGATCGTGCTCTGTTTCTTGGATTTCCATGAAATTAGGGAGTTACCAAGGAATATACAAAAACCTGTGACGGAGTGCCTAGTATCGGGACAAGCGGCCCAGTCCGAATCACTGAAGCCTGTGAGTTTTAAATTGGAGTCAGCTGCAAGGAAGAGACCAGAGCCGGGTTGCCCCTTAATGTACTTGAGGACATGAAGAGCAGCATCCATGTGGGCCTGTCGAGGAGCAGAAATGAATTGACTAAGCTTATGAACAGCAAAGCAGATATCAGGTCTGGTGTTGGTGAGATATATAAGGCGACCAATGAGTCTTCTGTAACTAGAAGGGTCATCCAAAGGTGTCCCACTGGTAGTAGATAGCTTGAGGCCAGCAGGCATAGGGGTAGAGGCTGGTTTGCAAGCAAGGAGGCCGGCAGCTTTGATACCATGTTAATTGGTAAAATGTAATTCTACTATTTTATTGATAGATAACAGGTCCTATATATAGTACAAAGAATAGGCTAAAAAATAAATTTACAGGAAGAGAGAAAGGTGGAATGGGAATAGGTACAGCTAATTAGAAACTATTGGTTTAACTAATAATAAAGAATAGGCTAAATAGCACTTTTGGTCCTTTATGTTTGCTCCAGATTTCACTTTGGTCCTTTATCTTTTTTTTTGTCCGTTTTGGTCCCTCATGTTTCATTTTCGTTTCATTTTGATCCCTCACGTTAGTTTTGACTAAAATTAATATTATTTAATTCAATTAAAACATTAAAACAATTAATTCAATTAAAACAATTAAAAAAAAATAAAACATAAAGGGGGATGCCACCGTCGGCCACCATCAGCCACCAACAACCACCACCCACCCCCACCACCTCACAATCTGTCTCTTTCCCACCGTGAACCCCTCCCCCACCGTGAACCCCTCCCCCCACCGTGACCCGTTTTCCGCTAACTGGGTGAAGAAGAACCGATTCAGAACTGTTCTGCTTATCTTGATTTTCGTTTGATTTTCAGTTCCATTAACGTTTGGGTATGGACGTTTACAGATTTCCAGCTGCAGAAACAATTTGGATTTGAGTATCAATTTGAATATGCTATTTCAGATTTAATCTGGACTTTTATTTTATTAAAAAAAGAATATTTATCCTTTGTCTCTCTGTAAACTACTTTCCCTTTGAGTTGGACATTCCAGAATCAAAATATAAAATTGTAACAAAGAGATCAACACAAATCATAATACTGTTTCAAACCCACATTAACATCATTAAAAAGATCCACATTATTGGTTTTGCAATTGGCGATAGTCAGGAGGGGGTCACGGTGGTGTGAGGTGGTGGTGGTGGGTGGTGGTTGTTGGTGGCTGACGGTGGCAGACGGCGGCATCCCCCTTTATGTTTTATTTTTTTAATTGTTTTAATTGAATTAATTGTTTTAATTGTTTTAATGTTTTAATTGAATTAAATAATATTAATTTTAGTCAAAATTAACGTGAGGGACCAAAATGAAACGAAAATGAAACATGAGGGACCAAAACGGACCAAAAAAAAGATAAAGGACCAAAGTGAAATCTGGAGCAAACATAAAGGACCAAAAGTGCTATTTAGCCTAAAGAATAATAGATAGAAATAATAGCTAACAAAGAGGTACGGTACTATACCTACCCAACACTTTGCGCCTTCTACTTTCATTCCTCAATCTTCTTGGAGTTGACACATTTGTCTTTTTATGACTTGAATCTTGAAGTTCATGTTATATAATAGCTCTTTTTTTTTCTTATGTTACTTGTTCTTCTTTAAATTAAAAATGTCATCTTTATTGATCACGTATCTTATTAATTATAAAAAGTTACGATAGATGATTCAAAAATAAGTCTTCCAGTTCAATATAAGTATCTAACAATGACATTAACCATTGCCAAATAGTGCCCAAATGTTGTCCATTTTGTTGTACAAATAACACACTGAAATGTCAAATGCAGTCAAACCATCCACATTCACATATATTAATTATGCTCTAAATTATCATAGCATTAGAAAGCAAGAACAGTATACATGTGGTGAGCAGCTGTTGGTTTTTATATTATGAACCACAATCACTGAAGAAAAGAAAGTAACATCCAATCACATAACCGAACAACACTTAGGTTCTTTAATGCCATTGAAATTCAGCTTCTTTCTTATTCAGGAATCAGTTCTTTCTTCCTTCAGATAAGATAATATGGTAGCCGTGCCTGCATCATCATCATCATCCAACAAAATGTTAAAAGGTCTGCCAAAGAGAAGAGAAGGGACACCAGCTATGAAGCACTGACATAGACATGGGCATGAACACAGACACGGACACGCATACACCGGTTTGAATTTGAAAAATACAAGTAATTAAAGTGTCGGAGTCCGACACGATACATGTCGGACACCGGACACGTAATGTATCGGTGCTACATAGGACAAGAGTGCTAATGTGAGGAATAGGAATTGGGATAATAAAAGTAAGAGTGGAAGAACAATACGTTGATTTGAAAGGAGCACTTGTAGCTCCAACAGGTGTGTTGAAAGCAACCTCTTGAAATGGTCCTGCCATCTTTCCTCTAGGAAACCATCCAAGGTCTCCACCCTTCTTTCCTGATGGACATTCAGAAAACTCTTGGGCTACCTGCAAGGTCGGCGAAATATTATTGGCTATAAACAATTCACAAGACAAAATATTTGTATCTTAAGATTAGTTTTAAATAAATAATTATTTCTCCTTCCTTCACATCAATGACATGTTTTTTTGGCAATAATGTTATTTGTACACCTGAAAAGTGGTTAACTGAGAAATCCTAGTCAATGAAGTTCGAAATTGTGGTCAACGGTGTGCATTGAGTTTAGTTAACAGATATACATATAGTAGATGAGTTTGTTTAATAATGTACAAAATTTTGGTCAATGAAACTCAGTGGATGGTTAATGAGTTATGAAGCACTGACTTCGATATGCACACCGGACACTGAGACAAATATGATCAACATGGTAAATATCTAAATTTAGAATTAAGATTTATCTATTCACCTTTTAAAAACAAAGTTGATAAGCACTACAAGGTTTTTTGAAGATAAAAGGTTTTATATCTTACAAATGAGTATAATAATTTTAAATTTTCAAGACGTTGAATTTTTTTTTTATGATTTACAATAAGATTGTTCAAGAGATGTCCAAATAGTGTCTAGGAAGTGTCTGAGTCTAAAAATACATTTTTTAAGCCCGACACCGTAAAGGGGTGTCCGACACGTGTCGTGTCGATGTCCAACGAGTGTCGGTGTCCGACTCCAACATGACATTCGAAAGTTAATGAGTAACCCAATCATAGTTTACCGTCGACCAAACTCAACACACCATTAATCACAATTTTAAACCTCATTACCCAGGGTCGCAGCCACCTAGGTGTCCACTTATTCAGGTTTACAAATAACACTGCAGTTTTTTGAGAGGGTTGGGACAATTATGGCATTTTACTCAAAATAAGATTAACAGCCCCACTAAAAATAGAAAACTAAATAAGGGTTTTAGAAAACAAAACAAGAGCAAAAATCAATATGTAACCTCAAAAAAAGGAAATACCTTTGCAAACTCTGCTGGAGGGACTTTATCCCCATTGCTAAGCCAACCATCCTGCAGCTTCTTGTAGGCATCGTTGATCTTACCTTGTTTCTCACATAAGATATGCCTAGCTGTGCAAAATAAAAAGCCAGAAATAAATGTCATTTTAAGACCAAAAAAAAACAATGAAAAAAATTGATCATATGTCGTTAAAGAGGTGCTTGAGAATAAGGAAAATTTTCTACCTTTGACATAGGTGCAAGTACCAAGTCCATCTCCACCTTTCCCAGCTTTTCCTTTGCCCTTGGAAGCATTTTCATCACTTCCGCTTGCAGCCTGTTTTCCCTTACCCTTTCCTCCCTCCTTTGCCTTCCCGTCTTTTCCCATTGTTTCAACAAATCTGATACTTAAACCAAACAAGCGACGCAACCGTATGTAAATTAGAAAAGTCAAACGGTCGAAGACAAATAGAAACTAACTATACACAAGGATGATACAAACAACTGAAGTGCAGTTATAAATAAAACTTGAGAAATTCCAACAGAATTACAGATTGTATCATATGCTTTTTGGATGTTTATGCGATAAATCAAAGATATTAAGAAAAAGAAGAGAACTACGGCGGGTAAGAAATACAATTGTTGCTAGTAGCTACCACAAAAGAAGAAAGGAAACAAAATTAGAGTAAACTAGTTCATCAGATAAAAAGAAACAACCTTCCTCATTGAAGCCTAGGAAACAACTCTAAGTCTCTAACCCATCCATACCACAAAGATGAAGGAGGTAGGAACTTCTGGATAAGAATGTTAAAGGATTAGTGTCAACTTTCTATTAAGCTTCTATTGGAGTTAGTTTTTTGAGTCATTGTTGATTGCTGTTAGAATCAGTTAGCGAGCTGCTTTTCACTTGATGTTTATTGCTATTCAATAATGTGTATAATTGTATCCCTTCATTTTATATAAAAAAAATATGAAACCTCCATTAGTGTAACCTCCATTTGTGTAAAAACACTTTATCGAATTTCTGCTCTCTTCTGCCTTCCACTCTAATACCTAAGACTAACATGGTAGTATCAGAGATATCTCAATCCATGGAAGGTCACACTTTTTACAAGCCTGGGCAATGGCTTCTGCACACTTTTCTACACAAACCTTTTCAAGTCCAATCTTCTAAACCTTGAGCATAATGCTTTCGCACAACATTTATGCAAAAGCCGATCACATCAGAGAACTTCACCTCCTTTACTGTGATGGAAGCCATGGAAACTAGTGATGCTCTCAAGGACTACATCCACCTCCTTCATTCTTGATTTGGTGTTCATGTTCATGATTTCGAGAAAATCAATCATGCTCCCAAGGTGTTTTTGGAGGTCACCAACCATGCTCATGCGGGAGGAGACAATTGCCGACATCTGCAAGCACTATTGGCAAGGGCATGGTAAACAAACTCGCAATGTGAGTCGTAGGATTGGCCGACTTATCGAGGGTGTTGCGTCGCTTCCTCCATCCTTGACTCCCATCTTGTCGTTGACAGAGGCATAGTTCATATAATCACAGTCCTCGCTCCACGGTCATTTCATGCCTCAACTACTTCATTGACAACTCCACCTGCGAGAGGAGATCCCTCCCTTCAAGGTGAACTCCACCACCAGTAACATTGACTATGATCATTTGGAGAAGGCCTTATTTTCCAACAAAGGACGATTATCCGTGGTGGCATTAGGGATTAGAATTACTAACACCTTAGGGATATTGCCAACAAGTGTGGCAGTGGCACACTCTTGCTCTGTAATATGGCTCACATAAGTGGCCTTAACTCCATGCTTATAAATTTCTTCGGTTATGTAAGATTATTCGAACTATTCGGTTTCACTCCTATGATCTTTCTTTCTTAACTCTCTCCATTTCTAGCTTTTCTCCCAAAAATTTCATTTCTAATAGTTTGTTCCATATGTATTACCAAGGGTGGTCTAAGGCCTCTTAGCCAAAATCTTTTGGTTCAAAAAACAGCAGACATAAACACCACTCAAGTGAAAGGTTAGCCATTTGTAATATGTTTAAAAGCAGTTTAAAACAAACAGAAGAACACACCAGAACATAATCATAATGGATAACTCAACTAAGGTCAGAAAATAGGTTTTCAGCAGCCAAAAACTAATGATATTCTAAAAAGAAAGAAAGACAAAAAAATGCAATTACAACCCATCAGTATTATCTAAACCAAGCAATTAATCAAATAAAGGGAACTATATGAACATGGAAATTGAAATTAATATCGTGTTTCAGAAACTGAAACTTGCAGTTCTCCTACACAGCAGAAGCAATAGAAAAGCATAAATCGAGAGAAACTGATGAATAGAAACAGAGAACTAGAAACCTCTAAGCACGAATCGATTTGAAAGTTGCAGACTGAGAAATTCGGGAAGCAAAATCAACGATGATGAGCCACCGAGTCACTCAACTAGTGGAGAATCACATTCCATTTCGCTTTTTTCTTCTTTTTTATGTTCACGTTATTGCCTGATAGTGCATAAGATCCATTAGGCCCACTTTACATAGGAAAGTATTGCATTTTCTTTGGGGATATTTTTTGCACCTCTATTTTATCTAATACTCACTCTCCATGGTTTCTTTTTTTTCCTTCCTCCAAAAACTACTCTTTTTACATTGGAAAAAATTTACATACATTAGTACCCTAGGTACCGGTGGTGTTGTGTTTCAAAGAAAAAGGAAGAAAATTGTCATTAACCATCTGACAGTTGTATTGTAACAAATGTAATTTTATTTTTATTTTTTAAAAAAAGTATTTATTTGGCTAAATAGCACTATTGGTCCTTTATGTTTGCTCCAGATTTCACTTTGGTCATTTATCTTTTCTTGGTCTGTTTTGGTCCTCGTGTTTCATTTTTGTTTTATTTTAGTCCCTGACGTTAGTTTTGACTAACGGACGCCACGCTGGCAGTTAACTGCTGACGTGGCGTCCGTTATTCATTAAATGACGTGGCAAAAACGTTTTATTTAATTTCCACATCATCTTTTACTTTATTTAAATTTAAAAAACACAATATAATTTTTCTGGATCTGTATTTTTTCAACAACAATTCCTCTTCTTCAACAATGGCACGATCCAGAAAATCTTCAATTCAACAAAGTTAAAATCTTAAATATTCTGGATCTGTTCTTCGAGAGAGGGAGTGAGAGGGAGATCCGAAACCCAGCAACAAAACCCAGGAGATCCGAAACCCAGCAAGAACAAAACCCAGGAAGAACGAAACCCAGGAGAGAACGAAACTCATTTTCGAAAACGAAGCCAATTGAGAACGAAAACGAAATCGTGTCTGGGAACGAAAATGAAGCAAGCTGAGAACGAAAACGAAATGCATCTAAGAATGAAAATGAAAACACATCTGAGAACGAAATAGAAAACCATTTTGAGAAACGAAATCGAAAACCATTCTGAATCATCGTTCTTCTTCTCTCCTGACTTTGAAATCGAAATCGAAAACACACCATTGTGTTCACTCTCGCTCTCTGACTTTTACGATTACTGGTTGTTTGGGTGTTGGGTGTTTTTTGTTGGTTTGAAATCGATGGAAGAAGAGAGCGAGAGTGTTTGGGTGATTTGTGTTTCTTGTTGGTTTGAAATCAGATCTGGTTGTTGGGTGATGGTGTTTGGGTGATTTGTGTTTTTTGTTTGAAGGTGTTTGGGTGTTGGGTGATTTTTGTTTTTTGTTAATTTGTGTGTTTTTGTTAATTTGTTGATTTGTTAATTTGTGTTTTTGAAATTTAAAAAAAGATAAATGCCACGTCATTAATGAATAACGGACGCCATGTCAGCAGTTAACTGCCAGCGTGGCGTCCGTTAGTCAAAACTAACGTCAGGGACCAAAATGAAACATGAGGGACCAAAACGGACCAAAAAAAGATAAATGACCAATGTGAAATCTGGAGCAAACATAAAAGACCAAAAGTGCTATTTAGCCTATTTATTTCTAGACCAGTACAACCGGTACCTATAGTACTGTACCTAAGTATCGCTCCTTTATATTTTACATAAGCATAAAACCAAAGTTTAATAGAAAACATTTTATTATTAGGATATAATTTTAACATCCTCAATTTTTTTTAATAGATCTTTTATATAGTTACATTTTTTTTCTTCCAAAGCTACCCTTTCTAGATGAGGATACTAAAACCCTATCCACATGTATTTTAAGCAAAAGCCCTTATTTTAGTGGATTTCTTGGTTGCTTCGGCAGAAAATGACAGGGGAAATGTTAGTTTTCGGGGTTTGAATCCGAGACCTCCTTCTTACACTCTTTTGGTGCACTCTTTCGATATCCCTTAGCTCGCCAACTGTGCTACATACTTGGGATGCAGAAAATGACAATCTATTTTGTTTTCTATATTGACACACATTAACATCTTTAATGATAGGTAGATTTTCAAATAAATCTCTTAAAAAAAGTCAACTAAATCATGTGAGCTCATTTGCTTTCAGGTGGAGTAACTAAAGCGACCAAGCCTTTTACGCCACACAAAGAAATCATCTACCACACCTGGAAAATCATGCATAGCCGAATGCATCTATTATTTTGGAAAGCCTTTACCTCTCATTTCAGCAGGCACTACTTCATACCAAAACAAATCTATTATTTTGGAAAACCTTTACCTCTCATTTCAATAGGCACGACTTGAACTCAAGCTTCTAAGGTATTGCCACTACAGGGTAGTTTACAATCTCAATAAAATAGAGTTTAATTCATTGTCAACACGAGGTTTTTACCTAAAGATTTTAGATTTTACAATTAAAATAAGTTTTCTTATATTGTTTTTCTTATATTGTTTTTCTTATAAGCATTCTTCTTATATTGTTTATTATATTCAAAATAGTTAAGGGTCATTGTTTTTGGATGCAGTTGGTTCCAACAATAAGATTGTCTACAAACTGCCTTAGTGTGCAGCTTGATTCTTTGAGTATATCAAGGTAACATCGATGAAAACAACAATGAATATGTCCAAGTAAGGATGAAATATGTTGTTCATATAGTCCATGAGGTGTGTATAAGGTGTGTACAATTGAGTAGTCGTTGTGTGTATAACGTGTGTATAATTGACTAGTCGTTATGTGTATATGTCGTTCATATCATCGATGAAAAAGGCATAATTGAGTAGTCGTGGTGTGTATAGCGTGTTTTGAATGCAGTCTTCGGAATATCTTTTTCCTTAACTCAAATCCAATGGTAATCTGATCTCAAATCTATTTCAATAAAACACAAGATCCATCAACTAGTCCATGAGGTAATCAATCTTCGGAAGCAGGAAATGGGCAATGGCTTATGATACTAAGCCATTTGCTTAGTAATAGTTACTAAATCGTTACTAGCCATTGTATTGACAAAATTTCAATGAAATTCAATTTAATGGCTAGTTTTTAATAGGGGTAATTGTGTCACATCCATTTTTTGTGGTTTTAATAAAATTAAATAAATTAATAAATGTTCCTTTTTTTAGGGATTATTAAAACAAAAGCATTTATTTACTCCTTGATTTTCTCTTCCACTATCTTCTCTCTCACACTCTCACAATTTTATCTGTCACGTTATTTTCATCTGTTATTTTTCTTCTTCTTCCACTAGTGCAAAAAAAGGATTTAAAGTCAGGCGAAAAGGGGATTTAAAGTCAGGCGGGCGCTTGACTTTTATTAAGTCGACTTTGTATGTCTGGAGTTTTAAAGTCAAGCGATAGCCTGACTTCGTAAGTCTGATTTAAAGTCAAGCATTTATTGCGCCTGACTTCGTATGTCTGATTTAAAGTCAAGCATTTATTGCGCCTGACTTTGTAAGTATGTTTTAAAGTCAAACATTTATTCTTGCCTGACTTCGTAAGCATGATTTAAAGTCAAGCATTAATTATTGCCTGACTTCGTAAGTATGATTTAAGGTCAAGCTTTTATTATTGCTTGACTTCGTAAGTATGATTTAAGGTCAAGCATTAAATTTTGCTTTAATCTATACACCCTGGTTATACAAATTTTTCGTTAAAAAGAAGCGACTCCACTGGGGATCGAACCCAGATCTCTGGTCCCGTAGACCAGCGCCTTATCCATTGGGCCATGGAGTCATATAGGTATTAATGAGAGAGCAAGAGCTGAGATTGTGGCAGAAGTTCAAAAAAGTGAAAAACTACTGCTTATACATTTACTTCTATCAAATTGAAAAATGTACATAAAAGAATAAAAGTCCTCATTTGTGAAATTTATCTATATTTTGATACATGAACGATAAATGCTATTAAAAAGCAGCTCTGTAACTTGGATTTTTTACTTCCTAAAGGTAAATTTCAAGATGTTCATTTCAAATCTATAAATAATACTTAAACACTAAAAAGTAAGCATGCAATTTTCAATCTTTTTGGTCTTGCAAGCCGATTTCATGAAAGCCAATGAAGTCAATCGATAAATCACACATACCCACAAAGGCAAAGAGAACGCAATACACAGCTGCTATAATTGGAATTGGTATCGAAGCAAGAAAAGCACCAAATTTTCCTGACATAAGCACAAACCAAGATGTTGTAAGTAAAAAGCATTATGCACACATGTAAATAGAAGTTGGTTTAACTTTTAATCAGTTGGTGGAATTAATAGAATCTGATGGTAACAGGTATATTCTCCAAGGTCAGCCTCATTTAATGACATGTAAGAAGCCACATTATTCATATATGGTTATAAGCATAAGAATTATTTGACAAAAGCTAGTCAAATTATGTTTAAAGGTTAGAAAGTGTACACTGATGCAGTGGATCCAGTTCCTGTGCCAAAAAAGCCAATCAGAAGGGTACCTACACCCTGAAATCATCAAACTCAAACACATAAGTCTTAGTTTAAGAAACAAATGCGCATATAGGTGTAATGTTAAATAATCACATAGTACCAGCCAAGTGGGGAAAATAAGGATTGAAATGACATGAAATCAGGATGCTTATAAACTTCAGATGCTATAAAAAAACTAACCATTCTACAAACCAAAGTCTACATTTTTCAAGGCCTTCACACATGAGCAGCTCAAAACACAAACAAAGTTACATAGGCATAACCTACAGAATAGCCACATCCAAGTAATCACCAATCTGCACATTCACAAACAAAGTCAGCAAAAGAATTTGTGAAATGCAAGTCTAAATGCATGCACTAAATAGAGAACAAATATGACACATGATTTTACCAAAGTAATAATACTTTTTTTACCAGATAATGCAGCACTGTGAATGACGCATGCCACATGCTACCTTTGCAACAGGTTGATCAACAAAGTATGACACATTTACAGGGGAAGCGTGTGAGGCGTAATCACCATGCCCAAGTTGACCGAAAGAGCCATCCCCACAAGTGAAAACACAACCAGAATCTGGAAACAACCAAAGCACACAGAAAAATCAACTTTCAAAAAATGGATTTTATTTATAATTCTGTGGACTAATATAGACAGGTGGTGATGTAATGGTTTGATAATCCTGTAAGAAAAAGATGACAAAAAATGAAGCTTAAAATGACAAGAAAAAGTTAACTCCCTATGCAACATGGTATTCACATTAGAAAAACATACTTGTATCCTAAAGAAGTATTTGGTATAAGCGTAAATATGGATTAAGTCAGCTGCAGCATCATGCCGACATTTATTTGTAAAAGAAAGATTTCGAATCTCATCCCTCAACCTATATAGAAAGGGGGTGAAAAACAAATTCAGCATTTGCAAATTCCACCAGGTTAAAATACACACAGACCAACTAGAATCAAGAATAGATTACCATAATAGAGATTTCCGAACCTGTTTTTGAATATCTGACGAACTTGAAGGATCATGGGCATCAATTTTGGATTTGAGATCATTCAAGATGTTTTGTTCCACATACGGAGCTATGCACTGAAGAAGCTGCTCAACAAATGAGCCCTCTCCTTTCCAGAGGAAAGCAACAATCGCTTCAGGACTAAGCTTCTCAAGAGGAGGTGGAGCTTTCCATGGATCACCAAAAATACATCTCATTACATACCTTACCTATATAATAGAGTAACTTGCAGTCAAGTTGCATATTCAACATCTGATGCACTAACACTCACCACCGATTCAACATGGCTCCAAGAATCTGAAATATAGGGGAAATCACAGATTGAACAGAATCTGAAATATATGAGAACATCTACTTAGGGGACTGTGATCTGCAGCTACTTTTTCAATCAACCTGGATCCATAAAAATCTAATTAATTACTAATTAATTAACTTCTTTGCTAAGAAAATCTCACAAAAACAATAGTTAATCTAGGTACTAGGTAATAAAATGATATGAATTAATTAGATACTTAACATACCCAAGGAAGTGCTTTTTGCTCAAATGAGACAACACCTTTAGGCATATCAGAACTTATCCTTTGAAAATAGTGAATGATGCACTGGATCTTATTTTCCTGTTTTTGAGTGTAATCATCATATAGACTCCTGAAAAAGTAGAAGCATAGCTGATCTCCTGGATTTCAACAAAATTTTGTAATAACATAGCAGAACCTTTAAATGCTGCAAAGTGAAGAAACAAATCCGGGCTTTTTATGCTTGGGTTAAAGTAGTGGATACAATTTTGCCGCAATACAAGCAGACCTGCAGAAATATGAAACAAAACTCATTAACCAATATTAGTTGAAATCCCTCAACATGATATACTTCCACTCTAAACAATCTGATGCTGAGAGAAAGGCTATACCATATAATAGAGTAACTTGCAGTCAAGTTGGAATCTGAGCTATAAAATCTGATGCTGAGAGAAAGGCTATACAATCTGATGCTGAGAAAGGCTACAACAAAGGCACTGTAAACATAGGAAATGACTATGCTGCAAGGTAATGGGTTTTGGAATTTGGACTAGTTCTTTATTTAGAAAAAGAAAAGAAGCTGGAATCTGAGCCTAAGATACAGAAATTTAAGACAGCAGTAAGATTTGTTTGCAGCTAATCTAAATGCAGTATATCTCATGACTCAAAATGCACCATATCTCATGACTAAAACCTCCCACCCTCGAAAAGAAAAACGAAAATCACCACCTTGGAAGTGGAATCATCATACCCATTAATAGCTTCGAGGAACCGCCAGACATTCAAACTCTGCCTCTCATCTAACGACTGTCAAAAAATATTAAAACAGACTACAATAAGCTTCAGAAAACCAGCAACCAGTTAAACCTAGTTCCTAAACGAAAACAAAATATATTACTAACCCTTCGGCATGCTTTAACTATATCTGAATCCAGTAATTGAGTACCACCTCGAATTTCCTGTCACCACAAATAAAATTAAGAGACTCAGCCTAACACTAGAAGTAGAAAAGGGAATGCTTTTGGATAATTGGATGTAAATATACCTTGCTGAAGTACCGCTTCAACAATAAGTCCTTTACCACACCACACATGCCATAAAAGTATAGTAAATTTGACATGACCTGCAAACATTACAAATTCGTTAGTAAAAAGTGAGATGATGTTTTTACAAGACATGACCTTTCAGGCATAGAAAAGAGACATTGTTGTACAACCATTAGCTCCAACATGGTTCTTTACATATTTTTTATATGGAGATTGTGATACATATTTTAATACAACGAACTACCAGATTTCCAAACTAAAGTAACTTAAATGTGTTGAGACAGGATTTTTGCCATAATGATTAAAATAAATTTATAAATGCGGTAATTTTCAGACAAATAAAATATAAAGCCTTAATATAAAAATAAGGAAAACTATAGATATAACGGTGTAATAAAAAATTATAAGAAAAACTCAACGGTTATATATAAAATCCAAATCAATTTAACTTACAATTTAAACCCAAATAGGGATAAGTGATAAGAGCTGGCTTGTCTTGATCTCCATACACAGCAACAGAGACAGAACCATAACATGTTCTGACAATATGTTCCTGCAAAGACATACCAATCAGCAACAGAATTAAGATGAAGTTAACCAAAAGAACAGACAATAAATTGCTTCCAATATACGACAGCCTTCTGTTTCCTCTTGATCTATCATAAGCACCTATAACAAGCAGCAAACTTGCAAATCACCTCTCCACAAGCAGATCTTCGTAGATCTGCAATCAGAATCAAGATTCAGAAGGTTAGGGTTTTGTGTTCGTAGCAAAACCGAAACCGAAACTGAAAAAGGTTAAATCAGTGTTTAAAAATTATTAGGGTTTTCAACTGTGAGAAGCAGAGAAGAGTTTTGAGAAGGAAGAAGTATTATACCTGTTCGTTCTGTTGGAAGAGACCTTCGCTGAGAACGGCGACGGCAACGACGACGGCGACGGCAACAGCAACAGCGACGCCGACGGTGAGAACGGCGTGAGGGAGAGGACACGGTGAGAACGGCGTGAGGGAGAGGAAACGGTGAGAACGACGTGCGTGAAACGGTGAGAACGACGTGCGTGAGGGAGAGGAAACGGTGAGGAGGAAACGGTGAGGGAGAAGAAACGGTGATCTCTGAGAGTGAGAAGGCGTGCGTGAGGGAGAGGAAACGGTGAGGGAGAGGAGTTCTGAGTTCTCTGTAGTGATGAAGGATCAGAGAGAAGATGAAGGATTAGGGTTCCGTGAGAGTGAGAATGGAGAGGAGAGGAGAGGAGTGTTCGTGAGATTGTGAGAGTGAATGTTTGAGAATGAGAGTGAGAGGCTCTGAGAGTGATTTTTTTTCTTTCTATTTTTGGACTTTAGAGGTCAAGCGCAAATAGAAGCATGACGTCTAAAGTATTAGAACAGAAGAAAAAAAATTCACCCCTAATTACAAGTTTGCCACCGTGTCACTTATGTAGTCAGGCGCTTACACGCCTGACTTCTAAAGTCTAATTTTTTCCTATTTTTTCACTTTAGAAGTCAGGCGTGTATCCCGCTTGACTTTAAAACTCGCGAATTTTGCCTCTTAATTACAAGTTTGCCACCGTGTCTACTTACGTAGTCAGGCATTTGAGCGCCTGACTTTAAATGTCTAATTCTAATCTCATTTTTGCACTAGTGTTCTTTTTCTTCTTCTTCTTCTTCTTATTCTTCTTCTTCTTTTTCTTCATGTTACATATATCTTTCTTTATTTTTTTCACGCAAAAGAAGCCTAAAATACGCACCCACGCCAAAAAATAAGACGCCCACGGGTGTTTAAAAAACGGACTCCGTTGATCCACGCCATTGAAGCACGCCATTGATCATGTCTCGTTATGATGTTGATGAACATGGGACTAAAATCAGTTTTTCATCGTTACTTGCGCGTACGTAAGTCATATTTTTATTTGGTTAGATCGTACTAACCGAAGTTATTTTATTCCCTGGCTACAATAGGACTAACCGAAGTTATGTTTGTCCCTGGCTAGAACTATAGTAACCGAAGTTATGCTAACTCATGGCTAGAATTGGACTAACCGAAGTTATGTTATATCCTGGCTAGAAACCCACTAACCAAAGTTATGTTATTCCCTGGCTAGAATTGGACTAACCAAAGATATGTTATCCCCTGTCTAGAATTCCTCTAACCGAAGTTATGTTATCCTTTGGTTAGAATTGTACTAACCAAAAAATATTGCCACCTTACATATCAGTATCTCTCACAAAACCATGTACATCTCACAATGCAAATAAATTATTCAAATAAAATAAAAAGCAATCAATAATACTTTGTGCATCTAAGACAATCATGTCGGTTTGATTTTCATGCTGATGCTGACAACCCTGTACTGCAACAACAAAAACAAAAAAAGACCACATAAGTACGGAACATTTGTTAATAGACGTTAACCAGTGAATAACATAACTTCGGTTAGTGGAATTCTAGCTAGGAAATAACATAACTTCGGTTAGTACAATTCTAACAAAAAGATAACATAACTTCGGTTAGAGGAATTCTAGACAGGGAATAACATATCTTTGGTTAGTCCAATTCTTGCCAGGCAATAACATAACTTTGGTTAGTGGGTTTCTAGCCAGGATATAACATAACTTCGGTTAGTCCGTTAATCAACATCATAACGATGAAAAATTGATTTTAGTCCCATGTTCATCAACATCATAACGAGACATGATCAATGGCGTGCTTCAATGGCGTGGATCAACGGAGTCCTTTTTTTAAACACCCGTGGGCGTCTTATTTTTTGGCGTGAGTGCGTTTTTTAGGCTTCTTTTGCGTGAAAAATAAAGAAATATATATGTAACATGAAGAAGAAGAAGAAGAAGAAGAAGAAGAAGAAGAAGAAGAAGAAGAAGAAGAAGAAGAAGAAGAAGAAGAAGAAGAAGAAGAAGAAGAAGAAGAAGAAGAAGAAGAAGAAGAAGAAGAAGAAGAAGAAGAAGAAGAAGAAGAAGAAGAAGAAGAAGAAGAACAGATGAAAATAACGCGACAGATAAAATTGTGAGAGAGAAGATAGTGTAATTGTGAGAGAGAAGATAGTGGAAGAGAAAATCAATGAGTAAATAAATGCTTTTGTTTTAATAATCCCTAAAAAAGGAACATTTATTAATTTATTTAATTTAGTAAATTACTACTATAACCCTTTAGTAACTATTACTAAGCTACTAGCTTAGTAGCATAAGTCAGACTCCAGGAAATGTAACACTAGCTAATTTTTGCTTCCTAGAGTTTAAGACTTGTGTGCATGTGTGTGATATATTGTGTGTTTTAATGCTATATATGTGTTTTGTTTGATTCACATAAGTGAATAAGAATATTATGAGGGGGGTGGAGGAGTTTGGAGGGGCTCCAAAAATAAACTACGAGAGGGGTTTGGAGGGTTTAGGGGGATAATTTTTCTCCCAATTACCAAAGAATTTACACTATTAGTCTCAACCCCTCCCCTCCCCTCCAAACTCCCAAACACACCCTAAAGAATTTACACTATTAGGCTCATACCCTCCCCTCCCTTCGAAACTCTCAAAAACGCCCTTAGAGTTCTACCTCTAGCTCACTACATGATCTAGACCTCTTCTAATCTATAATATTGTGTCTTGCTGAAATTCATTCTATGTATTAACCAACATCAATTTACAAAATTAATATCATCCAACTTTTCTCTCCATGTGTCAAAATCTATTTATTGATTTATTCTCCTTAAAATCAGTGTTTTAAAAACCGGCTTGGCCCGGCCGGTCGGACCGGTCAAACCGGGAACCGGGGGGGTAACCGAGCCGATCAAGGTTTTGGATCGGCCATGCAGCAAACCGGTGAGAATCGGTGTGACTCGGCCGGTTTTTGGAAAAACCGGTGACCCGGTGACCCGGCTCGAACCGGACCGGGTTGTGCATTTCTTTTTTTTTTTTTTTATCAAATCTTTGAACTGTAATTGGGAGGGGCCGTGCGAACGCAGGCCCCCACTAGTGATTGTCATCTAGGTAAGTATGTTTTAAAATGCCATTAGTGGGGTTTGAACCCCTGGCCTGTTGAAAGCAAATGCTGACCAATCTTATTGAGGATATTATTTATTTCAAATATATATAATTGGTGCATCTTTTCCTAAAAGTAAAGTACACCCATCCTCATGGCATTAGCTTGTAATATTAATATTATGTTTCAACAAACTTATTTAATATTAAATATTTTTTTAAAGATTTATTTAATATTAAGTTGTTAACTTATGAAATTTGTTCTAAATATTTATTGAAGCATGATATGAACTTTTAAAATTTATTTAATATATACCAAGCAAATAAAAATAAAATAGGCATGGTGTGTAATTTTAGCAAATTAAGTTTTACAAGTATGAAATATATAGGTCCTGAAAATTTGGGAATTTTTTATATTTTAGTAGATATAAAATAAACATAGTTATTAATTTTACAGGGACGAAATTTATATTATATACTATATAGGTATTGAAAATTCTCGAAATAGAGACCGGGTCCGAGTCATCCGGTTCCGGTTTTGGTCATGCGGTTCAACTGTCGACCCCTCGGTCCGACCCTTGACCCAGTAACCCAGTACCTTCACCGAGTCAGTCACCGGTCCGAGTTTTAAAACATTGCTTAAAATAGACACTCAATTTAGGTTTGTTGCAAACCTATATAATACCTCGCAACCTTGAGTTTTCACATTATAATCATGAGCCCTTCATTTCATTATTCAACCTCTATCTTACTGGTAGGCCTCTTCATGGTCCAGTTAAGGTGAAGAACCGAACCGAATCGAACTGATCGAAACGGTTCGCCGAACCGAACCGAACTGCGTTATTGGTTCTCACGAACTCAACCGAACTGTGTTAACGGTTCAGTTCACAGTTTTATCTCCGAACCGAATTTGTTTAAAAACTGAACTTTTATTAACTATTTTATTCGAACTTTTGTACTCGGAGCAAACCGAATTGTTAACCAATTTTTTTTAATAGTTTATTAATTGAACTGCTAAATTAGAACCAAGATTTTTTTAAAAAGAAATTCAAAGCTTAAAAGACAATGCAACAACTCATTTATTTTTTCATTTCAGTAAATAAAATGAATAACGTTAAAAAACAAAAAATGGAGAAGAGTATCACAGGTGTTTATTATAAAAATATTATAAAGAACATACTTAATATAAAATATATGAAATCAAAAGCTATTATTTTATTTAAAATAAATAAAATGAATCACCTAAACAGGTATATCTTAGTGAGAAAATATTTCTTTAGAAACAAAAATAAATTTCTTTAAAAATAATATCATCAATTCCTTTTTAAATTATTTTTTCATATCATGTTGCGTTGCGTTAATGTTATTTTGCTAATGGTGTGGTTTGGTTTTACTATTTATTTTCTTATTAGAAACCAAAAAAGTTTCTTCATTTTATTTATTTTTGTTTTTAAATAAATAATTTTTACTGATGAAGACTAGTGATAATGATATTAATCCATCCCAATTTGGTTTTACAAATGGTGTCACGGTTACATCAATTGTTATTCCATTTTACTCTTATTTAGCTAAGTATATGTCATGGTACTAAGTTTTACCTTTAAGTTTTACCACTTTTTACCCATTCACTTGTAAGTGCGCTGAGCACATGCCTTGTAACTAAATTCCACTACCAATTTGGTATATGAATGAATGAAAGAAACGTGATTATGCATCATTGCAAATCACAACAGAAAAGATATCCTTCTCTCTCCCTTCTCTCTGCGTTTACTCTCCATTAGCATATCCGATCTCTGATTCATTCTCCTCAGAGTTCCATAGCTGGTGGTTGGATCCTACCGGAGCCTCTCCCTAGAATCCAAATTCGGTTTCAACTGGTATCAAAGCACCCTTCCTGGTGCTTGATTCTGCTTCTGATGGCTGCAGGAACACGAGCTACTTCCATAGCCGAGGTGGATAAGAAGAACGACGAACGCTACAGTGAGCTTAGCAATCGCATAGAGCGGATGTTTTCCGGAATGGAGGAAATGCGATCTCTGTTACGGGAACGAGTTGCAGAGGAAATCTCCGTTCGTTCAGCTAACAACGGACCATCGCGTCAACGAAACAATAGTGAAGGTAACGGATCTACAAATCTCTATGCTACGAGAATCTCCAAGGTGGATTTCCCCAAGTTCGACGGTAGAAACGTGAAGGAATGGCTATACCGGTGTGAGCAGTTCTTTCGACTCGATGAGACTCCGCCGGAGAATAAGGTTCGCCTAGCTTCGATTCACCTGGAGGGTTTAGCGCTACAGTGGCATCTAAACTACATTAGGCGAAAGTTCGACATCTACCCACCATGGACGCAATACGTGACTGACATTGCTGCCCGGTTCGGTGATGTTTATGAAGATCCTCTCTCCGCACTGATTCAAGTTAAGCAAACTGGGAAGTTTCAGGAATACATAGACGCATTTGAGCTAGCTCAAACTCAGGTATCGCTTCTTCCCGAACATGCTCTTAGCATATTTTTATCTGGGTTAGAACATAGCACTCAGATGCAAGTGCGCATGTTTAACCCTACTGATATTGCTAATGCTGCAAACTTAGCTCGCTTATATGAGTCCTCTAAGGCACCAATCCTTCTCCCTAACCAGAAATATACCTCTAGCTCAAGCTCTTATACCCCTTTTCCCAAAAACCAGACCAACAACTCAAAACACAACCTCAGTCAGGGCCAAATAGCCAACCAAAACACCAAAGTGTCAAACCTTAAACCTACTGGACCCTATACCCCAGCACAGATGGAGGAGAGGAAGGCCAAGGGCCTATGTATGTTTTGTGAGGAGCCATTCACTCATGGTCACCAACTGAAACATAGGAGAGCTCAGATATTTTTCCTTGAAGTGGAAGGTGATAGTGATGAAGTTGATGAAGCTCAGCATTCAACATCTAGTGAAGCAAGTGCTGATTTATCACAACCAGATAGCCCTCAACTATCCCTAAATGCCCTATCTGGTACCCCTAGCCACCAAACCATGAGAGTTACTGGAATGTATAATAACAAACCTATACAGATACTAATTGATAGTGGTAGCTAGCACACATAACTTCCTTGACCTCGGTGCAGCACAGAGATTGGGCTGTAAACTTGAACCCATTAATCCTATGTCTGTTACTGCTGGGGGAGGCAGTAAGATTGAGGCTCTATATATATGTAGACAATTCACTTGGCAATTGCAGCAGTGCACCTTCACTAGTGATGTCTATGTGCTCCCAATTGTTTGTTGTGACTTCATCTTGGGTGTTCAATGGCTAAAATCCCTTGGTCAAATTGTTTGGGACTTCTCTAAGTTGCAAATGGAATTCATGGTGAAGGGTAGGAGATGCTTGCTATGAAGTGCAAAATCCTCTTCTAACAAGCTGATAAATAACAAAAAGTTTTCTCAGTCGCTTCAAACTGATGCAGAGATCTGTTGTTTATATCTTGATCAGGAGACACCTATTCTGTCTGTGCCTAAAGTCCAATTAACTTCTTTAGAGGCAGATGCTACTAACTTACCAGCTGTTTTGCAGGATCTTTTATCTGAGTTTGAAGATATATTTGGTGACCCCACTGAGTTGCCACCCAAGAGGCCAGGATTTGACCATAAGATTCCTCTGAAAGATGATATTGTTCCATTCAATCTTCGCCCTTGCAGGTACTCTATAGTGCAGAAGGATGTAGTGGACAGATTGGTCTCAGATATGCTTGCACAAGGCATAATCAGGCACAGTAATAGCCCGTATGCATCTCCAGCAGTATATGTAAGAAAGAAGGATGGATCCTGGCGCCTATGTGTTGATTATAGGAGATTAAACCAGTATACAATCAAAGACAGGTATCCAATACCCCTCATTGAAGACTTGATGGATGAGCTGGGCACTGCTACTCTGTCTTCTAAACTGGACCTTAGATCAGGGTTCAATCAACTGAGAATTGATGAGGGCGATGAGTTCAAAACAGCTTTTAAGACACATGGAGGACATTTTGAATATCTGGTGATGCCTTTTGGGCTCACAAATGCACCAGCATCTTTCCAAGCTTTAATGAATCATATATTCAGCTCTTTTATCAGAAAGTTCGTGATTGTATTCTTTGATGACATATTGGTGTACAACCCTGATCTGGAAACTCATGTAGAGCACCTGAGGCAAGTTTTTGCAACTATCAAATCACATCAACTGTTCCTCAAGAAGCAGAAATGCTACTTTGCTACCTCTAGAGTAGAGTATTTAGGCCATTTTATATCACAAGGTGAAGTCTATACAGATCCTTCAAAGATTCAAGCTGTGAAGGATTGACCTGTTCCTACTAATATCAAGTAGTTGAGAGGGTTTCTTGGGCTCTCAGGTTACTATAGAAGGTTTGTGAAGGATTATGGCAAGATTGCCAAACCTCTCACTGAACTTTTGAAGAAGGACAGTTTTATATGGACTGATCAGGCTACTGATTCTTTTAATCAATTAAAAAACTCACTGGTTTCTTCTCCAGTTCTGGCACTACCAGATTTCACTAAAACTTTTGTGGTTGAGACTGATGCATCAGGAAGAGGTATAGGAGCTGTCCTAATGCAAGATAAGCATCCTATAGCTTATATTAGCAAGTCATTGGGGCCCAAACAGCAAGCTTTGTCAGTATATGAACGTGAACTACTTGCCATTGTATATGCTGTGCAGAAATGGGGAGCATACCTCTCACACAGACCTTTTATCATCAAGTCTGATCAAAGGAGCATCAAATATCTCTTGGAGTAGAAACTTAACACTCCATTTCAGCAAATGTGGATGTCTAAGTTAATGGGGTTTGATTTTGAAATCCAATACAAGACAGGTTCTTCAAATGTGGCTGCAGATGCGTTATGTAGACAAACAGGGGCTGAACTACTTCCTATGATGCTCAACAATGCTCATGAGAATCTGCTTGAGTTGATCAAGGACTCTTGGAGCACAGATACAGAGATATATCAGATAATTGATGATCTGAAAGCGGATGCTCTCTCACATCCGAAGTACTCCTGGCAGAATGAGGAGTTAAGAAGGAAGGGAAAACTAGTAATTGGCAACAACTCTGAATTGAAGGTGCTAATTTTCAAATGGTTGCATGATTCTTTTGTTGGGGGTCACTCAGGTCGTGACATCACTGCTACAAGGATCAAGCCCCTCTTCTATTGGATGGGAATGAACAAAGAGATCCAAAATTATGTGAGAAATTGTGATACATGTCAAAGGAACAAACCTGAATGTGTGAATCCTCCTGGTCTTCTACAGCCACTGCCTATACCACATAGAGTTTGGGATGAAATCGGCATGGACTTCATTGAAGGTTTGCCCTCCTCTCATGGCAAACAAGTTATCTTTGTGGTGGTGGATAGGCTAAGTAAGTATGCTCATTTCCTTACCCTCTCCCACCCTTACACTGCCATAGATGTAGCCAATCAATTCTTGGATAATGTATTCAAGTTGCATGGTATGCCTAGCATTGTGGTGAGTGATAGAGATCCCATTTTTCTGAGTACTGTTTGGTCAGAATTATTCAAACTCCAGGGAGTGCTGTTACATCATTCCACTGCCTACCATCCCTAGAGTGATGGACAGACCGAAGTGGTTAATAAGTGTCTTGAAACTTATCTTCGTTGCATGTGCTCTGACAAACCAACTAGCTGGTCCAAATGGATTCCCTTGGAAGAATGGTGGTACAATACTCACCACCACTCCTCCATTCAAACTAGTCCTTATGAGGTAGTTTATGGACAGAGCCCTCCCATTCATCTGCCCTATCTTTTGGGAGAATCACCAAATCAAGAAGTTGACCGCACTCTTGCTGCTAGGGAATCAGTGATTAAATTGCTGCAATTCCATCTTCTGCGAGCACAAAACAGAATGGTCCAACAGGCTAATAAGAAGCGAACTGAGAGAAGTTTTGACATTGGTGATTATGTCTTTCTCAAGCTGCAGCCCTACAAGCAGGTAACTGCTCGACAACAGTCCTTTCATAAGCTCAATCCTAGGTACTATGGTCCTTTTAAAGTACTGGATAAGATTGGACAGGTTGCCTATAAGCTAGAACTGCCACCCACAGCTGGAATACATGATGTCTTTCATGTTTCTCAGCTTAAGAAATGTTTGACTCCATCCACTGTTGCCACCATCCCTCTGCCTGCTGCTCATTCAGTCCCCAAGACACCTCTGGCTATCCTTGATCGTAAAATGGTGAAACGTGGTCGTACTCATGCCACCAAAGTACTGGTTCAGTGGCTAGGAGAGCCTATGGAAGATGCTACTTGGGAGTATTACTATGATTTACTCAAACAGTTTCCTTCTTTTCATCCTTGAGGACAAGGATTGATTTCAAGGGGAGGGTATTGTCACGATTACATCAATTGTTATTCCATTTTACTCTTATTTAGCTAAGTATATGTCATGGTACTAAGTTTTACCTTTAAGTTTTACCACTTTTTACCCATTCACTTGTAAGTGTGCTGAGCACATGCCTTGTAACTAAATTCCACTACCAATTTGGTATATGAATGAATGAAAGAAACATGATTATGCATCATTGCAAATCACAACAGAAAAGATATCCTTCTCTCTGCGTTTACTCTCCATTAGCATATCGATCTCTGATTCATTCTCCTCAGAGTTCCATAGCTGGTGGTTGGATCCTACCGGAGCCTCACCCTAGAATCCAAATTCGGTTTCAAATGGCTTGGCTCCTTTTTAGAAACCAGCGTAACAATTCAGTCGGTTCTGTAAAAGTTCAACAATGCAATGCTTCTTTAATGTGTTGAGTTTGACGTTCGTTAACCCAACAGTTCAGTTTGGTTCAGTAACTGAACTAAGGTTCGGTAATCAACTGTGCTTAAAAATAACATTCGGTTCGTGAACTGTGATGAAAAATTCAGTTTTTATAGTTCGGTTCAATTCGGCCCTGCAGTTTGGTTTGGTTTTTTGATTCTTTTGAACAGCCCTACTTACTGAGCCTTCCACAAAATGTTCCTCGGCAAATAATATCAAATACAATGCTAAACATCAATTTACAAAATTAAGATCATCTAAAACCAAGTTTACAAATGCTCACTACATGTGTCTAAGTCATTATCATTAGTAAGATACTCTTCATGAATAAATATACGAATTTTTTTTACATGATTTTGGTTAAATCATCAAAGAAATTACGGTTGAGACGGTCAAACTCCATCTATTTGTATACATAAAAATGTGCGCTTCGCTGTTGAAACCGCTGATATAACGAGTAGCACCTACCAGGGTTCCTAATCATCTGTTGACATGGTGGAGATCTTGTATCCTATTCTAAGGCTTCAAAAACAAAGAAAAAAAATCAAGAGCACCTTCATAACATAATGAACACGTAACATTATGTTTTGATAAGCTCCTTTCCTTCAAGGAGAAACCAAATTGAAACTAATCAGTATCAGAATCTGGTAGTGGCATCTGGTAAGCATTAGATGGGTCTAAATCTGTCATGGAAGGGGGTAGATTCTTGCTCGACCGTCTCCGGACCTGGTCCCATGGTCTCTGTCTTCTTTCATCCTTGGAAGGTGCCTGTCGGATCGGAAAAAAAAGTATATCACAAACGAAAACAAGATAACAAGGACCAAAATGAAAATAAAAACTTTTGCAACATCACTTGGAGACAAAGAATATCAAGGACCAAAGAAAAAGCCGAGTATACTATACAAACCAAAAACATATTTAAACCCATACAGTTAATTCCTTAATTTTGAAAACATGTGAGACAAGCACATTAAACAAAAAACCACCTCGGAACTAGGTTGACTTGGTTGTTTCGATTTAGATAGCTGAGCCTGTTGGTTTCTTCTCAGCCAGACGGTGCCTAGAGAAAGTAAGGCTCCCAGAAGCAAAAAAGGACCGATTCTTGGATCTTCAAGGTAAACAGAAAGTCCACTAATAACACCCAAAACACTCTGCTTTATATTTTTTAATGGAATCTGCTGTGCAGTTCTAGACCAAATAGGTTCTGTGTCATCTGGAACAAGCTTAGGAGTTTTTAGAGTCTGCAAATAGGACATGGCATTGCATTATAAGCAAACTACACAGAATAACCCTTCATCAACTAAATCTTAATTTAAAGCATCAATAAGACATTATAACAACAGGTAATATTTGAAATCATGAGGCGAATATGAAAAACTACGTTAAGGTGTAACGAAACTTATTCACAGGTTAAAAATATAGACTTACAAAAAATGGTAAATCTCTGGAATCACCATCTTTTATTATATTTGCAAGCCAGTCGACTATCTGATTTAAGAAAAAAAAAAGATCATTAGAAAATATCTTAAGAGAACTGCACATTATAATTTACACCTATGTCATTGTACATAAGCAAGTCTTGCAGCACATTTCATAAATAAAATATGATAATCATGCATGAATCTGAGTTATATAAAAAAAAATGTAAGAGTACTCATACAGTTATGCAGAAAATGCAAACAGCATAAGAAGCGCCACTTCTTAATGTAAAATTTTTAGTCTATAATGGCAAACCTCTGAAACATCAGCTGTGCCTTTGTATCCAGCTACAAACTGGCCTGCCTGATCAGTATCATCGATTAAATCTTGGACCAGTAATGATTTCCACTTAGCCATTTCTTGCGTCCTCGTCTCAAGTGCACTACTATTCCTCAGGTAACGAATAACGAATAACCGAGGAATCTCAGTCATGCTCTTCTGTTGTCCACAAGTATTCTCACTCGCCCCAGGACCAAGGTAAAATTGGCAATAGTCCTAAATAATCAGTTATTTGTTATTAACTCAGACCAGAAAGACTCACAATGATAATACAAAAAGTTCTTTTCATTCAAGCACACCAAGAGAATTTAGTGTAACCTCGCACTCAATGTATATAATGAGGTTATAGGAATTAGGTCTTCCACAATTAGTGTAACCACTCCACCGTTTTCAACTAGTGTACTCTATATGCACGACGACCTTGAAATGACAATGCAACACTAAACAATGTAGTGTGATTAAATCTTTAAGAATAAGCACACTAAATTGTTTCAATAAAATGATGTTTAGTAGTAAATTCATGTCTCAAACTCATGTTATAGACAACCATGATCTGGTAGATTAGACACTGACATTGACAGGGAAGCAATTTAGCACAAGGTTTCTTAAACTCATGTGGGTCATTGTCAAATAGTATTGGCATTATTAAAAGGATTGAATTTATATGCACTGTGTGGAAAAAAAAAATAGACGATCAACCTATTACAGGTTGACTTTAAAAATGATAAATTTTCTCCTAACTAAAAGTCATCCATACCATGATTTTTGATTGGTTGTCAGCGTAAAAAGCTTTACACCGACTGTGCAAAACAACTAATTTCTCATGACAGAGAAAAAAATGGAGTATAAATCAAACAACTGAAAGAAAAGGATTACCTTCTGCTTGAGACCATCAAGCCATGTAAATGTCAACCGCTTGCTCTTAAATGCATTCAAGACAGGAGCTAAGGTTTGATTTTCAGATGATGCATCTACCTCGCTATGCTTAGACAATGTTTCTTGGACCCTGCAAATAGTCTATGGGCCTACATCAAAACATCTGTCCAAATTGACAAATACATGCTTGTTTAAAAGACAAATTTTTAACTCTACAAAGAATAAACAACAAAACACTTTTCCTATTTGGTCCGATCAAGTACATCGATCAAATGACACTATAATGCTTTATCATAAATCATGGTTAATGGCAAACCATTTAAATCCTTCTTAATTGTTTGGCCATAGTTTCCTTGGTCAAAACTCAAATATCCCAGGTCCCCAACAAATATGGCAACGATGATTTGACATTTGTAAGGAACCCAAGTAAAAACAATTCCTAATGCAAACGATGAATTAGCACCTACTTCTCATGGAAATTGTCTTTAAAGCAATACAAAAATACATACTTCACGCATTTTGTTCAATTCCATACTCGGCCTTCCCACTGCAATAGCACAATACCAAATAATTGAATCATATCCAGCACGAGAATAACCACGGGGATCACAGCCTAGCTCCATCGACGTCGCACTCCTTAGTTGTGGAAGCTCTGTACAGAGAAAGGGAGGAGAGATGATTTAGCAGATTAAATAAGGCTCAGTAAAATATTTCTAAATATAAACTAGTCCATAACAAAATAACAGCCTAAATTACAAACAACAATTCATAATGATAATCCCTTGAAATAGATGAAAGTAGTTCATTAATACAGATAATTAAGATGGCCCTTACATGTTAATATAAACTGGATGAAAGTAGTCAATTTGCAGTTAGTCAAACAAGAATTCAATAATGACATGATACCCCCAAAGACCCATATATTATGTAAACAACATTCTAGGATTAATACTCTCTGTGGTCCATGTTGCATAAGATGCAGTCCAAAATTTAGTAAAAAGGCACTGTCTAAGTAACTATGGCCGAATACTGTACTGAGCTGTTTCCTTTACTTCTTTTTCTGAGTAACTGGATACCAAAGTCCTCTGCAACCTAAATGCACGTTTCAGGCAGGAATGAAGTATTATATTTTCCAAAAATCTTTAATTTATTCCGATAAAATTGGAAGTTGATTCCATCAGTTCTAGGACTAGACCTGTCAACATTAAGAGTTGTTGAAGTTGGTGCACCACACCCACAGCCAAATTCTCCACCCTATTTTTCCAACACTTACATTCCAATATACCATTTAAAGAAATCGTGGTTAAATTACCTCCCAACCCACTCCCCTAAAAAAGTGTAGCTAAAAGTGATTTTGATTATAAAAAACTGGATCAAAAGCACATGGCAATTTAAACTGGATCTTTATCTACCTTGCTCTTTATTATTCTCCATCATACTCAAAAATAATGAACTGTTAACTGGACCTGCAGCACACAAAGCACAGATAGTGAGTTAAACGAAGAGCAAAGTATATTCAAATGGATCACAGGTAGAATAACAAAGAAGCAACCTACCATGGTGCACAATGGGTTTGACACCTGGGTCTTTAAGAAATACTAGAGCTGGTGCAGATTCCACCCCAAATCTGGATTTAATGAAATGAAACAAAATAATATCAATACTTTATTAGATTAAGTTGAATTGATAAGCTCGTGTAATTTATCGAAAATATTCACAGCACCATCTTCTATAAAGAAAAAGTAACACAGACAAATATCTTCCCAGTTTAGATTTCATAGAATGACACTTACGCTCCCCACCAATAAGATGAGTCCTCTTCTTGCCAGAGAATGAATGCAAAAGAAGCATAAGCCCAATAGTCTTTAGCTGCCTGTCGCATAAATGGTGCAGCACGCTCCCCAGTTTTTGAGAAAAATATAACTTTCACCTGTAAGCCATTGTCCACAAAAATCAACCCTAATTAAAACAGTCAAATTCAAATATAGATGTACTGAATCATAGAGCAGGTACACAAGAATAAGACAGCTGCAAGCATTTCACAGAATGTTTTTTGTCATAAGGAAAAAAGTCAAAAAGGAAGTAAATTATACGAATGAGATATAAGCATGTCATACACCAGCTAATCATCCATCAAAACTCCACAGAAACACTTACTCACTAGGTGGAAAATCAATTGTCATTGGTTGTTGAAGTTAAAGGGTTTTCGATAAGGAAGAATAGAAGATAGTAAAAACTCTCAATTAATATGGTGATTTAATGTTTGAAGGATGATGATAATAGAAAATACCAAACACTAACCCTTATTTATACCGAGTCAAATAGGGAACTAAGTCATTAGCAATTGCTAAGTGTTAGAATATCAGATATGATTTTCCATATCAATTAGTATTAATTAGTATCAATTAGGTTTAATTAATCTTTATTGTAATTGATTCTTATTTTCATTATAAATAGATATGAGTGTGCTCTATTATAGACACACACAGAGACAATCACAAATTCAACATGGTATCACAGCGGGTATTGATCTTCTGACTCCGTCTCTGTGCTTCACCACCGCTGCCGGTGGCGGCATTTGCCGCCGGCAGCACTACCTTTTTCAGTTTTCAATTTATTTCCTTTTCACTACCAGAACCACCTTTTTCTTTAGTTTTCCGGTTTCTGCCGCTGTGTTTGTCTCTCCAGCGTGTTTTCCGACCAGAACCACCGCCAGCCACCGGACCGAAAAATTTTCTAGTGACCGTTCCCGATGAAACCACTACCATCAGGTTTGCGTCCTCCCGATCTACACAATGGTCCAAGTTCCAACCTCACTGGCCCAGTAACGCGCCCGTACACGCCGATCTACCTCCGGCGAAATCCTCCACTCTCCGCCATCTTCATTCGTGCGTGCCGGCGCGTCCGGCCTCTGTTACAGTCGTTCTTTTTGTCATCGGAGTCACCTTCCTCTCCACGTCTTGGATCTGTGGTTACTTTTTGGTTTTGGTGCACGAACAGTTACGTTACAGTTCAAACAGTCACTTTCTCTTTCCTAGTTGATGCATTTTCTCTCTCCTCTTCAAACATCAGATCTGCTCATCTGGCTCATGTTTTGTTTGTTATGCCTTCCTTTCTCATTAATGACTTATAATGTGCTGTCTTCTCTTCCCATCGATGGTCATTCCGATGGTGCTCTTTCCCACAAATTAATCGCTAATGATGATTTCTCTTCCCATCGACGGTCATTCCGATGGTGTCTTATGTTGGTTATGACTCACAAATATCGATGCCAGATTTAGTTTCAAGTTTTATGGGGAAAACGTTTTGTTATTGTAACAAGCTTAAAAGCTTAGTAAGCTTTAGCTTGAGGGGGAGTGTTAGAATATCAGATATGATTTTCCATATCAATTAGTATTAATTAGTATCAATTAGGTTTAATTAATCTTTATTGTAATTGATTCTTATTTTCATTATAAATAGATATGAGTGTGCTCTATTATAGACACACACAGAGACAATCACAAATTCAACACTAAGGAAATGGAATTTAATCCTGTGAGATAATAGAACTGGTTTGAAGAACAAAATTGAAGGAAACAAATTTTCTTATTGAATGGAGATCGATGACCAATTTCTGCAAGTAATACTGGAATTGGCTAGCAATAGACTCTTCAATATTCTCTTGTCAACACTCTACATAATCGGATAAAATCTATGTGCCTCCCAGTCCCTCAAAATCATGAGTCTCATTTCTTATTTGGGGTACCCATTCCCAACGTGGTGGTGTGTAAAATGGATGCCATTGCTATCTTTAGTGATTAACTGCCCTAAAAATTTGAAGTGGTATACATAAAAAAATCAATTATGACTTGTGTTAGAAAATTGCCAAATCAAGCCTGGAGGAATAATTGGAAACAATGAAATTTACTGAGTTTACACTGGAATGTTAAGTCCAACGACATGCTAAGAAAGAATGAGTTGCTACGTAGAAAAATCATTTCATATATAACTTCCTATATATACAGAGTGATCACAATATTTAACAAGCCATATATTTTGTATTTTGAAAGCTGTATCAGGTTGCAATTACCAAACAGTTTACAGATGAGCTAATTAAACCATTTGTAACCCAGTGACATTGGATAAACTTAACTCCTCATCAATTGCAATCAATTATATAAGAAAGTCCAGCAAAAATTCCACAAAAAATTGTCAGAAAAATAATAGAAACTAGACAACTGGTTGATGTGTATGCTACATTATAAGTTCATTAACAGCTTATGCATTCCCATAATTGGAGATATTTTCGCCAGAAATTCCTAAATTGTAATTCTGCCAAAATAATTAGCTACTGAACATAATTAAGACATTGGGAATTACATCACCAAAAAAAAAATTCATAAGCAGAATAGTAGGGGAATTATAAAAACAATATTAAAAAAGCAGAAATCAATATATAGCAATAACAACAGAGTAAGTAAATTGTACCTTATGATGACTACTTTTTCCAAAAAAATTTGGCACCTGAAAATTTAGTAAATTATCCAATCAGTAACCAAAGAAATTTAAGAAAACAACAATTTTGCATGCTAATAGCAAATCAAGTACATTTCCTTTTCCAGCCACAAAAGTACCGTAACCAAATAAAAATCAGTAATTAAATTCATTGGGTATGATATCAACAATTTGTACAACTCATTGCCATAAGGCTCTCACATAGGATTGTAAGTCATTTTCACTTTTGTTAAAATCAGGTTTCAAAGAATAATAACATGATATTGGTCAGAATCTGATTATAAAGTCATTTCTATAAGTTACAAATGAAACTGGAGACAATTAACGTGTTGACTGTAGTGACTCGTCGCTGTTTTAATTGCTCCTAATCCTGAGCCCTAGACAAAAGAGGTTGTGTGAGGCAGTGAACAGTCCTGATAAAACTTTGACAAAACTTTATGGCCTCGACAAACTATGTTAGTGATAAGGATGTATGTGGCATATTACATGATATTGATTATGACTGATTGACGAATTTTGGATGCGTAATACACCTTCAAGGAAGGGGTATTTATGAGTAACACACTTTCGAGGAAGGGGTATTTCCACATATGAGTAACACACCTTTGAGGAATGGGTGTCTCCAAAGATGACTAAGTGATGAGTAATACCTCCTTCACGAAAGGAGTATCTACACAAAGCAATATCACCTTCGAAGAAAGGATATCGTACACCCTCCTCGAAGTGATATAGCTTACTTCTGCTTAGAAATATAACAATTTACAAAAATAACTTTTTTTTTGTTAAAAAAAATAAAATAAAATAACTGTTTTATAATTGAAGAGCTAAGCAACTTCGCAAGATGTAAAAAAAAAACATTTTGCTTGTTCTGTCTAGATTCAAGAAATAAATACTGAAACTGTTCAAATTAAAAATGAAAATGCAGGGGAGAAAAACCAACAGGGAAGACAACAAAATATAACCACCAAGGTTGTTCCTGCTGAAATATTATACTAGACGAATCCCTTACCCAATGATCACTATAGAATGCAGATGTTCACTTATTCAAGGAACTACCTTATATCACATAAATGCAATAGACAAAAAAAACACTACTACATATATTTACAGAAAAGAGCATGATCCATTAGAGTTTAGAAAGATTACCAGTGACTCCTTTGTGTAGTAGTTAATTTGGGGTAGAGCCAATACAGTTGTCACAAACCAATTTGTAATTTGATCAATGGTAAGCTCACCATGAAACCTAACACATGTGAATCATGTATTGGAATCCCATGCAGTAATACATGATGAATCTAACTATGTAAGTTACTGTGCACAGGACATAGTAATGCATAATTATATAATCTAAGTTAAATATGAATTACCCTGGGTGAGTTAGGTTAAAAAGGATTTCCGAATTTGTAATTATCTGTCCTGAAATCAAACCATGTTCTTATAATAAAACTTACCTACTAAAACATTTTGCTGCACGACATCCAGGAGGAACGGCAACAAGAGATGGAATTCCTGGATAAATTTTTTCAATAGGTTAAGACAAGCCACTCATGATCCTCTAAAAATTAGACAGTGATCTATCATTAAAAACACAAAATATGTATTTGTAAATCAAGTAGAATTACTGGCACTCTATACAAAAACTTCACCCATATCATACTAGATGCAATGCTCAAATGAAAATATCTATGTTTGTCATTGATGGACCGATGTTGGTGCGTTCAGGGGCACATGTCCCAACTCACTAAAAAACCATGTATAATAATATTACATACCTATACATACATAGGTACGTTCGCACACACCCACCCACACAGACAACAGTACAACACAAGCATATACACACCCAAACATTCTCGGAATCAACAGCACATCTGCAACTTGTCTGATTTTTGCAAAACAAATACAATCTTTACAATGAACTTACAACTTTCAGTTCTGCAAAAGAATGCTCCTAATATGGGGCCTTCATTCTAGAATTTTTCATTTACATTTACATATATAATTAACAGGCGTGTCAAACAAAACAACTATTTAAACCTGGGCAATGGCTGTTTTGACAAAAGGCAGAAACAAAAGGTTGACTGTAGCTAGCACATACCGTTTCTGAAAAAGGGTTTTCCTGTTGACCTTTTATCAGCAAAGTACATAGACAGCTCCTTCTCACCAAGTTCCACCATACCAAAACTTGCAAAACCATCCAATAAAGAAGCTAAAAGAAGATAAATTAATCAGAATAATCGAATCCTTAAACTTCTATGGTGACAAACATGACAAAGTGATTGGATGTCAATTACATTGAGTCCATGTTATAAATTAAAGAAAACCAACTCATAAATGCAATCTGTTAATTCTGTTCATAAAAGGAAACTATTTTCCACAAGAAAAAAGAATAATGCCCGGCCTTTCATTTTGTTGGATGAATGTTTCCAATAAGAAAAAAGACAGAAGGGAGGAAGGACTGAACCACTGAATACATCAGAAGCGACGAGCTTTATCTCAATAGGAAACAAGCTTGTATACTTCCAATGAAATATTTCAGCTGATTTTCAATTTTCTGACAAGAGTTTTCTGTCCCTTTTCTAGCATTGCCATGTGAAAAATATCTACTAAATCAAGAATATTAAATGCTATCACATAAATAAAGAAACTTTTTAAATTTTTATCGAGGAGTTGATTGTCAAATAAATAACATACCAATTTTATTCCAGGACTTAGAGAACTCAGCACAATGATTGCTCCCCGATGAATACAACTAATTCAAACACGAACACCAAGTCAGGAACTTACAAAATATTTAGAGATTATGGAATCAAGTAAGAGTTGTGATAAAAAGTCTTCGCAAGAAAGATCAAACAATCCAATTTTTGAGAGACAGCTCAACGCCGAAAAGTGAACTCGGTGATGTCTTCCTGATCTACAAATGTGACCAAAAATAATTGGAATATTGCTAGGGCCTCAATTGGAATAAAGCGGAATGCTAACATCATCTCTTATCCCTTAAATAAGTAAATACTGTTCATGTTGAACAAATTATTAACATCCTAATCCTAACTCAGTTCCACGCATTTCAAAAAATGATAAAATGCTGCATTCTAGAACAGCACATAACATTTAGCTTCTTTTCCCATCCCCAAAAAAATCATCCATACTGATTAAGGATTGCTAATACAAATTATATACAGAAAACCAATATAATTCAGGGGAGGGGGGTGCTCAGGTGATCAAAATTATGAAAGAGAATAAGAGATATTAAAGGCACCAAGAGATCCAAACAAGAAAAGTCCAAAATTGAACAGTCAATACAATTTCGCAAATTATTAGTTGCGATATATCAGCATGTTCTATACTGTATGTACCTGAATTAGCCATGGCTTTGTATCTGGAAATATAGACTGGAAATCACTGGAAGTAAGCACTTTAGCAGAATGATCAATAGAGTCTGAGAGGTAAAAAATGATGTATGCGTTATTGAATTCCATCCATTCCATAAATCCTTCAAAAATCTTCAATATAAAATTCCTGTCATTTATGAAGAATGTCGTGACTAACCAGAGGAGGAAGGGGCGTGTAGTAAAGGTAAGTCCAACTGTGAAATCCTTTTCCCTGCATAATGCTTGCTGACACTCTCAATGATATGCTGACATAAAAACATCATATCATTTAGATAAAAAAACATATGAGACGACAATAAATCCAAGATAGAACTTCATAAGACACACTCATAGAACAGATCGTATAAAACAGACATGAGTTTTAAAGAACGCGAAAGAAAGTACTCACGAGTTGTTCATCAATGCCAAATAAGTCATAGTCTCTTTTCCATAAAGGATTCGTCAGCAACTCATAGGCATACCGAATCTGTAAGTCATGCTCTCAGAAAATTTAGTAAAGAAAACCATGGTAATTACTAGTTCCGTAATACTTGTGCCATAATGGACAGCTACCAAATAAAGAACATACAAGATACATGAAATCATTTTATAAAGTACAAATAACAATCAATTACAGCTATAATACCAGTCCCATTCTTTGAATGCTAGTCTGTCCGGTTATAAAATATTTCGAGTTATATCATCAAAAACAGCTTCATCATGTAAATTATAAATGAGTTACAATGAATTTCAGGGTTCAGCCTGCACAACCTGGAACAGGGGGGCTGGATTTTTTAAATTTTAACTAACAACTTCAAGATACATTAAGATTTTCGATTCCCACACTTCATTGGGTTGAATCTTTTTTGCTTTCATCTGAATTCTCACCACCAACCTGCACCGTGATTTTCTAGCAAGGACCAAATATAGCATGCAGATAAATCCTACCCATTAGAGTTTAGTATCAAATGGATGTACATTAGCCAAGAAAGTTCTGTAATAAGCAGTCAAGCTGTTGGGACAGTGGCGACTAACTGTAACTGATCTATAAAACACACATATATGCATATGACATGACATGTACACACACGCGTGCACACTCACACACACATACTAACTACATATATTGTTGTACTCCTTCAATGTAATCAATCACAATTATACCCAGTTCTAGATCACTCGCTTTTTCTCCCATGCATGTTGTCTTCAATACTACCAGTACCAATTGTCGCATCTTGCTGAAACTAATGGGCTTTGCCATAAACTTATTCACACTGAGCTATCTTCAATAGCAAGACCAAACTTAAACCTAATTGAACCTCTCATACATAATCAAAACACTCCTCTCCTCATATCACTCCTCATATAGTGTTTGCACAGACTTTTTTAAGGCGGGGGCAGTTCACAAGCTATAGGTCTCTGACTTTAGCAGATTCCATGCTTTAGAACCATAATGAATTAATGATGGCATTGACATATACTTGCAAGCTCTCTTCAGACAATGTTGAACGCTCAAATGAATTCAAAAGTTTCTAGTCTTAAAGAAATGAAGTATAACTTATTCAGTATGAATAGCTGGTCCTAAGCAAACAAATTAATTCAGAAAACCAGCACAGTAAGCTTAAACTAAACTCAGACAAAGCTGAAACTGAATAGAATTCTCCTGATCGTAGTGTTTGAGCCATATTATTCAATAGAATCCCACTTCACATTACCACATAGGCATAACTGTTCCTCTTTTAAGACTCGGCTAAGATTATCCAGAAATACTCTAAACATAAATTGTCTCAAAAAACTTACCTTTAAAAACTGATGAATATCAGAAACTTCCTCAGCCGAATTCCTGAAAGACCACCAAACAAGGTTCGTAAGATCATTAACTAGAAAACATGTTCAACAAACTGCATATTAAACAAATAAAAAAATTATTGTTCTGAATTATTCTACTAAAAGAATCTTAATTCCCTGTGTTACAACCTTTAAACTCCTTAACATAGTATAAAAACCAAAACCCCAACAAGAGCAAATCCTCAGACTTAGAATAAATCTAACCCCCATCCATCAATGGTAACTTGAAAAAATATAAAATAACAAAGCCACAGCACCTATGCTAAGTAGACTGAGCACCGAGTATTACCTGTTGCATAACCACTAATCATCCACAACGGCCCAAACAGGAACCTAACGTATAACTAAACCCCCTTGGCCTACACCATACTTTCCGCTTAAGACAGTGAGTGTTTGTTTGGTTTAGGGTTGAAAACTGCAAACATTGATTAGGACTCAAAATATCTAGAGTTCCTTTGGGGAAACAACATAAGTTTGCACCGGGAGCCCAAACACGCCCTAGCTGTTCTTACTTCTTATCATTCAGGCAGTGGATAATGACCTCCTTTATGCATCAGTCATATAATAACAAAATATCCCGATGATCATTGGATCACTATAGTCCTAGCACATAAATCAGGGTTTTCAATTGCATTCGGCAATGGGCAATTTCTGTAAATTTTGTAATGGCAATACAATTTTCAACCATGTTCACAATAAAAGGTTTGTGCAAGTTTGGGTTGTAGTATGTTGAGAAAATAACTGTATTTTTTCAGCTTCTCCATAGAGCTTTTGCGAAGCATCTTATCATATGTCTATCATTCTAAATCTTGTGTCTTTACATCCTACTTCATCTATGCCATTAGCAGGCATTGGGTTCATTTCCATGTGTAACTTGTCCATTTCAGATGTTTATTATGTTCAAAATCTCACCATGAGTTTTGCATTTGTTGGTCAGTTATGTAATTCCAGTTGCTCAGTTTTGTAGAATCTGCAACCCAGGAGGCCAATTGGGACAAGTTCTAGGCAGGGGACTTTATATTTTGGATGAGCTAAAATTTCCAAATGTTACAGCCACTAATGTTGACTTGTCATCTTTTTGCTTGGAAACCTCTTCTAGATTTTATTTATGGCATTCTTACTTTGGACATGTTTCCTCTTCTCGACTAAAGTACTTAGTTTCTACAGGAGCTTTAGGAAAGTTGCAAGCTAGTGATATTTAAAAATTTTGTGGTTGCAAACTTGCTATTTTTTTATTTTGCCCTTTAGCAAAAGTGTGTCAATTTCTAATACACCTTTTGACTTGGTTTGAAAAGCTCTCGATTGTGATTGCACCTTTTGGCTTCCACTCTAGTTCCCGTGATTCTGCTTTGTTTCTTTGGTCCACTTCCCATGGTTGTATTGTGCTCTCTCTATATGTGGATAACATGATAATTACAGGGGATGATATTGATGGTATTGCAGAGTTAAAATTACAATTAGCTCACTATTTTGAAATGAAGGATTTATGTACTCTTTGCTATTTCTTGAGAATTGAAGGTGCCTACTCTCCTAGAGGTTATCCTTTCACAATCTAAATATAAGAATATTTTGCCAACTTTAATGAATAAGCTCACCTTTATGCAAAATATGCATCCCCTTCATGTGATGATCCTCCTCTATCAAATCCCACTTTGTATCGTACAATGGTTGGTATTTTGGTGTATCTTACCATCACTCGATCTAGACCTGATATTGCTTATGTTGCATGTTGTCGATCAGGTTGTTGTTTCCCCTACTTTAGTGCATTGAGCAATTGTTCTTCGCATTCTTCAGTATCTTCGAGGTACTCAATTTCACAGTCTTTTATTTCCCCCTTATCTTCTTTATACTCTAATGCTGATTAGGCTACTGACCCCACTGATCATAAGTCTAACCACAAGGTTTTGCATTTTTTAGGAAATTCACTCATTTTTTGGAAGACTAAGAAGACGACTCTACCTCTCGCTCTTCTACAGAAGCTGAGTATCGAACTATGACATCCACCAATGCAAAAATAGTTTGGTTGCAATGGCTACTTTCTAATATGAGGGCCTCCCTCACAGTACTGATTTCTATGTATTATGATTAGATAACACGAGTGCTGTTCAAATCACTTGCAATTCAGTTTTCCAAAAATGCACCAAGCATGTTGAGATTGACTTCCATTTGAATTAGTGTCATCACTTTCAACATGGAACCATCACTCTACAATTTATCTCTTCCTCCATGCAAATTGCTGATTTGTTCACAAAGTCGCATTCTATTCAATGTCTCCGTTTCTTAACTAACAAACTCTCGATACTCCTTATTGGTGCATCTCGAGGTTGAGGGGATGTTAGAAAATATTAGTTATTAATCGTAGTTTAGTTTTTTGCTTATTGAATATATACATCCTTTAGTCACTTGTAACTTTTATAGTTGCATTCTATATTGGAACTCTAGTGTGCCTCTTCCCCTTCACTCCTCTTCTCTCTATGATTATGCATATTGTTAACAAACAGTACTTGGATGGAATCCATGTAAAAACAGTTTTGAGAGTAATTGTATGTATCCACTCACTTGTCAAACCACAATAATACAATTCCAATCTAAAAATGTCAAATGCCATTCAACAATAATGTAATTTCAGTAACAGATCCAAAAAGACATATGATATAACAAAATTACCATTTAGATTCAAGATTGTCATAAGCCTCCTTCACCTTGTCAATTGAACTATACCTCTCAATTCGCAGAACTGCAATAACCAAAACCAAGAGAATTAAAGAAAAAATCATTTCACAAAAAAAAAGGAAAAAGAAAAAACAAGGGAATTGCCATCGTAATGAGAAGGAGGGAAGGCATTGGGAATAAGATAAAGCTGGTAGAACATTGCTCCGACGAAGAGAATAACGGGGAGAGCGTAGGCTCTGATGACGGAAGCCATTGAAGCTGTGGGAGGAGGAGGATGATTCGTCGGAACCCTAGGCATGGTAACGGAAGCGGTGGTGAGGGGATCGTGTGGAATTCGTTAACTCCGTGGACGATTTCAGTATGTTGGTGGCTATATCTTCGGAACAATCATTATAACGGTGGTAGTGAATATAAGTAGTGTATGTGAATGTGAAGAAGAAGAAGTTTAAAAACACAAACTCAATCGGAGTGATTTAAAATTGTAGCTGTACTTTCCTTGTTTTATACGTCTCATTACTTCTTCCCTTTTTTGTGCAAGTCGCACATTTTTTTCTAATTAAAAACAAGGCTTAAAGGTACATTTGGTCCCTGCATATATACAAAAAATCCAATTTTGTCTCTGTAATTTCAAAAATTTTAAAAAATTCCTTACAAATACCAAACGCTTCAAGTTTGGTCACTGCCGTTAGTTTTTGGCTAACACCGTTAGTGGATCTGCCAACATAGATGCCAAATCATCATCCTTTTCATTCCTCTTTCTCTGAAACTCTCTTCTTCGTTTTTTCTCTTGTGATTAATAACGCCACTGTAACTATATCTGGAAACAAAAAAATCTTCATATCTGGAAACCAAACACTGTAGTCGATCTGCTGTAATAACGCCGTTGTAACTATAAACCAAACACAGATATTCAGAAACAACAAAACTCATATCTAGAAACGAAATGGAACATCTTCATCTTCTTCAACCCAGAAATTTAAAACCCAAACGCTCCTCCAATCGATATGCTGTTTATTCCATTTTGATTTCTTTCGCTTTTGTTATGATGATTATTTTGATTTTGTTCCTTTTCGAAAACCCTAGTTATTTCGAAGAAGAAGCAATCAGAATCTAAAACGAAAATGGAAGGAAAAGAAATTCATTTGGAAACAAAATCTGTGAACGATCTGTTTGCCCCTAAAACGAAAACGAATCTGTGAACAATTTCGTCCGCTTAAAAAAGGAAGAAGAAGCAACCCAGATTCGTTTTTTATGTTCTTCAGTTTCCACTGATTCGAAGGGGACGAAATTTGGGGTTGACGATGATGATGAACGAAGATGATAACTTTATGATTTTTGGTTGACGAATGAAGATGAATGAAGATTCAACTAGGTTTTAACGATGATGATTTTTGAAGATGAATGAAGATTTGTGTTTGGTTTCAAGAAGAGAGTTTTAGAGAAAGATGATCCGAAAGAGATGATGATTTGACATCTATGTTGGCAGCCACGTCAGCATCCACTAACGGTGTTAGTCAAAAACTAACGACAGAGACCAAACTAGAATCGTTTGGTATTTGCAAGGGCTTTTTTAAAAATTTTGAAATTGCAGGTACGAAACAAAATTTTTTGTATATTTGCAGGGACCAAATGTACCTTTAAGCCTAAAAACAAAGGAAAAAACTTAAATCTTACTGGTGGTGGTGTACTCCAAAATAAAAATAAGAAAACTGTCCTTAACCACCGTGCAGTTGTATTATTACAAATGCAATTTTATTATATTTTTAAAAGAAAAAATATTTATTTCTAGACCAATACAACTCGTACTGTACCTAAGTATTACTCAAAAACAAAACGAAATACTAGATTTATTCAATGCACGAATCAAATTTACATTGTGATTACAACATGTTTGGATGAAAAAAACTTCAAAAGAAAATATTTGGATGGAAAAAGAAACTTGAAAAAAAATAAGAGGAAAGAAAATGAATAAAAAATGGGAAGAAAGTTTTGAAGTTGTTTGGCATAGGTGAAAATGAGTAGAAAGTTTTTGAGAGAAAACACATTCTTCTCTATGAGTTCATTGTTCTCCACATGTTAAGTGTCATGATCCTGTAATTGCAAAACGAGAATCTATCTCCTAAATTATTACCTTAACTGTTACGCAAAAAAAATTTAGAATCGAAAGAAAAGCCGTAAACAGTAGCCGTGATTCAAGAAGGAAAGCTGAAGCACAATCCAGTAAATCAATCTCAAGGGGTAAGGGATGATATGATCTGAAGGTCTTCTGGTTCTTCTTTGAAATTTTCTCCAAGAATCTAGCAAGAAAACTATGATGTTCCAGATTTTCCCAACAATGATTTGTATATGTTTTGATTCATTTAATAACTAAATCGAACATGATCATACCCTAGAGATGTCTAGCATCATCATCAGCATCTCCCAATGTTTTCACTTCCTTCTCAGGGAGTTTATGTTACGTCAGATCAAGCACATTCTTTGTTAAGTCCTCAAAGAAAGACTTTTGTCCACACGGTTACCAATGCGTGTAATATTCCAACAAGTCAGCTGCCACATCTTTGGAGCTCTAGATTAAAACCTAGAGAATTGTAAAAATCATCTTCATGGTAGAATTATTCTATCAAAGGGAGAAAAACCTCTTAAAGTTCAAGAAATCAAAGAAAAAATGACACATCTTTGGAGCTCTTTTGGTAAATGGGATTCACCTCTCTTGGAAGAGGATACTATGAATTCTCATTTGCTTCTTTAGAGGCCATGAGATGGATTGTGGCAATTAATTATTGGAATTTAAAGCCATGAATCTTGAAACTCTTTGCTTGGATTAGGGATTTTAATCTAGAACTCCAAAAGCAAACAAATTTTCAATGTTGGATCCGTCTCATAGGTTTGTCTCAAGAATATTGGAGACAAAAAACTTTATTCTCTATGACTAGCAGTGTTGGAGTCCCTATTTGTTTAGATGATGCTACAAGCAAGCGTGCAGATGATCGTTCTTTTGCCCACTACGCTAGAGTCTTGATGGACATTGACCTTAGAGGTAAGTTTTTTGATCAAATCTTAGTGGAACGTGAATCTTTTGCTTTTTTTGTGGGTATCACATATGAAAGATTACCAGAATCTGCAATTATTGTCAAAGTATTGGACATTGTATGGATACTTGTAGATGCTGAGAGAGGGTCCAAGAGATGAACTGTGATTCAGGCGCCATGGCGCCCAAGATACACAAACGCAAGATTGTTAGGGGTTCTCCCCCCTGAAGCACAACGAAGGTGGAGCGAATCCTATTGCTACTTCTGATGTACAGGTTCCAAACACGGGGATAGAAAGAAATAATAATTTGCAGCATGAGGATCTCTATAACACAGAGGGTGTTCATTCAAATGGAACTAAAAACCAAATTCTCGTGGACAATGTTTCAGTTACTAATTCTCCAAATGGATATGCTTAGAAGCCAAACCAACAAGTTTCGTTATCTCAACACAACACCCCTTGCTCGATCTTCTAACTAGAAAGGTTTTGAATTACACAGTCTTCATAAGGAAAAAAGTCCTATAATGGACTTAGTAAAAAATATAGCTCATGTTTCTGTTGTCATTGCCGCTATTAACTAGGTTTTACAAGAAAGGGAGAGGTAGTACATGTCTCTTAATATTTTTAAATATAAAGATTTTATTTTGAAAAAACTTTAATAGATACAAAAGAAGAAACAAAAAAGTTGGATATTTTGTCCTTAAAAATATATAGTGATAGATGGGATTCTTTCATTACATAGTGTTTGATACAACATTTAATGAGGATTATTACATATTATGGTCGTTGTGGCCGTTACAAGACATAAGGAGAAGTCCAAGGGTTCCTAATAAATGTTTTGTCTGTCGTTACAGATGAGTCTTCCGACTAAGGGGTAGGGAAAGTCTTCTAAATGATATGAGCCAACCGAATGGAAGTTGGAGTGAGCTTCTTCTAATTCGGACGAGCCTTCATAAGTACCGGTCGACCCGGTTGGGAATATAGTCCTTTGAGCCACGATCACAAAGTGTGAGGTCGTTCTAGTACTAAGATGGGCTCGGTCAAACTTGAGTCCTTCACTTTCTTGAATGGTAGTTCTTCAAATGTTACTGCTGCTTGATAATTATGATTAGGGGACGTTTTCTGACTGTTTTGACTACTTGACCTTGACCGCGTTACCTCAGTTTTTACTAGCGAGTTTGTGTCTCATAAATGCTTGCTTTGTAACTTGATCCCCTTTCAGCTACAAAAAAGGGGACTTGGCATTGAGTTATTTTCCATGTCTATCTCTTTCTTCTTTTCATGCTGCTTCATAATGATATTTCAGTTTTATGCTGAGATTACCTCTACCTTCTTGAATATTCTGTGCATTCTTAGAGATGTTTGGGCATGTTCTAAAAATGCTAGAGAATTCGTGATGGGAGTCGTTAATCTTCATGTGGAACTTTTCTATTCTACGCTCTTTCTTCATTTTTGAGAATGCTCAGAAAATTCAATGCTCTTCGTTCAGTTACGGCACCTTGGACTGTTCTTCAGAATGCTGCCTTTGTCATCCACCCCAGGTCAACTGTGCTTCCTTGGGTGTGAGGGGGCGAATGAGGCATTTATGGTGATGCCCGAACGATGCTGGCACCTTCTAATCCTTCGTTCATGTCCGATCCAGGGGGTATGGCAGAGGATTTGGATGGAATGTTGTTGGTTCTTTGGCGTCAAGGGCTTGTTGCTAGTAGTTACCACCCTTTGTTGATCTCTGACTCCTATCTTTCTTGCTACTTCGGGATATAGAGTAGGAGACTTGCACCAAAAAAGTAGAGAGAAACTTGTAGTAGCTCGCATAGATGTCGGTCGAGCGTGGGGTTAGGACGTAACATAATGTGTTTGTTCCGTCTTTTTGTAACTTAGTTACTTTGCTTAACCTAGATGTGATAAATTATTGTAACAATATGTTGTTTTTTTTATCAAATTAAATACAATTACCATTTCGGTGTTCGTTGATCAGTCAGTTTAACTATATAAATCTGATTGAAGTTTATCAATGCAGTAGTCATTTTTGTATCCTGTTCTGGATGGGGCCGAAGGCCCAATCCGATGCAAGACTGGCCGAGACCGACCCATAAGCGAGCCAGAAAGGAATGGCCTAAATCCACTAAGACTTGTTGCACCCGAAAAGGTCCCTGAGGGGATTTTTCTTCGTTTACAACTTTTTAAAACAATGAAGTCACCACCAATATTTTTTATACGGAAAATATTGAAGAAAAAACTTTTTGGAAAGCGGATGGCCTTTTGGAAAACCGGAGGATTTGGGTTCGGGGGTCGGTTAGGCATGGGGAAGGTATTAGCACCCCACACCTCATTTCTACTGAAAGGGAACCTTTAATTAAACGTGTGGTTTTAAGTGTTGATTTGGAAAATACTTAAGTTTGCCTCAAAGGGAATGAGAAGACTTAATGAAAATTTTTATTTTTGGCGCTTGACGAGAGTTAGCCGCTCACTCCTACGTATCTCCCGGTGCGATGGAGAATTCAAAGCTACGTAGTTCTTGTTTGTCCTGAAAAAAGGTTTTTGTCTTTTATCTTGTTTAGGTGAGTTTTCGCAATAGGAATGAGAATTTTGAATTTTGAATTTTTGGGCATGCAAATTATAGTGCACCTATTGAAAATGTGTCATATATATCTGAGCACCATAAAATATTCCCTCTAATTATTCTAGGCAATAAAAATTGTCATTTAGTAATTGGAGAATATTTAATGGTCTTTTTTTGGGTTTTTTATGCACTAAAAATGGGGAAAATGCATTTTTAATTATTTTGGACTAGGACTTTCTTTCCAAAAATTATACAAAAATTACCCTTGGTAGAGTAACATGTATGCCACGTCCTTGACCTGGTCTTGGTCCAAAAATAATTAATTCTCTTTTATTTAACTGTCCAAAAATGCAAAAATATGCACTATTTTATTTCCTAAAATTCCTAAAAATTAAGAAAAATGTTTTTGGGTGCCAAAAATTAATAATGATCAACAAATGGCCCTTTTTTTTTATGAAAATAAAGACACGTGCCAAATGACGGGGGCACAGGGCAGCTCACGCAGTTACTACTGGCGCGCACGCGTAATTCAAATAAAAATGCGAAATAGGGGACGAACACACATAAATGCACCAATCGACTGCTTTCCACACATTATGAATTACCTTATTGCTTCCATTTTTCTGAAAAATTTTTTTTGACTTAGGCGGACAAAATTGGGGTATTACAAGACCAACGGCTCAGATCAAACCATACGAGATCCGACGGTCGTCCATGAGAGTCCTGACACTATATATATATATATATATATATATATATATATATATATATATATATATATATATATATATATATATATATATATATATATATAGGCTAAAGTGCTCCCGGGGTCCCTTATCTTTATTTAAAGTAACGATTTGGTCCTTTATCTTTTTTTTGTCCCAAATCAGTCCTTTATGTTTTAAATTTTTGACACATAAATCCTTTTCTGTCCCAAATCAGTCCTTTATGTTTCAAATTTTTAACACATAAATCAGCACTGTTAATGGAAAAGGATTTATGTGTCAAAAATTTGAAAGATAAAGGACTTATTTGGGACAAAAAAAACATAAAGGACTAATTCGTTACTTTAAATAAAGATAAGGGACCCCGGGAGCACTTTAGCCTATATATATATATATATATATATATATATATATATATATATATATATATATATATATATATATATATAGGGGTCTTACCTCAGGTGACAGGTACACATTTTTACCCATACCGTTACTCTGCTCACACTCTTATTCCACTGACTTGGGCGTCAGAGTGTAATTGCAGTTACAACCCGGGATGAGCTCTACGCACGACCAGATATCATCAACCCAATCAACTCACACACTCGGACTGAAGACTCGTTCACTTTGTGCCCGCTCTAAGGACGAACACCCCAGTTCATTGGCGACCACAGTGGGAGAAAGACCCCAGGCGTTATCCCACCTCCGTTCCTATGGCTCCGTGAGGTAGACCACCCCGCCAAAGGAACCCGCGCTTGCAGAGCGTGGTTGGTATTCCTAACCAGCCACAAGTAACCCCAGAGGGTGTCCCGGTTACGATTGAGAACATTGTTCAATGCGCACCCTCCAGACCGGCCACACGGGCAAATGTCGTACTACCGTCCAACGATGTACAACAGATTTTGGAAATGTTAACGCAAGTGACTTCGGGGCGGGCGAACACCGTACCCGAGCCGAACCATGGCGACATTCAATATCTGGTCGAAAGAAGAAATCCATCTAGGCGACATAGATCATCTCCCAGAAGGCATCTCGTCCACCGGTTCTCGCCTCGACGAAGGAATCGAGTAGAGGCTCAAACGCCACCAAGGACACCGCCCTCCTCGGCCGATCCCACTTATTGGCCAGAAGAGCCCTCGTACCAAGAATCTTCATACGACTCGTCTGGGTCACCCGCCCGGTCGAGAAGCAGATCGATCATTGGATCAGTATGCCCATCCTCATTACCAGAAACATTCACTAGAACGACGTAACCACTAAAGGGACTCTCCAGAGCGACGTGGTCATCGAGCCTGGGGCTTCGAGGACTGACCACCTCGCAGAGAAAGGAGTGGTATGAGGATGAGACCCTTTACTCGAGACATTGACGAGTATCCCATCCCTCGTCCCCTGGAAAAAACCCCATCGGACTTGAGAATGTACGACGACGTAAAATACCCCGATGTCCACCTGGAAAAAACCCTATCGGACCAGTTAAGTGCAAGATTTCTCCCCTAACCTTGGAGGGGCCGGCCTTAGAATGGTTCACGGAGCTAAGACCGAACACCATCTCATCTTGGGAACAACTTGCTAGGTTTTTTTCTGCCCGTTTCACAGCTTCAAGGGTGAAACCCAAATCACACGCGATCCTGAAAGCGATCAGACAAGAACCTGGGGAAACCCTCCGCGACTACGTGGAAAGGTTTAACAAGGAGGCTGTCAATGTAAGGGGATTGGAAGACGACATGAGACTGTGATTCCTTCGGGACGGGCTCCAGACTGGCAGTTTGTTTGAAAATTGAAGTGGGCGTGAACGAACCGCCCGATTTAGAAACTTTCCTCCGCAGATCTCAGAGATTCATGAACTATGAAGAAAGGGCGATAGCAACGAGATGATACTGAAGGATGCTATTGAGGACCTGGTCAGAAAGGGTAAGCTTACCCAAAACGTGAAGAAGTGACAGACGCCTGAACGAGATGATAGGCCAGTAACTTGCTCCCCTCGAAAGGAGAAGGCGGTGGTCAACGTAGGGTCCAAAGTAAAAGAAGAGGAGGACGATGAAGATGAGGAAGAACCAGACACCAGAAATTCTAAAGGGCGCCAAGTCGCCATGGTGATTACTGGGGGATGCTGTAACGCCCAAATATTTAATTAAATTATTTAATTAAATATTTAGGTATTCAATTATTTATTTTATTTATTTTAGTTGGTGTAATTATTTTAACGTTGGATTAAGAGGTGTGTAATTGAATATTATAGGGGATGGCGTTAGTGATCGGGCTTAAGCTGGAGGAAAGCACGTGATCCAAGCCCGCTAGCTAGGCGCATAGGAGAAGCGCCTAGGCTAGGGTTTAGTGGCATTTGCGAATTGGCTTGAGAAAGAGAGAAAGAAAGTTGCGAATAGAGAGAGGAGAAGAGAGAAGGGTACGGCGCGCATACAAGGGAGAAGAGGAAGAGGAGAATTTCGCAAATTCAAGGGAGCAGAGAGGAGCTGTGTTGCTGAGGTTTTTGTTGGTGACTCGATCAAGAGAATTTGTGCTCTCCTACTATAAGGTAAGGGTGGGGTTCTTCCTTATAATGGGGTTTTATGATGGGGTTATGTGGGAATAGATCCTATGATGCCTAGGGTTTGATTTTGATGCGTAGTTTGATGGTAGGTGAATTGTAACTAGGTTGATTGAAAATACTTGCTAGTTGGTGATTGTTATGACCCTAGACATTGGTGATTCGTTGTTGGTATAACTAATAGCATGCTAGGTGTTCGATAAAATGTTCGTTTGATGTTGTGATTCCCAAATTATGGTGATTGGTGTTGGTGATTAAAAATTGGTGATGTAAATTGGCGAATTAACGAAATTATAGACCCCTAGGGCGCCATGGGCGACATTGTCCTAGTTGCTGAATTTGGCGCCCTGCTGCTGGGCGCCGTGTGCCAATGTTGCGTTTTGGTGTCATGTTGCTGTTTTTGGCGCCCAGTGCCTGGGCGCCGTGCCTGGTGTGTGTGTCTGTGTGCCAGGAAGTTGTTGCTATTGTGTTCTGAGTCATGGGCGCCGTGTCTGGGGTGTGCTCCTGCGCCAAGTTGCGTTTCTGTTGTGTTCTGGGTTGTCTGGGCGCCAAGGGCGCCATGTCCTGCAGTGTTGCCTGTTGTGTTGCTGCCTGTTGCTAGGCGCCCTGCTCCTGGGCGCCAAAGTCATCTGTGTTGCGTTGGTTGCCAGGCGCCAAGTTTAGTGTTGTTGCCTGTTGCTGGGCGCCCTGCTCCTGGGAGCCAGTTTGCTGTGTTGCGTTTTCCTGCTAGGTGCCCTATGCCTGGGCGCAATTTTCAGGATGTTGCTCAATTTTTTCCCGGTTTTGTTTTTGGCATATCTTTTGACTCGGGAGTCCGATTTAGACGTTTCAAAATGTTTTGGAAAGCTTATTCAGAGGCCTAGCTGAATATTCTAATTTTAGGCAAAGTAGTCCATTTTTCTGGAAAAATTGTCAACCGTTGGTGTAGTCGTTAAATGGTGATGTTCTACAAGAAAATTGTCGTGTCTCAAATACTTTGAAAAATTGTCGTTTGTCTCCGGTGTTGTGAAAAAACCTCGTGTCTCAAATGTTTTAGAAAATTGTTGTCATCTTGGTGTATTGGTGCTGTTTTGGAAAATTGTTGTTATCTCGGTGTCTTGGTGCTATTTTGGAAATTGTTGTCCTCTTGGTGTCTTGGTGCGGTTTGAGCTAGGTGTGAAGGCTCAAACCTTGGTGTTGTTGGAACTAGGTGTGAAGGTTCCAAGTCTTGGTGTTCCGTTGTGTCGGGTGGTTGGTGTTTTCGGTGTCGTTGTGGCTAGGTGTGAAAGCCCAACGTTGGTGATATTTGGTGATTGTTGTTGGTGTGTCATATTGTGACTAATTTGGTGATTGTCTGTGTGCATTCATGAGGTCGCATACAGCATGTGCATTTATTTTGGTGAAGGCCTTTGGTCTTGGAGCTAGGTGTGAAAGCTCAAATTTTTATAAAAACTAGTGAGCCTGGTGTGAAAGCTCAATTTTTGGTGAATTGGTGAGCCTGGTGTGAAAGCTCTCAATTTTGGTGACGCCCCTATTTACGGGCAAGACTTTTGGTGATTTTGGTACCACATGCATATGCCCGTTGGTGTGGGTTGCATTCATGCATTGTCATGACATATGGTGACTGGTTGTAATGTTTATAATTTGATGTAATGCTTATAATTGGTTGTATGTTTGTAATTTGATGTGTGTAGTGGAGTGGTAGATATAGTATCATATTCTAGCATATTTCCTATCATTTTATGCTATTATATTGAAGATATCTCACCCCTTCTGTTTGAATGTTACCCCTATGCGGTAACGTGCAGGTGATTGCGAGTGAAGGCTTAGGTACCTTCGCTATTCTGTGTCGGTGTCGTCGGTGTCCTTTGCTTTGATGTGTAACACTCAAGGGGGGATAAACGCTAAACTTTGGATTATTGTGTTTTGTCATTTGGAGTCCATTTTCAGGACGTTGTTACTTTATGTTTTAAAACTTATATTATATTCCGCTGCGTGGTGATGTATTTTTGACAAGGTGCTATTTATATCGTATGAGACGTGTTATTTAACGATGAATGTGTGACATCCTTTTTCGAATTATGAATTAAAGTTTTTGTAAACTCTGATTTTATTAAATAATTACCGGGTAGAAAAGGGGTGTTACAGATGCCCTATTGATGGAAGGGAAACTAACAAATCCGTGAAAAGAAGATGGAAAGAAATTATGAGCGTCGCTTCAACATCCATCCTCTGGGTTCTCTCAAAGAGACCGCCCATATGCTTTGGGGACGAGGATTTGCTCGTTGGAAAGCCAAACAAACAAGTTCCACTACTGGTAGTCACTGTAATGGCCAATGTGGAGGTAAGGAGGATCTTGATCGACCACGGGAGTTCAGCTGACATCATCTTTGAAGATCTCCTCGACGTGTTGAAAATTTCTAGTGATGATTTAAGACCTTACCAGGGATCAGATTTGACTGGCTTCAATGGGTCGTCCACAACACCCCTCGGGCGCATCGAGTTGATGGTCACCTTTGGGGAAGACGACGCAGAAAAACCTTTGTGTAGGACAGTGAAGACCGACTTCTTAGTACTCCCACTACAAAAAACAGAATAGATTGCGGAATATCTTTTCAACAAAAACTGCATATTAAAACAATTTCAGCTGTGATATTGATGTTTGAAGTTAGCTGCATTGCATGGTATATATAGATATAGTACGTACCTTTGGCTAAGAAGCCTGTTGTGCCAGTCACCAAAATAGTCTTTCCCTTGAGAAAGTTTTGTATTGTTTCAGAGCTCATTACGAAGTAAAAGTAGTGCTTAGTTTTTGATATCAAAAAATAGTGCTTAGAAGAATGGAGAAGTAGTAGAAGACTTTAGAACTATTACACATGCAACAAGATTTCTATAGTTATAACCAAGTTTATGATTGGACCGTAAAGAAAATTGTAGACACCTCCAATAAATCTGCTGTACCACCGCCCCTTTGTTTAGTTAGATATTAAGATTTCATGCCTATAAAAGGCCAATCAAACCATATGATGTAATTCATTTATATAATGATATCAAAAGCGTATGCATATATTAATGAAAATGGTCCAATCATAGGAACTTATTTATACCAATATTGTTATGGACACAACCACCATCCACAATCTGTTTTCTGCTTCCTTAATTCAATTTTCGCTTTCTTGCTTTTAGAAACGCACCTTTTATTTCGTCTTTGAACATCTGAACTGGACTTTGTACTGCTTCTGTCACTCTCAAATAGAAGGTTGCATAGGGGCATTGTGCAAGTGCAGGGCAATAACTTATTCGCAGTGTAGTATTATGTAGCATGGACACTGGTTGAAGATGTCCCCGTAAACCAATGACAATTAAGGGCAATGACTTATGATACTAAGGGCTTATGTTCATTTCAGCATCAGATGACAAGGATAACAGGCTGAGCAATTTTGCTGAAAATGTTGAGGTTCACTTTGCATTTAAGAAAAAGACAGAGATCTTAGCTATTTGTCCTTTATGAATTGAAAGTAAAGATACAGAAAGAAGAGAAACAGAGTTGAAAGCTATTTGTGCTGCCAAAGAGAAAGAAAAACTAGAGGATGCTCTAAAAGATTCCATGCCCTAGTAACCGAAGCTTACATGGGATGAAATAGTTTCAGCTGCTTCATCTTTTAGTATAAAATTTCTTTTAAGCTATTTTAAATTGAGTTGTATTACATTGAATATTTGATGTACAAATGTTTGAAATACATTTTCTGTTATCATAGTTATATTTTTAATGAAATTTTGAGACCTTCGATTAAATTTATTGAATGTTTTTTTATGTAATATAATTTATGGAATGTTTGGTAAGATATAAATAATATATGGGTGCTAGTAATTTAAGTGTGATAATGGGATGAGGAAAAAAACTCCTCAATTATAAATGATAACAAAGAAAAAAAACTCCTCAATAATATATAGGAAGTTGTAACCCCCACAAAAAAGTCCTATCAACTATGGCAATAAAAAATCTCCACGAAAAATAGAACTCCTACATATCACTCGATTTAAGGAGGTTTATAACCCCCTCAAAAAAACCTCCATTAATCGTGGGGGTTAAAAACCCCCGCAGTAAAACCCCCGCTAAAAGAGATGATACCAGCGTTTTCTAAAAACCCCCGCAAAACGATTGCGGCACTTGAAACTCCGGCGTTTTCTAAAACTCCCGCAGATTACGTTGCGGGGGTTTAAAACCCCCACTAAGCGACTTAAAAACCCCCGCAATCTGTTCCGTTTTTTGTAGTGTCCCGATCAAGTCAGTGTACCAATGTATAATTGGTCGACCAACCTTAGGACGACTTGAAGCAGTCCCCTCGACCGTCCATCTTAAGATGAAGTTCTACTCCGACGAAGGGGAGGTGGTCACCCTCTTAGCCGACCTCCTTTTAGCGAAGAGGACATTCTATATGAGCTTGAAGGAGCAGGGGGAAATGAAAAAGGCGGATAACCCGAGGAAAGGAGTGAACGAAGTCAATATGACCGACTTGGATGCCCGCTACGATCCTGATAGCAAGGAAGAAGAGGGAGACGACCTCCTGACCAGAGAGCTGAAAAAAAGAATTAAGAGGCCAGAGCCTGATGGAGAGTTCACTCAAATCCACCTGGGGGACGATCCTGAGAAAACAATAAAGATCAGGAACAATCTCCCAAAAGAGGTACAAGATCAACTTGTCCAATGTCTGAGAAAAAATGCCGACTTGTTCGCCTGGAGGGCGGCCGATATGCCGGGGATCCCATCCGAGGTAGCATGCCATCACTTGCCTGTTGACCCTTCAGCCAGGTGGGTCGCTCAACGAAGACCTGTTCAGAAATAGGAAAAGGCACGAGCTGCAGTAAAGGCGGTCGAAGATTTGATCGAGGCCGGCATCATCAAAGAGATCAAGTATACGACATGGTTGTCTAACGTGGTCTTAGTCAAGAAAGCCAATGGGAAATGGCGCATGTGCGTAGACTACACAGACCTCAATCGTGCATGTCCTAAGGATGCCTTCCTAGCCCCCAACATTGATCGACTTGTGGACAGTGCCAGCAGTTTCCGCTTACTATCATTCTTAGATGCGTACTCAGGATACAATCAGATCGCCATGTACCCGTCTGACCAAGAGAAGACAGCGTTCATGACAGAAGAAGGAAATTATTACTACCAGGTTATGCCCTTTGGTTTAAAGAATGCAGGAGCGACCTATCAGAGAATGATGAATAAAGTCTTCCTGGATGATACGATTGTCAAGAGTAAAGTGGACACCGACCATGTGGCCGACTTAAAGGAAGTGTTTGCGGAGGCCCGTAAGAACTTGCTCAGACTAAACCCTGAGAAGTGTACGTTTGGAGTAAGGGCGGGCAAGTTTTTAGGTTTCTTCCTAACAGAAAGAGGAATCGAGGCCAACCCGGATAAATGTCGAGCAGTAACAGAGATGAGGCCGCCCATAACCAAAAAAGAAATACAGAAATTGAACGGGATGGTGGCCGCGCTTTCACGATTCATTGCCAAGGCAGTAAACAAGTCACTTCCACTCTTCAAATTGCTTAAGAAGGAGGCCGAGTTCGAATGGTCGCCTGAATGCGATCAAGCGCTGAATCAGCTGAAGACCACTCTGCTACAACCTCCCATACTGACAACACCAGAGCTAGGAGAAACTTTGTATCTCTACGTAGAAATCACTGACGGGGCACTGGCCGCAGTGTTGGTACGGGAAGGCGACTCCAAGCAAAACCCAATCTACTTTGTCAGTAAGGCCCTCCAAGATCCCGAACTCAGATACCAAAAAATTGAGAAATTGGCTCTAGCATTAGTTGTGGCCGCTCGAAGATTAAGATCATACTTCGTGGCCCATCAGATCGTCTTAAGGACCAACCAACCCATACGGAAAATCCTCCACAGGCCCGACCTAGCAGGAAGAATGATAAAGTGGGTGGTTGAGCTGTTAGAGTTTGGCATCAGATATGAATCCAGGTCGGCCACTAAAGCACAAGTTTTGGCGGACTTCCTTGCCGAGATGACCCCAATTCCTGATACAATAACACCGGTTTGGACCTTACATGTGGACGGCTCGTCAAACAGCAAAGGCAGTGGGGCGGGCTTAATTATTGAAAATTCTGAGGGAACGACTATCGAAGTGTCTCTGACACATTCTCGTTCTCAACCTCCAACAACTAGGCCGAGTACGAAGCATGTATCGCTGGACTCCTGCTCGTCCGCGAATTCAACGTAAAAAGAGTAGAGCTGCACTCAGACTCCCTCTTGGTAGTATCTCAAATCAAATATGTGTTCGATGCAAAGGACATGATCTTGCAGAGGTATCTGGCAAAAGTGAGAGAACTACTCGGGCTGTTTGAACACGCAGAAGTAAGACACGTCCCTAGATCAGAAAATACTAGGGCGGACATACTATCTAAGCTGGCCAGCACGAAAAACCCCGGGAACCATAGAAGTGTGATTCAGAAAGTTCTGCCTCAGCCCAGGGTTCGACTTGATGTCGCTCTGGATTCAGATGTTTGCATGGTCGATCTAGAAGAGAGCTAGATTGATCCTATCCTTAGATACATCAGAGACGGTGAAGAGCCAGGCGACCCCAAAAAAGCGGCCCTGGTACGTAGGCGAGGGCATCTTACTCGATCATTGAGGGGAAGCTTTTTCGAAGAGGATTTTCCATGCCACTCTTGAAATGTCTCCCACCAGAGGAAGCCAATTACGTCTTAAGGGAGATACATGAAGGGATGTGTGGGAACAACCTTGGAGGTCGAGCCTTAGCAAAAAAGGCGCTGAGAGTGGGCTACTACTGGCCCATGATGGATGAAGATGCAAAAAAGTTAGTGAAAAAATGTGACAAGTGCCAGCGGCATGCAGGCATCCATGTCGCTCCCCCAGTCGAATTAAACAGCATGACTGCACCATGGCCGTTCGCCTGGTGGGGGAGCGACCTCCTGGGTCAGTTTGCAATCGCCCCTGGGCAATTTAAATACCTGATCGTTGCAGTTGACTATTTCACCAAGTGGGTGGAAGTCGAACCTTTGGCAACCATCACATCCAGGAACTGTTTGAAATTTTTCAAGAAGAACATCCTTGTCCGTTTTGGGATCCCTGAAGTATTGGTCTCAGACAATGGTACCCAGTTCACAAATAAAAACTTCAAAGAGTTCATGACCGAGTTAGGGGTGAAGCAGCGCTTCACCTCAGTCGAGCACCCTCAAACTAACAGTCAAACAGAGGCCGCCAACAAAGTTATTTTGCACGAACTGAAGAGGCGTTTAGATGAGGCAAAGGGGAAATGGGCAGAAGAGCTCCCGTACGTATTATGGGCGTATAGAACGACTCCTCACTCGACCACTGGTGAGTCTCCTTTCAAACTAGTGTATGGCACAGACGCGGTGATCCTGGTTGAGATCGGAGAATTAAGCTAGAGAACAACCAACCCCAAGTCGCCCCAAGAAAACGATGTGACAATCAGAGAGGAACTTGATTTGATTGAAGAACTCCGCTCACAAGCCGCCCTCAGAAAAGCATTGGTCAAGCAAGGGACGGCCACGCGGCACAACGCCAGGGTCGTCCCAAGATATTTTTCTCTGGGACAGCTCGTCCTTCGGAGAGCCAGCGTCGGTCAAAAGAACGCCTCTCATGGGAAGCTCACCCCCAATTGGGAGGGCCCTTATAGGGTCGTCTCCAAGACGGGGAAGGGTGCTTACCAGCTTGAAATGATGAATGGAGCCTATTCCAAGAACTTGGAACGCGATGAACTTGAGAAGATACTTCATTTGATTGTAAACATTGAAAGAATTTCATATACGACAGAGAATTTTAAAAAAACGGGCGGGACGTGATAACTCTGCATTTGTAGAGTTATTTATGCATTTCTAATGTTTGGCACAAATGGTGCCCTTGTGAAATTTCTAATGTTTTCTGTCTAAGTGCTATAGCATCTGATGCTATAGCATCCCTGTGCGCAGCAGAGCTGAGACCCACTTGAAGACAGCAGCAGAAAGCAGATCTGCAATGAATCCTAACCTGTCCAGTCAGTGCCTCCCTATTGGCACAACCTATGCTGATCCAGCCACACTCCTACCACTTGCTCTACACCACTTGTCCACTTGCAAGAGACAACATGCATTAGTTGGTGAAAAGAAAGACCCACTTGTCCACTTGCAAAAGAGAAAGGAAAACCACCCTATAAAGGAAAGCTTCACTTCCAGCACCAAAACATGGACTTCCAGCACGAAATTCTCTGGTTTAGAAGAGGAAAAATACAGTGATAATATGTCCTCTTGCATCCATGGAAGATACATCATCAAATCCATTAGAAGATTCTGTTCTGCTCATGCTATAGCACTGTCAGCACACCAGTTCATGCGTAGGAGTTGGAGGAGTGTATCTTTTGCGCATTCTTCTTCTACTTTCAGTTTTGGTGACATGAACTCCATTATTTGTAAGTTGTTGATATTGCTAAACATGAGCTAAACACCTTGTAGTTGGATTGCTTAAGCTTTGTAATGAATCTTTATGTGTTAGTAATATAATATTATGATGTAGGCATTTTAATCTTTGTGTTTTAATTCTTTCAAACCTGTTTTGGGATTGATCAACTAAAAATGGTAGATTCATGGGTTCAGAAATGGTTCATGGATTGATCTCAAAGATTGATGTGAGTGAGTGGTTGTTTTAAGGACACTTAGAACAATCCTTGCCCAAACCTAGACATAGGAAGGCTTAGTTAATAGAGTGAATACTGTGGGCTCTTTAATAGACAAAGGTGAACTTACTTGAAGCCTAGACATAGGATCTTGTCACGAAACCTTGGTGAAAGTGACCGAAAGGCACGCAACATATGCTACAGCACTCAATGCTATAGCATCTAATGCTATAGCACTAACACAGAAGAGAAATTACTTAGTAAAAGCAATCCAACTAGGTCTTCACCATATAGTTTTCCTTTTTATTTCCTTGGAAACCAAACCTTTATTTTACTGTTTCCAAATATTGTGTTTTACCTTACACACTAATTTGCTAAGTTAGGACAACTGTAAATTAAATACAATCTCTGTGGGTTCGACCTGTATTTCTACTATATTACTTGTTGCAACTACGTATACTTGCGCATCTGTTTGTAAAATCCACAACATGACGCTCTTTTTCCCACTGAGTTTTTTATTGAGGCCCGCCCGTCCGTCAATAAAGACGAGGAATTTTTTATGACTTTATGTTCAATCTCATATTCCCGTCCATAGTATACAACCTACAAGGTGAGTTAAATTCAAACCGAGTTTGATAAACTACTAGTAGGGATAAATGTACTTAATCGAGTTAAGCTATGAAAGAAGTGACCTAAAAGATGGCCGCACCTCCAAGGGCGAAGTTCAATCTAGATAGAAATCTGGTAAACTGCCTGTGGATGACAGAGTGTCCTTCAAAGATAGCCGCACCCCTAAGGGTGAGGTCAATCTGGATAGAAATCCAGTAAACCACCCAAGGGCGACCGCACGTACTTGCGAATAAAACGATTAAAAGAAGAGTAAAAGAACGATCACAAATCAAGAATAAATAACCAGATATTAACTTGCTCACACAGAATAAAGTAAGCCCGAGACAAAGCAAAACATTGATTAAAGTCACCCGGAAAGGCCGAGCTCCATCAGAGTATATTTTACAACAAGAAGGGCGACTACGAGGCCGCCCAAAATACAGAACCACTAAACAAAGATTACAAAGTTACAAAGGACGCTCATAAACAACAGACTCCTCCCTTACGATCTTCCCCTGCTCGTCCGTCTCCGCAGGATAGACTATGTGGCCGTCTTTGAGGGAGTGGGCGTGGTTAATTATGTTGGGGTTGATCTCGAGGTTGGGATAGACATACTGCACTTGAGCCAAAGCTTCATTAAACCACTTTTTGCAAATGGCCAGGGTAGACTCAATCAACCGGTCACATTCTTCCAAAGCCTCATCCCGCTCTTTCTCTAGAACCCCAATGTTCTTCTTCAGGCTGACTGTAACACCCCTTTTCTACCCGTTAATTTAATTGGAAAAATATCAGAGTTTTCAAAAATTTGTTTCGCACGAGGAATGTTACACATACTTCAATAAAATAATCCTTCTCAATAAAACAGCTCAAACACAATAATCCTGCATCACGTAGCACGTCACTAAGAGGAGAGCCTCAAAAACACAGTTATCATCGCAAATCAACTTAACGTCAATAAACACCAACTACGCAGCGGAATAACAAAATGAAACAGAATCGTCAACAAAACATAACAGCTGAAATCATTCATAAACATCAAGTTCATCCCCCCTGAGTGCTACGTATCAGAGCGTGACGACTCGACTCGAAGTAGTGAAGGTACCTAGTCTTTCACTCGTGATCACCTGCACGTTACCGCATAGGGGTAACATTCAAACAGAAGGGTGAGTCCAATTCAATCCATATAATAAATCACATGATAAGCAATAAGTCAAGTCACAGCTCTAAAATAATCACATCACAATCATCAATTACATCACCACAATAACTCATCACTATGTCATGTAGGCATATGAAATGCAACCCACTCGCGGGCATATGCATGAGGTACCTTTTCACAAACGTCGCTTAGCCATTATGGCCTCATCGTCACTTAGCCTTTTGGGGCCTCAAAAACGTCACTGGGTTTATGCATATGGGAGGCATGAGACACTATGACATGCACCACGCACAAACACACAATCACGGTCAACTATGTGACCCGTCACTTACCAATTTGCCAATTAAGAGGCACAGCACCTGTCAGTTCACAATTTACACACAACAACGTCACTTAGCCTTTTGGGCCTTATCATCACTTAGCCTTTTGGGCCTCAACGTCACTTATTTTCATCATCACTTATTCATAAACATCATCAACACAAACAATAGCCACGGAGGGCAAAAACGTCATTTACTAGCCACTAAGGGCATCATCGTCATTTAAACATCAATATCAACAACATTGGCCACTATGGGCAAAAAGGTCATTTAACTAGCCACTCGGGGCATCATCGTCAAAATCATCACTTTTGACACTAAAACGTTAAAACCACTGGTTATACACAAAAGGGGATTTTTAAAGGTACCAAAACGATTTTTCAATGTCACAGCAACGACCACCGGGAACAGCCACTTGGGGCGCCCCCGCAACCTTCAGAAATAATAAGTTTTTATTTTTAAAAATGGGACACACAGATAGGCAACTGAAAAAGCTTCCCAACACTTTTTGAAACGTTTACAATGGATGTCCGAGTCAAAAGATACGTCAAAAACAGGATAGGGGAAAAATGAGACAAATTCGACAGCTTCTGTCTCAACAAATTCGACAGCTTCTGTCTCAACAATTCGACAGCTTCTGTCTCAGTAGCTTCGACAGCTTCTGTCTCAGCAACTTCGACAGCTTCTGTCTCAACAAATTTGACAGCTTCTGTCTCAACAAATTCGATAGCTTCTGTCTCAGCACTTCGACAGCTTCTGTCTCAGCACTTCGACAGCTTCTGTCTCAGCACTTCGACAGCTTCTGTCTCAGCACTTCGACAGGCAACAACACAAAAACTGGCGCAGGCAGCAACATTGGCGCATATAAGCAACACCCACCGAGACAACTCCAAAATGACACGTGCAAAAATAAAACAACTCGAGCCAAAATGCTTAAAATTGAATTTGGTCACATGAATACAAGATATGGCACGGTAAAATGTGCCCAAAAATTGAAATTGCACCCAAAATCCCATTTACGCACACATAAGCAACACACTTGCAGCAACAGAATTTCAGCAACAGTTTCAGCAACACAACATCAAACATATGGCGCCCTAGGCGCCCATGCCACAACCAAAAATGGATTTTCAGCCACAAATCATGATGATCACGCATGCATCACTAATCAAACACGAATTTACACACAATCAAGGGCGTGAAATAGATCTAGGGTTCTCTAACTTACAACCTATCATGAACATCTATTATATAGAAAGATAGAACTCCCCTAACCTTGGATTCGAAGAGTAGAAGCCCTAGAGACAGTCACCACCAGAACCTCAGCAACAAAAATCACGCCCCTTGGCTCCTTGGACTTCGCGACCTTCCTCTCTTCTCCTCCTCCCTACGGCACTCTTCCTTTCTCTTTTCTCTATTTCTCAATTTCGCAAATGCCTAACAAAACCCTGGCTCCACATGACCTAGCTAACTCGCATACTACATGGATCATGGGCTTGGGCTTTTCACTTAAGCCCAAGTTCATTCAAGTGGCGCCTCCTTTTCCTAATACCACCAACATAAAATCAATATAATTTTAATTAATTAAATTATACCCAATAAATTAAATAAATTCCTAAATACCTAATTAAATAATTTAATTAAATATTTAGGGTGTTACACTGACGACCTCCTTCCCCAGTTCCTTGACCTGGTCCGACAACCCGTTAACTTTGGTCGTCTCAGATTGCATTTTCCTCTCCGCTTCAGCTTTGGCGTCCAGAGCATCGTCCCGCTCTTTGGTCATGGAGGAGAGCGACTTCTTGGTCTCCTCAAGAGCGTCAGCGGTAGGCTTAAGAGCGGCCTCAAACTCTTTGAGTTTCTTCTTAGCGGACTCCAGCTCTTCCCACAGCTCTGACATATATTCATAAGCGTGATTTAGCTTATTGGTGTTATCTAAATTATCACTCTCCAACCACAAGTTTTGAGCAAGAAGACGCTTACCTGCTGTCCAATCCGCCTCCCCCTGTTTAAGTTTGGCGAGCAGACGAAAACCAGCCTTGGCAACCTTGGTGTGCGAAAAGGTAATGTGCAAGTATACATAGTCGACAACAAGTAATAAAGTGAAAGTAGAGTATCGTTCCCACAGGGATTGGATTAATTTACAAGTTTAAGATCAATAGTTTACTAGTGAAAGGTAACCAATAAACAATATGGTAGGAGTGTAAGAATGTAAACAAACATAAAATAAACAAGCAAGTAAAAGATATATGAAATCAGTGGAAAATGATAGTTGGGATGTTCTTTATCAAATAAGTCACTTTTAAGAGTTTTGTGTTATATGTGGTGCAGGTGCACTGGATGCAGTTGCATTAGAATTGTGCTTTTCAGTCACTGTCTTCAGAGTTTCATTACAAGCTCTTAAAACCTTGTCTTGAAGTAAATAGAGAAGTTGTCAATTCCTTTCACACCTTCTTACAATTCTTGTCTAAGATGCTAAATAATTTCACTCCTGTATCTTAAGTACCCACTGTATCATCCTAAGGACTATGCTATCCTATGTCTAGGTCTTAGCATGGAATTAACAAAGTTTCCTTTATTAAACACTTATCCATATTAGTTCTTGAGTTCTAATCATAAACCACGTCTGTATTTATGATTTATATTCACTTTTAGTTGGCCAATTCTAAAGATGAATATGAAAGAGTTATCATGCAAGAACTAAAATGCATACATCACATATGAACACAATAAATTACTTAAAAGATCATTATAAGATTAAAACATCCAACTAAAAGAGTTTAGTTCATGCTAGTCATCACAAGGCTTATATAAATAGAAGAAGTCATATTCATATAATTGAAATAACAAAAGGAAACAATAAGATAAGAGTTACACGGTTAGAGTTCCCTTTGCATGGAATTGCCAAGTGATGCAAATGCACTACTCCACTGCACTAAGCTACCTCTATGTAGAAGTGAAGAAAGAAGTTGTCAATTCCTCCCTTACCTTCTTACAATCTAAAAACTAACTAAAACTAAATTCTTGAAATGTAAATTGAAGTGTATGAGATGATCTAAGAAGATCTTAGATTATTTTTTCCAAATGAAGAATGAAGGTCTTTATATAGGCTCCAAGATGAGCTTTCCTTCATGTGAGGGTTTGCTTGATGATGAAGTTAGGGTTGCCTTTATCCTTCCAGCCCACAAAGCAATTCAAATCAATCACTCAACCATGAAGGGAGGTCCAGTAATGGATTAACATGTGTCCCTAAGTGAGTTTTCTTCATGGTTGGGTTTCTTTGTAGAAAACTTTGACCTCTTTTGAATCCATGTGCCTCCAAAAGTAGATTGGACAATTGCTTTATTAAAGTAAACTGGCCCTATAGATATTTGACACATGTCCTCAAAAGGTGGCTCCTTTGAGTGAACTTACTTCATGGATGGGTTTTCTAAGGTTGGAGTAATTTCTCACTCGTAAATGTAATGTTGGTGCATCAGTCTGCCACAAATGCTGGTGCATTGAGTGCTGGAGCATTTTGATGGTCTAAGATATCTTCGAGCATTGTAGTCTGTTTCCAGTGCAGATGCATCCAGTGCAGGGGCACTGTTGTATTCTGGTGCAGGTGCGTCAACTACAGCTGCACTGAACAAACACATCAAACATACCAATATATATGCAAAATGCTAAGCCATACTTTTAACCCTTAAAATCTTTGAATTCCAAAACATCCAAAGTTATTAAAACTCATTTGTGTGAGTGTGTGCCACACTGAGATCCAATCAGTTCCAAAACTAAGTAAAAAGTTTCTCTTACCCTTTAAAAAATTTAGATCACGTTTGGTCAAGTTAAAGATATTTCAAAATATAGATTAGGCTAAAAACTTCCTCAAGCATTGGGGGGCTCTAAGCACAACAAAGGGCTTTAATTGAGTACTTCAAAACTGTTGAGTTAATGCACTATTCGTATTTCTGGGGGCTTTTTCTTGATGCAGATGCAGTGGGTGCAGGTGCATCATATTTCTGAAGTGCAGGTGCACTGAACTTTTGTAGTGCAGGTGCACTATATTTTGATGGTACACGAGCTTTGAGTGCAGCTGCAGTGAGACTACTTTCAAGACTTTGTGGCAGTATACTGCCCTCCTCACTGACCCCCTTATGCATAATTTTTTCTTTGTTTTTTCTTTTCTTTTCTTCTTTTTTTTGTATTTTTCTTTCTTTTCTCATGCACTTTGGAATGGGTACAGTTTTATGATTCAGGCCAATATATCTATTTACATTCAATTTGACACTTTGTAATCTCTTTTGATAACCTATGGTATTGACTACTCTAAGTTTCTCATACTTAGCCTTAGTATTCATGGAAACTCCCCCAAACTTAATTATTTATGCTCTTCTATATTTTTAGTACAAATTTAGCCTTGACCTTAGCTTTCTAAAAATCCCTCTTGCATCAGATAGCTCTTTAAATAGCAAGGTTCTTTTCAAAACTCGACTTTGATGTGTCAAAGTAATAATAAAATTGGTCATTTGAGGAAAGCAAGACTTCTTTTCTTTTCTTCCTTTCATCATTAAAAATCAGTTCAAAGAGGTGCATTTGTCTATGTTTGTGAAAAAGATTTTTAAGCTGATCATGCTTCAAATCTATCAAATCCTAACACATATTTAAACATGTAGACGCACATAAAAAAACAAACATATATCAAAGCAAACACACATAAACACAAACATATATCAAAGCAAACACACATACTATAGTTAAACACACATGCATAATATAATAAGTTAACTTCTCCCCCAACTTAAAGTTGAGCAGTGTCCTCACTGCTCTTTAAAAATAAAACCATGGGAGGAGGATTAGTTCACAAAATAACATAGTGCAAGATATATTTATCCAAAAGCATAATTAAACATAATATTTAACAACATTCAAATATAATTACTGTTTTTATGCCCCACTCCTTAGCCTTGAGCTAGACCTCACTGCAGAATGCTTCACCTTCTGTCTTTTCTTTTTGGGCTCCTCAGGTTTGGATGCACTTGCATCAGTTGCTCTTGCATTAGGTACATCAGTAGTGGATGTGCACCTGCATTAGGGTGCTCTGCAACATTCTTCTCAGCATTTAAGTTTTCACCCAAGTGTGTTGTGGAGTTTGATGCAGGAGCACTGGAATTTTGATAGTGCAGGTGCAAGCAGTGCAGCTGCACTAGGAATTCTCTTGACCTGTTTTCATACAAAACACTTCAAAATATAAATTAAAACTAACATAATTAATACTTCAAAATCATGGGTTGCCTCCCATAAGCGCTTGATTTAAGAGTCTTCAGCCTGACTAAGTCTTGTGGTAGATATCTTCAGCCACTAATGCAGCTGCACACGGTGCTACTGCATCAGAATTCTGCATGATTGGCAGCATCTGCACAAGACCATTCATTCACACCTACAAAAGAAAAACAAAAACACACAAAATACAATTAGTCCTAAAAATCTGGGTTGGCTCCCAGTAGCGCTTAATTTATAGTCTTTAGCTAGACTAAGCCTCATGTTAGAGCTTTGGTAACTCTGGTGACTTTGTCCCTCTCCACATGTGCTCCATAATACTGCTTCACCCTTTTGCCATTGACTTTGAATGTGCAACTAGTGGCTTCATCAAACAATTCCACTGCCCCATTAGGATACACTCTCACCAATTTAAAAGGTCTTGACTGCTTAGATTTGAGCTTTTTAGGGAGTACTTTAAGCTTTGAGTTGGACAAAAGAACTTGTCTCCCTTTAACTTGTGGTTCTGGTTGAGGTGGTTGCTGGATGGTTTTTGGTTTATGGTTCTCAATAGTACTTTGGGTGAATTTGGTGGCTTTTGGTGGTGGCACAGAAGCAGTATCAGATGCAAGAGCATTGGATGCTGGAGCAATGGATTCTCCTGCATTACTAGAATTTTTTTCTTTTCTGCTTTTTTCATTTTTTTTCATTTTCTTCCTTACCCTCACCTTCTGTATCATATTTTGCTCATTCAAATCTTTTCCACTTCTCAAATATATAGCATTGACATGCTCTTTCCCAGGGGTTTGTGAAGTTAAAGCTTCTGTGGTGGATTGTAATGATCCATTTGGTCTTTGGGAAAGGGCTGTGGCTAATTGTCCAACTTGAATCTCCAAGTTTTTGATGGAGGCATTATGAGTTGGAATTTCAACTTTTGTATCACTCATAAATGCTTCTGTCCTATCCATACAAGCATATGTTTTACCCATAAATGCTTTCAATAAGGCTTCCATGGAGTTGTCCATTTCTGGTGTAGATGGTCTTTGGACGTGTTGAGAAAGGAATCCTGGTGGAGTAGATGCTGCATTGGGTGCAGCAGCATTATTACTTCCCCACCAGAAATCTGGGTGATTGTTCCAATCTGGATTGTAGGTATTTGGGTAAGGGTTGTTATTTTGGTTGTACCCTGCATAGTTAACAGAAATAGGGTTGCTGGGACATTCTTCATACAAGTTCCCTCCTCCACAATATACACAACTAATTGTTCCTGGAGGGACTTGTTCAATTGCAGCTGCTCTGGTTTCTGTTGATGCAGCTGCATTGAATGCAGGTGCATTGGTAGGGTTGAGATTTTTGATCAGGTTGGTAAGTGAGGCTACTTGAGCTGATAGTGCTGATAATTCACTAATTTCATGGACCTTAGCTATTTTCTTTTGAGCATTTACCCTTTCTGTGGGCCATTGGTAGTTGTTGGTTGCAATATTTTCTATAAGCTCACAAGCTTCATTATAAGATAAATTCAATAACACCCCACCAGATGAGGCATCAAGCATGAGTCTGGTTTGTGGTTCCAAACCATTATAAAATTTTTCCATTTGAATAATAACAGGAATTCCATGGTAAGGACATTTTCTCAACAATTCTTTTTGTTTAAAAGAAGTGATATCATTTCTCATCCTGGCATTTTTGATAGGTGGAAAATATTTTGCTAAAATTTTTTGAGCCATCTCATTCCAAGTAGTGATAGAGTTAGGCTCTAGAGAGTTCAACCAAGCCTTAGCTCTATCCTTCAAGGAATATGGAAATAATTTCATCTAAAAGCATCTTCACTAACACCAGGAATGATAAAATTGCTACACACTTCTAAAAATTGTTTTAAGTGCAAATAAGGGTCCTCAAGAGGAGAACCACTAAATTGGCCTACTGTTTGAAGCATTTGGAACATTATAGGTTTGAATTCAAAATGTGTTGCAGGGATTTCAGGCCTAACGATGCTAGTTTGTATGGTTTTAGGATCAAACATAGTATAATCTCTCATTGGCCTATCTCTGTCATTTAACATACCTATTGCTCCCATGTTGATGAATTGTTGTGGTGAAGTCATGCTAGAACCTCTGCCTTTGGTTCTTTGTTGTCTTTGCAAGCTCCTAAATCTCCTCTCTATCTCAGGGTCTAACTGGGACCTGTGCATAAAAATGCCAAACACAGGAAAAGAAACAAGGTAAAATGTTCACTAATTAACTATTAATCTAAACTATAAAATTAATGGCAATCCCCGGCAACGGCGCCAAAACCTTGGTGTGCGAAAAGGTAATGTGCAAGTATACCCAGTCGACAACAAGTAATAAAGTGAAAGTAGAGTATCGTTCCCACAGAGATTGGATTAATTTACAAGTTTAAGATCAATAGTTTACTAGTGAAAGGTAATCAATAAACAATATGGTAGGAGTGCAAGAATGTAAACAAACATAAAATAAACAAGCAAGTAAAAGATGTATGAAATCAGTGAAAAATGATAGTTGGGATGTTCTTTATCAAATAAGTCACTTTTAAGAGTTTTGTGTTATATGTGGTGCAGGTGCACTGGATGCATTTGCATTAGAATTGTGCTTTTCAGTCACTGTCTTCAGAGTTTCATTATAAGCTCTTAAAACCTTGTCTTGAAGTAAAGAGAGAAGTTGTCAATTCCTTTCTCGCCTTCTTACAATTCTTGTCTAAGATGCTAAATAAGTTCACTCCTGTATTTTAAGTACCCACTGTATCATCCTAAGGACTATGCTATCCTATGTCTAGGTCTTAGCATGGAATTAACAAAGTTTCTTTTATTAAACACTTATCCATATTAGTTCTTGAGTTCTAATCATAAACCATGTCTGTATTTATGATTTATATTCACTTTTAGTTGGCCAATTCTAAAGATGAATATGAAAGAGTTATCATGCAAGAACTAAAATGCATACATCACATATGAACACAATAACTTACTTAAAAGATCATTATAAGATTAAAACATCCAACTAAAAGAGTTTAGTTCATGCTAGTCATCACAAGACTTATATAAATAGAAGAAGTCATATTCATATAATTGAAATAACAAAAGGAAACAATAAGATAAGAGTTACACGGTTGGAGTTCCCTTTGCATGGAATTGTCAAGTGATGCAGGTGCACTACTCCACTGCACTAAGCTACCTCTATGTAGAAGTGAAGAAAGAAGTTGTCAATTCCTCCCTTACCTTCTTACAATCTAAAAACTAACTAAAACTAAATTCTTGAAATGTAAATTGAAGTGTATGAGATGATCTAAGAAGATCTTAGATTATTTTTTCCAAATGAAGAATGAAGGTCTTTATATAGGCTTCAAGTTGAGCTTTCCTTTATGTGAGGGTTTGCTTGATGATGAAGTTAGGGTTGCCTTTATCCTTCCAGCCCATAAAGCAATTCAAATCAATCACTCAACCATGAAGGGAGGTCCAATAATGGATTAACATGTGTCCCTAAGTGAGTTTTCTTCATGGTTGGGTTTCTTTGAAGAAAACTTTGACCTCTTTTGAATCCATGTGCCTCCAAAAGTAGATTGGACAATTGCTTTATTAAAGTAAAGAGGTCCTATAGATATTTGACACATGTCCTCAAAAGGTGGCTCCTTTGAGCGAACTTACTTCATGGATGGGTTTTCTAAGGTTGGAGTAATTTCTCACTCGTAAATGTAATGCTGGTGCATCAGTCTGCCACAAATGCTGGTGCATTGAGTGCTGGAGCATTTTGATGGTCTAAGATATCTTCTAGCATTGTAGTCTATTTCCAGTGCAGATGCATCCAGCGCAGGTGCACTGTTGTATTCCGGTGTAGGTGCGTCAATTGCAGCTGCACTGAACAAACACATCAAACATACCAATATATATATATATATATATATATATATATATATATATATATATATATGCAAAATGCTAAGCCATACTTTTAACCTTTAAAAGCTTTGAATGTTGTTATTTTATTTATAGAACTATATTTAACACTTATTTTACTTGAACTTGAGCAATTTATTTAGATTTAGATGCATAAATAACTCTATATAAAATAGAGTTATCAATCCTCAGCCATGAAGAGGAGGGGATCTTGGCGAAAGCGGTCAAAATCCGCCTCAGAGAGGTCATCCAGGTCAAGGTTAGAGGACAACCTCCTCTGAGCATCCTTTTCCTTCACTGCCTTAGTCTTTTTGTGTGGGGGGTCGCCCCCAGCATCTTGCCCACTAGACCCAGCAGCATGATGGGAGCGATCCCTTTTCTTTCCAGAATTAGGAACGACCAAAAACGCGTCGTCCCCCTTATCAACACCGGTGGTCGCTCCCCCATCGCCCGTAGAAGGAACATTGACAGTTGGAGAAGGGGCGGGTTGAGGCTTTTTTCCTTTCCTGGCCTTCTTCAAAAGATCTTCATATCCCATGCTGGCCATTTCACTTGCGAAAAGAAAGAAGGACGGTTAGAAACACTTGGCAAGTTAAGCAAAAGAAAGAAGATGGGAAAGGACGAGAACCGGTCGCACCAAGAGCGACTTTAAATTCGTCGTCGTTACAAATCCGCGCCAATTGATAGCATCTGATCAACTCCTCATTCATCCAAGAGGCCATATTCTCAAGCAATCTCTGAGTTTCCAGATCGCCCTCACCAAGACGACACCTAGTCTTATAGGTGATCGGAGTACAGCGGTAATGTGCGTACGTCCACGCAATAGGGAATTTAAGACTGCTCACTCTCCCTTGAGCGTCCAGAGACCCGACCACTTTGCAGGCCCTTTCACAAACAGGCACGACCCACATGAAGGAATGCTTCCAGGGCTTTAATGAATCAGAGTAAGGTTTGAAGATCTTAAAGTCTTATTGTCCTTTGATGCTCGGGTGCTCCCACCGATTCCTGTTGCTGCGGGGTTCGGGCCGTCTGCTCATTTCAAAGATCTTAAAGTAAAGAGAGCGAGAACAATCACGCCCCATCACTCTCATTAGTTGTTCGAACACCTTGATGAACACCCATGTATTAGGATGCAACTGAGACGGGGAGACTCCCAGGTAGCGCATGACAGAACGTTGAAAAGGAGTAAACGGCGGGCGAACCTTCATGTCTCGTAGAACATTTGAATACATGATAAATATAAGAGTAGACGAAACAATAGCCACATGCTCATCTGCAGAGGGACCTTCAACCATCCACTGCTGGTTCGGATCACCAACCATCTTCGCATAATACGGAAGCAACTCGTCCCCAGGGCGGAGTATCGAGGGTACCTTGTTAATGACACCCAAGGAAACCCAAGAGCGATCTTCACCAATGACGCCACCCCAATCCGGTTCCTCATGTTCTTCAACCTGGTTTCCCCCCGCTCAAAATGGGTGACTTCATCAGCAGGGTGATCGGGGTTGGCCTCGTCACCAGAAGGTTCAATGTCATTTACCGTTCCTTGAGAAGGCGACAGATGGGAGAACGATTGTTCAGCGGAAGGGGCGGAATCAAAATCCCTCAGGAAAGAAGGGCGAATGGGTGTGTTTGTGGAAGGAGTACTCTCAGAGGAAGTACTCAAGCTCGATAGATCAGAGAAGAAGTAGACGGGCGATCTTCAAATTGAGATTCACTCATAGCTCCACACGTAGTAGGGCGAGCAAAATGCTTGGCTAAATGAACGAGAGGTCCACCGAAAATGCGAGCGGTTTGCTTCGTTCGCGCTAGAGTAAGATACCCTGCAAGGAGGGGGCAAGAAAGTCAGGACCACCTAGAAAGATGATTTGTAGAAGGGGGCGACAAGGTCGACCCCCGGCCTGACTCCCCCTCCTCACCAAAGAAAAAATGAAAATCAGACTAAAAGAATAGTGACGAGATGATCACCTGGAGTGGGAGATAGGCTGGTCGTTCCAGCAATCACAAGGACAAGACGGTCTAGAGAGTAGAATCCCGTCAGAGTGTAAGGTCGCTCACCGGAGAACACCTCGCAAGAATCTCACTGGAAACCTGGTCGCTCGCCGGAAAATGTAAGTCGTCCTCGGAGCAATTAGTGTGAAGGTAAAGTACAAAATGGAGGAATAGGAACCTTATATATAGGGAGAGCAGGCCAAGGACCGAAGCGACATGACCCTTTGTCTCCAACATTAAATGAATTCCTTGGAAATTGAACCAGCATCATTACACGCCCCATTGAAAAGCGCGAAACGTCTTGTCCATCACATCGAAAGACGAAATGTCATATTAGTCAAAAGTTGACTGCCACATCTCCAAAGGAAGGGACACGTCGTGCCAGCATGAAAAAGCATAACAAGTCGCCTCCGTGCAGGTGACCGCCTAGCAACTAGACCACTCCACAGGGGGCAATCGATCTCAAGCCTAAACCCATCCTGTGGACGACTTCGGCTTAGGGGGAAACTGTTCTGGACTGGACCGAATCCGAGCCAGAGAGGAATGACCTAAATCCACTTAGACCAATGGCTCAGATCAAAACGTACGAGATCCGATTGTCGTCCATGAGAGTCTTGACACTATATATATAGGGGTCTTACCTCAGCTGACAGGTACACATTTTTACCCACACCGTTACTCTGCTCACACTCTTATTCCACTGACTTGGGCGTCAGAGTGTCATTGCAGGTACAACCCGAGTTGAGCTCTGCGCACGACTAGATATCATCAACCCAATCAACTCACACACTCAGACTGAAGACTCGTTCACTTGTGCCCGCTCTAAGGACGAACACCTCAGTTCATTGGCAATCACAGTGGGAGAAAGACCCCAGGCGTTATCCCACCTCCGTTCCTATGGCTCCGTGAGGTAGACCACCCCGCCAGTGGAACCCGTGCTTGTAGAGCGTGGTTGATATTCCTAACCAGCCACAAGTAACCCCGGAGGGCGTCCCGATTACGATTGAGAACACTGTTCAAGGCGCACCCTCCGGAACGGCCACAAATGCAAATGTCGTACTACCGGCCAACGCCGTACAACAGATTATGGAAATGTTAACGCAAGTGACTTCGGAACGGGCGGACACTGTACCCGAGCCGAACCAGGGCGACATTCAATCTCCGGTTGAAAGAAGAAATCCATCTAGGCGACATGGATCACCTCCCAGAAGGCATCTTGTCCACCGGTCCCCGCCTCGACGAAGGAATTGAGTAGAGGCTCAGACGCCACCAAGGACACCGCCCTCCTCGACCGATCCCACTTATTGGCCAGAAGAGCCCTAGTACCAAGAATCTTCATACGACTCGTCTGGGTCGCCCGCCCGGTCGAGAAGCAGATCATTGGATCAGTATGGCTGTCCTCACTAAAAAAAATCTTTATTTACAGATTTATTTTATCACAAAAAATAATAATCAGAAAAAACACAAAACTTGTTACAGATTACAAAACTAAAAAATAGAAATCAAAAATTACAAATTTTTTTTTTTAACAAAATTACAAAAATATTAATTGAATGTAAAGCCAACAGCAACTCCCATAGCAGCAACTCCCATAGCAGCTCATTCTCCATTAGCCTTCCCCTTTTGCTTCAAACCTAAACCTAATTATAAGATAGGAAATAAAACAAATTGGGATTAATTAGTGGCAATCATAGGGAATAACCATAATGACAAAATTAAATCCTGATTCACTAGTGTTGTACCCTAATTTTGTCTGACATTTTTCTGTAAAAAATATTTTATTTCATTTTTTAAGTGAAAAACAAGTTAAAATGATTCTTTTTTTTTGGTCAATGTTGCATGATTTCATAACATAAATTAGGCAAGGCCTAAACCATACAACAAGAAAAAAGGAAAAGGTGAACAGAGAGTTACCAGCTTACCAGCTGCACCACCCAATAACAAACGAAAGCCCAAACACCCAGGCCCAGACAAACAAAAACAACAAAAAGGATACAAACCAAAAAGTCCACTAAGGACACGGGAAACAAACCAAATAAACTACGGCGAAGGAATACCCTAAAAAGCAACAAAGCCTTCTCCCTCCTTCGAACTGGGACGACAAAAGCTATAACCCTACTCCCTTCATCAAACTGAAGCAACAACGAATGAACCTCAAACCATTTGCAGAAAAACAAAAGCAAATTTCTTCTACCCATATGGATCTTCAACTATCAGCACTTTGAAGATGGATATTATTCATTCTGGAGATCCAAAACCACAGCTTCCCGAAGACAGTTTGGAGGATTAGCAAGCCAATTTCCAACAAGCCACCCTCGATCTGCCAGATACGCTATACAATGAGCAACACCATTCCCTTCCCTTGCCGTCCAGGTAAATTTGCAGATCTGAAATTGATCTTTCAAGTACAAAATGTCCATTAAAATATTCTTGATCTCATGTCTGATTTGATTTCCTTTACATGATTCAATAAGGCACAAATTGTCTGATTCAACTATAACTAATGGAAGGAACAAATTATGCGCCAGAACCAGAGCTTCACGAAGCCCTAATGCTTCAGCCATAAGAGGAGACGAAGCAAAGATTGGTTTAGCTGTAGCTGAGATACAGGTACCTCTATCATCTCTAATAATAACTCCAATTGTACCTTTTCCATTTCTCTGGCTGTAGGCAGCATCTGAATTGATTTTGTAGAAGTTAGGGTCAGGAAGTTTCCACTTGTGGATTATCTTAGGAATAGGTTGATTGACTGAGATGTTCTCCCTCTTAGTATAGAGAAGAAACTCACTAACATGGCTTTGAGTTTGAATTACCACAGACAATGGATTGGGGATTTTGCTATTAAAAACAAAGTCATTCCTAGCTTTCCATATGAACCATAAACCATAGAACAATTTAGAAGACAAGTCAGGAAGCACACCTGACTTACAATCGACACCTAACAACAAGTCTAAGATCCACCTTTGAATAGAAAAAAGCCCCACTCTAGAAGGAGGATTACAGATTTGAAGCTCAAACCAACAAGGCTCAGTCCATGGACAGAGAAGAAAAGTATGCTCAGATGTTTCAGCTTCCAAACTACAAATAGGGCAATAAGGGGAATCACTAATTCTCTTTCTATGAAGAGCTTCTTTCAGAGGAAGAGAATTAGTACAAATTCTCCACATAAAATGCTTAACTTTCTGAACCACATTGGCATTCCAAATAAGCTTCCATAGCATAGGATCATCCAAGGTAGAAGAAGAAGCTGAATTTAGATTAACAGGGTCAAGATCAACCAATCTTCTATAACCAGACTTTATAGAATAGATACCACTAGCTGTATAGGGCCAGAAAAGATTATCCTTAGCATATAACCAGGAGATAGGAGTTTGATAAGCCTCAATAGCACTTTTGGACACAAGATTATCTTTCAGAATATTAGAGTCCCACTGATGTGACTTATTAATCAACTCACTCACCTTTGTTAAAGCTACATTCGGTTTCAATATAGCCTTATTCCCTGATGCCAACCAAGTGTCATTAGAAACATGAATATCCAACCCAGCTCCAACAGTCCTTCTTCCAGACTCCTTTAAAGCTCTTCTTCCAATCAATAGGCTCTTCCACACCCAAGAGATGCTTCTACCTTCACTAGCAGACCAAAAGTCACAATTAGGGAAATAGATACTCTTCAAGTTAGATGCCCAGAAAGATTGAGGGTCCTGAATTATTCTCCTTTAAAAATGATTCTTTCAAACTCATTTAATTTTGTTGCTATACCCTTTTTTGGATCAAGTGTTGGCCCAATTGCATTTTAAGAGCTTTTACGAGCCCAATAGAAAAAAAACAAAAGCCATACAAAATACAATCCAATCCATTACAAATCCAAAGAACTAACAGTTACATACAAATACTAACTAAAAAATATATAATTAAAAAAAAGAAAATAAGAGAATCGAGATAAAAAAAATGGATCTTTTAATCTGACCCAACATTAGGTTCATAATTTAAATTGGTCAATCCCTAATTAAAAGCATAAAAAGGGAATTAAAAAATAAACAAAAATAAAGAAAGAAAAATATATATCAACCAGCGCACACTTAAATTAACCTTTTAACCTAGCTCAAAATTAGCCGTCAATACAAATTTGAAACAAATAGATACAACTAATTAATTTTAAAGATACAAATCAGGAATAATAAAACACAATTAAATCTGAAAAAGAAAAAATATAATGTCAAACTAGCCAAAAAAGGAAAAACGGATCAGCTTTTATGTTCGTAGACCAATTTCTTCCCATGATTTTAGCCTTCTTTTCCATAATTACTTGCAACATGAAAAAGATAAAAGGGGGAGGATTTTCGTAGAAAAGGGGGAAAACAATGTGAGAACGAGGAGGAATTCCATAGAAGAAAAAATATATAAAAAATCAATTCTGGATTGAACTTCGCAGCCTCTATCTGTCCACCGGACGCGTTCACCACGACAAGGTCCCTTCAGTGCTGCGCTGCCATGGATTCCTTCTCTGGTTTCTTTCTCAAATCTCTCTTTCGTTTTTGCCACTGTAGAAGAGCTACTCCTCTTGTGCTTCCTTCCAATTTGTTGTGTTAGTATTGTTAGCACACGTATTGTTGTTATCAAAGGTTAGTTTTTTATTTATGTATCTTTACTTTAGTTTTATTATTATCTTCAAACACACATAGAGAATGCCCCCATGGGGTGGATGAGCTGGTTTGGCTCGGTGGTACTGCAAGGCAGGTCCTGGGTCCGATTCTCGGCTTCCCTACGGTTTATAGTCTATTCAAAGCGAACTTGCGCTGTGGGTTAGGGTATGCGATGCCGTAATTACCAGTGGAAATCCTCAATGAGATTGCTGGTTGGCTCGGCCTTACATGGGGTTGGTCCTTACCCTAATCTAAACTTTTTGTAAAAAAAAACACATAGAGACCAGCACCATAAGTACGTAACCGTAACCCACTTTGCACATTATCTTGATCCTATTTTTTTTTCTAAGCAAAATTAATGATTAGTAATTAGTCAGTAGAGTGGAGGAATATTAGTTTCGAGTATTTAAACTCTAAACCTCCTTCGGGGATTTAAACTTTTGATCCAAAAATTTCTTTTGGTAGGGGCAAGAAAATAGTCAACACAATTTTTACAAAAAAAATTAATATAAAGTTGTGCGGTTTTTTGGATCAAATATGATATAAAGTTGTGCGGTATAAAAAAAGTTCAAATATGATATATTTTTTAATAATGTGTGTATAACCTATTAGATGGGATTTGGTTTAGGTGCAGTCGGACTGCATGTGCAAGCAGTCCGACTGCACCAAAACCAAATCCTATTAGATGGGCACTAAAATTAGAAGAATAAGGTTTTAAAGTTAATACTAATTTATCATCTCTTTTATCGATCTATTATAGTTTTTTGTCTTTAGTTTCTTAAAGAAATTATTTTATAGGGAAAAAACTTGTATTTTTCAAATATAAAAAGTTAAGTATCCCCAATCATTAACACATTCAACCATTGACCTCCTTCTTGCAACTCATATCTCTTAGCTCCCCAATTGAAGGACTTATCCTCATCATCCTCATAATTCACTTCTCCTAATTACTTTTAAGTTTTCTTAGTCTCGTTTTTTTATTTCTTTATTATTATTCTGTTTTGCGTTTTTTTAAAATACCAAGATTCTTTATTTTTATTTTTTAGTTAATAACAATCGGTGATCCATTATTTACGCAAATAATCAGTGATCCATTAGGTTCTCTCTTTTTTTTGACCAAAGATTCTCTCTTTTATTATTACTTTATTTCATTAGTTTTTTTATGCTTTTATTAAATCATTAATTAAATGGTTAATTATTAGTATTACAATTTACATATTTAACATCATTTGTCTCTAGATAAGTGTAGAATTACCTCATAATTAACAATAACAATTTCATATTTAAAACAAACTCATTTTTCACCAATAATAAATATTCAAAACTAAATCCATCTTTTACAATAATTAGGAAATTAAATCGGTTGTACCGGTTAATTATAGTCTTGAGGTGTGAGAGTGAGTTGTACAACTCAAATGTCTCTCGCAAACTGCTACTCAAAAAAACAAACAAACATAAACATAACTAAACTGAATACGTCACTACAAGCAAAGTGTCCTATGCCCACGGTACAATTTTTAAAGGTTATACCCACGGCACCATTTTTAAAAGTTTCCGTCGGTAAAAGGTTGTTTACAAATAAAATAAATAATAATAATAACAACCTCAGAATCCATTGTTCTCTCTCGCTCTCACTCTCTCGCTCTCGCTCTCAGTGGCTCTCTCAGAACTTCCCATGTTAACTGGTTCTCTCTCGCTCTCGCTCTCAGGTTCTCTCGCTCTCGCTCTCGCTCTCAGGTTCTCTCGCTCTCTCGCTCTCAGGTTCTCGCTCTCAGGTTCTCACTCTCGCTCTCTCAGAATCTCACTCTCGCTCTCTTCAATCGATCTCAGGTTCTCACTCTCGCTCTCTCAGTTTCTCTGTGATTCACTGCTTCTCTCTCCCATGGCTTCCTCTTTGTGAAGGTGAACCCTAGTTTCATTTTCGTGTTCTTTAATTTTCGTTTGTTTTGCTTTAATTTTCGTTTTCAATTTCAGATTGGGAACCCTAATTTATCTCCCTCTTCTCTTTCTTCTTTAATTTCAGATTCAGAAGTTGATTTGGTACAGCATCTTCTGCGTATCAGTATGAAGGTGCAACAAATGAAGGTGGTAGAGGACCACGTATTTGGGATACTTTCACTCATAAATATCCAGGTATACAAATATTGAATCTTGTTTCAGTTTTAAACTAATTCAATGCATATATATCATTACCTAGATTGCGGTCACTGTTGAGAACATTAATGATTGATTGCAGTGGATTGTGTGGTTCTTATTTTTCTGTGATTTTTATAAATGTATGTGTTTCTTTTGGGAATATGCTGAAAAAATAAAGGACCAAAATAGTGGCGATGTAGCTGTTGATTCGTATAACCGTTACAAGGTATGTTTAATTTGATTCAAAGAATTGTGCATTTTTGATTAATTATAACCAAATAATTAATTAATGGTTTAAATTAAGAAATGAATTAGACTCTTGGAAGTTCAATTGAGAGAAAACTTAGACCCTAATGGTGTATTGGTGTATGTTCTGTTGTAGGATGATATTGGGATCGTGAAGGATATGAATTTGGTCTAGAATACTACCAAGTAAGTCAACTTAATTTAGATCAACGAGTCAATGCCCATTCTGAATTAAAGTTTACCAGATGTTAATTTCACCTAAAAAAGTTAACTGTTGAATTTTCACTTGAGAATTTAGTTAGAATGCTTACTAAAGATCGATCACACATATATATCTTGAAAACAGAAAAGACTTTTGGGACTATGAAGAACTTTGCTTCAAAATATTTGGAGATAGGGTAAAGCATTGGATAACTTTGAATGAGCCATGGAATTACAGTCGAAATGGCTATACAATATTTGAATTCTACTGTGGGTTAGTTAGTGCAGTTGTTAATTGAATCACTTGGATTTCATATTGATATAAACATTATGGTTCACTCCTACTATAAACAAGAGAAAAAGGGTTGAATACTTCATATAAACAAAATGAAAGAGAATGGAGCATAATTTATCAGCTGCTCTTTTGGTTGGAATCATATTATGTAATGTACCATTTTTTGTGACATTTCCATCACAATTCTTGGCATCTACCTATAATCCACTGTTGCAGATATCTGTTTTTGACTAATAGATGTTGACTTATTTTCTGCTGTAACACAATTTCCACTACAAACAGATTACTTATGGGAATAATTTACATTTCAAAAGTCTTATATAGTCTCTTTTGCAAACTCCATTTGGATTAAAAAGTAACTACTGCTATGACAATTTGGATTACAAAACAGTTCTAACCTGCCTCTAATGTCTTATACATTGTTTCAGATATCAATATGGACATAGAGATGCTCTTGGAAAGGTAAGATGGAGTTCTTTAGATCGGTATTGTCTCTCAATACAAATTTTTGTACTTTGTATAGTGAAAATATGCTAGATTCATTTCTGAATAAGATTTAATTTGTAGAACTTTTCTTTAAAATATGCTTATTTCTGAAATCCCAATTGCACTGGTGGTTGCAGGGATCACAAAATGGTTTGATAGGCATAACATTGTTAAGTGAACAGAATAATGTTGAAGTTTCTAATTTATGTCTTGTTTCTCCTTTGTTCAATCTAGGATGAGAGAAATTTGATTTGGTGCTCAGGGCAGCAGGAAAAGCATTTGAGATTAAGTGGAGTTACAAAAATTATTCAGGGACAAGGAAATGTATGTAATGTAACAAACATCTTGAATCTGATTCTGAAGGTTTGAAACAGAAATGAAAAGAGTAAAAATCAAGTTGTGGTCTAACAAGTGTCACCATTTTCAGATAAGGTCTCAGAAGCAAAACGAAACCGAAAAGGAGTGCCATTCATTTTCACTTATCTATGCCAACGATGAACGCACTCTTGATCTGGTACTCTTTCTGATCTATACTAGACATAGACATAACTGCATTTGTTTTCCTATATATAAAGAGTTTGAGTTTCTTTTTTTAAGTATAGATATGCAAAGGCAAAGCACAAGCTGCTACTTGGTTTGTTGGCTTGAAAGCTGTGATTTACAGCTGCCAGCAACCTAAAGCTTTTAGTAGTTTGAGAAGCTGCAAAGGGGTCCAGAGCTGTGTTAGTAGCCCAGCTGGAATTTATAGAAGAAAGAAAAATCTTGGCCTCCTAGATGACACCTCAAAATTTACTCAGGTGTCGTACATCTTCTTTGTTCCTATGTTACTTTTTGTGGCTATGTTAAATATACAATAAGTTATATGATTTTCAGACATAAATGTAACCTTTTGTCATTTATTTTGAAGGTACACAGTGTATGTGCAAGTCCTTCTTTGTCACTTTCAGAAAGGTGTTTTTCTGATGGCTTATCATATACGTAGTAGATAATTCAGTCCCAAAATTCTCCATATATTGATCCAGATTTTCATAGCAATTTTAAAACAAGTCGTTTCGAAAAGGAATACAAGAGGGATTTGTCCTATAGGTCTATCCTGATTGGTATTTTGTTTCGATTAGGTTTGCTCTGTTTTATTCTGTTTAGCAATTTGTATTAATACTGATTGGTATGAGTTGAATGATCAAAATGAACCATATGCAAAGCATTCTGTTCATTTAACCAATCTGTTCTCAGTCTACTCATTCATTTTATTTTTGTGTTTATGTGATGAAAATGTGTCTTGCTAAGATAAACTATGGAACTTGCAACATGACAAAGATGTGTTGAAGATCTCAAGACATCAAGTAAACTTAGTTGAGTTGAGAGGATCTAAAGGCATCTTAACTAGAATACTATTACAACTGATTTGAATTTTGAATTAGTATTAACATTTCTGTTTATTGAACTAACAGTACCTTTTATACAGCAACTATAATCCTCTTTATGGAACAGTTAACAATAAATACTAACATTTCTGTTTTGTTGAACTAACATTGCCTTAATTAATTGCAGCAACTCAACATGGGGAGGCGCAGAAAGTTGATTACTGTTTGGGATAGTCGAGTGCAATCAAATAAAGTCCGGGATAATCAAGTGCAATCAAATGAAAGCTCTAATGCTGAAACATCCTACGGTCCCTATAACTTTTGTTTGTACTGTTTTAGGTGAAATTTAGCCAAAGTTTTAATGTATGCCTCTCTGGAATGTGATGATAATTGTCTTGTTTTTCATTTTCTTTAATAAATAAAAAATTTATTTTTTACTATGTTAATCTTATAATTTATAGTTGCTATAAAACAGTTTAATTTAATAAAAGAAATTATTTTTTATTCAGCAAAAATAAGCCATTGTTATTTCCAAAAAAAAAAAATCAAAAAAATCACTTTTAGTGACGGTCAGAACCGTAGGTAGAAGTTAAAATTAGATCTACTAGTGAAGGATATAGTGACAGTCAGAAATCGTAGGTAAAGGTACTTGGGCGTAGGTAAAACCTTTACCCACAGACGAAAAACCGTGGTTAGACGTCTTACGTTCTCTACGGAAAAAGTGGCCGTGGGGAGAGGTTAAAGTGACTTTTACCCACGGACATTTGACATTTAGTGACGGTTTTTGTCCGTGGGTAAATGTCAAATTTCTTGTAGTGCGTAAAAAGCAGTGTGTAGCTAATTTGACAATTTGGTTTGCAACTTTGCATTGGTAAAAGGGCAAGATGATATATATAAAAAATAAAACAAATTCTTACAACTCTTTTAATAACCCATTTAATAATGTTTTAAGAATTTAATGGAGCTAACTAACTTTTCTATTCTAGTTTGAGTCGTGATGTCGCAATTGCAATGGCAGATATAAAATTGCAAATCGTCTTCTTTAAATGCGAAACTATTGAAAGTCGCGATATAGTTGACTTTGATACGATAGTTTTACGCCCTAAAACGCTCCAACAACTTGATGTGTGATGACAAGTATGCAGGGAGGATATGAGGTGACCACAGAATATAGTTTTACGTCCATGATCTGTCCATCTTTTTTCCTCTCCTTTTCACAAAAAATTATGTATTGATGGTGGGTTGTAGTGTGCAGAGAGGATATGAGTTGATCACAGAAAATCTAAAATACTTCGGTTAGAAAATGCTTTTAAGGCTATTGATTAGCCAAAATTTGTACCCACGAATATCTTTGACTCTTACAAGTTGTTTGCTCAAACTTTTCAAACCAGAGCTGATAACATGGAGGTAGATATCAGTCTTAATAAAATGAAAGCAATAATATTTAAGAAAGTGTGAGTAGCATTATAAACTTCTGCAACTGTCTTTAGTCTCGAAAAATACTTTAGTCTCGAAGAGCATAAGCGCACTGCAGAATAGTCTCGAAAAATACTTTAGTCTCGAAGAGTATGAGCGCAAGAGCTTAGCCGAGAAGACTGATGTATGCCTAAACATTGAAGTAGTTAGACAGCTGTTAAATTTTTGGTAATTGTTTACTCTATTATATTTTTAGTAATCATTTACTCCGTTAATCTTTTTGATAGTACAAATAAGGATAATATTTGTCCTTGTTGAAGGATAAGTTCCCACTTCTATTCTCAAAAGACAATTGGCTACACCCCTAATTACCAAAAGCCGCACATTGCATCTCCAACAGATGAAGAAAAGAACATCCAAGCAATGAGAAAGATAGCTGCAGCAGTGCATCTTCAACAACTAAAGATAAAGAACAAACAAACAATGAGAAAGGTAGTGACAACAGTGCATCTCTAAAAATTTAAGATAAATAACATGTTACAAATTCTTGATAGACTGGGACAGAGGGACGTATAGAGGTGGAGGGGGATTCGCCCCTGTCTCAAAATAATTTTTTTTTACACAAAAATGTGGTTCATAACTGGGTCAAAATGACTCGCCTAAAGGTAGAAAATGATGTTTTTTTAAAAACAAAAAACAAAACAGACTACTTATTAGTTAATTGAACCAACATATTATTTAGCATGTATATGCTAATAGCGCGATAATTTATGTTTTGCATGACATGCTAGTTTCGTGTTCGATTCAGAACATGAACCATTGATTCTAATTAAATTTTGAATTATTAAAACAAATAATAATTATCATATTATTATATAATTATATAAAAGTAACATACATGATAATATGATTAATATCATATGATAATATGCATGTTAATATTCAGAACGTGGGCCTTTTATCATTTGTTTTAATAATCCAAAAGTAAATTAAAATAAATGGCCCATGTTCCGAATGGAACAGGAACCGGCATGTCATGCAAAACATAGACTACCGCGCTACAAGCATATACATGCTAAATAGGATGTTGGTTCAATTAAGTAATAAGTAATCAGTTTTTGCTTATTTTTAAAGTCATCTTCTACCTTTAGGCGGGTCATTTCGACCCAGTTATGACCCGCATTTTTGTGTAAAAGAGAATTAGTTTGGGACAGGAGCTGAAGCCCCTCCACCTCTATACGTCGCTCCGTCTCTGGCTATCAAGAATTTGTAGGATGTTCTTTATCTTTAGTTGTTGGAGATACACCGTTGTCGCTATCTTTCTCATTGTTTGGTTGTTCTTTATATTCAGTTGTTGGAGATGCACAACTACTGATATCTTTCTCATTGCTTGGATGTGCTTTATCTTCAATTGTAGGAGATGCACTGCTGCGACTTCTGGTAATTGGGGTGTAGTCCAACGGTATTTTGGGAATAAAAGTGAGAGTTTATCTTCCTACAAGAACAATTATCATTATTTCTACCAGCGAAGCTCATGTGCTTCTTGGCTAAGCTCATCAGCTTCTGCTCCGAGACTAGAGTATTTTTTCAGACTATTCAGCCGAAGTGAATAATTGAAAGGAAAAGAGTGATGAGAAAAATGTAAAGACATTTGTAGAATTTTAGAATGCTACTAACACTAGACTTTCTTGGATATTTTTGTTTTAATTTCATTAAGACCGATACCTACTCCATGTTCACTGCTTTGCTTCGAAAAGTTTAAGTAAACAATTCGTAAGAGTCAAAGATATCTGTGGGTACAAGTTTTGGCTCATCAATAGCCTTAAAAACATATTCCATCCAAGGTATTTCAAATTTTCTGATATTGTGTCCAGCCCATATCCTCCCTTCCCACCACAACCCACCATCAACACTACAAAAAAATTGCCCATTAGCGAGGGATTTTTCCCTCGCTAATGGCCTCAAATCCGTCGCTAATACCCATTAGCGAGGGAATTAGCGACGGAATCAGTCCATGGGATTAGCGAGGGAATGTTCCGTCGCTAATTCCCTCACTAATTAGCGAGGGATTCAAATTCCGTTGCTAAATCTGACAGCCACGTTTTTTTTATTCAGCCATTTTTTTTTATTTTTTTGACAATATCAGCCTTTTTATATTATTATTATTATTATTATTATTATTATTATTATTATTATTATTATTATTATTATTATTATTATTATTATGGTGTGGTGGTGGTGGTGGGCCGGGGAAGGGTATTAGGGTAGAGAGAGAAGGAGAAGACTAAGGGAGAAGGAGAGAAAGAGAGAGAAATGAGTGGTGGTGGTGAAGGGTATTATGGTAGAGAGAGAAGGAGAATAGTAAGGGAGAAGGAGAGAAAGAGAGAGAGAGAAACGAGTGGTGGTGGTGGTGGTGGTGAAGGGTATTATGGTCGAGAGAGAAGGAGAATAATAAGGGAGAAGGAGAGAAAGAGAGAGAGAAACGAGTGGGGGTGGTGGTGGTGGTGTGGTAGTGGAAGCGTGAAGAGAGAAGAAGAGTGTGAGAGAAGGTGGTGGTGTGGTGGTGGAAGAGTGAAGAAAGAAGAAGAGTGTGAGGAGAGAAGAAGTGTGAGGAGAGAAGAAGAGAGAAGAGTGTGAGGAGAGTAGGAGAGAAGAGTGTGTGTGAGAGGATAAATAAGCTGAAAAGTCAAAAAATTAGCGATGGAATTAGCGAGGGACTGCAAATTCTGTCGCTAAACACCTGCACGGAGTCCTATCATCTGAAAACTGTTAGAAATTAGCGAGGGACTGAAATTCTGTCGCTAAATACCTGCACTGAGTCCTATCATCTAAAAACTGTCAGAAATTAGCGAGGGACTGAAATTCCGTCCCTAACTTTCAAAATTTCCGTCGCTAATGTCTGAAATTCCATCGCTAATTCTCAAAAATACGACAGCTCCTATTCCCTCGCAAATTCCGTCGCTAATTCTAGTTTTTGCGAGGGAACGTTAGTCCCTCGCTAATTTCCGTCGTTAATGGGCAATTTTTTTGTAGTGCAAAACCCAAATTTTTGTGAAAAAGAGAGGAAAAAAATGAACGAACCATCAAGAAGCTCATTGATTTTTTTAGCAATTTGGAAGAAGGTCGGCGTAGCTTTAAGCTCCTCCTCGGTGATGTCATTGGCCCTATTTTTGAGCAGGGAGATACTTGTCATCATCGGGTTTGACCAACGTGCGATACACATCGACTTGTTGGAGCGTTCTAGAGCATAAAACTATCACAGCGAATTCAACTATGTCGCAAATTTCAATTGTTTCGCAGTCAAAGAAGACGATTTCCAATTTTTTTTATCTGTCATTGCAATTGCGACATCATGACTCAAACTGGAATAGAAAAGTTAGTTAGCTCCATTAATGTGTGTTAAAACATTAATAAATGAGTCGTAAGAGTTTGTTTTATTTTTGGTATATACCCTTATGCCCTTTTGATCAGATGCAAAGTTGCAAACCAAATTATCAAAATAGCTAACCACATTTACGTATTCATTTAGTAATTATTATTAGTTACATTGACAAAATGACAGATACAATAAATAAAATCAATTTTTTTAAACTAAATTGATGTTTAACTTATAGTAACATTTCTATAACAACGAAATAAACTAAAATAATAGTAAAATAGTCGTTAAATGAAAGAATAAAGAATTGTGTTGCTCCAACAATTTGGTTTATAATTAAATGGGTACGTAGAATATTGTAGTAACGTTCGGCCTAACCAAACCAAATTGTAACACTTTTGTCCAATTAGAAAATAATTTAGAAAATAGATGATTGTGCGAAAGATTGTCTACGAGACACTTCATTAACACTAACATAAATTATTTAAACTACAAATTATATAAGATGTCAAATTCATGTTAAGTTTAAAAATAATTTCATTCCATCCGTGAAAAGGATGCCCAAAAAATTAATTGTCAACTATAAATCCTCTATCAAATATATTGATCACCAAATCAATAGCTTATAATAAAAAAATACCCTAGACAAAAATTTGTTAATGATACTTAAAAACCATGTGACATAAAAAACATGTGACAAATATTTGTTAATGATACTTAAAAAAAGGACAAATAACTATCACTGACATATTAAAAAATGTGAGACAAATATTTGTAATTAATAATTATAATTTTTAAATACTACTATGAATTGAACTACCGTCTATCTTCTTACTATCTACATAAAGAAGATAATATAGAAGATAATATATATATATATATATATATATATATATATATATATATATATAGTAGTTTATATGTCACTATCTCCAATAACTATCTTCTTGTTTGTTACTATAAATATAATTAATTGCCAAATTTAAAACGAGACCAAAACTGAGCCTAATAATCTGTTATTATTTTATTTGAGTCTTGACGGAAAATAATATATATATATATATATATATATATATATATATATATATAATATGTAATATATATTGTTTTTGAGGTCCAATGGGAGACATTATAGGTTGTTGTTATGAAAATTTATACTTTAATATTTTTGTTTGATATATATATATATATATATATATATATATTATATATATTCGAGCTAATTAATTTCTTACTTAGTCAATATATATACAGAACACGACGGTACCCGTGGGTATGCACGGTATACCGCCAATTCCATCTCTGAAAAGCATGCCCAAAAAATTAATTGTCAACTATAAATCTTCAATCAAAATGATCACCAAATATATTGCTTATAATAAAAAAATACCCTTGACAACAATCATTTTATGATTATTTAAAAATTTTCATATTAGACAACATTGGAGTATTTCTAATTCTCATTTTGTGCGATTGTCTTTCCTACACCATAGCCAACACGTAGACCAGCATCGTACACTAACAATTTTTTTGTTTTGCTGGTTAAAGAAAAAACCTACATTTGGACCAGTTCCTTTCGGACGATACATTCGGGCATGGTACGGGTATACAAATAATAAATGATAACTGTATATAATTTGATGTGATTTGATCCAAAATAAAAATAAAGGAAAGTGGATATGGTGAAGATAATTATCTTAAGAATAATCAACACTTGTTATGAATAATAAGTTTGTGGATGTCCGTACTTTATTGGAAAATAATTTTATTTTGGCTTAAATATATATTACCTCCTACAAATATCCTCATTTTTTATTTACCCCCCTGCAATTTTTTTTAGAAAAAACACCTTGCAAATATTAAGTGTTTCTAGTTACCCCATTGCTATTAGTTTTAGCTAACAGTGTTAAGTCTATGCTGACTTTGTAGGGGGTAAATAAAAAATGAGGATATTTGCAGGGGGTAAATATATTTAAGCCAATACATTAGAAGATGGCTTTGCACTTGGTAGGATTGGCTTTGCACTTGTTAAGTGAGAGAGATGTAAGAGAGAAGCAAATACATTAGAAGATGGCTTTGCACTTGGTAGGATTGGCTTCAATCCCTCAGTGTGTGAGGACAAAACTGAGGAACTCTCCAGCTTGAACGTCGAGCGAACATTTGTTTGGATTTAGTCTGAGGTCATCACTACAAGAAAAGAAGCCAATAGCGACGGAAATTAGCGAGGGACTAATGGTCCCTCGCAAAAATTGGGATTAGTGACGGAATTTGCGAGGGAATAGGGGCTGTCGTATTTTTGAGAATTAGCGACGGAAATTTAGACATTAGCGACAGAAATTCCCTCGCTAATGGCTTAGGCGGGAAAATTAGCGACGAAATTTCAGTCCCTCGCTAATTTCTGCCAGTTTTCAGATGATGGGACTCAGTGCAGGGGTTGGTAAATGTGCAGTAATTAGCGACGAACAGTTCCGTCGCTAATTCCCTCGCAACTTTTTTTACTTTTTTTCCTTAAATCCGTTTACACCCTCACTCTTCTTTCTCACTCACAACACCCTCACTCTTCTTCTCTCCTCTTCACCCTTCCTCTTCCCTTACTCTTCTTCTCACTCACACCACCACCACACCACCACCACGCCACCCTTCCTCTTCCCTCACTCTTCTTCTCTCCTCTTCTTCTCACTCACACCACCACCACCACGCCACCACCACACCACCACCACACCACCATTCCTCTTCCCTCACTCTTCTTCTCTCCTCTTCTTCTCACTCACACCACCACCACGCCACCCTTCCTCTTCCCTCACTCTTCTTCTCTCCTCTTCTTCTCACTCACACCACCACCACCACACCACCACCACCGCCGCCACCACTCTCACTCCTCTCTCTCTCTCTCTCTCTCTCTCTCTCTCTCTCTCTCTCTCTCTCTTTCTCCCTTACTCTTCTCCTTCTCTCTCTACCATCCACACATCACCACCACGCCACCTTCACCACCACCACCATCACGCCACCACCACGCCACCACCACTCTCACTCCTCTCTCTCTCTCTCTCTCTCTCTCTCTCTCTCTCTCTCTCTGGAAATAATAATAATAATAGTAGTAATAATAATAATTAAAAGAATATAATAATAAATATAAAAAAAAGTAGATTTAAAAAAAAACAGAAACAAACAGACTTAGCGAGGGAATTAGTGAGGGAAAATTCTCTCGCTAATCCCAGTAGCGGGGAGGGAATTAGCGAGGGAACCATTCCGTCGCTAATTCCCTCGCAAATGACCATTAGCGACGAATTTAGGTCATTTTGCGAGGGAAATTTCCCTTGCTAATGACCAGTTTTTTTGTAGTGCATGTTTTTTCAACAAATGGAAAAGTTTTGGCAAATTCTCTAAGTGTCCATCATCAGTTGTTGATTTTACCATCATATCGTCAACGTAGACTTCAATTAAAAGGATGATGATTTCTTCAAAAATCCTATCCATCAGCCGTTGATATGTTGCACCAGAATTTTTAAAACAAAGGCATTACCTTATAGCAAAAATTTGCACTGCCGGTCATGAAAGTCGTTTTCTCCTCATCCACAGGACTTATTCGGGTTTGGTTATAACCCGAATAATCATCCATGAAACTTAACAGTCGGTAGTCAGATGCTCCGTCCACCAAGCTATCAATGCTTGGCAGGGGATACAAATCTTTTAGGCAAGATTTGTTCAGATCTGTGTAGTCTACACACATTTGTTGCGTTAAAAAACACACTTAGAGCAAGTGTACTCTTTTGCAGAAGTAGTATAAAAGATTATCGTATCCACATGGACTAATTAACAAGTACCAAACTAATCAAGATTGTCTATTGTTCAGACGAACTAACAATTAAGTTGTAATAAAAACAAGTAAAAAGAAATAAATAACAATAAATAAAATACTAGATTTAATTGATGGAGAGAGGTCTAGGGTCACGGTTTCACTTGCAAGCTTTGATTCCCCTATGTCTAATTCTACCCGAATTCCTTTATTTTATTTAATTACCAATCCCTTTACTAAAACTATTAATCCGTTTGGTCATTCGCGATTAATATTCTTTTTCTTAAACTAGCCCTTGTTTGGTCATGCAAGAATTTAAATTTAAGAAAAGCATAAAGAGCAAAAAGGTTGAATGATTGGAAGACTAAATTAAAGTTTGGTCATGCATTAATTATAGCCTCAATTGTCCTATAGGTCCACCAACTAATTGCAGTACGGTCGCTGATCAACTAATTGATTATGAACATGCAAAGGGTGATCAATCCTAAGAACGTGATTAAATTACTAGGACAATATTAATTGAAATAAAAATAGGAATTCAGATTAAAAATTAGAACATAAAAAGGAGTCATAAATTACAGAGATAAAGATAACCCGGAAAAGAGAAACTTCTGATCTTGAGAATTTAGTCTCCTTTTTCTGCTCCAGAGCTCTCTCACGATGTCAAGAATGGTACCCAAATTCTCCTCCTTTTCTGCTCTCCGTGTGTACTGTTGTTTTTGTTTGTGCTGCTACTGTTCTCCTTTTTTCTCTCAATTATCAAAGATCTCTTTCTTCTTTTCCAAGCCTAGGTTAGAGTGATATCTCTCTTCCTTCCTTTCTTGCTGATCACGTGTTCCTTAATTGCAATTTCCATGGGCTTCATATTCCTTCATAAGTGGGCCTTCAAGCTGATTTAATTTTACTTGGCTTTGCACTTTAGTCGAGCCCCTTCTTTCTACTTCTATTGGAAGCCCATATATATATATATATATATATATATATATATATATATATATATATATATATATATATATATATATTATTTTGATTTTTATCTTTTCTCTTTTCCTGCAAAATAAAGAGCAATTTAATTCAATGATTTATACAATTAGTAATAATTACGCTAACAGTGACTCAAAATATCTCTAAAAGTGCACTAAATTGGAGTTTATCAACTCCCCCACACTTAACCTTTGCTTGTCCTCAAGCAAATTCTCTGGCTCAGCAACATTTTCAAATAAGGAATAGAGACAACCAAATAAGGAACCCAAATTTTGAAGCACAATGACAGACAATAGACAATATAGTACATATGAAGTGTCAAATGGTTGCCCAATTAGAGGCTCATGTCCCTGAAGAATACATTTCTGTGAACAAAGACACTCGCTCACAATCTCTCTAAGTGTTTAGGGACTAGGGAAAATATACACTCAAGTTTCAACAAAATGCACATTACCATATGTTTGTAATTTGACCAAATCTCCACTAAATAGTTTACATGCATGCAAAAGATGGGGTTTCATGGGTTGTAATGGGGCCAGGGTGAACTCAAGTAGGGTAGGAAATAAGAAGGAAGGGATAATCAAAGGGCTAAAAACAAGAAATAAACACTACAAAAAAATGACTGATTAGCGACGGAATTTAGCGACGGACTATTGGTCCGTCGCTAAAAAAAGAATTAGCGACGGAATTTTACTCCATTAGCGACGGAATTGATTTTATTAATTTAGCGACGGAATTGCACTCATTTAGCGACGGATTTGACAAGGCGCGAAACTTGAAAATTTTGGTTCGAATTAGCGACGGAAATCCGTCGCTAAATCCGTCGCTAATGTTTGGAAAATTGTGCCACTGACCGTTGCAGTTGATTTGACACGTGACAGACATTAGCGAGGGAAATCCGTCGCTAACGGGTAATTTTTTTTTATAAACCCGAATCCTTCCTCTTCCTCTTTCATTTCTTCCTCTTCTCCGTTTTTTCCTCTCTTTCATTTCTTCCTCTTTCATTTCTCTTACCACCACCACCATCATCTTCTCCCTTCAACACCACAGCACACCATCCTCTTTCATTTCTTTTCCTTCTCCATTTTCCTCTTCCTCTTTCATTTCTTCCTCCTCTTTCATTTTTTCTTGCCACCACCACCATCATCTTCTCCGTTCAACACCACACCAAACCACCACCACCACCACACCATCCTCTTTCATTTCCTCCTCTTCCTCTTTAATTTCTTTTCCTTCTCCATTTTTCTCTTCCTCTTTCAATTTTTCTTACCACCACCACCATCATCTTCTCCCTTCAACACCACACCACACCACCACCACCACCACCACACCATCCTCTTTCATTTCCTCCTCTTCGTCTTTAATTTCTTTTCCTTCTCCATTTTCCTCTTCCTCTTTCATTTTTTCTTACCACCACCACCATCATCTTCATCCTTCAACACACCACCACCACCTTCTATCTGAGATTAGCATTTAAAAAAAAAAAAAGAGATTAGCGACGGATTTTAGCGACGGATTTTCGTCGCTAAAATTGGTCAGTGTCACTGTCAAATCAACTGCAACGGTCACTGTGCACAGTGTTTAGCGACGGATTGGATTCCCTCGCTACCCAATTAGTGACGGAATTGGTCCGTCGCTAATTCCGTCGCTAACAGTCAATAGCGAGGGAAAAACAGGCATTAGCGAGGGAAAAATCTGTCGCTAATGCGCTGTTTTTTTGTAGTAAAATAGTAACATTTGAAACCAAATATGGAGCTCCTATTTATTTTGCAATTTTTGTCCAAACTCCAAATTAATATCACTTCCATTCTTCATTCTTCTTTTTTCTTTTTTTTTTGAGTCAACTATTTTTTTTTTGGATTTGCCCTTTGGCTCTTTCTTTCTTTTGATGTGCCTTTTCCTCCTTCTTGCTTTTCTTTATTCTTTTTTTTTTTCAACTTTTCATTTTTCTTAGGAGGAAAAGGTACTTGTAACCACATTAGCCACTCCTATTTTGTTTTTATGTCCCGATGAGGTAGACAATTGAAATACATGACAAAATTGTAACTTTCAATAGTTGCTCCAAATTTAATTTCAAATGGTTACCACAAAAAAAGAAAAAATTATATCTGGGTACCAAAGAAAAAAATATAACAAATAAGCTCAAAGGGGACAACTAATGGATAAATTCAACAAACAACTCTGAGGCCAGAAAAATACCTAAATTCCCCAAATCTTTTTACATGATGCAAATCAATTTTCGCCTTGAAATGGTCAAAAGACAAATTCTAGAATGTAGCAAATTGGGAAACACACTCATAGAAAGAAAAGGGGTAAAAGTTTATGATTTAGTATCAATCCCCGTATGAAGGCTCAGATCTCACATTTAGAAGCTAGTTCACAAAAAGTACTCAACAGGCACAATGCTAATTATCAGCTTACTAAGGACAACCTCACAGTTACAATTAAGCACAAGTCTGCCAAGTAAATTAATTATGGGATCCCCTAAAGGCAAAATCTCTATTTTTTTTTCAACTTGAAGCATAAGTCGCTAAAATAAGCCAGAAAAAATGCTATCAACATATACAGTGGGTATGTGCATTAATAGAGATGAATTGACAAAGTTAAACTCTCCTCCCCCACACTAGCATAAAGCATGGTCCTCAATGCAAAATATCAAATTGGCACAAAAATAAATAAATGAGAGAGTAAGAGTGACTTCCCTGAGAGAGCTTGCAGTCTGAGCTTATTCCTAAAAAAAAATGAAACAAATTAAAAGTAAAAATAACTGAAAATAAAACACAGGTTGCCTCTTGCGAAGCGCTTGTTTAACGTCGTGAGCCTGACTATAGTTGGTGCTTAATCAGGGGGCTCTCTGAGAGCAAATTTAACATCTAATGCTGTGCACCTTCTTAGCTTTCTAACCATGTGGTTCACGTTGTTTTTTCTTTTTCCACGTGGTGGATGAACTTCAAAGGATGGTGAAATTTTTATTTTATCTCTATCCACCATTATGCTAGGATCCTGCAAAATAAGATTTTTTCCCAAAAGGTCCTGCATCTTTAATTCACTAAAAATGTTAGTTTCAACCACATCATCAAAATAAGGAGAAGTTAAAGAAGAGAAAATTTCATTGGAATTTAAGGCTTTAATAACATCATCTTCTTTACCACTCCTCAAAGTTACCTTTCCCCGGTGAACCTCAATCACAGCATCACCAATGGTTAAAACAATTTGCCCAAAAATGGGCGCTTTCTCCTCTTTCTCCAAATCTAGAACCATGAGATCTTTCTCACTGTCCTCACAAATGCTCCCTTTAGTAGGATCTTTTGTTTCAATATGACTCCCTTCAGTAGGAGCTACTATTTTGATTTGACTCCCTTCAGTAGGAGTCTCCTCATCTTTCTTGAGAGCTTCTTCCTCCAAATTATATTCCATAGAGACACCTTCATCTCTCGAAGGAATACTTTCTTTGTATTGCTCAGCTTCTTCATTTTGGGTAGACTTAGTTTGTGAATGAGTTTCTTGGGCCTCTTGAGATAACAAAGCAATGAGAGTTGAGATTTGACCCTCCAAGCTTTCAAATTTGTTGTTCATGGCTCCCTCCAAGCTTTCAAATTTTTCATTTGTCTGCTGCATAAATTTGGCCAAGACCTCATTGACATCCGTTTTTGTCATCTTGCCTTTGCACTTGTAGTGACTCATAATTATCCCAGTGGGAGGAATAAGGAGGTGGCTCATAGTCATCCCAATAGTTTGAATAAGGTTCATAAGGAGGAGGAGAAATTTGAATCTGGCATTGAGACATATACCAATATGACTTCTCTAAATTTCTTTGTGCCTCTGCCTCTCTAATGTAGTCTCCAAGAGTTTTAACCATGATTTAAACTTTTATCTGCAAAAAAAGTGAACTGCAGCGGTCACTTGGGAAAGTATTAGTAGCTCTTTTTTTGGTATTTTTTTTCAATAAGATAAATAAAAAAAATTAAAACTAGTGCATAAAAAAAGTCTAAAGCAATAAAAATCTTTTTTCGTTAAAAACTTGTTGCGTTAAAAACACACTTAGAGCAAGTGTACTCTTTCGCAGAAGTAGTATAAAAGATTATCGTATCCACAGGGACTAATTAACAAGTACCAAACTAATCAAGATTGTCTATTGTTCAGACGAACTAATAATTGAGTTGTAATAAAAACAAGTAAAAAGAAATAAATAACAATAAATAAAATACTAGATTTAATTGATGGAGAGAGGTCTAGGATCACGGTTTCACTTGCAAGCTTTGATTCCCCAATGTCTAATTCTACCCGAATTCCTTTATTTTATTTAATTACCAATCCCTTTACTAAAACTATTAATCCGTTTGGTCATTCGCGATTAATATTCTTTTTCCTAAACTAACCCTTGTTTGGTCATGCAAGAATTTAAATTTAAGAAAAGCATAAAGAGAAAAAAGGTTGAATGATTGGAAGACTAAATTAAAGTTTGATCATGCATTAATTATAGCCTCAATTGTCCTATAGGTCCACCAACTAATTGCAGTACGGTCGCTGATCAACTAATTGATTATGAACATGCAAAGGGTGATCAATCCTAAGAACGTGATTGTAGATATCTTGTGTTGCAGGCTAAGTTTTGATGATGAAGTGGTTAAGAGGTTTTGATGATGAAAAAGACAAAAGTTAAAGTTGTTAATAGTAAAAAGGCCAAAGCCAAAGTTGATGGTCAAAGTTAATAAAAGTGACTAAACATCAAAGTCACAATCCAAGACAATCAAGCTCAAGAATTGAAGATTCAAATATAAGGGTAGTCCCTAGGGTTTGGGTGTGTCTTAGGATAAATGTAAGCTCTTACGAAGGTCAGCTCATCTCGCAAAGTCTCACGTCCCAAAGCTTTTTCAAAATACATGCATGAACAAGTAAACCTAAGAAGTATTTTTGAAAAACTCTAAAATCGATTTCACTCTCTTTAAACTAAGCCTAAAATCGATTTTCAAACACAATGGCTAAGCTCCTAATCGATTTCATAAGCATACAAGTGATTCATATTGTTTCCTTATTTGAAGAAATCGATTTCCACTTATCTCTAAATTGAAAGAATCGATTCACACCTTTTCCATACATGAAAGAATCGATTCACATCTTTTCCATACATGAAAGAATCGATTATCAGGCAAAGAATCGATTTGCATCTCTCTTCAAACAAAATAAAGAATCGATTTGCACATTACTTGTTTTAAAACACATAATCGATTCCTTGCTTTCTTATTCAAATGAAGAATCGATTTCAACCTCTTTCAAAGAAACTCACAATCGATTCCTAGCCTTCCTGGTTCTCAAGAATCGATTGTCACTATGTTTCAAACAAGCCAAAATCGATTCCTCTCTTAAATGAATCGATTTCTAGATCCAATGCTTTCAACAAAGAATCGACTGTTAGACTATCTGATAACCTTAGAGGGGGGGGTGAATAAGGTTATGTGTGAATCTTGGATTCTTTTCAAAATAAATGATAAGTTTGTTTTAAATCAAATGCGGAAACTTAGATTTAAACCTTATATGGTGCAAGCAGGCAGATTTAGGCACAATGAGATGTTATACTATTTTCAATATACACAATAAGATTATTTATAAGAAGTGTAGTGATATTGAATATAGTAGAGAGTAGATCAATTGCAGTGATATGGAAGATGATAGATAAACAGATCAGAATAGGGATATGTATTATGCTGACTACGCTATGATTGGTTTTAACAATAAACAGATGTTTTATGTTTAGCGCAGTATAACAATAAACAAACAAATAAAGTAAAAGAGTAGGGATAGAGATACACCAGGAATTTAGCGAGGTTCGGGATAAAAGCCCTACGTCCTCGGCCTCAGGCTTTGTAACCCTTGGACTTGATGGTAACCACTATATTGAAGAATTGTTTACAAACAGGCAACTTCAAAATAGCAAATCTCAATTCCCCCGAACTGAGAACCCGAGCACCTATCTAAGGATTTCAACACCGCTTCAATCTCCTGATTGAACGACCCAAGAGCACCTCCCAGGATTTCAATACCACTTCAATCTTCCCTGATTGAAAGACCCAAGATCACCTCCCAGGATTTCAAACCAACTCAATCTCCTGATTGAGAGACCCAAGAAAACTTCCCAGGATTTCAAACCAACTCAATCTCCTGATTGAGAGACCCAAGAAAACTTCCCAGGATTTCAAACCAACTCAATCTCCTGATTGAGAGACCCAAGAAAACTTCGCAGGATTTCAGAGTGACCCCACTTAAAATAATGAATACAACTTTGAGATATATGATCCAATCACTTCGGACAGTATGACAGTATAGCAACTTAGAGAGATGAGTGATTTGGAAAATAGAAAAGCTTTATAAAATATATGACAATGAAAAGCTTATTTTCTCAGATCTAGAAAGTGTATGTGAGACGTATAGTTTTGTGAAAAGTGGTGTGTTTTGAATTGTGAAACACACTTGCCTATTTATAGGCGTAGAAAGATTTGAAAAGATAAATGCATGAAGTAATCGATTATGTTGAATGTGAGAAGCAAGTGCATAATCGATTATTTTATAGATATGGAAACATTGAATAGCTTGATAATCGATTATGACATGTAGTTATATTGAGCATGTAATCGATTATTGTTGTCAAGGATGGCTTCATAATCGATTATATTACTTGGTTAAATAATGATATAATCGATTAGAGTTGTCAAGAAAAGAAGGAAGCCACTAATCGATTATGTGTTTTGGTGGAAATGAAGGCATAATCGATTATGTTTATTAAAAAGGAAACTTTGAAGAGTTGATAATCGATTTATGTAGGTAGTTGTTTTTATGCACTAATCGATTATTGATCTAAAAAAGAAAGGTAAGGCAAGCTCTTAATCGATTATTTGTTTTAGTTAAAATAGAAGAGTAATCGATTATTTGCTCTGAAAACATTCAGGCACCTAATCTATTACCATAATCTATTATCTTTGTAAAAGAATAGGATTTTGATTTCAAGCCTTCAACAAAACTATTTTTAGGGTTTTAATCTTTCAACAAAAATAGTTTTAGGGTTTTTGTTGCCACCTTATGCATGCATGCAATTTTATAAAATATTTTTCAAAACTATTTTGATGCACCATGCATGTTTTGAAAAACTCATCTCTCAGCTACTAAAAGTCATAGACCTTCAGTGATAGGACCTTACACAGTGTCCTAAAGAAAGCGGATAAACAATTAGGTCTTGAACTGCTGAGGTGGCTTCTTCTCCAAGCTGCTCCATTTTAATCTTCCTGCTCTTTGCTTTATGTCCTGTACTTAATTCAACTTGAACCATTAGTAGATAAGGTGTAATTTGTTATCATACAAAACAAAGAGTGTTTGCCCTTGGTTCAACATCGATTCCTACACTATTTTTAACGTAAACTTGATTTTTTCATAGCCTATAAATAGGCACTGCATTACGTTCATTTTTACAACAACCCATTTCACGAATCAGAGAACTTTTGAGAAAAACTCTTTACGCTTTTACTTTTGCTCGTCACGCACCGTTGGTCCGTCTGAGCTGATCTGTTGCTAAGAGTTAGTTGGGGTTGCATTCTTCAAGTTGTAATATCTGCCTTCATTAGAGGTATTTCTGTCTTTACAATTGTTTATTATTTAATTGTTTGTGGTTTGTACTAGGGAGTGGGGTATCTCTCTAGGGTAGCTGTTTGTACTAGGAAGTGGGGTATCTTTCTGGGGCACCTGATTGTAACAGGGGTGGGGTATCTCTTGTTATTGTTGTAATAGATTTGAGGACTCTCCATAGGTGGGGTATCCTAGGAGGAGAGTGCCTGAGTCTGTAAAGGTTTCCCAAGGCACCTGTAAGCCTTGTTGTTTTGGTTAGTGGAAAATCTCACAAGGGTGTGAGGACTGGACGTAGGTCACTAGGAGGTGACCGAACCAGTATAAATCTCTGCGTGCTTTACTGCTTTACTGTTATACCGCTTTACTGCTTTATATTCTAACTCCTTCGCTTCCACTTAACCTGCGCAAAAATTGATCTAAGTCATTGAAAAGGGGAAAAACGTTTTCGAAAGATCTGAATAGTTTTTAAATCTCAATTCACCCCCCCTCTTGAGACTGAAGCCACTTGGTAACAAGTGGTATCAAAGCTAGACTCTTGTATAAAGGGCCTAGCAGCTTCAAGAGAAATGGCTTCAGGTTGGTCTACGCAAGAGGGTGCATCTCTTTTCCGTCCTCCGGGATTCAACGGAGAAGACTATGCATATTGGAAAGAAAGAATGAGAATTTTTATTGAAGAGGTAGACTTAAATGTTTGGGATGCTGTAGAAAAAGGACCTTTCGTCCCCACACACATAGTAGATGGTATTCTTACAATAAAAAGTAGAAATGAATGGTCTGATGATGAGAAAAGAAAAGTGCAACTTAATTTACGCGCTAAAAATGTTATTACTTCTGCTTTGAGTGCTGATGAATTTTTTCGAGTTTCAAACTGTAAAACTGCCCAAGAAATGTGGGATAATCTTCAAGTTACTCATGAGGGTACAAGTGAAGTGAAAAGGGCAAGAACAGATACTCTTACCAGAGAGTAAGAATTGTTTAGAATGAATACAGGTGAAACAATATCAGAGATGCAGAAAAGGTTCACTCATATAGTGAACAAATTGGGTTCATTAGGAAAATCATTTCCTCCCGAAGACTTGATCAACAAAGTGCTGAGATGCCTAAACAGAGAATGGCAACCAAAGGTGACTGCAATAACCGAGTCAAGAAATTTGACTACCATGACTCTCGCCACCCTGTTTGGGAAACTACTAGAGCACGAGTTAGAGCTCACTCGCCTAGCAGAGCATGAAGGAAAAGACAAGAAGAACAAAAACTTAGCTCTCAAAGCTTCCAGTTCAAGCTCATCCGACGATAGTGATGATTCGGAAGATGAAGATGAAGACGATGAGAATATGGATCAAATGGTTAGAAAATTCAAAAAGCTCATGAAAAGAAAAAGGTCTCCCAAAAGGAATTCTTCATCCAAAGGAGCCCCAGGCAAGGAAAACTTGTCAAGTCCACCAACTTGCTACGAATGTGGTAAATCCGGACACCTGACGATGAAGTGCCCGAACTTAGAAAGAAAATTGTCAAAGTTCAAGAAAAATGGGTCCAAAGGAAACAATGGTAGAAAAGCCTACATAGCTTGGGAAGACAATGACATGAACTCATCAGATAATTCAGAAAATGAAAGAGGTCAAGTTGCTCTCATGGCCGACCACGACAGTGAAAACGAAACTGAGGTATATTCTAACTCTGAATCTTTACAAGATGCCTATGATGAATTATATGAAGCTTTTACTGAATTACACGATAAATCTTCAAAATTAGCTAAAGCTCTAAGCAAATCCAAGAAAGTTATCACTCATCTTGAAAATGATATTATTGCTTTAACTAAAGAAAAATTAGAACTTAGAAAAGAAAATGATGATCTTGTCTATTTCAAGGAAAATTATGCATGTGATAAGTGTATAGAACATGAAAAGAAAATCAATGAGCTTGAATGTATAATAGGCAAAATATCCAAATTACAACATGTACATCCTAGGATTTCGAGAAATAATTTTGTGAAAAGCAATATGCATCATAGACCTAAGTTTTCCACTAGACCTTATATTAAATGTTATTATTGTGGTAAACCTGGACATACTGCTTCCGTTTGCAGAGCAAGAGGTAATCAAAATGTGAAAAATGTATGGGTTCCTAAAGGGACCATGGCAAACACTAACCCACAAGGACCCAAAGAATTTTGGGTACCTAGAACCTTGTTTTAGATCATTGCAGGTATGCTTCAAGGTATGGGGGCTTTGATACCTTGACAGCAAAGACTCGAAGCGCATGACCGGAGACGCAATAAAGTTCTTAACACTCACCCCCGGAAAAAGCCGTCATGTGACTTGTGATAAATAGAGGAAGAATCACCGGTAAAGGTCAGATTGGTTAAAATTTTATTCACCTCTATTTTGAAAATGTTCTTAAGAATAGTTTATTAAGTCAAATATGTGACTACTGAAATAGAGCAATTCCTGAACCTCATTTCATGCATCTTTAAAGAACAATATTTATATGGCATGAAACAACAAAGTGTTCTGGTTATCCCTCTAGGACTAAACATATAGAAATTATATATCACCTTCTTAGAGGTTATGGTTAGAAAGGAGATAGTGTGATTGAGTTAGTTGAATCGTCAAAATCAGCTAGTTGATGTTTTCACAAATCCATTGCAAAAGAAAACCTGGTTCTTCACTTATTCAAATGAGTTTTCAATTAAATGTGTTTCAAAGTGATCTTTTTTAAAGAAATGTGAATTTAAGTGAAATTATGACTTGTGAATTCCTGCAGGTAAAGTGCTACTTTTTTCTTGAAATCTATTTTACAATCAACTGCTAGCACTGGTATTTTTTGAAAAATACATGCTCACAATCGCTGTCTATCTAGAATAATCTTTCCAAAACTCTACCTCCCATATTCTGGCTGCCTTCACCAACTTGCAAACTAAGCAGCATGAAATGTATAAAGCTTAAAACAACTACTTCACAGTGTTTGAGACTCATGATTTTACCTGTTTTGATGAAATACTCTCTTCATGGTTTCAAAATATGTTTTTCTTTTGGTTTTGATGATCACTTAAATCTGCAAATGGTTCTTTTACCTTGTCAAATAGCTGTGACATTCGATTCGCAAACTTTATCATATATCGACCCTTTTGATCATGACAAAAAGGGGGAGAGAAATATAGGGTTGCATAAAGCATATAGAATGAGCATATAGATCTATCATTATGTATATAGTCAATAAAACAGGGGGAGCATCATGATAGGGGGAGTATCATATATATGCATTATCTGTTTGAACTAACCTCCCACCTTGAGATGAGTAAATGTTTTGTCATCATCAAAAAGGGGGAGAATGTAGATATCTTGTGTTGCAGGCTAAGTTTTGATGATGAAGTGGTTAAGAGGTTTTGATGATGAAAAAGACAAAAGTTAAAGTTGTTAATAGTAAAAAGGCCAAAGCCAAAGTTGATGGTCAAAGTTAATAAAAGTGACTAAACATCAAAGTCACAATCCAAGACAATCAAGCTCAAGAATTGAAGATTCAAATATAAAGGTAGTCCCTAGGGTTTGGGTGTGTCTTAGGATAAATGTAAGCTCTTACGAAGGCCAGCTCATCTCGCAAAGTCTCACGTCCCAAAGCTTTTTCAAAATACATGCATGAACAAGTAAACCTAAGAAGTATTTTTGAAAAACTCTAAAATCGATTTCACTCTCTTTAAACTAAGCCTAAAATCGATTTTCAAACACAATGGCTAAGCTCCTAATCGATTTCATAAGCATACAAGTGATTCATATTGTTTCCTTATTTGAAGAAATCGATTTCCACTTATCTCTAAATTGAAAGAATCGATTCACACCTTTTCCATACATGAAAGAATCGATTCACATCTTTTCCATACATGAAAGAATCGATTATCAGGCAAAGAATCGATTTGCATCTCTCTTCAAACAAAATAAAGAATCAATTTGCACATTACTTGTTTTAAAACACATAATCAGTTCCTTGCTTTCTTATTCAAATGAAGAATCGATTTCAACCTCTTTCAAAGAAACTCACAATCGATTCCTAGCCTTCCTGGTTCTCAAGAATCGATTGTCACTTTGTTTCAAACAAGCCAAAATCGATTCCTCTCTTAAATGAATCGATTTCTAGATCCAATGCTTTCAACAAAGAATCGATTCCTACACTATTTTTAACGTAAACTTGATTTTTTCATAGCCTATAAATAGGCACTGCATTACGTTCATTTTTACAACAACCCATTTTACGAATCAGAGAACTTTTGAGAAAAACTCTTTACGCTTTTACTTTTGCTCGTCACGCACCGTTGGTCCGTCTGAGCTGATCTGTTGCTAAGAGTTAGTTGGGGTTGCATTCTTCAAGTTGTAATATCTGCCTTCATTAGAGGTATTTCTGTCTTTACAATTGTTTATTATTTAATTGTTTGTGGTTTGTACTAGGGAGTGGGGTATCTCTCTAGGGTAGCTGTTTGTACTAGGAAGTGGGGTATCTTTCTGGGGCACCTGATTGTAACAGGGGTGGGGTATCTCTTGTTATTGTTGTAATAGATTTGAGGGCTCTCCATAGGTGGGGTATCCTAGGAGGAGAGTGCCTGAGTCTGTAAAGGTTTCCCAAGGCACCTGTAAGCCTTGTTGTTTTGGTTAGTGGAAAATCTCACAAGGGTGTGAGGACTGGACGTAGGTTACTAGGAGGTGACCGAACCAGGATAAATCTCTGCGTGCTTTACTGCTTTCCTGCTTTACTGTTATACCGCTTTACTGCTTTATATTCTAATTCCTTCGCTTCCACTTAACTTGCGCGAAAATTGATCTAAGTCATTGAAAAGGGGACAAACGTTTTCGAAAGATCTGAGTAGTTTTTAAATCTCAATTCACCCCCCCTCTTGAGACTGAAGCCACTTGGTAACAGTGATTAAATTACTAGGACAATATTAATTGAAATAAAAAAAGGAATTCAGATTAAAAATTAGAACATAAAAAAGTCTCTAATCAAGCAAGATCCACCTAAGACCCTAGAAGAGGATTTAGCTATCCATAGTGTTCAAGAACAATGAAATAAAATTATGAGTCATAAATTACAGAGATAAAAATAACCCGGAATAGAGAAATTTCTGATCTTGAGAATTTAGTCTCCTTTTTCTGCTCCAGAGCTCTCTCACGGTGTCAAGAATTGTACCCAAATTCTCCTCCTTTTCTCCTCTCTGTGTGTACTGTTGTTTTTGTTTGTGCCGCTACTGTTCTCCTTTTTTCTCTCAATTATCAAAGATCTCTTTCTTCTTTTCCAAGCCTAGGTTAGAGTGATATCTCTCTTCCTTCCTTTCTTGCTGATCACGTGTTGCTTAATTGCAATTTCCATGGGCTTCACTTTCCTTCATAAGTGGGCCTTCAAGCTGATTTAATTTTACTTGGCTTTGCACTTTAGTCAAGCCCCTTCTTTCTACTTCTATTGGAATCCCACACACACACACACACACACACACACACACACACACACACACACACACACACACACACACACACACACACACACACACACACACACATATATATATATATATATATATATATATATATATATATTATTTTGATTTTTATCTTTTCTCTTTTCCTGCAAAATAAAGAGCAATTTAAGTCAATGATTTATACAATTAGTAATAATTACGCTAACAGTGACTCAAAAATATCTCTAAAAGTGCACTAAATTGGAGTTTATCAACATTCTTCATTTTCCATTGGACTTCTTTACCATCATTGGGTTTGCAAGCCAAGTTGAATACTTGACCTCTCGGATGAATTCGGCCTTTACCAACTTGTTGGTTTCTTCTTTTATTGCCATTGTCTTCTCTTTTACTTTCTTTTTCTCTACACCACTTGTTTAACAGTTGAGCTTAGCGATAAATAATGACAAATAAAGTTAGGATTGATACTTGGCATGTCTTGCAGAGACCATGAAAATACATTAGCGTGCTTGGTGAAAAACTTGATTAGTAGCTCCTCCAAGTGTGTAGTCAGGCCGACCCCAATCTTGGTCTTTTGATGTTTGGAAAGACCGATCATTATTTGTTTGAGGTCATCAGCGGGCTTGGAGTATTTTCCTACTTTCCATGGTTTGTACAATCTTGGATCCAAATCCAGCATACTACATTCTTGAATTTTTTCCCTCTTTCCTCTGGACCGTCTTCACTTTTGCACTTTGTGCATATCATCTTGTGGCGACCATTTGATCTCCTCTGACTACACCAATTTTCCCATTTGGAAGGGGATATTTGATGCATAGGTGAGGGTATGATACCACTACCATTAGTGAATAAGGGTTGGTCCACCTATGATGATGGTGTATGATGAGCACCGATTACCGTATATTGGAGAACTACCGTTTTAGCATTTCCCTCCTCCCCAAAAGTGGTTTCGAGGTTAAGGTATCCTTGCACTTCAACCTGTTCACCTGAGAATACTGTCAAGGTACCTGAGTAGTGTTTCAGTGTCTCAGTCGGCAATTTGAGCTCCTCAAAACATGTCCAATACATAACATTTGCCGAACTACCTCCATCGACCAATACCTGAGCGAGCAGTTTTGAAGCCTCTGGTGGTGATGGATATTACTACGGGATCATCTGAGTAAGGTCGAACTCCCTCAATGTCTTGGTTGTCAAAAGCTATGATTGAATACTCTGGTACAGCAAAGTTAGTTTCAGAGTCTCTTACGGACATAATAGAGCGGACATACATTTTCCTTGATGAGTATGATGCTCCTCCACATGAGAATCCTCCTACAATGGTCCCCACACGTCTCTTGCTTGCATCTTCCTGTTCGGCTCTTTTCCGAACATTTTTTTTCTATTTCTATCTTCTACTTTGGTCGATTTTCTGTTTTTGGTCGTCTCGCATTTGCAGATTCCTTCACAAACCTCCTCAAATGGCCTTTCCAGATGAGTTGTTCAATTTTTTGCTTAAGGGTTTAGCATTTGTCGGTTCCATGGTTGTCTGTTTAGTGGGACTTGCAATAAGAATTAAGTTTCTTGCCCATAAAACCTGAAAAAGGTGCCAGTCGCTTTATCGTTCCATTTTCCAACATCTCGTTTAGGATGACTGAAGATTTTGCGTTAAGTGGCGTATAATAGGGCCCGGGCTAGATGATCGATTTCTTTCAAAGTTTCTTTGGTCACGTCTCAGTGGGAGAAACTAAGACCGACGACGTTCCAAGCGAGCATGAAGTTCCTCAAACCACTTCAGGGTTACTTTTATCGGAGTATCCACAAACATCTTACTGCTAATGGCATTGCTGCCACCACTAGTAGAAGCCTGAGTTTGGGCGACTTTAGTGAGGCTCTGAAGATCTTGCAACCTAGGAGGTGTTTCCACCGCCTCGATCTCTAATCATAATGGCTGAAAAGCTCTCATCTGGGCTCTGTTGGCTTCATGTACTTGGGTGAATCTTCGCATATCAGTCAGCTGCTCTTGTATTTGTTATTCCCTTGCCTTCATAGTTTGAGTGCGGAAATGTTGTTCTACATTTCTGCGTTCCTGCTCTACGTTCAGGCCACCCTGTAGAGTTCGAATGGCCTCCAGGAGCTCTTCCACTCTCGAATAATTATTACCATTATGTGCTGACATTGTCGAAAACATTCGTGAAAATTGGTGTGGAGCGCAGGAAAGGTTTACCTAGGCCCCACGGTGGCCGCCAATGTTCCAATCTTTTTGTTGAGAGCAAAGAGATCGAACACAAGTTTGAGAGAAAATGATATGAGTTGTATAGAAATTGAGTAAAAATTCTAAGATCCTTTTGTTAGCCTTTCAGGGCAGTATATATAGTGTCGAAGCAACATTTAATGAGGATTATTATATGGCTATTGTGGCCGTTACAAAACATAAGGAGAAGTCTAAGGGTTCCTAATAAATGTCACCTCCGCCATTAAAGATGAGTCTTCCGAACGAGGGATGAGGAAGGTCTTCAGAATGATGGGTCGACCGAATGGAAGTTGGAGTGAGATTCTTCTTATTCGGACTAGAGATGTTCAAACCAGCCTTCATAAGTACCGATTGGGAACATAAAGAAAATCTTCAAACTCGTTGAGCATTTACAAAAGAAATTATATTTACCTCAATTAAAAGAGACTAGGGACAACTTTAACCCATGACCTGTTGAATACAAATTAGGTCATTGTCCACCAGACCAACCCTTTCGGTTGATAATATTGTACTCTCCTACATTTGGAAATTTTTTTTTGTCCAAATATGTTTGATTTCCATTGGTACTTGGGACAAGACCCAAACCAAACATACAAATACGATCCAACAATACCACTGCAATACGTCTGAAAATGTTTAAACTATATTCTTTCTCCTCATTATGTTAAAATATCCTTAATGAATAAAAAACTATACACACCACACACCCCCAAACCCTCTGAAATGACTAAAATATCCTTAATGAATAAAAAACTTCCAAGCGCGTCCATTTTTTTCCTGGGATTTAACGGATACGGCACCATGGTACCGAACCTGGTACGGTATGATGGTGTCGTGGCTTGTGTCTTGGCACCCCCCCCCCCCACTGCATGACATTTAACAGGTACGACACTAAGTGGCTGAATCTGGTACGGTACCATAATGCCATAACCAGTAAAACTTGCAATTCATGGGTATTGTGTCATACCTGTTAAAAATTCTGCAATTCTGTACAATCAGTCAAATGTGTCGGAAAAAGGAGTGGATGACATTTGCTATGGTAAACGTGCCTCAACAGATAGAATTTGAATGGTTCAGATTTATCATCAAAAATTATAATCAACGGCTCACAATCTACGATGTCCACTATAAATAGGCTCTCAATTTATCCCATCTCTTTCACACCAACCTTCACCAACATCCCTGCTTCTTCACAAATGCCTCCTCTAAAATGGAGTTGACACCAACCCAGTTCTTAACTGACGCCTTCCTGACTATCCTTCATCACCGTGGAAGTATCACCACGAAGGAAACTGGTGTTTGGTTTCAATCTCCTGTTCCTATCTTCTGCAGGATGAAAAAAGACTTCACATTCACGGAGTTCAAGGAAAAAGAAGAGAGGAAGGTTCCAAGAGGGCCATTTTCCTAGACGAGTCACTAGTACTTTTTACGGCAAGTTCTGTTATGCAAATGATAGTAGTATTCGCTATTCAGCGATGGAAACACATGCCCAGTTTGTAAGAGTTGGTATATTGGAGCTTTCAAAACCATACAGAATTAAGATGAAATGATGTTTCTTTTGCGACAGAGAATTTAAAATAATTGTAATCGGGTGTTTGTTATTTTTGTGTTTCGTTATGTTTCTTGTTTGATGTACGGTTATGTGCTTGATGAATAAAATTCTAGATTTATTATATATGAAAAGCAATATAATTAATACTACCTAAATGACATAAAGAGTCACATGTTGCTACCAAAATTAGCAAAGATAATAAAGATAGAATGTTATAGACATCCATGTTTAAACAACCCTACAACAGTATTAAATGAGTACATCCCAATAAAAGTAAAAACAAAACATAATGACGAAAACATGAATAATAAAAGGCGGTCCTAAAAAAACTATTGTGTCTGCCGCTCGCCTCACCCATGTCTCTGCCAGTAGACACACCCTCTAAATCGGTCGAATTGCCTCACCAAAGCTTTCAGCCGCCCGAGTGTGCCCCAAGCACGCGATTGTCAGGGAACACTTCCATCCAGCGTCTTTTCCAACTCCTCCACCAAACCCAGTATCTCGGGCATTATTTGTGAGACATAAAATTATTAAAATAAATAAAACAATACCTGTAAAACACATACCTGTCCAGCACCCAGCTCACCCGATATGGGGTAATTGGTCGGAATTAGGTATGAGTGCGAGACTCTCTTAAATCAGTCAAAGTACCCATCAACGGTGACTGGGATGCCCGGCTGGTTCCGTTGACTGTGTTGTATAAGATGTTGGGTGAACTCTCCCCAAATGTGGTCAGCCTCCAATAGAGTCACATGCATCCTACTAGAAGGTTTGGGGTCAGCTGGGATCCCCTGTTGGTAGCCAAACTGCCTGACAACATGGTCTAGCAGCTATGGCAAAATGCATGTAGTATGATGTACATACCCCCTGAAAAAGGACAGCGGGTCGAGGGGATGGACATGCATGTAGTATGATGTACATACCCCCTCAAGTGACCTCTTCTAGAGTCAGCCGATCCAACGCCTTTCGAAAGGGGATAATAAACATGTCACCTTTCTTATTCTCCCACCGCTTGGAATGTGGATGCCCTTCATCATATGTAGGATCCAACCACTTAATCCCAAGTAGGTAGCTCATTTGGCGAGCTAAGAGATACCGAAGGAGTGCACCAAATGAGTGCAAGAAAGAGGTCCTGAGTTCAAACCCCGGAAACTAACATTTCCCCCACCCCACTAACATTGGTTGTAAAAAAAAGGGTCCAACCACTTAGTACGGAAGTTGTCACCCTTGAAATGTTCAAAGATCTAGGCCTGTAATCTACATGGGAACAAATTAGTAAACATACATAAACAACATCAACTGACAAATAAAGTAATAAAGTAATTATAATACATACCTGAAGGAGTGTCGCAATACCAACTACCTGCCTACATTTTTATGTGCTGGCATCCCTTAGCTGGTCATACAGATGTGCAAGGGCCATCCTGCCCCCGGGGTAGCTGCCAGTCGCCTCGAGGTTAGTGAGCATCCCAAGATAACCCACCTTCACCTTGGACCCGAGCAGCATGCTCCTATTGCTCATCCTGGATGGGTGAAGGGTATACCACAGTATTCAACCATTTGAGCTCCATGTACAACCCTTTGGCTGCAATCTGGTCATGTGCATCCAGTGGGTCCGCTCCTAAATAGGTAACCAAAAGCTTCTCTGCCTGGAACAAAGTGGGCAACATGTAGTAGAACCTGCCGACAATTGGGATGTGCAACAAGGCTGAGATGTCTTCAAGTGTAACAGTCATCTTGCCAATCAGAAGGTGGAAGCTGAAGGTGTCTGGCTGCCACCTCTCAAGAAAGGCATTTATAAGCCCCACAAGGACCTGGGTGAACCCTAAGTCCCTAAGAGGATATAGCCCAGATTCTTCGACATAGGGTATAATGTGTGGGTGGATCTCCATCTTTGGGGTACTCTGTCCGTGTAAAATAATTTTGAGCGGCTTACAGTCCCATCCCATAGTGATTTTTCTACGTGTGAGCCGTAGCAAGTCAAGACCGAACCGTCCTCCGGACCGCCTGGGTACGAGTATGTAGATGATGCTGAACCTATACGGTACTATGGTGTCGGACCTTGTTATTTTTCAATTTTTTTGCACTGTTTGGTACCATAATATATCGAACCATGGTTAGATCCAGAAAAAAATGCATGCAGAGCAATAGAAAGTCAAAGAGAGTGAGAGAGACACAATGCATATCTGGGGTGCCGGTACAGTGGGAGATGGAGTTTGGGTGTGAGAGAGAGTGGGTTTGAGAGAGTGAGAGAGAGAGGGACGAAGGAGAGTGAGAGGCGAATGAGAGTGGTGGTACGGTGGGAGTGGGAGTGAAATAGAAGGGGGGTGTGAAGAAGTGAGAGAGGGAGAGTGTTGGATGAAAGGGTTTTGATGAGGAGTAGTATTTTTGGAATATTTGTTGTTTAGAGGTGTGTGATGAGTAGGGGGGGTGTAATAAGTATGAGCCTAAATTATATACTTATTTTCAGGTTGGCCCAACCCTAAAGTTACTAGGACTAGAGCTCTTGGCCCAATTATTTGTTATTTTGGCCTTCAAAGTTACTCCCCGAATTTTTAATTTTTAATATCTAAGATTAACAAAAAAATTAGTTTAAAATTCTAAACGCCTAATCCATAAGCAATAAAAAATTCGATATAGTGATAGAAATATCTAACAATGTCTTTTAAAAATTAAGAAATAGTGATAGAGACCCATTTTTTATATATTAAGATCTGTTATAGTCCTTAATTCTTTTAATAACTATTTTCATTTATGTTTATACTTATGTTAGTTTATTCGCGTCAACCTCATCTTCTATAAAAATTGTACTCTTTTTTTACATAATAAAAATTTCGGTAATGAGAGAAAATTTTCAAACTCTTTGAGCATTTACAAAAGAAATTATATTTACTTAAATTTCAAGAGACTAGTGACAACTTTAACCCACAATTACCTGTCAAATAAAAGTGAGGCCATGCTCCACTATACTAAAGAGGTTGAGAATATTGTACTCTCCTACATTTGAAAAAGTTTAAACTATATTAGGGCTGTGCATGGGGCAAGAACCGCACCAAACTGAACCACATATGTGGTGTGGTTCGGTTTGTAAAACCATTTTCGCGCAAAACCGGTTTTTCCTAAAAACCAGTTTCGGTTCAGTTATAAACCGGTTTAGAACCGGTTTCTGTTTTAAAACCAGTTTTGGCTTATAACCATTTGAAAACCGGATTTTATTTCCTGAACCGGTTTTCCAGAATTACTGATTTTTTTTTTAAAAGCAGTTTTTTGATCAGAATCATTTGAAAACCACATTTGTCTTCACTGAACCAGTTTTTTGCTCAAACTAGTTTTTCCCATAATTGAAAAAATGCTGTTTTTTGAGATAACTATTACCAAATAAAATTGAGGAAGTTCAACCATCTGTGCATGACCCAGAAACATCTCATTAAACTAACAAATATTATGCATGAACTAAAAACTGAACATCCCATTATTTCAATGAATGTTTCACAAAGCATTTCAAACTCTCTACTATATGAGATCATCTATAAAAAGTAAAACAGATAGATAATAAAAAAGTGAGCTTCAATCAACCAACTTTCATCTTCAGCTTCATCTCCATGACAAAAAAACCTGTGACAAATAAATCTTTTACAATTAGATGTCAATTTCCAATAAAATAGAACAGAATAAATTGATGAACATGAACCAGATTTGAATTCAAAATATAAACTATTGGGACAGTAGGGACAGAATAAATTGATGAACATGAAGCTGGATTGTTATGTAGTTTGCATATTACAAGACTACCCTCACCCCATTGATCAATTCAATTAATTAATTATGGAGAGAAAACAAGCAAATGAAGAGGTACAAATTTTTGAATAAAAATATCAATTCTCATGAAAAGATAAATATATATAACCTTTCCTATTTTCCCACCATAACCACTCACTAATTGTAACATGATGAAGCAGAACCTACAAACACACCTACCTACGATTTTTTTCTTTCTAAAAAGAATCCTCTAAAGCAATGAGTTCCTTCAAAGATTTACAGCAGTAGTAAATTTCTTTTAAACAAACAGGTTAAGACTAAGAATGTACACTGAATCAGGTAAAAGAGAAAGAGATACACAAATTATTAGAACGGCTATGACAAGGAAATTCCTGACCTCTGATAAAGGGTAAGAATGAGAAATGTGGACAGAAATTAAGCCCCTTGCCAACAAAGAGAGTAGCTCCTTAAGAGAATCTTCAAGAACCGTTGGGCGGTGTATTTTATAGCTACCCCAATAGAGGCCATGTACTGTCCAATTCTGCAATTAAGATTTTAACAAAAAAACAATAGCATAAAATTAATACCAGCTATGGCAGGATTAATGTGAATATGCAGTGTGGGAAGCAAATAAAAAGAACTCAATAGTTTTCAGATCCACTAATTTGGCTGTGTTGTAATATTTTCAGCCATAAAGAGTGTTTTGCAGTTTTAGTGATTTAATCACAATGGTATTTAGGTAGTTTGCATTAGCGTCTAAAAGTCTAGTATTTAGTCCTATGTATGGGGCTATGGGCTTTTGATAGGAACCAACTAGTTTATTGCAGGAACAGGAAGATTACTATGGTATTTTCTGGATATCCCACAGATCCATCCAGCCTTATCCTAATGCCAAAATGGCTCTCAAGTCTATCAATCGACAAGATGACCTCTCTCTAAGTCTACCCGCTTATTTATCGGCAACATGTCTTATTTCTAATAACTAACTCTAACATAACAAAGCCCATTAAGGTCCATACCTATCAGATTTTCTTTAAATTATGTGGCCTTTTATTTTTCTTTTCAAGGGCTAGTTGTTTATGTTAGGCATCAAATATTCAAATTGACTCCTATATAAGCCCATTAAAGCATATGATCAGATCAAGAAACAAGCAGTCAAGCATGAAGTATTTTAGTGATCAAGCAAGGCAAGGTAATTGCACAGTCTGAAACTTCATTCCTGTTGTACCTTAACAAGAGCTATGTTAACAGGGATGACAAGAATTTCTCCACTAGCAAACCCAATTATCAGAATGTTAGCTCCCCATTTCAGAAGCCGCAAAGATTCTTTGGTAAGTTTGCCTCCAACTGGGTCATACAAGACATCAATCCCTTTAAGCCTTCTGGCCTTAAGGAACTCTTTGACACTCTCAGTGACATTTTCATTTCCCAAGTCCACCACATGATCAATACCAAGCGACTTCAAGAGCTGCACCTTTTCAGCTCCCCTGACACCAGATTATGTAAAACAAGAAACACTCAACTTCAAGGAACTCCAAGCAAATGAAGAGAAAACAAGACTACCCTCACTAAAACATAAGCAACTAAATCAAAAACAGTTTCACACATAATTACAAATCAAAAACAGTTTCACACATAATTACAAATCAAAACAGTTTCACACCTAAAGTATTCAAGAACAATTTCAATGAACATTCTCAATACATGAATTAATAGTGGTGGGAAGGAGGAAAAAACAAGGGAGAATTCTTTCAGGAAGATAGCTACAATAAAAATAAAATGAAAAAATTATAGCTAAAAGCTTGCTTAAAGTCAAGGACTTCCATATATAACAGGAAATTGAAATCAGATTATGTAAGGAATATAGCAAACATATAGAGAAGTGCAGCTCATATCAACAAGCCAATCTTAAAAATAAATGATGCTAAAATAAATAATCAGAGATGTCACATAATTGTTGATTCATAAGTAATGATTAATTGAAAACCTCCACACATTCCAAAATCTCCTCTTCGTTTCTCCATTCCATTACAAAGAATCTGAGCTAAACCCAAAAGAAACTATATGAAGAGATACAGTACCAATCCTTCAACTTCATTAAAGAACAAAAAGTGTTCAGTTTAAGGCTGTGTTCAGTTTCAATGAATCAGAAACTAAATTAATTCTTTTAAGTCAGAAACACAATTTAAGCATTAACAACTAAAACACAAATTAATTACAAATCAGAAACTTAATTACAGAAACTCATTTCAATGAATCTAACTATGAAGCACCTGTTCAGTTTGTACCCTATTTTCATCTTCATCCAATGATTTTCAATTCTAGAAGAAGAAGAAGAAGACTGAAAGGAGAAGAAGCATGAACATTAAAACCAGAATGAACATCAAAAAACAAAATATGTAAGAAAGGGAAACAAACCTGAAGGAGAAGAATCAGCAAGAATGAAACGCGATTTGAAGAAGAGGTTCACAGTTTCACGCAGCGATTCGAAACAGGAGGTGCGATTTCATGAATCAGCAAGAACGAAACGCAAATCAAAGAGTGTTCGTGGCTTCACACAGTAATTTGAAACAAGAGGTGCGATTTGGGGATTAGGGTTCATGGAGAAGGAGATGCGATTTGGGGGTTAGGGTTGATGGAGAAGGAGGTTCTTCAGAGTTCAGACTTCAGAGATCGATTTCTAAATGTTAACGTAAATTAGGTTTAACACTTGAAAACCGGAAGTGAACTTAAGTTTTGGGCCACCGATTTTAGTTTAAAAATAGGTCCAGTTTATAAACTACAAAAATGGTTATGGGCCTTTTTGAGGTGGTGTGGTCCAATTACTCAATGTGGGCTGGTGAACCTTATTTTTTGCACACCCCTAAACTATATTCTTTCTCCTCTTTACAATAAATTATATACTCATTTTTAGGCCGGCCTAACCCTAAAGTCCCTAGGACTAGAGCTCCAGGCCCCAATTTTTTGTTATTAGGCCTTCAACATTAGTCCTCGAATTTTTTATATCTAAGCTTAACAAAAAATTTAGTTTAAAATTCTAAACCCCCAATCCATAAGCAATAGAAAATTTTACCTGTGGTTGCACTTTCAAAGATATAGGAATTTCTAACGATGACAAAATTTTATTAACAAATTATTTATTATTTATTTTATACAAAACTATTATTAGTATAAAAAAAATTTCATCTCTAAAACACAACGCTATTTGAATGAATAAAATTATTTTCCTTTTTCAAAAAGAAGTCTTAGCTCAAATTTCGCCTTAGGCCTCAAAATATGGATTAAAGAACATGATTTTTGTTAAGTTTATTATAGCATAGAAATCCTCCGGGAATTGACCCACACAGGACAAAAATGGGGGAGATCACATTAAACAAGTTGATCCACGCCATCCCAGAATTATATAACAAAACTTTATACTTAACATGTAAAATGCAAGTTGATAGAGTATCTCAACCGCAAAGAACATTTCCTATAACACCTTCTCTCTCTCTCTCTCTCTCTCTCTCTCTCTCTCTCTCTCTCTCTCTCTCTCTCTCTCTCTCTCTCTCTCTCTCTCTCTCTCTCTCTCTCTCTCTCTCTCTCTCTCTCTCTCTCTCTCTCTCTCTCTCTCTCTCTCTCTCTCTCTCTCTCTCTCTCTCTCTCTCTCTCTCTCTCTCTCTCTCTCTCTCTCTCTCTCTCTCTCTCTCTCTCTCTCTCTCGCACCATGGTGCAAATCCGTGCATCAACGTATTGCATGCCTGATGATGACTCAGTATATAACTATATATACATTTATGAGTGTAGAGGTCCCTCATGGCATGCATTTGCCACCGTTACTAAAAATTGTCTCTATAGTTGCCAAAAACTAGCGTGGGCAATCAACACCGTTGGCCTAATGGCTTCCTGAGACATGGGGGTCGACCCGGTGCTCCCGGGTTTGATTCTCGCAGGAGACAAACTCGGTGTTGGCCAGTGCGAAATTTGATTCTAAGTACGAGCAGAGATTAGTCTTTCGTTGAAAGCGTTGAGACACTCCGCAGGTAGCGAGCGATGGTCCGAACCAAAGAAAAAACGCAACACCCACACTACCATCATCGGCCTTTTACTTGTGTTTCTATTGTAAAATAGTGTACTAAATTGGGATTTTAGTTAAGCGTGTGCCAACCCACTCACGCATAACCCTTCTCCCTCTTATTCGTATAACCATGCTTGAAGCACTGTAGCTCAATCGAGCATGCATGAAGGCCAGAGGTAGGAGAAGCTTTTAAAGTTTTGGTTAATTTTTAAAATTTTAAACAAATTAATTGAAATCATTAAAAGTGACTATTTTTTTCCTAATAAAAAATTTAGAACTATTTTATAGTATAGCAATTGAATTAGTATTAGATGACAAAAAAATGATTAAATTTAAACAATTACATTGAAACAATCAAAAATAATATTTTATAGAATAGTTAACTATTTCTAAAAGTAACATCTGGTCAAAAAAAAAGTAGCATAAAACAAGCACATTTTTAGTTTGATATATTTTTAATGATTAATTTGTAGTAACTTCTATAAATGGGCTTTGCCGTTGAAGACAATGAGACAATGAGTAGATTTGTTAAAAAAAGGAAAAAAGACAGCTGGCGCAGAGGTGGAGGCACGTGGCAGCTGGCGGCGGGACAAAAGAGTGACGTTGGTTTGGTTGGAGAGTGGATGACGCCAAGCAAGCAAAAGCAAAAGAGGAAGCGCGTGGGCCCTCACATGCATAGTATATAGGTCTCAACCGTTAATATAAGCCTAACTTTCTCTTAATTCTTATATCACCCTATCAGATTGTGTTGTTGTGGGACACATGTGACATGTATATGTGTCCAGCTGTTAAGATTTGATTGAAAATTGTAATGGCTACTGGGACCCCCTTATACGTATATTTCTACTTATAGAATCACATTACCCTCACGAGTCACGATCATAGCATTTATTTATCGGAAAATTTACCACATTTTTCGTAGTTGCTGTTTTTTTAGTGATGATAAGCAGGTGTTTTGGTTCGTACAAATTCATGTCAAATATAATGCACGATATTTATTTACGCAGTTCAGTCAAAGTCTGCCTACGTTTGCGACTACAGAGTATTTGTAGTTCCGTTTTATTGATAATGTCTCAGTGATCCTGAATACAAATACAAGAGAGTTTAAATAGTCTACTCTAAGAAGACCTAACGTGCCGAAGCATAAACATATAAATAAATCTACACAACTAATATTTACAGCTTTCTTTTATTCCTTATTCACACCCCCCTCAAATTGATGCGGGTCATCAAGGAGCATCAATTTGCTGACAAGAAACTGATGGCGTGGAGAAGGAACAGCTTTGGTCAAAATGTCTGCAACTTGAAATTGAGTCTTGATATGAGGGATGGATATAACGTGACTATCATAGGCTTCACGAATTGCATGACAATCAACTTCGATATGCTTAGTACGCTCATGAAAACCGGATTTGCAACAATCTGAATGACACTTGTATTGTCAGCATAGAGAGATGTCGGTTCGGTTTGAGGAAATCCAAGTTCACCCAAAAGACCACGAAGCCAAAGTATTTCGGAGCATGCCGTAGACATAGCATGATACTCCGATTCGGTTGAGGATTTAGAGACTCTCGCTTGCTTCTTACTGTTCCAAGAGATCAACGAAGAACCAAGAAACATGCACTAACCCGTGACAGAGCGGCGAGTGTCGGGACACCCAGCCCAATCAGCATCACTGTAGGCACTCAACGTAAGGGGTGTTCCATTAGGAAAGAATAAACCCCGTTGAGAGGTACCTTTCAAGTAGCGAATAATACGACGAACCGTTGCCAGGTGAAGATGACGAGGAGAATGCATGAACTGACTTACTTGCTGAACAGCAAATGAAATATCTGGTCGAGTAATGGTCAAGTAGTTAAGACTACCCACGAGATGTCGATACAATAACGGATCAGTGAAAAGTTCACTCTCGTCACGGTGGTATTTAACATTAACTTCAAGAGGAGTATTCACAGGATTAGCGGATTCGAGGCCAGCCATAGCAATAAGGTCGGTGGCATACTTATGCTGATGGAGAAATATGCCCTTAGAAGTAGAATGAACCTCGAGTCCAAGAAAATAATGTAACATACCAAGATCTTTCATTTGAAATGAGGCTTGAAGCTTTTGTTTAACTTCCTGTATGGATGCTGCATCAGAACCCGTAATGATCATATCATCAACATAAAGAAGGAGTAGAACATTGCCCGTAGATGTGCGGTGAATGAACAAAGACGAATCATACTGACTTTGAGTAAAAGAGAACCCAAGTAGAGTGGAACGGAATTTCGCATACCATGCTCTAGGTGCCTGTTTCAAACCATATAGAGATCGTTTGAGCTTGCACACCCCCTTAGATGAAGAGAAAAGGCCCTGAGGGGGAGTCATATAAATATCTTCAGTCAGGTCGCCATGAAGAAATGCATTCTTGACATCCATTTGATGGAGAGACCACCCATTCGAAGCAGCTATAGAGAGCACCATTCTAACAGTAGTCATTTTAGCAACCGGTGCAAATGTCTCATCATAATCAATACCATATTCCTGCCTGTTGCCTAAAGCAACCAATCGAGCCTTATACCGATTGAGAGATCCATCAGAATTCAATTTCACAGAATAAACCCATTTACAACCTATGGGCTTGATACCAGGAGGGCAAGGAACAATATCCCAGGCGAAGTTGACCTGAAGGGCCTGAAGTTCCTCATTCATGGCATTGACCAAAAACACATCTTTAACAGCCTGCGAGTAACAAGTAGGAATAGATGTGCCAGTTAGAGAAACAGTTAAAGCAGTATGTGAGGAACCAAACCTGTATGGGGAATATCTGTCAGGTGCTCGAGACGTTCTACCAGAACGTCGTGGTGCTGGCTTTACAGGATCAGAATCGGGATCAGGAGCAGGATCAGTGTCGGAAGGGGAAGTGGGAACGAGTCCCGTTTTATCAAAAATTTGCGGAAGTATAGCAATATCATTCAAACCAGGAGAAGACCAAGGAAACATAGACTGATTTTCGAAAAATGTGACATTCCTAGAAATGCGAAAACGACGGTTAGAGACATCAAAATACACAAAACCCTTATGAGACTGACTATACCCCATAAATGCACATTGGACAGATTGTGCTCCAAGCTTATATCTTTCAGTGGATGGGAGGTGCACAAAACATACACACCCAAAAGCAATGTTTTAAAACTCGAACCGGTGACCGACTCGGTGAAGGTACCGGGTCACTGGGTCAAGGGTCGGACCGAAGGGTCGACAGTTGAACCGCATGACCAAAACCGGAACCGGATGACTCGGACCCGGTCTCTATTTCGAGAATTTTCAATACCTATATAGTATATAATATAAATTTCGTCCCTGTAAAATTAATAACTATGTTTATTTTATATCTACTAAAATATAAAAAATTCCCAAATTTTTAGGACCTATATATTTCATACTTGTAAAACTTAATTTGCTAAAATTACACACCATGCCTATTTTATTTTTATTTGCTTGGTATATATTAAATAAATTTTAAAAGTTCATATCATGCTTCAATAAATATTTAGAACAAATTTCATAAGTTAACAACTTAATATTAAATAAATCTTTAAAAAAATACTTAATATTAAATAAGTTTGTTGAAACATAATATTAATATTACAAGCTAATGCCATGAGGATGGGCATACTTGACTTTTAGGAAAAGAGGTACCAATTATATATATTTGAAATAAATAATATTCTCAATAAGATTGGTAGCCTCATGGTAGTGCTCAACATTTGCTTTCAATAGGTCAGGGGTTCAAACCCCACTAATGACATTTTTGTTGAGAGTTTTGAGTCTCTTTTGTTTTAAGTAGTTTAGAAATAGTCCCACATCGGATAGAATGAACAGAACATGGAGGAAATGAGATATAAAAGCAATGTGTATGTCAATGGGAAACATACTTACCTAGATGGCAATCACTAGTGGGGGCTTGCGTTCGCGCGGCCCCTCCCAATTACAGTTCAAAGATTTGATAAAAAAAAAATAAAAAAAAATGGACAACCCGGTCCGGTTTGAGCCGGGTCACCGGGTCGCCGGTTTTCCCCAAAACCGGCCGGTTTCCACCGGTTCCCACCGGTTTGGTGCATAACCGATCCAAAGGCTTGACCGGCTCGGTTACCCCCCCGGTTCCCGGTTCGACCGGTCCGACCGGCCGGGCCGAGCCGGTTTTTAAAACACTGCCCAAAAGTATGTAAACTACTGTAATCAGGCTGAGTTTTAAAAAGGCGAAAGTGAGGAGAATCAAACCCAATCACCGTGGAAGGAAGACGGTTGATCCAAAAGACAACTGTTGAAAGAGCCTCCACCCAGAATTTGGATGGAACAGAGGCCTGGAGAAGTAAGGTACGTGTCACATCCAACAAGTGACGATTCTTACGTTCTGCAACACCATTTTGCTGAGGGGTATTGGGACAAGATCGTTGAGACAGTATGCCTTTTTGCTGTAAAAACTTCTGAAACTCATGAGACATATACTCACCACCTGAATCAGACCGAAGAATTCTATTACTGGTTTGGAATTGATTTTCAACATACATCAGAAATTTCTTAAACATGAAAACACTTCAGATTTAGATTTAAGAAAATAAATCCAAGTAAAACGGCTATAATCATCAATAAAGGTGACAAAATATTTATAGTGAGCGTGAGAAGGAACAGGAGAAATCCCACAAACATCACTATGAATCAACTCAAAACACGTAGAAGCACGATGTGCACCAGACGGAAAAGGAAGTGTTTTACTCTTATCTAATTTGCAAACAGAACATGAAACAGAGGTACTAGAATCTATCAGTGTAGTACCTAACACACCAGTCTTAAACAAGTGAGACAAAACAACAAAGTTTGGATGGCCCAATTTCCTATGCCAATCTTCACATGTATTCAAAACACTATTACAAGCAAGAGATAAATGGTTTGAACTAAACTGGAGTGGAAACACTCTTGCAACTTTAGGCCCCTTCGCGATCACCTTCCCTGACACCCGATCCTGCACAAGACAACCATCCGGAGTAAGATTAATATCACAACCTTCATCAACTAATTGACCAGCAGACAATAAATTGGAGGCAAGGCCAGGTGCTACCAACACATTTCTAAAAGTAGAATTAATGTCACCAACATTCGTTATAGGAAGGGTACTCCCATTAGCAATTTGAATTTTTTTGATTACCAAGATAAGAACGTAAATTGTGCAGGAGTTCAGAGGAACCCATCATGTGATTCGATGCACCAGAGTCAAGTAACCAAGAAATGAAAGAAGACATACCAGTAATACCCAAGGTAGAAAGAGCAGATAGTACCATTTGTTGAATTAATTCCGGATGAAGAGCACCACCATCAGATGCACCAGTGGTGGAAGGACCAGCAGCAGAGCTAGATACACCAGTGGTGGAAGGACCAACGGTAGAGGTAGTAGTGGCATGGAATGCCTGTGCCGGACGGCTAGTCGGTCGTGGAGGACGCGTAGGACATGCAGAGATGATATGACCCTGCTGCTTGCAGTAATTGCAAAATTTCTTAGGACAACTACGAGCAACATGTCCAAATTGTTTACAAGACAAGCATTGAGTTTATCGCATATCACGGCCCACGCCTCTATTTTGCGCAGCATACGCGACTGTCACAGGTTCAGAATGGACGGGATCATGAAGCATGGTTCCTGAAGTGTTCAGACGTTGTTCTTCCCTGAGCAGTTCACCAACACAGATATCCAATGATGGAATAGGGTTCCTATTCAGCAAGGCACCTCAAACAGCCTCAAATTCCAGACGAAGTTTCATGAGAAATTGATCCCGTTTACTAGTATCATACACATCACGAACGGCCGACAGTGATGGTTTGGGAACGGCAGCGTATATAATAACAGAGTGTTCTGTCCATAAATTTAAAAAACCAGAATAATATTCTTGAATTGACAAATTACCTTGTTTGTAATTGGCGATCTCTAGCTCCAATTGAAAACGCTTGGCTGTATTGTCCTGGTTGTAAATACGCTTCAAATAATTCCATATCTCTTGAGCAGTTGAAAATGCTTGCAAATTATTGATTATCTGAGGATCAATAGTACTGAGGATCCAAGAAATAATCTGAGCATCTTGGACTTCTCACGCATCTAAGGCGGGTTTATCTGCTAGCGCTTTAGAGACCCCATCAAGGTGACTCCATAATCCTTTTACTTTGACATACATCTTAAATTGAAATTCCCAAGCAGCATAATTCTTGCCAGTAAAGCGAACACAAAAATTATCTCTTCCTTCCGAAGCCATTTAAAAAAACACTGTAGCTTGCAATAATAAGAATAATAATATAGTAACACTCAAAGTCAAACAAAAAAAACAGCGGGAAATCAATGCTGATGGAAACAGCACCACATGACGCGACGGCGGAACCACGAAAACAAGAACCTCGAAATGCGAAGAGATCACGCAGAAAGACCGCGAACAAAGAACCAGCGAACCGCGAACAATAGCGAACACGCGAAACCCAGATTCGATCTCTCAACGAAGGCGTAACACAGAAGCCACGGAGGCGCAACACAGAACAGATCCATTGAACAGATCCGATGAACAACGAACGTAGACAGAGCAGATCCAACGAACAAGAACGACCATAGAGAACGCAACAGCCACAGAGAACGCAACAGAGAACAGCCACAGAGAAGCAGAAGAGCCACAGAGAAATCGAACAGAAGCGGTCCAGAAACCCACGAATCCAAGAATCTAAGATCCAACGAACCTAGACTGATACCATGTCAAATATAACACACGATATTTGTTAACGCAGTTCGGCCAAAGTTTGCCTACGTCTGCGACTACAGAGTAGCTGTAGTTCTGTTTTATTGATAATGTCTCAGTGATCCTGAATACAAATACAAGAGAGTTTAAATAGCCTACCCTAAGAAGACCTAACGGGTCTGGGCCAAAGCATAAGCATATAAATAAATCTACACAACTACTATTTACAGCTTTCTTTTATTCCTTATTCACAATTCAAACTAACCCACAATTGACAATTCAATATATACTAATATGTTTGGTTCAGATATTTTTTCTGATTAGGCCAAACATGAACAAATCCGAATCAACCACGCGAACTTGAACTCATACTAGTTTTGTAATTTTTAAAACAATCTAATTGGTCCGGGAAACAGATTTAGAAAAATCCGATATCCAAGCCCACAATTTTAATGTTCGTCTCCATATTTTTTGGGCACCAAGTGCTCGTATCCGCATTTGATACACGCAATTTAACTATGGAAAAATAATAAATAATATAAAAATTATCATAATTCAGTTTAATGGATTTTTTTAAGCTTTTTTTTAAATGATTTTTTTAAAAAGTTTTTTTGAGAAGGAAAAATTTAACTCATTTCATTAATTATCAAGTTCGTGATACAGGTTTGACTCTAATCAAAACACTGAGAGCTAGCATAATGCCTCAAAGCTCTAGCTAGAGTATGAGCTACAAAGTTGCTTTGCCTTCGGATGAAACTAACCTTAAAATTTCTTAATTGGGATACATGTAATATCAGATTGTGTTGTTGTGGGACACATGTATATGTGTCCAACTATTAAGATTTGTTTGAAAATTGTAATGACTACTTGGACCCACTTATACGTATTTTTTGTTTGTGTAGGGTCTACGACTCGTCCCCAATATCCAGAGACCTGAATATTTTGGAGTTCGGCTGGAAGGCAAGTAAAATCTGACTCCAATTTATTTCATCATCGGAGATCGAATCCGAGTACTAACTGGGTCCGCCCCTTTAGACAGAGAACCCACTTATACATATATTTCTACTTATAGAATGCGGAATAGAATCACATAACCTCATGATCATAGCATTTATTTATCGGAAAATTTACCTCTTTTTTTGTAGTTGCTGGTTTTTAGTGATGATAAAGGGTGCCATCTCGTTAGGGCATTGTAGTGCCTCTACTCGAGTTCGCACACACATGAGCAATAATTTTAGTGTGTGCGGACTCGAGTACTTAAATGCCCCATAAAAAAATAACAAAGTTTATTAGTTTTTCTTATTAGGTGTAAATAATAAAATAAATAATTATTAAGGGCATTATTAGGTAATACCTATGGGATTCACATGTTTTCTTATTTCTCGACTAACCTGCGAAGAAATTGGAAATAATGAATTGCTTTATTTACTTAGTGGGGGTCAATCCGGTTTGCTCCCGGGTTCGATTCTCGCTCACGTTAAAAAAGCGTGTTGGCCAGCGAAATCCTTGCCGCAAGTAGCGAGCAGAGATTAGTCTTTCGTTGAAAGCGTTGGGACACTCCGTGGGTAGCCAGCAATAGTCGTAAATCAAATTTTTTTTTTTTGGGTATTTTAGTACTTCCAAAATAATCAACACTTCTCTCTGTTTTTTTTTGACCAAATCAACACTTCTCTCTTCTCTATTTTTACCCTTTCCCCTTAATCCAAACAATTGCAAAATCTCTTTTATTCCTTGCTTGTTGCTCATCTATATCTCTCTTCATAATTTCTTCTCTCAACCAATGAGACCCTTATAGACAACTTGCTTGCCATTTGCGTTAATTTTTTTTGGTGACCTTTGATTTTTTAGAAAATAAATCTAATTCGTACCATTAAAGATCAAGTGTTAAATATAATTGGTACGTCAATACAAATATTATTAATGACCGGCTTTGCTTGATAATGACTAATGAGTGATAAAATTGGTTTCTCTCCTAAAAAAACTTTAAAATAAAATTTTGAGAAAAAAGAGGATCACGGAAGCTAAAACAACTTTTTTTTACGATAATTGAGAAAAATGTTATTAATTGCCTATTAGCTCAATATCATTGACACACACTCCCCCACCTTTTAGGAATGGTTTGAGAGGGTGTTCAATCATATGCTAATAACGCTAAAAGAAGCAAAATACACCAAGTTCAAAGACACAAATGGAGTTTTGAAAAACCATGGTTAGCGTTGATTTAAGAAGAAAATACCATGGTGAGCTTTGTTTTTGGTCAATGGCAGGCCAGTCTCATTTGCATTAAATATTCTCTTAAAAAATATTACATTTGGTCCTATTTATAAGAGAAAAATACAGTTTTAGGTTCATTGAATAACGATGAATCTGGTTTATAATTATAAACTAAATATATTAATTATTCAGTGCTTATCGAAAAAATATTAATTATTCAGTAAACATTTTCTCTTATAATAAATAGGACCAAAGTTAGTAATATATACGAGATTTGTTCGTTAATTACTACACTGGAGATGTAAAATGCAATGCTACTTTAACCAAATCCTAATTTATACCGAATTCTAAATCACACGAGTTAGGGTGCAAACAAAAAGTAGACTGAGTAGAGTATGTAAAAGCCAAAGTTTTGCACATGCACCATGGGCAAATCTTGACCTAAGATTTAAGGGGACAAAAATATTAACCGAATGATTTATATCAAGTTCATGCACACACACAAAGTGTGAGTGTTTTATCTTTTTGGCCCAAATTTAACCACTCTTGTTTTTTTTTTTGACAACTCTTGTTTTGTTTGTCTCAAAATCTATGTTATATATATATATATATATATATATATATATATATATATATATATATATATATATATATATATATATATATATATATATATATGTGCGTCACATTTATATATGCATGTGAAATACTCTCACAATTTTTTTTACAGCATCTTCACTTTTAGTCACAAAATATTTTATTTAATACTACGTTTCGAAAGGTTTAAGTATTGCACTAACTAGTTACTTATAGGTGAAAATAGCACATTTTGTACTAGGCCCAGATTAAATGACCCTTGCAGAATAAGCCAAAAAACAAGAGGGATTTTTTTTGTACCCCCATCATATCACCATGTATCCTCATCATAATTGATAAACCGAAAATACCCCTGCCAAACTAAAACTCGCTCGGATCTACCCACACTCAAGGTAAATCCGCTTTGTTATATTTTCCAAAGCGGATTTATCTACCCAATAGGAAGAAAATGAAAGATACACAGAAGGCGGGTTTACACAGGTATCGATGAAAAGGCACGCGTTCTTTCATTCCAGTTCATTGTATTTGTACAAGGGGAAAACCCTTAATTGAGGTAGTTACAGGTTTAACAACCCCTAACAGCTTCTACTAACTATTACAACTGAGTTTAGACTAGCCACAACTCACTAAGCTTCTATTATTTATGTTTCAGATTACAATTTCGACATCCCCTATTAATTCGAAACCCTAAAATGAAGCCACTCGGATTTTTCTTCTCATCTTCGCAAAGTGTTCTTCTTTGACTGCTTTGGTGAAGATGTCACCAACTACTCCTTCGTGGGGAAGTAATCCACAACAAGCTTGCCATTGTTGACATAGTCCCTCGGGTAGTGATACCTAGTCTCAATGTGCTTGTTCTTCCCATGTGAAATGGGGTTTTTAAAAAGATTGATATTAGACTAATTGTCTATCAGCATCTTAGTGGGTTGACCTAGCCCAACCAATAGCTCCTTAACACAATCTCAAGCAATGCTGCTTGACAAGAAGCTCCATAACCAACTACATATTCTCCTTCACATGAGAATACGAATACACTTTTCCACTTCTTAATTAGAGCTCCAAGACACTACTGCTCCATGGAATTTAAACAGAAACCAGAAAGTACTCCTTCTGTCAATTTTATCCCCACATCAGTCAGAGTCAGAATACCTAACCAGCTCATCAATCAACTAGTTTCCTCCCTTAGGAAATAAGATTCCTTTAATTGAGGGTGCCTTTGATGTACCTTAATCTACATCAAAGGAGATATCAGGCCTGCTATGGCACATATATCAAGTAAGTGGGACTTCAATGATTTATTCATAAATCTACTCACCAAACCAATAAAAAAAGAGATCTGGCCTGCTATGGCACATATATCATAGGGGACCAATATATGTGTGTGTGTGCAGGCGCCTGGGGGGGTGGGGTGAGCATTGTAGTGCGAGTACACCCAAGCCCGCTACCATTTGGGCTGGTAATCCGTCGTACACTTTTCAATTGTATTCCATCCGTACCAAAACTTATGTCGTTTTTTGAGAATAATTGTATTTCATTTTACTTGTCGTTGTCAAGATTTAATGTAAAATTAGTTATTATTTTGTCAATAATATCCTAAACTAATTTTTTTGAGGGAATTATTAACTATTTATTGTAGAGAGAGAAATATGTAAAATGAAAAAATTACTAGCTCCGTCCAAAAATATAAGGCCCTAAAATACACGTGTCTAGATTAATCTTAGTAGATGCATATAGGAAAAAGATAAATAAGTCCATAAAAAAACAAAATTTATTAGTTTTTCATTTTCTTTTTCTTATTAGGTGTAATACCTATGGGACTCGCATGTTTTCTTATTTCTCGTCTAACCTGCGAAGAAATTGGATAGAATCAATTGCTTCATTTACTTATTCTTTGTTTTTAGTCAATGGTCAGTCTCATTTGCATTAAATAGTCTCTTAAAAAAATATTACATTTGGTCTTATTTATAAGAGAAAAATACAGTTTTAATTTTATTGAATAACTGATGTATCTGGTCTATAATTATGAACCAAATATATTTGTTATTTAGTGAACCAAAAACTGTATTTTCTCTTAAAATAAATAGGACCAGGGTTAGTAATATATACGAGATTTGTTCGTTACTACACTGGCTTAGATGTAAAATGCAAGGCTACTTTAACTAAATCCTAATTTATACCGAATCCTAAATCACACGAGTTAGGTTGGATAATTATGTGGATAGGGTGCAAACAAAAAGTAGACTGAGTATGTAAAAGCCAAACTTTTGCACATGCATGGGCAAATCTTGACCTAAGATTTAAGGGGACAAAAATATTAACCGAATGATTTATATAAATGATATATATGTTTTATCCTCTTGGCCCAAATTTAACCACTCTTGTTTTGTTTGTCTCATATAATCCATGTTATCTATATATATATATATATATATATATATATATATATATATATATATATATATATATATATATATATATATATATATATATTAGTGTGCAGTGGCGGACCCAGGACCCCGGGGTCAGTGGTGTCAAATTTTTTAAGGCCGGTGTCAAATGGGTGCAAAACTTGGTCTACTAATACAATTTCAAATTTTCAGGGGTGTCAAAATTAAAATTTCAGGAGATTTAGGCTATTTATATAGGGTGTTTAGTGCAAAAAAAAATTCCAGGGGGTTCAACTGAACCCCCTGGCTTGTAGCCAGGTCCGCCACTGTTAGTGTGTATGACTCGTGTGCTGCACGAGTATACATATTTTTTAAACTTAACTTGTAATTTTATTTCTTTTCAAAAAAAAATTGAAGTACCTTGGTAATCTACACACAAATATTTTATAGTGAAAATAAGTATTTCAATTAAAAAACATATAACTTATAGTATTTTATTAGAAGATTAAATTCTTGTGGGAATCCATAGTTTTCGTTTAACCCTATAAGTAGCTCATTGTGGTTTTCTTTCGAGACATTATAAGTATTATGCTCTTATTTGCTTTAATATAAATGGTTAATTTAATTACGACTTACCGGTAATTCTACAATTTTATGGACTTTATAATTGTTTATATTAAATTTAAAATCGAATTTAATAAACATAAAATCATTAATTTATATTCTATAATTCGTATTTACCAAAATCACACGCTATTTTAGTTACTGTTTTTAAATTTAATGTGAAAGATTTCATGTTAGATTGCATTATTTTTATTATTATTACAATTACAATTGTTTACTATTATTTACAACAACAAATCTATGTTAAAAAGTTTCAATTTAGATATTGTAGATTTGTTGTGTATCTCACCATAACGACTTTTATTGTAATTAAATTAAAAAACTTGTTCTATAATTAAATGTGGATTTTTTATAAAAATAGATTAATTAAGTAGGAAGCGCTCTATAGGTACACAAAAATTCAGATAGGAGGATGATATTGCCTTATAGGTTTCAACAAACTAAAAAGGAGGGTATTTAGGGTTTTTATGACAAATACAGCGATACTTTGGGTATTAACTGGTAAGTTGAACTTCACTTACCATACCTAGCCCATCACTACCGTAGGAGCGACACACTTTCAGTTGCTGCAATGAAACCTACAGTGCTCCCTAATCCCCAACTCACCAAATCGAAAAACCGCGAGCCTCTCTGAATCAACCAAAACGTGTTTTTTCTTCTATCAAAACGTATCGGGAAACATTGGTTTTTCAGAATACCCATTGATACTAAATTTCTGTTTACTTCCAAACGCCTGTAATCGCAAATCGACCGTTCATTTTACGGTTTCAGAAACTAAAAATCGCACAATACCGATTCGAATTTCCAGGTCGCAAAGCACAAAAACTCAACCGTGAATCCAGACTGCATCTTTAGAATCTCAGATTCGTGAAATCGTCAGCTTTTGATTCGGTTCAACGTCAACGGGTCGGACAACAATGGTTCTTAAGGGATCCTCTTCGTGTCCATATGCCGGTTCTAACATAAACACGGCAAAATCTGGATCTTCGGCGAGCAACAATGAGGTAAATCTGGTTTTTAATTGTTAATGTCGAAATCGGCATCTTCGTAGTTACAACATTATCATACATGGGTATTCGACTTAAATTTTGACACACCTGTTAAAATTTTTGCTTTACAATTGTAAACTTATCTGATATACTGAAATTGAAATAAGTGCAACACACTCTCGGCTTCAAGTGGTTTTATAAATTATTATCAGTAGAGCACAACAATACGATCGTCAATTCAACCAACATTTCGTTTTATAAGAATTACTGTTTCAATATACTTTGGAAATAATTTATTTTTTTGTGTATATAATTAAGGCTTTCGCGTGTCTATTACAGAACTACTTGACCGGAAAAGAATTGTAGGAAATTAGATCCTGTATTTTGTCTTTAGCTAACGAAACAGGGCCTTTTCTTGGTGAATATAGTGGAAGTTTCTATTTCCACAATTCAGATATATCAAAACTTCAGCTTACAATTGACCAAATATAAATAATATCTAAAATTCGTCTGGTGCAGGATAATGAGTTGAGCAGATTTGTTGTTACTTATGCTGATGGTCGCGGGGACAGAATCGTATGTACCATTATCATTATTTAAAATGACATTTGTTATTTTTGATTTAGTCATTGAATTGAGTAGTACCGGGTACATAAGCTCATCGGTTGTATATTTTTATATTATAAAAGTGTAGAAAAAGGGCGCACCCTTTAGGGGCGCTTTTTAAAAAGGGCCCCTAATGTCCAAATATGCAGGGCTTTTAGGGGCGCTTTTTAAAAAGCGCCCCTAAAGGCCCTGCGTATTTTGAGCATCAGAGGCGCTTGTTAAAAAACGCCCCTAAAGGTTGAGCATCAGGGGCGCTTTTAATGAGCGCTTCTAATGCCTAAAACCGAATCCACCAATAGGGGCGCTTTTTATGAGCGCTCCCAATTCCATTTTCGCATCCACCAACAGGGGCGCTTTCCACGAGCGCCCCCAATGCCCAATTTTTTTTTATGAGCGCTCCCAATTCCATTTTCGCATCCACCAACAGGGGCGCTTTCCACGAGCGCCCCCAATGCCCAATTTTTTTAATTTTTCAGATCCCCTTTTATTTCATTTCCCTCTCACTCACAGTACTGTCTCTATCTCTTTCCCCCTCTATCTCTCTCGCAAACGGCCGGCGACAAGCTCCTCCCCTTTGTTTCAGATCCCCAAACGGCGTCCAGCTCTCACCCTCCCAGCTCTCTTGACGCGCGGCCATCTCTCCCCACCACCATCGCAACCCTTCTCACCCAAACGGCGCGGCCTCTCTTTCCCCCTCGATCTCCACCCAAACGGCGCACCTCCCCATTCAACTCTCAGACGCGGCGAACCACCGGTGGCCACCACCATCTGTTCGCAGCCCACAGCCATAAGGTTTCCTTTTCCTTTTCCTTTCTCCTTTCGCAGCCGCATTACGTTTGTTTTGTTTTTTTTTTGTCTTGATATTTATAGTTATATAGTTATGTATATGTTGCTGAAATGTTATATATGTTGCTGTTTAATATATGTTGCTGAAGATGTTGCTATAAAAAACATGTTATAAAATAACTAAATATATAACTATAAAAAACATTATATAACTATCTTGAATGATTTTTTTTATAGTTATATATGTTCAGCAACATTATATAACTATCTTGAATGTTATAAATGTTTTTTTATACATTATATATGTTGCTGAACATGTTTTTTTTATAGTTATATATGTTGCTGAACATGTTAAAGTATTTTTTTCTTGAATGATTAGGAATTATTTCTTGATATTTCGGTTCTTGAATGATTAATTTTTGTTATAGATAATGATAGAGTATTTTGAATGATTATTTTTTTTTGGGTTTGTCAAAAAAAGTGTAAAATTTTAATAAGTTGGATCTTTATTTTTAGTTGTTGTTCAGTTAGCATTTTAGTCCTTAAGCCTTTTATCCTATTTGCAAATGAATGAGAAAAGTCTTAACAATCATTTTGAATTTCGTTGGGTTCATAATAATGATTATAATAACTTTAAGAAATTTATTTATTGGTACAGGCTCTCGTTGATCTCTCTCCTGCGCTCTCTCTGGTTCATCTCGCTTAGCTTTGCGGTTCATCTCTCTTAGCTTTTCAGGTACTTTTGTTGTTATCTAGTTTTTGATATTTTTGGACATATTTTGAATAAAACTGTTATTGGGGATGTCACCGAGAATAAGAATAGAATAGGAAATATAGCTTGGGAAAATAGGGAGAGGAATTGAAAAACTTTTAAAAAAGAAAGTTTGTTTGTTTTTTTTGGATATGAATTGAAAAACTTTTAAACATTGTACTCTATCTGTTTTTCACCTATAACATATTTAAGTTCTCTTATCAGGAATTTATATTAAATTTCGGTCTAATATGGATAGAAAGTGGATGTCTGCCAATCGTCTGTCGAAAGAATATGCCGATGGAGTGGAATATTTTGTGAACTTTGCTGTTCGACGTTTAGGAACTTCTAGTAAATTCAAGTGTCCTTGTTTAAGATGTTGTTACGCCAATCGAGTTACTGCGGTTGAGTTGGGAAGACATTTAAAGGCCAATGGAATCAATCAAAGTTATATTTGTTGGACAATGCACGGTGAGAAAAGAGGTGAACCTTCAAATATGGATAATAGTACTCAGAGATGTGATCCGGTTGACTATCCTGAAACATTTGATGGCGACCAATTTGAAGAGATGGCAAAGGCGGTTGAAGACGATCTTAATGATTCTCCTCAAATGTTTGAGAAGTTGATAACCGATGCGGAGACACCGTTGTATGCGGGCTGTACTGAATTCACAAAGTTATCGGCTGTGATAAAGCTGTTTAACTTGAAAACTTGCCACGGATGGACGGATAAGAGCTTTACGGAATTACTCGCGCTATTGAAAGATATGTTGCCGGAAGACAATGTTCTCCCTTCTCGGACGTATGATGCAAAACAAATGTTAGGCACCATTGGTTTGAACTTTGAGAAGATACATGCTTGTCCGAATGATTGCATTTTATTTCGGAATGAACATGCATTGTTAAAGTCGTGCCCTAAATGTAATGCACCGCGGTATAAGAAGAAAGACTCTGCTCCAGAAAAGGTATTGTGGTATTTTCCCATAATTCCTCGATTTAGGCGTATGTACCATAGTTCGGAAGATGCAAAACTGTTGACTTGGCATGATGATGAAAGGATTAAAGATGGCATGCTACGACACCCGGCGGATTCTCCGCAGTGGAAAAAGCTTGATATTGATTATCCTGATTTTGGGCATGACCCAAGAAACCTACACCTTGCATTGTCTGCCGATGGATTTAACCCGCACGGTATCCAGAGTAGCTCCCATAGTACATGGCCTGTGATTTTGGCGATCTATGACTTACCTCCATGGCTTTGCATGAAACGAAAGTATATGATGTTGTCTTTGTTAATTTCTGGCCCCAAACAACCAGGAAATGATATTGACGTATACTTGGCTCCTTTAATAGAAGACTTGAAGCAAATGTGGGAGATTGGGGTAGAGGTGTATGATGGGTTCAGAGAAGAAAGTTTCATTCTGAAGGCTATGATTTTTGGCACCATTAATGACTTTCCAGCGTACGGTAATCTATCTGGGTACAGTAACAAAGGTCAGTGTGCATGTCCTATATGTGAAGATAATACAGATTGGATGTGGTTGGAACATGGTAAGAAGAATATATATATCTTGGCCATCGGAGATTTTTGCCTCCAACTCATCAATATCGGGTGAGGAGAAAGGCATTCAATGGGAATTCAGAAACTCGCAAAGCTCCCCCGCCTTTGACCGGTGAACAACTATTTGAAAAGGTGAAAGATTTGAACATTAAGTTTGGGAAGCCTTTTGCAGGAGAGCTTGCCAAACGAGGGTGGAAGAAAAAGTCGATTTTCTTTGAGTTGCCCTACTGGAAGTCATTACACGTAAGACATTTCATTGATGTGATGCATGTTGAAAAAAATGTATTCGAAAGTGTCATTGATACCTTACTCAATATGCCAGGGAAGACTAAAGATACCATCAACACAAGATTGGATTTGGTTAGTATGGGGTTGAGACCCGAATTGGGTCCGATAAAGAAGGGTACACGTACATATCTACCTCCGGCAGCTCATACTCTATCTAGAAAGGAGAAAACCATCTTTTGTAAGTTTCTTCATGGAGTTAAAGTTCCAGAGGGGTACTCTTCAAATGTTACCAACCTTGTATCGATGAAAGACCTCAAGTTAAAGTCTCTAAAGTCTCATGATTGTCATGTTCTCATGGAGAATTTGCTACCCATTGGTATACGATCCATTATGCCCAACAAAGTGCGTCAGGCCATAACTAAACTTTGTTTCTTCTTTAAGGCGATTTGTAGTAGAGTGATTGACCCTGGAAAGTTGCCAGCTCTACAAAGATCAATTACTGTGACTTTATGTGAGCTTGAGATGTTTTTTCCGCCTTCATTCTTTGACATAATGATTCATTTAATAGTTCATCTGGTTAGAGAGACACAATTGTGTGGCCCATGTTACATGAGATGGATGTACCCATTTGAGCGATACATGAAGATATTAAAAGGATATGTTAAAAACCGATCACGACCTGAGGGTTGCATTGCTGAGCGCTACATAGTTGAAGAAGCTATTGAGTTCTCCGCCGACAATCTATCTAGTGTTGAATATTCTATTGGGCTGCCAAGGGTGCGTCACACAAGAAGAGTTTGTAAAGGGATGACAGGAAGGAAATTAGTGAGGGTATCCAGGAAAGAACTAGAGCAAGCACACTTATATGTTCTGCACAATGATAGTCAGGTTGATTCATATGTTGCCAAACACATGGAGATTCTTAAGAGTGATCACCCATCTAAGAATCAAGTCTGGTTAAAAAAAGAACACAATCGGAGTTTCATACTATGGCTAAAAGATCAAATTGATATTGATTTTGTTTCAAATCCTACCTCGATTTCCGAAAGATTGAGATGGTTAGCAAAAGGTCCAAATATACATGTATTCTCTTACACTAGTTATCTACAAAACGGGTACACGTTCTATACAAAATCCCACGATGATCAGAGTAAAATGCAAAATAGTGGGGTGACTCTTGTAGCTGAATCTATGCATACATCAAGTGCCAAAGACAGAAATCCCATTTACGCGAATATGTCATACTTGGTGTCATTGAACACATATGGGAGTTGGATTACAATATGTTTTGTGAGCCTGTGTTCCAATGTAATTGGGTTGACAATAATAATGGTGTACAGATGGATGACTCGGGTTTCATGCGGGTGAATTTCAATAAGTTAGGATATAAAGATGAACCTTTTATTTTAGCCTCGCAAGCCCAACAGGTGTTTTATGTCACTGATCCAGTTGATATCAATTGGTGCATTGTTTTATTGACAAACAAAAAATTATTGGTGAATAACATTGGTGATCAAGCGCACGAAGATGTTGACATTGAGGACGACCCTTTCTTTGGGACATCACAACCAATAATAGGGGAAAGTACTTCTAAAGATGATATTTTGTATGTTAGAACGGATCATAACGATGGGATTATGTTTCGTCAAAAACAAAGTACCAAGAAGCGAAAAGCAAAATGTCATACAAATAAACAAGTAGCTAGTAACATTAGATCCAGGAAAAGGAAAAGGTAATATATCATGCGTGTTTCTTTTTTATTCATTTTTCATATTGTAAAAATTAACTTACTTATCATGTGTGTTTCTTTTTTATTCATTTTTCATATTGTAAAAATTAACTTACTTTATCACGCATGTTTCTTTTTTATTCATTTTTCATATAACAATGATTATATTTTGTTGCAGGTGAGATGACTTCCCACAGTGATGATAGTGCACATGACAGTGGTCATGAGAGTCATGATAACGCACAAAAAAAGTTCAATCACCGTGGAATGACAGTTAAGAAGAATATCATCAATCGGGGGAACAAAGGGCTTCCTAAACTTTCAGTAAGATACTTACTAAATAACTAACTTTGTTACATACTTTTACCTGTTTATTATCTAATTTACACAATTAATAATGCAGGTCAAATGGAATGCTAAACACCAACCGATTGATGAGAATGGTAGAGAGTTGCAAAGCTTCATTGGTGCGAGAGCAAGGCAGGATATACCAATAACAATCATAAGTTGGAATAATAAAAATGATGCCTCTTTAGAGAAATCTAAAGAGGAGCTATGGCACTTGATAGAGGTATGGGTCTTATTTTGACTATACAGTTATTTTATAATTAAATATGTAAGCATATTTATAATCATTTTGTTGAATGTAAGTAGAAATACTTTGATGTGGATGACTCTCGAAAAGACTATTGTCTTATGAAAGCTGGAAAGGCGCATAGAAGATTCAGATCAACTCTAACAAAGTGGGTGAAAGATAAAGAGGGGAACATCAGAAACCATCCTCCACCACGGTATGATGGGATTATTCCATTAGAGGATTGGAGTGCATTTATATCATCACGCGAAGATGAGGAATTCCAGGTTTGTACAATTACTTATCATACATATACCTATATTTGACAATTATAAAGTATTAATGTAAAAATATGTGTCTTTATAGAGATTAAGCATTGAAAATCGCCAGAGAGCGGAAAGTCCTGAATACCCTTATAGAGCCGGTGTTAAGGGTTATCACGAGATTGAAGAACAATTGGTAGGCACATTATCTTTTATTTTATCTTTCGTTTACTAAATTAATCTTTTGATTTATTTACTAATAAATGGTAAATTTTAATAGCTGCGGGAGACCGGAAAAGATCCTACTCAGGAATCTATTGACCGACATGTTTTGTGGTTAGAAGCCCGACATAACAAAGATGGTGTCGTTGATGACCCAAAAACGAGAGAGGTGTTTCAAAGAATTGTAAGTATGATAAAATTATATTACTTATAATGTTTATTAAATTTGTTGTACTTATGTACTTATGAACTTAACAAAGATGAGTCATTACTTATGAACTTACTATTAATAATGTCTAATAATTTTGGTGAATCAGGAATCCATATCACAACCAGTATCACAAGGAGAGATTACTGATTGTGATGGTCCGAATGACATTCTTGGTCGTGCATTGGCAACTGAAGAGTATTCAGGACGTCTGCGGGGTTTGGGATTTGGGATTTCTCCAACCACTTTTTTGGGGTTCAAAGAGGCAAAAAAAAAATATGGAAAAAGAAAGTAGACAAAGGCAGTTGGAGGCCATGGTATTGATGCTACACAAAGAACTTAATGAATTAAAAGAAAAAGTTTGTCCAATGACTGATGATGTACCATCTCCTAACCCAAATAGCTTCAGGGATAGTTGCAATATTGCGTCCAATGAGGTAATTATCGTTGGTCTTTTAATTTGGTTATCATTTACATTAACTTATAGGTATTAATATTTGGTTATCATTTAATTTAGGGTAACAATAACAACTGTGAATTATATACATCAAACGCGCTTACATTGGTCGCAAAGGGCTTTGTTTGTAACAATGAGGACTCCACCTTGCACAATCTACCCATTCCTCCAAATCACGCAAGAGTCAGAGTTGTATTTGTTGTTGTGGATGAAGCATTATTGCCGGTACCAATTGACACTGATTGTGTGACTTTGGTCATTGTGAATGATGCACTTGGCACCCTTGTGGCATGGCCAACAAATCTTATCAATGTATGGAGCAATTAATATATTTGTTAATAATTCATTCGCTTATTGTCATATATTAATAACTAATTATATTTCTAATATAGGTAAAGAAAGCAAGATCTCGGATTTCTGGGCATGTTGACAAATCCCAACCCTCCCCTTCTATTGGTTGCAAGAAACATGTGTCTAGGCGAGAATCTAGCGGGAATGAGATTCAATCCCAACACACCCCCCTTCTATTGCTAGCAAGAAATCAGTGTCTCAACAAGTAGATAAAGGGAAACAGATTCAATTCCAACCCCCCCTTCTAAGGAATTTATCGGCTATCTAAAGGTTCATGCCTCAACAATGATGGGTGGAGATTTGATAATTGCATCGCTTGATCCAGACATCTTGGGATATAGCAACCAAGTCTGCCTTTCAAAGGTGGAACTGAAAGAGGTATATGATCACTTGTGGGCATCTGCAACTTTTGTTACAATATACATCAGGTATTATTATTATTATTATTATTATTATTATTATTTGTTAATTTATTTGTATACATCTTAACTATAGGTATTTGTACCATGAGATTATGATCCCCATGGAACAAACACAAAGATTTATATTCTTGTGCCCCGCAAATACCTTTCTACGCAACGTATGCATTGAAAAAGGCATGTCAAAAGATGTTGTTAAAGCCGTGAAGCAAGCGGTTAAAGCAAATAATGAATCTGTAAAAGCCTATGTCAATAGATGCTTGGCTTTGGCACATGAAAGCAGCTGTGATAGCTTATTTTTGGCACCCATCAACTTAGGGTAACAAATTTAATCTCCCTCTCTCTCTCTCTCTCTCTCTCTCTCTCTCTCTCTCTCTATATATATATATATATATATATATATATATATAACGTGTTTTTGAAATATCTGTTATTTATTTGGTTATTCAATTTTTTTGTAGGATACATTGGGTATTGTTGGTAGTTGATCCCAAAAGAAATACAATTTTCTATTTGGATTCGTGTCATGGTCATTATAGCAACCACGTCAAGTTGAAAGGAATGTTTGAACGGTGTGTATTTAGATACATCACATGTTTTATCATCTAAATTATGTATGTATTTCGATTAATTAATATAGTTATATGTATGATGTTTCAGTTGTTTGATGACTTATTGGGGATCGACTGAGGTCAGGGCTAGAGTTGGGCATGTGAAAACAAAATGGATAGGAATAACGGTAAGTTTATAATCAACATTCTTATCCATGTAAATATTGCTCGCATTTTAATAATTAATTCTTATTTTGATTTCTAGTGTCCCGGGCAACCAAACAATGATGATTGCGGGTATTACGTTATGAAGTTTATGAAGGACATAATCACTCACAATCAAATAGAAATTCCAGAATTTGTATGTATACTTTGTTTTTTGACCACTTAATTCCATATCTAGCACTTAACCACTTAATTCTAAGTTTATTTTATTTTATTTTAGTAGTATTTTCCTGAACACGAGGTTGGAGCTCCATTTTCTGGTGACCAACTTGATGAGGTCAAGGGAGAGTGGTGTCATCATGTTGCCAGATTGATTAATGAAAATCGAAATTCATGTAATTAGTTTGGTTAGCTGGTTTTTGGTTCCTCATTGTATGTCATCATGTTTGTCACTTTGTTGTCTATGTTGGCATTTAGAATTTGGTTAATGATTTATGTATGTATATAATAGATGGGTATATTGGTTGGTTGATTTGAAATTGGTTAGTTGATTTATGGAATTTAATTTGTAATTGGTTAGTTCATTTGAAATTTATTTGGTTGTTGAGTTGATATTGATCGTTGTTGGTTCTGGTTCTGTTTCTGTTTCTGGTTTATGCAGATTATGATATTGGCAGTTGTTGGTTGATGCAAAATATTGGATATACGAGAAACAGAAAACAATATTTAAAAAAAAACATAGAATCAGGGGCGCTTTTAGCTGCAAGCGCCCCTGATTCCCAAACGCGCCAAGGCCAACAGGGGCGCTTTTAGCTTCGAGCCCCCCTGTTGCCTAATAATTAGAGGCGCTTGTTGGGCGCTCCTGTAGAAGGTTTAGCAACAGCAGCGCCAGATTTAGGGGCGCCCGAAAGCGCCCCTAATGGATTAAAAAAACGCCCTTGATGCCTTTTACTGTTATAGTGTCGGCATCTTCGTAGTTACAACATTATCATACATGGGTATTCGACTTAAATTTTGACACACCTGTTAAAATTTTTGCTTTACAATTGTAAACTTATCTGATATACTGAAATTGAAATAAGTGCAACACACTCTCGGCTTCAAGTGGTTTTATAAATTATTATCAGTAGAGCACAACAATACGATCGTCAATTCAACCAACATTTCGTTTTATAAGAATTACTGTTTCAATATACTTTGGAAATAATTTATTTTTTTGTGTATATAATTAAGGCTTTCGCGTGTCTATTACAGAACTACTTGACCGGAAAAGAATTGTAGGAAATTAGATCCTGTATTTTGTCTTTAGCTAACGAAACAGGGCCTTTTCTTGGTGAATATAGTGGAAGTTTCTATTTCCACAATTCAGATATATCAAAACTTCAGCTTACAATTGACCAAATATAAATAATATCTAAAATTCGTCTGGTGCAGGATAATGAGTTGAGCAAATTTGTTGTTACTTATGCTGATGGTCGCGGGGACAGAATCGTATGTACCATTATCATTATTTAAAATGACATTTGTTATTTTTGATTTCGTCATTGAATTGAGTAGTACCGGGTACATAAGCTCATCGGTTGTATATTTTTATATTATAAATCAAACAGAGATTTCCTCGTAGATTCACAGACAAGCGGGGTTCCTTAAAAAAGTAATATATATATATATATATATATATATATATATATATATATATATATATATATATATAGAGAGAGAGAGAGAGAGAGAGAGAGAGAGAGAGAGAGAGATTATTATATTAGACCTGCCCTAAATATTACAATTAGTGACATTGTAATTATACTTATAAATAAGTCTGACATGATACTCAATAATAATCTTAATCTTAATCTTATCTTATCTTAATAATAATAAACCATGAATATTCCACATCACATGACCACGTCACCAGACCAACTTAATTACGTCATTGATGAGAAAATAACACGTCATCGTTAACGGTACACATGGCAGCCCCGTAATAAAAAAAAATGGATACTAATTAAATTATGGGTTGTTGCCAAAAAATATTTATGATACTTTTTTCCTTTTTTTAAGTTGTTGCTAAATTTTGAAATTCAAGTTATAAATCAAATTCGCGCCTATTCCTATCAATTAAATCTACCCGGCCAATGATACCTTCAACCAACAATTGACCTTTTGGTATTAAAGTATTTTGACATCAAAATATACCTGAAATTTCGCCCAAAACACTGTTAAATTAAGAATATATATCAAATTACAATTTGTGTGATATTGATCCTTAAATCCAGAGCTGCTGCCTATTAAAATTTTGAAATATCAAGATCATTTTTCATTTCAGACCAATACAAATAAGTCAGATATACATTTGTTTGCTATGACTCATTTATGATAATTATAATTATAATTGGATTCAACTATATGCATATATTTTACTCTAAATAGGATAGTGTTTTATAATTGTTTGAATAATTTTTTGCAAATTGCTAAAGGTTAACGAATTTGTTGTACTTGCTACCGCTAAATCTATTTTGGAACACGACGAGTGGTGGTATTGGGCTTGAAAGTGCAACAAAAAAGTCGCATGGGATTCCAACATGTATTATTGCCCCCGGTGTAATAGTAAAATTCCTTTAATTAGGAATATTATATTATTAATTATTAATTTAACGTATATAACTATTTTGTTTAGATATCTCCTCAAGCTGCTGATCGTTGATGCCACTGAATATGTCACCGTAGTGCTCTTCGACAATGCTGCTACTGTTTTAGTTGGACGTTCAGCCGAAGAAGTTCTTAAATTTTATCACATGGGTTGTTAAAATCCTTTAGTGTCACATTAGTATCTCGATTATAGAATAATAATCAAAACCTTTCACACCCTTAACCAGTGATCAATACTCACTAGATTTGTTTTAATAGGATCCTGATCGTGACTATCTACCGATAGAGCTTAAGGGTCTTGCGGGTAAATTGGCACTTTTTAAAATCCAATGTGAGGGGAATGGTAACGGAAGGTTCCCTCCATCTTTTAGTGTCAGGAAGGTCTCTCACGACGTGTGGGATTATATTACTAATAATTTATGCAATTATTTTTGTTACTAAATTAACAATGCAATCTTTTATTTCTAATTGGACATACGAAGCAACGATTTTTCGGTTAAGAGGATCACATGTATGTCTGGATCAAATTTTAAAATCACATTATCTTCATGATTTTTGTTACTAGGCACAATTAATAACAAAACACAATAATTGATATTTCAATTAAGCATAAACACTCATGTTTTTGGTCGAGACCAGGGTACACCGCCGAACGTAGTGACTAATCCCCTAGCTGGATTGGAGGCACCTCGAAGGGTGGGACAGTTGGCCCAGAGATTTAAAGCTGCTCCATACCAAAGGCGTGGATCGAACCCTCGACACTTGGTTAAGGAAGGATGAGCCCCAACCGCTTAACCACACCCCCTGTGTATAAACACTCATGTTAATCATGGTTAATCACCTTCAAAAGTAATTTTTTGTGTAATTGTTTTGTTTAGCAATTTTACGATGGCTATTTATTTCATCAAAATTGCACGATCATCAAATAAGTCTCATACTTTTTTACTAATAAATTAAGTTCATATCCAACATTATACACAACTTTTTATATTTCATCTAACTAAATAAAGGATTACCAAATTACAGGTAGCATTCTGTATTCTAATAATTCAATCAACAAGGGTGTATTCTTTTTTCCTGAAAAGAACAATTATAAACATCTATAATCTAATATATATATATATATATATATATATATATATATATATATATATATATATATATATATATACACGTAATATTTTATCAACAAAATAATTTCAATTTAAATTCAAAAAAGAATATATATACCCGTGCAACGCACGGGTCATACAAACTAGTATAAAAAATGCATTGAAGAGTTTGTACCCTTGCAGAACTCTTTGTAGATGTGTAAAAAAATGAAAAAATGTAGAAATATAATTAGAGAAATTGGTCCTGTTATCTAAGATGCTAATACCATAACATTGTAAATGGAAAATCACATAATACCTATACGATGGTAGTTTTTGTTGAACCAAGGACAAACACTCCTTGTTTTGTATGATAACAAATTACATCTTGTCTACTAATGGTTGCAGTTGAATGAAAGTACAGGGACTAAATCAAAGAGCAGGGACTAAAGTGCAATGGCTTGCAGAAGAAGCAACAATGAAGTTGAAGACCTAATTGTTTATCTGCTTTTGATAGGACTCAAATGTAAGATCCTATCCCTTCAGTGTTATGACGTTTAGTAGAAGAGAGATGATGTTTTTAAAAATAAAATTGTTGTGTTGAAATCCTTGAAAAATATTTTTATACAAACGCATGCATGCATAGGCAATGCACGTAACATAAGAAAATGTTTTAAAGCATATAATCAATTTTATGCTTGCTTCACAGAGCACATAATCGATTTTATGCCTATGTGTTTTTTAAAGGAATATGTTTCGGAAAGAAAACAATCGATTAAAGGCTTTGTGTTTTTAAAGAAGAGAATCGATTTTCATCTTGTTTCATTGGAGTATAAAATCGATTATATACTCAATTCATTGGAGTATGAATGCAAAATCGATTTCATACTTCCCTTTTCAAAGCAATGAATCGATTTCCAACTCCCTTGTTTTAAGCAAAGAATCGATTGTGATTTGTTTCAACAATCGATTATGCACATTGCACTATCAAAGCACATAATCGATTATAACATCTAGTGTTTTAGTCCAACGGTCAATTTTTTACATTTTCTATAAATAGGGACCTTGGATCTCAAAATCAAACACACCACTACACTTCTCTTCTACATACATTTTCAAATCAATAGAAAAGAGAAAAAGAGCTTTCGTTGTCAAATCTTTTGTTAAAGTTCTTCATTTCAAAACCAATCATCTCTCTCTACTATATTGTTATTCTGCTGGAGTGATTGGTTCATAGGTTGTCAATTGTATTGATCTGTATTCGTGGTGGCTTAGAAATCCTGGGACGTGTTCTTGGGTCTCTCAATCTAGGAGATTGAGTTGGTTTGAAATCCTGGGAGGTGATCTTGGGTCGTTCAATCGGGGAGATTGAAGCAGTTATTGTGAAATCCTGGGAAGCATTCTTGGGTTGTTCAATCAGAGAGATTGAAGCGGTTGTGAAATCCTTAGTGGGGAGCTCGGGTTCTCAATTTGGGTAAATTGAGATTTGCTATTTGAAGTTGCTTGTTTGTAAAACATTCTTCATCATATAGTGGTTGTCAGCAAGTCCAAAAGTTGCAAAGCCTGAGGCCGAGGACGTAGGGCTTTTATCCCAAACCTCGTAAAAATCCTGGTGTATCTCTATCCCTCTCTCTTTACTTTCTTTATTGTTCATTTATGCTTATAGTTATATTTGATATCATTACGCTGCATATAAATATCTGTATATCGAGAAATCTGATTACTGAACCGTTAGCGTAATATTGCAACTGTGAATAATCTGTCATAAGTAAAGCCTGCTTAGTTAACGCATATAGTTTAAATCTTAGTTCCCGCATCTGATTTAAACAAGCATTGTAAAAGTTTTTGAAAACCGAAAAGAATTCAAGTTTTGCATATAACCTTATTTACCCCCCTCTAAAGTTATCATATAGTCCAACAGTTTTGACCATTCAGAATAAAATTTGGTGGACTGGCGCCATCGTTATGAGTTGTAACAACTTTACCTCCCATTGAGGTGAAAGCAAACATGGCGTTATATTTTCTAGTGTTGTCACGAAAGTTTTTGCTTCTACGATCAATACCTCATATAAGATTTAGCAAATTATTTATTTTTATTAGTTTGTAAATGAGGTGTACTAATGTACATTACTTTAAAATTATCGTTTTGAATTTCAGCAAGAGGGACGCGCGACTGTGTATTAGCAGTCTCCCCGTGAGTCGACTTTACCAAACATCTCGTACGTCTTTAGGTCCGTGATAAGTTGGTCCAATTTCATCTTGAATACACATGAATAATGTTTGGTCTATCAGAAGCCGCAAGACCACGTGCTCATGTAATACAGGGTAAATTAATACTCAGTGTTAATTTCATATCAATTTTTTGGTTACAGTAAACGATTATAGAAGGCGTGGTTTTATGTGTAGGACAACGAAATTTCACAGAAAGCAGAATGCGTAAGCAAAATTATTATTAGATAAGTGTTTTCGTATTACACTTTCAATAGTAAAATTATTCCAATCAGTTAACCGTGTAATACACGAAATGCCATCAATTCTGTGTTGTAAGGCACGTTAAAGCAAATAATTTATTCATCATGATATATATGTGAATTATCACAGGTGCGAGTTTGTTCGAACTTACACGAATAAAAGGAACATCATCGAACTTTGCAAGATTAACATGGTTTGGATGGAAGAGGGATGCGTCAACTAATTCAGACTGAGAAGCCACCGCATATGAATATGGCTGTGTGTTTATGATGCTAATTTAAATTAATAGACCAGATTGCTATTTTTGATGTATTTTTAAAATTTAAAATATGAGTTAAATTTTCGCAGATGTAATTTTTTCCAATTAAATTTCCCAGCAAAAAAGGAGTTTATAATTTGAATTTGTAATTGGGAGGAAATTGTATAATTTTCGGCTGGTATTTAATGCCAAGATATACGTTTCCTTTCCATCAAAGATGCTGTTTTTTTCCAAATAAGTCAACGATTTTGTAGTGTTTTTAAAGACTAACAAATAATTACTGTATTCATGGGAATTCGTTTGCAATTAATGGCCAGATTACGTGGTTGCTTGTGTGTACAGGTTAAGTGACGTGGAATAATTTTTTGATGACATCATTATATTTTATGATTACATGGACAGTCTAGGTGGACTGTTCATGGTTATATTATAGTATGAGTATCATGTCACATTTATATATGCATGTGAAAAACTCACAATTTTTTTACAGCATCTTGAGTTTTAGTCACAACATATTTTATTTAATACTACGTACCCAAAGGTTTAACTATTGTACTAACTAGTTACTTACCCGTGCTAACACATGTAGGTGCTAATAGCACATTTGCAGTAGGCCCGAAATTAAATGACCCATGCGAAATAAGTCAAAAAAACAAGAACGAGTTAAGTTTAGACCCAAGAACTCGAGCCCAAGAACCTTAAGAACACTACAACGTTGTGTTCCTACGTCACAGCCCTCCAAACAAGTATTCCTTGCCTCGGTCACAACCCTCCTCGGCCATGTCTCACTTTCGGCCTTCGGCCGTTGGTGCCTCAGCCGAGTCACTCTGTAGTCGAGGTACCCTCCAACCGAGTCTCTGCTGTACCTCGGTGATTCTTCTTGTTCTCCCAGGGCTTCAATCTCCTCAAATATTTGTCCTTATACTTCTAGATTGAACTTTCCCTATGCCACGACAAGTGTTAAATTGTCTTTGCCCTAGTGCTCTTATGTCTTAGCCTTGAACTCCCTTATGGCGAAGCGATGGTTCCCTACAGTAGTTGCTACAATACAATACAACTTGATGGTCCAAAATCACTCATCACCGATACAGATTTACCCTAGTAGGGATTCTGTCCCACAGTAGTTGCTAGACGAAAGCAAATACGTTCAAAGGTGCATGGCTTCTCCATTGACCCTCAAGCACCAAGGTTCCCATCTCTGAGATATCTCTAGCGACAATTCCATACCCACATCCGCCCTTCCAACTACCAATCACAGTTATCGTGGCTTATAATACATTGTACGGAACACCTGACATAAGATGGAGGAAGTAGAATACTACTCATGGATATACCATAATTCATAAATTTATAGAAGTATTTATATCATACAATAAACTAAATAATATGTAAATAAGTTAATGATATGAACCCTAAAATTCTGCAAGCGACTGTGACCCAAAACAATCAATAACTGGTATATTGAATAAAGGGAAAGACAAAAGTAACATACAACATCATAATATGTGTTGAAGGTGTTGTTTTCCACTAAAAAACACAATTTTTGGGGAACTAAAAAAGAAAATTAGGAGATCAGAACCCGAAGGGGAATTCTTACCGATCCGGCTCAAAGAGGATCCCGCCAAGGTCGTTATGATAGGATCCGACCTATCTGACGAAGTCATAACGGCCCTCGTCTGATGCCTGCAAGCGCGTCCGACCTATTTGCTTGAAGCGCCGCCGATATTCTGGGAATCTTCCCCGACGTCGCTTGTCACCACCTCGTCATTGACCTAAGAGCACCCTGGATAGCACTGCGTAGGAGGTCCCAGCCCGACGTGAAGGCAAGCACGACCGCGAAAGTGGTGGAAGACCTTGTAAAGGCAGATTTTGTCAAAGAAGTCAAGTAGACCACTTGGTTGTCAAATGTAGTACTCGTAAAAAAGGCTAGTGAGAAATGGAGAGTGAGCATGGATTACACTGACCTCAATAGGGCTTGCCGGAAGTATGCTTTCCCTCTTCCCACTATGTCACGACCTCGCCCAGATGCGCCGCTCCCAACGGAAAATCCTGCAACATAGTATGAAGACGAAGAGCCATCTACTGAAGGAGAATCTCGTCTCAACTGAGCGGTCTGCTTCGTCCTAGCCATTTTGTACCTACACGGAGGAAGCCCGTGTTAGGGGAGGTTCTAAGAAGCTCACCACATCTATCCAACCCAGGAAACATCCTCAAGCTCAGCCAAACCCCTCTACAAACACTAACTACGACTCTGAATTCCAACGAAGGGCCAGCCGAGAAATCAGACAGACCTGATAAATTGGGAAAATAAGATCCTGGGCAGTCAATAGGTGTCGAACCAACCTCAGAAAATACAAGGACAGGCGAAGTAACAGCTTCAAAGTACAAATCTTGCGAAAGTGCAAAGGGGGGAAATCTTCTCCTATTTATAGAAAACTAACTGAAGCGACATCACCTACAACTGTCATCAAATTTAAAACGCAATAATGACTCCCGCACGAGAATCGAGGCAGCACATATGTCACTTCAACTGCCCTCTGTTTCTAGTCAACTGACAAAGTCAAAGGCATCACACCCCTATCTCCACATGACCCGACGATATAGAAAGCTACAAAATTTTCCCAGTTTCATGGCTGAGGTATCCTCATGCAGACAATTTCCAGCCCCCGACCTCAATCAACTAGGCTCAGGGGGCAAACCTTATGTTGATACCATCCCGTCACAAACAAGTACTTCAAGTCGAGGCCCTCCTTATGAGACAAACCTTGACTGGTGGGGGGGGGGGGAACTGTTCTGGATTAGGCCAAAACCCATCAAGGAAAAAGGCCCAATATTGCAATCCACGATCCTAGACCAACTAAACAAGCGTCATGGATGAAATCTCTCCCAATCCAACGGTCAGAAATCAAATTGTATTCATAGGCGCATCCACTTATAAATACACACTCATATCAATGCATCAGGTACACATTTATTTATGTTTGCCACATTTTCTCTTTGCTGACTTAAGCATTAGAGTGTGTGTAGGTACCACCAGTGGCGGAGCTAGCTCAATTTTTATGAGGGGGCTAAATATAAATTGTTAATTATATTTTTGGTAATTATTCTCTCCCAATTTTCTCAATTTGACAATTTATGTTCCTGTGATTTTTTCATTGCATTGTTCGTCCTCAAAAATTATGGATTGTGCATTTTTTATCTCCCATTTTCCCAAAATTCAATATTTTTTGGGACTAAATGTGCTAATAATTTATGATTCTTAGGGACCAAAAATGCAATTAAAAACTTATGGAGTCAAAATGCCAAATTAAGAAAGTTGGGACCAAAAATTCAATTAGACCTTGTTGAAACTAATAAATTAAACTTAGTAAATAAGTAAAATAAATGACAATATTATTGTTTTACTAAAATAATGGTATATGATTCATCTTTATTTGGGCTAATAATAGACTAATGGACTTAAACTAATAGATTTACCGTTGTTCTTTTATCTTGGTTTGGAGTAGCTGAATAATATATTTTTGTAGAAGTTAATTATATAATATACCTAATTATTCAAATAATTATATTTTTTCTTCTTATTTTTTATATTTTCATTTTTTAAGAATACATTTAAATTTAAGAAAAAAAATTAGATCTATAAATAGATGAAGTTTGTTCCTCAATAATCAGATTGGTGAAAAATGAAAATTAATTTCCTGATAAATTATGTAAAGTGTGATGCTAGCCACTCTGTTTTAAGGTAATTTAGAGTCTAAAAAAAATTAGTTGTTCAAAGGAAATAGTAATACAAAACAGTGTGTTTTGGGGTTCTTAAGTAGTCGGAAAAAAATTAACTGTTCAAATATGCAGAGTTTATTCCTTAGTAACTTGTTTGTTGAAAAAAAGAACTTTTATGTAATGTGATAATGACTTACTTGATTATCATTTGTTGTCTATATTTTAATGGATCGATTTCATTTTTGTCACTAACTACTTTCTTTTCATTCTTTACAATATTCGTAATTTTATATTTTAAGGGTACTTTATGATTCACTAGAAATTTTAACTGTTCAAATAGCGGAAATTGATTCGTCCGTAATCAGATTAGTGAAAATGAAAATTAATTTCACAACAAATATGTTCTACCTTATAGTTGGGCCCCTTCTATTAATGAAAATATCTTCATATATACATCCACTCCCCACTTTGGCGCCAAACCCCCCTCCCCTCTCTTTTGTTTTTCTTCTCATTTTTTATATTTTTATTTTTTAAGTATAATTTAAATTTAAGAAGAAAAAATTATATCTATAAATAGATGAAGTTTGTTCCTCAATAATCGGATTGGTGAAAAATGAAAATTAATTTCTCGATTATGTAAAGTGTGATGCTAGCCACTGTGTTTTAAGGTAATTTAGAGACTAAAAAAAATTAGTTGTTCAAAGGAAATAATAATGCAAAACAGTGTGTTTTGGGGTTCTTAAGCGGTTGGAAAAAATTAACTGTTCAAATATGCAGAGTTTGTTCCTTAGTAACCTGTTTGTTGAAAAAAAGAACTTTTATGTAATGTGATAATGACTTACTTGATTATTATTTGTTGTCTATATTTTAATGGAGCAATTTCATTTCTCTCAGTAACTACTTTCTTTTCATTCTATACAACATTCGTAATTTTATATTTGAAGGGTACTTTATGGTTCACTAGAAATTTTAACTGTTCAAATAGCGGAAATTGATTCCTCCGTAATCAGATTAGTGAAAATGAAAATTAATTTCGCAACAAATATGTTCTACCTTATAGTTTTCTTTTATTGGCTAAACATAACTTAGTTGTTAAAATATGACTTCAATTACTATTAATCTAATTTTGGTCTTATAATGCTTCAGTAGACCCTAAAAATAATTAAAAGAAAAATAAAATAAAAAAAGGAGGGGGAGAGAGAGAAAGCGAGAACTTCACTGGGAGAGGGAGAGAAGGGGTTGATATTGTTTTGGCATACACTTTTTGGGGTATGGCTCCTCCAATACAGAGAGTGGATACAATACAACTTCATGGTGCACAATCACTCATCGCCAATACAGATATACCCTAGTAGGGATTTTGTCTCACAGTGGTTGCTAGTCGAAAGAAAATACGTTCAAAGGTGCATGGCTCCTCCAATGACGCTCAAGCACTAAGGTTCCCAGCTCTGAGATTTCTCTAGCTATAATTCCATACCCACATCTGCCCATCCAACTACCAATCTTAGTTATTGTGGCTTATAATACATTCTATGGAACACCTAACATAAGATGGAGGAAGTAGAGTACCACTCATGGACATATCATAAGTTATTTTCATAAATTTATAGAAGCATTTATATCATGGGTGTATCTAATATGGACCCCTAAAAACTGGTCCATCGGTGGACCTTTACCATATTTGGTAAGTTTTAATAAAATATAATTTTTATTTTCTATTTTTTATTATTATAAAATTCATTTTTTACAAAAAATAGTAAATGTCCGCCGATGGATATTTTTTGAGAGGTCCATATTAAATGCACCCTTATATCGAGTATGACTTACGGTAGTAAACTATTTTTTAGCAACTATTACTAAATGGGCAAAATTGTCATATACTCCATTCAATATAAAAAACGGGCGAGGATCATGCACCCCATTAATCATGCATTCATCAATTCAACACATTAAATGCCTAAAATCATGGAATTCAATTTTTTCAAATTAAAAAATTGCCAAAAAACATTGATTTTCACTCACAAAAAAAAACTTCGTTCATTAACCACAAATGTGCATAGCAATGGTTAGTGGCCACTAACCACAGGTATGCATAACTGTGGTTAGATGTCAATGACTAGATGTTTCTAACCACAAATGTGCATAGCAATGGTTAGTGGTCACTAACCATAGATATGCATAACTGTGATGTCAATGGTTAGATGTCACTAACCACAAATGTGCATAGCAATGGTTAGTGACCACTGACCACTAACTACAGATATGCATAACTGTGGTTAGATATGCCTCTGTAGCGACCGAAAAATCCGAAGGAGGGATTCTTCGAAGTTCTTGAAATGAAGCCGCCACCAAAGTTTTAGTTTAAGGGCAAACATTGGAAAATCCCTATTGAGTGGATAAAAGGGTCTAGCGGACCAGATTTAGGCTCGGGAGTCATTTATGCGTAGGGAAGGTATTAGCACCCTACGACATCCTTCCTTAGGAAGGTTACCTTTTAACTAAATGTGTAAACACTTATTAATTCAAAAATAATGATTTTCCCTTATAATAATAAAAAAAAACTCACTAAACGGTTAATTATTTTTTGTACTTTTGGAGAAAAATGAGAGAAATGAATTAAAAGAAAAAAAAAGGTTTTTTATTAATGCAATTGACAGAGGTCGGCCGCCCTCTGCTCCTACGTATCTCCTGGTAGAGAATCAAATCACACGTAGTTCTTGGTAGAAAATGTTTGTATGTTTGGTGTTTCTTTATTTATTTTGAAATTGGGAGAGGTATTCGTGACGACCAAACAAGTAAAACTCAGAGTGGTCGTCACTCATAGCTGCTATAGAAAACTAAAGTTGTTATTAACGGTCAAACAAGCTAAGCTCAGAGTGACCATCGGTAGCAACCCATTTTTATGTTTAGGAAAACATTTATTTGCTATTTGGGAAAAAAAATAGGTTTGTGAGAGAAAATATTTATTTAGGGAAAAGAAAATCTTTAAAAAAAGGAACAGAGGGTGCAGTAGTAAAATGGGGTGTGATTAGCAGAAAAGGGGTGTATTTTAAAGTAGTGGGTGCAAAAAAACAGGCCCAGTTCGTTTTTGTGTTGTGGGCTGGGTTTATGGACAGGGGGCTGTATTATGAAAAGGGGGAGCGTTTAGTAAGGGGTGTGAGAAGGATCCAATTCAGTTTTATTTTATTCGTGGGCTTCCAAACAAGCTGACCCACGATATTGGGCCTTAAGCGTAGGGAGCCTATTGTTAAAAAACTTGGAGGTGTAACTATGAATCAGAAATTAAAATAAATAAAGGATAAATAGACTATATAATCAAAAAACAAAACAAAAAAACCCTAATCTCTTCTTTCTTCAGCGCCGCAGCACCTCTGGAAGGGGAGAGAGAGAGAGAGAGAGAGAGAGAGAGAGACCACCGTGAGAGGGAGATGGGGATGGAACGAGAGAGAAGAAACGAGAGGGAAGGGAGGAGGACCGGTGCGACACGACGGTGAGGTGGTGGACTTCGCCGGAGGGATCCATGGTGGTGGTGCCGACGAAGGGAGAAAGAAGAGGCCGTGGGAGTGGTTCGCGAGAAGCCGACGGCGTGAGGGGCGGTCAATGGTACGCGATGATGGTGACAGCGGAAGGGTCTCAGCGTCGTCGTCGGTGGCGTGAGGGAGAGTCTCAGTGTCGTCATCGGTGGCGACAGTATGGGTCTTACCGGAGGGGAAACCACCACGGGGGGTACCGTGACGGCGCCGGCGAACGCTACCGGGGGGAAAGTCAGTATGGGGTATTCTGTGGTGGTGGTGATTACGATGTGGGTTTTTTGATAGTGATGAGAGAGAGAGAGATCACAGGTGAAGGAGGAGGTGCGAAGTGAGAGAGATATGAGGGGGTTGTGGTGGTGATTCGGTGTGAGGGTGATTTTGGTGAGTGGTGATGCGGCGGTGCGACGGTGGTGGCCACCCCAATGGTTGCCGGAGCTCCAAGCTCCTTATTCTTCTTTCTGGTTCTCTCCTCCTCCCTTACTGTTTGTCATTTTCTGTGACTGTTTTTGTGTTTTGTGTCACTGTGTGTTCGTGTGTATTACAGTGCCTGTATTGCATCTGTGTATCCCCCCCCCCCTCACTGTTTTTGGTTTGATTTCTTTTTTATAGAGTAGCTCAGCACTCAGACAAATTTTGTTGTTATTCTTTTGCAGGGATGGTGGCATTGGAGCAGAGCTGTAGGAGACAAGGCAGCAAGGGAGGTGCTGCCCAAAGCTGCTTGGTTGCTGCTGATTTGGAAAAAAAACAAGGGAGCAAGGAGAAGGAACACTTGGCTTCAATCTCTAAATGTAAAAGTAGTGGCAACAGCCTTGCTGAAGTCCACTCTTGTTATTTTATTTTTAAAATTGTTTTTCACTTTTCTTTTGATTTTGTCCATATTGTAAATACAAATTTAATTATTTTTGTATTTGTAATAAAAGACACTTTTGACTAATCAACTTAAATTGCATATCTCATTTTATTTATAACAAAATAATGATAACAACTTCGAATGATAACAATAAAGTAACGAGTACAAAAAAAATGCGTACACGACGAGAGGCGAACACGCGCGCGCAAAGAGAGTAACGACACGCACACGATTAGGAGTGACACGTGTATGTGGTTAGAAATAACACGCGCACGCAACAATGCAAAAACGTTAGGCTAACGCGTGTACGCGACTAAAAATAATACGTGTGCACCATGGAACATGTTTTTGGGATTTTTCGAGAATGAAACAAGAAACCGATTAAAATCAAATGTCTACAATATTATTATTTTAAAAAAACAAATCACATTAATCTAACGGACAAAATTAGGGTATGACAGCTGCCCCTCTTTATTTATATTTTACCAGGAAGTATGAAGAGTTTCCAAATTTCTCGAGTAAAATAGAAATAAAGATAAAAAGACACTAATTTTGTCAAGACTATTATTTTATTTTATTTTATTTTATTTTTCTTTAGAAATTTTTGAAAAAAAAAGGGTTGACATAGAACAAAAGTAAAGAAGGATCGCTGGGGATCTGAAGGAGCATTTGGGGCTCTGATGGTCTAACTCACAGTCGATGCTTGGCGCATTGATTGGAGTTAAACTGAAGGACCGACGGGGTCTGAAGGGCATGCCTAAGCCTGATGGACCAATGGGTCTGATGGAGCGCAAACTAGCAATGGTACTAGTAAAACGGTCTGCTTGGGGGGTGGCCTTTTTCGAGCGGCCATTGGTGGCAAGGTCAGGTCGTTGACCTGATTTGCTCACCTCGAAGGACGTCCACTGTGTTTTTTAGGCGGACACATCTAGTCTGAAGGGCCTGGGGCCGGATGATCCGTCGGTTGCTCGATAACGCGACGTGCGATCTGGATTGAAGGACCATTGATGGTCTGAAGGAGCGCTTGGGCTCTGAAGGACCGCTGGGGGTCTAAAAGGCTGATGCTAGGCTCAGTGCTAACATTATAATTTGAGTCTATCTTGACGGATACAAATATCTATATTTGACCGCATTTAAGGATGCAATGGATGATGTATGCGTGCATGCAGTGTAAGCATGTGCAATGATCGATATCTGGTGGTATGATGAATGAAATGTGGCAGATGATGTGAGTTGAAGTTGATGGAACATGGAGGTTGACAACCAACGTATGCGAATGCAGATAAGATATGAATGTGATTGTGCTGATTAATGATGAATGTAATGGAATGAGCAATTTTTCTCTTTTTTTTTTGCTTTTCTCTTTTTTTTTTGGTATATAATGAGTTTATGAAATGCGAAGTGTGAATGTGATGCAAATATAATGCTTTGATGCGAATGTCATGCACGGTACAAAGATATGATTAGTGATGTAAAAAAACTCTTCTTTTTTTGGGTAACGATGAGACCGGCACTCGGCACGTCTACCGAAACAAACAATGTCATGCACGTAATTTGATGAACGTGCAATGATTGGTATCTGGGGGATGATGAATGAAATGGGTGTTGAACCTGATGGGATGAGAAAGTTGACAACGGTGTATGAGATGTAAATGTGACTGTAGTGATAATTTTGGGTGTGATGATGAATGTAATGGATGGATTTTTCTTTTTGCTTTTTCTTATTTATTTTGTTTCTTTTCTTGATGCATGCAATGCGAATGTGAATATGATGCGAATGTAATTCTTTGATGCAAATGCTATGGTGAATAAAGGAAGCACAGGAATGCATAGCGAATGATATGATCGGTGATGTAGAAAGCTTTTGACAACGATGAGACCGGCACTTGGCACGTCTATCGAAGCAAAAAAAAGGTGTTATGATGCAATGTAAAAGCAAATGGACTACAAAAGCCCGTGAATGATGGATGTCGCCGAAGCTGGTCGGAGATAGAAATCGATAAGCCATGTATGCCACTGCAGATAATATGTGAATGCGAATATACTACTTAGATGTAGGTGCTATGGTAGATGCATGGTTTGATGTATGGTGCAATGATTGGGTGTTTGTCGGGATGCGGAATGATGTTTTTTGTGTTTTCGCTTTATTGCCCTTTTTGGTATGAGAATGCGAATATGATAGATATGTGATATCTCGATGCAAACGCTATGGTGAATGATAGGAAAGCACATGAATGCATGGCAAATGACATGATTGGTGTTGTAGAAAGTTTTTGGTGATGATAAGACCCACACGTGGCACGTCTATCGAAGCAAACAAATGTTATATGTATTCATGCAATGTGATGAATGTGCAATGCAAAAGAAAATGGACTACAAAAGCCCGTGAATTGTGGGTGCTGGAGTTGGTCGGGAACAAAAACTGATGAGTTGTGTATGCACATGTCGATAACATGGGAATGCAAATGTACTGTTGATTGCATGATGGAATGATCTATGCTTTGGTGGGAGTAACGGGTGCAATGTGGATGATTTTCGCCTTTTTGGTTTTCTCTTTTTTTTGTTTTTTTTTTTTGAATAAATGAATGAATGAATGAATGAACGTGCACACGTAATGCTTAGATGAAGGGTTGTGGTAGCCGCATGACTTGATGTTGTATGATGCAATGATTGGATGTTTGCTGGGATGTGGGAGTTTTTTTTTGTCTCTCTGCTTTATTGCCTTTTTGGTATTTGATGAATGCATGAAATGAGAATGTGAACGTGATGGATACGTAATATTTTGATGCAAACGCTATGGTGAACAAAAGGAATTGCCTAGATATATGGTGCGATGATGTGATTGATTGGGATGTAGACAGACTTTTGGTAATGATGGGACCGACATTTGGAATTTTTATTGAAGCGATACATGGTATGTGTGGCGATGCATGCCCGCATACGCAATGCGTAATGCAAAAGAAGCAAAATTGTGTAGGCAAAACAAGTGGAATGTGAATGCATGTACAATACTTGTATGAAAGAGTTGTGATGGGTATGATCAGATGCATGGTTTTAATTCTAGAATAATGAGGACATGTATAATGCATGATTTGTTGGTAACAACACTTTTTGTTTTTGTAAGGATGCGAAAACTTTTGATGCTGGAAACAGAGAGCTGGACATTTTGAATCGATCGTTCCTTGGAAGAAAGATTTGCGATGGCTTGGACTTGAACTCTGGTAAGCTCAAGATTGTCATCTTGAAAAGTGTGGCTTGCAGCAATGTATTGGTGCCCTTTCTAGAGATCTAGATGTGTATTTGCAGATGGGTTCTCATTTGGTTATGATGACCCATGATGGCTAAGCTTTCAAGTCTAAGATGTTAACTTAGAGGGATTGTCATTATTGTGTGTCTCTCTCTTTGAAGCATTTGCTTAATAAATATGCAAAACAGTGCGAATGCAAATGAATATGCCAGTTGACTCAGGGTTCAAGAAATGTAGGGTATAGTCAAGTGTGACACATGAGTGGAGTGGAGAATGAGGTTTATTGGCTCAAACTTATGAGAGATAAGCTTGCCCCAAGGTAAAAATGTTTGACTGCCCCAATTTTGACTTCAAATAGTGGGGAGTGAAACAGTCTGCCTTTGTCTAGGGAGGACAATGACAACTAAGGATATAGACTGGTTGAGGGATTGGGATCTATGCAGGTATTGGGGGTGACAAGTGACTAGGAACGAATGGAATGAAAGGCAAAAGGATTCTTTCGGCCCAAGGGATATGATGCCCCGGTATACAAAAGGACAAGGTTACCCCAATCCATTAAAGATGAAAATTGCCCCATTTTGAGTGTGGTTGCGAGGGTGCGAAGTTAGAATAATGGTTTGGAAATTTGTCTGGTACGGCTATATGGGTGTAGAACGGGATGAAAGGTGAGAGTATTTTGGGGGTTGTTGAAAAAATTTCCTGAGTTTGAGTGGAATGAAGGGTGGGGTTTTGCCCCATTTTGATATGATAAGTCAAGTAACTGCCTTAGTAGGGATTTGTGGTTTTCCTTGGGAAGGATTCCACAAGCTAAGACAGTCGAGAGTTTTTGGTTTGATGAAAATCCACTTTGTTGATGATCACTGTTATCTTCTCTTGATGAACTTCGAGCGTGCAAGCCCTTTTAAGTTTTTTTCTTTTTTTCCTATTTTTTTTGTAATAATATTTTTCTCTTTGTTTTTTTCTTTTGAGCAAATAAATTATTCTGATTATTTTGTCCCAGAGTACAAGCTTTGAGAAAAATGGAAGCAACCAATCACTGATCAGAATAGGCCTTAGGATTGTAATATGGCCAATAGTTAATAATTCATGAATGAAACGATTACTTTGCTCCTGAGAGTGTTCGGGGTTGGTTGAGACAAAGAATCTTTTATGCGCTTCATGGTAGAATGAACCTGTTTTAGGGTTGTAGCGCATTTGAGGGTTTATGGAGGATAGGATGCTTAGGCCAAAGGAAGTGTTTGAGGGTTTATTTCAGACAAGGATCTTTTATAAGCTCGATGGTGTGAAGTGTCAGCTCACAAATTCTACCGTTTTGGTTTTCAGGATTTTTCGATCCTCTTTTTTTTTTTAATTTCACTTTTTTGTGATTTTTCTTTTTTCTTTCGAGCTGAGCGAGCTGTTAGATATGGGATTGATCATTGTCTAAGGTGTTTTTTGGCTCGAAGTGGGTAGCAAAGGGCATTTCTCTTTTTTTGGATTTTTGGATATAGGAAAATGGCCAAACTCCAATTCAAATCATGGTTGCTTATTTTCTTGAAATTGTAACTATGGGACAAAATTTCATTTTAATATATTTGCTTTTCTTTATTTATTATTTTTTTATGCCCTAATTTTTGCTCAGGCTGCTCTCGCGAGTTTTCAACCTAACGGGCTTTTCTTTTTTGGATCTCTTTTGTGTTTTTTTTTACTCAAAGGACTTGCACGAGTGTTTAGAATGCTAACAGAAAATATTAGTGATCATCACTCTGCCCCAGTATGGAGCGTACGAAGTGTTATTCGTGAAATTTTATCACTGGGGGAAAGCGAATGAAATACTCTTGTGGGGACTGGGCCTTTTATGGATGGTTGGGTCTGGTTTTGGAAGTGGCGGAAAGATAGGGGTAGTATAACTGACTCAAACAACGGTAAACACACATGTCAGGTTAGTTTATTTTGCAAATACTTCACGGAGAGTTAACACCGCTTAAGATAGAACAATTTTAATTGTCAAAACCACACAAGTTAACAAAATAGACATTTAAGCTTCTTGTCACGGGGGTGAGATATATGTTGGCTGATGCCCTTGGTGGGGCGTGCAGTGGCTAAGGGTCAAGCCTATGGGAGTAGGGGTTTGAGGACGATACAGTCAATATTGTAGTGACCATGATGGTGAATGAGTTATTGGTGAATTCCATTGAATGGTTAAGTGGGTAGGTGGTTTCCATGAATGTGGTGGGTATGAGTAGGATGTATATGGAGTGAAGGGTGGAGGACTTGATATCGGTGAATCAAGTTAGGGTGCGACAACATTTTCCAGGGAAGAGGAATCAATTCGAATATATTTTCAAAAAGGCATCGTTTCTCATCAAACAGTGTGTCAAAAAAAAGATCTTATGAGTTTCATTTTTTATTTTTGGAAAAATTATTTGAATAAAGTAGAATGCATGAACATATGGATGTTGTTGTACACAGACAATGATGTAGGTAAATGAAATGCGTAATCATACCTTAAGAAAGTGTGTGATTTTTTATTTTTATTTTTTATTTTTTATTTTTTTGAAGTTCAACCAGAGTGAGAGGCTAACAAAACAAAAAAAAACTATTGGATGATGAACGATGCAAGAATAGAAGAAAATGAAGCAAATCCTAATTTTGTTTTAATGCATGTGAGAGGAATAAATGACTTTTGTTTTTGTTCTTTATGACGCATGAAGGAGCTGTTTTTGAGATGCCTGAGAATGAATGACTTTTGTTTTTGTTTCTTCATGATGCATGAAGAGGAGTAATGAAATAATGAATGTAATTTTTTTTATAATATCAAGGTGATATTATTTTCTCATTTTTGGCATGTGGCTTATGCAAGATGAAGTAAAATATGATATTTTGTTATTTTCTAGATGATGAGATGCATGTTGGTACCATGATAATGAATACGATGACCGTATTCTATTATGAATGCATGATAAATTTTTTTATTTTCTAGTTGAAAGACTAACTACGCTCACGCAACAAGAATAATCAAGTTAAACGCACATTGTGTCCTAATGCATGAAGGAACACATGGTGAAAAATGACGAAAATGCAAATGCGAATGCATGAAATGCGTGCATGACTGATCACTTGGAAAGGTCAGTTATTCTAAATGATTTTTGGAGACAATGCGGCATGTGACTGATGCAGAGCCTCTTTCATGTATCAGAATGAAATGCTGAATACGTATCTATGAATGATGCGAAAATGACGATGTAAGTTTTGAAATGATGCATGTTGAAACGGTGTATAAATGATGTGTGGATGAAATGGCGTATGGATGATTTCATGAAACGGCAGTTTTTTGGATGAGTGAAAAGGTGCGTGAATGCTATGCTTTTTTATTACATGCATTTCATGATGTTGCAAATGGTGGAATGCCTATATTATTTGATGATAATTTTTGTGAATGATTATGAATGAATGGAAATGCATGCTAAATGAGATATTCAATCACAATTTTTTTAATTGTGATCATGTTTTTTATTCTTTTTTTTTGCGAAAAGAAAGAAAAATACAATGTATGAATGAACGGATAATGTTGCCGGATGCAGATGCGAGGAATGTGAATGAATGATTGCTTGAAAAGATTGACTATCCGAAATGATTTTTCGGAGGCAACGCAATATGATGATGAATGATGCAAGAAGGTGGCGTTGTTTTATTATTTTTCTTTATTTTGCATGTCAGATGGCTAATGCATTTTCATTTTTCTATGCATGAAGAGGAGTAACGAATATAGTATATTTTTGAGTATGCAAGATGATGAAAGTTGGACAACTATGTAGCGTCTTTATTTTTTTTTGAGGATGATATGCATGTTAGTACCATGAGAACGAGATGTATATGAAAACAAGTTACTCGTTCTATGGCGATTTTTTTATTTTCTAGCAAAATATAATGCCCATGATGACAGATATGTATGAAACATGCGAATGCATGAAGAAATAAATGTTTGATTCTAATGCAATTATTTTCGTTTTCCGAGAGGTAGTGCAACATGTATGCAGACTCTTATTTTTGATTTATTGGATGACAAATGATACAATTATAATGAAATGATTTTTTTGTTTTATTTGGGAAATGACACATGAATATGGAATTGTTGCATTTAAACTAGGATGACCACATGAGGGAAATGATGTATGAATGTTTTTTTTTTTAAATGTAATTCAAGACTTTATGAATGATGTGGTACCTACACCGTGTGATCACGACTTTGAATGATTATGAATGAATGTCGGTGCCTATGATGCTATTGCCCCTTTTTTGTGTGCGAGGAAACAAAATGCATGACACTCGCAGCGACTTTTTTTTTAATGCGTGGAAAAGAGTAATGAACATAACCTTTATATAATATGGGGGTAATATTCTTTTGGTGCAAGATGAATGCAATTTTGAAAAAAAAAATGATACCTTCGCGATGCATGATAGTGCAATAACAATGAAATGCTTATGGAAGAGTGATTTTAGTATGAATGAATGGTGATTTTTTTGTGTTTTCCTTGAATAAAGTATAATGCATGAACATATGGACGTTTGTTGTACATGAGCAACAATGGAGATGAATGAAATGCGTGATGGTTTATCCCTTTTTTTTTTTTGCTTCAACTAAAATAAAAACGTAACAAAATGCTATTGGGTGATGAATGATGCAATAATGAAGAAATTTATAATTTTTGTTTTGACGCATGTTGAAGGACTGGTGCATTTGAGATGGATAGGAATAAATGACTTTTGTCCTTGTTTTTTATGATGCATGAAGATGATGCATTTAAAAATAATTTTTTATAATAGCAATGCGATGTATGAGTATGAGAGATGATGCAACTAGGATAAAATGATGCATGTATGGAGAAATTGCGCATTTGGACTATGATGACAATATGAGCGAAATGTTATTGAATGTCTCATGCAATTTGTAATAATGATGTTGCAAATGACAAGATGCCTACACTATTTGATGATTTTTTCGATATTTATGAATTATGAATATGTGATGAATGGTACGGTAGGGAAATGGCAATGTGATGCATATGATGAAAAAAAAATGATCTTATTTTATGATAATTTTTGTATGATGAATGAAAGGAATGATGTCGTCTCGTATGCATGCAAATGAAGGAAGCATGAAAATTTTTTTTGAGTGATTTTAATTTTGGAGAAAAACTAACCAGATTGATAGAGAGGGTAAGTATAGTGCCCCTGTGTCCCAGGTGGGTCATGTCTAAATTGGGATTTTCAACATGATCTAGGGTCACTTATGTGATCAATCTCTCAGGTGGCTCTATTCGCTTCCTCACAAAGGTCTCCAGAGCTAAAATCCCCTTCATGATATGATCCACAACGATAGCGAGCTACCTGGTGTGGGATACCATGAAAGAGCGTACTCTGGTTGAGACTTTCATGAGAGTCAGACAGATAAAATCCAGAATGACTGTCACTAGTAATCTCCACTCGTCCTAGGTTATTTGCAGACCCGGGTATAGGGCCCCACTCAAAGGTGTGTGCAAAAGTGTAAGTGAGGTGTGTGATGAGAGCACAATACCTAAACTAACCAAACTGGACAAGATATACAACAATAATAACAAAAAAAGTCGTCTACCCTAAGGTTCAATAATATAAAGAAATGCTAATAAATAAATAATATAAGAATAAGGGTAAAAACAAAATATTAATAAAATTAACAAATAATTACACATTTAGTTAATTTGGCTTGACTCTCTTAATATGTCCCCAGTGGAGTCGCCAGCTGTAGCGACCGAAAAATCCGAAGGAGGGATTCTTCGAAGTTCTTGAAATGAAGCCGCCACCAAAGTTTTAGTTTAAGGGCAAACATTGGAAAATCCCTATTGAGTGGATAAAGGGGTCTAGCGGACCAGATTTAGGCTCGGGAGTCATTTATGCGTAGGGAAGGTATTAGCACCCTACGACATCCTTCCTAAGGAAGGTTATCTTTTAACTAAATGTGTAAACACTTATTAATTCAAAAATAATGATTTTCTCTTATAATAATAAAAAAAACTCACTAAACGGTTAATTATTTTTTGTACTTTTGGAGAAAAATGAGAGAAATGAATTAAAAGAAAAAAAAAGGTTTTTTATTAATGCAATTGACAGAGGTCGGCCGCCCTCTGCTCCTACGTATATCTCCTGGTAGAGAATCAAATCACACGTAGTTCTTGGTAGAAAATGTTTGTATGTTTGGTGTTTCTTTATTTATTTTGAAATTGGGAGAGGTATTCGTGACGACCAAACAAGTAAAACTCAGAGTGGTCGTCACTCATAGCTCGTTTGAAAACTAAAGTTGTTATTAACGGTCAAACAAGCTAAGCTCAGAGTGACCATCGGTAACAACCCATTTTTATGTTTAGGAAAACATTTATTTGCTATTTGGGAAAAAAAATAGGTTTGTGAGAGAAAATATTTATTTAGGGAAAAGAAAATCTTTAAAAAAAGGAACAGAGGGTGCAGTAGTAAAATGGGGTGTGATTAGCAGAAAAGGGGTGTATTTTAAAGTAGTGGGTGCAAAAAAACAGGCCCAGTTCGTTTTTGTGTTGTGGGCTGGGTTTATGGACAGGGGGCTGTATTATGAAAAGGGGGAGCGTTTAGTAAGGGGTGTGAGAAGGATCCAATTCAGTTTTATTTTATTCGTGGGCTTCCAAACAAGCTGACCCACGATATTGGGCCTTAAGCGTAGGGAGCCTATTGTTAAAAAACTTGGAGGTGTAACTATGAATCAGAAATTAAAATAAATAAAGGATAAATAGACTATATAATCAAAAAACAAAACAAAAAAACCCTAATCTCTTCTTTCTTCAGCGCCGCAGCACCTCTGGAAGGGGAGAGAGAGAGAGAGAGAGAGAGAGAGAGAGAGAGAGAGAGAGAGAGAGAGAGACCACTGTGAGAGGGAGATGGGGATGGAACGAGAGAGAAGAAACGAGAGGGAAGGGAGGAGGACCGGTGCGACACGACGGTGAGGTGGTGGACTTCGCCGGAGGGATCCATGGTGGTGGTGCCGACGAAGGGAGAAAGAAGAGGCCGTGGGAGTGGTTCGCGAGAAGCCGACGGCGTGAGGGGCGGTCAATGGTACGCGATGATGGTGACAGCGGAAGGGTCTCAGCGTCGTCGTCGGTGGCGTGAGGGAGAGTCTCAGTGTCGTCATCGGTGGCGACAGTATGGGTCTTACCGGAGGGGAAACCACCACGGGGGGTACCGTGACGGCGCCGGCGAACGCTACCGGGGGGAAAGTCAGTATGGGGTATTCTGTGGTGGTGGTGATTACGATGTGGGTTTTTTGATGGTGATGAGAGAGAGAGATCGCAGGTGAAGGAGGAGGTGCGAAGTGAGAGAGATATGATGGGGTTGTGGTGGTGATTCGGTGTGAAGGTGATTTTGGTGAGTGGTGATGCGGCGGTGCGACGGTGGTGGCCACCCCAATGGTGGCCGGAGCTCCAAGCTCCTTATTCTTCTTTCTGGTTCTCTCCTCCTCCCTTACTGTTTGTCATTTTCTGTGACTGTTTTTGTGTTTTGTGTCACTGTGTGTTCGTGTGTATTACAATGCCTGTATTGCATCTGTGTATCCCCCCCCTCACTGTTTTTGGTTTGATTTCTTTTTTATAGAGTAGCTCAGCACTCTGAGACAAATTTTGCTGTTATTCTTTTGCAGGGATGGTGGCATTGGAGCAGAGCTGTAGGAGACAAGGCAGCAAGGGAGGTGCTGCCCAAAGCTGCTTGGTTGCTGCTGATTTGGAAAAAAAACAAGGGAGCAAGGAGAAGGAACACTTGGCTTCAATCTCTAAATGTAAAAGTAGTGGCAACAGCCTTGCTGAAGTCCACTCTTGTTATTTTATTTTTAAAATTGTTTTTCACTTTTCTTTTGATTTTGTCCATATTGTAAATACAAATTTAATTATTTTTGTATTTGTAATAAAAGACACTTTTGACTAATCAACTTAAATTGCATATCTCATTTTATTTATAACAAAATAATGATAACAACTTCGAATGATAACAATAAAGTAACGAGTACAAAAAAAATGCGTACACGACGAGAGGCGAACACGCGCGCGCAAAGAAAGTAACGACACGCACACGATTAGGAGTGACACGTGTATGTGGTTAGAAATAACACGCGCACGCAACAATGCAAAAACGTTAGGCTAACGCGTGTACGCGACTAAAAATAATACGTGTGCACCATGGAACATGTTTTTGGGATTTTTCGAGAATGAAACAAGAAACCGATTAAAATCAAATGTCTACAATATTATTATTTTAAAAAAACAAATCACATTAATCTAACGGACAAAATTAGGGTATGACAGCCTCTAACCACAATTTTGCTTAACAATGGTTAATTGCAGCAAAACCATCCTGGAAAGAAGAAGAAGCCAACCTGCAGAACACTAAATGAAGAGAACATAAAGATAGAAAATGCAAAGAACGGAAAGAAAGAAAGAGAAGAGAACAAAAAATAAAAATAGTGCAAAAAAGAAACGTGAAAAAAGAAAGAAGAACGAGAAAGAAGAAACGTGAAAAAAAATGGCTTGAATAAGTTTTGTAACCGTCCCAATAAAATAAGATATAATTTAATGGTCAACTAAATTTAATTAAAACCAATAACATTCAAGATTACAACAATGCCCTTATTCAATAATAACCATTAGATTAAATTTTATTAAAAAATTGAGCATCCAATGACTATTATTTCTTTAGTAAGAGATACTAAGAAAAATGCATAATAACATGAGCCAAAGCCGACAAGAAACAATCATACAACATCATAATATGTGTTGAAGGTGTTGTTTTCGGCTATGGCTTATGATACTAAGCCATTTGCTTAGTAATAGTTACTAAATCGTTACTAGCCATTGGATTGACAAAATTTCAATGAAATTCAATCTAATGGCTAGTTTTTAATAGGGGTAATTGTGTCACATCCATTTTTTGTGGTTTTAATTAAATTAAATAAATTAATAAATGTTCCTTTTTTTATGGATTATTAAAACAAAAGCATTTATTTACTCATTGATTTTCTCTTCCACTATCTTCTCTCTCACACTCTCACAATTTTATCTGTCACGTTATTTTCATCTGTTATTTTTCTTCTTCTTCTTCTTCTTCTTCTTCTTCTTTTTCTTCTTCTTCTTCTTCTTTTTCTTCTTCTTCTTATTCTTCTTCTTCTTCTTCTTATTCTTCTTCTTCTTTTTCTTCATGTTACATATATCTTTCTTTATTTTTTCACGCAAAAGAAGCCTAAAATACGCACCCACGCCAAAAAATAAGACGCGCACGGGTGTTTAAAAAACGGACTCCGTTGATCCACGCCATTGAAGCACGCCATTGATCATGTCTCGTTATGATGTTGATGAACATGGGACTAAAATCAGTTTTTCATCGTTACTTGCGCGTAAGTCATATTTTTATTTGGTTAGATCGTACTAACCGAAGTTATCTTATTCCCTGGCTACAATAGGACTAACCGAAGTTATGTTTTTCCCTGGCTAGAACTATAGTAACCGAAGTTATGCTATTTCATGGATAGAATTGGACTAACCGAAGTTATGTTATATCCTGGCTAGAAACCCACTAACCAAAGTTATGTTATTCCCTGGCTAGAATTGGACTAACCAAAGATATGTTATTCCCTGTCTAGAATTCCTCTAACCGAAGTTATGTTATCCTTTGGTTAGAATTGTACTAACCAAAAAATATAGCCACCTTACATATGAGTATCTCTCACAAAACCATGTACATCTCACAATGCAAATAAATTATTCAAATAAAATAAAAAGCAGTCAATAATACTTTGTGCATCTAAGACAATCATGTCGGTTTGATTTTCATGCTGATGCTGACAACCCTGTACTGCAACAACAAAAACAAAAAAAGACCACATAAGTACGGAACATTTGTTAATAGACATTAACCAGTGAATAACATAACTTCGGTTAGTGGAATTCTAGCGAGGAAATAACATAACTTCGGTTAGTACAATTCTAACCAAAAGATAACATAACTTCGGTTAGAGGAATTCTAGACAGGGAATAACATATCTTTGGTTAGTCCAATTCTAGCCAGGGAATAACATAACTTTGGTTAGTGGGTTTCTAGCCAGGATATAACATAACTTCGGTTAGTCCGTTAATCAACATCATAACGATGAAAAACTGATTTTAGTCTCATGTTCATCAACATCATAACGAGACATGATCAATGGCGTGCTTCAATGGCGTGGATCAACGGAGTCTTTTTTAAACACCCGTGGGCGTCTTATTTTTTGGTGTGAGTGCGTTTTTTAGGCTTCTTTTGCGTGAAAAATAAAGAAAGATATATGTAACATGAAGAAAAAGAAGAAGAAGAAGAATAAGAAGAAGAAGAAAAAAAAAGAAAAAGAAGAAGAAAAATAACAGATGAAAATAACGTGACAGATAAAATTTTGAGAGAGAAGATAGTGGAATTGTGAGAGAGAAGATAGTGGAAGAGAAAATCAAAGAGTAAATAAATGCTTTTGTTTTAATAATTCCTAAAAAAAAGATGTATATGGATTTTATTTTTGAAATAATTACCGGTTGACTTCGTCGAGGTTGTGGTTTAAGATCAGTTGTGTGCATGGCTTCATATTAATTAATAATTACAATAAAAATTTCAAAACTATATAGTAAAGTATGTAATCAGATTAATTGGTTAAAAGCATTTGAATTTCATGTCATGCGTTTGACAATGAAACATGCTGTCTTATCATAAGATAGTGAGGAGCTTCAGGATCCTGATTGAATGAATGGTAAATGGCAATGCAGATAAGTTAGTTTAATTTTTTTGTCCATGTCATAGGGTGAACGTGCACGTGTTGCCAAAAGAAGGAGAGAGAAAAAAACAGAGAAGAAATTGAGAGATTTTCAATGCAGATTCAGTCCCCACAATAAATAATTTACTATATGCAATTTCAGATATCACCTGATAGAATATATGTCATCTTCTCAATGCACCAGTTGCCAATAGAATCCAGAAAAATAATACCAACCAATCCAAACTAATAATCATTCTCATGTAAACAAACCATAATATAATTCGATATAGATCACAATAATTCTTACATTACAAATCATATGCTTCAATATTATTCAACAACAAACCCAGACAATATATTACACTATATATAAGGCTCTTCTAGTAATTCCACATGGTAGCTAGATCCATTGGTGCAGCTGAAGTAGGAGGAACAAAGTTTGAGATTTCAGCATTCATATTAACATCAATAGTAGTGAGACATGTTTCTTGAGAAACACTAACAATTTCCCTTTCTGATTTGAAACCATTCCACAAATTTAATCCATTGTTATTATTATCATCAAGTAAGGTTCTAAGAATGCTATGATCCTCTTGAGTGTTGTAAACAGAACCATGTAATGGAAAATTTGGTGGAGCATGATTTTGAACCCCTTGAGTATAGTATAATGAATGATTTGAAGGAACATTAAAAGGGGTGTTATTGAATGAATCAAAGATTTCAACTTGGTTGTTTCTTTGAACATCAATTGGATTGGAGAAGCAGGACACGTAAGGTGATTTGGTTTTGGAAATTGAAGAAGGTGATGAATCTGTTAAAGGTGGAAGAATTGAAGAACCTAATTCATTTCCAAAAAACAATGTTTTTTTCCCTGATAAACTCTTCTGAAATACCCTGCAAATCACCCAATCATTCTGCCACACATCACCAAAAAAACTCATTATTAGTAATGAATATACAAACCTCATAAAATGTGAAAAAATCATAAAAATTTAAAAAATTAGTACACTCAAGGTTTTAAATTGCAGTCACAGTCGGTCGTGAAATTTGATATCATAGATAATCATGACCAATTATATACCTCTGCAATTGAAGGAGGTTACATTTACAGCAATTTGCATTAATGTAACTAACTTCAATTGCAGTTGAGCTTAGGTCGTAGAGACATCAAAAATTTTGATATCATAGATAATCACAATCAATTGCATAACTGCAATTGAAGGAGGTTATATCAACTGCAAATTGCAGATGAGGTAACTTGCTTCAATTGCAGTTGAGCTCAGGTTACAGAGATATCAAAAACCTTGATATCGTGACACAAATTTCCGTCACAAAATCATATTTGAAAACCAAGGGTACATTTGTGAACAAAGGAAACAAGATCAAGACAAAATTAATTACCTTTGCAGTTTTAGGGAGGTTATGAACAGAGAATTTTCCCTCAAGTCTATATTCATGCATGACCCAATTGGATTTTTCTCCCTTAGGTGCTCTTCCTTTGTAGAAAACAAGAGTTTTCTTCATTCCAACAAGAGATTTACCTCTATAAATTTCCTTATCTTTTCCGGTTGCTTTCCAATATCCAGCTTCAGTCGCTCTATTAGTCCTCAAACCAGTTGGATACTTTCTATCTCTCACACAAAAAAAGTACCATTCATTTTCTCCCATTTTAGCTTTCCCTATAACAAAAAGAAAATTGCATCAAATGAATGCGTTTAAACCAAAAAATATTGAAATTAATTAAATGCTTACATGGCAAATCCCAAGGCTCAGATTTGTTTAAGTCCACTTCTCCAATGGCTATAGCAAAAAAATTTGTATCAATTACTCTTTTGAAAAGGTAATGACTAATAAGTTCTTCATCAGTTGGATGAAACCTAAACCCAGGTGGTAAATTCATTTGATCTTCTACTTTACACAAGACTGAAACTTTTTCCATTTTTCAGATACCCTTTTGATAAAAATTTCAGTAGAGAAAAAAAGATCTAAAAGGGTTGTTGTTGTTACTGAAAAAAAGTGATTTTTAGATTTCAGAAGAATCTGGGGTCAGAGGAAAGATAGTGAGATAGAGAGAGAGAGAGAGAGAGAGAGAGAGAGAGAGAGAGAAGAAAAGGGTGGTGAGGTGATGATGGTGGTGGTGAAAAACATGGAATGTTAATAAGTGGGAAAAAAGCAGAGAGATTTTTTAAGGAGAGAAAGAAACGTGGAATGTAAAACAACCTAGTTGGTTGTTTCTTGCCCACACCAGTAATTTTTATGTGATCATAATTTTATCTTTCTAAGTGTGACTAAATACTATGCATGTTATTTATTAAAGATAATCTAAAACTGCTTACTATGGAAATTCACTGTTACACACAAAAACAGTATTTCTTACATCATAATTCTTTGTACCTTATTTTTTTGGTGGATTTGGTAAAATCTTTAACAACAATAGTAAAACAAGATGTCTATGTTCATTGGTTCATCTTAACTCTCAACTCAACATACAATTTGATAATAAGTTTTTTTTCCTCAATTAAAAAAAATAAAAATAAGGAATTTGAGTCTGTTGTACTTTTTTACATGCATTTTTGTAAAAAAGGAATGAAAACAATTCTCCAGAATTAGAGAATCTTGCCCTTTTTGGATTAATTTTCTACAAGAGAAAAAAAATTCACGAAGAAATTAGTGTATGTGTTTTCTATGGTCGGATCGACAAGTGTCAAGACCTAACACATACGCTACAACCAAGACTCGACACTTTGCGGGATCTGGCAATTGGGTGTCCATAAACGACATTTTGCCGCCACTACAAATCATCCTCGGACAAATAAGTATATGTTTGGTTCTATATTAACAAATAGCGATTTCGCATAAATTGATTTATATATTACTATATTAAATAAAATTGAGTCGAATAATGAATGATTAATTAGTTTTGGATACATTTAAGTAAAAACGAGCTAAACTATAAACTTGAGCGTACGTAAGCAATATATATATATATATATATATATATATATATATATATATATATATATATATATATATATTTATATTGATTATATTCTAATTTTAAGTTAGAATCCTTGGCACATCTAATAAGTGTTGGTCTGAGCGGTACTTGAATTCGGATTTTACCGCAATATCTCGAGTTTGAGTATTAGGTGTGTCAAAAATTTTATTGGAAGGAGCTAGAAAAACTAAGTACACGTTGCTAAGAGGAGATTTAGATTGAAACTGAGCAACAGAAACAATTGAGAAAAAGTATTATCATTGAATGAATTTGTTACAATCAGTTACATCAGTATATTGAGTATTTATATCTCAAAGGTAAAGTTGCTACGCTACTGTGCTTAGATGTACAATGAGTACAATTAAGTGTACAATTGAGTGTTTGACTTTTGTGTACATTATATTGACCTATATCTATTACTCCCCCTTCAAACTTGAGGGTTGACCAAGGAACTTGACAACCTTGAGTTTGAATTGAAGACTACAAAATGCTGCAGTAGGCAAAGGCTTAGTGAGAGCATCAGCTATTTGCTGTGTGCCAGGGACATGTTGCACAGTTAGCTTTTTGGCAGCAACTTTCTCGCGAACAAAATGAATGTCTAACTCCAAATGTTTCGTTCGAGCATGGAGAACCGGGTTGTGAGATAGCATAACTGCACTTAAATTGTCACAAAGCAGTAGAGGAGAGTGTGTGGGAACCTGTAATTCTGCAAGAAGAGATTGTACCCACATTAAATCAGCAGTAGCAGTAGCCATGGCACGATATTCGGCTTCTGCACTTGACCGAGCAACCAGAGATTGTTTCTTTGAGCTCCAAGACACCAAATTTGGCCCAAAGAACAAACAAGAGCCTGAGGTACTACGCCTGTCATCAATGTCAGTAGCCCAGTCCGAATCACAGTAGACACGAAAAGAAAATGGTGTATCAGGAGGTGCAGCTTGGAGTAGTAAACCATGACTTGGAGTGCCACTAAGATACCTTAGAATACGTTTAACAGCCCTCCAATGAGTCTCAAGAGGTTGGGATAGGAATTGACATACCTTGTTGACACAATATGATAATTCAAGCCGAGTCAAGGTAATGTACTGCAGAGCACCTACAACAGACCTGTACTGTGTGGGATCAGCAACTTTGTCAGTGCCATGTTTGCTGAGTTTCACATTAGCAACCACTGGTGTAGTCATTGAACTACAGTTGAGCATACCAGCACGGTTTAACAGATCATGGATGTACTTAGTCTGTGTAAGCAGCATAGAACCATCAGACAGTGTTTTTACTTCAATTCCGAGAAGATATTCTGGCCTCCCCATTCGTTTCAATGCAAATTTCTTGTTCAGTTTATTGATTAGATCCATAATCAACTGAGGAGAGGATCCGGTGATTAAGATATCACCTACATACACTAGAATGTATAGGTGAACACCCTTGGAGTTTAGAACAAATAATGAGTGATCACATTGGCTATGCTTGAATCCAAAGCTGATGAGAGATTGCTGAAGAGTATCATACCAGGCCCGAGGGGCCTGTTTGAGCCCATAGAGAGATCTATTGAGCTTACAAACCAATGATTTGTCTGAATTGATAAAGCCGGGAGGCTGCTGCATATATATATCTTCCTTGAGATGACCATTTATGAAAGCGTTGTTCACATCTATTTGTTGAATGTCCCACTTGTAAGTGAGAGCTAATGTGAGAATGACCCTTATGGTGGCTGGCTTGACCACGGGTGAAAAGGTCTCACCATAATCTTGTCCAGGGAGCTGGTTATAGCCCTTAGCTACTAACCTAGCTTTGTATTTGTTGATAGATCCATCAGGGTTTTCCTTTACCCTATAGACCCACTTACATCCAATGGCTTTCCTATTGGCCGGCAACTTAGTTAAAGACCAAGTATTGTTCCTCATGAGAGCATCATACTCTTGTTGCATTGCATCAAGCCAGTGAGACTGTGCAAGTGCTTGTTTCACTGATGTTGGAGCTACATTGGCAACAAACAGTCTAGGTTTAAGGGAACCAGTTTTAGATCGAGTAACCATTGGATGAATATTAGGTGGTGATGCTACAGGAGCTTGGGGAGAGTTTTGTTCAGGAGGGGCAGCAACAGGGCTTGGTGGTGATGGTGCAATTGGTGAGGGAGGATTATTTGCTTCAGGAAGTGGTCCTGAAGGAGCTGGAGTGACTGGTTCAACTGAGGCAGCAGTATCTACTGGAGTAACAGTAGCTGCAGGACAGGGTATAGGTACAGTAGGTGAGGAAAAATGAGTAAGGGGAAGAGAGAGTGAGGAGGACTCTGTGTTGGATGAGACACTTGGAGAAGAGACAGAGTTAAATAGAGTGGGATAAGAGAATGAATTTTCATGAAAAATGACATCTTTGAATATAAAGATACGACCAGTGGGACTCAAGCATTTGAACCCTTTGTGGTGAGGGGATGGACCTAAGTTAATGCATTCTTGGCTGTGAAATTGGAGCTTGTTCTTGTTGTATGGGGTGAGTAAGGGAAAGCAAGTGCATCCAAAGGACCTAAGTGATGAGTAGTCGGGTTTGGTCTTGTAGAGGGCTTCAAAGGGAGATATAAAGGTAGGTAAGGCTGAGGTGGGAAGCCTATTAATGAGGTAAGTGGCTGTGGTGAAGCTATGGTCCCAATAAGTGACTGGCATGGAGGCATGAGCTAGTAGTGTAAGACCCATTTCTGTGATTTGTCTATGCTTACGTTCGACGGTTCCATTTTGGTGTGAGGTGTAGGGGCAAGTGAATCTATGTTGGATGCCAAGGGAGGTTAGATATTTAGTGAAAGGGAGAAATTCTCCCCCAGAATCTGTTTGTAGGGCTTTAACAGTGGTGTTGTGTTGGGTTTGTACAAGTTGAGAGAATTGTTTGAAAGCTTCAAGTGCACTAGATTTGTGTTTAAGTAAATACAGCCAAGAAAACTTTGTACAAGCATCAACAAATGCAATATAATATAAGTAACCACAACTAGATGGAGATGGTGAAGGGCCCCAAAGGTCGGCGTGTACAAGTTCAAATGGTGTGTGATATTGTGTGGTGGAGGGTGGTGAGTGTCTGTGAGACTTTCCAATAGCACAAGACTTGCATAGTTCAAATGTAGTATTATTATTAATGGAGGTATGAAGATTACAATGCTTTAGAATAGCTTGAACAGCTCTACTATTGGCATGGCCCAGCCTATGGTGCCACACACTATAGCTAGAAACATTGCTATTTGATCGTACCTGATCAATACGATGAGTTGTTAAAGTCTGATGATGTTGCTCGGTCGTTGGGATGAAGGACCGAGTTCTGAGCCGCACGCGGGTGGTACCTGCAAAGGCACTCCAACGCTCAAGTCAGAGGTGCTTCAACGGGCAGGGTCACAAAGTGAGTAAAACGTACCTGAAGCCACATGCTAGTGTGGTATATATACTGTTCACTGCGCAGGCATTTGGCCGTCGCGCATATCTCGGGGCTGGCCGCATCTTGCGGAGCAAGTCAGGTATTTGGGCCGCGCTGGGCCTGTTGGGCGAAGTTGGCCTTTGAGCCCACTCCAGAACACTATTAATGGTATTAGTAGGTGGTATATGACTTACAAACTTAGGAATAGAAGACACACATGCAGAAACCTGAGAAGGAACAGGAACTCTTTGAATGGCAGCTAGAGATGGCAGGAAGTATAAACCATCAGCACCCCTATATCCTTTGAGTAAGACTTGATTAGACCCCTGAGATTTGACAACACAAGTAAACGGGTGAAACTCAAAGAAAACATTATTATCAAGAGTAAATTGACCAACTGAAAGCAGATTTCGTGTAAGTTTAGGTACAAACAGCAGGTTTTTAAGAGTAAATGTTAAGGCAGGGTTGTGTTTAGAGTATAATTTTCCTTGTCCAATGGATTTAATAGGCACAGGGTGTCCATCTCCCATATAGACCTGTTTGTTGCCTTTGTAAGCAGTGATATCATGTAAATTGTTTTCAATAGCAGTAAAATTTTGAGAAGCACAAGTATCAGCATGCCAACCTTGTGTTACATCTACAGGAAGAGTGAATTCTTCATCTGCACTTGGATCATAAGAAGTGTATGCAGCTAGAGCTTGCGGAGTAAGTTCATCAGTAGGATTGTCCTTCTTTGATGCTTCAGTAGATGATGATGGATCTTGATTGTTCTGAGCATTATTGGCAGCATGCCGAGGAACAAAATCTTCATCATACCTGTACCAACAGTTAAGTGCAACATGACCAGGTTTGTTACAGACTTGGCAGATAGGGCGATTGGTCGATGGCGGACCACGGCCACGTCCACGCCCCCTGCCACGGCCAAAACGACCACGAGTAGAGCGACCACCAGAATAGCCTCCTCTATTGCTCGTATGAACTAAGTTTGCAGATACAGCAGGTGTAGCGAGCTCTTGCCTGAATTTGTCGAGTTGCGCTTCTTGTACCAAAAGGAGCGATTCCAATTCCGACAAATCAAGCGAGTCAGGCTTAGAAAAAGCAAACAGAACGAGAGAGTTATATTCCTCAGGCAAGCCGTCGAGCACAACGTCGACCAGATCATGTTCAGAGATGCTATCACCACTAGCGGTAAGAGAGCTTGCGAGAGCACGAATTCGAGTAATGAATTCAGTAATGCTTCGATTTCCTTTCTTCGTGGATTTCAATTCAGATCGCAATTGGCGATTCTTCGCACGAAGGTGAGCGGTGAAGTGTTTGTGTATGGTGTCCCATACCTGAAATGCGTGACGACATTCAAGCACACGTGGAAGCATCGATTCAGAGAAAGTGGAGAGGAGCCATGTGTAGAGAGCCTGATCTTGTACAAACCAGCGATCGTAAGCTTCAGAGACTTTGTTCAACTTGCGATCATCAACGGAGTCAAACTGATTGGGAATTTCCGGATTCACAACAAAACGGTGAAGGCGATGTGATGCTATTACGCCTTCTACCTGTTGATTCCAGATCAGAAAATTCTTTTCATTTAGTTTGATGCTCAATTTCGGACCGGCAACGAATCCTGAACCGTTGGAATTGCTGGTTTGTTGAAAGATCGAAGGTGTCACTGACGGAGTGGGAGTGGACACGATGTCTTCCGGTGTAGTAGCCATAGATTCCGGCGAGAGAAGGGAGTGAAATCACTGAGCGAAAGCGTGAGAAGGTTCCAGAACCGGTGGAGCGATTGATACCATGCTAAGAGGAGATTCAGATTGAAACTGAGCAACAGAAACAATTGAGGAAATGTATTATCATTGAATGAATTTGTTACAATCAGTTACATCAGTATATTGAGTATTTATATCTCAAAGGTAAAGTTGCTACGCTACTGTGCTTACATGTACGATGAGTACAATTAAGTGTACAATTGAGTGTTTGACTTTTGTGTACATTATATTGACCTATATCTATTACACGTGACCAACTAATTTCCTCGGAGATGATATGGATATTGCGCATCAAAAACACGATAATGAAAAAAGAATTGTTGATGCAAATTTAATTATGTTTGAGATATATAAGAGACAAACATGTTAAAATCCATTTTTTATTTCTACAAATCACTTTTAACTTTTACAAAACTGAAACCGAACCTGCCCTTATTCTTTATTCGATCCCAAATTGTGTTGATGCAAGGTTTTGTTTGGTCATATAAAAGTCTGCATCTTCCTAAGAGAATCATATTCGTATTCTTTAATTGTAAGTAAATTACCAGTATGACCTTCAGGGTTTATTGGGGGCAAAATGACAAAAAGAGTGATGAGAATAATGACACACTTTTTTGTAAAAGTTTCCGAAACAGACATAGGAAAGATAATTCAAAATTTTAAAGTTGAAAACCGAAAATGGAATGGATACTTCCAAAACCAGACAAATTGTGAGATTCTTTCCTACGTATATTGTCAGATTTAATATATTTATATACTCAATAATTTCATAAAATATTAAATTCATTCGATCTGGTATTTTAGAGTCTTTCAACATGGATGATGGATCCTTTAATTTTGGGACCATCGATGAAACCTCCTTTAATCAATTAACAAGTTGTTATAGTTTATACTTTTTTTTTGAGGTTGTAGTCTATAGGCTTAAATATTTTTTACTCCCTGCAAATGTTAGCCATTATCCATCTACCCCTGAAAAAAAATAGTCAAAAAATATCTTACAAAATGTAACATTATCCAGTTACCCCCTCTGGTTAACGTTGTTAATTGATTACTGATGTGGATGCCTAGTTGGATCAGTTACTGGCTAATTAGGCCTTAAATCATCATCATCATCATCAGTTCATTGTTGATGTAAAATGTACTTTAACTATCAATGGAAGTGTTTAAATTTGGTTAGTTACCACTCTATTTATGTTTGTTTTTGGTCCAATTAACAGCGTTAACCAAAATAACAGTAGGGATAACTGGATAATGTTACATTTTGCAAGGTATTTTTTGACTGTTTTTTGCAGGGGGTAAATGGATAATGACAACATTTGCAGGGGTAACAAATATTTAAACCTAGTTTATACTTGAAAAGCTAATAAATTGGGTTTGTATAGGTTAGCTGTTATTATCAAATGAATTTGATTTATATACACTCTTGGTGTAAAATGTTTTACATCATCAACTAATTGCAAGTTGACATGTCATCAAAAAGAAGTGAGTCAACTAATAACTACCTTATATGTCATCCATACCAAAAAATGTTACTAGTTGTAAGTGTAAAAAAAGTTACACCGATAGTATTTTTTGTATAAAAAATGTATGCTGGACTCGAACCCAAGACCTTGGTTAAGCTAGAAGAAACCCATACCATCTCATTCAAATGCTCAGGCATATTACACCAATAGTATGTAACAATTAAACTTATCTAAAATAACATAATAGAATATATTTATTTGAATTTAATTTATATACACAATAGGTGTATAAAGGTTTTACATTATCTACCAATTAAAGGTTGACACATCATTAAAAATAAATTAGTCAATTGGTAACCAGTCATCCCATTAAATGTGTTTGTTTGTGATTGTAAAAGTTTATACAATGTCTGCGTATATAAATTAACGTATTATTTAATTTGAAACAATTTTTACTACTTATGAAAACTATGCTTTAACTTATTATTTAATTTGAAACAATTTTTACTTTTACTTTTTTGTTGAAAATGGTGGAGCTTTTTTTGATAAGAAAAGATTTATATTCAAAAGGAGTACGAGGTGTACTCCAACCATATACATATTGTCTTAAGGATTCTGCTTAGTAAATGCAATACAAGTCATTGGAGATTTCCACCAATCATCGATGGAACCCCCGAAAGAGATGCCTATTCTACCCAAGAAATATATTTAATCTAATCACTACAAAAAACGGATCAAATAGCGGGGGTTTTTTTGCGGAGGTTTTAAAAACCCCCTCCGTTCATCAGCGAAAAAGGAATCCTCCGTGGGATTAGTTAAAAATTTTGTTTCAATTTGAGGAGTTTAAAACCCCCGCAAATTGTAAAGAAAAAACCCCCACTATTTGATCCAAAAAATGCTGAAATTTCACTTTCCCTCTTCACTTTCGCATTCCCTCTCTTCTCTTTCGCGTTTCGCTTCCTCTCTTCTCTTTCGCGTTTCGCTTCCTCTCTTCTCTTTCGCGTTTCCTCTCTGAAGCAACAGAAACATTTTTTGTCAAAAAACAATCTGAGTTTTGCATTTCCCTCTTCACTTTCGCCTTCCCTCTTCACTTTCCCTCTCCACTTTCGCTCTTCACTCAACTCTCAGTTGCTTCAGAATCTTCAATTTTCAAAACCCAGTCGCTGAAATCGCTGAAACCCTTTCGCCGAAATCACTGAATCGCTGAAACCCTCTTCGCTGAATCTTCAAAACCCAGTCGCTGAAATCACTGAATCGCTGAAACCCTCTTCGCTGAAACCCTTTCACTCGCGAAACCCAATCACTCGCGAAACCCTATCACTCGCGAAACCCTCTTCTCCCTCAGTCGCAATTTCTCTTGCTTTTTGCGTCTCTGCATCTGAAGATTTTTGAGGTAATGTTCTCCATCTTTTAGATTTTCTGCAGTTTTGATTTTCTTCAGGTTTGATTTTGTGTTCTGTTTCTGCATCTTAAGTTTTTGATTATGTAATGTTATGTAATGATTATGTGTGTGATTATGAATGTTATGTAATGATTATGTGATTCTGAATCTATCATTTTTTTTTGTAAATGCTCATCTTGTTACAGTCAAGATTTGAAGAGGAAGGTTCGAATTGAAGAAAGGTCGGCAGCGTCGACGATGACTTCTTCGAGTTTCACAGTCAAGGTAATACCGTGTTTTGCTGAAACTATTAATAGTTTTATTTCAGTTTTTGGTGTTGGGATTAATTAATTAGTAATTTAGGAATATGATTGGGATTTACTTGTATTTCTATTTTTGAGTTTCAAACCCCATTTTAGGAATATGATTGATATAATTTTTTCACAAAATAAATTATTACTCCCGTATATGTGATGTTTGATTGATTGTTTATATTCTTTAATTCACTTCTTGAGGTTTTCTTAATTTGTTTTATATCTTCTTATCATCGTTATTTAGAAGAAGACAGTTAACTATGGACAAATCTTGGATTGCAAAGCCAAGAAATACAAGTGAGTACTTAAATGGCATAAGTCAATTCTTGGATTTTGCTTTTAAGCATGGTGCTATTAGAGATACAATACAATGCCCGTGTCCTGATTGCGGGATTGTTGATTGGCAAACCAGAGATATAGTCCAATCACACTTAGAATCAAAACCATTCCCTAAAAACTATATCATATGGACTCGCCATGGTGAGAAACAAGTACCGCAATCTACTAGAAATGAAGATCATGTGCAAGGGACATTTCATTATGAGAACCCGCTAGACACAATGGTCAATGATGCATTTGGGCACCATAGGCAACAAGACACTAATAGAGATGAAGCACAAGCAGTAGGCACAAATGAGGCATTAAACGAAGGGCCAAGGGAGGATTATAGTGATTTTGATGAGTTTATCAAAGATGGAAATCAGATGTTGCACGAAGGGAGCAAGTATACAAAGCTAGAATTTGTAATCAAATTATATCATATAAAGGTTTTGTGTGGATTGAGTGACAAGGCAATGACTATGATACTAGATTTGTTGAGAGATGTGTTTCAACAAGCAAAGTTTCCCCCTTCTTTTTATGAGGCAAAGAAAATCATCAACAAACTAGGTCTTAATTATACCAAAATAGATGCATGTCCACAAGATTGCATGTTATATTTGGGAGATGAAGACAAAGACTTGCAAGCATGTAAGCATTGTGGAATGTCTCGATGGAACCCTAAGAAGAAGAAAAAACAACCTGTAAAAGTTCTTCGTTACTTTCCATTAAAAGCAAGATTGCAAAGATTGTTCATGTGTTGTAAGACTGCTGAGCATATGAGATGGGCATCTACAGAGAGTAATAAGGATGGGTTGCTGAGGCATCCGAGGGATGGTGAAGCATGGAAGTCATTTGATTTGATGCATCCTGAATTTGCTTTAAATCCTCGAAATGTTCGCTTAGGCCTTGCTAGTGATGGGTTTAACCCTTTTGGAACCATGAGTTCTGCCTATAGCATTTGACCAGTGTTTTTGATTCCGTATAATTTTCCTCCTTGGATGTGCATGAAGCATACTTCCTTCATCTTATCGATGATCATTCCAGGAAAGAAGATGCCTGGAAATAATATAGATGTTTACTTACAACCCCTTATAAATGAGTTAAAGGAGCTATGGAATGATGGCGTGGTTACTTTTGATGCATCAATGAATGAAAACTTTAGAATGCGGGCGGCTCTTATGTGGACAATTAGTGACTTTCCTGGCTTAGGAAATTTGTCTGGTTGGAACACTCATACAGGTTTGGCTTGTCCAACATGTAATTTTGATGCAGAGCCCTGTCGTCTCCCTCATAGTAGAAAATGGTGTTTTATGGGCCATCGTCGTTTTTTGAGCAGAAATCATAGATTTAGATTGAACCGTGTTCGCTTCGATGGAAGCACAGAGGAGCGAAGTCCACCCTCAATTATATCAGGATCTGATGTTTTGAAGCAAGTGGAAAACCTTGATGTTCCATTTGGAAGAGAAGCAGTGTTGAATGGTACAGGAAAAAGATCTAGACAACCAACTAAGCAATGGAATAAAAGAAGCATATTCTTTGAACTTCCATATTGGGAATCTAATTTGTTGCGTCATAATTTGGATTTCATGCATATTGAAAAAAATGTATGTGACAATGTTTTGTATACTTTGCTCCACGAGAAGCCTAGATCAAAAGACAATCTTAATGCTCGAAAAGATTTGCAAGATATGGATATAAGGCGTGATCTTTGGCCCGATGATAAAGGGAGATATGAGTACAATAGAAGTATCATTCACCACCCCTTCAAAAATCAAAGAGTTTCTTTCCTTCCAAATAGTCCACATGGTGGCCATCCAAAAAAACAAAATTGAGTTTGTTGTTGTTGTTGCTCCGATTGAAGTCCCTGCCAAAAAACCAAAAATGTGGAAAATAGTGGAGCTAATTCTCAACACAAGAGAATCAAAATAAAGAATAATCCTTACTAGTACGAAATGAAAACATAGAATAAATACCCATGCTTGTGTTTTCTTAGTCTCACGCACTCATTTGTGTTTTTTTTTTACTAAAAATGATATTTATTCATTCAAATTAATAGATATTACATCGATCATAATACAAATATTCCAGTATTGCTAAAAACACAAAGGATGAATCTGCGAACAAACTTACAGCACCCAAGTTAATAGCATAAAAAGACAAAATTTCTACAAATGTGACAATATAAAAGTCACCAGAGTACTCATGCCTTCAGATCTGTAACTTTTAGACCCTAGCCATTGGTTGAATCTACAATGAGACGAAGTTGATCAATCGATCTGAATCAAACGAACACGCGACAAGATGGGAAATCAAAAATACCACACTCAGACGACAAAGTTAATAAAAAACACGTAATAGAAGTTAGATCAATGTGGTAGTCATTTATTTAGATAAAAAAGACCAGAGAAAACAATTCAGAGTGGTGATTTTAGGCCAAAAATTGGCCTAAAACCACCCCCTTTGATGGGTGAGAAAGAAAGAAGAGAAGACAACTACATTTAGAAAGAGTAGAGAGAATGAAATGGAAACAATATTTGTGTTTGTTCAATGTAGTAGTATTCATACTTTTTTATTGTACTAAATAGCGTCCACGTTCCTGAGATTTTTTGGGCCCTAGGCAAATGGTGAGAAAATGACCCTCTTACATAACAATTTTTTAATTTGAAAATATTTTAATAAAAGAAAAAAAAAATAACTTACTTCGTTTAATATAATACGTCTTAATACATAGTAATGGTTTTACAAAATATCAAAAACTCATCTTTTCTCGGAAAGTCATAAGAAGCCGTTTCTTCGAGCATTTTGAGAGGCAAAATCATTTATAATAACATCAACATCAATGTTCTCCAACATATCATTCTCAATTGACAAAGTTGCCAAACCGGTCAATCTCTCTTGTGACATTGATGATCTCAAGTAGGTTTTAATCAACTTTAATTGGGAATTGGGTAATTAAAAGGAAATCGATTCTACTATTTATCTTGTTGCCTTTTTTACCGTTGCCATGATAATAAATTTAAAGATAGTGAATAGGTGAAGGAAGAGGAGCAATGAAGAAGGGGAATTTTTTATTCATTTTAAAATCGAGGAAAGAGAAATTTTATTAATCAAAGTGGCACTAATGGCCATTTTACCACTATCCCCGAGGGGATTCGAACTCGACACCTTGAGGATAGATGACTAAACTCTTACCACTAAGCTAACACCTCAAGTGTGGAATGATAAAGGGGAATGTTTTCGATGTGAATTGAAATGAAGAAGAAGTGAATTGAACGCACTGTTTGAAGAATAAAGAAGAGAAGGCAACAAGTGTTTGACTAAAGGAGTAGTGTATAATTTTTTTTTGTTATAACACTATTATAAAAAAGCTGAGTAAAAAATAATCAGGGCCCCCACTATTATAACACTAGTTTTTTATACAAGATACAACACTAGTATGAAAAAGGTTGAGTATAAAGTTTTTTGGGCCCCTTACAAACCTGGGCCCTAGGCAGTTGCACCTCCAGCCTAGGCCAATGACCGACCCTGCTAAATAACACTGCTTTAAAATATAATATTTTAACTTTATTATGATTTTAGATCTATTTTAACTTTCTTATTTTGTAAATATTTTTATTGAATAAATTTACATAATATAAATAAGATGATATACTCAGATGTTCCTAAAATCAAATTTATTTTTATGCTAAAAAAATCAAATTTATATTTGCTAATAGATAAATATATATTATGTAATGGTTTAATATTTTTTAAAGGAAGAAATAAAACTTTTATAAAATTTGAGAATTTTGATATTAGTCCCTACAAAAAGTTTCACTCACTTTTCATTTCCAACATTTTCTTCGTCACGACTTTTGATCCCTACGATTAACTCCATTCCCACTTAGCTAACATAAGTCCACGTGGCAAGTGCTATGTGGACATTAATGACTTGGCAGTGTTGATACTTCTTTTATCAATTGGCAGTGTTGATATATCTTTTCTTTTAAAATCCCAAACCAAACCTTAATTTAGTATACAATCGCCTTTGGACTCTACTTTCGCCTGCTATAGTACTTGTTCACTTTGAGATCATGTATACCTTTTCGTCAACAAAAATAGTGCGCCCCTAGTGATTAAGTGCAGACCATAGTAGAACTTGTGGGTGAGTGAAAAGATGAGGTAATTGGGTGTGATGTGCAAAGAAGAGCGATTAAGATGGTGTTGATCTCGGTGGAGGACATGGTCTTGGTGGTGCCATTGGAGGCGGAGGTGGAGGAGGAGTTGACGAGGGCTTTGGGCACGAAGGGTAGAAGAGGGAGGAGGAGGTTACGATGATAAAAAAGATATGGTGTTGATGAGGGTGAAGATTATATTACTGTGAAGAATGTGAAGAGGAAGAAGAAGAGTCATATATAGAATGTGAGAGATTTCTATTGGCCGGGTTGCTACCCCGAGGCCTCACTATGGACTTGTAAGAATTTGGAATTTGATATGAAATGACCTCAAGTTCATATGAGATTTGATTTGGAAGAAGATGATTAGACAAAATTAGGGTTTGATATGGGATTTTTTTATAGAAAAAGAACATATCTTCATTGGTATTGGTTTGTCTTACTTGATTACCTGCATACATGATAACCCTATCAAATACAGATAATATCGATTATTCATTGTTATGAAATTTTTGTTATCATCAAAACTCCAAGAGTTTAAAGAGATATAATTAAGGCATAAGTGTTAGACGTACATCCACATTTTTGTCTAGCATGGAGATCCCGAAATACCATACCTCACCAATCCTTTCTCATATGATGAGTTTATCCCAACAATATCGGTGAATAGTTTTTTTTTATTGTTCCTCTATTTGAACCACACACACCAAAAGAAATTTATCATTTTTTTCTTCAATTTCCTCCTCTACATAATCCGGTAGAAGAAAGACACTCATACAGTGTCGTGGGATAGCTTGAGCAACTGATTGATAAGAACCTCTCGCCCTGCTTGACAAATCGTTTTGTTGCTTCAACTAGATTCTCTTTTGAGCTCAATCTCTAATATAACTAATGATAGACTTATTGCTTCTACCAATCATTAGTGGTAGTTCAAGATATCAGCCTTTAACAATACATTATTTGACATATCCAAAAAGTTTGCAAGAGAAGTTTCCACTAATTCCGCTATATTAATAGACTACCATGCAAGCATACGCATAAGTCTCGAGAATGTTTTTTGTGGATCTCCTTACCTTAAATCACATTCAGGAGTTATGTTGCGGACTCTTTCTTCATTAACAAAAATGGAATAACTTACGGCAGCCACAATCAGTTTTATCCTTTCAATCCGTTGTTGGTTGAAACCCATACGCCACATGATAGTGAAAAGGTAGATTAGTTCACTCTATCATAAGTCTTGCTAATTATATCAATTTTTAACGTTGCCTCCCTCTCTTGCCTCTAGTTCTGCATGATAGAGAAAAGTTTAATTTTGATTAGTACATATGATTAGAGGTTAAGTGAGAGATAGAGCTTTATAAGTAAACCTGCTAAAATCAAATGGGAGGAGCCTATTTATAGCAAGCGGAATCAACCGTTGCTAACGTATCAGGTGATGGTTAAACTAGACGTTTTACATATAATCAATAGTGTAACGACTAGTTTGACAGTTATGATGATCCCACCATTTTCTAGGAATGGTTTTTACGATGCCACATCTATCCTCTCTTTTGGCTAGATGGCAACGTAAAAAGGGGCATTTTGTCAACACCTGAAAGTTGCTAAGTTGCTAGCCGATTGAGCCCTCGGCCGTGGTGAATGTATAATCGAGTCTAGATGAGCTGGTTGCTTCAAATCCTTGCCGAAACAGTTGCCAAAGGGTTGTAGGAGACTTGATAATTCTTAAAATACTTCTTATCTTCTCAAGTCATCCCTGAATAGAATTTACAAAGAGTCATGAAGAATTATTGGTGGTCTCAACAAAATATGGCTAACTCAGCCGGTGGACCAATAGCTAAGGATCCAACAGCTGAAGATTTAGTAATGACGGATGGTATTGCTGGTACAAGAGAGTTACTTTGGGTTCAAGCAAGCCAAATATGTGGAAATTGCATTAAAGATTGCAAAGCGAAGTGTGGAGTGGTTGAGGAACGTGTTTAGGCACCTAAGATTTAGGAAGTGGTAGTTATATCTTATGATCTGTGCTAATGGGCGTTAGTGGATAGTTATATCTCATGAACTGTGCAGTAGTGAAGCAGTTTCTTAGGATTTAAGTGAGCGATAGAGCTTTGTGAGTTCAAACTTGCGCTTGCAATATCTATCTACTCAATAAATAATTTTGTGTGGATATTTAAATCTTAGTTAAGTCAAGTCTTAGTTAAGTCTCTCATAAAATAGTCTTATGTAAATTTAATTTGACTAAGCTCGGCTCACTTTTAAATCTAAGCATTTAAGTCAGTCTTAAATAAATTTCCTTGACAATATAAAAAATTAAAATAATAACATTGGAGATGCATAGGAATGTTGGATTACCCAAAAACACTTAAATGAGATGGTAGGGGTGTCTTTCAGCTTCACTAAATCTTTTGAGGGAGAGTTTTACCGCTCATTATGGTCCTACTCCTACCCGGCTCGAGGGATTAGATACCCGATTTATAAAAAAAATAAATAGAGAACGTTGCATTCATAATCAATAACAGGGTTAGGTGAATAAATCTAAGGATAGTGGCAAAATTCGTTGGTGTTTCATAAGCTAATTTGTCTTGTTTATAAAGCGAAGCTGTACGGCCAGCCGACATGATTTTTTGTGATCTGAAGGAAATTACCTTTTCTCAGAATTAATATATTTTAACGTGGTCAAAATGGAAGCTAATTTGTCTAATCTATAAAGCAAAGCTATTATTTTTCCCAACAAAAAAATGAAAGCGCGTATATTTCATAGTTGTTATCTTTTGTCCAAGTGGCAACTGAATTTGGATCTCAGTTTAAGGTTTTGGGTTCAAATTTTGAGTGTGGCAAAAACTTTGTTAGAAGGGTTAAAACGCCACAGAACCAAAAAGCCCATTCATATTATAGTTCTCATGACCAAAAGCCCAAAAAGCATTGTGGGCTAGGGCCAGCCCACGGTCCTTATAATTTGATATTTTTATTTTAAAAAATATTTAGATTCATATTTTGAGCCAGTCCACTTCTTGGACTGTTAGACACAACGGTAACTAAAACACGAGCATTATAGATTGAGTGCTAAAGCTAATTTCCGCGCTAGACTTCTTAAAATAACCCGAAAAAAATACCATGTTGATGTTGAAGTTTCGTCCTGTAGCATCTAAAAAATTGCCGTAGTCAACAAATTTTAAAATCACTACAACAAAATCTTGAAAAAAGAACGCACTTTTTAGAAGCGCTTATACTAAAAGCGCCCATTATTTGGAAACACGGAACGAATCAGTCGCGCTTGGACACACGGGCGCTCCCTATTTGAAAACACAGATTGAACATCAGGAGTGTTAGACTTTGGCAAGTGTACCGAATGTCGCAAGTAATATAATTTTACGGTAAGTACCGGTCGTATCCACAGGGATTGTGATTCATTATCAATAGACAAGTTGTTAATTCTAAGTCGTGATACTTGTGATAGAATTGGTTTATTGTAACAACGGAATAGAAAGTGCAATAACATAAAGTAAGATAGAAGCGAATTGGGATTGACTCATCTCCCCTCTACTCTTATATGACCTTCAGCCACTCTCAAAGCAATTATCCAAATTATCCGATTCAATTCACTAAATTAGGCTAAGGACAATCCCTTGCCTCAAAACCCCTTTTACCTAAAGAGATACCCTAATTCCTTAGGTGATTCATGCCAATAGGTAAAGCAATAAACTCAAGAATTAAAGAATTCACTCACACAAATTCTCACTCCTACGATCATCAATGGCGACCGAATGAAATAAGAATTCACGAAACCCAATTACATATTCCTATGATAGTTCAAGTCGTGACCTAAGCCCCAATTTCCAGCAAACAAACCCACATTCCTATGGTGATCATAAACCTAGATCGATACAAATATCATGTGTACTTGTAAAGCATTAAGAACATAAGGCATAGGCAATGGATAAAGTGAATAAAAACTTGACTTGACCATAACAAAGCATTCATACAAGAGTTTTAGGAAGAGTCATCTCTCCCAAATCAAAACTATCTAATTACATGGCATAAAAGGGATAAGATTAAAGAGTAGAAGAAGATTACATAGAGATGGATCCATGAGAGCCTTCAAACCCTTGTTCCCAAGGTGTTGGGAAGGCCCCAAAATCACCCACAGCTGCTGCTCCAAACCCTAGAACCGATCCCAAACCGAAGAGAGCTCAGAAAACGCAAAAACTGATCTTTTAACCCAGCCTTCGGCCAGCCATCGCGACGCGATGCGTGGCTGGTCGCGACGCGATATAAGGCAGAATTGCTTGATCGCGGCGCGATCGTTCTTGGCTCCTGGTGCGGAAGTTGTCCGATCTTTTTCCTTCCTTCTTTTCTTCGTTTCGTCACTAGGCAAGTGCCTGGTTCGCTAGTAGACGCCACGTCAAATTGAAGGTTTTCCATGCATTTTGTTACAACTCCACACTTATTACATAAAACTAAAATTATGCTAAAACCCTTAGCAATTGGCTGAGTCAAACAATAAACCATCGACATTTTTGGTTGCAAACTGAATGAAAATCATCATATAATAATGACTCAACAAGGAGCGCTTGGGATCACGGGCACTCCCGATTAGTGATGCAAACGGGGCGGGGCGGGGCGGGCACGGGTACCGGCTACCTGCTACCCACCCCGCGAGATGCCCATCAGACCCGTGCCCGTCCCGTACCCGCGCGGGTACCACTACAAGAAAATCGACGATTTCCAACGGCAATTTTCGTCGCCAATGCAGTGATTTTCGTCGGAAATTGACATTTCCGACGAACTTTCCGACGAACAAAAAGTCGTCGCAAAATCGCTCGTCGCAAATCGTTTCCGACGGATTATTTCGTCGCAAATGTCTCCATCGCAAAGTCGTCGGAAACCCGTCGCAAATATCCGTGGCAAAGTCGTCGCAAACGCTGACACATTTTCGTCGCAAATCCGTCGGAAATCCGTCGGAAATTTTAAAAAAAATTATAAAAATATTAAATCCAACAGTGGTCCTTATAGGCTTATACCCTCACTAAACCAAACTTCTATTGGAATTCCTTCTCTTATACACTAGTAATTATCATAAAATCAAAATCCTTTATGCAAACTTTTTTCAACCAAAATGAACTATTAACTAAAAGCTCAATTGCTAAATAAGCATTTCATTGGATTAAAGGAATTATATACTAGCAGTCATCAAACTGAAGCAATTAAAGAAAGTCAACAGTAAAGAATCCAAGACGTCTTTCCATCTCTTGCAGCAAAAGTGATTCAACAACAACTACAAAGGTCAATCCTGTGTTTAACAATCCTAAAAATAAAACATAAAAAAACATCTCCTTTTGTAATTTATTCCATTCCTAGCAAGCTAATTTATTCCATTCCTAGAAAGCTTCCAGTGTTTGGCATTTTTTTCCAACCATATTGCACTGATTCCACAATTGGACAGCAACTCTAAGCCCATCTCTTCTCATACCAGGATCTCCTCTGAACTGAAGTTGACAGCACACTACAACACATGAACATTCAAGAGTTATATTGTCATAAAGAAACCATGAAAATTTTGTAATAATGTTAATCTACTTTGTAACATTGGCACAATGAAAGCATTATTTGATGATTACAGTTCAGCATATAAAGGTATGTCGAAAGCAAGTAATTTAGAATATTAGAATTAAGGAGATTAAGGTGCCGGTAACATCTACAGTGACACAGCGTAGTTTCAGTAACAATGACATGGTAGCACAAATTACAAAGGCCCTTAGTTGGCTACGTTGTTCAGAAGAACCTGCATATATGATTCCAAAGCTGGCTTGTTGAGTTGAAAAGAAATTTCAACTGTGAAAGAGCTTACATGATGATATGGCTTATTACATTGTTTGCATCTAAGCAAAACGGAGGGGCTAGGGGAATGGGTATGATAGCTTTCAATTGGTATTTTAAATTATCTCAGTGCAAAATAGAGCCTTTAAAAGAAAAATGTTAACAACAGATTTTTTAACACACTTTTTACATCTTTACACTATCATTGGGAGAATTTCATGTGAATCCTTCCACGTCTCTAAATATGATAAGTTGTGAATACAAGCAAGCGATAGCAAAAAGAAATGGACTTTATAAGCTACAAGTAAATATAAAAAGCAAATGTTGGCACTGAACATTTTAATCAATTATGAAACTTTCAATGTTACAATATACTATCTAGAAATATGCCATGCTCATGAAGGCAGTTAGCTCTGTTACAAAAACCTACATATGAAGAAGACTAAGGAAAAAACTAAACTATTATTGTAATTTTTTAGATAGTTCAGAATGACAGAAGGAACATACAGATTATAAACACCTCAATAGCTGTCAGTGAAGAACCGTGGAGCGTCTGGCGTAAAGATCTATTTCTTCAGAAATGGAACTGCCCCAATTCCCATAGCTAAAATCTGCAAAAAGGCACAACACCCCAATCAAAATCAACTCTATTTATATATTAACTAATTAACATGAATCTCATCTAGTTATAGGTTCACTAAGGAGAAACTCACTGATGCAATGATAGGGGGCTGAAGAATTTGCTTAAGCTTCAACTTCTCATATACGAGTGCTAATATTTCTTTAACCTGCACCAAGAAACATGTGTAACCAACTAAATCTTTTGCATCTTCTAGTTCATCAAATCACGTGAAAAAGAAAAAAAGTTCATATCGGTGTATCGAGTCAATCTCACCTTCCACTTCCTTGAAGCATGTGAACTCGTCAAACCACCCTCCTCCACCTGAAGAAGCAATGGAGCGTGTTCAGGTGAAGCATCAGTCTTTGTAGAAGTTCTCTTCATGAGAAGGCTTTCATTATCAATGTCAAAGGTCCCCCCTGGGCCAACCTAGGCCAAATCAGAATTAACAGATCTCTATCAGTACTATGTTTTTTGTTTCAATGAGAGTATGATCTCTAGAACAATGTAAATAAAGGACTAGTATATACAAAATTTCTTAATAAGTGAATGAATTATAAGTCCAGCCACATTATATCAACAACTAATAGCATGTTTGTTTTCGCATTGAAATCGCAGTGGAGATTGTAGAACCTACCCACTGGCCAAATGATATATAGGCAGTTCCATCCGTGCTACATTTATCTGTATCTCCAAAGGGATTGGATTGGTCTCGACATACCAAAGAGTGTCTTACTGTGAACACCCTGCTCCTTCATTTCTCGCCAGTTGAAATCAAAAGATTTAGAGTTGTTCAAATTGTTGCTGCCTAACCAGATTTAATAAGTTAGAACTTAGAAATCCAAAGTGCTGAATATATCAACTATAATGCTGAACTTAGAAACCAGATTCTGTATAGTGTTCCTAGGTTGTTACTTGTTACCAGTTATTAATTACTAATCCATAAACTTAATTATATAGTCTTTAGAAAGAGAGGAGGAAAGAAATTACCAATTTGGTTCAATTGGCCTCCCATCCTCATTCAAGTAATTAAGAAGCTGGTCATCGTCCTCATGGAAGAGGCACCGAGTAACAGGATTCAGTTCAGTGGAGATGCGTCTGGGACTTGCATGGTCTTTACCTCCCTGGAAGAGTAAATCACCCAGTAAATATAAATTTCAAAAAGAAAGGCAGCTACTATTGCAACAAAATATAATACAGTTTCAACTCACCAAGTTACGAGTACCAAATTGACTGTTTGGTTTGAGGAGTTTGATGTTATTGCTGCCCACAAAATCCCGTGCCATTCCCATAATTGTTCTAGCTAAACTTTTCGCACCATGGTGGTGATAAGAAGAGTGCGCAGACACATAACCAATAAATTGGCCCACATTAATTGCTTTACACAACTTTTTCTTAAATGAACAAAACAGAATCTTCCTTTGACACTACACGCTACCATTGATTTTCTTGAACCTGAAAACAGAACAAATGAATCTAAGATATACAACACAGTAACACACCCAGGCACACACATTGCAGTGAGAAGCATTAACCAAATTAAAGTACCTCTTGGGGATTGGCAGAGAAGGATAAAGGGTTGCTAGTAAAGCAACCAAATGATTATTATCCATTACTGTAGAGTTGCAAAGATATCTGCCATGAGAGGATTGATTCTCATAAAGAAGGATGTGGGAAAGTGCAACATCATCTATATGAACATACCCCATTCTTCCATGCCATTGAAATCTCTCGGTTTCCCCTTTGAGTAAGCCTAGAACATCAGATGCAGTGGAACATAAATCTGGTGGCAAGCTAGGTCCAATGATGAATGATGGAAGAACTGTCACCAAGTTTATTCCATTCTCTTTGCAGTATTCCCATGCTGCTCTTTCTGCTTGCTTCCCTTCTCACTTAGGTTTCAAGTGAAAACAACCTTACCAACAATCCAAGACTAGCTTCAAATCACATGCCAGACAGAACTAATTTAGGTAGATTAATAAAACTAGTGCACTTAATTTACTGGTGTTAGACAAAATTCAGGAGAGGGTGTATTAGATTTCAACAGAGTTTAAAACAAGAATAGCCATATGAGTCCAAAATAGACCCAATATAGAAATGGTAACTTGAACAACAAAACGTTAAGCAACAGTGGTTAGCATGCAAAGCCACAATGAAGGAATATAGTAAACAAACTAACCAGGTAATATATAAGGTTTAGAATGGGATGGTCCAAGACATCAAGGTCAGCAGCCTTATCGAACGCATTAAAGCAAACCTGACACAGTAAAATACGATCAAACTCTTTAAAAATCAAGCAACGGGAATCACATTTACAGAAAGAAAAAAGGTACTAACCATAACACATCTGATAAGGAAGCATGAAAAACAAATGGTAGTCACATAGCCAACCTGTATTAGAAAGATCAGTTAGATACTCAGGAAAAAGGTAGGAAAGGAGGGATGGGAAGATAAGATAGATATACATAGGAAAAATTAAACTGAATACCTCTTGCAGCTTCTTGCGACGTCCTTTGGATTCAACAGGAAAGCGTTGGAGCATCAAGAATAATCTGTCATAGACCTTGCTCAGAAAAAGTTGTGGTGGGTATGCTAATGAAAGGATACTAAAGATGCATACACATAATGCAAGTATACAAATAACAGTTAAAAACTCAATACAAAAATATATATGTATATTGCCTTGTTGGCACATGACAGACAATTACAATGAACTATTTACAGGGAACTAAGCGTCCACATCCATATTTACAGCTTTTGGAATTACATTTTAGCTGCTATACAGAATTATAACTGCATGTTTCATAAAAGAAAGGGACTGGTCAACAAAATATATCATATACTCAGATCAAGTTTTGCACTGTTGGAATTTCATCAGTTCAGAAAGGCATCATAGATTTAAAGGACTCACAGCTGCTACATATGCTAATTCTGTAAACCCAAATGCACTAATTCCGTCCCATAATCCAAACACATCAAATGCAGTTGAAAATTGCAATATACAAACCTTCCACCGTAGAGAAGAAAGCCAAGGGCCGCAAACAAAGAGACCTCTGCATACATGCATAGCAAAACCTGATTAATAATAATAATTATGATATGATCAATAAAATCAGATAGTTAATCCCCCTTCCTCTAACACAGACAAAAAGAAACAAAAGGGTTTATAACAGATAAACCTGCAAAGAACATATTGGACAAAATGACCATCACGCTGATAGGTTTCCACCATAATATCAACCACAAAGTGTAACAGCCCAGGTCCAACGCATTGGCCACCCCGGCACTATTACCTCACGGTCTTCTCTACCCCTCTTGTAGAATTTTTGCCTTCCGTGGGAATCGAACCTTGCACCTGAGGCATAAGTGCAAGTTAAACATACCTCCCACTACCTCCGTCGGAAATTGCGACGAATAAGAGTTCATCGGAAAGTTTCGTGGGAAACAGAGCTTATTCTTGTAGTGTACCCGCATAGCGGGTCTTAAATGGGTATTATTCCTTCACGGGTACCCACGGATACTCACAGATACTTGTTAGTGTTGTAAAAATAATTTTTTATAAAATAAAATTTGAAATACTATATAAAATTAACCTTTTAAACATTGTTTCTATCGTTCATTTATATAAGAAAATTATGTATTCAGTTAGACATTTATCTTATCAATTATTTACCAACTTATAATTGTAAACAAATGGAGATAAAATATACTAGAATTACAATATGAAACTTTAAAAACCACAACCCACTAATTATCCAAAATATTAGGATAAAATATACAACACAAGTTATCGAAAATGACAACAAAATATCAATAAAAATCCACTTAAACAACAAAAATGATAGAAATCCACTTCATCAAGTATTCAGTTAAGTAGCACAACTTGGTCCACTTGGTTCCTGGAAAAAAAAACCAGCTTAAAATTAAAATCCAAACAACCAACATATTTATGAGTTTGAAATTAAATTTTAGAAATATTACTAATTACATCATCAACATCAGCATCTTCCACTACTCTATTAAATTCAATATTGTCAACTTTTGATATGGAAGAGCCTACAAACAAATACTTCAATTAAAAACATGCAATAAATAATCAATCTATTCATCTATTTTCAATAAAATATAATGTTTTTACCTTTCATTTCAGTCCATAGCCAATCCTGCAGACACATCAGTGCCTCTAAAGTATCTGAACGCAGCTTACTCCGATGAGGAGTAAGAACTCGACCACCAGTGCTAAAGGAAGACTCTGAAGCAACTGTTGAGATTGGAATTGCTAAAAAATCTCTTGCAATCATTTGCAAGATTGGATATTGTGCTCCATTAGCCTTCCACTAGCCTAAGATGTCAAACTCTTCATTTGTGTCGGGCAATACTTTCTCCTCCAAATATCGATCAAGCTCTGATTTACCACTTGAAACATTTTGTATTGTGCTAACATATTGATCAAATTTAGACTTCCAAGCATCTTTCTTAACAACATTAAGATCTACATTTGGGTTTGAACTTGAAGATGAAGGCACACTTTCCTTACCCTTAATTTTCATCTCATACTCCTTTACCAAATCTTCGCAAATAGATTTTACCTCAGCAATTTTTTCATTAGCTTTCTCTCCATAAATTCCAGGGAAAACAATATCAACAATGTAAAGTTTGTACCGGGGATCTAGCATAATGCCTACAACCATCACCTCATTGATCACACCCCAATACTTGTCAAATTTCTCATTCATTGATGCAGTCATTTTATAAATAACAGAATCAAGAGATTTAAGCCACTCATTCAAACGCAACTTAATTTCACAGACCTTTGGAAAATAAACATTGGCAGTCGGGTACAAAGTACCGAAAAATAGTTGTGTGACTTCATAAAATATTTCCAACTGACCACAAATTTCATTTGCCATCATCCAATCACTATCACTAGGCAATGTTTTATATTGAGTTTCCCGTTGTGCCAATCGACTAAACACATCTTTGTATTCTATGGCAACCTTAAGCATTAAAAAGGAAGAATTCCACCTAGTCTTACAATCAGAAATATGCTTCTTATTATATGAGATGCTCAGTTGCCCACATGTCTCTATGAATTTCTCCTCTCTTTTGGGTGTTGCTCTCCAATAGTCCACACTTTCTCTAACATTCTCAATAGTCTTAGAGATTAAACACAAACCATTTTTCACACAACACCGCATGTGAAAAAATTTACCTTTTGGGTGTTGCTCTCCAATAGTCCTCTCTTTTGGGTGTTGCTCTTCAATATGTGCGCACAACCGCATGTGAAAAAATTTACCTTTTAAAATAAGTGAGCTAAGTAGAATTTTATCAAAAATCTCCTTAATCATAGCATCATTTGTAGAGAAATTATCAACAGTCAATGCAGACAACTTTCTATCTAAATTCCAGTCCATCAAACATCCAACTAAAACATCAGCTAGAACTTTTGTAGTATGAGGAGAGGGCACATAAATTAACCTAATATATAAAATTAGATAGAAATTTAAATAAGAACAAGATGTGAAGAAAATAAAAATTGAGTGTGTTCAAGAAGGCTTAGTGATTTTACCTTACAAGTCTACTTTGTAGGTGTTAGACTATCTGATAACCTTAGAGGGGGGGGTGAATAAGGTTATGTGTAAATCTTGGATTCTTTTCAAAATAAATGATAAGTTTGTTTAAATCAAATGCGGAAAAAGAGATTTGAACTTATCAGATATATGCAAGCAGGCAGATCAGGCACAATGAGATATTACTCTATATTCAATATTCACAATAAGGTTGTTTTATGAGTAATGCAATGATATTGAATATAGCAGATCTACAGTAGTGATAGAGAAGATGATAGATAAACAGATCTGTAGTACAGTGAGTATAACTATAATCAGATTAACAGATTCAGATTTGAGTAGAGATATAGTTATACAATAAATCCACTGAGTGATATTATAAACAGATCTAATTAGTATAGCTATAAACAGATCTTAAATAGTATGAAGAGTATGATTATAAACAGATCTGGGTAGTATAGTTATAAACAGATCACAACAGTATAATAATATGGACAGATATAAACAATAAGAAATGTAAAGAGATAGGGATAGAGATACACCGGGATTTAGCGAGGTTCGGGATAAAAGCCCTACGTCCTCGGCCTCAGGCTTTGCAACCTTCGGACTTTGATGGCAACCACTATATTGAAGAATTGTTTACAAACAGGCAACTTCAAAATAGCAAATCTCAATTCCCCCGAACTGAGAACCCGAGCACCTAGCTAAGGATTTCAACACCGCTTCAATCTCCTGATTGAACGACCCAAGAGCACCTCCCAGGATTTCACTACTGCTTCAATCTACCCCGATTGAATGACCCAAGATCACCTCCCAGGATTTCAAACCAATTCAATCTCCTGATTGAGAGACCCAAGAAAACTTCCCAGGATTTCAAACCAACTCAATCTCCTGATTGAGAGACCCAAGAACAATTCCCAGGATTTCAAAGTGACCCCCACAATAGTAGATTACACGTGAGAAACCTATGATCCAATCACTTCAGATAGTATGACAATATAGTAACTGAGAGAGATGAGTGTTTTGGAAAATAGAAGAGCTTTAAAATATATGAAAATGAAAAGCTCTTTTTTTCTCTTTTCTCAGATCTAGAAAATGTATGTGAGAACTAGAGAAGATGTAGTGTATGCCGTTTGAGGTGTGGATGAGTGAAATGAAAAGTGTGAAGCACCTCCCTATTTATAGGTTTAGGAAAACGTAGATCTGAAAAAAATTATTTAATGAAAGTGAAGAATCGATTGTTTGATGAAGTGAAAATGTTGATGAATCGATTCTTATCATTTTAGAAGACATAAGAATCGATTATATGACTAGTTAAAAAATAGAGGAATCGATTCTTTACATATGGAGAACATAGGAATCGATTGTTTGTTTCTTTGGAAATAGGTAGGAATCGATTTTCAGGACATCCCGAATAGGTTAGGAATCGATTTTGACTTTGTTTAAAATGAGGAGGAATCGATTCATAGCCTATAGGATTGCTTGAAAATCGATTTCATAGTCTTTTGAAATAGAAGGAAATCGATTCTTACCTTTGGCTTGAGAATATGTAGAAATCGATTACATGCTTCAAACATAGGATAAGGAAATCGATTCTTGGCCTATAGGTGAGTCTAAAATCGAATTCATAGCCTATATAAATTGTATAAATCGATTTCATAGCCATTGGAACAAAATAGAAATTGTTTTTTTTGCTTTCCACAAAATCGTTTTATGGTTTAGGTGCCACCTTATGCATGCATGCAATTTTATAAAATATTTTTCAAAACTATTTTGATGCACCATGCATGTTTTGAAAAACTCATCTCTCAGCTACTAAAAGTCATAGACCTTCAGTGATAGGACCTTACACAGTGTCCTAAAGAAAGCGGATAAACAAATAGGTCTTGAACTGCTGATGTGGCTTCTTCTCCAAGCTGCTCCATTTTAATCTTCCTGCTCTTTGCTTTATGTCCTGTACTTAATTCAACTTGAACCATTAGTAGATAAGGTGTAATTTGTTATCATACAAAACAAAGAGTGTTTGCTCTTGGTTCAACAAACTCCTCCTTTTTTATGATAACAAATTACATTATGCATAGGGGGTTTGATAGTAATGGAACTTTTTCAAAAAACTCCCCCTAAGCATATGCATAATAAAATAAACAGTACATCAGCAGGATAGCAGCAATTATTCTCTCCCCTCACATATAACATGCATAATATTCTCTCCCCCTTTGTTTTCATCAAAAAGGAGGGGGGGGTGAGCACATAGCATATGAGATAATCACAAACAGACATAATCACTTTGTAAACTAGCAAGGGAGCACATAGCATATGAGATATCAGAAATAGTAGTTCATGCTATGCTTCTCCTTACTTGGTGATCCCCCTTAATAATTTTAGAATGCAAGGCTTTAGCAAAAAGAGGGTGGATCATCATGGTTTTAAAAATATGATACCCAAGATAATCATCCTTGGTTCAACAATATAGGTATCATTTTTAACATCAAAAATATGTTGCATCAAAGATCTAGTATAATAGCACTTTGAGAAAAAGCTTTGATGCATACAAACAATTACTTCACATAAGTGTTTAATACTTGATAAATATAGTTGTGTTTTCCTTACCCACACAACCTTTACCTATTAAGCAGATTTATAGTTGGTATACATTACAGATTCACTAGCTTTGTTGCTCAAGTTCAAGAGTAGTGAAGCATTACCAGATTCATGAGCTTCGTGTCTCAGCTATCAAGTTACCAATCCCCTATACCTTGAAGCATACCTGCACAAAAAAATCAAGTAGGAACTTTTGGTACCCATTTCTCTTTGGGTCCTTTGGGGTTAGTTATCATGGGAGTTTTCACAATCCACCTTGGTTTCTTACAGGCAGGTATAAGGGTACCAAGCTCACATAATTTACGGATAGGGCATCTAGGTGAGCCATGGTTTCCCTTTTGACAGTAGGTGCATGAGAAAACAATGGGTTTATAACTTGAAGTAGATGCAACAAAAGTTAATTTCTTGTTTAAAACGGAGGAGGTGGAATTACCTTTGTACCCAATTCCTCTCCTATCAACATATTGATGTTGAGAGTGAAGCAAGTGAGTCAAGGTCTTTTCACCAACCTCAAACTTTTTCAATCTTTCTTTCAAAAGTTCATTTTCAACTTTGGCATTTTCAAAATTTTGTTTAAGCTCACAAAACTCAAGGTTGACAGATTTATGCAGTTCATTCTTTAATCTATCTACTTCATTTTCAAGTGTCTCAATTTGAGTGAGCATGCTTTTGTTACTCTTTGCCAATTTCTTAGATTTTAACAAAAGAGTTTCATGTTCAAAATAAAGAGCTTCAAAAGCCTCACTCAAATCTTGACTACTACAACCATCATCAAGTAAATCATCATGCATAGAGGAATCAGAAAGACTAGAAGAGTTAAGGCTTACCTTAGATGAGTCATTTGCCATATGCAAACACCATTTGCAATTTGCTCTTCTTCGTCTGTGTCACTATCAGTGCCAAGAAAATCCCATATAGTAGCCTTAGGTGTTTCACATGCCGTGAGACAAATGGCATTTGGAACCTCCTCTTCTTCACTGTCAGTATAGTTGTTCCATGTAGCCTTCTTAGATTTCTTGGATTTCTTTGAGTTATTTCTCTTTTCAAGTTTGTTGAATCTCATGAATTCTTCAAATAATTCAGCCATGTCTTCATCATCAGACTCAACCTCTTTCCTTGCTACCTTAGGTGTTTTAGCAGGAAGAGCAAGAGATTTTCTTTCTTTTACCATTTCTGCTTCTTGATCTTTGTTAGCAGCCAATACAACCTCAAAGGCTAGAAGTGACCCAATAAGATCTTCTTGAGGCAGAGTACCAATATCCTTAGCTTCAGTGATTGCACATGTCTTTGGAAAGAACTCACTGGTTAGGGAAGCAATGATCTTCCCATTTATATCTTTTGTGGAGTACTTCTTCCCTAGAGCCCTCAGGTTGTTCACGATCAGATCCAAATAAATGATAAGTTTGTTTAAATCAAATGCGGAAAAAGAGATTTGAACTTATCAGATATATGCAAGCAGGCAGATCAGGCACAATGAGATATTACTCTGTATTCAATATTCACAGTAAGGTTGTTTTATGAGTAATGCAATGATATTGAATATAGCAGATCTACAGTAGTGATAGAGAAGATGATAGATAAACAGATCTGGTACAGTGAGTATAACTATAATCAGATTAACAGATTCAGATTAGAGTAGGGATATAGTTATACAATAAATCCACTGAGTGATATTATAAACAGATCTAAATAGTATAGCTATAAACAGATCTTAAATAGTATGAAGAGTATGATTATAAACAGATCTGAGTAGTATAGCTATAAATAGATCACAGCAGTATAATAATATGGACAGATATAAACAATAAGAAATGTAAAGAGATAGGGATAGAGATACACCGGGATTTAGCGAGGTTCGGGATAAAAGCCCTACGTCCTCGGCCTCAGGCTTTACAACCTTCGGACTTTGATGGCAACCACTATATTGAAGAATTGTTTACAAACAGGCAACTTCAAAATAGCAAATCTCAATTCCCCCGAACTGAGAACCCGAGCACCTAGCTAAGGATTTCAACACCGCTTCAATCTCCTGATTGAACGACCCAAGAGCACCTCCCAGGATTTCAGTAGGGTCCATGAATCATCAATGAAATGAGCTGTGACCGTCATGTAGCCTTTATTTTGGTTGGTAGTTGTCCACATATTGGTAGTGATTGCAACACGACTTTGATTCTTTGACAAAAGCTTCATCGTACTTTGTTTCTCTTCTTGAAAACGTTTCATCATGTCGGTCTTGATAGTGGTTCGGGAAACAACCCTAAATAAAGGTTGCATAGTAGCACAAAAATCGTGAAAACCAACATGGTCCATCATTTGCATAGGATACTCATGAAGAACTATCATTCTAGCTGCTGCATGATAGGCCGCAAGTATACGGTTCTATCGCGTAGTAAAAATATCGATCCACAGGGAGTTATATGTGACTACCAATCTAGTTCTTGGTGTTGATTAGTTGAAAGGCAATAGTTTGACAGAAAGTATGGTTTGATTTGAATTCAGAAATGATAAAAAAAAACGTCTTGGGATCATGGTTAAATCACAATGAAAGTAACTCCTTAACTATCCCCTATCTTATTGTAAAGTTTGTTTTTAAGGACAAGATATTCTTTTGTTGTAATTCAAGTTTCCTTTTGGAATACAAGAACGTGTCTCGAAACACTGATCAAGCCTATTTTTATGGTTGATCATTGCCGAAACCCATTAAGCACCGCCTTATTGTCCCAAGGTTATCACCGCTATTTTCATGCTTTGATTAACCTTGTCTAATTTCATTTATTCCAATGTCAAGCCTTACCTTTCGGTCCTTCACTTGAAATTTGAGTTATACAATTTGCATGATGAAATTAGATTAAAACCCAAACTCAAATAAAATAGGATTTAGTCTTGGAATTATTTAGGGACCCATCATTGGATTGTTTCCCATAATCCCAAGACTAGAGAAGTCTACTCACTCATGATCATAGTAGACAAGGGAGTAGAAGAGAATTGCATAATGTAAATAACAGAATGTAAATAACAAGGAAATAAAAGTGCAAGAATATAAAAAGCAAAACCTTAACAAAACACAAGAACTTTGATTAAAAATTGAACTTAAACTCCAATGGTAAAAGATGAGTATGAAGCTACATTGAAGACCTTTTTATAGGCTAAAATCATCAGACAAACTACTAAGTACCAATTACAAACCATAAAGATGGAATAGAAGAGTTGTAACACTTTTTGGCAGCAGAAGGGACGCACGGCCCGTGCCTCCCAGGTGTAACACCCATTTTCTAATAACCTTACTTTTTAATAAAATCAGAGTTTCTTTTTTTTTTTTGAAAATAATTTAAGCGAGTGCTACACTTACATCATAAAATCAACCACTTCACTTTTCATAGTTCGGTTCAAAACACAAGGTACATAGCACCATAAACAAAAAAACGTTTAGTTCGCATCAGCTAAATTCAATCACCACCAGCAGCGGAATAATAATGAGTTCTAACAATAAAAACCAATACATCACCAATAAAAATCTAACGGTTAATGAAAATAACACATAAACATAGGACACCCCCCTGGTGCTACGTATCAGAGCGTGACACTTCCTACCAGACGAAGGCATAAGGGAAACCTTCACTCGTTATTACCTGCACGTTGCCGACATAAGAAGCAACATAAAAGCAGTAGGGTGAGTCTCTTTTCATAATTAATAACATATGGGAATTAAGCACTGCATAGGAAAAGGGAAACAGACACACCAATTCACAATAAGGGCAATAACCACATCACAGTTACATTCACCAAACAACAATGCAAAAGGTATGGTTATGCATGAAATGCAACCCAAACTCCACGGGCACATGCATGTCGGATCCGTCACCAAATACAAATAGGCCGTAGCCTCTGCTCACCAAATAAAACTAGGCCGAAGCCTCTGCTCACCAATAATGCACATGATTTCATGAGGTGTTATGGAAATGCATCACAACACACTACAATTAAATAAAATCACCATTTAATTTATAATCTCACCATAGTGCATTAATCAGCTCACCAAATTAAAATTAGGCCGAAGCCTCTGCTCACCAATCTCACCTTATCACATTCACCAATTCATCCCACCACTCACACCAACACCAATTCAAATAGACCAACTTAGGATACTGACACAACATAGGGAAAATGGATAAAAATAGCCATTTGGACACTTGAACACCATCAGCCCAGAAACACCAGTAATATAATTTATTTTTACATAAAATTGGAACAATTGGATAGACACTGAAATTAGCTTCGAAACGCATTTTGAATCGTTAAATTTGGATAACCGAGTCAAAAGAGACATTAAAAACAAAATAGGAAAAATACTTAGACATCCTGGAAACTGGCGCATGGGCGCTGGGCGTCCAGGGGCAACACGGGGTTTGGCGCATGGGCGCTTGGCGCCCAGGAGAGGCAACACGCACAGGCGCATGGCGCCCAGGGAGCAACAGCGCGCATAGGCGCTAGGCGCCCAGGGAAACAGCATGCGCACAGGCGCTAGGCGCCCAGGGAAACAACACGCGCACAGGCGCTAGGCGCCCGGGGAACAACACGCACACAGGCGCATTGCGCCCAGCACAGCAACACGGCGCCCAGGCGCTAGGCGCCTAAGACCAACTTTCAACAAAACTCATTTTTCTTCGAAATTGATTTTACACGAGCCAATTGCTCAGAACATGAAAACCCAATAAAAATTTTGTCAAAAACTGAACATCATTTTTGGCGCCCATGCACTAGGCGCCTAGTGAAAACACGCAATCCAACTCATTTGTTGCCCAAAATCATTTCGCAGGAGCCATTTTACCTGAATATGAAAACCTGAAAACAATTTTTACAAAACTATCACCAGAACATTGGGGCCCTTGGCGCCCATGAGACAAGCACCTAGCGCCAAAACTGGCAGCACAGTGACACAGAACACAGCAACACAGGGCAACAGGCACAGCAACACAGTGACACAGACAGCAACACAGGGGCAACAGAATTTGGGAAAACTGGCGCAGGCATACTGCTGGGCGCCTGGCGCCAATGACTAAGGCGCAAAACAGAAAATTTCAGCAACATGCATATGGCGCCCAAGGCGCCTAGGGGCTTCCAAACCAGAATTTTTTTCACTTCAAATCACCAAATTAAATTCACCAAAACACTCAATTATATATATGATTAAAGTGTCACCATGATTCTCAATTTCACCAAGTAAGCACCAATGAGTCATATATTCAAACATATAATATCCAATTCGCATTAGCCACAACTCAAGCATCAATCATACGATTTTCAACATAGCAACTCAACATCAAGCATCACAATATTGTAAATTAATCATCAACATCACAATTCATTCATAGAACTAACCTAGAACCCTAACCCTAAGCATCACCAATTCGCATAAGATATTAAAAACAAAAAGAGGACCCCCTAACCTTATGGAAGTGGAATTGCTAGCAAAGCTCCAAGGGAAAAATGCAAGTCACCAACGAGCCTTCTCCTCTTCCTTGAGTGCTTCGCCCTCTTTCTCTCCTTCTCCTCTTCACTTCGCACTTCTCCTCTTCTCACTCTCTCTTTTACGTTTCTTTTCTTATTTTTTCCAATAGAGTAACAAAATGAAAACTAACCTCAAGACCCCTTGTGAGTCGAATTCTTTGACTAGGCAATGGGCCACGGGCCTAATTGTGGATCACGGGCCCTTGCTCGCACCACTCAATTCGTGACGACACCTCCTAATAAATAAAATAAAATAATTAAACCTTGAATTATTTAATTAAATTAAATAAATATTGTAAGCCTTAAATAACTTAATTAAATAAATAATTAAATTATTTTGGGGCGTTACAACTCTCCCCCACTTAGAATATTTCGTCCTCGAAATTACCTGAATCAAACAACTCCGGATACGCTTCCCGCATCTTACTCTCCAGCTCCCAAGTCATGCTCTCACCAGCAGCTCCTAACCAAACCACTTTCACCAAAAGAATTTCTTTCCCTCTCAGAGTCTTCACTTCTCTATCTTCAATCCGCACAGGCATAGTCTCCACAGTGAGATTATCCCGCACCTCTACTTCATCCATCTGAATTACATGAGACGGGTCCGGAACATACTTTCGAAGTTGTGACACGTGAAACACGTCATGCAAGTTCGAAAGATTAGGCGGCAAGGCCACCCTATAGGCAACGCTTCCCACCCTCTCCGTAATCTGATACGGACCAATGAAACGGGGAGTTAACTTCTTTGATTTCGAGGCACGCCCAACACCAGTCACCGGAGTGACTCTCAGAAACACATGATCACCTGCCTGAAACTCTAAATCCTTCCTTCTCTTATCATGATAGCTCTTTTGTCGACTCTGCGACGCTTTCATCTTCTCACGGATTAATTTTACCTTCTCAGTTGTTTCTCGCACAATTTCAGGCCCCAACACTGCACTCTCCCCAGATTCATACCAACACAACGGAGTCCTACATCTCCGACCATACAACGCCTCAAACGGTGCCATTCCAATACTAGAATGAAAACTGTTATTGTAGGTGAACTCTATCAACGGAAGATGAGAATCCCATGAACCTCCCTGCTCAAGGACACATGCTCTCAACAAGTCCTCTAACGACTGAATAGTCCTCTCCGTCTGACCATCTGTCTGCGGATGATAAGCAGAGCTCAACCTCAACTTAGAACCCAAAGCTTCCTGCAAACTTTTCCAAAATTCAGATGTGAATCTTGGATCTCTATCAGATACAATACTAAGCGGAACGCCATGCAACTTCACAATTGTCTTGATGTAGATCTCTGCCAATTTTGGAACTGGATAAGTCATATTAATTGGTAAGAAATGAGCAGACTTTGACAACCTGTCCACTACCACCCATATTGCATCAAACCCTCTCACTGTATTTGGCAAACCAGTCACAAAATCCATGGAAATGCTATCCCATTTCCATTCCGGAATCTCCAATGGTTGCATCAACCCCGCAGGCTTCTGATGCTCAATCTTAGACTTCTGACAAGTCAGACAAGAATACACAAACTGGGCCAGATCCTTCTTCATACCAGGCCACCAGAACATTTTCTTCAAATCTTGGTACATCTTCGTAGCCCCTGGATGAATACTCAACTTGCTCCTATGGCTCTCTTCAAGAATCATTCTCTTCATCTCAGCATCATCAGGAATGCAGATCCTATCTCTGAATCTCAATACTCCCTTGGAATCTAGCTTGAAATCTCCATTCACAGCTTGATCATTCACAACTAACAAGTCTACCAACTTTACATCTGACTTTTGGGCTTCCCGAACACTAACCAAAAATACAACTCTGAGGCTGACATCCGGTACGGTGCCATAGACACAGGCCTAGTACCAGGTATAAGATCAATAGCAAACTCAACCTCCCTCTCTGGCGGAACACTTGGAATTTCATCCGGGAACACTTCGGGAAATTCACACACTACCCGAACCCCTTCAAAGATCGCCTGATTCTCAGCAGACAAAGACGCCATCAAAGCAAACAGATGAACTCGCTCTTTCATTACCTTATGCAAATGACCAGCAGGCAACAAAACATATCCTTCTTCTTCGGGAGGAAGGAAACTCACAGATCTTCGGGAACAATTAATATGCACATGGTTATATACTAACCAGTCCATACCAAGAATGACATCCAACCCTCCCAACGGCAAACAAATAAGATCAACAAGAAAATCTCTGCCGAAGAGTGACAGAGGGCACTTAGCACACACAAGAGAGGTAGTTACTGAACCCTTAGCTGGAGTGTCAATAACCATCTCCCTCATCATAGAAGATAAAACAAGGTCCAATTTCTCAGCACACAAAGCAGCAATAAATGAATGCGTAGCACCAGTATCAATAATAGCAATCAAAGGAATACCATTAATAAAACATGTACCTCTAATCTCATTAGTATCCTCTGATCCTGCGAGAGCAAACACTTTTCCATAGGACTTCTCTTTCTTCGGCTTAGTACACTTGGTACTAATATGACCTGCTTCCCCACAGTTGTAGCACACCACATCCCTTTTCTCACATTTCGCAGCCACATGACCCTCTTTACCGCACTTGAAACATTTATTATCCGAGCAGTCAAAACTCTTATGACCCGGCTTGCCACACCTGTAGCACACAACCTTCGCAGGGGCATCTCCCCCACTTGTTTTCTTATTATCAGCATACCTCTGCTTACCCTTACCAGCTGGAACCTCATATGGTTTACCCCGGTTCTGAAATTTACCCCTCAGATCTCTCATGACCTTGGAATGAGCATTACTATCATCTTCATATATCCTGCAACTGTCGATCAAATCAGCGAATACCCGAATCTTCTGGTACCCTACAACTTTCTTTATATCAGCCCTCAGTCCATTCTCAAACTTAATACATTTTGAGAACTCAGAATCAGCATCAGCATAATGGGGATAAAACTTAGCCAATTCAGTGAACTTGGCAGCATACTCCGTCACTGACATGCTTCCTTGCTTCAGCTCAAGGAATTCTATTTCTTTCTTACCTCTCACATCTTCAGGAAAATACTTCCGCAAGAACTCTCTACGGAAAACAGCCCAAGTTATCTCCTCATTAGCAGTTTCCAATCTCTGCCTCACCTCCATCCACCAATCGTCAGCTTCCTCTGCCAGCGTATGGGTACCATACCTGACTTTCTGCGCATCATTACAATCCATGACCCGAAATATCCTTTCAATCTCTTTCAGCCATGCTAGAGCACCATCTGGATTATACTTGCCCTTAAAAACAGGTGGATTCTCCCTCTGGAACGTGGCCAAACTGCGAGTCCCAGCATTTTCAGCACCATTTTGCTGGTTCCCAACAGCTTGAGCCATAGCCTGCAGAGCAGCAGCAAGAGCAGCGTCGTTTCTCCCAGCCATTTCAAATTATCACTGCAGCACAATCATAAATTTAGAACTAGTCTAACAATTCCTATTGGTCATAGGATACTATGACAGGACGACTTGGCCGGACAGACCGAACTGCTCTGATACCACTAATGTAACACCCCTTTTCTAATAACCTTACTTTTTAATAAAATCAGAGTTTCTTTTTTTTTTTTTTGAAAATAATTTAAGCGAGTGCTACACTTACATCATAAAATCAACCACTTCACTTTTCACAGTTCGGTTCAAAACACAAGGTACATAGCACCATAAACAAAAAAACGTTTAGTTCGCATCAGCTAAATTCAATCACCACCAGCAGCGGAATAATAATGAGTTCTAACAATAAAAACCAATACATCACCAATAAAAATCTAACGGTTAATGAAAATAACACATAAACATAGGACACCCCCCCTGGTGCTACGTATCAGAGCGTGACACTTCCTACCAGACGAAGGCATAAGGGAAACCTTCACTCGTTATTACCTGCACGTTGCCGACATAAGAAGCAACATAAAAGCAGTAGGGTGAGTCTCTTTTCATAATTAATAACATATGGGAATTAAGCACTGCATAGGAAAAGGGAAACAGACACACCAATTCACAATAAGGGCAATAACCACATCACAGTTACATTCACCAAACAACAATGCAAAAGGTATGGTTATGCATGAAATGCAACCCAAACTCCACGGGCACATGCATGTCGGATCCGTCACCAAATACAAATAGGCCGTAGCCTCTGCTCACCAAATAAAACTAGGCCGAAGCCTCTGCTCACCAATAATGCACATGATTTCATGAGGTGTTATGGAAATGCATCACAACACACTACAATTAAATAAAATCACCATTTAATTTATAATCTCACCATAGTGCATTAATCAGCTCACCAAATTAAAATTAGGCCGAAGCCTCTGCTCACCAATCTCACCTTATCACATTCACCAATTCATCCCACCACTCACACCAACACCAATTCAAATAGACCAACTTAGGATACTGACACAACATAGGGAAAATGGATAAAAATAGCCATTTGGACACTTGAACACCATCAGCCCAGAAACACCAGTAATATAATTTATTTTTACATAAAATTGGAACAATTGGATAGACACTGAAATTAGCTTCGAAACGCATTTTGAACCGTTAAATTTGGATAACCGAGTCAAAAGTTACATTAAAAACAAAATAGGAAAAATACTTAGACATCCTGGAAACTGGCGCATGGGCGCTGGGCGTCCAGGGGCAACACGGGGCTTGGCGCATGGGCGCTTGGCGCCCAGGAGAGGCAACACGCACAGGCGCATGGCGCCCAGGGAGCAACAGCGCGCATAGGCGCTAGGCGCCCAGGGAAACAGCACGCGCACAGGCGCTAGGCGCCCAGGGAAACAACACGCGCACAGGCGCTAGGCGCCCAGGGAACAACACGCACACAGGCGCATTGCGCCCAGCACAGCAACACGGCGCCCAGGCGCTAGGCGCCTAAGACCAACTTGCAACAAAACTCATTTTTCTTCGAAATTGATTTTACACGAGCCAATTGCTCAGAACATGAAAACCCAATAAAAATTTTGTCAAAAACTGAACATCATTTTTGGCGCCCATGCACTAGGCGCCTAGTGAAAACACGCAATCCAACTCTTTTGTTGCCCAAAATCATTTTGCAGGAGCCATTTTACCTGAATATGAAAACCTGAAAACAATTTTTACAAAACTATCACCAGAACATTGGGGCCCTTGGCGCCCATGACACAAGCACCTAGCGCCAAAACTGGCAGCACAGTGACACAGAACACAGCAACACAGGGCAACAGGCACAGCAACACAGTGACACAGACAGCAACACAGGGGCAACAGAATTTGGGAAAACTGGCGCAGGCACACTGCTGGGCGCCTGGCGCCCATGACTAAGGCGCAAAACAGAAAATTTCAGCAACATGCATATGGCGCCCAAGGCGCCTAGGGGCTTCCAAACCAGAATTTTTTTCACTTCAAATCACCAAATTAAATTCACCAAAACACTCAATTATATATATGATTAAAGTGTCACCATGATTCTCAATTTCACCAAGTAAGCACCAATGAGTCATATATTCAAACATATGATATCCAATTCGCATTAGCCACAACTCAAGCATCAATCATACGATTTTCAACATAGCAACTCAACATCAAGCATCACAATATTGTAAATTAATCATCAACATCACAATTCATTCATAGAACTAACCTAGAACCCTAACCCTAAGCATCACCAATTCGCATAAGATATTAAAAACAAAAAGAGGACCCCCTAACCTTATGGAAGTCGAATTGCTAGCAAAGCTCCAAGGGAAAAATGCAAGTCACCAACGAGCCTTCTCCTCTTCCTTGAGTGCTTCGCCCTCTTTCTCTCCTTCTCCTCTTCACTTCGCACTTCTCCTCTTCTCACTCTCTCTTTTACGTTTCTTTTCTTATTTTTTCCAATAGAGTAACAAAATGAAAACTAACCTCAAGACCCCTTGTGAGTCGAATTCTTTGACTAGGCAATGGGCCACGGGCCTAATTGTGGATCACGGGCCCTTGCTCGCACCACTCAATTCGTGACGACACCTCCTAATAAATAAAATAAAATAATTAAACCTTGAATTATTTAATTAAATTAAATAAATATTGTAAGCCTTAAATAACTTAATTAAATAAATAATTAAATTATTTTGGGGCGTTACACCAGGCGCACGGACCGTTCTTCATGTAAACAGCTTGGAATTCTAATCGACACAGGGCGCACGGACCGTGCTTGACAGGCGCACAGACCGTGCTTGACAGGCGCACGGATCGTGCGCAGTTGAAATTTTGGTCTTCTGAAATTGAGAACGGTTCGCACGGACCGTGCCTCCCAGGCGCACGGACCGTGCGTCTCTTTTTCTTCAATTTCTTCATTTTCTGCGAACTACACGCACGGACCATGCTTAACCACGCACGGACCGTGCGTCTAAACCTGATATTTGCACCTTCTATTGCTGATTATTCTCCCCAACCTTTTGTCTCTTGATCCTTTGCTCTTTAAGAACTAAAACTCTTCATTTTCTTCAATATTGACCCTGAGAATGAAAACCAACAACAGGCAGTAAAATAGTTCTAAACTAAGATCAAAACATCAAATAAACTACTTAAATTAAATACTAAAAACACACTAAAATATGACTTATCAAACTCCCCCATGCTTAAATCTTTGCTTGTCCTCAAGCAAAACCATAGAACTCATTGGGCCAACTTTTGGAAAAAAACTCTGAATCCTTACAAAACTTCAAGTGGACTGGGTTAAATTTTTGCACTTCTTTGACTTGAGACTTACTACTTTGGGCTTTTTGTGATTTGTGAGATAAGCTTGAGGTACTAGCACAATAGGAAGGATGTCAATGTCAGCATAGAACTAGTTCCCCAGCATTCTTAAGCTTGGGTCTTTCATTCACTAGACCGAGTCTCAAAGGAGGGTCTTTATACGTTGGGCATTCAAGCACTCTTTCTTTTTTTTCTTTTCCTTTTGCTTTTTCTTTGATTTGGGCCAACCACTTTTTAAATAACAATTTTTTTCTTTTTCTTTTTAAACTAAAGTGGTCAGCCTTTTTTCTGCTTGATTTTTCTTTTTGCTTGATACCCCAACATAGACGTTTTTCTCTAGTAACCACGCATCCAGTGAATGTCACCAAGAGAACTAAGTTTCTAGTTTCTTTTCTAACCCCTCCTAAAGGTACCAATAGCCAGAAACAAATCTCAAGTGTGTGTGTGAAACCCAAAGAGCAGTATTTAAACTTTATTTTTACCAGTCAGTCCACCTAGATGAATATTATGAATTTCAGAAATTTAATCCAAAAAGAGGCCCTTACCAAATAAAATATGCCTTCAACACTCACAAAGACTTAAAACAAGGGGAGATGATAAAAATAAACTAGCAATGAAAACTAAAAATGAAAAACAAGAAAATAGTAAAAAGGGCAAGATACCCCTCCATGCTTGGACCAGACATTGTCCTCAATGATTTAATAATAAAGAATAACATGAAGGGGTAAGAAAAAGCTCACATGATTTACTGCTGATCAGGCGGAGGTGCCTGATGGATGTTGAAGTGCTGCATCATAGAGCGACTCATATCTGACATTTGTTCCATTTGCTGGCTATGATGCAATTGATCCTCCCTGATCAGCTGCAGCTCCGCACCCTGCTGTTGTGCGAAAAGTAGATGTGCAAGTATACACAATCGCAACAAGTAATATATTGATAAGTAAAGATCGTTCCCACGGAGATTGTTGAGTTTACTTCTATATTTAAGTTAGTAGTTAAGCTAGTGAGAAAACAAGTAACAATAACAAGTTGTCAACAAGTATTGTGAGTAACATAAATGTAAATAAACAAGTAAAGAAAGCTCAAGAGTTGATAAAGTGAGTTGGACTGCTCTTTGCTAAGTAATTTCTCAGTAGTGAAGCGCTATAACGTTAGACGCTGTAGCATATGCTGTTGTGCCTTTCGGTCACTGACGCCAGGGTTTTGTTACAAGACTCCTATGTCTAGGTTCTAAATAAGTCCACCCCTGTATAATGAAGAACCCACAGTATTCACCTTATGAACTATTGCTCCCCTATGTCTAGAGTTAAGCACAAGCTGTCTAAATGTCTTTAAACAACCTTTCATTCATATCAATCCTTGAGTTCGAATCATGGACCATGTCTGTACCCACGAATCTACTCGTTTCAGTTGATCAATCCCAAAACAAGTTTGAAAGCATTAAAATACAAGGATTGAAACACAAACATCATAACGTTATATTAACAATACTAAAGAGTCATTACAAAGCTTAAAACAATCCAACTACTAAGTGTTTAGCTCATGATGAGCATCATCAACACAATACAAACCAAAAAGCTTATATTACCGAAAATGAAAAGAAGAAACAAGGTTGGAAAACATTAGACAGAAAACATTAGAAATTTCACAAGGGCACCATTTGTGCCAAATATATTCCAATTCAGATCTTGATTCCCTTTTTCCTAATTAGACACAAATATTTACATAATTCTTAACCTAAGCATGCAAAATCACAATGATTTATGAATAGAAGTGCATAAATAACTCTACAAATGGAGAGTTATCAGCTGTGTACCTTTCAGTGTGTGTTTTTTTGTGTATTTTCCAATCACTGTCCCTAACTGTGCGCTACTCTTTGGTATTTATAGGCCGATTGGTGTGATGGAGGTGAGGTGCTGAGGAATCAAAAGGACAACAGCTGGCAATAGGTGGCGTAAAAGGACAACATTAAGGAAAAAACAAAAGGACAACCATTTGAATGAGCAAAAGGACAGTAGCTGGCAATGAAGGATGGACAGTATTAAGGAAAAAAAACCCTAGCTAGGGCAGCCAGCAGTAGCTGCGCCCCTCTCCCTCTTTTTGAATCTTGTATTTTAATTTTTGTACTATTTATCTCTTTTTGCCTTTTTGTTTATGTGTGTAAAAAAACTTGATTATGTAATGAAAAGGATTTTGGATATTCAGCTCCTTCAGTTATTTTTTGTATATTTTTGCAACAATAACAACAAACTAACCTAATAATAATAACTACATAATAAAATAAAAACGAGCATCAAAACAATCGTTGCCCGAGAGTGTTAAAGACACGCGCGTGACATAACGAGAATAAAACCTTTTTGGGATTTTTGATTAATCAGACAAAATAGGGTATGACAGCTGCCCCTCTTTATTTATATTTTCTAGGAAATATGAAGGGCTTCCAAATTTCTCGAGTAAAATAGAAATAAAGATAAAATGACACTAATTTTGTCAAAACTTTTTTTTTTTGAGAAATTCTTGAAAAACTGGGTTTACATATAACAAAAGTAAATAGGGATCACCGGGGATCTGAAGGAGCACTGGGGCTCTGATGGTCTAATTCGCAGTTGATGCTTGGCGCATTGATTGGAGTTAAACTGAAGGACCGACAGGGTCTGAGGGGCTGCCTGGGCCTTGATGGACCAAGATGGTCTGATGGAGCGCAAACTAGCGACGGTACTAGTAAAACGGTCTACTTGGGGGTGGCCTTTTTCGAGCGGCAATGGGGGCAAGATCAGGTCGTTGAACTGATTTGCTCACCTCGAAGGACGTCCACTATGTGTTAGGCTGACACAGCTAGTCTGAAGGACCTGGGGTCGGATGATCCGTCAGGCTCAGTGTAGACGTAGTGATCTGAAGGTAGAGTTCGAAGCCGTTGCTTTGACATGTTAATTCAAACTGAACTGAAGGACCTGGGGTCGGATGATCCTTCGATTGCTCGATAACGCGACGTGCGATCTGGATTGATGGACCAATTGAGGTCTTAAGGAGCGCTAGGGCTCTGAGGAACCGCTGGGGGTCCAAGGGACTAGTGCTAGACTCAGTGCTAACATTACAATTTAAATTTTTCTCGACAGATAAAAACTATCTATATTTGAGCGCATTTAAGGATGCAATGAATGATGTATGCGTGCATGCAGTGTAAGCCTGCGGAATGATCGGTATCTGGTGGCATGATGAATGAAATGTGGACTGATTTTTCTTTGTTTTTGTTTTTGGTTCTTTTCTTTTTTGATTCTTTTTGCTCTTTTGCTCTTTCTTGACTCTTTTTTCTCTTTTGCTCTTTCTTGACTTTTTTGCTCTTTTGCTCTTTCTTGACTTTTCTGCTGATCTCATCAACTCGCAGGACTCTCGATGGGAGATATGGGGGTTGCCCAAAGTATTGAAGTGATTATGCATTTGTCTTCTTTGCAATTTTATGAGAGATCATCTCCTTTTCTGATTTTTAGAAATTTCGCAATGATTGTAATGCTTTTGATTATGCACATGTTTCGCAATTCAGTATCATTTACCACAAAACATCTTTTTAAAGCAAATAGGGAAATGAGAGAATAAAGAAAGAGTTTAATATCCAAATGGAAACCGAGTGCGCAGAAGGTCACACTGACTGAAAATAACATTGAGAGTTTAAACTACAAAAAGAAGGAAGAAAAGGAAAGAGTGGATCTTTTGATTGTTTGTATCTTTGAGGTAACAATGCCAATCACCCATGCACATGACCTTGACCATTCATCATCCAACTTTCAGAGGTATTGACTGCCTTTGTATCTGTTCAAAGTCCAACTTTTGACCCTAATTTTTGCCTGGACGGCTCTTTAGAGTTTTCAATCCACCAGGTCGCTCTAATTTTTGCCTAGGCCGCCCTTTCGGGTTTTCAACCTAGCGAGCTCATTTTTGCTTGACTCATCTTTCTCTTTTTTCCATATATTTCTTTAGGCATAGTACTTCTTAACTGCATCTGAGTTCACTGGGAGTGGGAGGTCTTCACCGTCCATTTTTGTGAGAATTAAGGCTCCTCCAGAGAATGCTTTCTTTACCACATAAGGTCCTTCAGAGTTAGGGGTCCATTTTCCACGGGAATCCTTTTGGATAGGCAAAATCTTCTTGAGCATGAGATCTCCTTCTTGAAACTGCCGGGGTCGAACTTTCTTATCATAAGCTCTCTTCATTCTATGCTGATACAACTGCCCGTGACACAAAGCATCCACTCTCTTTTCCTCTATGAGGTTCAACTGATCCAAACGAGCTTGAACCCATTCTGCTTCCTCTAATTTTGTTTCCATTAGCACTCGCTGAGAGGGTATTTCAACTTCTATGGGAAGAACTGCTTCCATCCCATATACTAGCTAGGGAGAATGGTGTTGCCCCTGTTGACGTGCAAACTGAGGTCTGATACCCATGCAAAGCAAAAGGCAACATTTTATGCCAGTCCTTGAAGGTCACCACCATCTTTTGCACAATCTTCTTTATGTTCTTATTTGCCGCTTCGACTGCCCCATTCATCTTTGGACGGTATGGGGAGGAATTTTGATGTTGGATTTTGAAGTCGTCACACAACTCTTTCATCATCTTGTTGTTCAGGTTGGTCCCATTATCCGTGATGATCTTATTTGGAAGACTGTAATGGCAGATCAAATCTCTTTTTATGAATTTTACAACCACAGATTTTGTTACACTGGCATAAGAAGTGGCCTCGACCCATTTAGTGAAATAATCAATAGCGACAAGAATGAAGCGATGCCCATTTGATGCCTTGGGTTCGATGGGACCGATGTCTTCCATTCTCTACATTGAGAATGGCCATGGTGCTGTTAGGACATTCAAAGAAGCAGGTGGCACATGGATATTATCAATGTAGACTTGACACTTGTGGCATTTTCTCACGTAGTTAAAGCAGTCGGTCTCCATTGAAAACCAATAGTAGCCGGCCCTTAATATCTTTCTTGCTATGGTGTGCCCGTTAGAATGAGTTCCGAACGATCCTTCATGGACATCTTTCATAATTCTTTCTGCTTCTTCTTTTGCTACACATCTGAGGAGGACCATATCGTGATTTCTCTTGTAAAGCACTTCCCCGTTTAGGAAGAAACCCATTGACAACCTTCTAAGCGTCCTTTTATCATTCTCAGTGGCACCAGGAGGGTATTCTCTGCTTGTGATATAGTGCTTGATATCGTAATACCAAGGTTTACTATCAGGCATTTCTTCGATTGCCACACAATGATGTGCCGGTAGGTCTCGATGTTGAATTCGGAGGATCGCCAGACTCTTGTTGTCATTGATATTGAACATTGATGACAAAGTTGCTAAGGCATCAGCCAACTGATTTTGTTCACAAGGGAGATGGTGGAAAGTGATCTCCTCAAACCGTTCAATCATCTTTTGGATGTGATTGCGATAAGGAATCAATTTGGAATCCCTGGTTTCCCAGTCACCTTTTATCTGATGGATGACTAAGGCTGAGTCCCCATATACATCGAGTCTTTTGACTTTCCATTCAAGGACCGCTTTGATGCCTAGGACACACGGTTCATATTCTGCGATGTTATTGGTGCAATAGAAGCTCAGTCTAGCAGTAAATGGTATGAAGCGATTATCAGGAGAAATCAATACATCTCCGACCCCATGCCCAAACAAATTGGAAGTGCCATCGAATGACATTCTCCACCCTTCATTGTCCGGAGATTTCCCTTCTGCGAATAGAGCCATTATATCTTCATCTGGGAAATCACACTGCATTGATTGGTAATCCTCAATGGGTTGGTGTGCCAAGTATTCAGCTAAGGCACTACCTTTGATTGCTTTCTGAGTGACATACAAGAGGTCGTATTCGGATAGTAGCATTTGCCAGCGAGCGATTCTTCCTGTGAGTGCAGGTTCTTCAAAAATGTACTTCATTGGATCCATTTTAGATACCAACCAAGTCGCGTGGCTCAGCATATACTGCCTCAGACGATGTGCAGGCCAGGCCAAAGCACAACACGTTCTTCCCAATAATGAGTATCTTGTCTCGCACTCGGTGAACTTCTTGCTTAGGTAGTAGATGGCATGTTCTTTCCTTTCGGACTCATCATGTTGCCCTAGTACACACCCCATTGATTTGTCTAGCACTGTTAAGTATAGAATGAGAGGTCTGCCCTGCACAGGTGGCATCAGAATTGGTGGTTTTGGAGGTACCTCTTGATCTTTTCAAAGGCATCTTGGCAATTATCATTCCACTTTGTTTCTTGGTTCTTGCACAGGAATTTGAAGATAGGCTCACAGGTTGATGTTAATTGGGATATGAATCTGGAGATGTAGTTCAACCTTCCGAGAAACCCACGAACTTCTCTTTCGGTTTTAGGCACTGACATTTCTAATATTGCTCGTACTTTGGTTGGATCCACTTCTATTCCCCTCTGACTGACTATGAACCCCAACAACTTTCCTGATCTTACACCGAAAGTACATTTGGCAGGGTTTAATCTGAGTTTGAACTTCCTTAGACGTTCAAAGAGTTTTTGCAGATTGACAACATGTTCTTCTTCGGTCTTGGTTTTTGCGATCATGTCATCCACGTAGACTTCTATTTCTTTATGCATCATATCATGGAATAAAGTTACCATCGCTCTTTGGTACGTTGCGCCAGCATTCTTTAGGCCGAATGGCATTACTTTGTAGCAGAAGGTCCCCCAGAGAGTGATGAAGGTGGTTTTCTCCATGTCTTCAGGGGCTATCTTGATTTGGTTATATCCGGAATATCCATCCATGAAGGAGAAAAGAGTGTGTTGCGCTGTGCTATCTACCAGGACATCAATGTGAGGCAAAGGAAAGTCATCTTTAGGGCTGGCTCTATTTAGATCCCGATAGTCAACACACATCCGAACTTTCCTATCTTTCTTCGGAATTGGGACAATATTGGCTACCCATTGAGGATATTTTGCTACTGCTAAGAATCCAGCATCAAATTTCTTCTTAACCTCATCTCTGATTTTCAGTGACATATCTGGCTTCCTCCTTTTTAGCTTGTTTTACCGGCAGGCATTCGGGCTTTACTGGTAACTTATGCTCGACTATGTTGGGGTCCAGTCCAGGCATGTCTTGGTATGTCCATGTAAAGATGTCAACATAGTCAAACAAAAGCCTAACCAGTTTCTCTCGCTCACTGTCTTTCATTGTGATGCCAATTTTAACCTCTTTCTTATCTTCCTTTGTGCCCAAGTTTATTGTCTCAGTAGATTCCTCGTGGGGTTGAATCACTTTTTCCTCTTGTTCCATCATTCTCATTAACTCTGGAGGAATTTCCCAGTTATCTTCAACATCTTCCTCAGTTTGATTAATGGGGCGATCAAAGTTACAGTATGAATTATTGGCGTTGTTATTTTCAAAGATGTTTTTTTTCCAGATCTGCATTAGTGTGAATTGACGGGATGAAAAACAAGTAAAAGAGAATAAAAGCGACTACAAAAGAAAAGGAAAACTAAACCCTATCCCATGTCTATCTTTGTTCTCTTGCAGTTGTATCGGTGTCAGGATCCCATGTTCGGTCTTTCCTAAACCCTTTCTGGACTGGTAACCTTTGTCTACCATGACTTTAACAACCATCATGGCAGTCTTGGACAGCTTAGGCTTCAGCATACTGGATGCATTGGCAATCTCTAACGCTTGGAAGGCAGTCTCAAAAGACTCCTCAGCAGCCTCGATGTAACGAGTGGGAGACGACCTATTTACCAGCGTTTCTTCTTCACCGAAAACAACCACCAACTTGTTGTTCACTATGAATTTGAGCTTCTGATGTAAAGAAGAGGGAACTGCCCCTGCAGAATGGGTCCATGGCCTTCCCAAGAGACAACTGTAGAATGGGGAAATATCCATTATCTGGAAGGTCACTACGAAGAGTTCCGGACCTATCTGCACAGGTAATTCTATTTCTCCGATGACTTACCTTTTTCACCCGTTAAAGGCCCTGACCAATATCGAGTTATGTCTCATGTATGAACAATCCACATCTAACTTTTCCATGGTTGATCTGTGTACCACATTCAAGGACGATCTGTTGTCAATAAGCACCCGAGCAAGTGAGTAATCTCCACATTTCACAGATATGTGTAAGGCTTTGTTGTGCCCCCTTCCTTCAGTTGGAATCTCATCATCAGTAAAGGTGAGGTAATTACTTGCAACAAGGTTTCCAACGATCCCATCAAACTGGCCGACTGAGATGTCATGAGTGACATGGGCCTCATCCAATACTTTCATTAATGCTGCACGATGGGCTTCAGAACTGAGCAATAATGACAGCAGAGATATCTTGGTAGGGATCTGGTTCAGCTGATCAACTATCTTAAACTCGCTCTGTCTCATGAGTTTCAAAAATTTGCCGGCTTCTTGTTCCGATAGCGTCCTTTTACCCATATTCTTATTAACAGGTTTTTGTTCTATGCTTTTGCCTTTACAGGCTCTTTCTTCCCCTTTTTTGTTTGCTCTCCACTGAGTCCTTCGGGGGTGTAAATACGCCCACTTCGAAACATTCCACTAGTCCCTGAGATGTTAATGACATCAGGAGTGGTCTGAACTTTCACGTTGTAATTCCATGGGACTGCATTGGTGTCCTTAAAGGGGAAGAGAGTTGGCACTTGAATAGTGATCGGTTTAGGCATAGCCGGATTCAGCTTCGTGTCCTTTATGTAACGGATTTCCAGTGGTTGCCGGATATCCTTGCTCTGGTCAATATTTGACAGGAGAGTCTACACGTCTTCCTCCTTTTTTTGAAGACCCACCTGTATTATGTGTCGGTCTAGTAAGTCTTGAAGGACTATCTTGAATGCTTCATATGCCCCGACACAGTGAGGGTCAACACACAAATCTTTTTCAGCGCATCCCTTCATAATAATTCCGAAGTGACACAAGTCAGCATGGATGAGGTCTAGAGGTGTGATGATGTCTTCCACCCTTCTGATCAGGCATTCTCCCTCAAAATCTCCAATGTAATTAACAGAGGGTTTCCCGTGCCCCGGTAAAGGGTTAGTGGCAACATTCAGACCATCTTCTTCGAAACTTAACCATTTAGATTCAATCAAGTCTTGCACCACATATTTTAATGCCTTGTAATTTTCTGTTGAATGGCCAACCGCCCCAGCGTGGAATCCACAAGTAGCATCTGGGTTGTAACCCCTAGGGAAAGGAGGTTGAAGGGGTCTCATTGGTCAGGGAGTGATCAGGTTGTGACTGATGAGGTGATTGAACAGGTCTATGTATGACATGGGTATATATTGGGTCAAAATTGACAGGCTTTATTTCTGGGTAGTTTTGCGGTCTATAGTTTGGGTTGACTTGGTGAGGTGGGACTAATGGTGTTTGAGTAGGGATTTGGAAGGTTTGTCAGGGATTGTTATAAGGAGGTTTTCCGGATCCAGAGATGGTGTTGGCTTCTCCTTCCTTCTATTTAGGGAATCCTGAGAAGGGCTTTTTCTGATTACTGGTTCTAGCGAAGTTATGGGCAATCTTCCCATTTATCCATCCATTTTCTAATTTTTCTCCCTATGACAATCATATCTGAGAAGCTTGAAGACACGCTCCCCATCAACCTGTCGTAGAAAGGCGATTGAAGAGTATCCATGAACATGGATACCATCTCCTTTTCTAACAAAGGTGGTACTACCTGCGCAGCCAACCCTCTCCAGCGTTGGGCATATTCCTTGAAGGACTCATCATCTCTTTTTGTTAAGCTCTGCAGTTGTGTCCTATCGGGAGCCATATCGATGTTGTATTTGTATTGCCTCAAAAATGCATCAGCTAGGTCCTTCCAGCACCTGATATGGGCCCGCTCTAGTTGCATATACCTGCCCGAAGCTGCCCCAGCTAGACTGTCCTGGAAGTAGTGAATGAGCAGTTTGTCGTCATGAGAAAACGCAGCCATCCTCCTACAATACATGGTTAAGTGGCTCACGGGGCAGGTTGACCCACTATATATGTCGAAGTCTGGCACCATGAATTTAGGAGGGATGACCACGTTAGGGACGAGGCACAAGTCATAAGCATCTCACGCACCAACATTGGATCCTTCAACTGCTCTCAATCGTTCCTCAAGCATTTGTAGTTTGTCCTTGGCTTGAGGGTTCTCCATAGGGTAATTGTGAGGGAGCACACTCATACCATAGTAAGGATGAATCATCGGAACTATGGCTGGGTTCACATTAGGGATATGTGAATGAGTGGAATTCCTGAGATTGGACCCCTGAACTTGAGGATCAACTATCAGCAGTGGAGTGTAGCCAAGTGGGAATCTTTGTGGTGCAACGACAGGGCTCGGGTTTTGAATCTGTGGTGCCCCCGGATTACCATTGTGACTTGTTGGTGAAGGCTGTTTTTGGCCCACGACTCCCGAGGGACCATCCTCTGAATTGGCATCGGCTGCCGGAGGTGTGTAAGCTTGCGGAAGTCCGTAGGGAGGCCATTGGTAACGCTGGCCATTAGCCCCAGTAAGGTACACGGGATGTGGGATCCCGGGTCCATTGGGAATATGAGGGTTGGTAACTTGATTTTCAGTGTTCCCAGCGGAGACATCTTCATCTGCATTTCTGTTCCTCAAAGCTTGTAAAACCTTTAAGATTTCAGCCATCTGTTGTTTCATCCCATCTATTTCTACCCTAAGCTCTTGATTGCCTAGGTTCTGATTACCCTGACCTAGGTCATCCTGATGTGGATTGTCCTGATTCGGGTTATCCTGATGCGGATTGTTCTGATTTGCATCCATATTTCTAGCCTGAGAATATGTCCAATAGCGATGTTGACGCACCAGCTTGTCTTTTACTCTCTTTTGATGGGATACATGGTATGATTATATGAATGGATGAAAAGATGAGTGATGCATGTGTGCACGAGTCTTATTGTTTTAGGCCGAGAATCGTAAGTGCATCCTGATTTGTCACAAGTACACAAATTAACGTTTCAAAATATTTTCAAGAAAAGAGGATCAACAGGTGAAACAAACAAACTTCATTGATGGGGGAAAGTACATCATTTTTTTTAAAATAAAAAAACTTCGAAAGGAAAAGTACAATGCTCTTTTAAATTCTACACACTCGCAAACTTGGATTGGGGTGTTAAACGGGTGCATTGCCGCGTCAGCCTTCTTTAGATGTTTTGGGACACCCATGATAGCTTGATTGGCCAGCCATGCCAACTTTGAGAATTTGTCCTTCCAGTATAAGCTTTCATTCTTTAACTCTATGAAGACTTCATGCTTTTCTATCCTGCTGACCAACTCCACAAAGCGGCTCTCCCAATAGATGCTTCCAGTCTTCAACTGGTGGTAAACTTCCTCTTGATATCTGATATGGTTCTTCAGCTCATCAGATCTTTCATGTTCCCATCTCAAGGCTTGCTGGTATTCTCGGAGTATCTTGTCTCTTTATCCCGCCTGATACTTTTCACTTGATCTTCAAATTCAGCTATCAATACCTGAGACTCTCTTTTTGATTTCACCAGCAGGCAATCATTGATTCTTCCCATAACTCCTTCCATTTGTGCGCATCATCAACGGCTTGGTTCATTTTCAAGTTGCAACATTTTGGCTCTTCCTTTGCCCCTTTCAGGTACTTTTGAACCTCTTGTTTTTTCTTTTCTTCAATCTTAAGCCGCCGCTTGTGGCTATCTTCAATGGCCAATGACTTAGTTGCGTTCTTCTCCTCCAATTTCTGGTTTTTTAGAAGTATTTTTTCTAATTATGCCCGTAAGCCTTTCTTTTCTTCTTCAGCTTTTGACAATGCCATTTGGAGCTTATCTAACTCTTCGACAGTGGGAAGGGTAGGTTCAAGTACTTCTTCCTCAACCCGTAGTGCGCTTCGGTAAGGCAATCGGGTGTCTTGGATCCTTTTTTGGAGCCAATGACGAAAGGTGGTTTCCCTATCGCCGCCCCTCTTAGTAAGCTCTTGTCCTTTGCAGACAACCTTATCCCACGCTTGAGAAATCCTCCAGAGCATGTCAACCTCTTTTGGGCTTCCCTCATGAAGGTAAAAAGGGATTAGCATGTCTTCGGTGGGCGGATTTCGCATGGGGTACCCCAGCTGTCTTAGAGTCAGAAAAGGGTTGTAATTTATGCATCCTCTTGTCCCCATGAGTGGGACATTTTGAAAGCTTCCACATTGAAAAACCACTTCAGGCCTATCTTTCCACCATGATGGGTGCCAACGAACCTTGTATTCATGGAGGTCCCTTAGCACTCGCAACCATTCACTAGTGTTCATCGTCTTTACATCACACCCCTTAGCGTCTTCAATTGGGCCTTCCGCTTTAATTTTGTTAACAAAAGCATGGGTGAGAAGCCAAACATACAAGGCGTGTACGCAGCAAGATATCTTCCTTCCCAATAGCTCACTATAATGAGTGAAAGTATAGTAAGTGTCTGCAAGAATGGCTGGAATTGGGTTGGATGGGTTTTCTTCATCTTTGAAGGATAGGAAGACACCAATAGCTGTTGTGTCCACATATCTTTCAAGGCGTGGAAATAGAACAATGCCAAAGATGGTCAAAGCTAACACTTGTTTAAAAGGACCCCAATTTCTAGCATCGGCGAAGGACTTCATTTGACTTTCCAGATATTCTTGTGGGAATCCTACAATGTGATTTCGATTTTTCTTTTGGAGCTTCAAATTTTGTTTGTTGATTTGTAACATTGTGGCAAGTTTCTCATCTGTGTAGTAGTGCCCCTGATACTGGTAGGGCCTAATGTCTTGTTGAGGAAAACCAAGGATCTGTGTGTATTCTTCCAAGGTAGGTGACATTTGGAAATTTTTGAAGTGAAGCATCTCAAGGAAGAGTCATAGAATTGGCTCAAAGCAGCAATGACATTTGTTTGCACTTCCAACTGTAGTAACATAATAATCTTCCCATAACTTCTATCAAAAGACCTACGCTCGATGGGCAGCAACCAACCCGCACATTCCCTTTCACTCGTCAGATTAGGCTGTTTCACTATAGGGTAGTTCAAAGTTTGAATTGCTTCACTGTTTGATCCCATATCGCCTTGTTTATGACAAAATTTTCAAGCCTCTTAACTTTTCCCGGAAAACCTAAATGAGATGAATAACATGCATGTAAGGATTTTTTTTAACATTTTTTTGTGAAATAATGATGTTGTATGATGAATGAAAGGATGATGTCACCCGTGTTAAAAAAATGAAACTAAAAGAAAATTTTTGGTGATTCAATCTTGAGAAAGCATTAACTATATGTCACCTCATATACATGTAAAAAGGAAAAAGAAACAAATGGTTTTGATGATTTGATTTTTTGAGAAAAATTATCTGTAATGGTGCAGTGGGTAGGTGAAATGCCCTTGTGTCCTAAACAGGTTATGTCTCATGTATAGGTCATGGTCTAGGGCCACTTATGTGATCAATCTCTCAGGTGGCTCTATTCACTTCCTCACAAAGGTCTCCAGAGCTAAAATCCCCTTCATCATATGATCCACAAAGATAGCTAGGTACCAGGTGTGGGATACCATAAAAGAGCGTACTCTGACTGAGACTTTCATGATAGTCAGACAGATAAATCCAGAATGACTGTCACTAATAATCTCCACTCGTCCTAGGTTATTTTCAGACCCGGGTATAAGGCCCCACTTAGAAGTGTGTGAATAAACATGTGTAAGTGATGTGTGTGATATGGGGAAGGTATTAGCACCCCACAACATCCTTTCAAAAAAAATGTTACCTTTTAATTTAATGTGTAGAAAAAAGTTAATTCGAAGAAGACACTCTAATTTACCCATTTTATTATTTGCAAAATTGAAAAGGAAAACCTAATAAAAATTTTAGTTTTTTAGGCTTGACAGGAGTAGGCCTCTGCTCCTACGTATCCCCAGGTGCGATGGAGAAATCAAAGCTACATAGTTCTTGGGTAGAAAAAGCTTGTGTGTTGGTATTTTTTAAGTATTTTGAAATTGGGATAGCCGTTTGTAATGACCAAACAAGTGAAACTCAGAGTGGTCATCACTCATAGCCCATTTGAAAACCAGAGCTACTACTAACGGTCAAACAAGCTAAACTCAGAGGGGCCATTAGTAACAGTCCATTTCTTTTTATGAGTTTAATTGTTTGCAAAATATTGGTTTGGAAGCAGTGTGATGTAATAAAAAAACTAAATGAGTTGTAATAAAAAAGGACGCGTAATTAACAGGGGTGTTGTGTTATTAAAAATGAGGGCATGAATAGCAACAGAGACTATATTTTTAAAAGAAAATGGTGTAATTAGAAACAGGGGTTGTAAACAGTAAAGGCCCAGTTTCTGTTTCAGATCTATTAACCCACGAATTGTGGGCTTTTCAGGGGGGTTGCAAAGCAAAAAACGGGGGGTGACGGTGGGTCGCCGGACCAAGCTCTGGTCTTGCTCGACGGCGGAGAAGGCGCGACGGTGGGAGGAGGAGCACGGCGGAGGTTCGCCGGATCAACTCCAGTCTTGCACGATGGCGATGAAGGAACGCACGACGGTGCGAAGGGAAGGTGTACGGAGGTTGCGCCGGTGCCAACAACGGCAGCAACGTCGGCGACATACGGTGGCCGGAGGTTAGTTTTTTAGTCCCTTTTTACTCTTATCATCTGCTTGCCTCAGTTCTAAGACTTCTCTTCTTCTACTGGTCTGCTTCCAATTTCTTAAATTTGAGATCTTTAAACCTAAATCTATTTTCCTTACACCTATTTATTTCTTGATTTTGAAACACCATTTGCACTACAACTTATTTTTGCTAAAAAACACAAAACAGTGTGTGTTTTTTGTGTATTTTTCAGTCACTGTCCCTAATTGTGCGCTACTGTTTGGTATTTATAGGCCGATTGGTGTGATGGAGGTGAGGTGCTGAGGAATCAAAAGGACAACAGCTGGCAATAGGTGGCGTAAAAGGTCAGCATTAAGGAAAAAACAAAAGGACAACCATTTGAATGAGCAAAAGGACAGTAGCTGGCAATGGAGGAAGGATAGCATTAAGGAAAAAAAACCCTAGCTAGGGCAGCCAATAACAGCTGCGCCCCTCTCCCTCTTTTTGAATCTTATATTTTAATTTTTGTACTATTTATCTCTTTTTGCCTTTTTGTTTATATGTGTGTAAAAAAAACTTGATTATGTAATGAAAAGGATTTTGGATATTCAGCTCCTTCAATTATTTTTTGTAAATTTTTGCAACAATAACAAGAAACTAACCTAATAATAATAACTACAAAATAAAATAAAAACGAGCATCAAAACAATCGTTGCCCGAGAGTGTTAAAGACACGCCCGTGAGCTTTCTGAAACCCTTGTTAGCGAACTAGGTTCCGTTGTCAGTGACCACTACCTCGGGGATCCCGAATCTGGTCATGATATACTTTTTGAAAAACTTGATGCAATTCCTTGAATTGATAATGGCTAATGGCTCGGCTTCGATCCATTTAGAGAAGTAATCCACTGCCATTATTACGTATTTGACCTGGCTGGGGGCAATTGGAAATGGCCCCAGGAGATCGATCCCCCACCACGCAAAATGTCATGACGAGGTGAGACTAGTGAGCTCGGCAAGAGGCACCACTTGAACATTGGCATGGATTTGACATTTCTTGCATTTTTTAACATGGTTTTTCGCATCAGTTTCCATGGTTGGCCAAAAAAACCTACCCTTAAGGCTTTCCGAGCTAGCGACCGACCTCCGAGGTGCTGTCCACAAATTCCTTCGTGAATCTCGGCCAGGACATTATCTGCTTTCTCTCCTTCAATGCATTTCAATAATGGTGCGGAGAGGCTTCTTCTGTAAAGTGTTCCTTCAATCACGGAGAAGGACGAGGCCTTCCTCCTGATCAATTTGGCTTCACGAGAGTCCAGAGGCTCGTCCCCCAACTCGATGTACTTAATTATTGTCATAATCCACCCTATGCTTTCCTCAACTACGTTGATAGAAAGGGTGAGCTCCGGGATAGGGAGCCACTGGGTTTATTCAGCGTCTCCTGGATTATAGATCGGTGGTTTCCAGGAACTTTGGTGCTTGCGAGCTTGGATAGAACATCCGCCCTGATATTTTCTGTTCTGGGAACGTGTTTAACTTCTGCGATTATGAACTGAGCAAACAATTCCCACACTCGGGTTAAATACTTCTGCAAGGTCGGGTCCTTTACTTCGTATTGCTTTCCGATCTGCGAGACTACCAGCAAGGAATCAGTGTTCAAAGTGACCCGAGTAACTCGGAGGTCAAGGGCAAGTCGGAGCCCTGCTATGCATGCCTCGAATTCTGCTTGATTGTTTGAAGGGAGTGATTTGAATGCAGCATTCGCTTCCTTCTTAAGTAACTTAAACAAAGGGAGTGATTTGAATGCAGCATTGGAAATGAAGCCAGATTGGGAGGCGATCATACCGACACTTATCCGGGTTGGCTTCGAGCCTCTCTCTGTGAGATAGAAACCAAGAAATTTCCCAGCTTGGACTCCGAAAGTGCATTTCTCTGGGTTCAACCTCATCTCGTTCTTTCGGATTTCTGCGAAGATCTCTTCAAGATCGGCTACGTGGAGGCTCTCACCTTCACTTTTTGCGATCATGTCCTCAAGATAGACTTCTACATTACGGCCGATCTGCTTATGAAAAACTCTGTTCATCATCCTCTGATAGGTAGCTCCCGCATTTTTCAAACCAAACGGCATAACCCGGTAACAGAAATTACCGCGGTCAGTCATGAAGGGAGTGTTCTCTTGGTCGGGATGGAACATCGGAATTTGGTTGTACCCGGAGTAGGCATCCATAAAAGACAGTAAACGAAAACCTGAAGCATTATCGACGAGGTGATCAATGCTAGGAACAGGGAAGGCATCTTTTGGACAAGCTTTATTAAGATCGGTATAATCAATGCACATGCGCCATTTCCCATTACTTTTCTTGACAAGTACAGGGTTGGAGAGCCAAGTTGTATACTTGACTTCCTTTACATTATTGGCATTAATTAAATCGTCAACGACCTTAGCTGGAGCAGCCGCTTTCTCCTTGCTTTGAGCTCTCTTGCGCTGGGCGACCCACTTAGCATCGGGGTTAACAGCTAACTGGTGGCAGGCGACTTCTGGGGGAATCCCGGGTATATCTTCCGCTGACCAGGCAAAGAGGTCGACATGAGCTTTCAGGCATAGGGCAAACTTCGCCTTAACTTCGTCAGAAAGATCGGAACCGATCTTGACAGTTTTGACCGGGTCATCACCCAATTGGATTTCCACGAATTCTCCATCAGGTTGAGGTCGCCTGATTTTCTTCTTCAGTTATCGGGCAAGATCGTCATCTCCCTCTTCTTTGGAGCTGTCAGGGTCGTACCTCGCATCAAGGTCTGTCACATTGACATCAGCAACTCTGCTTTTTCTTCTCTTCTCTGAATATTTCCAGGCTTCTTCTTCGGGGGGAACCCCCTCCTCCGTTGCCTTCTTATCCGCTTTCACATGCAGATAAAAATATCTCTGGCCGGACTCGAGGTCGGCATCGAGGGTAATAGCTTTGTTTCAGAGAGTATAATTTCATCTTCAGATGAACTATTGAAGTTACCGCTCGGAGCCTTCCTAGGGTCGGCCTTCCAATGATACAGTTGTAGACAGAAGGGCAGGATAAAACCAGGAATTTGGTCTTGACTGTCCTCTCCAATGGCTCTTCGCCATAGGTGACATCATTTCCAAATAGCCGAGTGGTTTGGTCCAGGACCCGTTGAAACCCGAAAGATCTGATCCCCTATAAGGGGTGAAGTCTTCTTCAGAAATTTGCAGCTTTCTCATGAGATCGATAAAGATGATATCTGCCGAGCTTCCTTGATCAACAAGGATTCTTCTTATTTCATGGTTGGCCAGCACAGCCCTGAGCAAAAGAGGCACATGCTTGTTGAACTTGCCATCTAGCAAATCTTGATCACCGAATGCTAAAGGAGGTCGGATCGGAACTGAGGTTACCGCCGAGGTGGAAGCAGCACTCATGATCTCCTTCCACTTTCTCTAATTCATAGTCTTACCCGATGCTTCATCGGGGTATCCTCCTGAGATGACCATCATTACCGGCTGACCTTTGGACTTTCGAAAATCACGCTCGTCCTCCGAACTTTCTTCCTTCTCTTGTCGAGCCTTACCCTTCTTTTTAGGGTCGTCCTTTTCTTCTTTAATCTCTCCTTCCTGCCGAGGTAGCTTAGTCACGTACTGGCTCAATTTCCCCTTCTTGATCAGATCCTCAATGTCATCTTTCAAAGCATTGCAGCGATTGGTGTCATGTCCCTTACTTCGGTGATACCGGGTGTACTTGTTAGACCGCTGCCCCGGCCTATGCGGGAGTGGATCAGGGAACTTAACTTCCTTGAATTCTGTATTCATGCATTCTGCTAAGATTCTAGCTTTGGTCTCGTTGATATTGGAATAATGCTGGTGATGGTTGCGAGACCTATGTTTATTATCATTCCGAGTCTCCCTCTCACTTCGAGGTTTAGATCCTCCGGGCTCGGCGTCCGACCTCCTCGCAATTACTCCTTCTTCATGGTTGATGTATTTCTGAGATCGCTGGAGGAACTCAGCAAGTTACTCAGTTTGATTAACCTCGACATCAATTTGGAACAGACTTCCCTTACGGAGACCAGCCTCCATGAAGTAAAGTCGGAAAGAGTCTTCGAGGTTCCGGATCTGCGGCCTCCCTATTGAATCTCTCTATATAGTCCCGGAGTGACTCATTTTCCCCTTGCCGAATTGTCTGCAAGACCTTCCGAGATTTTGGCTTCATTTTGGAGTGGGCGAAACGAGTAGAGAATAACTTGGCTAGTTGGTCCCAGGAGGATATTGAGTTTGGCTTGAGAGCTCTGAACCAATCCAAAGCCATCTTCTCAAGAGTGAGAGGGAAAATCCGACATTTAATTTTGTCTGGGACGTTACAGTACTACATCACCATATCAACGTAATCGAGGTGGCGATCAGGATTGCCAGTCCCATCATGCATCTTCAAACCTTCCGGGGAGTTTCTCAAGATGTTTTGGCACCGAAAAGTAGTCGATCTCAGTGGTAAAAGGTGCTTTCCGGGCTGCCGATTTCTCCCACGGGGGAGATCGTTGGTTATGGTGTCTAACAGGGGACCTTCGAGAGTGAGGTCTTCGACGTTCATGCCTCGGGGATCTTTCCCGGCTTATAGAACGTCGCCTCAGAGATGAGGATGTCAAAGACGAGCTTTGGCGAGGGGAACCTTCAGGATAGTAAGTATCATCAATGGTCCAGCTTGGGGGAATTCCAGATTCTCGCCCTCCTCTTTGACGAGGTGGAGAGGGTTGGTGGTGTCTCCTCTAGACAGGAGATCTGTGACGCCTACGATTAGAAGTCCTTCTGCTAGAAAGATGGCGTTGAGGAGAAGACAGGTCCGGGCTGTTGCGAGCCTGGATCTCGACAATTTTAGCCTCCAACTGGGTGTAGCATTGGCTCCTCTGCTGATCAGCCTCGGCCTGCCTAGTTAGCAACTGGACGGGCTGTTGAACAGCATCGACCGGTACTTGGACAGTCTGGGGAGGAGGCGGAAGTTGATTCCGGGCCGAACTCTTGGGAACAATAGCCCTCGACAAGTTACGACTGTGTGCCGAACTAGGGGGTATGGTGACTGCCACGCCTTCAAGAGTTTCCTGCTGCGGATCCGATCTCTCTATTGCACTTGAGACGTTCTTTTGGCATAACACTGGAGCCATCGTTGACCAAGGAGATGGGAGAGGGACTAAAGTACAAAATCCTCCCACTGTGGTCGCCAATAATCTGTATCGTATCTCCTGCCTTGTATCTGATCTTGGATACCAGGTCCGATCCGAGATAGTTGGTAGAAATGTTTTTGGTCAATCCGAGTTATGCTCCGATCCGAGGTGGGGTGGTACCTGCAATGACACTCCGACGCTCAAGTCAGCAAGTGAATCAGTTGCAAGTAAGAGAATTGGGAAATGTGTACCTTTAATGCTAGCATTGAATGCTTATTTATAGGTTTTGGGGTCAATGTGAACCATTAGATCTAGGTCTTTGATCTCCACCATTGGTTAATGGATCTACCCTTTGGTATTGGGCCTTAGTGAAAACTGCTTAAATGCCCTGTCCCGAACAACTTGAATGATAAATAATTAGTTTATCTATATGGTATTATACTTGAAAAAATTCAAAATATAAATAAATGGTATTAAAACCCGCACATCCACAAAATATGTTGGATTCAAACTTTCATTGAACATATCCAAAGTTTTGAACATATCCAAAGTTTAGTTAGGAGGATGTTTACATTACATCTAACATTGGACACACAGGCAAAGGATGCATGATGCCAGATGCATGCTCCTGGCTAGGGCTGTTCATGGTTCAGTTCTAAAGGTGAACTGCACCGAACTGAACCGAACTGTTAAGACAGTTCGACCGGACCGAACCGAACTGTCTTAGCAGTTCGACGAACCGAACTGAACTCTCTTAATAGTTCGGTTCGGCAGTTCGAGCTCGAACCGAACTGTTTAAATTTTGAACTTCTTTTCGAATTTTTTTTTTCTGGCTCAACTATTCGAAAAAAAAATTAAAATTTAAAACAGTTTGGTTCGAACTCGAACTGTCGAACCGAACTATTAAGACAGTTCAGTTCGGTTCGGTCGAACTGCTAAGACAGTTCGGTTCGGTTCGGTCGAACTGACTGAACAGTTCAGTTCTAAACTATTAGCAAAAGTTCAGTTAATTTTGGTTCAGTTCGGTTCGATTTGACAGTTCAGTTCAGTTTTTTGGTTCTGATGAACAGACTTACTCCTAGCTACTTCACTATTTAGGCTTATTTTGATCTATATCCGGTAGTTATTCAAAGATAAGGTTGATTTTTACAACGTGAGAATTATGAGTAGGATAAAAAACAAATAAATCCTGTTGCAATAGGACACACGTCGACATAGGAGTGTTTCAAACCTAACTTCTCTCTAAAGCTGAGCTGAAATACATCACAGCATATATATGCAATTGCCATCCATGAGAAGAGATCAAGCATGCACAATGCATCACCTTCATTGTTAGCGTCCATAATTTTTTACACCATCAACAAATAATCACATTTTGCTTTATTATTAAAAATGTCAATTCTTCAAAAATTCATTCACACTAGTACAACTATAATATTTTTTTATGTCATTGGTGCGGAGTTTCCACCGACTTTGTCAATGACTAATCTACGCCGAAAAACCCGATTGGCCATGCGTATACCCGGCTTTTACGACCCGTGTGATTTTCCCCTTCCAACAGAGTTTTTGGCACACCCAAGATTTGAACTCAGACTATTACACTATAATATATTAATATGTGATTGATTGTTGCCGTAAAAAAACTTTACTTCGAGGATGCACAATAATTAAACTCTGTTTTATTAGTAGATATTTACATATATTATGAATAAAGTATTTACCGTCAAAATAAAATGATGTGATAGAATAGCTTTAAAATTTTACAAAATCTTAAAGACTAGATCTATACTTAACGAGCTTTCAAATCAAAGGTTGAATTAATTTAATTTACTTTTACAAACAGTTCTTAAAGGTATAAGTATTTTAAATTTAATTTAAAGACTAGATCTAAAACCTAAATTGTATAAACTAGCTAAAAAGTAATGTAACAGTAAAAGCAAAAAGCCAGTAGAGATATTAAACTACTAAAGTAAAGACTTCTGGAATCGTGCACAATTCGCACGGATCAATATCGAGTTTATCCACGGTAGGAATCGAACTCAAAAGCACCGAGTCGACCCTGACGTCCGAATGTCGATTACCGAAATCGAACCAAACCAAACCAAACCAAACCGCAATTAACACTAAGGCTTATTTACAACCTTCCTTACTAACTTACTAGCCCAAATGCAACTAAAACCCAACTCTCACTCACTTACTAGCTCAAATCTAATTAATTCTCTGACTCACTTACAAACAATCTATATTGTTATGCTATATTTAAAAATTACAATAAAATATTTAATTCAAATTCTTTTAAACATTGTCTTAGTTATCTTAAAAGAATTAAAAGAGAGTAATTTATATACTACATATATTTAAGTAGATTTTTTCTTAAAGATTTATGTTAGCCATTTTTTATGTTAGTTAATTTTAACTTCGTTTTAAATTATGTTTTGTCTCGAACCAACCGAACCAATCCAAACCACATTTGTTTGGTTTGGTTTGGTTCGGTTTTATTTTAGGAAGCCAACCGAACCAAACCAAACAGCATGTAGTTTTATCTTGCGGGTTGGTTCACTTTTTGTCTCAAAACCGAACCAAACCGCACCGCAAACACCCCTAGGACCAGGCACTGAGGGAGGAACGACCCATTCCCACTCCAGAGAACTCCTATGAGCTCAAAATTGAGAAATGGGATCGGTCCAACCGAATGTGCCTCATGATCATCAAGAAATCAATTTCAGAAGTTTTTCGGGGCTCAATTACTGAGAATGAGAATGCCAAGAAGTTCCTGGGATCAATAGAGAAATCATTTGAAAAAAGTGATAAGGATGAGATAAGTAGCCATTTGGCCAAACTTACCTCTATGAAGTATAATGGTAAAGGGAACGTAAGGGAGTACATTATGGAGATGTCCAACCTTGCATCAAAAGTCAATGCACTAAAGATGCACATCCCTGATGATGTGATTGTGCATTTGGTTTTGATCTCTCTTCCTTCACAATTTGGACAATTTGTGGTGACATACAACACTCAGAAGGACAAATGATCCCTCAATGAGCTTATGTCTCACTGTGTGCAAGAGGAAGAGAGACTGCCGAGGGGTAGGACTGAAAGTGCTCATTTGGCTTCGAATTCTCAACACAAGAAGAGGAAGAAAAATAATGATACTACAGAAGGTGTTCTTCTACGAAGAAGCCGCAAAAAAACCAGGATAAGGGCTCAGCTTGTTTTTTCTGCAAGAAGGCAGGACACATGAAGAAGGATTGTCCTAAGTATGCCGCATGGCATGTAAAGAAGGGTAAACCTCTCACTTTTGTTTGTTTTGAAGTTAATTTAGTTTCAGTACCTAAGGATACTTGGTGGGTAGATTCTGGTGCTACTACTCACATTAGTATTTCCATGCAGGGTTGCCTGTGGAGTCGACCGTCGAGTGATGCTGAAAGGTCCATCTATGTGGGCGATGGTATTAAAGTTGCAGTTGAGGCTATAGGAACTTTTAGATTATTTTTAAAGACTGGTTATTATTTGGATTTGATCGAGACAGATGTTTGCCCGTCAATTATACGAAATTTAATTTCAGTTTCGGTTTTGGACAAATCTGGTTATAACTGTTCATTTAAAGATGCCAATGCTAGTCTCCCTTATGGTCCAAATATTATTGGTTACGGGTCTTTAGTTGATAATCTTTATATGCTTGATGTTAAGCATTCCTATAACCAAATATTGCAAATAAGTTCACACGGTACGAAACAAAAATTAAATGAGAATTCCGCCACTTTATGGCATAAGCGCTTAGGTCACATCTCTAAACAGAGAATTTAGAGTCTTGTGTCGGAGGATATTCTTGGACCCTTAGATTTGTCTGACTTTCAAGTCTGCGTAGAGTGTATTAAGGGAAAACAAACAAACAAAAGGAATTTAGGTGTCGAAAGAGCTAAAGACGTCTTAGAACTAATACATACAGATATTTGTGGTCCTTTCCCTACAAATTCTTGGAATGGGCAAAAGTACTTTATTACGTTCATAGACGATTACTCGAGATATGGTTACCTATATTTAGTTCATGAGAAGTTTCAATCTCTAGACGTTTTCAAGTCTTTCAAAGATGAAGTTGAACTTCAATTTGGAAAGAAAATTAAAGTCGTCAAATCAGACCGTGGTGGTGAATACTGTGGTAGACATGACGGATCAGGTGAGCAACGTCTAGGATATGGTGAACGGAGTATGATTAGTCATTCTTCATTACCAGAGTCACTTTGGGGAGAAGCATTGAAAACTGCAGTTTATATCCTCAATAGAGTACCAAGCAAAGTAGTCGCTAAGACCCCTTATGAGCTATGGACTGGAAGAAAGCCCAGCATTAGGCACATACACATTTGGGGGTGTCCAGCTGAAGCCAAGCCTTACAGGCCGCATGAAGGTAAGTTGGACCCTAAGACAATTAGTTGTTATTTTGACCGGTACGCAGAACGCTCTCGCGGATATAAGTTTTACAACCCCACTACAAGAACATTTTTTGAAACGGGAAATGCAAGATTTCTCGAGGAAGTTGAGTTTGGAGGGGAAGGAATCATTCGTTTGTTGCTTTTGATGAAGAAACTGTTACTGACAGTAGTCAAGTCTTAGTACCTGTCATTGTTTAAGCAACAGATCTAAAAATAAATGAGAATGTTATTCCTAACATTTCTCAAGAAGAAGTCAACCTTGAGTTTCCTTCTCAAGCACCACCAGAAGTTCAAATTCAACAACCTCATGACGTGCCAGTAAGAAGATCCACTAGAGAGAGGAGAAGTGCAATTTCAGATGATTATGTTGTATTTCTTCAAGAACATGAGGAAGGTATTGGCTTGACTGAGGAAGATCAAGTCAACTTTAGTCAGGCCATGGATAGTTCTAACTCTCTTAAGTGGATTGATGCTGGTTGCGTCAAAGACACAATTAGAGCAAGTGTACTCTATCGCAGAAGTAGTATAAAAAATATCGTCTCCACAGGGATTAATTAACAAGTACCAAACTACTTAAAATTAATTATTATTTAGACGAACGAATGTTTGGTTGTTATAGAAACTAAAATAAAAAGAAATAAACAGCAAGAATTAAAATGTGAAGTTTAACCAATGGAGAGAAGCCTAGGGTCATGGTTTCACTTGCAAGTTTTGATTCCTCTATGTCTAATTCTACCTGAATTCCCTTATTTTATTCAATTACCAATCCCTTTACTAAAGCTATTAACCCGTTTGGTCATTCGCGATTAATATTCTTTTTCCTAAATTAACCCTTGTTTGGTCATGCAAGAGTTTAAATTTAAGAAAAGCATAGAGAACAAAAAGGTTGAATGATTGGAAGACTAAATTAAAGTTTGGTCATGCATTAATTTTAGTCTCAATTATCCTATAGGTCCACCAACTAATTGCAGTACGGTCGCTGATCAACTAATTGATTATGGACATGCAAATGGTTGTCAATCCTAGTTATGTGATAAAAGCAATAAGATAATATCAATTGAAATAAAAGTAGGAATTCAAACCAGAAATTAGAACATAAAAAGGTCTCTAAACATGCAAGATCCACCTAAGACCCTAGAAGAGGATTTAGCTATCCATAGTGTTCGAGAACAATAAAATAAAATTAAGAGTCATAAATTACAGAGATAAAATAACCCGGAATAGAGAAATTTCTGATCCTGAAAATTTAGTCTGCTTTTTCTGCTCCAGAGCTCTCTCACGGTGTCAAGAACGGGTACCAAATACTCTCCTCTCTCCTTGCCAGTGCTACTGTTGTCGTCTGTTCTTCTTACTGTTGCGGCTCCTGGTTATGTACGTGGTGTACGGCTCTTCTTTTAGTAATTTATATAATTGGATTTGTGTAGTGTATGGCTCCTGTTCTCCTCAATTTAATTGAAGGCATTTCCTTTATAATATATATTGCAAGCATAGGTTACGTGATGCCCACTTCAATTCCTATTGCTTTCTCGAAGGTCCACTATTCATCCTTCACGGCAACTCCTAATAACCAACAATTGGTCTTTGACAATTGAGTTGGGTTGGATCCTCTTTTCTTTTAAAATCATCACTTGCTTTTACACTCCTTTCTTTTTCTATTGGCAGCCCACATGTGTGTGTGTGTGTGTATATATATATATATATATATATATATATATATATATAATTTTTATTTTTTATTTCTTTCTACAAAATAAAGAGCAAACTATGTCAATGATTTATATAATTAGCAATATTTACTCTAAAAAGTAGTCCAAAAGTATCCCTAAAAATGCGCTAAATTAGAGTTTATCAACTCCCCCACACTTACCCCTTGCTTGTCCTCAAGCAAATTTTCTGGCTCAATAAAATTTTCAAACAAGTAATACAGACAGCCACATAAGGAATTCCAAGTTAGAAGCACAATGACAGAGATATTATAGCACATATGAGGTGTCAAAAGGTTGCCCAATTAGAGGCTCATGTCCCAGAAGAATACATTTTTGTGAACAAAGACACTCGCTCACAATCTCTCTAAGTGTTTAGGGACTTGAGAAATATACACTCAAGTTTCCACAAAATGCACATTACCATAAGCTTGTAATTTGACCAAATCTGCACTAAATAGTTCACATGCATGTAAAAGATTGGGTGTTAAGGGTTGTAATGGGGCCAGGGTGAATTCATGTAGGGTAGGAAATAAGAAAAAATGGATAATCAAAGAGCTAAAAACAAGAAATGAATAGTAACATTTGAAATCAAATATGGAGCTCCTATCTATTTTACAATTTTTGCCCAAACTCCAAATTAATTCCATTTCCTTCTTCACTCTTTTTCTATTGAGTAGACTCTTTTTGATTTGCCTTTTTTCTTGAGTAGGCCCTTTCATTTTTTTTTGGATTTGCCCTTTAGCTCTTTCATTCTTTTGATGTGCCTTTTCCTCCTTGTTGCTTTCCTTTTTTTTTTCAACTTTTCATTTTTCTATATTTTTCTTAGGAGGAAAAGGTATTTGTAACCATATGAGTCATTCTTATTTTGTTTTTATGTCCTGATGAGATAGACAATTAAAATACAGGACAAAATTGTAACTTTCAATAGTTGCTCCAAATTTAATTTCAAATGGTTACCACAAAAAAAGAAAAACTATATCTGGGTACCAAAGAAAAAATATAACAAATAGGCTCAAAGGGGGCAACTAATGGATAAATTCAAAAAATAACTGAGGCCAGAAAAATACCTAAATCCCCAAATCTTTTTATGCAAATCAATTTTCGCATTGAAATGGTCAAAAGACAAATTCTAGAATGTAGCAAATTGGGAAACACGCTCATAGAAAGAAAAGGGGTAAAAATTTATGATTTAGTGTCAATCCCTTATGAAGGCTCAGATCTCACATTTAGAAGCTAGTTCACAAAAAGTACTCAACAGACACAATGCTAATTATCAGCTTCCTAAGGACAACCTCACAGTTACAATTAAGCACAAGTCTGTCAAGTAAATTAATTATGGGATCCTTAAAGGCAAAATCTCTATTTTTTTTTTCAATCTTTATGTCCAAAACTAGCCAGAAAAAATGCTATCAACATATGTAGTGGGTATATGCATTAATAGAGATGAATTGACAAAGTTAAACTCTCCTCCGCCACACTAGCATAAAGCATGGTCCTCAATGCAAAATATCAAATTGGCACAAAAATAAATAAATGAGAGTGTAAGAGTGACTTCCCTGAGAGAGCTTGTAGTCCGAGCTTATTCCTAAAAACGAAACAAAACAACATAAAAATAAAAAATGAGAGAAAATAAACAATGGTTGCCTCCTGCAAAGGGCTTGTTTAACTTCTTGAGCCTGACGGTACTAGAGTCAACCCTTGAGGGCAGTGACATAGCTCACTTGACTCAACCCTTCCTCAAAATGCTTCACACGCTGCCCATTGACCTTAAAAGTGGTGCCATCTTCATGAGATACCTCAAGCACTCCATATGGAAAAACTTGAGTAACAGTGTAGGGGCCATACCACCTCGAGCGCAACTTCCCTGGAAAAAGACGCAAACGTGAGTTATAAACTAAAACTCTCTCACCTACATGGAATTCACGCTGCTGGATGCTCTTGTCATGCCACTTTTTAGTCCGCTCCTTATATAACTTGGCATTCTCATAAGCTCCCAGACGGAGCTCATCCAATTCATCGAGCTGCAGCAACCTATTTTCACCTGTAAGCTGAGCATCAAAGTTTAGAAATTTTAAAGCCCAAAGTGCTTTATGCTCTAATTCAACAGGAAAATGACATGATTTTCCAAAAACAAGACAATAAGGAGACATCCCAATGGGGGTTTTAAAAGCAGTTCTATAGGCCCATAGTGCATCATCAAGTTTCAAAGACCAATCTTTTCTTGATGCACTAACTGTCTTCTCTAAAATCCTTTTCAGCTCTCTGTTTGAAATTTCAACTTGCCCACTAGTTTGTGGGTGGTAGGGAGTTGTCACCTTATGAGTGACACCATATTTGCTCAAAAGATTTTCAAATTGTTTATTGCAAAAATGGATGCCACCATCACTAATAATTGCTCGGGGAGTGCCAAATCTGGAGAAAATGTTTTTCTTTAAAAATTTCACCACCACCCGAGCATCATTAGTGGGCAAGGCTACAGCTTCCACCCACTTAGACACTTAATCTACAGCGACAAGAATATATTGATTAGAAAAAGACTTAGGGAAGGGCCCCATAAAGTCAATACCCCATACATCAAATATCTCACAAACCAAAATGTTGTTTAAAGGCATCTCTTGACGCCTAGAAATATTGCCACTCCTTTGACAACTATCACAAGCTTTCACAAATTCATGAGCATCTTTATATATAGTAGGCCAATAAAAACCACATTGTAAAACTTTATGTGCGGTTCTATTTGGGCCAAAGTGGCCACCTACCTCTTTAGAATGACAATGCTCAAGAATTGAAGTTACCTCATCCATAGGCACACAACGCCTAATAACCTTGTCTCCACATACTTTAAATAGGTAAGGGTGATCCCACAAGTAGTGTCTAGCATCAGAAATTAATTTCTTCTTTTGCTGAAAAGAAAAATCAGGGGGAACAACCTTACCCACCAAATAGTTGACAATGTCTGCAAACCAAGGAATATTAGAAATAGCTAAAAGTCTCTCATCAGGGAAAACCTCCTTGATCTCCCCATCATTTGAGGCCTGCATCACACTATGGTCAAGCCTTGAGAGGTGGTCAGATACAAAGTTCTCTGAGCCTTTCTTGTCTCTAATCTCCAAGTCAAACTCTTGTAGCAACAAAATCCATCTGATTAACCTGGGTTTTGCATCCTGCTTTCCAAGCAAATATCTAATGGCCGCATGATCAGTGTAAACAATAACTTTAGAAAGAACAAGGTAATGACGACACTTGTCAAATGCAAATACTACAGCTAGTAACTCTTTCTCTATAGTAGTGTAATTTCTTTGAGCATCATCAAGAGTACGACTAGCATAGTAAATGGTATAAAATACCTTATTCTTTCTTTTCCCCAAAACAGCCCCCACAGCAGTATCGCTAGCATCACACATAATTTCAAAGGGAAGCGACCAATCGGGGGCAACAACAACTGGGGCACTAATTAATTTTTCCTTTAAACAATTAAAAGCCTTCAAACAAGTGTCAGAAAAATCAAAAGTGGCCTCCTTAACCAAGAGGTCAGTCATAGGCTTTGCAGTTTTTGAGAAGTCTTTAACAAACCTCCTATAGAAGCCGGCATGGCCAAGAAAACTACGGACCCCTTTAACAGAATTGGGTGGGGGCAACTTTGCAATTAACTCCACCTTTGCGGGGTCAACTTCAATGCCTCTAGTGGACACCTTGTGTCCCAAAATAATGCAATCTTGTACCATAAATTGACACTTCTCCCAATTGAGCACTAAATTAGTATCCCTGCATCTCTGCAACACTGAATTCAAGTTATGTAAACAATCCTCATAAGAGGATCCAAAGACAGTAAAATCATCCATAAATATCTCAATGCATTTTTCAACCAAGTCAGAGAAAATAGCCATCATGCATCTTTGGAAAGTGGCAGGGGCATTACATAAACCGAATGGCATCCTTTTATATGCAAATGTTCCATATGGGCAAGTAAAAGTAGTTTTCTCTTGATCTTCAGAAGCCACTGGTATTTGCAAGTAACCGAAATATCCATCCAAACAACAATAATAATCATGACCTGCCACTCTCTCAAGCATTTGATCAATAAAGGAAAGGGGAAGTGATCTTTCCGGGTGGCATCATTTAATTTTCTATAGTCAATGCACATACGCCACCCGGTAGTTTTCCTAACTGCAATTAATTAATTTTTATCATTCTCCATCACAGTAGTACTTCCCTTTTTAGGAACACATTGAACGAGACTTACCCACTTACAATCAGAGATAGGATAGATGATACCTGCATCAGAAGCTTAATCACTTCCTTTTTGACCACCTATTTCATGTTAGGATTGAGGCGGCGTTGAGGTAGTGCCCGAGGTTGGTAATCATCGTCCATATATATCTTGTGAGTGCAAATTGAGGGGCTAATGCCTTTTATATCATGAATTGACCAACCAAAGGCATCTTTGATGGCCCTTAATACCCTCAAAAGCTTATCCTCCATACTGTCTGTCAAATATGCAGAAATAATCACAGGCAAAGAGGAAGGGGGTGCAAGAAAGCATATTTTACATTTGAAGGAAAAGGCTTTAATTCAAGCTCAGGAGCCTCTTCAATTGAAGGTTTGGGATTTGGAGTATTACCCCATTCCAATTCCTCAAATCTATAGTTACTCCAATTTTTCTGGGGGTGGTGAGCCTGCAAAAACATTAAGACCACTTCTTCCTCACCACCCTGCAATATGCCAAGTCCTTGCACAGTAAGTCCCCGGCAACGACGCCAAAAACTGGTTGCGTCAAAGACACACTTAGAGCAAGTGTACTCTATCGCAGAAGTAGTATAAAAAATATCGTCTCCACAGGGATTAATTAACAAGTACCAAACTACTTAAAATTAATTATTATTTAGACGAACAAATGTTTGGTCGTTATAGAAACTAAAATAAAAAGAAATAAACAACAAAAATTAAAATGTGAAGTTTAACCAATGGAGAGAAGCCTTGGGTCATGGTTTCACTTGCAAGTTTTGATTCCTCTATGTCTAATTCTACCTGAATTCCCTTATTTTATTCAATTACCAATCCCTTTACTAAAACTATTAACCCGTTTGGTCATTCGCGATTAATATTCTTTTTCCTAAATTAACCATTGTTTGGTCATGCAAGAATTTAAATTTTAGAAAAGCATAGAGAACAAAAAGGTTGAATGATTGGAAGACTAAATTAAAGTTTGGTCATGCATTAATTTTAGTCTCAATTATCCTATAGATCCACCAACTAATTGTAGTACGGTCGCTGATCAACTAATTGATTATGGACATGCAAAGGGTTGTCAATCCTAATTATGTGATAAAAGCAATAAGATAATATCAATTGAAATAAAAGTATGAATTCAAACCAGAAATTAGAACATAAAAAGGTCTCTAAACATGCAAGATCCACCTAAGACCCTAGAAGAGGATGTAGCTATCCATAGTGTTCGAGAACAATAAAATAAAATTAGGAGTCATAAATTACAGAGATAAAAATAACCCGGAATAGAGAAATTTCTGATCCTGAAAATTTAGGCTCCTTTTTCTGCTCCAGAGCTCTCTCACGGTGTCAAGAACGGGTACCAAATACTCTCCTCTCTCCTTGCCGGTGCTACTGTTGTCGTCTGTTCTTCTTACTGTTGCGGCTCCTGGTTATGTACGTGGTGTACGGCTCTTCTTTTAGTAATTTATATAATTGGATTTGTGTAGTGTACGGCTCTTGTTCTCCTCAATTTAATTGAAGGCATTTCCTTTATAATATATATTGCAAGCATAGGTTACGTGATGCCCACTTCAATTCCTATTGCTTTCTCGAAGGTCAACTATTCATCCTTCACGGCAACTCCTAATACCCAACAATTGGGCTTTCACAATTGAGTTGGGTTGGATCCTCTTTTCTTTTAGAATCATCACTTGCTTTTACACTCCTTTCTTTTTCTATTGGCAGCCCACATGTGTGTGTATATATATATATATATATATATATATATATATATATATATATATATATATATATATAATTTTTATCTTTTATTTCTTTCTGCAAAATAAAGAGCAAACTACGTCAATGATTTATATAATTAGTAATATTTACTCTAAAAAGTAGTCCAAAAGTATCTCTAAAAATGCGCTAAATTGGAGATTATCAGATGCCATGAAGGATGAGATGAAGTCAATGGCTTACAATGGTTTGGGATCTTGTCAAGTTACCTGAAGGTAAGAAACCCATTTGTTGCAAATAGATATTTAAAACCAAGAGGGATTCCAAGGGTAACATTCAAAGATATAAGGTTCGTCTTGTCGCCAAAGGCTTCACTCAAAAGGAAGGCATTGATTACAAAGAGAATTTCTCTCCAGTTTCATCGAAAGACTCTCTCGGGATTATTATGGCACTAGTCGCTCATTTTGACTTAGAGCCGCATCAAATGGATGTAAAGACTGCGTTTCTAAATGGAAACATTGGCGAAACAATTTATATGGTGCAACCAAAAAATTTTGTTTCAGGTGATCCTCCAAAGTCTATGGTATGCAAACTTAAGAAATCCATTTCTGGCCTTAAACAGGCTTCTCGTCAGTGGTATTACAAATTTCATCAGGTCATTACCTCTTATGGTTTTGAGACTAATGCAGTTAATGATTGCGTATACCAAAAGTTCAGTGGGAGTAAATTTATCTTTGTTGGTGTTATATGTCGATGATATCCTATTAGAGAGTAATGATATAAGCTTATTGCACGAAACTAAGAGATTTCTCATGAAGAATTTCGAGATGAAAGATCTTGGGGATGCCTCCTTTGTTTTGGGTATCCAAATACTTAGAGATCTCTCTCGAGGTATCTTGGGATCACAAAGGAGCTATATCGATACAATTTTGGATAGATTCTTCATGAAAGATATAAAACCAGGAGATACACCCGTGGCTAAAGGAGAGAAGTTCAGTCTCAAACAGGGCACCGTTACAGATCTTGATAAGGTAGAGATGCAAAAGGTTCCTTATGCTACGGTTGTGGGAAGTCTTATGCACGCTCAAGTTTGTACTCGTCCCGACATAGCATTTATAGTGGGAGTTCTTGGTAGATATTTGAGTATTCCTAGTATGCAGCACTAGACAACAGTGAAGCGTGTGATTCGCTACTTGAATAGAACAAGAAACTTCATGCTTTTCTATCGGAAGTCAGATAACTTAGAGGTCATTGAGTATTCTGACTCTCATTTTGCGGGATGCCCGGATAGCAGACGTTCCACATCTGGTTACATTTTTGTTTTGGATGGGGGAGCTATTTCATGGAAGTCTGCAAAATAGACTTTAGTGGCCCCTTCAACCATGGCAGCAGAGTTTGTGGTCTGCTTTAAGGCATGAAATCATGCATTGTGGCTTGTAACTTTGTCTCAGGCCTAAGCATCATTGGAAGCATAAAGAGGCCATTAAAGATTATTTGTGACAATAGTGCAGTTGTCCTATACTCTAACAACAACATGAGTTCTACAAAGTCGAAGTTCATCGACATCATGTATCTTGTTGTGAAAGGAAAGAGTTCAAAAGAAACAGATTTCTATAGAATACATAAGGGCGAACTTTATGCTAGCAGACACACTAACCAAAGGCTTGACACCCAAAGTTTACCATGAGCACATTGCTCATATGGGTGTTGGTTTTGAGATTGCCTTAGATTAGTGGGAGCCTTTTCTTGTTTTCCCTTGTGTTCTAGAATTTTGGTATTGATACAGACTTTATGTTATTTTGACTTTCTGCAGAAATTAAGTTGAGTTATTATTAAATATGTTTGTATCATATTATATGCAAAATAAATTTTGCATTTTCAGCAACTTCAGTTTGATCTCACTAATGACTTAAGTTGGACCAGTTGGAAATAGGCATGACATGAGATCACATTGCATGAAATTTCCACGCCACTCATCCATATTGATCTATGTCATCGAGTATGTTAATATGATGGTCATCGAGGTATAGTCACAAAAGACGTTAGTGACGACAGCCGCGTTTGTCTCATTATTGATATATGAGGTGGACCAGAATGTAAAAGGGGAATCTAAAGATAAATAGCATTCGGATGCCGGCCTTAAGAATTATGATATAATTAATATGATATATTGCCCAAGTGGGAGATTGTTGGAATATTTTATTCCAATATCATAAGTAATTGGCATATATTGTTTTATTAATTATATTAGCTATTTATCAATTAAGAACCTTGATTGATATGTGATCAAAATAAGTAAAAGGCTATATTGGATTTTTAATTATATAATTAATTAATTATCATGGATATGGGCCAAATATGAGTGAATGTCAGTGATATCTCATTAGAGGGATAATGGGAACCCTAATAGACTGTCCCACTATAAGTAGGCTATGGTCCCCAATATACCAGACTAACCGCAATACACACGTTTGCTCTCTTCTCCCAATCTGAAGAGAATCTAAGGGATTAGGAGTCCTGATTGATGAAGAACCATAAAGCCGACGAGTAGCTGTTGCTCGTTTTCACTCACTCTTTTTCTTGTAAGGATTCGTTCTCTGTTTCTTTACAATAGATCCAGGTATTTATCTAATCTTTGATATATCAACATGTCGTAGATCTTAAGGTTATCAAGGTCATGACTTTGTTCTTGATTTTATAGAAGCATGCTTGTATGTCTTTGTTTTCCGCTATAGTATATTCATGATTATAAGCATGTCTTGTAGATAGATTAATTCCTACAGAAAATGCATCACAGTATATGCAATTTCCATCCACGAGAAGAGATCGAGCATGCACATTGCACAAATTAAATCAATCTAACCGTACGTTCACTCATTTAACATAGTTTCAGTTCTAAAAGCAGGGAAGTGCGTGTACTTTTGTGGTATTGGATATTAAATGATCTGGTAGTTTATGGGAATATTTGGAAGGCATGCCATTCAAGTTCGTGTGTGGTAATACTAATGTATATTATATGATCAGGTAGTTGTGGGTATAATTGGATGGCATGGAAATCAAATGGAACTGATGGTGCATAGAAGTTGTTATTCAGTTCTTTTTTAATGAGTAGCTGTTATGTTTTGCTGGTGCAGCATGCAGTGTGATTTGCTGCTGATGTTTAATTGTAACTAATCACCGTGTTTCTCAAATGGGGGCACTCTTTTTCTTTCTTTGTTCTTTTTTTCACTGGATTTTGGGTATTCAAGGTTTTAACGAACCTCCCTTGTAGTTGTACGAGATTGGAGTACCCCTTGTGCTCTCATCAATAATAAAAATTTTGTTTATCAAAAAAAAACATTATCATGGTGATCATGTGTACAAAATTTTAAATAATTTATGCATTCTATATAGAGGTTTTAATGATGCTCTTTTACTTTTAAAAAAACTAATCACAATTTGCTATATTATCAAAAATGTCAATTCCATTCTAATTATTAGAAAAGTCATTCACACGATGATCCGTGATTGATTTTTGGTGAAAAAAAATTACACCAATAATGCACAACAATTAAACTCAATGTTTTACTAGTAAGATATTTGCATATGTTTTGAATAAAGTATTAAATGTTAAAATTAGATGATGTGATCGAATATCAAATAGTTGTAAAATTCTATAAATTTGAAAGACATGATCTACTTAATGAGAATTTTAATTCAACGATTGCATTAATTCAATTTTCTTTTAGAAAGAGTTCTAGAAAGTATAAGTATAGATAATGATAAATTGAAAGAATAACATGATAAATAATGAATAATTGAATAAATAATGAATAATTGAAATTGTTAATCACACATCATTTTTCTTTAGAAATATTTTACAGTTTCTTCAATTTAGAATTAAAAATCAAGTCTTCTCCTCCCCTTCTTCGCTAAGCCATCCATCCAAACATATACGGAATTTGACTATTATTTGTGTGTATGCAAAGTGAATGCCTAATTAATGCATATCGACACTTTAGCAAAAAAATGCCACGCCACACATCTCCACTTGTCAATCCCAAATCCAATACATTCCATCACAAATCCAAAAAAATACCTAATTAAAACTCTCATTGGATTTGATTATTATTAATCAAAAGAATGCAAATATTTTGTTTGACCATTTTAATATGTATTATTAATTAATTAAGTTGACAATGACCAATAATGGATTAGCTAAAGATGCGGTGTTGGTATGAGGTGGGCCATGTTTCACCAGTTCCGACATGAAGAATTGCAAGAGAATTTTACGTGGAAGAATTCCATTGGTCCAAAAGCTGGAGCACCAATAAGGAGATAATAAAAATAATAGTTATCATATCTTGAGTTAAGCAAGGCATCATCAAGGGACAAGGATATTCGATGTATAGATAAGATTATTTTAATTTTTTCTTTCTGTTGAGTTCCCGATTTTCTTTTATGTTTGGGTTGCCTTACTTGGGGAGGCATAAATGGAAAACAGGGAACAATGAAAGAAAAAAATAATAGTAGATAACGTTTTTGGGGCCAATCTATATCTATATATATAAATTCAGAGGTATTCTCCACCTCAGTATTGGTGTGGGCCCTCCCACTCAACGTTGGCGCCAATTTCTCCCTCCCCCCTACCTAGTAGTAGATAATGTTTTTTTTTTTCATATTTTCATTTTTAAGAGTACATAAAATTTAGGTGAAAAAAATTCAACTATTCAAATATATGCAAAGTTTGTGCCTCAATAACTGATTTGGTTTGGTGAAAAAAATATAATTTAGTGACAAAATATGTAAAGTGTGATGCAAAGTAGTGTGTTTTGAGATACTTTAGTGTTGGAAAAAAAGTAACCATTCAAATGCTCAACGTTCAGTCCTCAATATCAAAAAAAAATTTAACTGTTTGAATGCATAAAATTTGTTTTGGTGAAAAAAAAATCAAAATAAAATATGTAAAGTTTGATGCTAAGTAGTGTATTTTTTTATACTTTAGTGTTTGTAAAAAAAATTAACCGTTCAAATGCTCAACTATCAGTGCTCAATATTGAAAAAAAATTAACAGTGTGAATGCGCAAAATTTGTTTTAGTGAAAAAAAAAAACAAAACAAAATATGTAAAATTCGATGCTAAGTAGTGTATTTTTTTATACTTTAGTGTTCGTAAAAAAATTCATCTATTCAAATATGTTATGTAGTGTGTTGTTGTCTGAGATTTTATGTAATGTGATAATTGTTGAGTTTAATTCAGTATTATTTCATTTACTTTACTGTTTTAGCAAATTTGTAATAAGGGGTATATTGGTCTTTTCATTGTAATTGAATTTGGCATTTGGTTTGTATTTGATCTGCATTTTAGTTTGGTTTTAATTTGTAACAAACTGAAGTGGGTATATACCCTATAAACACCAATTGAATATACACAGTTTTTAGTTCATTTTACTGTAGCGTGCTAGTGTGTGTGAGTGAGTGACCTGTGAAGTCACATGCATTGCACATTCTGTCTTCTCTCTGTTGCGTCGTGCTCTATGTGCGTGGGTGTGGCAATTTCACGAAGCCACAAAACCCTAGATCTTCTCCTCTCCTCTGATCTTCTGTATCTGTGTTGCTTCTTGTATGGTGTTGAGATTCAACATGGTATCTAGAGCTACGTAGAGAAACACTGAGAAACACGAGCGAACAGTGAGTTTGTGTGAGATCTCGTAACTTCAAATCTCATCGGTTTGAAGTGCGAATCGAAAGGAATCACGATCTGGTTCCTAGGGTTAGGGAAACACGAGTGATAGTGAGATTTCTGAGTGAGAGAAGCACAGATCCATGATGAACGGAGGAAATGGAGGTTTTAACACACATCTCCCTGTCTTCGACGGCTTTAACTGGAATCGGTGGTCGATCCAGATGAGAGTGCTGTTCGGAGCACAGGATGAGTTAGATCTGGTGAGGAAAGGCCTCACTGTGCTCGCGGAGAACGCGACGGAGGCGCAACGCAGTGCGCACTGTGAACGGAGGAAGAAGGACCAGAAAGCACTTTTCTACATCCACCAGTGCGTAGATCTGAAGGTCTTCGAGAAGATTGCTGAGTCAATGACTGCGAAGGCTGCTTGGGATACGTTAGTGAGGTGCTACGGTGGCAATGAGAAGGTGAAGAAGGTCAAGCTACAGTTACTGCGTAAGCAGTATGAGCTACTGCAGATGAAGGCCGGTGAGAAGGTTGGTGACTACGTATCTCGCGTAGTCACTGTTGTTAATCAGATGAAGGCTTGTGGAGAAGTTATCACAAAGCAAACCCTAGTTGAAAAGGTACTTCGTTCCCTGTCTAAACAGGTTGACTACATAGCAGTAGCTATAGAACAAGCTAAGGATACCTCTGCATTTACAATAGAGGAATTGCAAGGTAACCTAGAAGCGCATGAGATGTGTATACATGACAGAGGGCCTGTGAAGGAAACTGAACAGGCTCTCAAGGCTCAAACCAGTAAGAAAGGGACTGGTGACAAGTCAAATTGGAAGGAGAACAAGTGGAAGAACAAGAAACAGCAATGGCTGAACAAGAAGAACGCAGACACGGGCACTGCAAAGAAGGGGGACTCTGCAAGTAAGGGAGGGAAGAAGTACTACAACAACCAGAATGAGAAGGGGAAATTTGATAAGAAGAAGGTCAAGTGCTTCAACTGCGAAAAGTATGGGCACTTTGCAGATGAGTGCTGGTCCAACAAGGAGAACCAGAAACAAGAGGCTAACATAGCCAATGGTGACTCAGACAATGAACCAGTCCTGCTGATGATGACAACAGAAGCTAACTCAGTGGTGGAGGAGCGGTGGTACATGGACACAGGCTGCTCCAACCACATGACAGGCAACAGGAAGTGGCTGACTAACTTTGATAGCAGCAAGAAAACAAGAATCAGATTGGCTGATGACAGATACTTGCAAGCAGAGGGCATGGGGAACATCTTAGTGAAGAGGAATGATGGCAAGTCAGTGGTAATAGAGGAGGTCTGGTATGTACCTGGGATGAATAGCAACCTGATGAGCGTGGGGCAACTCATTGAGAAGGGATTCTCAGTGAACATGGAGGATGGGCTGTTACAGCTCTATGACAAGAAGAAGAGGCTCATTCTGAAGTCTCACTTGGAGAAAAATAGGACATTCAAAGTCAGCATCAAAGCAGCTGAGACACAATGCTTTGCTGCAACTGAAGGAGCAATTGACAGTGCCTTATGGCACAAGAGGTATGGTCACCTGAACTTCAAAAGTTTAGGTCATTTACATTCAAAGAATTTGGTTGTAGGAGTTCCTGCAGTAGCTGCAGTTGAAAAAACTTGTGATATTTGTATGAGAAGCAAACAAACAAGGCTGCCTTTCACATCAGAATTGCCACCAAGGGTAACACATGCCTTAGGTGTGGTACATTATGGTGTGTGTGGGCCCTTGGAAGTCCCTTCTCTAGGAGGAAACAAGTATTTTTTTCCTTTGTAGATGAATACACTAGGATGATTTGGATTTATCTGATCAAAGCAAAGAGTGAAGTGCTTGATCAGTTCAGGAAGTTCAAGAACTATGCTGAAAAGCAGAGTGGCTGCCAGCTTAAGATTCTCAGAACTGATGGTGGAGGGGAGTACAACTCAGCAGAGTTCAAGAAGTACTGTGAAGATCAAGGGATTGAGCATGAAGTGACTGCCCCCTACACACCTCAGCACAATGGTGTAGCTGAGAGGAGGAACAGAATGTTGATGGACATGGCAAGGTGTATGTTGAAGGAGAAGAGCCTGCCTAATAGCCCGTGGGGAGAAGCTGTCTCAACAACAGCCTATATCCTCAACAGATGTCCAACCAAGAGACTTAAGGATGCTGTCCTTCTTGAGGTGTGGTCTGCTAAGAAGCCAAGTGTAGGACACTTGAGGGTATTTGGTGCATTGAGCTACAAGCACATCCCTGACGAAAGAAGGAAGAAATTGGATGACAAGAGCACTCCAATGATCCTTGTTGGATACCAATCCACAGAATCATACAAGCTGTATTGCCCAACAACCAACAAGATTGAATTTAGCAGGGATGTGGCTGTAAGGGAAGCTGAAATGTGGGACTGGGAAAGTGAAGGGGAGCTGATTCAGCTTGCAATGTTGGCTGATACTGAGCCACTCAGCCATACAGATGCATTGAAAGAAGAAGTGTGGGTGGCTGCTATGAAAGAAGAGCTCAGTTCAATAGAGAAGAACAAGAGCTGGGAATTGACTGAGCTGCCTAAGAATAAGAAAGCAATAAGTGTCAAATGGGTGTATAAGGTGAAGCTGAACTCAGATGGCACAACTGCAAAGCACAATGCTAGATTAGTAGCAAAGGGATTCCTTCAAAGGGAAGGACTTGATTACTTTGAAGTATTTGCCCCAGTTGCTAGACATGAGACAATTAGGATGGTAATTGGTCTAGCTAGCAATAAGGGATGGGGACTACACCACTTAGATGTCAAGTCAGCCTTCCTAAATGGTCCATTGGAAGAGGAGGTGTATGTGCTGCAGCCTCCTGGATTTGAGAAGAAAGGAAGGGAACAGCTAGTGTATAAGCTACATAAGGCTTTATATGGCCTTAAACAAGCCCCTAGGGCATGGAACAAGAAGATAGATGCCTTCTTCCATGAACTAGGCTTCAAGAAGTGTATAGTGGAATATGGAATCTATGTGAAAAATTCTGATACAGGACAGAAAACACTGATCTGCCTATATGTTGATGACAAGCTGATCACTGGCAGCAATGTCTCTAAAATCAGCAAGTTGAAGAAACAGCTGAAAACAGAGTTTGAAATAGCTGATCTTGGAAGGGTGAATTACTTCCTTGGAATGCAGTTTGTGTATGAAGACAGTGGGATAATACTGCATCAGGCTAAGTATGCTGGGGAGATTTTAAAGAGGTTTGAAATGTCAAACTGTAAGGCTGTTAACCAGCAGAAACCAATCTGAGACAGGAAGCCGATGCAGAGGGTGAAGATGTGGACCCTACTTTGTTCAAACAGCTTGTAGGAAGCCTGAGATACTTGTGCAACACAAGGCCTGACCTGAGCTATTCTGTAGGAGTAGTGAGCAGGTTCACGAGTAAGCCAAAAATGACTCACTACCTTGCTGCAACAAGGATTTTGAGGTACATTAAAGGCACAATCAGAACTGGGATCCTGTTCCCATCAATGAAGAAATCTGATGAAGATGATGACAGTTTGGTGGGATACTCAGATGCTGATTGGTGTGGGGACAAGGTGGACAGAAGGTCCACAACTAGCTATGTGTTCTTGTGGAACAAGGCTCCAATCTCTTGGTGTTCCAAGAAGCAACCTGTGGTTGCATTGTCTTCTTGTGAATCTGAGTATATAGCAGGTGCAATGACTGCATGTCAAGCAGTGTGACTGAGCACACTGATGCAGTAACTGCAAGTGACAGTGAACAACCCAGTTACATTGCTGATAGACAACAAATCAGCAATTAACTTGGCCAAAAATCCTGTGCTGCATGGGTGCAGCAAACATATTGATACTAAATTTCATTTTCTGCGTGAACATGTTGAGAAAGGAACCATTGCAGTTGCCTACTGCAACACTCAGCAGCAGGTTGCATACATACTAACAAAGGGGCTCAAAACTGAGCAATTTCTGAAGTTGAAGATGGAGTTGGGGATGATCAATTTCTGAATCTGTGACTGTAACTGAATTAAGGGAGGGTGTTGAGTTTAATTCAGTATTAATTCATTTACTTTACTGTTTTAGCAAATTTGTAATAAGGGGTATATTGATCTTTTCATTGTAGTTGAATTTGGCATTTGGTTTGTATTTGATTTGCATTTTAGTTTGGTTTTAATTTGTAACAAACTGAAGTGGGTATATACCCTGTAAACAGCAATTGAATATACACAGTTTTTAGTTCATTTTACTGTAGCGTGCTAGTGTGTGTGAGTGAGTGACCTGTGAAGCTACGTGCATTGCACATTCTGTCTTCTCTTTGTTGCGTCGTGCTCTATGTGCGTGGGTGTGGCGATTTCACGAAGCCACAAAACCCTAGATCTTCTCCTCTCCTCTGATCTTCTGTATCTGTGTTGCTTCTTGTATGGTGTTGAGATTCAACAATAATCCGTTAAAATAATGTTATTTGACTATCATTTGCTGTCTATATTTTAATGGGTCAATTTCATTTGTGTGCTGATTTTTTTAAAAAAAAATTAACTGTTTGATTCACTTTTGGTTGAATTATAAATTACTATACTATCTTATTTCCATGGACTATTACTTACGCTTGAATTATAAATTCCCGTTAATTTGTGTGCTGATTTTTAGTTTATCCATCAAATTTTAATATCACAACAATTAAGTACTCGCTAAAGCTTTGATTCCGTGCATCGCACGGGTCCCCGCGCTAGTTTCACGTGTCTCACTGATCTATCTATGAATGACAATTTGTTCCTAATTGATTGATCTGAATGACAATTTGGAACTTGACTTGGTGTGAGATTCTCTATTTGTTATAAAATGTAACAAAGAAACAAATTTTGATCTTGAATTTTCGTTTCTATGATACACATGTAGCTTCAATGGATGTTACTTTGTAGCTAGCAAATTTCTATTTCTGAAAAATAGACGCCACTAACTAGCTCACCGTGTTAGTCCATCATGTTTAGATATACATGCCAAAATTGGTATTATGATAAAAGTTTAAAGCAATTTTATTAAGGCTTAAAGGTACTTTTAGTCCCTGCAAATGTCAAAATAATCCAGTTTAGTCCCTGCAATTCCAAAACTTTTAAAATAGTCCCTGCAATTACTAAACGTTACTACTTTTAGTCCCTGCTGTTAGTTAAGGGTTAACACTGTTATCTTTTGATGATGTGGCAGCCAACAGGGATGCCAACATGGAATAAAAGGGCTTAGTCAGAAACGATCTTCTCTCTTCTTCCATCTTCTCTCAGCTTCTTCTTCCATCTTCTCTCTTCTTCTTCTTCTTCTTCTTCCATCTTCTCTCTTCTTCCATCTTCTCTCTTCTTTTCGAATCTTCTCCCTTTACCCAGAAACGATATTCTCCAATGGCAACAAGCAGCAACGCATCTTCCAATGGTGGTTCAAGGCAAGGGCGACTGCCTATTTGTGGTTGTGGAGATGTTATGCGATTATTTATCTCTAATTCTGTTGAAAACCCTCAAAGGAGGTACTGGAAGTGTGTTAATTGGGGGGTAAGTAAAATTTGGGAATTAGGGTTCATATGTTGGTTGTTATGTTGTTTAACTGAATTAATTTATGTCATTTTTGGAATTGGATTTATTGTGTGCAGGTGAGAGGAGCAAGCTGTAAGTTGTATGTTTGGGATGATCAACTAGATGCCCTCAAAATTTCTATGGTTACTGTTCAACCATTCCAAACAATTCAAGAAATTCCAAACAATTCAAGAAATTCAAGAAATGCATCATGTGATTGCAAATGTGGTGAAATATTTAAGGATTGGGAGTCTAACAAAATTCGCAAACTGAAGCAGAAGTTGTTAGATGAGAGGAAGAAGTGGATTCAAGGAATTTTGATTTTTGTAGTTCTGTATGTAGCTTATATGAAATTTGGGTTGGTTTAGGAGGGATGTTAGTCACCAACCCAATGATGTTGATCTTTGTAATTCTAGTTCTAGGTTGTTATGTTTAGGGTTATGGAATGTGACAAGTTGTGTGTTATGTTTTAGTAATTGCAGGGACTATTTTAAAAGTTTTGGAATTGCAGGGACTAAACTGGATTATTTTGACAATTGCAGGGACTAAAAGTACCTTTAAGCCTTTTATTAAACATGGATCAAGCTGGCTAGTTCGGCTGTTTTGATCGTGACCCAGTGGTATAATCTGTCCGAAAAAGTGGTTGAATCGAGCATGTCAATGACCCAGTATGATCCGGTCAGTTTTGTGCTCAAATTGGTGACTTGACCGAACGTAATAAACGGCTTACCCAATTTGACCTAGCCGATGTTACATTTTTTATTTTCTACTACAAAATGATGTAGTTTTGCTTGTTGTGAGGATGATTAGGCGGTGGCGGACCCACGTTGAGGTGAGGGGGTTCAACTGAACCCCCTGGAAAATTTTTTTTTTCACTTATCACCTTATATAAATAACTCAAAACTTCTGAAATTTTGTTTTTGAACCCCCTAAAAATTTTAAATTGCAGTAGTAGGCCAAATTTTGCACCCATTTGACCCTGGCCTTAAAAAATTTGACACCCTTGACCCCGGGGTCCTGGGTCCGCCACTGTGATTAGGTAAAAATAAAAATGACGTTTTTTCTTTGCTTTGAAAGTGTTTGAGGATTATATTTTTTAATAGTTTTATCAAGTACGAAATTGATATATATCATGATTTTTTTGACATTTTTTAGTTGTGACTAGGTTAATTATGTGATTCAACTTTTGATCCAAACCAGTGACCCATTTTTTAACCCATTGCCAAGACGGGGCCGATGATTGATACGAGTTTAATAAAATTGATTTAAGAATTTGTTTGATTTGATTTTTAAAAAATATTTTGTTTCATAAAAGTTAATCGAGATCAAAATTGTTCTTTTAATTTTTTTGAAAATTAAACAACTTTAAGAGAAATGAAACATGCCCTAGTTGAAATAAGTTGTTATCTGTTCTAAATACTTGAGAAAGAAGCGCCAAGCTTCTCAATGACATAAGGGGGGCCATGCTCTCCCAATGTTTTTTAAATACTTACATTGGTTAGGATTCGTTTTGCAAACAAGAGCTGAGTTCGATTCTTGGATTAAAAGTTTTTGCATGTATGCTTCCTTTAGTTTTTATAGCTCATCCTACTTGGGTCTTTTAATTTATTTTTTAAATCAGGTATTCTCTTAGCGCAACTGTCGAGATGTTACAACCAAATTTCGAATTCGAAATTAGTTGTAAGGACACGTCAGCATTGCGGATAAAGAGGAGACAAGTATGAAGCATCCAGACACCAAGGGCACGTGGCATCAGTCGTCATCAATCATTAGTTTATTTTCTATCTGCTTTCAATAAGGACAAGTTTTCATCATGCCACGTAGCAATTGGTCGCTTGTAACTCTATAGATAGTAGTTCATACGAAGAACTCGAGGCGATTTCATCACATTAAATAACCCATTACGCCTAACACATCTGACTACACAAGATCTCTGGTTACGACGGTGAACAATGTATGTCTGAGCCAGCCCCTTTTATTTTCAAACTTATGTAATTTCGTTTTGACAATCGAGTGCTTCACTTTTGTCTGCTCTTTATCAATTTAGTTTTTTATTCCCTTAGCTTGAGGAATTCGTGATGTTCTTTCCCGTTTGGGAATGATTTCTGTGGATTGCTTGAGTTTATTGTTTTACTTATTAACTTCACATTTTGAAAACCCTCGGTGCGAAGTGATTGAAGGATTCGCGATATCGATGTTCTGCCCTCTCGGGGCGTGATTTCCGTGTTTTGTTCAACTGGTTGGTTCCTCGAATTCAATTGGATAATCACCTAGAATCTCTGATTCGTTTGGTTGTGCGGCGGAATTCCCCTTTGCCATAACCTGTCTCGAAAGCACACAAATTGGGGATTGCAGTGTAAACCTTTCAACTAGTGAACTCAATATCTAATTCGAGTCCTTTTCTCTCACTCATCTTGAGTTTATTTGTTTGACAGAGACCCTTAATGAAAAATACAGGAAAACAAGAGATTGATCTCTTGATCCGTGTATGACCACAATGGGCGAAAAAGTTCTCCTTAAAGATTTTTAATGTTGCTACATTCCCAAGACAAGATTCAAACCCAAGATCTTTGTTAAGCTGGAAGACACCTCAATCATCTAACCCAAGCGTTCTTGGGTATCCTAGTTGGTTCTGGTTGGTCTTACATTTGCACTTCCATTTCTTTAGATCTATTATCTTGTTTTTAATATAATAAAGGTAAAAAAAACTTGACTAAATAACTAATAAGCAAAATATCTCCCGAGGTCCCTTAACTTATTTTCAGATAACGAATAGGTCCCTTAACTTTTTTTGTAAAGATAATTGTGTCACAAAACTAATAAAGATAATACTATTTTATTAATTAGTTATAGAAAAATATAAATAAATAAAAACCCGGGTGAACCCAATTAATATATTTTTCCTCTTATGATAAAAAAAAATAAAAATTTATACTTTTTTTAAAATATTTTGCTTAAGTAAATAAATTTTTTTCTTTCTCCAAATAATATATAACATTTACCAATTTTTTTATTTAATTTTACTTTTTCAAAAGAAAAAAAAAATATTTTGGCTTTCTCCAAAGAATCTGTTATTCAAAATTATTTTTTTTCAACAATCAGACCGAAGAGATTATTGGGATGAGTCACGGACTAGGTCGCTCTCTTTTAAGATGTTTCGTGGCACTGCTGAAAATTGTGCAAACAAGCTATCAACCACGACGTCCCCAGGATAAAACAGCCTAGTCAAAACTAGTACGAAATATCACTGCACTGTGAAAATTCGCACTTAGAAATACACCCTCAATATGGCTATGAAAACCACTCTTTAGAGAAGAAACTTAGAAATGCTTCAAATTTCGAGAGAAGGGAGAAAACTTGGAAATGCTTCAAGTTTTTGTGTGAGTAAGAAGTGAGGAGAGGTCTCCTTATATAGGAGTGGGAGAGGAAATAGCCGTTGGGAAAAAATAAACAACCAACGACTCTTTTGACCCTTCGAGCAAAAACTGTAACGGTTCTTTGGCTTGGTCAATATGATCATTGGAGCTTTGACTTGGTCAACGTGTCCGTTGGAGTCAACACACAAAAAAATAAAAAATAAAACATTATTTTTGAAAATAAACAAATAAATATACACCACTCAGCCCCAACCCGACCGAGTCGGGCGGAAGGGCGACGCGCGCGTGGTGGTTAGTTGGTGCGCATTCTCTCCTAACCACAAAAGTTGGTGTGGAACTGTCATACCCCAATTTTGTCCGCTTCTTTTTACTTCTTTTTTTACTAAGTTAGTTTCGAGCTTACTTGGGGCCTACTCTTCTTATTTGGTCCTACGCTTGTGAATTTGGGCCTTATTTTAGCGTTTGTTGAATTTGGGCTTTGTTTTAGCATTTGTTCAATTCGAGCCCGATTTTAGCGTTTGCGATTGGGCTTGATTTTAGCGTTCGTTCTAATTGGGCTTCATTTCAGCCATTTTTTCTAAGTTGGGCCTATGCTTGGTTTTGATTGGGCTTGGCCCAATTTAATCATTCTCATCCACTTCAACCAAAAACAAAAATCTGTCCATAGCAAATATAATCAAAATCAATAAAAATCAATTTACAAATATTTACAATAATCCAAAAATCCAAAAAAATTAAATTAAAAAATACAAAAAAATTACATCAAAGAAGGCCCAAATGGCCAGATCCGAAAATACAAGCAAATTAGGGTTTCAGCAGGAACTGTTGGGCCTGGGTTGATCCACTCCAAAACCTGAGAAATAGCTAATTAATATCAGCAGCTAAAAAGGGGGGAGGCAGAGTCAACCCTGAGTCATCTACTAGCTGTCCAGGAGACAAAGCCATTAACCTGCAATAACCAGAGAATCAAAAATTAATTTTCGGTTTCAAAATATTGCTATAAATGCTAATCTGAAAACCAAATTGGGGGGTGGGAAAAACACCGCAATTTTCACAAAAAATTTCACACAGGAAATTCTGGGAGAGCAGTATCTGAAGCAGTGGGGTGGATCAATTTTTTTTCAATAACGAAAAAGCTTTTGATTTCTTTCTTTTCTGGAAAAAGGTTAGTCAAGTCAAATTTTTTTTTAGTAATACGTTCAGTATGCATTTTTATTAGAAGTAGTCAGTTTTTGTTTCACCGTGAATATATAATAGTATCAGTATGAGAAACGAATTAGCTCCTTTTGTGTGTTGTTATTGTTATTCTCAGGTTCTCCTCCAGTATATATGCATAAAAAGGGGGGGAACGAAAATGTGTTTAATGTTATGTTAGGTTCTGTGAAAAAAATTTTAGTTTGAAATAGGTTATTTAATTTAGGTTCAGTAATAAAAAAATTTCAAAAAATGAAACCAAGGTTTGAAACTTGACATAGGTATAGTTGGTCTGTTCTAAAAAAAATTAGTAATTAGTTGGAAATGGTTGTTTAATTAAAAAATTTAGTTTGTTCTTAAAAAGAGGAAAAAACAAGTAAATAAAGAAAACACAGCAACAAAACAGTAAGGGTTTCAGAGAAATAAACAGAAAAAATAAAATAATAATACCTGCTAGCTCCGGCCACCGTAGATGGTGGCCGTCCGCTCCTAGCCTCCTCCGGTCGTCTTCTCCGGCGACGTCACCGTTAGTCCGCACGCGCTAACCCCAGCCACCGTGTGACAACCCAAACAACCATCATGCGCCTCAAAACGGCACCGTGAGAGAGATGAGGACAGCGAGGTGAAATCTAGAGAAAAACGAAACTGAGAATCGGTGAGGAGGAGAGAAAACCGAAGCTGGGTTTGAGGGAGAAGGTGAGGGTCAGTGGATGGGGTGAGAAGAAAAACGAAACATAGCTGTTGGTGAGGAGGGAGCGAAACGGAGCTGTTGGTGGAGAGAGGAGAAGAGATGGTGATGAACGGCGCAGAGAGGAGGGCGAGGACCGGCGAGGAGAAAGCGGAGGAGAAGAGGGAGGCCATTGTCCGTTGTAGAAGAAGAAGGCGAAGCTGAAGGTTAGGAGGGAGTGGAGTGCGGCGCCGTAGATGAGTTTAGGGTGAGGGAGGGAGGCGGATGCGTGAGAGAGGAAAAATTAGGGTTGAGTGAATTTGGGAGTGGGTGCGGCGCGCTGAGGGAGAGAGTTGGATAATTAGGTTAGTTTTTTTTTAGGTTTGGCTTTATATAGCTAGGTTTTTTTATTTATTTATTTTTTTTAATATTCAGATTACTGCTGACACCCCCCTCAATTCATGTGCACACCTCCCTCACTTAAGCCCAGTTTCGCATACTGGACTCTCCTATGCGAACTGGGCTTCTGTTTACGCCACCTATTAATTTTACAACCCCTTGCTGCTAATAACACCCTATTTTACCATTTCACCCCCCTTTTTTCTCGTTTTTTTTCTTAATTTAATTCAATTCTCTTCAAGACGAAATATTTTCTCATAAATTAAAAACTTTGTTAATAGTCTTGTGAAGCCTTTGGTTGCATGATTATTAACGAGGTACTAGTGGTGATCACTTGGAGCCTTTGCTCAATTGATCATCATGAATGCCTAATTTTCCTAAAGATTTTCACTAAATCAAAAACTTTGTTAGTAGTCTTGCGAAGCCTTTGCTTGCATGGTTATTAACAATGGAGTGCTAACGGTGGTCACTGGGAGCCTTTGCTCAATTGATCATCATGAAAGCTCAATTTTCACAAATTAAACAAGATAAAAAACAAAAACTGTTTTCAAAACAAACAAGAACTACGTAGCTTTGAATTCTCCATCGCACCGGGAGATACGTAGGAGCGGGCCACGTCCCGTCAAGCACTTCTTTCTAAAAACCTTTTTTCCTCCTTTCTCGCCAAAAATAAAAAATCTATTAAGTTCTTTAATTCATTGTCAATAAGAAGTACAGAGGCAAAGTTGAATATTTTCAGGTCAACATATAAAAACCACACATTTAATTAAAGGTTCCCTCTCAGTAGAGAGGACGTGTGAGGTGCTAATACCTTCCCCACGCGTAACCGACCCCCGAACCCAGAACTCTCAGTTTTCAAAGGCCAATCGCTTTCCAAAAAAGGTTTTCCTAATATTTCCCTTAATAAATATTGGTGGCGGCTTCATTGTTTTTTAGAAAAGTTGTGAACGAGGAAGGTTCTCCCTCGGGGACTTTTTCGGGCGCAACAGCTGGCGACTTCACTGGGGACTAAAAAAAAAAACATTTTTTTTTCAAAAGTGGGTCAAGCCTAACTAATTGAGTGTGTGGTTTACATGATTGATTTGAATATGTTACTTCTTTGCTTAGTTCATTCATGCATTTCTTCCCCTTTCTTATCATGTCCCCTTCTTCTTGGCTCCCTTTCCTAAGGTAAGTAGTGCAATGTTGTTGGCACCCAAGATTAGTTGTATTTGATGATATTAGACCCTAGGGTAGACAACATGTTATCTCTTGCTTTTGTCTGGACTGTTGTGATTTTCATTTGCAGGTGGGGAAGGGTAGTTATTTCTAGGTGTTGTGCCCTCAACACACACTTCACACCCTATACTTGTGAGCATTGAGTGGGGCCTAAAACCCAAGGTCTGAACAAAAACCTAGGAGAGTGGGAATGATTAGTGACTGCCATTCGTAGACCTTTGTCTGTATGGCTCTCATGAAAGTTCCGCCCAAGAGCGCGCTTTGTCATGATACCTCACACTCGGTAGCTTTCTACGATTGTGGGTGCCATCATGAGAGAGACTTTAGCTCTTGGTTGCCATTGTAAGGAAGTGATTAGAACCTACATGGGAGGATTACCCCTTTCGTCGACTTTAGACCCTAGGATTCCCATCCTTTGTAGGACACGGGGGCACGCCTTTGTTTGTTGCATTAGTTTAGGCATTCCTTTTTCTTAAAACTCTATTTCAAAAATCTTAGAAAATAATATCCTTATTTTCTTACCCTCTTTTTATGTAAATGACACATCATTTCGCATCCACATCATTTCGCATCCACATCATCTCGCATTCACATCGTTTCGCACCATTGCATTTGCATCTAACAAAAGTTTGAAACAAAAAAACTCTCATCATTTGCATTCTTCATACATTAAAGTTTGTTTGCCGGAGATCGCGACATAACATCGAGCCATGTCATAGGTGTGTAAGAAGCAACATGGAATCCAAAGGCAAAACCGCATTCAATTCGAGGTTCCCCATTGTAAAGAAGATTGATGTAACTAGTTTGAAGAAGTACGCTTCCCTATTAGGTCCCATTGAGCTTCAGTCCTTCGACAAGACTTATGGGAATATCCGCAAGTTATTACAGTTAGAAGTACAAGAGAGCGCCATCGCCGCCCTATGTTGGTTCTATGACTCTGAGATTAGATGTTTTCTTTTCAAGAACTTCCAAATGGCACCTACCCTAGAGGAGTATGAGAATATTTTGGGTTTTAATCGCTCAGAGGCTAGACCTTACCAGTATCAGAGGCAGTATTATTCAGATGAGAAGTTTGCTTCCTTGTTACAAATCAGTGTAGAAGACGTGCGGTCCCACAAAGTTAGGCGTAACAAGATATTTGGGTTTCCTCAGGAGTACTTTGAAAGTTTGATGACTAGCTATGTAGCATCAAATGATTGGGTTTCTTTCAAGCAAGTACTAGCTTTGACCATCTTCGGCATTGTTCTTTTCCCTCAGATTGAGAAACATATAGATGAAACCGCTGTTGGTGTGTTCCTAGCTTTCAAGAGTGCAAAAAGTCTCATCAACCCGGTTCCCGCTGTTCTCGCCGAGACCTATCGTGCCTTAACCCGCCATCATGAGTTCCGAAAGGATAAGATGTGTTGTTCCTTCCCTGTGCTATACGCTTGGTTGATCAGTCATGTGTGCATTAATAAAAATGAAGTTGGGGACCTGCTTTCCTACACCTTGGGTTGCAATCCGAAGACTATGAGCCCTCAAGAGTGGAAGGATACTCTTAAGAACCTTGATGCTCTTCAAATTCGGTGGTACCTGCACAAGTTTTGGGAAGATAGACCCTCAGTAATATTCCAATGTGGCAGTTTCCAGAACGTCCCTCTCATGGGAACACAGGGATGCATCAATTATAACCCGTCTTTGACCTTGAGACAACTCGGGTACCCTATGCGGGACTCACCCTCCGAAGCTATGTTGTTCCGTTTTTACCTCCATGAGGGGATCCCTAAAGACGAGGACTTACTTCGGCGAGTCTTGCAAGCTTGGGAAACCGTGGTGCGGAAAAACAAGGGCGAGTTATCTAAAAGGACCACTGCTATCTCCTGCACTCAATGGCTAGAAAAGAGGATTAAGGAAACTCGATCATCCAACCAAGGAATGTCATCACTTGAAGAGAAAATACCAGAGCCCCACGTTCCCCCAATTGAAGAACTAGAAGAAGTTAAGTTGGCCTTATCAAAAGCAGAAGAAGAGAAAAGGGCTTTGCAAAACAGATTGGGAAAAGTGATGCAAGACAAGCGGAAGCTAGAAAATGAAAATGCTCTTCAAACTGCCGCTATTGAAGCAACCAATAGGAAGCTTGAAATAGAAGAAGAGAGCAAGAGGGGAATTCAGAAATATTTGGAGGGAGCTAAAGAAGAAGTAAAGAGGTGCGTCTCAAGGATGAATGAGGCTGTGGCGGAAGCAAGGGAATGGAAGAAATCATATACCAAGTCAAAGAGGGATGAGAAAATGGTTAGAGAGGCGCTAGCTAAGTCAAAAGAAGGATTCCAAAGGATGAAGTTTGAAATGGAGAACCAAGTGGAAAACATCAGGCAAGATAGAGAGTCTATCATAGGGATCTTGAAAGAATATCAACAAGCTTTGGAGTTTGAACAAGGAAGGTCGGATGAATTGAAGAGGAACTTCCAATACCTAAGGGAATCTTATGAGCAAGTGCAAGTAGAAAGCCGGTACTGGGAGGAACGCTTCATGGCATTAATTGGCAAAATAAAAGACCAAGAAGTCATCAAGGAGCTAAGGGATGAGATTCGGCTTTGGAGCAGCAAATTTTCAAAGCTAGCAGGGCTAGCTAATCAAGCTGTGAGAGTTGTTCCCAAGAAGCTAAGAAGAGCTGAAGCAGAAATGAACCCTTGCAACACTCCGGCCAAGGTGCGTGAGTTTGTCGAGTATTGCAAGATCCTGACAGAAGAACTCATGGAGAAGGCCAAGGGGGCAGCCGAAAGCAAGAAGAGAAAGAGGAAGGAGAAATTGAAGGCTATATGCCTCTGAAGTCCACTTTAGATCATTGCAATAATTCTTAGGAAATTGTAATTTTCTCTAAAAAGTTGTAATTTTCTTTGAATATTGTACTTTGTCCTCAGAATATTGTACTTTGCTTTTCCCTCGAGTTTGAAGTATTCTTTCCTTTTGAATAAAGTGTGTCCATTTTGCCTATTGTTTCCAACTTCGTTGCAAAAATAATAGCAAAAAGTAAAAAATATATATATATAAAATAAAATGATTTTTAGACCTACACGCCTATGACAAGACGAATTACACCGCTATTCCCGGCACCCAAACAAACATAAAATCATGCATATTGCATTGCATCTGCATTCGTTTATTTAATTCTCGTGCTCATAAAGTGTATTCCCTCAATAGAAAAAGGCAAGCTGGTTCGCCAACATCGATACCTGACTCGTCTACAAGCAAGGCTCATGGCAACTAACCAGAATGACCGGGGCGGTCCTGTTATTGAAGACTTAGGAAGTGGGGAACCAGACCATGGTAACACTTCTGCTGAGGTTCCCAATACAGAGCAATTGGCTCAAGAGAATCGGGAGTTGAGAACGAAAATCGGGGCAATGGAAACACAGATGACGGAAATGATGGGCATACTACAAGCTTTGAGGAACGGAACTGCCACTGGAAGTCTCGACGTCACTACCGGAGTTGCTGTCACTCTTCCCCCTCCGAGTCTCGAGACTAACACCTTTGCTCATACTTCAGGAACCAATAACCAGGGCCAACCAGTTACGCATGGGATGCCTTGGGGACTCCCAGCCGGATACACACCTCCAGGAGCCGAGGCTAATGCAGGAGGTAATCCCCTTAGTGTTGCAGAACAAGTCCCACCCATCTCAGCCACAAACGGTGGAGGAACGGGAGCGCTTCAGGGCCAAATTCAGATTCCTATTCCGCCGGGAACTCCTTTCGACTTTCATTCACCAGTAACGGTCTATCCCCCAATTCAGGGACCAATTCCTGGGAATATCACTCACTCACGTGACCCACACGTGAACCCAGCCGTAGTGGCGATGAGTAATCCTCACTACGGCGTGAATGGTTTTCCTCAGAACTACCCTGCTAAAGCTCCTCAAGTTAGAGACAGGTATCATATGTTAGAGGAACGCTTAAGGATGATTGAAGGGTCGGGCTCTAGAGCAAGAGAAGCTCGTGATCTGTGTCTCATCCCTGATGTGGTTTACCTCCCAAATTCAAAGTACCCGACTTTGACAAATACCGAGGCGTGACTTGCCCTAAAAGCCATCTGACCATGTACTGTAGAAAAATGGCTGCACATTCTCATGATGACAAGTTGTTGATCCATTATTTCCAAGAGAGCCTTGCTGGTGCATCCCTCAACTGGTACATGTAACTAGAACCGTCCCATATCCATTGTTGGAAGGACTTGGCTGATGCCTTCCTCAGACAGTATCAGTACAATACGGATATGGCACCAGACAGAACACAGTTGCAGAGTCTGGTAAAGAGAGATAATGAGTCATTCAAAGAGTATGCTCAGCGGTGGAGGGCTTTGGCTGCACAAGTAACACCCCCCTTGTTAGAGAAAGAATTAGTCTTCATGTTCATGGAAACCCTGCCGCCGTTATACTACGATCGGTTGATTGGTAGCGTGTCTTCCAATTTCTCAGACATGGTAATCATCGGTGAAAGACTAGAAAACGGGATGAGAAGCGGCAAGATTGCCCATGGTTCCACAAGTATAACCACCCAGAAGAAGCCATTTTCCGGATTTCCAAAGAAGAAAGAAGGAGAAACCAACGCCATCACCATAAGCCCACCTTATCAACCACAAAACATCCCTGTCCCCGCTCAAACACGACCAACTCTTCCACCACAAAATAACTACCACAAAAGCTACCCAGACAAAAAACAGACCACCTTTGATCCCATCCCCATGTCCTATACTGACCTCTTCAACTATCTTTCTACAAACAAACTCATCAATACCAGACCCATGAGACAAGTTCAACCACCCTACTTCCGAGGCTACAATCCCAATATTACCTGTGCATTTCATGAAGGGGCAGTAGGACACGCTGTTGAGGACTGCAAGGCATTCAAAATTGTAGTGCAAGATCTTATTGATGCCAAAGGGATAACCTTCAAACAAGAGGACCCGAGCATCACAACTAATCCGCTGCCTGGTCATCAGAAACATGCAACCAATGCCATCCATGATACGGGAAGTCAATCCTTAATCAGAACTGTGGAGTGTATCCAAACACCCTTAGAGGTCATTCATGCAAAGCTATGCAAGTTCGGGGTCATTGAGAGAGGATGTTCTCAGAAAGAAGTATGTGTTGATGATAATTGTGTCGGAACATGTGAGACCTTCAAGACAGTTTTGCAGGACCTGTTGGATCGTCATATAATCCAAATGGGTGTGCAAGAGAAAGAGGAAGATGTGCTGACCTTCGAGTCAGATAGGAATGGAAATGTTCAGGTACCTATTGAGGTCTCGTATAGCCGAAAGTCGATCGTGGAGAAACCTAAGGCCATTGTGATTCCTGTCCCAGCTCCTCTTCAAAAGAACAATGCTGTTCCATGGAGCTATGGGGTGTCAGTTCCAATTCAGACGCCTCAGGTTGTTCCTGATATCACCAACATTGCGGGAAGCAGCGGAGTCACTAGAAGCGGACGTGTTTATGCCCCTGAAGTCCTGAAAGAAGGTCCCTCAAAGGAGGAGGAGGAAAGAATTCGCAAAGGCAAAGCGCAAGAACCCAATGGGAATAGGAAAGTGTCAGAACAAGAAGCCACTGAATTTCTGAAGATCATGCGTCAAAGCGATTACAAAGTGTTTGACCAGCTGCACCACACTCCTGCAAAGATCTCTATCATGTCCCTACTGCTCAATTCTGAGGTTCACCGTGCAGCCCTAATGAAAATATTGAATGAGGCTCATGTAGCTCAGAACATCACCGCTGACCAGCTCGGTGGCATTGTAGGGAATATTGTTGCATCCAATTATATCACTTTTACCGATGATGAGCTCACCCCTGAGGGAAAGGGGCATAATCAGGCACTTCACATTTCAGTTAGGTGTGGTGAGTATACACTATCCAGGGTCCTCATCGACAATGGATCCTCTTTGAATGTCATGCCCAAATCTACTATGAGCAGATTAAATGTAGACTGTTCATATATGAAGCCTAGCTCAACACTAGTTAGGGCATGTGACGGATCCAAGAAGGAGGTTATGGGAGAAATGGAGTTCCAGATGCAGATAGGGCCAGAAGTATTTTATGTGAATTTTCAGATCATGGACATTGCATCATCCTACAGTTGTCTCCTGGGGAGACCCTGGATTCATGCTGCCGGTGCTGTTCCTTCATCCCTCCACCAAAGGCTTAAGTTTGTAGTCGACGACAAGCTGATAGTCGTTTTTGGAGAAAAAGAGTTCATCGTTAGCAAGCCCCATCCCTCTCAATACATTGAGGCTGCAGAAGAATCACTTGAATCTGCCTTTCAATCACTAGAAATTGCAAATGCTGCTTTTGTGGGGGAAGAGGCCCAGTTGTCCGTACCAAAGATATCTGACGCTGCTATCATGGTAGCCAAAGTCATGCTGCAAAATGGTTACCAGATCGGAAAAGGGTTGGGAAAGCACGAGCAAGGAGTTCTGACGCCGGTTCAGCTGCAAGGGTACAAGGATAGGCGTGGGTTAGGATATTGGCCCACTCAGGCTGACAAGAAGAGAATGGCTGAGGAAAAGCGAGAAAGGAGGCTAGCTAAGCTTCAGGGACGGGAACCAGGCTTGAAGAAGATTCCTATCTATGATCTCTCTCGGAGCTTTAGGAATGCGGGTATGCTGGATCCCGATCAGGTGGCCGTCATTGAGGAAGAATCAGTTGTGGAAGACAAAGGCGTGGACTTGGTGCGTCGCAGTGCTGCAGATGAAGAGCTTGATAATTGGAAGATCATTGATTTCCCTGTTATTTTCATTCCAAAGTAATGATTTTGTAATGCAAATTCTTTGGCTCTGCCCAAGGCCTTAGGATATTTCATAAGGGCATGCATGTTTTTCCTTCAAATATCATCTATCAATAAAATGTTGTTTTGGATTCTCAAATAAATAAATTTGCCTTTTATTATCGCGCGTCTCCTTCTTGTGTTTCTATTTTTGCTTGTTCATTTCTTTCTATTCCCGCAAATGCAGATCTAAAATGAATATCTTTGAGAATAACGATGCCGACAGTTCATATGTTAATTTTGATCACCCCGTTAACCAAGCTGAGGAGGATGTTGAGGATGACTGGGAAACTCCTCCAGAATTGATGAGAATGGTTGAACAAGAGGAAAAGGTTATCCAGGCACATGGGGAGTCCGTTGAGATAATTAACCTAGGCACAGAGGACAGCAAGAAAGAAGTAAAGGTGGGTACTTCAATGAAGGAAGGTGAGCGCAAGAAACTAATTGAACTCCTGCATGAATATGTTGATGTCTTCGCATGGACTTATCAAGATATGCCAGGTTTAGATACCGACATAGTGGTGCATAAGTTGCCAGTCAAGCCGGAATGTCCTCCGGTAAAGCAGAAACTGAGAAGAATGAAGCCAGAAATGTCCTTAAAGATCAAGGATGAAGTGAAAAAGCAGTTTGACGCTGGATTCCTAGCGGTAGCCAAGTATCCGCAATGGGTTGCCAACATCGTGCCAGTTCCGAAAAAGGACGGGAAAGTTAGAATGTGCGTTGATTACAGAGATCTGAACCGTGCTAGTCCCAAAGATGATTTCCCCCCGCCCCATATTGATGTCTTAGTGGATAGTACGGCGCAACATTCACTGTTCTCCTTCATGGATGGGTATTCAGGGTATAACCAGATCAAGATGGCTCCTGAGGATATGGAGAAGACAACTTTCACAACTCTTTGGGGAACATTCTGTTACAGAGTCATGCCATTCGGGTTGAAGAACGCCGGTGCTACTTATCAAAGGGCTATGGTAACGTTGTTTCATGACATGATGCACAAGGAAATAGAGGTCTACGTGGATGATATGATCGCCAAGTCTAAAACTGATGAGGAACACATCGTCAACTTGCAAAAGCTCTTTGAGCGGTTGAGAAAATTCAAGCTCATATTAAACCCTGCCAAGTGTACCTTTGGCGTGCGATCGGGAAAGTTGTTGGGTTTCATCGTCAGCCAAAAGGGGATAGAGGTCGATCCAGACAAGGTGCGTGCGATTCTTGAGATGCCAGTCCCTAAAACAGAAAAAGAGATTCGGGGTTTTCTCGGAAGACTGAACTACATCTCTAGGTTCATATTCCAGTTGACTGCCACTTGTGAACCAATCTTCAAACTTTTGTGCAAGAATCAAGAGACCAAATGGAATGATGATTGTCAAGAAGCATTCGAAAAGATCAAAAAATATCTTCAGAATCCACCTATCTTGACGCCTCCTGTACCCGGCAGACCTCTGATCCTGTACCTAACCGTGCTAGACAGCTCGATGGGTTGCATGTTAGGGCAACATGATGAATCTGGGAAGAAAGAGCATGCCATTTACTATTTGAGCAAGAAATTCACTGACTGTGAGACAAGGTATTCGCTGCTAGAAAAGACTTGTTGTGCTTTAGCTTGGGCTGCTCATCGTTTGAGGCAGTACATGCTGAGTCACACTACTTGGTTGGTATCTAAAATGGATCCTGTCAAGTATATCTTCGAGAAGCCCGCACTTACAGGGAGACTTGCCCGTTGGCAAATGCAGTTATCAGAATATGATCTCCTATATGTCACTCAGAAAGCAATTAAAGGTAGTGCGCTGGCCGAGTACCTGGCACACCAGCCTGTTGAAGATTATCAGCCTATGCAGTATGACTTTCCTGATGAAGATATCATGGCTTTGTTTGAAGAAGGGAAATCCCCAGAAGATGAAAGATGGAGAATGGTGTTCGATGGTGCCTCCAACATGTACGGGCACGGAGCAGGGGCAGTGCTGATCTCCCCTGATAATCGCTTCATCCCATTCACTGCCAGACTAAGCTTCTATGTCACTAATAATATCGCAGAGTATGAGGCATGCATTCTTGGTATCCAGGCAGCCATTGATTGGAAAGTTAAGAGACTTGATGTGTATGGAGATTCAGCTCTAGTAATTCACCAAGTGAATGGTGATTGGGAGACCAGGGACTCCAAGTTGATCCCTTACCGAGATTACATTCTAAAGCTGGTTGAGCCTTTTGAAGAAATCACATTCCAGCACTTTCCTCGCAATGAGAATCAGTTGGCTGATGCACTAGCCACTTTGTCTTCAATGTTTAATATCAGCTGCGACAAAAGCTTGACTCACATCGGGATTCAACATCGAGATTTGCCAGCACATCATTATTGCATGATCATCGAGGAAGAGTCTGATAACAAGCCCTGGTATTATGACATCAAGCAGTACATCTTGAACAGAGAATACCCTCCTGGAGCGTCAGAGAATGACAAAAGAACCCTCAGAAGATTGTCAAGGAATTTCTTTTTGAGCGGTGAAGTTCTATACAAGAGAAATTATGATATGGTCCTTTTAAGGTGTGTGACAGAAGAAGAGGCAACAAAAATCATGAGAGAAGTCCATGAAGGCTCATTTGGGGTTCATTCCAGTGGGCACACCATGGCAAGGAAAATATTAAGAGCTGGCTATTATTGGTTGCAAATGGAATCAGATTGCTATAGTTTCGTAAGAAGATGTCACAAGTGTCAAATCTACGCTGATCATATTCATGTACCACCTGCTTCCCTAAACGTCTTGACCGCCTCTTGGCCATTCTCAATGTGGGGCATGGACGTCATAGGTCCTATCGAGCCCAAGGCATCAAATGGGCATCGCTTCATCCTGGTCGCCATTGATTACTTCACCAAGTGGGTTGAAGCTGCTTCATATTCCAGCATTACCAGCTATGTGGTTGCTAAGTTTGTAAAGAAAGATTTGATTTGCCGCTATGGGCTTCCGGATAAGATTATCACAGATAATGGCAGCAACTTGAACAGTAAGATGATGAAAGAGTTATGCGAGGACTTCAAAATCCAACATCATAATTCTTCTGCATACCGTCCCAAGATGAATGGGGCAGTTGAAGCGGCCAACAAGAATATCAAGAAGATTGTGCAAAAGATGGTAGTAACCTATAAAGATTGGCACGAGATGCTTCCTTTCGCCTTGCATGGGTATCGTACCTCAGTGCGTACTTCAACCGGGGCAACCCCTTTCTCTTTGGTGTATGGGTCGGAAGCAGTCCTCCCCATTGAAGTTGAGATACCCTCTCTGCGGGTACTGATGGAAACCAAGTTGGAAGAAGCAGAATGGGTCCAAGCTCGTCTGGATCAGCTGAATCTCATTGAGGAGAAAAGAATTGCTGCCCTATGTCATGGCCAGTTGTATCAACAAAGGATGAAGACAGCTTTCGACAAGAAGGTTCGTCCCCGAGAATTCAGCGAGGGAGACCTTGTGCTCAAAAAGATTCTGCCTATCCAGAGTGACCCCCGTGGGAAATGGACTCCTAGCTATGATGGACCATATGTGGTAAAGAAAGCCTTTTCTGGAGGAGCATTGATACTCACCAACATGGATGTTGAAGAACTCAGAAACCCAGTCAATTCAGATTCAGTCAAGAAATATTACGCCTGAGAAAAATAAAAAGGAAAAAGAGAAAAATGAGCCAAGCAAGAATTAGCTCGCTAGGTTGAAAACCCGAAAGGGCGGCCTAGGCAAAAAAAAAGAGCGACCCGGTGGACTGAAAACTCGCAAAGAGCGGTCCAGGCAAAAATTAGGGTCAGAAAGGTTGGATTGAAAAAAGTAAAAGAGGCAAGCAGCGTCTCCAAAAGCTTGGATAAAATGGTGATCAAGGATATAAGTATGGGTGGTTGGCATCAACACTCCAAAGACGAAAAACGCTCATAAGATCTGTTGCGTCCATTTCTCTTGTTTTTTTTTCCCTAGTTTCAAAGTTCTCAATGTACTCTTTTCAGTCGGCGCGACCTTTTGCGCGTTTGATTTCCATATGAATAAAAGTCCAAACTCTTCACTCCGTCTGCTTATTGCTCTTGTCATTGCTTCCTTTTCATTTGCGCTTTAAAATGATGTTTTATGGTAGATAATAAATGAATTATGAAAATGTGCATAAATCAGAGCATTGAACTCATTGCGAAACTTTTGAAAATCATGGGAAAAGAAATGATCTCTCAATCAGGTACATTCATAAAAGCCAGACAAAAGCACTGAGCGCGTCAAAATAATTCACAAAAAAAGGCTGAAGCATGACCCTCACACCATTATGGACGATCATCGTGCCTCGTGGCGCAAGTTCTACGATTTGGTTGAACCAGTGAAAGAAAAGCCAAAAAGAGCAAAAGAGCAACAAAAATAAGAAAAAAAAAGGAAAGAAAACAATAAAAAAGGGGAATAAAAAAAAGAGGAGAGCAAAAGAGCAATAAAACGAATAAAACTCATGCATTGCATTCATCAAACATAAAAAAAAATTTCATGCAAGCAAGAAGAAGCTCCTGCATCACATCACATTCATCCCATCAGAAAGCAATCATGGCATTTGCATTACATGAATTTGTTCATATCACTCGCAGGTACAAGGACGGATAAATACTTCGGTGTTAATCCTCGCCCTCAGTTCCCAGAAAGTGCTCCCTTAGTTCGGAGTTCAAATGTTTTTCAGTTCAGCGCTCAAGCGTGCATTGCAGTTTGGAGTTCAAAACCGCTCTCGTCAGAGTTCAACGCTCCCTTCTGTCCAGGTCTCACGTCGTGTACGAGCAACGCGATGGACCGCAGCCCCATGTGAGGTTCAACGGAATAGTTGTATCAGCCTAAGATACAGTGGACGCCGTGCATTGATCAGTATATCAATTCCGGAGCTGATAACGATCCCCCCGGTCGCTCGAAAAGGCCAACAGGAAGCGTGCTCCTCAAAGCCACGTGCAAACTCGGATTCGTCAAGAGTCCGTTTAAGGATTACAGGTTTTAGGCAGCCTGGGCAATTTACCGCTTTCTGCACGCCAAGTGCCCATTTACCGCTTTCTGCACGCCAAGTGCCCATTTACCGCTTTCTGCACGCCAAGTGCCCGTTTTACCTTTTTTGCCCACACGTCAGTGTTCATTTACGGTTTTCGCATCGACACGAAAGTGTCTACTCTTTATCTTCATTTTACCTCGGAATATGTTTCGGCCAATTCATATTCTTTGTTAAAATCCGGATAAAACGAAAAATAATAAAAAAATAATAAATAAAAAAGGGAAGGAAAAGGAAAAGAAAGCTCGGGTTTCTCCAAGTAGACAAAATCGGTATAACTTCTGAATTCTTTATTTTCATTTTGCCTCGGAATATGTTTCGGCCAATTCGTATTCCTTGTCAAAATCCAAATAAAGAGGGGCAGCTGTCATACCCCAATTTTGTCCGCTTCTTTTTACTTCTTTTTTTACTAAGTTAGTTTCGAGCTTACTTGGGGCCTACTCTTCTTATTTGGTCCTACGCTTGTGAATTTGGGCCTTATTTTAGTGTTTGTTGAATTTGGGGTTTGTTTTAGCATTTGTTCAATTCGAGCCCGATTTTAGCGTTTGCGATTGGGCTTGATTTTAGCGTTCGTTCTAATTGGGCTTCATTTCAGCCATTTTTTCTAAGTTGGGCCTATGTTTGGTTTTGATTGGGCTTGGCCCAATTTAATCATTCTCATCCACTTCAACCAAAAACAAAAATCTGTCCATAGCAAATATAATCAAAATCAATAAAAATCAATTTACAAATATTTACAATAATCCAAAAATCCAAAAAAATTAAATTAAAAAATACAAAAAAAATTACATCAAAGAAGGCCCAAATGGCCAGATCCGAAAATACAAGCAAATTAGGGTTTCAGCAGGAACTGTTGGGCCTGGGTTGATCCACTCCAAAACCTGAGAAATAGCTAATTAATATCAGCAGCTAAAAAGGGGGGAGGCAGAGTCAACCCTGAGTCAGCTACTAGCTGTCCAGGAGACAAAGCCATTAACCTGCAATAACCAGAGAATCAAAAATTAATTTTCGGTTTCAAAATATTGCTATAAATGCTAATCTGAAAACCAAATTGGGGGTTGGGAAAAACACCGCAATTTTCACAAAAAATTTCACACAGGAAATTCTGGGAGAGCAGTATCTGAAGCAGTGGGGTGGATCAATTTTTTTCAATAACGAAAAAGCTTTTGATTTCTTTCTTTTCTGGAAAAAGGTTAGTCAAGTCAAATTTTTTTTTTAGTAATACGTTCAGTATGCATTTTTATTAGAAGTAGTCAGTTTTTGTTTCACCGTGAATATATAATAGTATCAGTATGAGAAACGAATTAGCTCCTTTTGTGTGTTGTTATTGTTATTCTCAGGTTCTCCTCCAGTATATATGCATAAAAAGGGGGGGAACGAAAATGTGTTTAATGTTATGTTAGGTTCTGTGAAAAAAAATTTAGTTTGAAATAGGTTATTTAATTTAGGTTCAGTAATAAAAAAATTTCAAAAAATGAAACCAAGGTTTGAAACTTGACATAGGTATAGTTGGTCTGTTCTAAAAAAAAATTTAGTAATTAGTTGGAAATGGTTGTTTAATTAAAAAATTTAGTTTGTTCTTAAAAAGAGGAAAAAACAAGTAAATAAAGAAAACACAGCAACAAAACAGTAAGGGTTTCATAGAAATAAACAGAAAAAATAAAATAATAATACCTGCTAGCTCCGGCCACCGTAGATGGTGGCCGTCCGCTCCTAGCCTCCTCCGGTCGTCTTCTCCGGCGACGTCACCGTTAGTCCGCACGCGCTAACCCCAGCCACCGTGTGACAACCCAAACAACCATCATGCGCCTCAAAACGGCACCGTGAGAGAGATTAGGATAGCGAGGTGAAATCTAGAGAAAAACGAAACTGAGAATCGGTGAGGAGGAGAGAAAACCGAAGCTGGGTTTGAGGGAGAAGGTGAGGGTCAGTGGATGGGGTGAGAAGAAAAACGAAACATAGCTGTTGGTGAGGAGGGAGCGAAACGGAGCTGTTGGTGGAGAGAGGAGAAGAGATGGTGATGAACGGCGCAGAGAGGAGGGCGAGGACCGGCGAGGAGAAAGCGGAGGAGAAGAGGGAGGCCACTGTCCGTTGTAGAAGAAGAAGGCGAAGCTGAAGGTTAGGAGGGAGTGGAGTGCGGCGCCGTAGATGAGTTTAGGGTGAGGGAGGGAGGCGGATGCGTGAGAGAGGAAAAATTAGGGTTGAGTGAATTTGGGAGTGGGTGCGGCGCGCTGAGGGAGAGAGTTGGATAATTAGGTTAGTTTTTTTTTAGGTTTGGCTTTATATAGCTAGGTTTTTTTATTTATTTATTTTTTTTAATATTCAGATTACTGCTGACACCCCCCTCAATTCATGTGCACACCTCCCTCACTTAAGCCCAGTTTCGCATACTGGACTCTCCTATGCGAACTGGGCTTCTGTTTACGCCACCTATTAATTTTACAACCCCTTGCTGCTAATAACACCCTATTTTACCATTTCACCCCCCCTTTTTTCTCATTTTTTTTCTTAATTTAATTTAATTCTCTTCAAGACGAAATATTTTCTCATATATTAAAAACTTTGTTAATAGTCTTGTGAAGCCTTTGCTTGCATGATTATTAACAACGAGGTACTAGTGGTGATCACTTGGAGCCTTTGCTCAATTGATCATCATGAATGCCTAATTTTCCTAAAGATTTTCACTAAATCAAAAACTTTGTTAGTAGTCTTGCGAAGCCTTTGCTTGCATGGTTATTAACAATGGAGTGCTAACGGTGGTCACTGGGAGCCTTTGCTCAATTGATCATCATGAAAGCTCAATTTTCACAAATTAAACAAGATAAAAAACAAAAACTGTTTTCAAAACAAACAAGAACTACGTAGCTTTGAATTCTCCATCGCACCGGGAGATACGTAGGAGCGGGCCACGTCCCGTCAAGCACTTCTTTCTAAAAACCTTTTTTCCTCCTTTCTCGCCAAAAATAAAAAATCTATTAAGTTCTTTAATTCATTGTCAATAAGAAGTACAGAGGCAAAGTTGAATATTTTCAGGTCAACATATAAAAACCACACATTTAATTAAAGGTTCCCTCTCAGTAGAGAGGACGTGTGAGGTGCTAATACCTTCCCCACGCGTAACCGACCCCCGAACCCAGAACTCTCAGTTTTCAAAGGCCAATCGCTTTCCAAAAAAGGTTTTCCTAATATTTCCCTTAATAAATATTGGTGGGGGCTTCATTGTTTTTTAGAAAAGTTGTGAACGAGGAAGGTTCTCCCTCGGGGACTTTTTCGGGCGCAACAGGAACAAACCGAAATCTAAAATAAATATTAGAACTAAAAGTGTAATTTAGCCTTCTAAATAGTTTTTTTGTGATGGTTCCAATGAAAATAAGCTAAAACATAATGGTCCAAATGTACGGGTGGGAATAGGCTAGGACGAGCTAGGCTTTGCTTGGTCTAGCTCTGGGATGCATTGAAAATGCCAGGCCTAAGTCTTGCTTGTGGCCTATGGTAACACCCTAGTGTCTCTAACACCGATAAAATACTAAGACACACAAAATGGCTTACATCAGAGATAACTTCCTGCTTCAGATATTGAACACAACTAAAACTTTGATGAAAAACCATCAAACAGTTACACATAATCCCATAACTTCAAAATAAGAAGTACTTAAACATTTAAGTTCCATGTCTTATGAACTTTTCACATCCTAGTGTTCAACATCCAAAAACATAAGTAGCGGAAACGGTTTACAATTTTTAACAAGTTCAAGTCATATAATCGGAATTACAAAGATAACAAGGGAAATAACATAGCATTAAAACTAAATCTTCAACAACTCCATAGGGCACACCGACTAGCCGTGCTTCTTCGCCTTCACTTATCCCTGTTTCTCTGCAAAAACCACAATTATTAAGGGTGAGATAAACATCTCAGTGAGTTCTATCGAGACCCCTTACTAACACTCACGGTTCATTATGCATCATTTTAATCGTAGCCCGAATCTGGATAGCTACGTGTAACTTGGCCTTAGCACAACACTGAAGACCTGTTGTTTCAGTTCCCCGGTGAACCCAATCCACTAATCCTTTCATTAGTGGACAAACTTAGAAGGGGCCTAGGTTATGGGCTGATGACTTCCCTCTCCTAGTGTGCTATCTCGTAGAGGTCGTCACCCCAATCATTGTCATTATTATTAATCGAGTGATATCATACCTTGATTAACATCAAGTCATTTCATTTTTCATTACATCATATGGTTACCAAAACCTTAACGAACAATAAGTCCATTATATTGTCATAAACTTGTGTATTCTCACTCGTAACTCTAAATTGTTTAATTCATTTTCATAACCAAACTTCAAATAATCATCATTATACAAATTAATTTATTTATTTGATTAGTTCTTTCAATAAGCTTTCCAACGCACTCGAGAACACCTCTATTGGGTTCCCGAATCAAAAGTTATCACCAAAATAGTGTTAAGGTACTTTTGCTGAAAATTGTACAGGGTCGCAACGCGAACTGGTTTCCATCGCGTCGCGAAAAGTGACAAACTTTGTCCTTCACAGTTTGTGAAGGGTCGCGACGCGAAATGTGTTGGGCAAGTGCAGAATTGCAGATTTTCAACTGTTTTGTGTATCCTATTTTGTACCAATTGGACCCAAACTCATTCTAACATCAAAACAGATATTCTAATACCAAAATCAGTCATAAATAACACTCATGACAACTAAACAAACACACGACAAACATTCAAACATTCATTCCGAAACGCAATTCATATAATTTTCGCAACTACGGTTTTTAACTCAAGTTTCACGAAACAAACAACGAAACGACAAATTCAGTCACAGGCAATGATTGATATGAGAAACAAAAACCCTAAGCGAGTTAGAACTCACCGATTGTGATGAAAATCACAAACCAACTCGAAATCAAAGCTCACGAAAAACCGAAACCTCACGAACGATCCCCGAATCGATTCCGATGCTCTCACGAACTTGAAATCGCTTCTAAGATAGCCCCAACACAAAACCAGCTACTGAAATCCCTTCATAGATTGCTTAAATTCGCAATGTAGGTGCTGATTCTTGCTAAACTACTCACCAAAATGACGAGTAATGCTTCAAACAACCCCTAGAGCTTCATTGGAATCACATGCAAGTTAGGAAACTCATTTTCTTTTCAAATGGGACTTGAGGTGCGAAAATGGTAAAGCCAGAATGGTGGAGGAGTGGAGGATAATATTGGTGTCACTAGATAGAGGATGATGAGCTGAATCCAATGAGCCAAGAATGAAGGACATGCATCAAGGATTGAGGAATTTCTCTCTTCTCCTTCTCCCTCTCTCTCTCCCTCTCTCTCTCTCTCTCTCTCTCTCTCTCTCTCTCCTTCCCTCTCTTTCTCAAGCTCTCTTTCTTTTCTCAATTTCAGAAATAAGGTTATGGGTGTGAGTGTTGTTTGGTTTTGTGTCTCATGAGCTGAAAGTATTTTAAAAGGGAAAAGACTAAACTGCCCTTGCTTCCTAATTCTCACTAAATCTATTCAAATAATTAAACAATCAAGCAATTACACGACTCATATCATTAGCAATTATATTAGCTATCACATACTATTTGATATGCTATATTATTTAGGTTAGCTAATCAATTAGTTATTACCGCTCACTAAGCAAAATGACTGTTTTGCCCGTTAAACAATAATTCCCACTTAAACCCCAATTTCAAACAAAATCAATTAATTAACTCAACCATGGATCCAATTCTCATACTTAGGCAATTAATTATTGCTTTCATGATGCTAACATGTCTATGACTCGACTTATTATTTAATCGAGTAAATAATCGCTAGTTAATATTTTTTTTAATCGAAATTGTTCTATACCGAGTAGCTTTTTGGTCAGCTGCTGTTGGTAGGTCTCTTGCTGCCCTGGCAGGTGGTCAGTGAGCGCCCAGGGGGGGTACCTGCAAGCCACTCCGACGCTCAAGTCAGTATATAGAATATAAGAGTGTAGGTACTAAGGATTAAAGATTCCACCTTTGTAAGGGCAAAGTTTGCCTGTATTTATAGGAAATCGCGCCCTCTCGTGGATCATTGGATGGGTAGAGTCGATCTTGACCGTCCAAGCATATTGGGCTTGCATGAGGTGGATATGGGCTGAATCGGTTGGGCTGATCCATATCACTTGCTAGATGCACCTCCTGGTTTTGCTAATGAGACCCCCTGGCTGACTCCAGAACAGATGCCCCCCAAGCCGAGATTATTCTGGAGGATGGTATTGGCTTGAAGGTCTTTGCCAGTTTGCCAACTCCGTAAGGTTTATGCGGGACACTGCCTTTGTAGCGGCCGGGTTCTATCATAGGAGAAATTTTTTCTGAGCGTTGCTTCGTCTGTCTTGACAGGTCGTTCGAGATTATTTGGTCGCGGCAGTGACTCACACCTCCTTCGGTGTAATTCTTGCACCTGGTACCAAGCTAGGGTGATGTATCCTGGTGTTGGCGTTGCTTTGTGTCGAGATCTTTGAGGTCGGCGCACTCTTGGGTGCCTTGGGTGTCGTTCCCTCCTAGCGCGCGCTGGGTGTCTTTTCGTGGAGCAGATTTTGCTTTCAGGCTGATTTTTCTTTCAGACTGCCCCCTTGTCAGGCGCCCCTCTGCTGGGCGCTGGTTGCTCCTGACAGGCGCCCTGATGGGCGCCGGTTGCTTCTGCCAGGCGCCCTCATGGGCGCTGGTGGCTTCCTTGCAAGCGCCCTCCTTGTCATGCACCCTCTTGGGTGCCGACTTGTGTAGTCGGGTGCTTGGCACTTTGCTTTATTTTTTCGCGTGCTCGTGCACTATTTTATTTCCTTCCATGCTCATGCACTCAGATGCTCATGCGTCCTTTAATTTTCTTTTGTGCTCATGCACACCTTTTATTTTCTCACGTGCTCATGCACTCAGATGCTCATGCCTCCTTTAATTTTGCGAGACAAGGTTCGGTGCTCTCGTGGGTGCCTTACTGCATAGTGCTGACCACCCTGTTCCGAATGATTTGCTTTTAGACTGCCCCCTGCCAGGAGCCTCTCTGTTGGGCGCTGCTTGCTCTTGCCAGGCGCCCTCCTGGGCGCTGGCTGCCCCTGACTGGCGCCCTGCCAGGTGCCCTCATGGGTGCTGGCTGCCTTGACTGGCGCCCTGCCAGGCGCCCTCATGGGTGCTGGCTGCCTGGACTGGTGCCCTGCCAGGCGCCCTCATGGGCACTGGCTGCCTCATTGGCGCCCTGCCAGGCGCTCCTATGGTCGCTCGCTGCTTCTGCCAGGCACCCTCCTGGTCCTGCCAGGCGCCCTCATGGGCGCCCTCATGGGCGCTGGTTTGTGGTGCCGAGGGGAGTTGCTCTTATTATCATCAGTTGACGTTCCCGCGAGTCTTTGCCGCTTCTAATTCACCAAGGTAACTTCCGGGCGGACTTTTCGCTTATCTTTCTAGCTCCTTTGTTCTTCTGAACATGTCTTGTTTTGTTGACGTCTCCCACCTCAGGGGAGGGGGTTGTAACCTCTTGTGATGATGATCTGCTGATTGAGCATGAAGTGGTGGAGATTCTTCTATGCTGCCTACGACAAAGTGATAAGTCATGTTCAGTGCATGTACCCGGATGCAGTTCTTAAGTCGAGCATCTTCCGATTTGACCATGGGGCTGCAGATGGGAGGATTGTTAGATACCACCCCAACGGGGTTGACTTCGATGTCATTGCCCCCTGATGTTTCATCTAGGAGTTCAGTTGTTTTTGACTTTGTGATTTCTTGTTATCCTGTCGGGACTCGTTGTATGTTATCTCCGTCAGGAGCTTATCCGAATCGGTCCGATTTAAGTTCCTCACTGGAGGTTGTGACATCTTGCGATCCCACTTCGCCCATCTAGGGGCTCTAACAGGAGTTTATCAAAATCTGTCCGAATTTAACTCACCCATTAGAGGTTGCGACCTTTTCGATATGCCGCTTCGAGGTTGTGACAACCTCTAGTGACATCTTGCGACGCCACCCTGCCCATCTAGGGGCTCTAACAGGAGTTTATCGGATTCTATCCGAATTTAACTCACCCATTAGAGGTTGCGTCCTTTTCGATATGCCGCTTCGAGGTTGTGACAACCTCTAGTGACATCTTGCGACGCCACTCTGCCCATCTAGGGGCTCTAACAGGAGTTTATCGGATTCTTTCCAAATTTAACTCACCCATTAGAGGTTGCGACCTTTTCGATATGCCGCTTGGTGAACCGAGCAGGTTGTGAGTCAGAGTAGAACTTGTAACCGTAACGTGGTGCCTTTTGAATTACAAGAGTACAATTTCGTTTCGTTTAGTAACTTCCCAAGTTGTTACATTGGTTTAACATTTCTTTTTGTCTTTGTTTACACAATGAACTTCCTTAGCTTATCCGTGTTCCAAGTTCTCGGTATTGGCTCCTTGCCTAGAGTTTCCAACTCGAAAGCTCCGTTTCCGGTTTCCGCAATTATTCTGTATGGACCCTCCCAATTTGGAGCTAACTTCCCTTCGTAGGACTAGGTCACCGACCCCTAAGGTTCTGGGAACCACTTTGTCGTTAAATCTTGCAGCCATCTTTTGTTTGATCACCAGATCCTTTCGTGCTGCTTGGCTTCTGACTTCCTCGACGAAGTCCAGCTCCTCGCGGAGTCTTTGATCATTGGTCTCCGGGGGGGTTGGGTTCTTGGTTCTCCAGTTCAACTCTCCGATATCGACGGGTATGACCGCCTCTGTCCCGTATGCCATCCGGAAAGGCGACTCACCTGTCGACGAGTGAGGGGTGGTTCTGTAGGCCCATAGGACATAAGGTAGCTCTTCCGGCCAACAGCCTTTTGCTTCGGCAAGCCTCCTCTTTAAACCTCTTAAAATTACTCTGTTTGCTGCTTCGGCTTGTCCGTTGGTCTGAGGGTGTTCCACTGACGTGAAACGGTGTCTGATGCCCAGGTCGGTCATCAGTTGTCTGAAACCTTTGTCTGCAAATTGCGTGCCGTTGTCGGTGATGACCATTTCCGGTATGCGGAATCTGGTCATGATACTTTTCTTGAAGAACTTGATACAATTTTTCGCCGTGATCGTGGTCAAGGGCTCGGCTTCGATCCATTTGGTAAATTAATCGACCGCGACGATTAAGTACTTTACCTGCCCTGGACCAGGCGGGAAGGGACCTAGAAGGTCGATTCCCCACCAAGCAACAGGCCAGTGAGAGCTTAGGTATGTCGGTTCATAGGAGGGGGCGACATGCACGTCGGCGTACCTTTGGCATTTCTCGCATTTCTTTACATGATTCTGCGAATCTTCATTCATGGTTGGCCAGTAATAACCCGCCCTGAGTGCTTTTGCCGCGAGGGCTCGTCCTCCCAGGTGTTGTCCACAGATCCCCTCGTGGATTTCTCTGAGCACGTAATCTGCTTCTGGTCCTTCTACGCATTTTAAGAGAGGAATAGAGAAGCCCCTACGGAAAAGTCGTCCTTCAATGACCGAGTATGATGCTGCGCGCCTCCTCACGGAAGCTGCTTCTTTGGCGTTGGCGGGCTCTTGCCCCTTGAGAATATACTGGCGGATTGGGGTTATCCAGCTCTGGCTCGCCTCGACGGTGAGAACGGAGGTATGCGACCCATTGCTTAGGAGGATGCTGGGACTAGACAGAGTTTCTTGAATGACGCTCCGAAGGTTCCCTAGTGTCCTGGTGCTGGCCAGCTTGGAGAGTATATCAGCCCTGGTATTTTCTCCCATGGGTACGTGTTTCACCTCCGCCTTATTAAACCACCCAAGGAGTTCACGTACCTTGGCAAGATATTTCTGCAGCACCGGATCATAGGTTCCAAATGCTGTGTTGATCTGCGTGGCGCCAAAATCTTTGGCTAGCTGTAGACCGGCTATGCAAGCCTCGTACTCCGCTTGATTGTTGGATGTGGAGAACGAAAAGGTCAGGGACACCTCCACCATGAGTCCTTCTGAGTTTTCAAGTATCAACCCGGCTCCACTCCCTTTGCTGTTTGAGGACCCATCCACGTGGAGGGTCCATGCCGTTTCCGCTTTGTCTTTGCGCGGATCGTTGTCATCTCAGCCACGAAGTCTGCCAAAATTTGAGCCTTCATGGTCGGTCTTGTTTCGTACTTGATCCCAAATTCTGAGATCTCGACCGCCCACTTTATCATTCTTCCAGCTAGGTCGGGACGATGTAATATTTGCCTGATGGGCTGATTGGTTCGAACCACTACTTGATGCACCACAAAATATGGTCGAAGGCGCCTGGATGCGATCACGACTGCCAGGGCGACCTTCTCCACTTTTTGGTATCTTAACTCGGGTCCCTGTAACGCCTTACTGACATAGTATACCGGCCTCTGGCCCGCGTTGGTTTCCCTGATGAGCACTGCGCTCAATGCTTCGTCGGCCACAACGAGGTATAAGTATAATGTTTCCCCTTCCTCGGGACGTGTCAAAATGGGTGGTTCGGAAAGGGTACCTTTCAAAAGGCTCAGTGCCTGCTCTTGCTCGGTGGTCCACTCAAAACCCGTCTCCTTCTTCAAGAGTTTGAACAAAGGCAGGGACTTGTGGGTTGCTTTTGAAATGAATCGGGACAGCGCTGCTATCATTCCGGTGAGCTTTTGAATTTCTCTCTTTGTGGTGGGCGATGCCAACAGGGTTACGACCCTGCATTTGTCTGGATTGGCCTCGATGCCTCTCTCAGTGAGATAGAAACCAAGGAACTTTCCTGCACGGACTCCAAAAGTGCACTTCTCTGGGTTCAATCTCATATTGTTCTTCCGGATTTCAGAAAACACTTCTGTCAGTTCCCTGGGGTGATCTAGGTTGCTTTTGCTTTTTACTATCATGTGGTCTAGGTATACTTCGATTGTCCGGCCGATTTGATTTTTGAAGATTTTATTCATCATTCTTTGGTAGGTCGCACCGGCGTTCTTGAGTCCAAACGGCATCACGCGATAACAATAATTCCCCTGTTCTGTCATAAACGCCGTTTTCTCCTGATCGGGCGGGAACATCGGGATTTGGTTGTAGCTCGAGTATGCGTCCATGAAAGATAATAAACGGAAACCTGAGGCGCTATCGACTAACTTATCTACGCTAGGGACGGGGAAGGCGTCTTTGGGACATGCCTTGTTGAGATCAGTATAGTCGACGCACATTCTCCATTTCCTGTTAGATTTCTTCACAAGGACTACGTTTGACAGCCAGGTGGTGTACTTAATTTCTTTTACGAAATTTGCCTCCACGAGGTCCTTCACAGTCTTCACAGCGGCTTCGGCTTTCTCTCCCTTCTGGACTCTTCTTCTCTGGGCGACCCACTTGGTGTCGGGATTAACGGCCAGGTGGTGACAGGCTACCTCGGGTGGTATCCCTGGCATGTCAGCTGCAGACCAAGAAAACAGGTCCGCGTTCTCCCTTAGGCAGATGGTAAGCTTCTCTTTGACCTCCTCGAGGAGGTCGGAGCCTATCTTGATAGTCTTAGCGGGGTCTTCTCCTAACTGGATGGAGGTGAAAGCGCCATCTGGTTCGGGCCTCTTCATGCACTTTTTGAGTTCCTTAGCGAGCGCGGAATCCTCCTCCTCTTCCTCACTGTCCGGATTATATCTGGCATCTAAGTCAGCCAAGTTTATTTCAGCTTTTCTCCCAGATTCCCCGCAGGGTTTTCTTACTTCCGTAGCCTCTTTTTCATCTTTGAGGCTCATGTAGTAACATCTACGCGCGGTGTCCAGATCTGCCTTGAGGGTCACAACCTCATTCTCTAAATTGTGGAACTTCATTTTCAGGTGGACCGTTGAGGTTACTGCCCCCAGCTTGCCCAATGTCGGCCTCCCGATAAAGCTGTTTTGACAGTCCTGCATAAAGGTGGTTCACCGTCTGGGTCTCCATAGGTGACCATCAGCTCAAGGTGGCCTTGAGGCCTAGTTCTCGATCCATTAAACCCGGTCAAATCCTCTCCTCGATATGGAGTCAGGTCGGCGGGAGAGACGCTCAAAACTTGCAGCAGGTCTTCGAAAATGACATCTACTGAGCTCCCCTGGTCGACCAAGATTCTTCTTACTTCGACATTGGCCATAATGGCAGTAATGAGCAGTGGGACATGTTTGTTTGGTTTTTCGTCCAGCAAATCCCTGTCGTCAAAGGATAAGGGCGGCCTAGCTGGTCCTTTCCTACGGGTTGAGGTTGATGCCACGCTCAAGATCTCATTCCACTTCTTTTTTATTGACTTGTTCGACCGCCAACCGTCAGGGGGGGTGCCTCCGTGAATCACCATGGCGCCCTCATGGGCGCTTTGTGCCTCACTAAGGGTGTCATGCCAGGCGCCCTCATGGGTGCTGGCTGCTTCATCATAGGCGCCCTGCCATGCGCCTTCATGGGCGCTGGCTGCTTCATCACTGGCGCCCTGCCAGGCGCCCTCATGGGTGATGCTTCGAGTCCGGAGTCTGCGTCTGAGAGCCATCGCACAGCAAGAGATGAGTTTATGTTATGGTGTGAAAGATAGAAACCTCCCACTGTGGTCGCCAATGTTCTGTACCGAGTTGCTTTTTGGTCAGCTGCTGTTGGTAGGTCTCTTGCTGCCCTGGCAGGTGGTCAGTGAGCGCCCGGGGGGGGGGGGGGTACCTGCAAGCCACTCCGACGCTCTAGTCAGTATATAGAATATAAGAGTGTACGTACTAAGGATTAGAGATTCCACCTTTGTAAGGGCAAAGTTTGCCTGTATTTATAGGAAATCGCGCCCTCTCGTGGATCGTTGGATGGGTAGAGTCGATCTTGACCGTCCAAGCATATTGGGCTTGCATGAGGTGGATATGGGCTGAATCGGTTGGATCAGCCCAACCGATTCATAAGCCCAGATGTTGAATACCCAGATGTTGTACCCAACGAAGAGCTCCCAACAAACCAAAAGCCTCGATCTCTGGTGGTTTCAAAAAACCATCCAACCAAATAGTCTATGCTGAAATGAACGAACCAATATGGTCCCGTAAACAAATACCAATTCTAAACCGTGACTATTGCTGAAACCACGCGCCGTCAATGTTGCATTTTATTTGTGCTTGCGCTGGCCTGCTCCATTTTGTTGCACAACCAGGGCTGTTGCACGGCGTTGTTGTTGCCCATGGTACTGCGGCCAATCGTACACCATCACACAGGCGTCGTGGAGAGATAACATGATGGGTTTGTTGACCGAATTCCACACTACATCGTCCCTCCTTCGTCATAAACACCAAAGAACACCGGCGAAATCAGTTTTCAAGTTCTGGTCCATTGAATTCAGAAGCTTAAAAATCAGTTCTGAGGCACCTTCAGCGGATTCAAAATCATCTCTGATTCGCTTCCATAACCTTTGCCAAACTTGTTGCGCCTTACTACAACCAAAAAATAAATGCCATTCATTCTCTGGATTCTCATTACACATAGGACAATCCTATTCACATAGGACAATCCTAACAAACTAATAGATAAATGAGATTAAGCTATAATTTGAGATCTAACAAAACCTTTAAGGAAAATATCTGTATATGACATCCTATTTAGATTGTTTTTTAGAATAATAACTTTAAATATGTCAAAAATTGGTGTAGGTCAATATGTTTAAATTAACAGAAGAAAATGGTTATGAATTAATGAGTGAACACAAAGTAGAAAATTTGATATTGTAATAATAATTAAAGTAATTAAAAATACTATTTGTATTTATTTATATAGGCCGGCTTGGTAGGCCTAAAAGGTTTTTTCCCTGGTCTGTGGTCTGACCTTTTTAGTTAAATAGGATTTTGAAAAAGCCTTAACCTTGTCTATTTAAAAAAAAACCTGGTCTAACCTAAGTCTGTCATAGGCTCGGCTATAAACCACTCTTAGTTGACATGACCTATTCCCATCTCTATCCAAATGGTATGAAACCTGCTTGTGTTTGTAACTGTTTTTTGGGCCAAATTCGATGAAGATGAGTGGGTATGGCCCATGCTTTTGGAATTTTTTTTTCTTTACTAGAATGAAATTAATAAATGTGCTACATAACTTGTCAAAAGAAAAGTGGTATATGAGCCCGTTTGGAAAAGCTTGTTTTTGAGCTTATGAAAAAAAAACTTATGAAGATAAATAAGTTTTTATATTAATTTTGTAAGTTCTCACAAACAAAAGTTATATCTTCATAAGTTGTTTTTTTTCCATAAACCACCCTGCCAAACTTATGAATAATACATAAAAACTTATTTAGTTGCATAAGTTGGTTTTCATAAGCTCAAAATAAGCTCTATCTAAACAGATATATATAGTCAGGGCCGTTTCAAACAATTTGGAGGCCCCGTTCAAATTTTAAAATTGGGCTTATAATTATGCTTTTATCATATACTAATTTTTTATGATCATGTCTAAAATTTTTTCAGAATACTAAAGTACCTCAAAAACACACTGCTTAACCGCGCATTTTACATATTTTGTCCCGAAATTATTACTTTTCATCAAAACGGTTATTGTGGAAAGATCTTTGCATGTTTGAATACTTAAGAATTTTTCGGATTTCTAAAGTACCCTAAAACACACTGCTCAGCATCACACTTTACATACTTTGTGACAGAATTAAATTATTTTTTCACCAAACTGGTTATTGGGAAAAGAACTTTGCGTATTTGAACACTTAAAATTTTTCTGAACTTTAAAGTACTCTAAAACACATTGCTCGACATCACACTTTACCTATTTTGTCACGAAATTAATTTTTTTCCCCATATCGATTATTGGGGAACAAACTTCGCGTATTTGAACATCTAATTTTTTTTCTTAAGTTAAGGTACTCTTTTGGAGGCCCCTAAAAAATTAGATTAGACCGAGGCCCTAGCACGCCATGATCACTATAACGATTGTCCCTGTTTATAGTATGTACTTTCCAAAATATCTTTAGGTAGCCAGAAGCAAAATGTTGAACTACTGTTGAGACCTCCCCCTCATCCATTAGACCATTCTTCCTCTCCCACCTCTGACCTAGCCACGAACTGCCCTCCGGCCGAACCTCCAGATCCCCTAGATTCGTCGGATCTAACAAATCTAGCTGCTATACAGGTGCCTCACCTCCTCTTTATTTCTCCTATTGTGCAACCACACCTCTCAGCCTCTCTTCTCTACTGCTTGTTGTCCTTTTTTGATGTCTAGAACCCCTCTTCACTTGTTGCTGTGATCTATTGCAGTTTGGAACTTTGTTTGCCCTCTACTAGTTTCCACCCTATTCTTCTTGGTTTCTCAGACTCAGACCAAGAACCCCTGAGGCCAGTTGCCCTTTAAATACGGGGAAAATCTAGACTTTCCATTTTTCCTCCTACTCCAAATTCGTGGGGCTCTGGTTATCTAATCTGTGATGCCTCTCACTTTACTCTGTGGTGGTGGTTGGGTCTCGATGGCTGATGATGGCAGTTTGTGTGAGGAGGCGATCTCCATGGATGCATCAGTTACTAGAGGGGTAGTTTGATCTTTTTCAGCTCAGTTTGGTAACCTTAAGTTGCTGGCCCATTGGGCCCTTAGTTGTTATGTTTATGTTTTTAGCTAGATGTTAAATCTGTTTGTTCAGGTGCTTCTTAGGCTTATTGTGAAAGTTTAGGAGCTTATTTATGCCTGATTGTTGCCCTTTGTGGGTTGTATTGATGCTTCTTGTGAGCTTTAGCTTATATTCTGTGTAATGTTTTGGTGGCCTTCGCCCGTTATTAATCTTACATTCTGTGTAATGTTTCGGTGGCCTTCGTCCGTTATCAATGAAATATTGCATGACTGGCCAAAAAAAAGAAGCAAAATGTTGAGCTACAGTTTATTTTAGGTTTGGATAGAATCAAATGAAATACTAATTTATTTCCATTAATCACACTCGAGGCATTTATACGCTTCTAGCCTCGTTAAGTTTTAGCCATCCAAAAATATTAGGGACACAAATGTAATTCACTACACCCCCCCCTTGGATGTCCATTAAAGATATGCCTCATTAAAACCTTACTAAGAAAAAACCAATGGGAAAAAATCTTATTGATGGAAAAAGAATATAATATCCTCTACATGAGAGTTGTCTTGTTAAAACCCTTACCAGGAAAACCCATTGGGACAAAACCATGGTGAAGGAAAAAAGAGTGCAGAATGTGTTTATTTCTCCCCCTCATGCATGCATTCATATCTGAGACGACGAAGGCCAATTCTTTATATAAGTTGCTGAAAAATTTTGCTTGGCAATGCCTTTGCTAGAAGAATTGCTAAATTATAACATGAATGTACTTGTTGAATGCTAATATCTCCTTTCTCGTATTTGTTGAATTACCAACGTCGACCAAATGCATTCTCGAATTGGCTCTTGTAGTGCTAAAATTTGATTATATCAGGAAATTAGCAAACTACATTAATGCCCCAATTGCACTAAGATATGGTACTTCAGGACTAAGTAGTTCTTCATCATTTTCACAATGTCAAAACGAATCTTTGTTCACATATACCTTTCTTACAACCATTGGAAATATAAAAAGTTCAATTTTTAAAAAGCTTCTTCAACATATGTGAATTTTTCACATTGAAATGTTTTAGCACTTTTGCTAAAAAAGCTTCTTGAAAATATAAAAAGTTCAATTTTTAAAAAGTCCGATTGTAATAGCAAACAACTCTTTATTCTTCCAAAGTATTTCCTCTCAAACTCTTTACTTAAGCAATTAACTTTCAGAAGCTCTTCAGGAGTTCGTATACTATTTATGCCATCAATATACCCAACAATTATTTTGAAATATTTTTTAAGAGTATATGGACAATGGGGTAACTTTATATCCCTCATTTAGAATATGCTCCGAAGTGATTACACCACATGCGTCCAAATTGGTTTATCTCACAAAGTGACCAATTCAATTTAAGTGAGTAATCTTCTCTAGAGTCCGAACAATGTGTCTTATGTATTTAAATCCTGCAGGGATCTTCACGTAATTATTACTATCAAACGAGCTATATTTATAAGTTGTTTCAAATGATATTCATTTTCAGCTGCTCGTCTCTCCCCCTAATATTGGGAAAACTAATTCAGCACAATTTTAATCAACTAAGTTAGCTATAAATACATCTCCAGTTGTTGGTTCAACATACTTTATCATGGATGGAGATTCATATACTCATGTATTCCCAACATTCTTTAAGCATACTTCTTATTGTATAGTAGTGTAGTAATGTGAACATACACAACACCCAAAAAATTTAAGATGGGAGATACTGGATTATTGACTAAAAGCCAATCATAAAAGGGAGAACTTACATATGATACCTTATTGGCTTGATGCGTATCAATTTCTTTGCTTGCAATATTGCATGTTCCCATGTAGAAATTGAAGTTTTGATCTCATAAGAATTGATCATATTATTAACTTTAGACGTCTAATGAATGGTTCTTCAAGACCATTTTATGAATAAACATAGCTATATGATGTCCAATATCAATTCTAATATACATACAATACTTACCAAATTATTCCAAGATAATTCACATAATGACCTCTTACTCAAATTAGTTGATCAAACAATCTCCCAAACTTCTAGTTGTGAGTTGACGACAAATATATATGTAGTATATATGTGGTCATCTAATTGATGCATCAATTAAAATCATAAAATATCACGTGATTGATGTATTTGTTTACAAATATCACCTTATACACATTTTAGAAATGTGAGAGACTTATTTTTTCAAATTCTCAACTTCCTTTGGGAACTAGTAATACACAAAAGTTAATGGATTGAAGAATCTACGTGCTCTTCAATACATGTTCACTAAAATTCTTAACTATTTTTCGCATCATAATAGACCCGGGATGGCCCAACCAGTCTTGCCAACGATAAACTTATTATAATCCATAAACTTCTGGTTTAAGGTAGCATGTGTTGTACAGATATGCATTTATTATCAACCAAAAGAAACCCAAGTATTTTTTTTCTAATACACATTTGTATTTTCTAAAGTAAGTCTCATGATATACAGACATTGGAGATTTTCTTCATTTATATGGTATATACACTTAGATGAATATCCTTGAAACACAATTAGTTTCTATGAGACTGAAGATAATATGACATCGATGTGTAAAAGCTTTGTTCTTCAAACAAGGTAACAATACAATTAGCTCTTCCGGAGCCTTCAATTACATTTGCAAACTTTTGGTTGCAAGTTGATAATAAGAACACACACTACCATAAGACTTTCTAATAGTTTATATGCATTAAGAACACATGACACACAAAAACTTATTATATTGAAGAATCTTCTGGTCCTTCAAAAATATTAATATGTGTCGTTATCTTTATATTAGAAAAATATAATTGAACACATACTAAATAGTTAAATCATGTAGACTATCACTACAAAAAAAACACTAATTAGCGACGGACATTAGCGAGGGACTTGTTGTCCCTCGCAAAAACAGTCATTAGCGAGGGCATAGAGCTGTCAATTTTTTTTGTCATTAGCGAGGGAATTAGCGAGGGAACTGTCCCTCGCTAATGACTGCCCTCGCTAATTCCCTCGCTAAATTTTGCTTTTCAGATGATGGGACTCAGCGCAGTGGTTGGTAAAGGTGCAGAAATTAGCGAGGGACAGTTCCCTCGCTAATTCCCTCGCTAACGTTAACTTTTCAGATGATGAGACAGTTCCCTCGCTAATTCCCTCGCAAATTTTTTTCTTTTTTCCTTTATATCCGTTTACACCTTCACTCTTCTTTCTCACTCACTCACTCTTCACCATTCCTCTTCCCTTCCTCTTCCCCCTTCCACTTCCTCTCACACCCTTCTTCTCTCTTCACTCTTCCAACACCACCACCACCACCATCATCACCACCTCCTCTCACACTCTTCTTCTCTCTTCACTCTTCCACCACCACCACCACCACATACCTCCTACCACTCTCACTCACTCTCTCTTACTCTTCACCACCACCAACCCACCACCCCACCACCACCACTCTCACTCTTCTCTCTTTCTCCCTCTCTCTCTCTCTCTTACTCTTCTCCTTCTCTCTCTACTCTAAACCACCCATCACCACCACCACCACGCCACCACCACACCACCACCACCCCACCACCACCACTCTCACTCCTCTCTCTCTCTTTCTCCCTTACTCTTCTCCTTCTCTCTACTCTAAACCACCCATCACCACCACCACGCCACCACCACCACCACACCACCACCACGCCACCACCACCACCACCACCACCACCACACATCACCACAAAATTAATAATATAATATAATATTCATTAATTAATATATATAAAAAAAACAAGCCATTCAGCACTGGACACGTGTCATTTTTTTTTTGAAAACTGCAGTCATTAGCGAGGGAATTAGCGAGGGAAAAAGCCGTCGCTAATTCCTGCGCATTTACCAACCCCTGCAACTGAGTCCCATCACCTGAAAAGCTGCAGTCATTAGCGAGGGAACTAGCGACGGCATAGTCCCTCGCTAATTAGCGAGGGATCCAACTTCCCTCGCTAATCCCATTTGCGAGGAGGGAATTAGCGAGGGAACCAGTCCCTCGCTAAATCCCTCGCAAATAACCATTAGTGAGGGAATCAGGTCATTTTGCGAGGGAACTGTCCCTCGCTAATGACTAATTTTTTTGTAGTGTATTAAGCTTCGGGTTTAAAACAACATTTTGTTTTTAAAAGAGCATAGCAAACTTCTGGTTTTCCAAAGCATACTTTTAATTGCACTTATATGCTTTACAATATTAAGTTAACATGAAATCAAAACAAGATAAAAAAAAATAAGAACATAAAAAGATCTAATTCTTTAAGAAATACCTGACTGTATCACATGTTCTTTCTATTGTTTCCACTTATGAAATAAAATACTAGAATTCCAAGGGTAAGTAGAAAGAGAAGTTACACTTGGAAAAATTAAACTTCACCATAATGTATATGAGTTACTACATCACTATTTTCATAAAAATAAAATCGCTACACCATTATGAGAAATAGTATAGAATAGAACCATAAATCATATATGTCAAAAATAACCATAAGTCATGATAATGGATTTTTTTTTCTTCTTATCATCATTCACATGTAGCACACTCAATATTTACCTTTCACATACAACATATCAACTTTTTTTTGTTACATTATTTATAGAATGCAAAGAAAATCATAAAGGATTATCAAAGGGGAAAAACAAACTTTTATGTTATATATGCTTTTCAAGAACTCGCCATAAAATTTTATAAAGGGTTATCAAAGAAATCCTTATTTTATGCATTAAGAACACATGGCACAAAAGATAAATCATACTTTAAGCAATCCTATAAGGGAATAAAGTACTGATCATTACGTAATTTATTCACTTCTGGGAATAAAGTTCAATCCATTATGCGATCTTTCACATTTTGGCCATTCATAAGTCCTTTGTTCAATCACAATGGTGACTAAATTTCCAAAACATTCTAAAAAATTTCACACTTTTGCTACTCCAGGAGCATATTCGAGTAGAATAAAGAAATACATTCCCTCCCTTTTTTCTTCTTTGTTTCAAGTTAAACTAAAATCAAATAGATCTTTTAGATTACAATCATGCATGGTCTAAAGATTTAGGTCTTCAAGAACTTGACCGCAAATTTTTCATTAGTGATGATCAAGAAAAATCATTATTCTTGAAACAATCCTCCAGGGATAGTTCTTCAAGAACTTGACCACGAGTTTATATGATTATCATCATTCTTTGAACAATCCTCCATGGATGGTTGAATACTGAGTTTTTTTTTTTAAGTTCTTCAATAACTATCACAAATCTTCACATTTTGAGTAATCCTACAAGGAAACTCGAATATTCATTTGAAGAACTATATATAACAAAACATCACAAACAATGATAAAGAAAAAAAATTCTTTAAGCAATCCTACAGGGATGCTCGAATTTGTGTTTTTTTTTCTTTCTTTCAATTCTTCAAGAATTATATCACGAGACTAAGCATTGAAATAAAAATGCTTTGAACAATCATGCAAGGATTCTTGAATATTAAGTTTTATCTCTTCATTGAGTTCTTTGTGTATCATTCTAGGATGCTTGAATGATGAATTATTCTGGAGTTCATCAAGAATAGACAAACATGATAGTTGTCCTTATGCAATCCAACATGGATGCTTGAATGTTGAATTCTTCGGGAATTCATCACGAATAGAAATCGCAATAATCGTGGTAGCTAAATACAATTCTCAATAAAATTTTGATGCACCAAATATAAAAGATTAACATGTTAAAATATAAGCTAAAAGAAAGAACATGATAACATAAGTTAGATTAACGCAAATGGAAAATTAATAGTGTTCACAATTGTTTTCAAAACTTTTTTCCTTCATCTCTCTCTACTTCGTAGAATTTACATGCCTATACTTTACCCCTTGCCAAAACCCACTAAAAGATTTAATGTGATCGGCCGTGGTTAAGGTTTCATCTCAATTGGTTAAACCCAAAAATTGATCACACTCGAGAAGACATTTATACCCTCCTGAAGTTCTTGCCATCTAAGAAATTTGGGGACACAAACGTAATTAACTATATTACTCACTGCAAAGTTTGCCAAGACACTATAATCCCTGGTTATATTTGTTGCAATCCTTTTCTTTTTCTCTCCATCAATCTGATCTCCCTCGAGCCAATAATCTCAACAGCATGAAACCTTTCAACCCAACATATCTCCATCATCATCTTCTCTATTCACAAGGTTTTTAAACTTTTTCCCTTCATATCTCTCAATTTCATTGAATTTACATGCCAATACCCCCTTGCCAAAAACCACTAAAAGATTTAATGTGATCAGTCGTGGTTAAGGTTTCATCTCAATTGGTTAAACCCAAAACACAAGGTTTGAGAGATTAGCATCTAACGAATAATCAATTAGGTCAATTCTTAATGTTCCAATCACTTAATAACCTACGCTGTCACTGGTTAACTCGCTTGTCAACATCTACCTAGTGAGTTTTTAAGAGTTCTAACCAATTATGGTTTGCAAAATAGCATAGATCGATAACAATTTGTTGTGCTATCATAATGTGTTCATGATGCATTCATATTTGCATCTTGTGTTTCTTTAATTTGTGCATGCATTTTCATTTCAACTAGATACAATTTCTATTACTTTATTTAATCTTTATTTAAATTGGATAGATTATATTTGGTATGTCTTGTTTTGTAGGAAATTATGAATACTATAAGTTGTTCATTTAATTGATGACGAAATTAATTAAAATAATAAGAGTAAATAGAAGAGAATAATAAAACACCGCAAGCTATAAACTCGAGCACTACGTCATATTGCATCTAGAAAAATACTTGTTATGGTAATTATACTGTCCTCTATTTACACCCCCTCTCCAAAAGCCCAATTGATGAGAAGCCCAATCATAATCAAGAGAGTCCAATCTTCAATGGCCAAGATCAGCCCGCAAGATCGGACGGCCCAAAAACGCCAACACAAACACATCCAACCTCTATAAATACCCCATTCAATGCTCATTAATGGTAAGCACTTTTCTAACCAAACACTCATTCTCCCAAATACTGACTTGAGCGTCGGAGTATCATTGCAGGTACAACGTCGCCCCTCAAGATCGAACATCTCAAGATCGAACACCTCAACATCGCCTCTCAAGGTCGAACGAAACCTTCCTCTCAAAGCCTGAAGACAAAGATAGAATCAAGGACAAAATATCTACCAACTGCATAATATCGATCCTCAAGATCGGAAGCACGGTACTGAACATTGGCGACCACAGTGGGAGAAACCAATACCCGATTTTTCTCACCATCTCCTTGAACTTATTGAATGGCACCAACACACCGCTCAATACCGACTAGACTCATGGCCGAACCTGACCTCGGCCCTCAGCAAACCCCTGAAGGCCACGTTCAGGAACTCACGAATTCGTCGCAAACACGAAGCCGACATCCCAACACGGGACCTTCCCGAGCTCAATCGGGCGCAGATGAGACGAGCTTACCATCTCCCCCTCAATTACTCCAGGCCTTGACGGACGCGGTTCAACAGCTCGTTCAGCTTTTGGCTCGGCAAGAAGCGGTAAATGAAGAAAGAAACAACCGTTTCGCCAACCTCGAATCCGAAGTAGCGAGACTGCAAGGTCGGAACGTCCTAGACCAACAATCATCCGGGCAGAGCTCACTGGAGGAACGACGCCCAACTCGAAGAAGACTTTTTCATCGATCACCCCCTCGGAGAAAGCTCACTCATCGCTCCCCCGCACGCCGTCAACGAGGGAATGGTTCCCGTTCTCCTCTGGCTCGACAACATGATGGTCTCAATGATCTTCACCTTTCCCCATACCATCACCAAGGGAGTGATTCCCGTTCTCCATCAGCTCGACAATACGACGATCTTGATGATCCTCATTCTCCTCATTCTCCTCCACGCCACCACCGAGGGAATGGTTCCCGTTCTCCTCTGGCTCGCCAAATTGAAGGCTCGACCTCGTCAAGAAGACGATCGAGAAGCCATGACAGCATTCAAAACAATCAAACACGACGATACGGACATCCTGAACCCCATCACAGACGCCAACCACTGTCACGAGCAAATCGACCTGGGCGAAAAGGTCCTTTCACAAAATCGATCGACAACTTCCGGGTCCCCCGGTATCTCGAGAAACCACCTGGAGGATTGAAGACTTACGACGGGACGGGCGACCCCGACAGGCATCTAGACCAATTTGACACGACCATGCAGTATCGAAATGTACCCATGGAAATGAAATGCCGAATATTCCCTTTGACCCTAGACAAAATGGCTTCCGAATGGTTTCGAACGTTAAGGTCGAATACCATTTCCTCATGGGACCAGTTAGCAAAACACTTCTCGGTGCACTTTGCCCATTCCAAGAGCAAACCCAAAAACAAAAATGTTCTAGCATCTATTGTCCAGAAAGTGAATGAACCCCTGAGGGAATATATAGAGCGATTCAACATCGAAGCTCTTCAGGTTCGGCAGTTAGACAACGCTTTTCGAATTTTCTTCATGGCCCAAGGTCTGCTCCCTGGAAGCTCGTTCCGAAAGCACATCAACACCTGGGAACCTAACACCCTTCAAGAATTCCTCGAACTATCCCAGTGCTTTATTAACGAAGAAGAAAATTCCAAGGTCGACAAAACGTCGTCACATGCAGAACCGTCGAAACGCCACATCGAGATCGACCCTCGTTAAAACTCGTGGAACATCGGTAAGAAAAATCGTCACCAGGTATACACCGAACTCAACGTCTCCAACGCCCAGTTACTAGGGGAATGTTGGAACGTCGAATTCAGGGACGCCAAGCCTCCCAGGTCCTTACCTATCCGACCTGGGCAGAAGGCCAACAAATACTGCCGATACCACAGAAGCAATGGCCATGACACAAACCATTGCAACGCCCTAAAGGATGACATAGAAGATTTAATAAAACGGGGAAAACTATCTTCTTATGTCAAAAGGGAGGGAGAACGATCTGACAACGTCGGAAGAGAAAGAAATGAAAATCTCAGGGCAAAAGGAAAAGAAGTGATCGACCCAGACCGCGAAGAGCTGGATAAAAAACGCTCGGTTATCATGATGATAACTGGGGGATTCGATCATGAAGGATCGGGAAAATCCATGAAGAGAAAATGGAAGGAATTGTTGTGCGTGGCTTCAACGTCAACAACCCCGGTCAAGACTAATCGACCTCCATTATCTTTTAGTGACAACGACCTTATTGACGGAAAAGCTAACAAACACGTACCTCTCTTGATATCGGCAATCATAGCCAACAAGGAGGTGCGTAGAATCCTGGTCGATCAGGGGAGCTCATCAGACATCATCTTTATCGATCTTCTGAGCAAAATGGGGATCGATAAAGAGGAACTCACCCCTTATAGAGGGACGGCTTTGTCCGGCTTTAACGGATCTCGAACGAAACCCCTTGGGCATCTGGAGCTAATGGTTACCTACGGAACCGAACCAATGGTTCGAACCGTCAGAACCAAATTCCTCGTCTTGCCTTGTGAATCCATATACAACGGCATTATAGGAAGACCGACCCTCGGCAGGCTCGGGGCGGTTACATCCACCACGCACTTGAAAATGAAGTTCCACTCTCTTTGCGACAGAGTTATCACTTTAAACTCTGACTTAGAGTCGGCCTCCAGGTGTTTTTTCCTATGGACTAAGAACGAACGAAAAGCTTCGGAGCATGAAGGGGTTCCCCCTTCGGAAGAACTGTCGACTCCCAAAATGACAAAAGGAAGATCAATTGAAGTTAACACCGCCACTAACGTAGAAACCAACTGCGATCCGAAGGTCGAAAAACAGATAGACGTCGACGAGCTAACCAAAGAGCTCAAACGAAAAATCAAAAGACCAGAGCCTGATGGAAAGTTCGTCGAAATACAGCTCGGTTCAGACCCCTCCCAAAAGGTCAAAATAGGGATCGACCTTCCAGAAAAGATCAAGATCGATTTAACCCAATGTCTTAAAGATTTCAAAGACATCTTCGCTTGGTCGGCCGAAGACATGCCTGGGATCCCGCCAGAGGTTGCCTGCCATCGACTCGCAATAAACCCAGAAGCAAAATGGATCGCCCAAAGAAAGCGGGCCCAAAGCAAAGAGAAAGCCATTGCTGCCGCCTTAGCAGTAGACGACCTCATCCGAGCCAACTTTATCTCTGAGGTTAAATACACAACTTGGTTATCAAACCCAGTCCTGGTGAAAAAATCTAACGGAAAATGGCGTATGTGTGTCGACTACACCGATCTTAATAAAGCTTGCCCAAAAGACGCTTTTCCGGTCCCCAGCATCGATCGTTTGGTCGACAGCGCTTCCGGTTTCCAGTTGTTATCTTTCATGGACGCATACTCCGGATACAACCAAATCGCCATGTTTCCCCCAGATCAAGCAAAAACCGCCTTCATCACTGACCGAGGAAACTTCGCGTACCGTGTTATGCCCTTTGGTTTAAAAAACGCTGGAGCAACTTATCAAAGAATGATGAACAAAGTTTTCCAAAACCAGATCGGTAAAAGCGTAGAGGTTTACCTCGACGATATGATCGCCAAAAGCAGAAGTGATGACGACCATATAAGCGATCTAAGAGCGATTTTTTCTGAGGTACGAAAGAATAGAATGAGATTAAACCCAGAGAAATGCACTTTCGGAGTTCGAGCCGGGAAATTCCTAGGTTTCTTCTTAACAGAACGAGGAATCGAGGCGAACCCGGATAAATATCGATCCGTCACAGAAATGCGAACTCCGACGTCCAAGAGAGAAGTGCAAAAACTCAATGGAATGATAGCTGCTCTATCTCGTTTCATATCGAATGCAGCATTCAAATCTCTTCCACTTTTCAAAATCCTCAAAAAAGAAGAAAGAGATTTCGAATGGACGCCCGAGCAAGACGAAGCTTTGAAACAACTGAAAAAATCTCTCTCCGAGCCTCCAATTTTAACTCGACCAAATGAAGGGGAAACATTATACTTATATCTAGCGGTCTCGGAAGAGGCGTTAGCTGCCGTTCTAGTACGCGAGCTCGAAACCGGGCAAAGTCCCATCTACTTCGCAAGCAAGGCTCTACAGGGGCTGAAAGTCGTTATCAGAAAATCGAGAAAATCGCCCTAGCTCTCATTGTCGCAGCTCGACGTTTTCGAGCTTATTTTGTCGCCCACCAGGTAGTCGTCCGAACTAACTACCCAATCAGACAGATACTCCACAGACCCGATCTAGCTGGAAGAATGATCAAATGGGCCGTGGAACTCTCAGAGTTCGGTATCAAATATGAAGCTCGAACTACACTTAAAGCACAAGTTTTGGTGGACTTCATCGCCGAGATGACACCTGCTAACACCGAATCTGACATATGGATCCTATACGTCGATGGGTCCTCGAATCCAAAAGGGAGTGGCGCTGGGATTATGCTAGAAAGCCCAACTGGGGTCATCATCGAAGTTTCCCTTACATTCAGTTTTCCCACCTCGAACAACCAAGCAGAGTACCAGGCTTGCATCGCCGGACTTCGCCTGGCAATCGACCTCCAAGTCCAAAAAATAAAACTCCATACCGACTCTCTCTTGGTGATCTCCCAGATCGGAAGCAAATACGAGACCAAAGAACCGATCCTGCAAAAATACCTACTTCAGGTACAGTCGCTAATAGCTAAATTTGAAGCAAGCGAGATAGTTCATGTCCCAAGAACGGAAAACCAACGAGCTGATATCCTCGCCAAACTCGCAAGCACAAAAACCCCAGGTAACCAGAGGACGACCATCCAAGAAACACTACACAAACCCAGTGTATCTCTCGAGCCTCTGTTTAACCCGACCATCTGCATGCTCGAAGAAAGAGACAGCTGGATAACCCCAATTTTAGAGTACATCGTCTCAGGAACGGAACCCCCAGACAGAAACGACGCCAAATATATCAGGAGAAGAGCCTCGGCTTTTTCAGCCATCAACGGAACGCTCTATAAAAGAAGCCTCTCTTCCCCGTTAATAAAATGCATCGAGGGAGAGGAAGCGGCCTATGTATTAACAGAAATTCATGAGAGAATCTGCGGCCAGCACATGGGAGCTCGATCTTTAGCACGTAAAACCCTTCGAGCCGGCTACTACTGGCCGAGCATGATCGGCGATGCTAGTAATCATGTGAAGAAGTGCAAAAAATGTCAAATCCACGCCAACGTGCACATAGCTCCCCCCACAGACCTCACGAGTTTATCCTCCACACGGCCCTTCACATGGTGGGGAATGGACTTACTCGGACCTTTCGCAAAGGCACCAGGACAAGTCAAATTCTTGATCGTCGCCGTAGACTACTTCAGCAAATGGATAGAAGCGGAACCCCTGGCGACTATCACTGCAAAAAACTGCATAAAATTCTTCAAAAAAAGCATTATGAGCAGGTTCGGGATCCCCGAGGTAGTAGTAACGGACAACGGGACGCAATTCACAGACACGGGATTTCGCAAACTAATGTTCGAGCTTAAAATTAAGCACCATTTCACTTCAGTAGAGCACCCTCAAACCAACGGTCAAGCAGAGGCTGCAAACAAAGTAATACTGAACGGGCTGAAACGACGTTTGGACGATGCTAAAGGAAATTGGGTAGAAGAATTGTCTTACGTCCTCTGGGGATACCGGACGACCCCCCAAAGCTCCACTGGGGAAACACCTTTTAGGCTCTCCTACGGCAGCGAGGCGGTCATCCCCGTCGAGATCGGCGAACTTAGTTGGAGAACGGCAAATCCCAAAACACAAAGCAATAACGATCAAGCCTTAAGAGAAGAACTCGACCTCATCGATGAAATCCGAGGTCAGGCCTCGCTCCGAGAAGCGATCATCAAACAAAAGGTTGCAACCAGATACAACACCAAGGTCGTTCACAGAGATTTCGATCCTGGCGATCTGGTACTCAGAAGAGCTGACGTCGGTCAGAAAAACGCCTCCCAAGGAAAGCTCGCCCCAAACTGGGAAGGCCCCTACCGAATTTTGTCTAAAACCGGTACGGGAGCCTTTAAATTGGAGACCCTCCAAGGAAGAAAGATTGAGAGGACTTGGAACGCAACAAAACTGAAAAGTTATTATCCTTAGAAAGAAATCATTTATACCGATCTTATGTAAACTCGAAACAAGTTATTAATCAAAAAAGAAACTTGACATTTCTTTCAAACGCTTTCGATGCTTCTCAAAAGTTTTTACCAAGTCTCCCCACATTCTTGATTTTCATCAAACAGAATGAAGGGACCCAATTCCCCCCACCGGGAATCAACTGGGACCGATCTTAAAATGATCTCCCCAAAAGCGACCACCCAAGGTCGCAAACTCTTTGAGAAAACAGTTAAATCCGAGCCGAGTCTTGGCAAACTATCTCAAAGAGACCAGGTCTTCAAGGATCGAAACGTCCTAAGAACGACCATCGGCCACAGCTGCCGATACCCCTATAGGGCGAGTTAAATCTGGGCCGAGTCCTAGTAAACTGTCCTATAGGTTCGAACCGGTAAATCGAGTTCCTCGTTTTCCGACGTTCTTACATCATACGCAACGTGCAGAATTAAAAAAGCACTCGTTAAAACTCGCAAAAAAAACGACATACATGACATGCGAAATTCAAAAAGCATTCATTAAAGCTCGTAAAGGCCTGATAGGCATATCCCAAAAAAGATTACAAATATCTCCAGCTAGACCGACAGAAGTTCCGGATCTATACAAAAAACTACATAAGTAAAAGCATACACCAGGAACTTCTGCAAAAGAAACGCTGTTAAAACATCAGGCAGTGGAGGTCGGAAAAATCACAATTTTCTTCTCCGTCTGAGCATCGATCTTAACGATCTTACCCCCTTCAACCTCGTGGTCGGCATCAATAATCGACCGATCCAAATTTACAGAAGGATTGACCAAAGCAATTTGCTCCTGGGCACACTCAAAACCCTCTTTATACAGCTCAATTGCAGAGTTAGCAGCTTCACGAGCCTCCCTCCTAGCCTCGTTTGCAAGCTTCGTAGCCTCTTTAGCATTTTTTCTGCTCTGCTGAAGGGCTGCTTCAAGCTCTGCAATTCGAGCCTCCACATCGCCGCTTGTACCGACCCTTGCCTCGGATGCTTTCTTCAAATCATCTTCCAAACCAACTACACGAAACTCCAAACCTTTAATCTTCTCACTAGCCTCGACCAGTTGCCCCTCCAAAACTTTTTCCTTTTCTTCCAGCTCCTTTACGCGATTCTCCGCAAACTCCGCCCGACGTACAACCTCCCCTTGGCTTTCCTTCAGAGCCTGAAGTTCTTGCTTTGTTCGAGCAAGCTCTTTCGATTTCGAAGCCACATCTTCCACAAGCTTCACTCTTTTTGACTTCTCGAGCTCCAACAAAACTGCAAGCACGAAAATAAGAAAAATCAGGTTATGAAGAAAGAGATGTTTTTATGAATGTAAGAAAGTGATGTTATTTACCCTTAGCCCGTTGCTCGTATTTCTCTTTTTCGATCCTATGAACGTCGGCCAAATTCGCCAACAATTTAACAGACGCCCCGACAGGATCCTCCCGCCATTGGGCATAGTTTTGCTCCAAAAAGCCCTCCTCTAAAGGTACGGCCTTGTTCTTGTGCTTCGGTCTCCTCGAGGTCTTACTCCTTTTTTCCGGCCTTTGCTCGCCACTTACCTCGGTGCGCACCCTTTTCGCCGAGGTCCCTGCACCAACGTCGGGAGCAGCCGGGGGAGGAGAGCTGGAAACAAGATCGACCAGAGCCTCATAGGCAAGGTCCTCCTGGGTAACAGTATTGATCGGGGAAGCAGCAGTAACCGTCCCAACAACAGTCTCAACCTGGGGAGACGTCGGAAGCGGAGCACCCACCTCCTCAGCATCTCCAGATATGTCGACACTCCTCATCGCCAGCGCCTTCATTACGGCGAGTTTCTTTGGGGCCATGGTATCTGGAAAAGAAACAAAAATCGGTCATACAAACTACAGTAAAAAATGTACAAAAATCAAAAGCAAGAAAAACGAACTACCTAAGACAAGTTGCACTCGTCTTCGCTTCCCAGCCTGAACTATCTTAGCCGCAGGGATACCCCGATACTTATGTTTTGAAAACGGAATGTTCTCAGAAATAAACATCAGGATCCTCTTGGTAAGAAGATCGGCAGCGTTCAATCGATTCTGACTAACAGAAAAGGAATTGGTGGATCGTTCAAAATGGGCCTGACTCCAACCAATGGGAAACTTGGTGGACACCAAAGTCCGACCATCCTCTGAAAACTTTCCCACTCTCTCGATCGCTTCTTCGGTCACCGGTTCGACCCAGTAAAATAACTCCTTCCAATTCCCCTTCAATGAGTCCGCATAGGCTTTGAAAATCTTGGCCCCTCGCCTCGAGCGAAGACTGACATGCTCACGACCGGACTTATTTTCACTGCTGTTCCGATTGATCTCAAACAAATGGAAAAAGAGCAACGGCGAGACCGGCCTCTCCAGGTGAAGACACATTAGTTCGTAGGCTCGAACAAAAGCCCACGCGTTTGGATGCAACTGAGAAGGCGCGACATCCAACGTCGCCAAAACCGTCTGCTCGAACCAAGTGAAAGGAGGCCGGATATTCATCTCGTTTATCAGTATATGATAAAAAGTGAACTTGAGCTCTCCAGGCCACAAAGCCACATGCTCTCCCTTTTTCATTCCCTCAACTCTCCAAATTCGCTTCGAGCGACCCGAAGCTTTCCTCCCGACCCTCTCCAAATTAAACCCGTGCTGGTACAACGATTCGATCTCCAAAATATTTCTGGAAACCCAATCATATTGAGAGACCTCTCGCACCGGTACGTCAAGGTCCCCACAACCAGTACTAGAGTACCCATCCAGAGAAGCAGCAGAAGCTCGGCTGGAACCCGGTTGACTCGAAGGGCGAGATTCGACTTGTTTTCCAACACCCTCTCTATCGGACTCATCGGCAGACTCGGAACTCGACCCAAGATCGACCTCGGAGCCTGTCCCAAGATCGACCTCGGAATCCTCTGATTCCTCCACTGGGATTTCCTCATCGGACTCGGAAGTGATGGCCATCACATCCACCAAGCAATCCTCCTCCGCATCTTCGGGAGTATCGTCATTCGGCTCATTAGCATCGGTCGCAGGAGAAGAACTTTCACTCTCAAAATTATCTTCCGCCTTATCACTCATAGGGGCAGAAGCAGAATGCTCTTGCACGTCCGGGGCGGCGACTTCAAGAGGCTCGGTACGAACCTCAGGAACTTCACCACCAGAAGCCATCGCGTTCGTAAACTCTTTCCGGTACTGAGTGACGTCTCTCCGAGTTTGTTTCGTCCTCGCCAGATCGAAAATGGGTTCGCGAGCAAGTCGGAACCCGACCTGACGACCCCCATTCTGAGATCAAAGGGGACGGGGGGAGGTCCAGGCACAAATGAAAAGAAAAGTAAAGAAAAAACAAAAATAGACTAACCTCGGAACTATGTCGCAAGTTGATTATCTCTGGAAATAAACGGTAGTCGATCCTCAGAAACCGACCTTAAAAGTACTTCGAAATTTCTTCAAACTCGTTCACTTTAAAGAAGCTCGGGAGCTCTCGAAGATCGGCAAATCAAAAACAAATGAACAACAAGCAACGAATGAGGAGGTGAGACCCTTTATTTATAGCAAGGCGAATCTAATGGGCCTGGGCCTGGAAGTCGAAGCGTCACGTCCAAACCATGGCCCATTAAAATCCGCACGCTGAAGAATAAACGTCACCATCATGCGCCGCCACTACGAAGAGACACCTTGTCAGAAACAGTAAAAATGGCACTGATTCCAAGATTACACTGATTCCAAAGGTGCACTGAGTTCGGAAAAACCATCCACCTCGCTCGAAAGCTCGACGGACAGTTAACATCGCTCGAGAACCCCAGCCTCGACATAAGCTCGAGACCGAATAAAATCTCCACTCAAACAAAAACAAAAGTATAAAGCTACGTCACCCATCAAAGTCAAGATCGCTCCTCATAGCGACCAGACTTGGGGGACCACTGTTCTGGTAATTATACTGTCCTCTATTTACACCCCCTCTCCAAAAGCCCAATTGATGAGAAGCCCAATCATAATCAAGAGAGTCCAATCTTCAATGGCCAAGATCAGCCCGCAAGATCGGACGGCCCAAAAACGCCAACACAAACACATCCAACCTCTATAAATACCCCATTCAATGCTCATTAATGGTAAGCACTTTTCTAACCAAACACTCATTCTCTCAAATACTGACTTGAGCGTCGGAGTATCATTGCAGGTACAACGTCGCCCCTCAAGATCGAACACCTCAACATCGCCTCTCAAGGTCGAACAAAACCTTCCTCTCAAAGCCTGAAGACAAAGATAGAATCAAGGACAAAATATCTACCAACTGCATAATATCGATCCTCAAGATCGGAAGCACGGTACTGAACAATACTATAAGCTAATAAACTATCTACAAGCTAATAATTACTAAACATCTCTATTTTACTTTTACGAACTTATTCACTATAAGCTATCCACTATATATTAATGGTTTGTCCTTACCACCATAATGGAGCACTATTTCCATTTAAAGAGAAAATAGCCTGCTTAACTTCATAAAAAAAGTAAGCTAGTTTACATGACACTGTCCAAAACTGTAACAACCTTAGGAATAGTCGTAGAGATTAAGCTTAGGAATCAATCCCACAATGGGTTTAAAATACCTAAGCTTTTGGAGATAGTTTAATTCCTAAGCTTTTGGGAATAGTCCTAGAGATTAAGCTTAGGAATCAATCCCACTATCCAAAAGGTAAGTTAGTCTACATGACACTATCCAAAAATATTTTTGGTCCCTGTAAAGTTGAGTCCTTCTAAGCTTAGTCTCTACATTAATGAGATCGGCGTTTTGGTCCCCATCTTATTTTGTCGTTCTCATTATTAGTCTGTGACGTTAAATGATGCTGATTGTGTAACGAAAATCTGACTTGTCTTTTACACGTGTAATTTTTTTTATCTACATGGCATATCAGATATTACCCATGAATCACCTAAGTGTCATGTATGATGTGGCGTCAAACCCTACCCATTTAACCCGTATCCAACTCGCTTTGAAAATTAAATCCCCAAATCATCACCCTCTTCGTGACCCTAATTTCCAAAACCAGATCAAAAGTTACTCTCCCTCTCACCTCTCATGGCCGTGACTTCTCTCCCTCTCACCTCTCATGGCCGGCCAAACCCTTGATCAGATGAAACACTGTGTCGCTGACAACAACTTTAGAATGAGAAGTGTTTGCGTTTGCATTTTCGTTTTCATGGATTGACATTGTTGCATTTGTGTTTTTCGTTTTTCATGGCCGACACAGTTGCGTTCACGTTTGTGTTTTTCATGGATCGACATTATTGCTTTGTGAGAACGATAAGTGAATCTAGAAAACATAGATCGACACTGTTTGCGTTGGTTCTAGCCATGCAGGGACCTTCTCCAGCGATCTGCTTGTGGATCTGGAAACCAACTCAAGATCTTGATTAACTATAGAAGACGAAATCAGGTTCTTGATCAATCCCTGTAATCGCCACCTTCTTCCTTATTTTCCAGCAACCATGGACCTTTAATCAGAAAATGAGTTTGATATTCAAAATCCGCACGTCATCCTCTCGTGAAGCCCTCAAATTTTTTTGTCATCAGAGTACCCTTCATCGGCGACCACCGTGCCAGAGGTCTTCTTCGCCGCTTCTGCTGGCGGAGGAGAGGAAGAAGAAGATCAATTTTTTTTTTTGAAAAAAACAAAATTTAATAAAATTGAAAATTTTGGTAAAAAACAAAAAAGCCACATGGATAATAGAAAAAGTCACTGTATTAACTGATTTTCCGCGTAGATAAAAAAAATACACGTGTACAAGCCAACTCAGTTTTCTGTTAGCCCGGTCAGCATGATTTAACGTCGGAGACTTATAATGAAAACACAAAATAAGGGGGACAAAAACGCCTATTTTGTTAATGTAGAGACTAAACTTAGAAGGACCGAATTTTGTAGGAACCAAAAACATATTTTACCCAATACAAAATGCACGAGTTTAAGGATACCCCAAGACGAAAGAAAAAGAGTAGGTAAAATAGTTAGAAAGAAAATAATAGAATGAAAGAATAGATTAATTTTAGACTTAAATATTATTTCTACCTTATATTTCTAACTATATTTATTTTCCTTCAATATTTCCAACTATTGAAAACAATATTCTCATTATATTTTATCTTTTGGAAATACTGATATTTGTTTGTGATGTCTCTAACTTGTAGTTGTTTGGAGAATCTATAAAGGATTATTCGTCGATTTCTTTATCAAAGCAATGCCAAGTCCATGGGAGGATAGATCAAGTCAGAAACTTTTTAATCTGATGTATTAATATCTCATCTTGAGATAAGCTTGGAGTCCAAGTAAGTGCCATGAACTCAAAATATTTACGCATATTGACTTTGTTGGGGAAATTCGCACACACGTAAGATCTTATATGGGAACACACACCACAAAGAAAGAGGAGAAGACACAAAGAGATTTACGTGGTTCGGCACCTCTTTCCTACGTCCACGGAAACACCACAATGTTTATATTGACTATCTCAAATAAGAGTACAACCCAACCCAATTTGTGTATCACTCTACAATACTCTCACTCTAAGAGTTAAAAGAAATGATAACACACCCACTACAAGAGACTCTCACACAAGTGATCTCACACACTCACACTTGCACTCTTCTCATTCTCTTGGTTGAGATTGCTACAACACTTCATAGAGACTCCCTATTTGTAGCATAGGAGAGTAGTCACCAATCATGTATGTGACATATTGGATATTAATTATCCCACAATTCTAAGAAGCTCTACTTCTTGACTTTTTTTCAACATTCTAGATACACCTCTCCATCTCTTCAAAGGTGTCTCTTGAATTTTCCACCACTATTAATATTAAGTTTTGGAAATTATAATTGATTTTCCCAACAAATCCCCCCCCCCCCTCCATTAAAATTTTCAAACTTCCACTTCATTAGAAAATTTCACTTTCTTTTCACCATTTATTTTTCTCAAGGAGTGCCCTTCTAAGTAGCAAATATTCTTCTCATTTTTTGGCCCTTGCAAAACAAAACGTCTCCCTTTGTACACCTTGCAACCCCATTTTGAACCAACAAACTTGTAGCCTTGAGTTGTCGTCTCCCCCAAAGAAATGATATTGGCTACAGCAGTAGGTACATACCTCGCGTTATGGAAAGTCTGGATGGCACCGTTGTGAAGCTTCATTCTCACACTTCCAATGCCTTCCACCTTCATTTTATCACCATTTCCTAGCTTAAAATGACCAAACTCTCCATCAGCCTTCAAGGTGTCAAACATTGCTCGATCTCGACAAATGTGTTTTGTAGCAGCAGAATCCATCACCCACTTTGATTTAGCAACCTCTTCACTTGTTGCTAAGAACACATTTTCATCATCACTTGTCCCAACCACATTGGTTTGGGATTTGTCTCCATCCTTCTTCATTTCTCTTAATTTCTTTAAGTCCTCCCTCATTTGTGCACACCTTACTTGCACATGGCCCTTCTCTCCACAATAGTAACACTCCACGTTGCTCATATCACGTGGATGCGTGATTGAGACTTCAATCTTTCTCTTGGTTGACCTTGTATTCTAGACTTACTCCTTCCTCTCCTTGAGTCCTCCGCAACTAGTGCACGATCTTCATCATTGATATTCTCATTTCTTGTCATTCTTTCACTTTCTCGTAGAGCAGCAGTCACCTCATCCAACTTCAAAGTTGTCCTACCTACGAGCAAAGTTCGAACTAAAGGTTTGTATGACCTGGTTACCGACGCCAACAAGAGCAATGATTGCTTCTCATTAGAAATTTTATCATCAGCATTTACCAATTGACATACTAGCTGGTTGAATGCATTGATGTGGTCATGAAGATTTCCTCTCATCTCCATTTTCAGTTGAGACAACTGCATCTTCAAGCAAAGGCGATTCGTAAGTGACTTTGATGCATAAATGTTCTCAAGCTTTTCCCAAAGGGCCTTCGGTGTTGTCTCCTTCAACACATTGTATTTGACCTTGGGAGCTAGAGCCAAACGAATTGTACTCACGGCCTTCCTTTGAATACTACTCCATTCGCTTGCACTCATGGTGGACGGCTTCTCTTCCTCTAAAGCTTGATCAATACCTTGCTGCACCAAGAGGTCTTGAATGGTACTCTGCCAAATTGTGAAATTGATTTTCCCATCAAATAATGGGACCTCAAACCTCAGTGTCTATGAATAATTTCATGGTTATACATGTTATTTGAACTATTTGTGTCTTGATAAGAACCTTTATGTTGTTCTGGAGTTCTTAGACTTTTTGGTGATGACTCAAAATTAAAATAAAATTAGAGGCATGGTTTTGTAAATGCTATTGATTTTATATAATAGTTTCATTATTTTTGGAGTCAAGTTTCATCTTCAATTAGATATATAAAATTACTAATTTTGAGTGGTGGTGTTCTATTGGTGAATTAATATGGTCCAAATTAGTGTTTTATGAACCATACAAATGATAGTTAACTTTCACATACATGTGGGGAGAGCAATATTGATTGCATTCTATATACACCAAATAATATCTTTCAAGATGAATTACTCTATTTTACTTATATGTCGGGTTGTAATTCTTGACAAGGCGTGGGTAATGTAGTTGAAAATTAAAAGTAAACTACTTGTGATTCTATTACTACTATTCTCCGGTGAGTACAATTTTTTTATAGTGGTGAATAAAGAAAGGGTGACAATTAGACAAGAAAGAAAGGTTAGTCTAATTTTTATAATACCTAGTTTCTTATTAGAAAGAGAAGAAGTTGATTAAGTTATTGAGGAAATTGTTTATGCTTATATGTTAGAAAAGTAGACTAAGACTTACGAGGATGTAATAAAAAAATTGACTCTAATTTAGTAAAAGAGCACTGAGAAGGGTATTGTGATAAAAATTCAGTAAATTAAATGATGAGCGCAAGTGAGTACGTGTTTATTTTAAAAGGTGGTGCAATATCTTGAAAACTATCAAAGTAGTCATGTATATATAGTCAAAGATTTCTAATGGGATCTGATTTTGTAGTTCTTGAACTTGCTAGTCAAGAAGCATAGTGGTTGAGAGGTTTAACGGCTGAGAAACTTTTGTGAAGAGAAGTACACCACTCCAAGGTGATTCATAAGCATCAATTGATGTGTACGGATAGTGGTGTGAGACACTTAAAATGAGAGTGTTTTGAGATACCTAATTAAATTGATGTTATTTCACTTGAGTATGTGAAAAGTAATATTATTTTTTTTATCTTTTTGTGAAAACATTACCCAAGAAAGTTGTCTTGGAAGGTTGCTTCACTTAAGTATTTGAAAAATGAAAAATGAATTTTTGTGATCTTTATGCGAAAAGATTACCCAAGAAAAATATGGTGGACACCCATTTGTGGTCAAACGAAGCCATGTGAATACTCTTATATGCACTACATTTCTCATTCCTATAGCGTGTGGTAGTGCTTGATGTGAGGTTGAGCCACGAGCTCTTTATTAGTTCTTTCACTCCATGGAAGAGGAGAGCAAGAACAATTCAAGAATCTTGATTCAATTCAACAGAAAGATGTAAAATGAATCTCATTATTGATAGATGCTGAGTTCAGAACATATATACAAGGGAGACATGTAAATGAATATAAAATTATCTAAACAAACTAAACAAACTAATAACTAGCTGAACTAACTATTAAACTAAACAAACTAATAACTAGCTGAACTAACTATTAACCAAGGTAACTAAAATACTGTATACCTAGGTTAATCTTAACTGAGATCGTCAAGCTATACTAACTAGAATTAGTTCTAATACTCACCCACATGTTAGGAGCATAGATGTCTAATGATCCAAACTTGGACAAAAAATTAGAAAATTTACAATGTGGGATATCTTTAGTGAATATATCAGTAACTTGTTGATGAGTGGGAAGATGGATGAGCTTGATCAATCCTGAAATTACACGTTGCCTTATAAATTGGCAATCAATGTCTATATGCTTGGACCTCTCATTTGAAGTAGGGTTTTCTACTAGTTGAATGGCAGATTTGTTATCTGTAACAGCCCAAAATAATTAGTTAATTTATTTAATTAATTATCTAGGGTTGGTGTTTGAGAAAAATAAAATGATAGGAATAATTATTTAGGGATTTTATGTGATAGAATATTAGAAATAATTAGTTGTTAGTATATGTGGATAGGTGGTGGCGAATTAGAGGTGTTAGTGGAGGCCCATGATTAAGTCATAAACTAAGAAAGCCCATGATTGGTTAAGTGAGCCTATAAATAAGGAGTTTTTAAGTTAGGGTTTCATTAGTTGAGAAAATTAGATTTTGTGAGAGAGTGAGAGCTAAGGAGTGGCGGCCAAGGCAAGGAAAAAGAGAGGAATTTCGTGGCTTCCATAGAGAAAAAGAAAGAGAGGAGTTCGTGACCAAGAAAGAAAAGAGGAGAGAGAAGAAAAGCTAGGTTTTTCAAGGTTTCTAAGCCTAAGGATTCGAGTTCTTCAATAAGGTAAGGGGACTCTCGTTCATAGTTAATAATTTATAAACCACGAAATCATGGGTACTAGGTGTTAGGAGTAGTTGTTTAAATTGGTGATTGAATGCACATTAGGTGTTTGATGAATGTATTGATAGTGTTTGAATTGGTGGCTGAAGTGTGATGGTTGTTTGTGTTGTTGAATTCACTGTTTTGAGATGTTCTGACATAGGTTTAGTATTTCAGTGACTGAGAACGTTTTACTAATTGAAAAATTATGTGGTTTGTCATTTCGAAAACTTGATTGAATGCTTGTTAATTTGACGCTGGTTTGGTTGCGTTTAGAGCTGTGAAGATCGAGTTATGAATTCCACAAGTTAGGGTAATATTCTGGAAACGATTTGGGTAGAGGTTCAGTATTTCGGAAACTGGGAACGTTGTGTTCACTGAAAAATTATGTGGTTTACTTTTCTGGAAAATAGACTTAATGCTTGTTAATTTAAAACTGGTTTGGTTGCGTTTAGAGTTGTGTAGCTCGAGATATGAATTCCACAAGTTAGGGTAATATTCTGGAAGCATTCTGGACATAGGTTCGGTATTTTTAAAACTGGGAACTTTCTGTTCGTCAAAAAATTATGGGACTTTTTTGTTAGAAAACAGACTTGATTTTGGTCACTTTGGCACTGGTTTGGTTAAATTTGGAGTAGTGTAGCTCGAGTTATGAGCGTCCCAAGTCAGGTCAAATTTCTGGACTTAAACTAGGTATAGGTTCAGTGTTTCAGGTCTTGTGTCTTCAATTGAACTCTGATTTGAACGATTCTTTTTCCATTAGAAACTATACTCAAATTGCTTTTGTTAAGACTAAGGTTTTGTTCCATTTGGTCAAGTGTAAGTCAGTTTAGAGTGATTTGAAGTGGAAGGACAGAATCTGTCCAGTCTGGGAACCATTCGGGTTGTTTCTAAAAATTGTACTAACTGGCTAATAATGTAAAGGTGATGTTTATGACGATGTCGTGATGTGATTGTGATGTTTATGATGCATATTAATGGTGAATATATCTTGGTGATTGGTGAGTATATAAATTATTGGTGAGCAATATAAATACGTTTATGACGATGTCGTGAGGTGATTGTGATGTTTATGATGCATATTAATGGTGAATATATCTTGGTGATTGGTGAGTATATAAATTATTGGTGAGCAATATAAATACATCATTTGGTGTTTTGGTGTCATGGTGCATAGTCATGGTGTCGCATAATCATATGCATTTCTGGTGAATAGGCCTCAGCCTGCTAAAATATTTTGGTGTTTGGTGAATGCCCTCAAGGCAATTTTGGTGAATAGGCTTCGGCCTTATTATAAATTTTGGTGAATGCCCTCAAGGCTAATTTTGGTGAATGGATCCACATGCATATGCCCAGTGGAGTTTTGGGTTGCATTTCATACATTGCATACACGTCCTGTGTTTGATTGCGTCTTCTTGAACTAATGGTGTAACTGTATTCTGGGTGTAACTGTATTTGGTGTGACGGTACTTGGTGTAACAGTATTCGGCGTAACTGTATTTGGTGTAAATGTATTGATGGTGTAGTTAAATTGATGGTATCCCTGGTGTGCCTATTATACCGTGTTTCTTGTTTTATCTATTATTATCTATGTATTGAGACACACCCTACTGCGTCGTGTTGCCTCGTATGTCGGCAACCTGCAGGTGACGGTGACTGAAGGTGGCTAGAGATTCTTCTTCTAGTATGGTCGAGTCGGCTCTGATACGTAGCACTCGGTAGGGTTGTCCTTGTGTCTTTCCTTATGGGTTATGTATATGCCTTTCTAAGTTGTAAACCTTTTGAAGTATGATTGCCAAGTTAAACCTTTTTATTTCCGCTGCATGTTTTTGAAAAGAAGTTAGTTATAATTAAAGTACTCTGTTTGCGAAGTGGTTTTCCGGTTCGAAAAATGTGACACTCTTTTGGCGCGAAAAACTCTGATATTTTTTTAATAAACCGTTGGGTAGAAAAAGGGGTGTTACATTATCACACATGACAAGAATAGACTCCACTATGATTTGAAAGGGTTGAAAGAGCTGTTTGAGCCATAACAATTCACTGGTGAGGGAAGCTAAAGCCCTGTATTCTGCCTCAACTGAAGAACGGGCCACGGTTGGTTGTTCTTTTGATTTCCAACTGATGAGGGAGGCACCCAGGTATAGACAAAATCTCGTAGTGAACTTCCTTGTAACTTTACAATTTTCGCAATCAGACTTAACATAGGAAGAGACAACAGTGTTGCTGCTGACAGGAAATAGTAAGCCTTAGCTAGGGATGGATTTTAAGTACTGCAGAATGCGATGTAGGGCTTGCAGATGTTGAGTCCTTGGATGGCTCATGAAATGACTCAATTTATTGATAGCTAAGACGATGCCAGGTCTGCAAATGCTAAGGTACATTAGCCTGCCCAACAATCTTCTAAATTGAGAAGGATCAGGTAACAATTCACTTGTGTTTTCATCAAGATGAATCCTTGGATCCATGGGGATTTTGGCAGGCGTGCATTCCATAAATCATGTGCCATCCAGAAGCTCCAGAGTATATTTTCTCTGGCCAAGGTAAATTCCTTCATTGGACTTGGCTATTTCTAAGCCAAGGAAATATTTGAGGGGTCCCAAAACCTTCAGACTGAACTTCTCTTGCAGTTGAGAGGTGGTTTGGTTGATGAGGTCTTGATTTGGACTAGCTATCACAATGTCATCAACATATACAAGAAGAAGGACAAGAGAGTGCTCACTACCTTTGTAGAACAAGGAATAATCAGCTTATGATTCTTTGAATCCGAGCCCAGTAATGGCTAATGAGAACTTTGTGAACCATTGTCTTCATGCATTTTTGGAGCTTTCATACTTGATTCCCCCCTGTTGGATACCCCCAAAGGGAGGTCCATGTAGACCTCTTCAAACAAGTCACCGTTGAGGAAAGCATTGTTAATGTCCAGTTGGGTCAAATGCCACGGTCTTTATGCTGCCACTGCCAAAAGGACACTAACAGTAGTTAATTTTGCCACAGGTGAAAATATGTCAATGAAATCAACCCCTAGTTGCTAAGTGTATCCTTTTGCAACCAATCGTGCCTTGTGTCTTTCAATTGTTCCATCTACAACCTATGGTTTGCTTGCCATTAGGAAGACGGACAATAGACCACGTGTGGTTATATTCTAGTGCCTTGATTTCAGCTGCATGGCAGTCCTCCATTCTGGATATTTCACTACTTGGTGATAATACTTTGGCTCATAATGGTTATTGATATTGAAGATAAAGGATTGGTAAGATTTGGGCAAGTTGGAATAGGTAAGCTGCTCTTGGATAGGATAAGTTGTTAGATGGATGTAGTCCTCTAAATAGGAAGGTGGATTATGTGATCTTGTGGACCTTCTAGGTGGTGAAATAGGTAAGTCAGCTGGTTCAAAATGAGGAACAGGGTCAGCAACAGGTTCATGATTAGGTTCATTTGCTGGTGGAGGAGAGTGCTCTCTAGTTTCTGGTGTAGTGCAAGTATCATTTGTGATAGTTTGCTCAGGAATTGGCATAGGTAACATTGTGTCTGGAAAAGGGTCAGGAGAGGTAGTGAGGTCGGATGTGTGAAAAGGAAATTTGTGTTCAAAGAAGTGTACATCCCTTGAGATAATGAATTTTTTGGTGGCAATGTCATGGTGTTTGTAACCCTTATAACCAAGGGGATATTCCATAAAAAAAAAGTAAGGGTGGCAAGAGGGGGAAAATTTGTGTCTGTGAGGTAACAGAATTGCAGCATAGCATAGGCAACCGAAAGCTCTAAAGTGTTCATAGGAGGGAACTTTGTTGTATAGTAGTTCATATGGGGATTTTTCTTTAAGGGCTGGGGTGGGAACTCTATTGATTAGGAAGATAGTAGTGTTTAGGCATTCTCCCCAAATTTGAATGGGTGCCTGTGATTGGAATAAAAGAGATCTTGCCACATTTAGGAGGTGTTGACGCTTTCCCTCAACCACTGAATTTTTTCAGGCCTGTATGGGCAGCTGGACTGGTGAAGAGTACCCTGTTCTTGTAGGAACTCTATGAGTTTTAATTCTGGTTCATTGTCTTGCCTCAATTGTTTGATGACTTTTCCAAAACTAGTATTGATAAGTTGGAAAAAGGACTTGATGATGGTGGGAGCCTCAGATTTTTGTTGCATCAAATAAACCCAGGTAAATCGAGAACAATCATCAACAATACTTAGAAAAAATCTTTTGTTATCATAAGTGGCTTGGGGATAAGGTCCCCATCAACATGTACAAGATCAAAAACATTCTGAGAGTAGTTATTATGTGAGACAAACGAGAGGCGCCTAAACTTAGAAAGGGGGCAAATCAAACATTCATTGGAGGCATTGGATTTCAAATTCAAAGAAATTTTATTACTAAGAATCTTGAGTACTTTATCAGATACATGTCCAAGTCTTGAATGCCAAATGGCATGATCAAGATTGGTGTTGTGAGAAACATTACAACAAAAAAATTAGAAACATCATGAACTTGTGATTTTACGAAAGAGCATTTAGTAAAGGCATGAAGTGTGTGTTCAATGTAAAGAATGAAGAGACCTTGTGCAGATCACCTCTGCCACTTTTCTTGAGGGACTGTGTGTCCTGGAAAGTGACAAAAGTAGTGGCAAAGTAAACATCAATATGATGATATGGAGTAAGTTTACTGACAGAAATCAAGTTGACATGAAAAGAAGGAATATAGAGAACATTGTGCAAGGTGATGTATTTGTTTAATTTTACAGAACTTGTGTCTATTACTTGAACACGAGTGCCATTAGGGAGCAAGACAAATTTTTTGTTAAAGGGCTTGAAATTAAACAGAAAATCAAGAAAGCAAGTTATGTGTGCAGTTGCACCAAAAGCCACTATTCAGGGCAGTAGGAGCTTGAAAAGAAGCCATTAAAGTGGAGAAGGACATACCTATGGTCCCAACATTTGCTGAATTAGGCCGGTCTTGCTTGGATCCACCAGATAGTTGTGTCATTTGGGTTTGCAGCATATTGAGCACTTGTTGGCACTGGTGAGACGTCTACTGTGAGGTAGATTCATTGCTGGAGGAATCAATAATGTTGTTGACCGATGCAGGAACAACATTGTTGTTTGCAGGGGAAGGTTTCTTGAAACTAGGTGGGTATCCATGTAACTTGAAACACTTTTCCTTGGTATGGCCATGAATATTGCAATGAGTGCAAAAGGGGCGATCTTTCTTGATGTTAAAACACTTTTCTCTAGGTCATTCCAGACGGTGGAGGTCATTCCATTGAGGATCCATGGAGCAACGATGATGTCGTTGCGCTTCCATAGTCGAAGCTTGGCCGTGTCAGAAGAATCGAGTTGCGGACTGGTGCCATCGATGAAACCTAGCTTATTCCAACCATCAAGGGCAAGTTTCATCGAGCGACGCCATGTGAGGTAGTTCGTTCCGTCGAGGGGTTTGGAAACGAGAATGAGACCAGGATTATCAGTGTGATGAATGTAGTAAGTAGGGGTGGCCACGAGTACCCATTGACCCAACCCAACCTGCAACCCAATCCGACCCAACCCACAAAATCCGGGTTGGTTCGGGTAATTGGGTTGGGTTGGTTTTAAAATAGGGAGAGCCATAGAGTACGGGTTGGGTAGCGGGTTTGAAAATTTAGAACCCACTAAACCAACCCAACCCATGCCATTATGATCTTACATATACTAATTTTTGTGTGTGTGACTTTACACATACCAATCGATAACTGAAGTCTAGGTGTAGACACTACAAGAATTTCGAGGATTTCCAGCGGCCAAAATCTACCGGTAATGACCAAAATCCGCCGGTAATTGGACATTACCGGCGGATTTTTTCCGCCGGAAAGCCGCTGGTAATTCGCCCGCAGGTAATGGTTACCGGCGGATTTTCCGCCAGTAATTTCCGGCTGATTTTAACGGTTACCGGCGGATATTCCCGCCGGTAATTTCCGGCGGAATAGCCGCCGGTAACCGTTAAAATCCGCAGGAAAACAATTGTAATTTAAATTCAAAACCCGCCGGTAAAGTGATTAAATCCGCCGGTAATTAGTTTTATTTTAAAAAAAAAAATCAGTTTTTAATTCGTTTATTTAAAAAATAATATTATTATTATTTGTTAATTAAAATATCTTTTATTTAATTCATAAAAAACAATTTTTAATTCGTTTATTTTAAAAAAGAATATTATTATTATTCGTTAATTAAAATATCTGTTATTTAATTCATAAAAATTAAATTAAATTTATAATATAAATGTTAATTAAACGAGAATTGAATAACGCTTTAAATGATAAAAAAAATTGCATAAACATCCAAGAATTAAAATATTTATTACAAAATACAAATTAAAATATCCTAGATCTAATAAAACTGCTAGTCATAGTAGCGCTCAGACGAGTTATTAAACCATGTTTCTAAATCAACTGTGTTGAGGTCTAGATCTGTGTTGATCTGCTGCTGGGTTTGCTGGGGCTGCTGGGGTTGCTGGGGCTGCTGCTGGGGTTGATGTGGCTGACCATAAGGGCTGTGAAAGGAAGGCTGGAAGACTGGTGTGTACGACTGAAAAGCAGAGCCGTAAGGCTGCTGCATCTGCATCTGCTGCGGTGGATAAAATGATGATGATGATGATGGCATAAATGGCCTCGGGTATTGAGACATAGTATCCATCATTTGCTTATAGCGCTCTTCATTCAACCGTTGGTGCTCCCGCATCTGCCGCATTTCTTCATTATGTTTTTTCTCTTGGTCGTTCAATTTCTGTGTCAACAGCTCAACATCGTTTATTTCTGAAGACGTAGGGACATAAGAGCGACCAGTACTTCTCTCTGAAGAAGTTGCGGGAACCACAATATTTGGAATAATGGAATTTGTGAAAGCAGACGGGCCCAAACCACCAGATTCTATTAACCGGCCCATTTTTGATGACCCAACAGATTCCTGCCAAGCATGAAAAGCCGCTCGACTCTCCTCAATGGGATCAATCTCAGTACTGCCACTGCTTAGCTAAGTTTCACGATAATTGGTCTGCCATTCATAAAAATTTTCCTGAAAGCAACAACACCAAGAAATGTATAACCAAATTAGTATGTATATATATATATATATATTTGTAATATATAATAATAATATAATATATATAATAAAAACAATATATAAATACAAATATAATAAACGTTATTTACCGTGATATTTCTTGACCGTTCTTCAACCAAATCACCAGTCTCCTCGCATATGAAGTTGGCAGTGTAACTCAGGCAAAGTAGGTGGCCGACCAAGGCTAGCCTCCTATATATATATATATACACACAGTTACTATTTAATATTATTATTATTTTATAAAATATAAAATACGTATGTATATACTATTAAATTTACCACCCGTCTGTAAATTTCAGCAGTGTTGATAGAACCACCCGTATTTATGCAACCCTCTCACAGAAGCACGATTCTTCTTGGCTTTCTCACATTTGTCTTTATACTTCGCATCTCTCCATTTCACTTGGAGCTCTTGCCAATCAGAATCCGGCTGCGTCCCCTTATTACGCCATTCCCGAAGCATTTCAGAAATGCGACGAAAAGCTCCTGTGTTGAATGTTATCTCAACTTCTTTCGTCGCATCACGTTTCCATGCCATTTTTTCCTATTTAAACAAATTTACTTGTTAGTAAAATCAAATTAATCAAACCATGAGGATTTTCCTCCATATTTAAGAGTAAAAGCCTTTGTGTCAACCATGCAAATTGGACACGCCATCTTACCATGTGTCCCCCATCCAGACAACATTCCATACGCAGGAAAGTCATTATTTGTCCACATCAAAGCCGCCCTCATCATGAAATTTTGTCTTCGTGCTGCATCATAAGTTAAAACACCATTCCACAACCTTTTTAGGTCATCAATCAAAAGTTGCAAATATATGTCCATACCAGCTGTTGGATTAGTTGGCCCTGGTATTATAGCATTTAAAAACATGTACGGTTTAGACATACACATTTCAGGAGGTATGTTGTATGCGGTAACAATAACTGGCCAACAAGAATATGGTGTTGCTGACGCTTGAATATATGGTGTGAAAATATTAGAGCATAAACCAAGTCGAACATTGCGTGGATCATTGGCAAAATCTGGATGAACACGATCAAAATGCTTCCAAGCTTCACCATCAGATGGATGACGTAATTCACCAGAATTATTTCTATTTTCATAGTGCCACGTCATTTTACCCGCAGTTTCCATTAAAGTGAACATCCTCTTCAGTCTTGGTATAATCGACAAATAGAACATTGCTTTCCTTGGAACTGGTTTGCCTTTGCTTGTCCCTTTCCCGCTGACACGATACCGTGGCTCTTGACAAAACTTGCATTCCAGCAACTGTCCATCATTTATGCCAAACTCATTGTTATAATAGATCATGCAACCAGACACACAACAATCAATTCTTATAGATTTTAAACCAAGCTTCGATACCAATCTTTTAGCATCATAATAACTCTACGACAAAAGTACTCTAACAGGGGTTGCATCCAACATCATTTTTGTCATGTATTCCATGCACAATTACGCAACGTTAATTGAGACTTAAGACCCAACAACCGAACACACATTGATAACTTAGAGTCTGTAGATCCTTCAAATAATGGTTTATTTGTCTCACTCAAAAACATATAAAACCTCTGAGCTTCCTCGTTTGGAACTTCTTCAGCATCAAATTGTGGTTCTTCGAAATCCAAATTTACACCGACAGCATCAGATATCATCCCCTGAACAACATCAAACAGCGGTTGATATTCGGTAGTCGTTGGATTACTACTTGATGTGGAAGCTACAACTGGACTTGACGCGAGACCTTGATCTACTTGGACAGGAACATTATCAACTGCAGGAACTCCAGCTGCTACCTCGCCATGACGGGTCCATATCCAATAATTTGGCTTAAACCCATTATTGTACAAATGAAGTCGAATATCACCTTCCTTTTTTATAGATCGAAACACACATATAAAGAAAGGACATCTAATTCCACCTTGTCGCTGAAATTCTTTTTGACGCTTAGCAAAAAGAACAAATTCTTCGACTCCTTGTACAAAACGTCGTTTCAACCCAGTTCTTCCAGGAAATATTCAATCATACATCCAACTACGATCCATTTTTTTGTGTACGTTCCTTAATTATAACATACACAACACAACATATATCACGTGTATTAGAATAATACACATTGGTATGGATATTTTATATTTGACCAAATATATAAATGGTAATATATTTTTAGTAACATTTTATTTTACTAAAAAATTTACTTTATTACAAAAAATGCAAATAACAAACAATTATTACAATTTAATTTATTTTATTTTTCGAATAATTTCTATAACATCAATAATTTTCATGAATTAAATTTATCTTATTTTCATGAAAAATTTCGGCAAATAACATCAAATAACATTAAAATAATTAGTATTTAATTTTACTACAAAATAAATAATAATTTTTCGGTTTTTAACTAATAAATAAAATAATTCGTATTTTAAAAATCTCAAAAATTTTAGATAATTATTATTATACAAATAGTGTAAACACAATTTAATTATTACACAATAAATAAAATTTATTTTATTTTTGTAAAAAACTTATAATTTGTAATAATAACAACAAATACATTTAATAACGAATAAATTTGTTAACTAACCGGTAATGTAGAGAAGTCTCTGACAAAACTCCAAACTGGCAACTCCAAAAAAAAATAATGAGAGATTTAGGAGAAAAGAGTGAGATTTAGGAGAAAAGAGTGAGAGATTTCGGAGTAGAGAGTGAAGAGTGAGTGAAGAGGGAGTGAGGAGGGGTTCGAATATATAGAAGAATGGGCGCCAACGGCTATTTTGCAAAATCCGCCAGAAATGTCTGTTACCGGCGGATTTGCTGCTTACCGGTGGATTTTGCAACGGGCATTCGCATTACCGGCGGATAAATTTGAATTAATGGCGGATATTTGAATTTTAAAATTTAAATATTATCCGCCGAAAATAGTGCTAACCGGCGGATTTTTGGTGGACTGTTACCGGCGGATTTGATTGCGATTACTGGCGGATTTATTTTAATTTTTTTTAAAATCGACGAAATTATCTGCCGGTAATTGCATTTACCGGCGCATTGTTTTTTTAAAATTTCGCGTAAAACCTGTCCGCCGGTAAGTGCACCAAATCCGCCGGTAATTTAACAGTCGAAATAAAATCCGCCGGTAACATTGTAAAATCCGCCGGTAATATACTGGGGGATCCAGGCCGCCGGTAACGTGCCAAAATCCGTCGGTAATTTACAGGCGGACTAAATCCGCCGGAAATTGCCCGCCGGAAATGACCAAAATTCTGGTAGTGAGAGAACTCTTAAATAAATTCTCAATTTCATCCAACCAAATTTCAATCTTAAAATAAAATTCATTCTTCCTTGAAAACGTGTTAAAGAGAACTTAATTTAGTCTACCTTGAAAATAAATTCTGATGTAAAAATTAACCAAAGTCTAGGTTCAGAGTACTCTTAAATATTTAGTAGAATGTGAATTGTATTTTCATGGATTTTCTGAAGGAATTTTCCTTTTTTCATTTGGTTTAATTAGTTGTAATGGAAGTCTAAATTAAGACACATTATTCTTTCTTTATTTGATTTTTCTTAAAAAGATATTTTACTAATGAACCCAATATACCCAACCCAACCCATTTAGATCGGGTTGGATTTGTTTGGGTGACACGGAAATTTGGGTCTAATTTTTAAGAACCCAACCCTTAAGTATTTGTCTAGGTTGGGTGGTTAAACACATAAAAACCCACCCAGCACACCCAACGCCCACCCCTACTAGTAAGGGTCAGTGTTGTCCATTTGTGTTGTCATCGCAGAAGGAGCGAGTAGTAGATGGTGGAGAACACAGGAGAATCAGAGACAAAGCGATGTGTCTACTAATACCATATTAGTTCTTGCACTCAATGGAAGAGGAGAGCAAGAACTATTAGAGAATCTTGATTCAATTCAACAGAAAGATGTGAAAATGAATCTCATTATTGATAGATGCTGAGTTCAGAAAATATATATACAAGGTAGAGTTGTAACTGAATGTAAAACTATCTAAACTAACTAAACAAACTAATAACTAGCTAAACTAACTATTAAACTAAACAAACTAATAACTAGCCAAACTAACTATTAACAAAGGTAACTAAAATACTATATACCTAGGTTAATCTTAACTGAGATGGTTAAGCTATACTAACTAGAATTAGTTCCAATACTCTTAATAGATACATAGCCTTTGACATGACTAGTGCTACAGAGACAACACCGATGAGATGGAAGAGACAAAATGATTTTCTTCTACTTGTTTTTTCAATATTATTTTGGGCATTGTTTATGAGGCGCCAGCGTGATTCTGGCTTTGAGTGCACGAGTCCATACACGATGCTGTGAAAACTTTGGGGAGCAAACCGGATATTGGTTGGATTGCACTGGAGGTCCACCGAAATTTTCTTTCAAGGCAGTGGCTTTTGTCATGTCATAGCTTCGCCTTCTACCTTATATTTCTATCTATATTTCTTTGCCTTCAATATTTCCAACACACACACACACACACACACACACACACACACACACACACACACACATATATATATAATATAACATTATATACGATACATATGGGTTAATTAAAGGATACATAGCATACTTGGAGATGGAAGTCATGAGCCCGAGTCCGAGGCCCGTACATGGGCTCTTCCAAATGTTGAGTGGTGATTCTCCGCTGAGATTGACATTATATGTATTTGTCAAGTCTCTTATAGATTATGATGCGGATTAAAAGTAGCTGAGAGTTATGGTGAGGTGTCATGGAAGAACTCATTGAAATTTGTAATCTCAATGTTTGTTTGTTGTGTTTTTCAGAAAAGAAAGGTAAGCACAAACAAGAGGATGAGAAGACTAAGGATTCTTATTACTAGGGGGGTGCATGGTACATAAACCACACCACACTGTACCACACCACTATTAAAATTTGGTTTTGGTTTACTTGTTTGTGCATACCGGTTCATATTTTATGAACCAATTCAAAACCAGTTTAGCACCAGTTAATTACCGGTTTGAATATGAAACAAAAAAACAAAAAAAACACAAGTTCAGTACATGATAGAGAGAAAGAGAGGGAGCAAGAGAGATATCTGAGAGAGACAAATCACCATCATCAAAGAATCATCAAACAGATTGAGTGCAGTATGTGAAACAATATCATAAAAAAATAACTATGAAGGAAGATGCAGATCTGCAATAGTCAAACTACGGAATAATGGTATTTTGAAATCTACAAACGGGAATCCTGGTATGCTCAAATCTAAAAACGAGATATTGTACTAGAATCAAAGAAAAGAGGAAAAAGGAGATCTACAATTGCCACCAAATGACTATGATGGCGGCGGAGGAGATAAGCGAGTTGGCGAGCGACATCTATAGTCGCCGAACGACTGTGCCGGCAGCGGAGGAAACAAGCGTGGCAGTGGACCGGTGGTATGGGGTTGCGGAACGACTTACGGCAGTAGAGGAAATAAGCTAGGCGGTTGACCGGTGGTATGGGGTTGCGGAACGACTGTGCCAGCGGCGGAAATAAGCTAGGCGGTGGACCGGTGGTATGGGTTTGCGGTAGTCAGCGAGAGGAGATGGTGCTGCGAGTGAGTTGCAAAGAAGAGATAGAGATGGCACACGGTTTTTTTTAGATGAGGGATACCGGTTTCTTACTGGTTTTGAGAAGAGGGATACCAGTATTCCGTTTTTTTTCACTAAATGGGCTGGGGTGGTAATGGTATGGGCTTTTACTAATCAGTGTGGTATGGTTTTTGGAATGGTTGAAGTATCCCAGTATTTTTGTGCACCCCTACTTATTACTACACTTGAAGTGAGGAGCTTATCAAGATAATTTAGTCTTGTTGTTTTGCTTCTATGTATTGATACTAGCTAATGGCATTTGGGACCATAGTTGTATCAATGATGATGTTATTAGGAAATGTGCACCATAGGCTTGGATTTTAGGTTGGTTGGTTTGACTTATGTAACCCTATCAAGCTTATGACTTGAGGTTGTGACACTATGGTTTCTTAAACAAGTTAACTCTTTTTATAGCTGTGCTTTTTTTGATTTCTATAAAATAGTTAACTCATTTTATTTCGTTGACGAATGAAATATTAAGATGTTACAAGCACGATCCAATCTCTCATCCCCAAGTTGATAATCTTACAACCAAAGTTTGAAAATAACATTTATAAGCTAAGTAAGTTTCTTTTGTTTCTTGTCCTGCCATTCTTTGATATTAGCATCTATCCTTTCATTCACCCTTTTCTGAAATCCAGGATATGGTTCATATCCAATGGATTTTTGGAGGATCTGCAAAAGCAAATAACTTAAATTCTACCATATGATTCAAATGTCAAAGAAACCAGTCCAAATTATCATGACAGACAATTACCTCAAAAACCACGAAGAAAGGAGCCATTAGTAAAGCTTGAGCAAGGTTGTCTACGAGAGCTGGTGCACGTTTCTGACAGAAAAGTGTTCAAAATTAGAACATAAATGAAATTGAGAAAATTATGTATTATGTTTCTTTGTAATGGAACAACCATGCATTTACCTCAAACACACCATGACCAATAAACTGTCCAGTCCAACATATTAACTGAGCAGCCAACACAATCTGTAAGATTTTCGACGTAAACAATTTATTACAAAATACAAGAAGCATATGCACTGAGATTAAGGAAAGCGACGAAATCTGAAGGTGAAATAGCGTTTACTGGTGTGTACTTTCCAAGCGAGGTCATAGCCGAGAGAATTAGCGACGAAACTGGAAGAAACCCAAGCGAGAAGAGTAAGGAAAGCGGCAAAAGAACCGGCTTTGATATCCAAAGCAGTGTAGAAGAGTGCGTAGAAAACAGCGAAGAAGAAACCGAGATTAAAAACGAGGATAGGGTGTGTTTGGGGGATAGAGAAAATGGGAGGGGTAAAATAAAGGAATATAAGGGCAGTGAAAAAGATTGGCCAAACAAAGAAGATGTGAATTGCAATGTTAATTGGATTGCTGTGGTACGAACCAAAGAACACAAAGTGCTTTTCCAGATCCAATAGCCCCATACTCAAACGCACGATGATAACGAATGGTTTGTTCTGGGAATTGGAATTGGAATTGTGTTTTTATTGTGTGAAGTCAAAATGCTGTTATAGGAACTAGGTAATCGATATGGATATGGTCATAATAAATTATAATAATGGGATTTTATTTTGCTTCTTGTTTGGTTGCGTTGAATAATTAATGATTTTTGGTTGTTAGTTACTCCCTTCGGCTCCTATGATAAAAAGAAAATTTTTGAAGTTAATTTTTGTCCTAAATATAAGAAACTATTTCAGTTTTTAGGGTATTTTTATTGCTTAAATACCAATTTTATCCTCATTGAATGCTGTGTCTTTTCAGTTTTCAAGGTAAGTGGGAGTAGTGTACTTAAAGACTTGAAGGGAGTTATTTCACATGTGGAGTTGAGTGGAGGGTATTTTGGAGAATTAAATGAGCTCATTGGTTGTGATGATTTTTGTATTTTCTTCTTATAATAGGGACCAGAAGGAGTAATTGTGTTGCCCGAGGGTGTCATTTTTTTGGAGTTTGATACCCATAAGTAAGACAATTTATGAGAGAGAGAGACATACAATATAATAATAAATGCAATAAATGCATTTATTATTATGCATTTACTATAATAATAAATGCAATAAATACTACTATAATAATAAATGCAATATAATAATAAATACAATAAATACAATAAATACTATAATAATAAACGCATTTATTGCATTTATTATTATATTGTACTCCCTCCGGCCCACAATGTAAGATAAAAATAGTGAGTTTTGGTGTGGTAAAAAAAAAATATAAGAAACATACACAATTTTTAATATGTATTAGGAGTGTAAATAGTGTTGTCATTAACTGGAATGTCAATACCAAATTTACCTCTATTTAAGTGGTATAGTTAATAATGTTGTCATTAACTAGGAATGTAAATCATCATTAAATGAAAAGGGCAATCTTGGAAAGATGATAAACTTTTAGCCATATTAAATGATAATAGTTGATTTCAATGTCATTCTTTGGTTTTTATAATGTTGTGTTTTTTCTCTTATATTGTGGACCGGAGGGAGTATGTGTTACTTTCTCTCATAAATTGTCCCACAAGTACTTGTGATCCAAACTCATTTCTTTGAAGGTACGCGCCTATGTTGACATGGATATAGTTTTTTTTTTTTGGTAATTTTGATACTCCAAAACAGGTCGAGTATTTGTATCTGACACGTATTCAATACTCATACGTGTCTGCTACGTTGAGGTACGTACTCATGGAATATCCTTGAACTTTTATTTCTTTTTTTAAAAGAAAAATGTCTGATACGTGGGGGATACGTAGGATGGTTCGTGAGGGCTTGCGAGAGGAGCGGTCACACAGGGCCCCAAAATTTTGGGGGCACCAATTTTTTATGATATGGTATATATACATATATATTACTGCTTGTTTGGTTGATAAATACATGTATAACTATTTTTGCTATAATTAATTCTATTGAAATTTTGGTTTGAACTTTTCAAAATTGATGTAAACTTTGATATTTATTCCATAATAACTTATCTTACTTTAGGTTGTATTAAAACAATGAATTTTAATATATATGACTTATAAAAATAGGGCATCACATTCAAATTTCGCATAGGACACCCAAAATCTAAGGCATGACCCTGGGGATACGTGACTGGTACTCTTGGGATATATCTGGCTTATACAGATACGCACATGATACTTCAAGCTTATGCAGATACGGACACAGTGGTGTATCTAGGACCCTGGTCCAGGGTGGTCAAACGATTTAATTTAACAATTTTTTACAACGCCAGTCAATCACGAAACAACACATCATAAAAAATATTTGACTTTATATCACTTACCTTAAAAAAATTTACAGCGATGGTGTATACCAATTAAACATATTTTGCTCTTTTAGTTTAGTAATTTTGGTCTTTGTAATTTTTTCATTGCACTTTTTTGGTTACAAAAAATCATGGATTGTGCAATTTTATTCCCTTATTTTTTTTCAAAATTCAAGATTTTTAAGGACCAAAACTGCATATAATATATGATTTTGAGGGAAAAAATTGCGAAATTAAGAAAAATGGAGAGCTAATTATTTACCAACGTAAAATAAAAAAGACTAAAATCACCAAGTTAACAAAAATCACCATATTTGTTTGTGATAATAATAGACTATTTTTGATCATATGACACTAATGAACTTGTTATTGTTCTTTTATCTCATTAGACAAATAAAGTTAGTTGAAGCTAAATAACATATTATTGGGGTGGCAAAATTTAAAATATACCTAATTATCCAAATACATATATTATTTTTGGATAACCAAAACTACCCCATAGTTACACTACCAACTACTTCTTGAGCTGCAATAGGAAAGAGTAGCTAGGAGTGGGAAGAGAAAAATAGTAGCAAGATGTGTAAAAAATAAAACTAGGAGTGTCAAAATATATTTTTCATACGGGTATTGGTGGAAATTTTTAAATTTGAGTGTGTGCAGCTGCACACCCTGACCAATATGTAGGTCGGCCAGTGTACGGACATGATACAACTGGCTTATACAGATACATAAAGGATACGCAGGGTCGTACCAAAAACTATGGAGGCGCTGCTCAAATCATAAAAATTGGCTCCCTGCTTGAGATTGAGTTAATTCTTCAATTTTTTTATTATTCTTACGCTTCTCATATCCAAGTTTATACTTTCTAATCTTAGGAGTCACAAGTGAAAGAAAAAATATGATAATTTCGCTTTGTGGTAGTGGTAGGGACGAGAATGAGCAAACAAATTTCACAACCGACAACTGGCCTGCTACATTAGTCAAATCTATCTATATCTATATCTATCTATACTATATACAATTGAGAGTTTGTCTACATAGCCTGCTCACAGATCCACCTCATCGTATGTAGATATATTTAGGGAAGGTGGAGGCCCTGGCCCCTACAATTTTCTTGTTTTTTCTTTTGGTATGTAGATATATTTTCGTATAAATTATAGTATATATATTTTCCTTGCTAAAGTATTCAAAGAGCTAGTTGTAGCCGATTGGTAAGGTCGTATTTTCCTTACTTAACGATTGCCCCTCACAAACATGTACCTCAAGTTCCGCCACTGATCGTTTAAAAAAAAGACACTTCAGTATTCATTAATTGATGTGGCAATGAGGAGGCTATAAAGAAAACCTCTCCTAAAAGCTTCTGTCTTCTTACAAATAAATAACGCGTTAAATGCAAAAGCAAGGAAAATAAATACATGTTACATAGAATTGGAATGAATTCAAATTCAAATTGACACCTATATAATCAGAATAATTGCTATAATTAAATGTATTACACGTTATTAATAGGAAACTAAATTTTTAAATTTCCTAACATATCTATATCTATAACATTTGGCAATGCATCTCCATTAATAACCCAGAGCGTGTGGTTCAGCGGTTGGGGCTGAACCTCCCTTAACCAAGGGTCGGGGGGTTCGATCCCCGCCTTGGGTAGGAAGCAACGTTAAAACTCTGGGTCAGCAGTCCTGCCCCTCGAGACACCTACAATGAGCGAGAGATTAGTCACTGCTGTCCGTGTGGTAGATACCCGGGTTTACAAAAAAATGCATCTCCATTAATGCATTGCCAAATGACAATTGCTGGTTAAACACACAGTAAATACATTAGCAATGCCCCACATATCGTTAACAATATAATATTTTTTTTAATAAATAAATTATTATATAAAAGTAGAATTTAATATTATCTCTTGGGTCCAACAAAATTCTCGGCCCATTTAGTTTGTGCTTCGCCTGAACTAAACAAATAAATGGCCATTGAGGAATAATCCCTAGAACAAAATAGGAAATGAGAAAAGTTAATAAATGTGCCTTCAAAAGTTACTATCAAAAAAATAACATTAAAATCCGAAAGTTCCATAAAATTTCATCTAAACTTAATAGGAATTTTAGAATGTGGTTAAGGCCTAACTCATCCCCAAAAAACCGGCTTATAAGGTGAGGGTTGTCTCCCACTTATAAGCTCTTTTGAGACCATATCTCTAGTCAATGTGGGACTTGGGTTTTTCCCAATACACCCCCTCACGCCCAGCACTATTGGGCTTGGTGCGTGGCCCGAAGGATCTAGGATAGGCTCTGATACCATCTTAGAATGTGGTTAAGTCCTAACTCAACCCCACAAAACCGGCTTGTAAGGTGAGGGTTGTCTCCCACTTATAAGCTCTTTTGAGACCATATCTCTAGTCAATGTGGGACTTGAGTTTTTCCCAATAAGGACGTTCAGCAATTCGAATTAATTTATATTTTGCCAAATTGTTACTGACAATTGAAATTTAAATTTCAGTCCAAATACCCACAAGCCAAAATATTATAAAAATAATGTTTAGATAAATTAAATTGTTCCATATAAAAATTATCCGACACCTAAAAAATTCAATTTATAATTCTCCTCATTGAGAATACGATTTTCCATCTCAACTTTCTGTTTTCCATGAACCTGCAACATAGTAGGAATTAATATAAAAAACTATTAATTCTGATTTCATGTATATAAGTAAAACAATTAATTTTTTTTTGGTAAACCCGGGTATCCACCGCACGGATAGTAGTGACTAATCCCTCGCACATTGTTGGTGTCTCGAATACGATTTTCCATCTCAACTTTCTGTTTCCCATGAACCTGCAACATAGTAGGAATTAGAATAAAAAACTATTAATTCTGATTTCATGTATATAAGTAAAACAATTAATTTTGCAACAATATAAAAATAAATGATTATTTCATTTAATCCGAAAATGGCATAAGAATTTGAAATTAAGACCTATCCTCCATTCATATGCAACATAATAAGAATTTAAAAAACATTACATCAATACTATAATAAGCATTTCAGAATTCAAATTTGTTTAATAGAAATTTAAAAAACATCGCATCCGAAAACGGTATGAAATTTCATGATACCTTAATAACCATTTCAGAATTCAAAAATTGTTTGAATTGGGCACATTTGGCTCTTTTTTTTTCTTAAATTTGAAATTGAAATTTTATGAAATATTCCCACCAAATATAAGTAGCAACAGTACTATATAAAGGGTGGAAGGGTGGGTGTAAAAATCATTCAGCATTTGGTTATTATTTGTGAGCAAGTTTTCATTGTTTTTCAGTGATTTGTTGTATAATGGAATATACTGCTCAAATGGTTAACAGAAATGTAAACCTTGCTGGACTAATCCATTCTAGAACACATGTAAAAAATACAAAATTCTTCCCTTTTCCTTTCTTTTTCGTTTTTCCAACTTATTTTCAAATACTTGCCAATGCCTTTTATAACATCCTAGTATTTCAACCTTGGAAGAAATGCCGAGACTTGCATAAATAGCATACATTAGAGTACTAATCCTAATTAAGGAATTGGACAAACTTAACAACACGAGATAATTCATCACATACATGTTCCAAAGAGTAAATATTTACCAACAGGAATAACTTAATGACAATAAAGACTAGACATATGTCATTAGTACACTTCTATTGTTCAATATCCAAAAGCGGAATTCTCTAAACAACATTTAAACTTCGATTACAAATCACAAGTTAAAGTATTAACATAAACTCGGTTATATAAAATAACCCTAGGGCAAGCTAGCAAACATAAAACTCGATCATTAAGGATCCTTCTAAAACTTGTAACCCAAAGCAGCGGCTACATCTTCTCAATTTGCTTGGACTTATCTATAAAACACCACATTATAAACAGTGAGATAAAATCTCATTGAGTTCTTTCAAGATGCCTCACCTTAATCTCTTGGTGTCTTACTTATCTTATCTTTTCTCTTATCTTAGCACAACCACAGACAATCGCTACGCGATTTTCCCGGTGAACCCACCCGATAATAGCTATTACCGAGTCAACTTATTTTGAGCCTATGCTTAGGGTTCATGACTTCCCCTCCCCTAGTATGCTCTTAGCTTGGGATCGTCATCCCCTTGGTGTTTTATGCTTTTACTTGACACTTAGGTTCATTGCTCACTCGATACAACACTATACGGTTCACTTATTAACCATACGAGAAATTACTCAACTTTCATCACAAATATACATGATATTCATCTCAATTGTGTTCAATTAACATTGGGAAGGGTTAAGGAAGGGATTAGGGAAGGATTGGAATCAAAAGGAATAAAGTTTGAAGCTTTTTAAAAACGGGGACAGAAGGGTTGGCACGGACCGGGCCTCCTGGGAAACCAACAAAGTTGGCTACCCGATGATTGGCACGGACCGGGCACCATGGGCGCACACACTGGGCGCCTTCTGCAGTTTTCCAAAATCTCTATTTTCACGAAAATTGACCATTCCTTTGGCTCCAATGCTACTTGTCTCCTAACTTAACAACACTTACTAATAGCAACACTTACTAATAGCACTTGGTACTTCCAAACAATCAATTTTAATGCAATCAAACATTCAAATAGAACCCCACTAGCACATTCCACATGCAACTCATTATTCATCACAATTTCAGCACAATGACTTCCCAAAGAACATTTCAACAGATTTTAACAATCCAAATATACACGCATTACTGAATATGCAGAATAGACAACATGCATTGACCAATTCATCAAAGAAACACTAAAACGGGTTAAGAACTCACCTCAAATTGGTTGAACAACAACACTTAATTAGGAAATTTGAACTTTAAGTACCAAACGAGCTTCTATGCACCCAAATTCGAACCCCAAGCTCCCAACTCCCTTGCTACCCCTTTTTATCAACAATGTAGCTTCTCCAATCCACAATGTGATTTCTAAAAAGGCCAAATCAAGCTTCAAAATCGACATGCAAGCCAAGTTCTACCCATCTACTTCACCCTTATCATTGTTTTTGAAAATGGAGATGAGAATGGAGGGAAGGATTTGCATTCAGTTGAGCTCTTGTGTTCTAATCTCTTCAAGGATGATGAGATCACAAATGGGATGAAGAGATGGTGAGAAATTTCTGGTTGAGACTTGGTGAATGAGGTGAGGGTTTTGAAGTTAATGTTTGAATGTGAGGGTATTTTTTGTTTCAGCTAAGGGTTATGGTTTTTAATGAATGGTGAAATTCCCATATTACCCCTATGCTCTATTCTTCACTTACATGCACCCTTAACTAATAACACCATTACACAAAGCATTCAAGCAATCCATTTGAACAAATTAGATCAGCAATTATCGACTCAAACCACAATTAATTAACTCGCTTAACAACTTATAAGTAAAACTACTTACTAATTAAATAATTAGAAACAAACACTTTGGGGGATATTACATCTTTCATATTCTTTTTCCAAAATTCCTTTCGTTTTCAGTCACTCAAATTTTTTCTAAAGTTTTTTCCTAATGTGTTAACAGGATTCGCATAGTATAGTCATGGCTTAAGTTGCAGAAATAAATTCGGCTAACTGGTGAAGCAAAAATTTTCAGTTTGTATGTCTGTTATATATTTCGTCACTGGTTTTTTAACTTTTTATCATTGATATTTTATAGGTTTGGAAGACGATGTAGCGTTTGTTAGCATTCTGGTGCGCGAACTCATGAATAGATGAGACGGTTTTTGTTCTCCTCATCGACAGCCACCCTAATCAATCTGCGCTTTTGTTTGACGGTGGGTTATGGAAACACCCGTTTAAGTTATTCTTTCAACCCAAATATTAAAAATTAAAAATATATTTGATACTTTCCTATTAAACATTTAATAAATCATTAAATAGGAAACTATATAAAATCTATTTAGTTTCCTTTTTTAACCAATATATTTAGTTTCTATTTTTAATCAAATTTATTTAGGATCTATTTAAAGGATCAGATATATATCTATATTTTATTGTGTAATTTATTTTGTTAGTAATTTTTTGACTCCTATTTATTTTTATAGTTTTTAATTACGCTCATCCTTTAAAAAAACCAAAAATCTTAAACACGCCCGAGTTTGTCATTACTGGAAAAAATAATAACCTCAGAGTACACTAACTTTTACAATTCGACCACCAATTATCAACGAATGGTGATACAAAATTCGTTTAATTTTGTACACAATTATATCTAATAGGGTATTTTAAAAGTCTTATTTAACTAAATTTCCACCACCATCAAACAAGCCTCATCATTATAATAATAAACTTCGACAATATATATACAAATATATTATTATTATTATTAATATTATTTTAACATACAAAACTAACAATTACAAAATAAATTCAAGAAAGATGTATACCCGTGGAGCAAAAGAAGTATACCCCATAATGTGTCTTAAATCTAAAGGGAAAGCTCATAAATGGTACTTTATTCTCTAAAAAGACACATTAAATTTATATATCATTGTAAATTTAAATAGAAATTGGGACTATATTGACCATCCAAATAATTGAGTGGAAGACCAAATCAGACCGCTAAATACGTATATGTAATTTATGTGCGCTCGAACACACCCATATAGATTCACATTTGAAGGGGAAAAATTGTTTACATACAAAATTAACTAAAATTTAAATCAAGCCACCAAAAAATCACTACAATTACGTATAGAGCAATAATTACAACTTCAAAATTTGATACATAAAGTCTATTATGTATATTATATAAATTAAAATAATCATAATATAATACAACGTAATATATAAATTTATTTCTTTTTACAATTGTTGGATAAAGTATTCCTCGTGCAGGGCATGGGTAGGAATACTAGTTATGAAACAATTTTGAATTCAAAATGATAGACATCACTAAATGTATTAAACACAAGTCCGGAAATCAACAATAATACGCAACAAAGTCTTCCTTATTTTTTTATACGAAGGTATGAATTATTTTATTTTTTTACCCAAGGAAACTCACATCATTTCATCAAAATAAATATCCGTAATATAGGTTGGAATAAAATCATGAAAATGAGAGCTAGCATAAGATCTAAATGCTCTAGCAAGAGAATGAGCAACTTGATTTGCTTGCCTCCTAACATAGCTAAGCTTATAGCTTTGGTACGTAGCAATGATAGTCTTACATTGAGAAAAAAGAACACCAATCTCATTATTGGGGGGATACATTGTTGTTGAAGCCACATTGTTTTGCATTCCTATCATTTCAATCGAGGCTATCTTTTTTTTTATAGCAACAGGGGTCAAGCCCCGAAACAAACTAGAAACCTCTTGGGAACATAGTCCCTACAAAATCTTCCCAAACGACCTCAGCAACAAAAGAAGGACCAAAATCAAAAAATCTACTAGCAAACTGGAGGGACTGGCCATGCTTGGCAAATCCATCAGCAACTTGATTAGCTTCTCTCAATATATGGGGAACATAAACCTCAACGTCGGAAGCCGTCAGCGACAAAATAGAAGAAATCAAGCGGTAAAAAGGATGTTGCGAAGAACACCCTGACTGGACATATTTTACTGCGACCATTGAATCAGACTCAATGGCCAACTTATGAAAACCCTTACTGATAGCAATCCGCAACCCTGTCAGAATAGCCTTGATCTCTACTTCCACCACTGAAACTTTTCCTATCATTGAAGAAAACCCAAAAAGAAAGTTACCAAATTCATCACGCGCACCCACCAATCGACCCCAAGTCTCCATTATTAGTGACTGAACCATTAAATTAAGTTTTATCCACCCAGCAGGCGGTGGCCTCCACCTGGCATTAACCTCCCTACCGTTCACAATCTTGCAATTACTGCTGCTTGAATGCTCCGCCCATCTTGCAACAATGTTAGCAATCGTACTGCGTATCTTATCTACCAAAGTATCAATGCGAATAGTGACCTTGATACAGTCACACCATGGTTTTAAATTGCGGTTGCGATTGCGGATGCGGTCGCGGTTGCGGGTGTTGCGATTGCGGGCATTGCGGCTGTTGCGATGCGTATTGCGGTCGTTGCGGCGTGATTTTATTTTTTGTTAGCATCAAATATTATAATTTACTAGTTGTCTTATAGTTCACTTGCCTTCTATTTCCTCTCTAAAATTTCATATATATTTCATTATCAACTCTTCATCACTTTATAATATCTTTAATCCTTTAAAATACCTCTAAATGTATGATCTAAAGACATATGAAGATAGAAAAACAATTCGTGCGACCACTTTACAGTCAATTACGGTCTGATGCGGTCTGATGCGGCCATTGCACCACTGCGTTGAGGCCGATGTGGCGTTCCAATGCGGATTTTTCTGTGATTTGAGATCACAACGCAATTGCAGGCTGATGCGGTCCGCAATTTGAAACCCTGAGTCACACTAGACGAATAGTGACTCCAAAGCTAATATTCCAATTAGCTTGATTAACACCCATTCTCTCCTCTAGATTCGAAAGAGTCCACTCCTCAAGATCCATAAGCCAGAAGTTATTATTCAAACGTCCATTTGCAAGAGTCAGCCACACTGGTCTGACCTTGATACAGTCACGAAGAATATGCAACATTGATTCATCTTCCTGATTGCAAACTATACAGGTACATGTCTCAGTTAGACCACGTCGTTCCCTTGCCATATTAGTAAGAAGTGATCAATTACCAACACGCCAAAGGAAATACTTATAGCTCTCCGGACCCAGGCAACGCCAAATACTCTTGAAAAGACCGGGATTCGGGGAACTAACCGATCCAATCAGGGACTCATACACTGATTTGCAAGTAAAAATCCCATCACTAGTCAGTTTCCACGCAACACGATCCTCCCTAGCATCCAAGGAAGGCGCGGGTAAAGCATAAATGGCATCAATAACCTCGCTTGGAATGTGGCTGCTGACCTTTCTACAATCCCAGACTCCATTTCTATAAGAGAGATCGACAACTCGCAATTTCTCCGTAATATCATCCACTTCTGAATTGTAGATAGCTCTCAAGTCACCAATATCTGGAATCCAATAGTTATTCCAAATATTGATAGATCTTCCGTCACCAATTTTCCAAGTTATACCTTTAAGGAAGTCATCAAAAGAATGACAGACGCCTCGCCAAATATCCCAGTTAATCTTCATCATAGAGGTTTGGTTTATCAGCCTCGCCTCACGCAGGCCAAGACCACCCCCAGCTCTCGGTCTACACATGTTACTCCAGTTCACCATATGTAGTAACCTGTGATCATCCGTGTCACCCCAAATAAACCTCCTACATTTCTTGCAATTTCATCACACACAAATCGAGGAATATACACACAAATCGAGGATGGGAGAGCTTGAATGACAGACTTTGTAAGGGTTACCCTACCAGCAAAGGAGAGCACTTTTGCTTTCCAATTATTTAGCCTTTGATCCACTTTATCCAAGATAAATTAAAAAGAACCCCTATTTACCTTTTCATGTAAGATAGGTACACCCAGGTACTTGCCAAGATCATTAGTCATCTGAAAACCAGCTGCTTCACAAATGCTTGCTCGGACATTCGCCCCAGCATTATTGGAAAAGAATATGCGAGTTTTGCTATCACTTATCTTTTGCCCTGAGAACCTGCAAAAATTATCAAGAATTTGTTTAATAAGAATAATCTGCATTATTTAGTCCGAACGGCATCACTTGGTAACAATAGTTTCCCATTGGCGTCATAAAGGCCATTTTTTCTTGATCGGGCGGGTACATTGCGATCTGGTTGTACCCGAATAGGCGTCTAGAAATGACAATAAACAATACCCGAACGCATTATCGACCAACTTATCGTGTAGTAGACGCACATTTGCCATTTTCCACGTTGACCTTTTTTGACCAACACGGCGTTTGATAGCCAGGTGGTGTACTTTATCTCTTTCACGAACCCGGCTTTGATGAGGTCTTTAACCGCTTTTTATGCGACTTTGGCTTTGTCTTCCCTCTGTATTCGTTGTCTTTGGGCGACCCACTTAACTTGTGGATCTATCGCCAAATGATGGCATGCTACCTCTGGTGGTATTCCTGGCATGTCGGCCGTGCTCCATGCGAACAGGTCAGCGTGGTCTCTCAGACATTGCATAAATTTCTCTTTTATCTCACCAGGAAGGTCGGCCCCGATGTTGACTACCTTTGATGGGTCTTCTCCTAACTGGACCTGGACGAATTCACCGTCGGGATCTGGTCTCTTAATCCATTTTTCAGCTATCGGGCCAGGGCGTCATCCCCCTCTTCTTCCTCACTATCAGGATCGTAGCGGGCAGCCAGGTTGGCCACATTGACTTGGTGTTTTTTTGAGGGTCTCGTTGGCAGCCTTTTCTTTTGACTCGGCTCCTTGTTGTAGCTTCATGCTCATGAAGTGTCATCGTCGTTGTAACATCCCCAAAATAATTAATGGAATTATTTGGATGTTAACCCAATTAAGCTAATTTAGTACTCGACTGGTAAATTTATTGAGTGCTAAAATTATTTATCGGTTGTCATCGAATCGTTAACCGGATAATACGGACCAAGGAAGTTTTGGAATCGAAATAGGAGATTTCGATCAATATGGTAAATTGACCGCGTTACAACAAATATACTAAATAAATATATTTGTGTATACGTGTGTGCATGTGAGAGGAAAGAAAGAAATTAAAAGAAAGAAAGGAATTGAAAGAAAGAAAGAAACTGAGAAACAGAGAGAAGAAAAGAGAGAAAGAAGAGAAAAAGAGAGAGATGGCGTGAGGGAGAAGAGAAGAGGGAGTGAGAGACTTCGCCGAAACGACTTCCGTCCAACACGAAAAATGTTCGGCGTTCCTTCCTCTTCGTTTTGGTACCAATTTCGTGACGATCAACTCACTCTCTCTCACTTGGCCATTTTCGTTTTTTTGGAGCTTTTGTGGGAAATCCGATTTTGGGTTGGTTTTGAAGGTTTAGGTTCGGTTAGGAGCGAACCCAAGGATGATGGATCGTTGATTGAGGTTCGATTGAAAGATTGGAAGCGAGTTGGGTGATTTGGGGTTTTGGTGAATAGTGTCATGGAGGTTAGAGGAGGAAGATGATGAATAGTGTCCGTGGAGAATTTCGGGGAAATCGGTATTTCGGTCAAAATGAGGTTTCGCGATCGAGTGGAAAGCTTTGGAAGCGGATTGGATGTCGCCGGAGCGGGGAATGTTCGTGTGGTTACTCGGTGGATTCGGCCGTACGTGGTTCACGCTTCAAGGGTGAGTTCTACTCACGTTTAGGATTTTATGTTTCGAATTAATTAATTAACGGTTTTATCGCTTTCGCTGGACTGGAATATTATGTGATACTGTCTGATTCGGGTTAGGAATCGATTGGGGCGAGTCTCGGGTTGCGTCGTGTTAAAAATGGAATTTTTGGTGAATTGATTCGAGAGATTTTGATTTAAAACCGTTATTTGGAAAATCGCCGTAAATTGATAAACTTCGATTTGATCAAGGTTTTGATTGATTGTTTGATGTTGATTGGGTTTGATTATATGTGTGTGAAAACTGTTTTCGATCGAAATTAAAATCGGAATTGAGCGGAATCGCGGTTTTCACGCGAAACCGCCAAAATCTGCCCTTAACAGACCCCCCTTCTGCCTGTTCGCGCCTAACTTGCGCTCCAGCGCGACTTCAGCGCAGTTTGACAGAACTTTCTGCCTGTTCGCGCCTAACTTGCGCTCCAGCGCGACTTCAGCGCAGTTTGACAGAATTTCAGCAACCAAACACTGTTTTTCGTTTCGCGATATCTTTTGATCCGGGAACCCGATTGAGGTGTTCTAAAATGCGTTGGAAAGCTTATTCAGAGGCCTAACTGAATATTCTATTTTTAAGGCAAAATGAACTGTTTTTGATATTGAAAATTGTGTCGAAAAGTGGTCAACTAGAGTGCGAGTGTGAACTTGGTTTTTATAAAAAGAAAATGTGGATTAAGTGTTTCATTGATTGTCTAATTTGATGGACCGTGGGTTCATAGTACTGTAGATATATGTTTATATATCGAGTTGGGTGACGACCCTATGTTGTAACATACTAGGGGGAGGGAGTCATGATCCTCTTACCTAGGCTCCATGCCAATAGGAGAATGTACTATTGGTAGGGGGGTTCACCGGCTTGCAGCGTTCGCGTCAGCGGTGTTATGTTGTTTGTAGTACGTTTACCGGGTTCTTCGTTCGCGTTAGCGGTATCGTACTAAACTAACAGGTTACCGGGTTCTTCGTTCGCGTCAGCGGTAATCTGTTTTTGTGTGATTGTTTTTATGCGATACCGGGTTCTTCGTTCGCGTCAGCGGTATCGTTCTAAACTAACAGGTTACCGGGTTCTTCGTTCGCGTCAGCGGTAATCTGTTAAAATGTTTTATGCGGTCCATCGGGGGTAGCGTTCGCGCAGCCGATGCCGTATTGAATTAAAATGATTTTATAATTGAACCGAGAGTGCGAGTAGGGGTCTCGGTAGAACTCACTGAGACAAGTTGTCTCACCCAATCCATTGTTGTTGTTTTACAGAGAAACAGGGAAAGAGGAGATCCACAGAGGCACGAGCAGGTTGCCCTCGGACTGGCTACTGAAGACTTAGCTTTATGTTTAAGTTTATATTCTCTTTGTTGTCTGTGTAATACGACACTATGATGTGGTATTATGTATTTTCTTCCGCTTTCTTGTACGATACTGAGTACTATAGTTGCTGGCAGTTTATGGTCTTATTTGTGTTAAGACCGCTGTGTTGTTATTCAGTTGAACTATGTTGCGATATTCAGTATTTAGGCAGGAATTGTGTATCTCTGATGTGTTACTATGGTGCACTTGGGTATTTTTAGTAGATAGAAATACCGGGTTGTTACAGTTGGTATCAGAGCAGTTCGACCTAGTCGGACTTAGCTTAGGGTTGAGTCGATTCCTTGCTAGTCCTTTTGTAATTACACTTGTGATGCTAAGAGACATTGAGCCTGATCAACTTAATACTTAGTGCATCATAAGCGGAATTATGACTGGATGATCAAGATGCAATCCTCGACCACAATCGGAATCTTCAACCGGTGCAGCCTCGGGAAAGGTGACATGACGGTGGAACAATACACCGCTAGGTTTGAGGAGTTGTCTCAGTTTTACCAAGTGGTAAAGTAAGATTCGGATGACGAACGGAGAATGCAGAAGTATAAGACGGGCATAAGTGCTTTTATGATTTATGGTCTCAGTTCTTATACTGCTACAAATTATGTTGCCTTAATGCAACCAGCCTATGTCGCCGAGGATTATCTCATAGGGAGTATGGGAAAATAAGGAAGGTAGTTGAATTATCAACTCCGAATGCAAAGTCCTAAGATAAGTTCATTAAAGGAAAAGCAGATGCAATTCTTTGATTCTTCAAAGGTCAGAAGATGTTCCAACTGTGGAAAGCCTCACAGCGGTGATTGCAAGCGAAGATCTAATCGGTGCTATTATAGTAATGTAGAGGGTCACTATGGTAAAGCGTACCCCGTAAGGAAAAGTTCCAAGGAGTCACAAGCAGCTCTAAGGCAAGGACGAGTCAACACTCTGGATGTTTAGGCAGTTACAACTGCAGACAATCTACTGAGGGGTATGAGATCAGTTTTCAATAACCTCGTCTGTATATTAAATGATACGGGTGCAACCTATTGTTGTATATCCCGATCGCATGTGAATCGGTTGGGATTAGCCTTATCATCGCTATCCGAGCCGATGACTATCTTAACTGCGGCTAAGGGTCGTGTCCAGACCCAATCCTTGTGTCGGAATTGTCTACTTGTCATAGGAGGCAGAAATTTAGTTGTAGAATTTATTGTTTGCCTATGAGAAGTGTGGACACCATTTTGAGTATGAATTGGATGACTGCAAATCATGTTGCAAACGTCGGTATTAATCAACTATCAGCTTCGCTTCAGAATCAGTTGAATTGTCTAGGACAAATTCTGAAGCGGTTACCTAGTTCACCTTAGACGGTCAATCTTCATTCCAAGGTGCGGGAGCACACGTTAGTATGTTATCTGCATCCGCTGAAACTAGTTTAGATTTGGCGAACGTTCAGGTCGTGAATGACTTTCTGGATGTCTTCACGATGAAGTTTCTTCTGAACCTCCAGAGCGAGAAGTAGAGTTTACTGTAGAATTGATTCCTGGCACGGGATCAATGTCTATTGTTTCTTATTGAATGTTCCTTTAGAATTAAAGGAAATGGAGTCTCGACTTGAAGAGTCGATGTTAAAGAAATTCATTCGACCGAGTACTTCGCTAAGGAGTGCTCTGGTGTGGTTAGTCAAAAGGAAAAATGGTAGCATGAGATCGTGCATTGATTATCGACAACTCAACAAAGTGACGATCAGGAATAAATATCCCTTACCAAGGATAGACGATTTGCTTGAGCAATTTGAGGTGCTGCAGTGTTTCTAAAATTGATCTGAGGTCAGGACATCATCAAATAAAAGTTAGAGCCTTAGATATTCCGAAGACAGCCTTCCGTACTTGGTATGGACATTACGAGTTTGCAGTGATGCCCTTCGGTTTGACTAATGCTCCAGCGGTATTCATGGATTACATGAACAGGGTTTCCCACCCTTGCTTGGATCGGTTTGTGGTAGTTTTCATTTATGATATCTTGGTGTACTCTAAGACTATTGGGGAGCATGCCCAACATCTCCGCGTTATTCTGAACGTACTCCAAGAGAAGAAATTGTATTCTAAGCCGTCGAATAGTGACTTCTGGATGTCGGAAGTGAATTTTTTGGAATGCGTGATTTCCCAATTGGGAGTTGCGGTGGATCCCAGTAAGGAGGGAGCTGTGTTGAACTGGGAACGACCAACGTCAGTCACTGAAATCAGAAGTTTTCTAAGTCTAGCCGGTTACTATAAGAGATTTGTTCAAGGGTTCTCACAGTTAGTTTTCCACTTACACGGTTAACTCGTAAGGGTCAACCGTTTACGCAGGGTGCTGATTGTGAAGAATGTTTTCAAGAATTGAAGGTTTGGTTGACTTCTGCTCCAATCCTGATTCTTCCAGATCCGTCTTTGAGATTCCAAATTTACAGCGATGCTTCTGGGAAGGATTTAGGATGTGTTCTTGTGTAGAATCAACAAGAGGTAGCTTATGCGTCCAGATAATTGAAGACTCATGAAGAGAGTTATCCGACTCATGATTTGTAATTGGCATCGATTGTGTATGCACTGAAGATTTGGAGACGTTACCTGTATGGGTCTCGTTTCGAAGTCTTTAATGATCACAAAAGTTTAAAGTATCTGTTTGATCAGAGGAACTGAATAGCAGGCAGAGAAGTGTGTAGAATTCTGAAGGATTATGACTTCGGGTTGAAGTATTATCCAGGAAATCCCAATGTTGTAGCTGATGCGAGTAATAGGAAATCCATTCACATAGCAGAGTTGATGCTGCAAGAAATGGGATTGTTAGAGTCTTTTAGATCTAAATTGGAGTACATCCATAAGTTTCCACTTTGGTGGCGAGGTATTAGTTTATTAACCTCTCCTTGGTGAAGGTTGACAATGAGATTGTCTTACGAAATTCCGTTTGACAAGTCGAACGTGAATACGGTTATGTAAATGAGGTAACTGCTGATTGTTGTCACGTTGCGAATAACCATCAAAGGATTAATTGATGGATCTACTTGTAGGTGACTGAAATTTCCGAAGTGAAGCTTGGCGTGCGGTGTAATAGTTTTGAAAAATCGTTGTTGTGAAAACCGCATGCTAAAGTTAATTTTGGGAACGAATTAAGAGGCAAATAGATTATGATTGAGGAGGAAAATCCTAGGAGGATTACTTAGGTTGAAAGGAAGCTCTCAACGCTATTGACTAATTCAGAAAGGAGCTCTGAGTTCTGTTTGATAGTTGTTTGGAGAACAACTGAGGTGATTTTCATTACGCTCGAATGTATTTGTTGTCCCCGTGGTTTATTTCTACGTTTAAGATAAACGTTTCTGGTAAGTCCTCATTTCATCTTCTTTTGAAAAGTGTTATCTCGAAATCTTGGGGGCGAGTCACAAGTGACTCCCCGTCACGTTTTTCAATGTGTACGGGAACTGTTATGGACTTTAGAAGATTTGTTGAGAACGTGTTTACACCCTTCGAGGAGATCGTGTTTGTTTTTTTTCCTCTACCAAGGAGTACCAGTTCGTGGATCTCATTTTCAACCTGTATTTCTATCAAGTGTCTTATATTAGACCCTTTGATTTAAATTAATCAAAGTTGGGGAGCAAGTGAGGAATGAAGCTTCAGAAGTGTTTTCAAATGCGGTGCCGAGCCGATGTAGGCAAATGATGAGTTTCTCGTGTAGATGCGTGACCAGAGAGTTCGTATCAAGGTAGTAGTGGATCATACTTGGAGATTGATGTGCCAACTTGGGAAGAGTTCCTACGCTCATTTCGTTAGTTCGAAATTGTTTTCCAGCAACTTAAACCTTTCTGAGAATGTCGATTCTCGGGTAGTCGGATGAAAGACTTAGCAAAATTTTGAGGACAAAATTCTTTCAAGTTGGGGAGAATGTAACATCCCCAAAATAATTAATGGAATTATTTGGATGTTAACCCAATTAAGCTAATTTAGTACTCGACTGGTAAATTTATTGAGTGCTAAAATTATTTATCGGTTGTCATCGAATCGTTAACCGGATAATACGGACCAAGGAAGTTTTGGAATCGAAATAGGAGATTTCGATCAATATGGTAAATTGACCGCGTTACAACAAATATACTAAATAAATATATTTGTGTATACGTGTGTGCATGTGAGAGGAAAGAAAGAAATTAAAAGAAAGAAAGGAATTGAAAGAAAGAAAGAAACTGAGAAACAAAGAGAAGAAAAGAGAGAAAGAAGAGAAAAAGAGAGAGATGGCGTGAGGGAGAAGAGAAGAGGGAGTGAGAGACTTCGCCGAAACGACTTCCGTCCAACACGAAAAATGTTCGGCGTTCCTTCCTCTTCGTTTTGGTACCAATTTCGTGACGATCAACTCACTCTCTCTCACTTGGCCATTTTCGTTTTTTTGGAGCTTTTGTGGGAAATCCGATTTTGGGTTGGTTTTGAAGGTTTAGGTTCGGTTAGGAGCGAACCCAAGGATGATGGATCGTTGATTGAGGTTCGATTGAAAGATTGGAAGCGAGTTGGGTGATTTGGGGTTTTGGTGAATAGTGTCATGGAGGTTAGAGGAGGAAGATGATGAATAGTGTCCGTGGAGAATTTCGGGGAAATCGGTATTTCGGTCAAAATGAGGTTTCGCGATCGAGTGGAAAGCTTTGGAAGCGGATTGGATGTCGCCGGAGCGGGGAATGTTCGTGTGGTTACTCGGTGGATTCGGCCGTACGTGGTTCACGCTTCAAGGGTGAGTTCTACTCACGTTTAGGATTTTATGTTTCGAATTAATTAATTAACTGTTTTATCGCTTTCGCTGGACTGGAATATTATGTGATACTGTCTGATTCGGGTTAGGAATCGATTGGGGCGAGTCTCGGGTTGCGTCGTGTTAAAAATGGAATTTTTGGTGAATTGATTCGAGAGATTTTGATTTAAAACCGTTATTTGGAAAATCGCCGTAATTTGATAAACTTCGATTTGATCAAGGTTTTGATTGATTGTTTGATGTTGATTGGGTTTGATTATATGTGTGTGAAAACTGTTTTCGATCGAAATTAAAATCGGAATTGAGCGGAATCGCGGTTTTCACGCGAAACCGCCAAAATCTGCCCTTAACAGACCCCCCTTCTGCCTGTTCGCGCCTAACTTGCGCTCCAGCGCGACTTCAGCGCAGTTTGACAGAACTTTCTGCCTGTTCGCGCCTAACTTGCGCTCCAGCGCGACTTCAGCGCAGTTTGACAGAATTTCAGCAACCAAACACTGTTTTTCGTTTCGCGATATCTTTTGATCCGGGAACCCGATTGAGGTGTTCTAAAATGCGTTGGAAAGCTTATTCAGAGGCCTAACTGAATATTCTATTTTTAAGGCAAAATGAACTGTTTTTGATATTGAAAATTGTGTCGAAAAGTGGTCAACTAGAGTGCGAGTGTGAACTTGGTTTTTATAAAAAGAAAATGTGGATTAAGTGTTTCATTGATTGTCTAATTTGATGGACCGTGGGTTCATAGTACTGTAGATATATGTTTATATATCGAGTTGGGTGACGACCCTATGTTGTAACATACTAGGGGGAGGGAGTCATGATCCTCTTACCTAGGCTCCATGCCAATAGGAGAATGTACTATTGGTAGGGGGGTTCACCGGCTTGCAGCGTTCGCGTCAGCGGTGTTATGTTGTTTGTAGTACGTTTACCGGGTTCTTCGTTCGCGTTAGCGGTATCGTACTAAACTAACAGGTTACCGGGTTCTTCGTTCGCGTCAGCGGTAATCTGTTTTTGTGTGATTGTTTTTATGCGATACCGGGTTCTTCGTTCGCGTCAGCGGTATCGTACTAAACTAACAGGTTACCGGGTTCTTCGTTCGCGTCAGCGGTAATCTGTTAAAATGTTTTATGCGGTCCATCGGGGGTAGCGTTCGCGCAGCCGATGCCGTATTGAATTAAAATGATTTTATAATTGAACCGAGAGTGCGAGTAGGGGTCTCGGTAGAACTCACTGAGACAAGTTGTCTCACCCAATCCATTGTTGTTGTTTTACAGAGAAACAGGGAAAGAGGAGATCCACAGAGGCACGAGCAGGTTGCCCTCGGACTGGCTACTGAAGACTTAGCTTTATGTTTAAGTTTATATTCTCTTTGTTGTCTGTGTAATACGACACTATGATGTGGTATTATGTATTTTCTTTCGCTTTCTTGTACGATACTGAGTACTATAGTTGCTGGCAGTTTATGGTCTTATTTGTGTTAAGACCGCTGTGTTGTTATTCAGTTGAACTATGTTGCGATATTCAGTATTTAGGCAGGAATTGTGTATCTCTGATGTGTTACTATGGTGCACTTGGGTATTTTTAGTAGATAGAAATACCGGGGTGTTACAGTCGTGCTGACCCAAGGTCGGCCTGTAAACTTATAATCTCATTTGCGTTTGAGTAAAACTTCATCTTAAGGTGTACTGTGGAGGCGACTGCCCCGAGTAGGGCAAGAGTGGGGCGGCCGATGATACTCTGGTATACTGATTTGCAGGGGAGGACCAAAAAGGGGACGCTAACGGTTCAGCATAATGAGTTCTACGGATCATGGTTGCCGAAGGTCACCATCAACTCTAGATGGACCAGTGGTGTGGTGGATGACCCGTCGAATCCGTATAGATCGCTGCCTCGATAGGTCCTGAGGTCGTCCCGGGAAATCTTCAAAACATCCAGCAGGTCTTCGAATATGACGTCAGTGGAGCTTCGTTGATCGATTAAGATTCTCTTCACCTTCTACGTTAGCCATGACTACTGCTATCAGGAGCGGGATAGGCTTGTTTGGCCTCCCGCCTGGCAGGTCGGCATCTTCAAAGGTCAACGCGGGCCTGTCGAACTTGTTTTTTGGGTTGGAGGTTGTAGCAACTGTCATGATTTCTTTCCATCGCCTCTTCATTGACTTACTGGTTTCGCGTTCTTCCAAAGTCACCCCGCCCGAGATCACTGATAGCTCCATTTTATATAGAGTTATTCATACATCTAATCATAACTAATTACTTGAAATCAAATAGAATATGTGTTAAATATAGTAGTATAAGTAAGATAACAACATTCTAGGAATTATGTGATGAATAAAGCATTTTGTATATATATTGGTATGTTTGATGTGTTTGTTCAGTTTACCTACAGATGATGCTTCTGCACCACGATGCTTCTGCACCATGATGCTCTTGCACTTAGTGCTTCTGCACCATCATGCGCTAAATGTTTATAACCCCACAGTGGAAGCACCTCAATTCATACCACTGCACCAAAACTTCTATGACATCATGCTTTGTCACAAATCACATGGAGGCACATGCCCACATGAATAAGGAGGCGCCCACCATAAACATCATCATGAAAGGCTACTCATCTAAAGACACATGGCTCTCCACAATTGGACCTCCCCTTTAGACTCAATCTTCTCAATCAAAGCTCTGAAAAGTAACCATGGTTAAGCCACCTTTGGTCAAGCTTGATCTCCAAGCAAACCCTTACTTGAAGGAAACCTCCAAGGCTATATAAAGGCTTCCACTTCTCACTTGAAGATCATCGCATATCTCACTTGATAATATGTAGATCATACACTTTACTTATATTTTAGTAGTTTCAATTCTTGCATTTTATTCAGTAGTTAGTTGTAAGAAGGTGAGGAAGGAATTGACACCCTCTTCCTCCACTTCTTAATAGATAGACGAAGGAATCAGTGCTTCTGCACCAATCAGAATTCCATGCAAAGGAACATCAATCCGTGTAACTTCTACCCTATTGATATCTTTTGTATTATCCATATTATTATGCTTCTTGCAGATTCTCTCTATTATATAATGAGTAACATGAGCTAAATTCATTTAGTTGAGATGTTCTAAACTTATAATGATCTTTTGAGTAAGTTATTATGCTTTTAAGTGTTGTAGCATTTTGGGTCTTGTGTTATACTATATCCATCTTATTTTAAGGTTGATCGCTTAAAAGAAGTAGAGTTATAGACACAGACATGGTTTATAACTAGAAATCAAGACTAATAAGGGTGAGTGTTTTAATAAAGGATTTGTTGACTTGTTAATAAAGAAAGCTTTGTTAAAACCATGTTAAGTCCTAGACATAGGATAACATAGTCCTTAGGGTGAAACAGTGGGTACCTCAAAGGCAGGAGTGAACTTATTTAGCAAGCCCAGACATGGGAAGCTTGTAATGAAACTCTGAAGAAAGTAGCTGACAAGCACACACTTATGCAACTGCACTCAATGCTACTGCACTTGATGCTTTTGCACTTGATGCTTCTGCATCATAGTGCTTCTGAATCTCTAAAAGCATAGAAACTCTCAAAAGAAGCATTATCTAGTAAAGACATCTCAACTATCTTTCTCAACTGATTTCCTTCATCTTATTTTACATACTTGCATTCTGTTTTTACTTAAACTAAAAACCCCAAATTTTGTGAGTAGTGTAGTAGTACTAATTTATATGTTTTCTAAACACACAAAGTTAATCCAATCCCTATGGGTTCGACCTTTCTTATCATTGTATTACTTGTTTGTGACTGTGTATACTTGCACATCTTTTCACACACCAAGTTTTTGGCGTCGTTGCCGGGGATTGCCATTAATTTTTGTTGTTTAGAATTATAAGTTAGTGATTTATTATTCTGGTATTTTGTTTTCTGTGCATAAGCATTAGGTGCAAAAGCATTAGGTGCAGAAGCACTAGGTGCAGTTGCACTGAATTTTTGCGCCGGGTCAAAACACCAGAATTTGCATTAGATCCTGAGATAGAGAGGAGATTTAGGAGCTTGCAAAGACAACAAAGACCCAAAGACAGAGGTTCTAGCATGACTTCACCACAACAATTCATCAACATGGGAGCAATAGGTATGTTAAATGATAAAAATAGACCCATGAGGGATTATGCTATGTTTAATCATCAAAATATGCAAACAAGTATAGCAAGACCTCATATTGATGCTGTGCATTTTGAATTTAAACCCATGATTATCCAAATGCTACAAACAATTGGTCAATTTTGTGGATCTCTCCATGAGGATCCCCATGAGCATTTAAAACAGTTTTTAGAAATATGTAGTGACTTTATCATTCCTGGTGTTAGTGAAGATGCATTTAAACTTAAGCTATTTCCATATTCTTTGAAAGATAAGACTAAATCTTGGTTGAATACATTAGAGCCTAATTCTATTCATTCATGGAATGAAATGGCTGAAAAGTTTTTAGCAAAATATTTTCCACCCATCAAAAATGCCAGAATGAGAAATGATATTACATCTTTTAGACAAAAAGACCTTGAATCATTGTTTGAAGCATGGGAAAGATGGAAAAAGCTTTTAAGAAAATGTCCACATCATGGTCTGCCTGTCATTATTCAAATGGAAACTTTTTATAATGGTTTAGAACCCTAAACCAGAATCATGCTTGATGCATCATCTGAGGGAGTGTTATTAAACTTGTCTTATAATGAAGCATTTGAATTGATTGATAGAATTGCAACAAATAGCTCTAGTTGGCCTACTGAGAGGGTGAGTGCCCAAAAGAAACCATCAGGGGTACATGAAATTAGTGATGTATCATCCCTATCTGCTCAGTTAGCCTCACTGACAAATTTGTTTAAAAACTTCACTTCAACCAGTGCATCTGCACCTGGTGCAGCTGCACCAACAAAAAATACTGCAGCAACCATAGAACAAACCCCCCAGATGATACAAGTTGTGTGTATTGTGGAGGAGGTCACTTGTATGAAGAATGTCCCAGCAACCCTGTAACGCCCCAAATTTAATTAGTCATCTAATTGAATTATTTATTTTAATCAATTGGGGATTATGTGGTGATAGAAAATAAAATAAATATATATGAGGTAATTGGACCTATTTATAAGGTGAGGGCTAGTATTAATTAATTTAGGGTTTTAATTTATTTAGGAGGTGTTGTCATGAATTAGGTGGTGCACATAAAGGGCCCATGATCCATTAGTTGGCCCATGACCCATCATTTATCCTTAAGGGTCGAATATGTAGGGGTTGCTAGGGTTAGTTCATTTTCCCACTTATCACCAAAAGAAAGAAAAAGAAAAGAAAAGGGAGAGAGAGAGGAGAGAAGTGGCCGAAGCCCTCAAGGAGGAAGAGGAGAGAGAAACTCGTGGAAGCAAGAAAGGGAAAGAAGAGGAAGGCTACAATCCTTGGTGTCTATCTCCCTAAGGTTTCTACTCATCTAAATCTAAGGTTAGGGGGCTCTCCTTTGCATCTTTAATAGTGTATGTGATGAGTGTTGTCTAGGTTAGGTCCTAGGGTGATTTCCATGAATGGTTGGTGTGTTTTAATGTTGTTATCATGCTGAAAATGTGTTTGTGCAAAGACTTGCTTGATTGGTGTTGAGTAGGACACAATATGAATGATGCATGCTAGGTGTTTGATGTTATGACTAAATGGTACTTTTTTTTTGGTGGAAAACGTGATGGTTAGCATCCATAGTGATAATTGGTGTGGGGTTTTATTCAATTCGATGAAATTGTGGTGTTGGTGATTGAGTATGATGAGTCTATTCACTTAGGGTTTTCGGTGCATTCTGATACTGTTTCGGTTTTCTGAAAACTGGTACTGTTTGGTTAACCCAAAAATTATGTGGCTGATTGTTTTCGAAAATAGACTTAAAGCCGGTCGTTTTGGCACTAGTTTCGTTCAATTTGGAGCTGTGTAGCTCAAGTTATGAGTCTCCAGATTTGGGTCAAATTTCTGGAACCAATCTGTGTATAGGTTCGGTCTTGGCAAGTTTTGTGTCCTCATTCGAACTCCGTTTTTAATGATTATTGCTTAGGTGGAAAGTAGACTCAATTCCCTTCAAAATGAGCACTGGTTTCATCAAATCTAATTAAGAAATGAGAAAGAAAATTGATGTGTAAGATGGGCAAACAGTTTTGTCAATTTCTGGTACCTTAGGGTAGTATTCTGTAAAACTGTACCACCTGGGTGTGTATTTTGAAAAATGAAAATTTTGGGCAGAAACTACACTCAGAGGGCTTTCCAATGAGTGGTCTTTTGTTGAAATCCGACATCGTTTGCCATTTCAATTAATTCGCCGAAGTAGGTGCACTGCTGTAGGAAAATGCTACTGTCCCGAATTTAATAGTGTTGCTGCATGCAGTTTTATAAAAAGAAAGTGTTGCTGTCCAGAATTTAGAAATGTTGTTGTTTGTCAATTTAAATGTTGCTGTTTGCAGAATTAAAGTGCTGCTGTATGTCAATTTCGAAATGTTGCTGTTTGTCAATTTAAATGTTGCTGTTTGCAGAATTAAAGTGCTGCTGTATGTCAATTTCGAAATGTTGCTGTTTGTCATTTAAATGTGTTGCTGTTTGCTGTTTTTGTCAAGGAAAAATGCTGCTGTTGCAGAATAAAAATCTGCTGTTTATCAAATAAAAATCTGCTGTTTATCAAAATAAAAAGGGGTCATTTATCTAAATAAAAGGGTGCTGTCTTGCTGTTATTTTTTTTATAAAAGAGTGGCTGTTTTATGAAGGAAATGCGCTACTAATCTACAAAAAGTAAAGTGCTGTTTTGTGTGTAAAATTGTGCTGTTTTCTCACTGCTGTTTGCGCAAAAAGGCCCCTAATTTGATGTTGTTTTTGGACTCGAAAAGAAATACCGCTGTTTTCCACACTGTTTTTCTCAAGTGTAGTTGTGATGTCGAAAATGAGATGTTTGTCCAAAAATTTAAACAAGTTGTACTCGAATTTTTTTTTTAGATAGGATGTCACTCAAATTGTTAACGTGTAGTTAATTAAATTTAAATGGTCTGTCACTTAAATTTTAAATTAGTGTTATTTAAGATTTAAGGACGTTGTTACTCCAATTTTGGATGGGATGTTTTATGAGAAAGTGGTGATTTTATTATGGTGATTATGACGAGTACACTATATTAGTGTTTTTATGACGACAATGACGAGTACTCCGGGTGAGTTGAAATTGGTGATTGCACATGTGTCCATAGTGTCTCATAGCATGTGCATACTATGACGAATAGGCTTCGGCCTCTTATTGACGAGAACCAGTGACGATGTGCCCAAGTGGCTATTTATGACGAGTATGGTATCATCATGCATATGCCCAGGCGTGGGTTGCATTTTCATGTGCATACATTTTTTTTATATGACTGGTGATGTGATTGTGACTTGGGTTTTGTGTGTACCGACGATGAAGTTGATGATAACGATGATGTTGTTGTGTTGATTGTGGTTGTTGGTGTTGAGGTGCCATGATTGTTGTTGTTGTTGTTTGGTGATGTCTCGTGATGAGCATGAGTTGAGGTGTTATAGATGATGATACGTGTTTGTTTATTGAGCAGTGGTGTTTCTTGGAGTTTGTGAAGTAAATAATATATGTTGATATTGTTGTGAATTGGTGTTTAGTTGCCTTCCTCAATATAATGCTTATCATATTTACTATTATTTATGTAAAGAGACTCACCCTACTGCTTTTATGTTGCTTCTCATGTCGGCAACGTGCAGGTGTTAGCGAGTGAAGGATCTACCTTCTTCTGGTCGATTGTGTCTGGCTCTGATACGTAGCATTGGGTGGGCGGGTAGTCTATTTGTTGTTTTATTTTATTTAAATGTTGAGCTATATCTTGAGATATATTTGTGATTGAGGATTCACCCAGTTAAGTCGTGCTATGTATCACGCAGTTAATATTTATTAATGAAAGGTATTGTTGACTAGATTAAAGTTAAGTTTGGTTTGAAACGTAGCATTCCCTTGAGGATGTATTTGTAAAAAAAAAAACGATTTTTGAACTCTGATTTTAAATCAAATTACCGATTAGAAAAGGGGGTGTTACAAACCCTATTTCTGTTAACTATGCAGGGTACAACCAAAATAACAACCATTACCCAAATACCTATAATCCAGATTGGAACAGTCAATCAGATTTCTGGTGGGGGAGTAATAATGCTGATGCACCTAATGCAGCTGCACCATCTACTCCACCAGGATTCCTTTCCCAACACGTCCAAAGATCATCTGCACCAGAAATGGACAACTCCATGAAAGCCTTATTGAAATCATTTATGGATAAAACAGATGCATTTATGGATAGGACGGAAGCATTTATGAGTGATACAAAAGTTCAAATTCCAACTCTTAATGCCTCCATCAAAAATTTGGAAAATCAAGTGGGACAATTAGCATTAGCTCTGTATCAAAAACCAACAGGTACACTACCCTCAAACACAAGCTACCACATCCCACAGGCCAGGAAATGAACAGGTGAAGGCCATTTCTCTTAGAAATGGAAAGGATCTTGCAGAACCTTATGAGACTGAAGGTGAAGGTAAGGTAGAAAATGAAAAAAATAAAAACAGAAAAGAAAAAGGTTTGCAAGATGCAGAAGCACCTCATGCACCTGCATCTCAAGAAGTTCAAATGCCAAGGTTAGTTCCTGACTACCCTCCTCCTCCTTATCCTCAAAGATTAAAAAAGGCACATGAGGAGAAACAATTCAGTAAATTTCTTGAAATTTTAAAACAGTTACACATCAATGTTCCATTAGTTGAAGCACTTCAACAAATGCCTAATTATGCTAAATTCTTGAAAGATGTGCTTTCAAAAAGTAAAAGATTAGGGGATTTTGAAACAATTGCTATGTCTAAAGAATGTAGTTTAATTTTTCAAAACAAAATTCCAAGGAAATTGAAGGATCCTGGCAGTTTTACAATTCCATTCTCAATTGGAAAATTTTATACAGGTCATGCATTGTGTGATTTAGGTGCAAGTATCAACTTGATGCCTAAACCAATATTTAAACAACTTGAGATTGGAAATGCTAGACCTACAACTATAACACTTCAACTTGCTAATAGATCAATAGCCTACCCAGAGGGAATTATTGAAGATATTTTGGTTAAGGTTGACAAATTTGTGTTTTCAGGCAAATTTTGTTATTCTTGATTTTGATACAGATAAAGAAGTCCCAATCATCCTTGGAAGACCATTCTTGGCAACTGGAAAAGCACTCATTGATGTACAAAAAGTTGAACTAACCATGAGAGTGCATGATCAAGAGGTGAAATTCAATGTGATGAATGCTCTGAAATATCCTGCAGAGGAGAGTGAAGAATGTTCAGCAATCATTTCTCTTGACCATTTAGTGCAGAAGCAATTCCATAAGCAGTATGATCATCTCACCAGTGCACTTGCACCAGATGCAACTGCACCACCTGAAGAAGAAATCCTGGAAAAAGACATTCTGCCAAGAGAAGAACCAGCACAAAAGGATCATCTGATCAATGCTCTTGCATCTGATGCTCCTGCACTGCTAGGTGAAGACATGGTGGAAAAAGAGAGTGTGGGAAGAAGAAATGGATCAGAAGAAGAAGGATGTGTTAAAGAGATTGAGCCTGAACCAGACCCTAAAGAAGCACTCAACAAACAACCAACTCTCCCAACCCAATGCCCATCTCACAAAAATCCAACTCCACAAAATTTGGTGAAAGTGTATCCTAATGGGGCAGTGGAATTGTTTGATGAAGCCACCATTTCCACATTCCAAATCAATGGAAAAAGGGTGAAGCAGTATAATGGAGCACATGTGGTGAGGGACAAAGGCACCTCTCATTTCCAAAATCTCTAAATCAAAGAGATAGTCAGGCTGAAAGACTCTTAAACCAAGCGCTTATGGGAGGCAACCCATGATTTTGTAGTAAGTTATTAGTTATTTTGTTCAAATTGATGTTTTCAAGTGTTTTGTAGGAACATAGGTTTTAGTGCAGCTGCACTGCATACATACTCAGTGCTCCTGCATTAAACAACCCAAAGAAAGGTGAATCAGATGCTGCAGAAACAACTGTTGCAGTGCAAGCTAGTGCAGGAGCACCTGATACACCTACACAAAAAAACCTGATGAACCATGACCAACAACAGAAGTGGCTGGTGCAACTGCATCTAGTGCAGATGCACCAAAAGCTGAGGAGCCCAAGAAGAAGAAGCAGAAGGTCAAACACATTCCTATGAGATCAAGCTCAAGGCTCAGGAGTGGAGCCAAAAAGTAAACTTTAATGTTGTTCAGTTATTTTGCTTAAGTACTTTGTTTAATATGTTTGGTTTGTCCCACATGTACTAACCCCTCTCCCCATTTTGAACAAAATTCCTTTTTGAACTCAACTTAGAGCAGTGAGAACACTACTCAACTTTAAGTTGGGGGGAGCACTTTATGCATGTGAGTGTTTAACTATAGTATGTGTGTTTGCTTTGATATTTGTTTATGTTTATGTGTGTTTGCTTTGATATATGTTTGTTTTTATGTGGGTCTACATATTTAAATATGTGTTAGGATTTGATAGATTTGAAGCATGATCAGCTTAAAAATCTTTTTTACAAACATAGACAAATGCATCTCTTTGAACAGATTTTTAATGATGAAAGGAAGAAAAATAAAATAAGCCGGGTTTTCCTCAAATGACCAATTTTATTATTACTTTGACACATTAAAACTGAGTTTTGAAAAGAACCTTGCTATTTGTAAAACTATCTCATGCAAGAAGAATTTTCAGAAAGCCAAGGTCAAAAACAAACTTTTACTAAAAATATTGAACAGCATAAAGAATTAAGTTTGGGGGAATTTCCATGAATACTAAGGCTGAGTATGAGAAACTTAGAGTAGTCAATACAATAGGTTACCAAAATCACTACAAAAAAAAATTTCAAATGTTATAAACTAGCTATATTTACCCAAGTCAATAACTGAACCTGTTCTAATAGTGCATTTGGTTTGAAAGAAAAGAAAAGCATAAAAAAAAACAAAAGAAAAGAAAGAAAAAGAAGAAAATAAAATCAAACCAAACCAAAGAAAAAAGTATGCAGAAGGAGGTCAGTTAGGAGGGCAATATATGCTACAAGTCTTGAAATGTAGTATCAAGTGTAGTTGCACTCAAATGCATCTGCACCATTACAAAAAGTTCAGTGCTTCTGCACTTCACAAAAAAATATTCAGTGCAACTGCACCAAGGTGCATCTGCACCAAAAAAAAGAACCACCAAAAATAAGAATAGTGCATTGACTCAACAGTTTTGAAAAACTCAATCAAAGTCCTTAGTTGTACTTAAAACCCTCCAAGTCTTGAAGATGTTGTTAGTCTAGTCTATATTTTGAAACACCTTTGTTTTGGCCAAACGTGATCAAAAATTTTCCAAAAGTGAAAGAGAAACTTTTTACTTAGTTTTGGAACAGATTGGATCTCAGTGGGGAACACACTCACATAAATGAGTTTTAATAAACTTTGGATGTTTGGGAATTCAAAGGCACAAAGACAAAATGTTCTGAAAAATAAAGTTCATCAAATGCAAAATCATTCTTTGAAAAGATATGAGCTGATCTTTTCTTCTTTAAATTGAAAATCCTACTTGTGTTTTCTTTTTGCATTACTTGAGGACAAGCAATGGTTTAAGTTTGGGGGTGTGATAACTCCATTTATAAGCCCACAATGGAAGCACCTCAATTCATACCACTGCACTAAAACTTCTATGACATCATGCTTTGTCACAAATCACATGGAGGCACATGCCCACATGAATAAGGAGGCGCCCACCATAAACATCATCATGAAAGGCTACTCATCTAAAGACACATGGCTCTCCACAATTGGACCTCCCCTTTAGACTCACTCTTCTCAATCAAAGCTCTGAAAAGTAACCATGGTTAAGCCACCTTTGGTCAAGCTTGATCTCCAAGCAAACCCTTACTTGAAGGAAACCTCCAAGGCTATATAAAGGCTTCCACTTCTCACTTGAAGATCATCGCATATCTCACTTGATAATATGTAGATCATACACTTTACTTATATTTTAGTAGTTTCAATTCTTGCATTTTATTCAGTAGTTAGTTGTAAGAAGGTGAGGAAGGAATTGACACCCTCTTCCACCACTTCTTCATAGATAGACGAAGAAATCAGTGCTTCTGCACCAATCAGAATTCTATGCAAAGGAACATCGATCCGTGTAACTTCTACCCTATTGATATCTTTTGTATTATCCATATTATTATGCTTCTTGCAGATTCTCTCTATTATATAATGAGTAACATGAGCTAAATTCCTTTAGTTGAGATGTTCTAAACTTATAATGATCTTTTGAGTAAGTTATTATGCTTTTAAGTGTTGTAGCATTTTGGGTCTTGTGTTATACTATATCCATCTTCTTTTAAGGTTGATCGCTTAAAAGAAGTAGAGTTATATACACAGACACGGTTTATAACTAGAAATCAAGACTAATAAGGGTAAGTGTTTTAATAAATGCTTTGTTGACTTGTTGCGCCCCGAAAAATCCGGTTTGGACTTCTCGATGTACAACGTGGGAAAAGTTTTGGAGCCGCCACCAATATTTATTTTTAAAGACCAAAACATTGGAAAAATTCTTTTTGGAAAAGGCGGATAGTCTTTCGAAAACACAGAGATGTAGGTTCGGGGGTCGGTTAGGTACGGGGAAGGTATTAGCACCCCGCACCTCCTTTCTACCGAAAGGGAACCATTAACTTTGATGTGTGGCTTAGAAAAAGTTGACTTGGAATGATTTTTGTTCTACTTCCTTTCTTTTATTTCGTTTGAGAAACGGTTTTATTGAGAAGAAAAATATTTTTGGTATCTTTGAAAAGCGGAACGAAACAAAGATTTTTAAAAGGGTGCTTGACGGGTTACGACCCGCTCCTACGTACCCTCTCTGGAAGAGGGATCAAAGCTACGTAGTTCTAGGGAACAAAACAATTTTTTTTTTTTTTAAAAGTGTGCTTGTCGGGTTACGACCCGCTCCTACGTACCCTCTCTGGAAGAGGGATCAAAGCTACGTAGTTCTAGTCTTTTGGTTTTGAAAGCGTTTTTTTTTTTGAGTTTTTGAAATAAGACTCAAGTGTTCACGAATACCAAACAAGCAATGGCTTCGAGTGGCGTTCATTACTAACTCGAAAGGAAAGAGTCGAAACCGGTAATCAAGCAAGCAAAGGCTTCGAGTGATTACAAGTAACAACGTTTTATTATCTTTTTGAAATCGTTTTTAAGAAAAGGGGGTGAGCATCGGTGATAATTATCACTAATAGCTCGTGTTGTTTTTGAAGTTTGAATTTTGTCTGTGTTTAATTATGGTGTGGGAGCTTTCATAATAGTCAAACAAGCAAAGGCTTCGAGTGACTACCACTAATAACTCCTCATTAGCGATCAAACAAGCAAAGGCTTCGAGTGATGACTAATGATTTATTTAAGAGAAAAAAAAATGCCTTAGGGTTTTTGTTTGGGAAACATTTGACTCTTGATTTGAAACAAGTTGAGAAAAAGAATTTGATTTGGAAAAGGGGTTTTGGAAAGCAAGTAGGACATTTCAATCAACATACCAATCCCTAGCCAATATACAAATCACTTAATTACAATTCATGCAAGCATTACAAATCTAAGAGACAAGCAATATGCATAAATATGTAATAGTCAAAACTAATTACAAGTTGCCATAAGAAATGGTCACACAAAGGTGAAACATTAATCAATTGCAAAAGGGTAATTCATTGAATCATTTAAGGATCAACAATAAAAGCACAAGAGTTAAGTTCCTTTTGGTAATCTTTGACACTTATTAACAATGCACAAAGGCATAAGTGTCTAGTCATTTTACCAAATTTTTAATGCTAAGATATGCGCAAGAGTTGAATCCCTTTTAAGTAATCCTCAACATTTAGAATAGTGCTTGTAAACACATGTTGATTCCTCTTACCAATCATCAACAAATTAATGATCTAAATAAGCAACACATTTGCAAGGCTCAAAATGACCAAAATAAATTGTTCACAAGTTATCTTAAACCATTAGCAAGCAAAGAATTATAAATTCACACTTTGTTCATTTGAAGACTTAAAGAGAGTTGAATCACTTGAAGTAATCCTCATCACTTAAAGAATGGTGCCTAAAGCACAAGTGAGAGTCATCTTACACATCATCAACATTTGAAACAAATATGGTAAACCAAATTTACAAGGACAAATAACATTATAACTCAAAGGTAGTTGAATCCTCTTGAACAATCCTCATCACTTAGCAAATAGTGCTCAAAGCACAAGTGAGAGTCATTTTGTCAATCATCAACAAAAACTTGCAAGCAAACTTCATTAAAACAACTTGAGAGAACATTTTTAAGCACAAAGGCAAGCCAAAGAACCAAGAGGCAACAAAAACCCTATTTATTTTAGAAACTTGCGAAACATATATATGAATGGAAAATTATTTTTGTAAGTTTTAACATGATTCCAAGCATAATAACACAACAATCAAACATCAATGGCTAGATCAAGTATTATTAGGCAAGGATGAACAAGAAAATTATATTACACATACATTCCACATAACTTGCGAACCAAAATAGCCATAGATTCACAATCTTATTTCACCAAATGCAAAAACATCACAAGAACAATATAGAACAATTTATTTAAGGGTGAGAGGCCAACTCTCACCCTCAACCAACAACAAATCACATATTTACATGATGATGTGCGAAATAAACATGAGTTGAAAAATAATTTTGATGCAAGAAAATGGATGAATATGCAAAGGGTTTAGATGACTACCTTAGATTCAAGATAATAGAAGTAGGGAACGAAGGATGGAAGTATAAATCAACACAAATCTTCAAGAACAACTTCAAGCAACCCCACGCAAAACCTCACAATACCCAAGCACTTGATTAATTAAAGGAGGAATGGATGAAGGTTTATGGAAGAGGAATGAGTTTAAAGTGGTTTGATGATGAATTAGTGAGGAGAAATTGAAAAATAAAGGAGAAGGAGTGGTGAGGGGGCTACGGCCAAGGGAAGAAGGGAGGAGAGGAGTTGGTGTGCTAGGGTTTTTGAATGGAGAGTGAGGCTAAGAAGCCATGTGGGTTGATCATATGAAGATATATATAGTGCTCACTTATCATTAAGGGCTTCTAGGTCATTTTGATTTCCATTGTGCTCTAGGATTGCATCTAAATTTTGAACCAAGGGTCAAGATCAAATGTCACATGGATTAGGGGCAATTAGAAAGCACAAAGTGAGGAGAGAGAGGGCTGAGGGGTGTAGCTTAAGGAAGTGAGTGAAGGATAAGTTTAATTACAAAAATGTATTTTCTCATGAAGCATATTACAAGAGTGCCCTTTTAATTCAAATGAAGGGTGAGGATTGCATTTAACACTTGAATGGAAGACCATGATTTAAACACAATTTGCAATCAATAAAATAAACCAAAAATGGGGGGAAAATGGCTGGAATTCGCAGCCAAAGGAAAGAGAGTAAGTGGAATTGCAACTTGTACTATTGTACTACACTTGACCTTTCAAAATTCAAAGGAATATTGATTATTCCTTTCAAGATAATTCTTCTAAATTCTTGCCATTTTGGGCCATGTCCCATGATTCAATGATTGGGCTCTGAATTTTATGATCTCACCAATCCCAAAATTGATTCATTGACCCTACTTCAAAGGAAATGACCATTTTGCCCTTTTGTTCAAAAACCGAATTTCATGCCAAAAATACTCCTATGATGCATAAAAAAATGCACAACTCCACTCACTTGGACTCACATAAATTCCTCAAGAGATGCATAGTGGTTTTTACTGAGAAAATATTTATTTTAGTGAAATGACCAAAATGCCCTTTTGGTCCCAAAAACCCTAATTTGCTCCAAACTTCATTTCCACTCTAACAATGATCCTGAGACCCTTTGGATGACTCTAAAACTCTAGAAATGCATGCATGATGAGAAAATAAGTCTTTTTGGCGAAATTACCAAAATACCCTTTGAACGAGGAAAAACCCTAGAAACCCTAGAAATGCTCTAAAGTGCTCTAAAATGCCATGCAATGCTTTTCTAACCCTAAAATGCATTCGGGAACTTCTAAGATGCAAGCATGATGCTCTTCCTAACCTCTAGGATGAATGCTAAGACTTGATTTATTTATTTTTGATTGAAAATTAGGGTTTTGACCTAAGCCGGACAAAATTGGGGTATGACAGCTGCCCCTCTTTATTTGGATTTTGACAAGAAATATGAATTGCGCGGGACATATTTTGAGGCAAAATAGAAATAAAGAATTCAGAAATTATACCGATTTTGTCTGCTTAGGGAAACCCGAATTTTCCTCTCTTATTTTTGGATGAATCGCCAGCCCTCAGTAATCCAACAAAAGCAAGAAATAACTTGGTGCCAACCCTCAGGCGGCAAAAGCAGGACAGAAATTGGTGCCAACCCTCAGGCGGCAAAAGCAAAAAAAAGAAATTGGTGCCAACCCTCAGGCGGCAAAAGCAAAAAATAAATTGGTGCCAACCCTCAGGCGGCAAAAGCAAAAAATAAATTGGTGCCAACCCTCAGGCTGCAAAAGCAAAAAAATAAATTGGTGCCAACCCTCAGGCGGCAAAAGCAGGAAATAAATTGGTGCCAACCCTCAGGCGACAAAAGCAAGAGATAAATTAGTGCCAGCCCTCAGGCGGCAAAAGCAAAAAAGGAAGGTATCGGCTCACAGTAAACCGACACCAGAGGCTGCCTAAAGCCTTTTAACGAACCGCGAACGATCCGAGCTTGCCCATGGGCATGGTGGTCTTCACGAGCGACCGGGGGAGGGTACTTTATCAAGTCGCGATCTCGATATTTCCCTAGGACTGCGCCATGTCTTAGGCCGACACAACTATCCTTTTCGCCTGGACCTAACGAGGTCTGAATGACTTACCTGCAGCTCGAATACAGGGAGAAGTCTGAATGGATTCACTAATCCTGTTGGTTGATTGGCACTTGGGCCTGAAGGGACACTTGAGTCCTGAATGGATTTACGAATCCTGTTGATTGATTGGCACTTGGGCCTGAAGGGACACTTGGGTCCTGAATGGATTTACGAATCCTGTTGATTGGTTGAGATGGCCAATGCTGCCGCACTGGGCTGAGGTACCTGCATACGTTAGCTGATGCGAGGAATGGCGCATGGAATGTGGATGCATGTTATGCAAACACATGTTATGCAAGGGCGTGCTATGCAAGTGTATGCAATGCAATGAGATGCTATTCTTGATTCTTTTACTTTGATTTTCGTCATGTGATGAATGCACAAGATGCGGTTATGCAAATGTAATGCAGATGTATGCTATGTGGGTGCATGTGACGCTGATGCATGCAATGCTGGACGCTTTTGATATTCTCTTTTGGCTTTCCTTGATGGTTGCTTTTTTTTATTTATGAAGTGCGGGTATGCAAATGCAATGCTTGAGAGTTGTGAAATGCCTTGGTTTATTTGATGGAATGCTAAATTATGGACTTGACATTAGTCTGATTTAAGGACCACAACGAGTCTGGTTTATGGGCCGACAAGCCTGGTTTATGGAGCAATATGTGTCTGCATATTGGTCTGATTTATGGACCCTAAAGGTCTGGTTTAAGGAGCAACATTGGTCAAGTTTAAGGAGCAATATTGGTCAAGTTTAAGGAGCAATATTGGTCAAATTTAAGGAGCAATGTTGATCTGGTTTAAGGGCCGACATGCCTGAGTTATGGAGCAATATGTGTCTGCATATTGGTCTGATTTATGGACCCTAAAGGTCTGATTTAAGGACACAAAGGTCTGGTTTATGGATCATAATGATCTGGTTTAAGGACACAAAGGTCTGGTTTGACCGCATGGGATGCCAGTGTATGCAATGGAAGGCTTCGTTTTGTTTTTTCTATGACCGCATGATGAATGCAAATGCCTGAATTTCTCTTTTTCTTTACTTTATTATCATTATTTTTATGCCTGATAAATGCATGATTTTATGCATGATGAATGTAATGCATGACTGTGTTTGTTTATTGCCTTTTTTTTTGCTTATTTTTTATTTTTGCTGGTTCAGCCAACCCGCGACACTCATGACACGAGACTGAGGAACCTGTTGGACTTGCGGGGCTCATGGGCCGAGTGCATGTTGGTCTTGACTTTGCTGGTTTGAAGCAATCGTGGATGTAGTTGCTCTCTCTTGCATGATTGACTGATTTTGAGGATGTGCTTTCTCTCATGACTCTTAAGAACTTCGTAATCATTGTAATGCTCCATGATTTATGCACATGTTTTACAGTTCAGGACCATCATCATCATAAAACGTTTATTTTGAGCAGAAAAAGCAGAAAATAAAAGAGTGAACAGATACGAGAAATTTGAACTTTATTAATGTGGAAACCGGTCGCACAAGAAGTTACGCCGATTATTTATTACACTTGAAAGTTTAAACTGTAAAAAGACGCGAAAAAGGAGAGAAGCTGAATTCTGACTGTCCGTCTCTGTGGAACAGTGCCAAACATCTATGTCCTTGACCTTGATCACTCCCTCATCCAAGCTTGTAGGAGAGTTGTATGCCTTTCTTTACTTTTCATGCCTAAGTTTTCAGACCCTAATTTTTGCCTGGATCGCCCTTTGCGGGTTTTCAATCCACCGGGTCGCTCTGATTTTGCCTAAGCCGCCCTTTGCGGGTTTTCAACCTAGCGAGCTAATTCTTACTTGGCTTGTCTTTCTCTTTTTTCATCTATTTCTTTTAGGCATAATACTTCTTCACTTGATCTGAATTGACTGGATTCCTGAGATCTTCGCCGTCTATGTTTATGAGTATCGGCGCTCCTCTGAAAAGAAAGCTTTCTTGACTTCATATGGACCGTCATAAGTGGGCCTCAACTTCCCACGGAGTCAGTCCGGATAGGTAGGATCTTTTTGAGTACAAGGTCTCCTTCGCCGAATTCTCGAAGACGGACTTTCCTGCCGAAAGCTGCCTTCATCTTTTGTTGGTACAACTGGCCATGGCGTAGGGCAGCAATTTTTTCCTTTTAATGAGATTCAGTTGATCTAGACGAGCTTGGATCCATTTTGCTTCTTCTAACCTGGCCTCCATGACTACTCGTAGGGAGGGTATTTCAACCTTGATGAGAAGAACTGCTTCTGACCCATACACTAGAGAAGAAAGGGGGTTGCCCCTGTATGATTTCAATGAATGTGAGTGCGACAAGGGATGAGATAGGTGTAGGGTCAATCTCCCCAGTTGTAAGAGGGGTGAAGAGCGACAGAATTGCCCCACTTGGCATATTGTAAACAAATGAATTTACTTGTCCTTGAGCTGAAACTTTGAGAAAACAACAGCAATCAATCATTGATCGGGATGGACCTTTCGTGATTGTGGTGTTTTGTGGAGGAGAGATGAGTAAGCTTAATGAAGTATTTGGGGCTAATGGCAGGATGGTTTTTATTCGGTGTTGGCTGTTGATCGATGATTTATGATGGTTAACTGGCTTGATGAGGTATTAAGAGGTTTTATTCCTGGCTAAGGGTCTGTGGAGGGCGGGCTGTCGAGGTCAAAGGAGAGTGTTTGCGGTTTATGAGAGGTATAGGAATGATACAGTGTTTGAAGGTTTATTGAGAGGTATGGGAATGATACAGTGTTTGAAGGTTTATTGAGACGAGGATCTCTTGGGTTTTGTGGTAACACGTATCAACTCACTACTTACATTTCTGTTGTATTTTTCTTTTGATTTTGGGATTTTCCCTTTTTGAAATTTTTTTTTATTTTTTTTTATTTTTTTTTATTTTTGAGCTTGGGTGAACTGATAAAGAACGATGCACTGTTTTTTTTTTTGGTGATCCTTGTCTAAGGTGACTTTTGGATTTTTGGCTTTTTTTTTTTGGCTTACGGTGGGTAGGAGAGGATTTTGTTTTTCTCTTTGGGATTTTCTTGGCTTAAGGTGGGTAGGAAATGGATTTTCTGGGATTTTAGGTTTTTGAGGGTATGGAGGGATGGTCCAACTTCATTTCAAATCATGATTGCTCGTTTTCTCAAAAATTAACTCAAAGACAATAATTTACTTATTTTTATTTCTTTCTGTGCTCTAATTTTCCTTTATTGAAGTACCCATCTTGATCTCTTTTCTTGTTCTCAGCGGTCCCCAAGTTGATCACTTCAGTGGATTCCCCGTGAGGCTGAATAACTCTTTCTTCTTGTATCATTAACCTTCTGGAGGATCTTCCCGGTCTTCCTCAACATCCCCCTCTGCTTGATTGATAAGGTGATCAAAGTCAAAATATGGACTGTTGGCACTGTTATTTTGAGAGACAATTGCTGTGGATCCGCTTTTTACTGAGGCGAAAAAGCAGAATGAAAGGCGAAACAAACAAACAAGCAATAATAATGCAAGGAAAAGACACACGAAATGAAAAGGAATTGATTTTTATTGATTGGAATTCAAAAACAACGTTTTTATTGATGATGATGATGATTTAGAAAATAAAAACATGTGCGCCCCTAACAACTGGTCCTGTGGCCTTGGGCAGAGCCACAGGGTTGCATTACAAATGACTACTTTAAGTCAAAGGTCCCAGGAGGATCAACAATCTTTCAATTCTTTAATTCTTTCACCAGCACTGCAGCGACAAACCAGGTTTGCACCACCCTCTTCCGACTTAGGACCATTATTGATGACAGCAATTTGGTCGTATTATTCCTCTTCCTCATCCCATCCTGTAGGCTGGATGTCTTCCATTCGAATTTGAGCACTCTCGGGAACGTCATACCTGACCAAGTAATCAAACTTTCCACTGGGCTCCCCTAGGGTACCCCAACATCCCTCTTCTGACTTAGGACCATTATGGATGACAGCAATTTGGTCGTATTGTTCCTCTTCCTCATCCCATCCTGTAGGCTGGATGTCTTCCATTCGGATTTGAGCACTCTCGGGAACGTCATATCTGACCAAGTAATCAAACTTTCCACTAGGCTCCCCTAGGGTATCCCAACATCCCTCTTTCACAGGCACCGCTGTTACTTCCTCATTGATTTCTTCTTCACCATCAATATCCGGGGTTCCTATCTGAACCACACACCGATCTATCAGGTCTTGCACTGCATGCTTGAAGGCTCTGCACTCCTCCACAGTGTGACCAACCCCGTTTTTGTGGAAACTGCAGGTAGCACTTGCATTGTGACTTCGGGAGAATGGCGGCTGAAGGGCCTTCATTGGCCGAGTGTTGATCAGGTTCTTGGAAGTCAGGCGATTAAACAAATCAGTGCATGTCATCGGTATTGGATCAAAACTGGTTCGTCTCTTGTACTGATAACCCTGAGCCTTGTGACTGTCACCGCCTTGCTGGGATGGCACAGGAGCAGAGAATGGAACAGTTTGTGGTGGAGGAGGAATGAAAGAAGTGACACCAACTGGACCCACGACGGTGACACCTTCAGCAGCTGTCCCACTCTTTAAGCTCTGCAATATGACCATCATCTCATGTACCTGGGCCTCCATTGCCTTCAATCGTTCTTCTAGCAAGTGATATCTGTCTCTTGGCTGTGAGCTTTCAATCATCTGGCCCTGAGGATAGCTCCCTGGACTGAAGTAGTAACCCCCATACTGAGCGGAGTTTCCCATTTGATAAGCAACACTTGGAGGATTCACAATAATCTCCGGAGCAAGAGCAGAATAACTTCCGGGAGGTATAATACTGGGACTAGGGATGTGAATGTGTGGCACACCCGCAGCTCCACTAGAAGTAACCACAGCAGACTGACTTGTCACCACGGGAATGGCTTCAGCAGTGGATGGTGTATAATTCATGGCCATCCCCCAAGGGTATATTTGTGCATTTGGTTGTCTTTGACTGTTTGTCCCCGGAGATTGACTAACTTCTGGCCTGGGAAGGGGATGAACAGTTATGATTTCAGCTGATACAGGAGGAGAAACAAAGGTAACGACCCCTTCTGGATTCACGACAGCGGTGGCCCCAGCAGCGGTCCCACTTCTCAGATTTTGCAGCATATTCATTATCTCGGCCCTCTGAGCTTCCATGGCCTCCACCTTAGCTTTCAGAGCCTGGTTCTCCTGAGCCAGCTGCTCAGGATTAAGGATCTCTATCACCATTTCATCTTGACCCAGACTGTCTCCGTTGGACGCCATCAGTTTCGCTTGCAAACGGGTGAAGTAACGATGTGGACGAACCAGCTTGCCTTTTCTGTTTGTTTAGATTTTATTACATAAGAATCAAGATGAATGTATGAATGGATGTATGAATGTATGTACAATGTTTGCTTGGTGCCGGGAACCACGGGATGCCTTATCTTGTCATAAGCGCATAAACTTTTCTTTTTTATTTTGATTTAAGAAGTGAAGAAAACGAGGAATCGAAATAGCAAATCAACCTTCTTCATAACTGGGAGGCGAGAAGCAAGTGAAGCCTTGCTACTTGATTCCATTCTGATGCACCTATGCCAAGACGGTACACTATTTGGTGATCCCCAGCAAGCAAAATGCAAATGAGATGTAATATGAATGCAAGTAAATGAATGCGGTATGATGCAATTATGATAAGAATGATGCGTGTGGAAAAAATAAAGGCGATGCATATGGACGGAAGTTCAAAAATTGAGGAGCCACGCTACGTGCCGCCTCACGCACTGGTTTATTTGATGAAGGGAAATATATTATTATTATTTTTGAAAATGAGGACCGTACGTCATTTCATATGGACCGGTACGAGAAAGGCTACAGCGGTAACTCTTTCTTTCTTTTTTTTTTTTGAAAATGAAGTGGGCCATATGTCACTTCGTACGGACCGGCAAAAGAGAAGGCTACAATGGCAACCCTTTCCTTTTTTTTTTTTTTTGAAAATTTCTTCTTTTATTCTAGTAAAGACATGCCTAAACTACAATGCAACATACAATTCGTATGCCCTCGTGTCCTACCAAGGTGGGAATCCTAAGTTCTAGGGCAACTTCAAAGGTTCCTCCCATGTAGTTCTAATTCACACCCTCGCAATGGCTACCAGAGCTATAGAATCCTCATGCCGACACCACAAATGTAGAATGCTACCAAGTGTGGGGCGTCATAAGAAAGCGTACTCTGGTTGAGACTTTCATGAGTATCAGACAGACAAAGGTCTCGAATGACAGTCACTAATCGTCTCCACTCCCCTAAGTGTTTGTTGGATCCGGGTATAGGAGCCCACTCATAGCACACAAATCATAAGGTGTGAAAGTGTGTGATTGAGGACATACTTCCTAAAATCTACCCATCCCCACCTGCAAGGAAAACCAGAACAGCCAGACAGAAACAAGCAATAATAAGTCGTCTACCCTAGGGTTTAACAAAATAAACTACACTAAGGTATCAACAACAAACATATAGCTTACCTCAAGAAAGGGAGCGAAGAAGAAGGGATCATAAGGGCATATATAAGGGTATGATGCATGAGATTACCTTGTAGAAAGGGAGCAAAGAAAAGGGGATCATGGTAAAGGAAGGGAAATGCATGATAAGAAAAGGAAGGAGAAGAAGTAGAATAAAGTTTTCAAATCAACTTTTTTTAAACCACACATTAAGTTAATTAGGCTTGACCCTCGTTTTTTTTTAAAAAATCCCCAGCGGAGTCGCCAGCTGTTGCGCCCCGAAAAATCCGGTTTGGACTTCTCGATGTACAACGTGGGAAAAGTTTTGGAGCCGCCACCAATATTTATTTTTAAAGACCAAAACATTGGAAAAATTCTTTTTGGAAAAGGCGGATAGTCTTTCGAAAACACAGAGATGTAGGTTCGGGGGTCGGTTAGGTACGGGGAAGGTATTAGCACCCCGCACCTCCTTTCTACCGAAAGGGAACCATTAACTTTGATGTGTGGCTTAGAAAAAGTTGACTTGGAATGATTTTTGTTCTACTTCCTTTCTTTTATTTCGTTTGAGAAACGGTTTTATTGAGAAGAAAAATATTTTTGGTATCTTTGAAAAGCGGAACGAAACAAAGATTTTTAAAAGGGTGCTTGACGGGTTACGACCCGCTCCTACGTACCCTCTCTGGAAGAGGGATCAAAGCTACGTAGTTCTAGGGAACAAAACAATTTTTTTTTTTTTAAAAGTGTGCTTGTCGGGTTACGACCCGCTCCTACGTACCCTCTCTGGAAGAGGGATCAAAGCTACGTAGTTCTAGTCTTTTGGTTTTGAAAGCGTTTTTTTTTTTGAGTTTTTGAAATAAGACTCAAGTGTTCACGAATACCAAACAAGCAATGGCTTCGAGTGGCGTTCATTACTAACTCGAAAGGAAAGAGTCGAAACCGGTAATCAAGCAAGCAAAGGCTTCGAGTGATTACAAGTAACAACGTTTTATTATCTTTTTGAAATCGTTTTTAAGAAAAGGGGGTGAGCATCGGTGATAATTATCACTAATAGCTCGTGTTGTTTTTGAAGTTTGAATTTTGTCTGTGTTTAATTATGGTGTGGGAGCTTTCATAATAGTCAAACAAGCAAAGGCTTCGAGTGACTACCACTAATAACTCCTCATTAGCGATCAAACAAGCAAAGGCTTCGAGTGATGACTAATGATTTATTTAAGAGAAAAAAAAATGCCTTAGGGTTTTTGTTTGGGAAACATTTGACTCTTGATTTGAAACAAGTTGAGAAAAAGAATTTGATTTGGAAAAGGGGTTTTGGAAAGCAAGTAGGACATTTCAATCAACATACCAATCCCTAGCCAATATACAAATCACTTAATTACAATTCATGCAAGCATTACAAATCTAAGAGACAAGCAATATGCATAAATATGTAATAGTCAAAACTAATTACAAGTTGCCATAAGAAATGGTCACACAAAGGTGAAACATTAATCAATTGCAAAAGGGTAATTCATTGAATCATTTAAGGATCAACAATAAAAGCACAAGAGTTAAGTTCCTTTTGGTAATCTTTGACACTTATTAACAATGCACAAAGGCATAAGTGTCTAGTCATTTTACCAAATTTTTAATGCTAAGATATGCGCAAGAGTTGAATCCCTTTTAAGTAATCCTCAACATTTAGAATAGTGCTTGTAAACACATGTTGATTCCTCTTACCAATCATCAACAAATTAATGATCTAAATAAGCAACACATTTGCAAGGCTCAAAATGACCAAAATAAATTGTTCACAAGTTATCTTAAACCATTAGCAAGCAAAGAATTATAAATTCACACTTTGTTCATTTGAAGACTTAAAGAGAGTTGAATCACTTGAAGTAATCCTCATCACTTAAAGAATGGTGCCTAAAGCACAAGTGAGAGTCATCTTACACATCATCAACATTTGAAACAAATATGGTAAACCAAATTTACAAGGACAAATAACATTATAACTCAAAGGTAGTTGAATCCTCTTGAACAATCCTCATCACTTAGCAAATAGTGCTCAAAGCACAAGTGAGAGTCATTTTGTCAATCATCAACAAAAACTTGCAAGCAAACTTCATTAAAACAACTTGAGAGAACATTTTTAAGCACAAAGGCAAGCCAAAGAACCAAGAGGCAACAAAAACCCTATTTATTTTAGAAACTTGCGAAACATATATATGAATGGAAAATTATTTTTGTAAGTTTTAACATGATTCCAAGCATAATAACACAACAATCAAACATCAATGGCTAGATCAAGTATTATTAGGCAAGGATGAACAAGAAAATTATATTACACATACATTCCACATAACTTGCGAACCAAAATAGCCATAGATTCACAATCTTATTTCACCAAATGCAAAAACATCACAAGAACAATATAGAACAATTTATTTAAGGGTGAGAGGCCAACTCTCACCCTCAACCAACAACAAATCACATATTTACATGATGATGTGCGAAATAAACATGAGTTGAAAAATAATTTTGATGCAAGAAAATGGATGAATATGCAAAGGGTTTAGATGACTACCTTAGATTCAAGATAATAGAAGTAGGGAACGAAGGATGGAAGTATAAATCAACACAAATCTTCAAGAACAACTTCAAGCAACCCCACGCAAAACCTCACAATACCCAAGCACTTGATTAATTAAAGGAGGAATGGATGAAGGTTTATGGAAGAGGAATGAGTTTAAAGTGGTTTGATGATGAATTAGTGAGGAGAAATTGAAAAATAAAGGAGAAGGAGTGGTGAGGGGGCTACGGCCAAGGGAAGAAGGGAGGAGAGGAGTTGGTGTGCTAGGGTTTTGAATGGAGAGTGAGGCTAAGAAGCCATGTGGGTTGATCATATGAAGATATATATAGTGCTCACTTATCATTAAGGGCTTCTAGGTCATTTTGATTTCCATTGTGCTCTAGGATTGCATCTAAATTTTGAACCAAGGGTCAAGATCAAATGTCACATGGATTAGGGGCAATTAGAAAGCACAAAGTGAGGAGAGAGAGGGCTGAGGGGTGTAGCTTAAGGAAGTGAGTGAAGGATAAGTTTAATTACAAAAATGTATTTTCTCATGAAGCATATTACAAGAGTGCCATTTTAATTCAAATGAAGGGTGAGGATTGCATTTAACACTTGAATGGAAGGCCATGATTTAAACACAATTTGCAATCAATAAAATAAACCAAAAATGGGGGGAAAATGGCTGGAATTCGCAGCCAAAGGAAAGAGAGTAAGTGGAATTGCAACTTGTACTATTGTACTACACTTGACCTTTCAAAATTCAAAGGAATATTGATTATTCCTTTCAAGATAATTCTTCTAAATTCTTGCCATTTTGGGCCATGTCCCATGATTCAATGATTGGGCTCTGAATTTTATGATCTCACCAATCCCAAAATTGATTCATTGACCCTACTTCAAAGGAAATGACCATTTTGCCCTTTTGTTCAAAAACCGAATTTCATGCCAAAAATACTCCTATGATGCATAAAAAAATGCACAACTCCACTCACTTGGACTCACATAAATTCCACAAGAGATGCATAGTGGTTTTTACTGAGAAAATATTTATTTTAGTGAAATGACCAAAATGCCCTTTTGGTCCCAAAAACCCTAATTTGCTCCAAACTTCATTTCCACTCTAACAATGATCCTGAGACCCTTTGGATGACTCTAAAACTCTAGAAATGCATGCATGATGAGAAAATAAGTCTTTTTGGCGAAATTACCAAAATACCCTTTGAACGAGGAAAAACCCTAGAAACCCTAGAAATGCTCTAAAGTGCTCTAAAATGCCATGCAATGCTTTTCTAACCCTAAAATGCATTCGGGAACTTCTAAGATGCAAGCATGATGCTCTTCCTAACCTCTAGGATGAATGCTAAGACTTGATTTATTTATTTTTGATTGAAAATTAGGGTTTTGACCTAAGCCGGACAAAATTGGGGTATGACATTGAGATGTTCTAAACTTATAATGATCTTTTGAGTAAGGGTAAGTGTTTTAATAAATGCTTTGTTGACTTGTTAATAAAGAAAACTTTGTTAAAACCATGTTAAGTCCTAGACATAGGATAACATAGTCCTTAGGGTGAAACAGTGGGTACCTCAAAGGCAGGAGTGAACTTATTTAGCAAGCCCAGACATGGGAAGCTTGTAATGAAACTCTGAAGAAAGTAGCTGACAAGCACACACTTATGCAACTGCACTCAAAGCTACTGCACTTGATCCTTCTGCACTTGATGCTTCTGCATCATAGTGCTTCTGCATCTCTAAAAGCATAGAAACTCTCAAAAGAAGCATTATCTAGTAAAGACATCTCAACTATCTTTCTCAACTGATTTCCTTCATCTTATTTTACATACTTGCATTCTGTTTTTACTTAAACTAAAAACCCCAAATTTTGTGAGTAGTGTAGTAGTACTAATTTATATGTTTTCTAAACACACACAAAGTTAATCCAATCCTTGTGGGTTCGACCTTTCTTATCATTATATTACTTGTTTGTGACTGTGTATACTTGCACATCTTTTCACACACCAATCACCATCGCCTCCGGGCGGTCTTGAGGTGGGCGAATGTCGACTTCTCTTCTGTAGCTACTGTTAGTATCTTGGGCGGTAGCGGTTGTCGCGGAGTCAGTCGGAACATGAGTTTTGATCGAAGTTGACCCGCTTTGGAAACGGGATGAGATGAGGTGGGATAGCGACGGGGCTCCCACCGTGGTCGCCAAATGATCCATACCTTGATCGCCCAAGGATAGGACGGGTATGTTTCTTGTCGCTCTGCCCGGCAGTGAGGTCGCGAGCAGAGCTCAGGATGGGTATACCTGCAAAGACACTTTGACGCCCAGGTCAGGGGGGGAAAAGTCAACGCAGGAAATGAGAGATGGGTTTAAAGTGTACCTTTTCGCGGGGGGTTGACCCTTATTTATAGAGTTTGGCGGAGCTCCCTAGCCGTTAGAACATATGGCTCAATCTCAGCCGTTGAAGCTGCCTAAGCCGTCTAAAGGCACTATGCGCTAGGCCAAGATGCACTCATAACAGTAGGAAACTCATCATGAGTCAACCGGGAAGAAGCATGGACGTCTCTCCTTGTTTACTCTCCTATCAGAATTCAATTGAAGCAGCATGGCTCGATGATCAGACTTAAAGAAAGGTAAATGCTTAACCACGGCTTTCTGATTCAGTAATCACCAACTCATATTTAGCAAAACTCGATCGAGCCGTTGAAAAATATTATCTCTCCTCCAAGTCAATGGGCTCCTGTTGTGTGGCAAAGGGTATTGTGCAAGTGCACACAGTCTTTAACAAGTAATATAGTAAAAAGATGAGATCGTACCCACAGGGATTGTCATTAATTCTTAAAGCTTAAAGTGATAGTTGGATTAGTGAAGTGTAACCAAGTAACAAACAATAATATTGGATGAAGACGGAAAGTAAACAAGTTAAGTAAGATGAGTTTGAATTCAAGTGAGAAAGATAGTTGGAATGCTCTTTACCAAGTAAATTACTTTTGACAGCATTGTGTTATATACGGTGCTGGAGCATTGGATGCTGTAGCAATTGATGCGTGCCTTTCAGTCACTATCGTCAGGGTTTCGTTACAAGTCTTATGTCTAAGCTCTAACTAAATTCACCCTTGTATATGAAGTACCCACAGTATCCATGTTAAACACTTACCCATATTAGTTCTTTGAGTTCTAATCATAAACCATGTCTGTATTTATGACTCTACTTATTCTAGTTGATCAATCCCAAAATAAGTTTGAAAGAAGTATGACACAAGAACTAAAATGCAAACATCAATATATAGCACAATAACTAATCAAAAGATCATTACAAAGTTAAAGCATCCCAACTTGAGAATTTTAGCTCATACTAGGCCTCACTAAGAATATACAAACAAAGATAACCATGTTCATATATCTAATAATACAAAGTAGAGAAATTAAAGTAAGAATTACACGGTTGAAGTTCCCTTGCATAAATCAGCCTAGCAATGCCGTAGCATTCACTTCACAGCATTCCATCAGCACTATATGAGTGTATGGAAGTGGAGAGAGAAGTTGTCAATTTCTTTCCTTCCTTCGCATAAGTAATGTGTAAGTGATTCTAATTCTCTAAATTGATCTCTTTGAATGAGAAGGTGAAGGTATCTATATAGGCTCCTTGAGTGAAGTAGTCTTGGTCACCAAGTTTACTTAAGGATAAAGTTAAGGTTACTTTTTTTCCAATTGTCTCCAAAAGTTGATTTGATCTTTCACCCATTAAAGAGAGGAGGTCCTATAGTGGATGGACAAGTGTCCCTAAAGAGGTTCAACTTGTAAGCTATGAAATCTTCAAAGGTGGCGTCGAAATCATCCACTTGGGCAACTTGCTTTTGCTTTTGACGCATCATGACGTCATCAAGAGAATGTTGTGGCAATTCAGTTTGTCAAGAATGCTGGGGCATCAATTGCTGGGGCATTGTACTTTGTCGTGAATGCTGGGACATCAAATGTTGGGGCAACGAATGTTGCAGCATTGAACAAACAAATAGAAAATACCACAAGATATGCAGTTTGCCAACTTTGTTTGTAAAACCTTTCTTAACCCTTAATGTTGTAATTCTTTTTGTATTTCCATATTTATTAAACATTATTACTGAGAATTTTACAATTATTTAGATTTAGAAGCGTAAATAACTCTATATAAAATAGAGTTATCACACCCCGAAACTTAAACCATTGCTTGTCCTCAAGTAATGACACTTGAACAAGACAAAAATTAAAAACAAAAGGGTTTGCAAAAATTATAAGAATAGATCAGCTAAATTCTTTCAAATAGATTTTCAAAAGGTTCACTTTAAGAACTTCAAATTTTTCACACACAATTTTCACACCATTGTTTCTTTAACATTCAGAGCTATTACTGCTCATGTGAGTGTGTGGTTGCTGAGCTTAGATTGGTTCCTAACTAATTTCAAAAAGTTCACTTAGCTTTAAGAAAGAATAGTTTGCTTTTGATCAAGCTAAAGATTTTTCAAAAGGTAGAATAGGCTTACAATTTCCTCAAGTATTTGGGGGCTTCAAAGCACAACAAAGAGCTTGGTTTAAGTATTTCAAATTCTAGGTCAGTGTGCTAACTTCTATTTTGGTGGATTCTGGATGTTGGAGCATTGATTGCTACAGCATTGGATGCTCTAGCTTTGATAACTACGTGAAGATATTTTAGCTATATTGCCCTCCTTGCTGACCCATTTTTGCATATTTCTTTTTCTTTTGTTCTTTTTATCATGCATTTTTGGAACGCGTACAACATTTTTTTCAGGCAAATATAGCTTTTACATGACATTACATTTGTAGTAATTTGTAAGCCTATTGCACTGACTTTCCTATAATTATCATCCTTAGATCACTGATGCACCCCCAAACTTAATTCTTTATGCTATTCTAGATTTTTAGTAAAATTTTAGCATTGATCTTGGTTCACTAATACTACCTTTAGCATCAGATTGTTTTCTAGTTAGCTAAGTTCCTGTCTAAGCTCAGTTTTTAAGTGTTGAAGCAGCAATAATTTTGATCTTTGTTAAAACTTGGCTGCTTTTATAAATCAGTTCAAAAAGGCACAGGTTTTATAAAGAGTTTCAGCTGATCATGTTTCTAAAATTTTAACCCAAACATTTACTAACATAATTTTACAAAAAGAACACAAAACATAATACTTAACAATAACATATAACACATAAACATATATCATACTGAACACATAACATATTTTAAGTTTTTCAAAACAACATATATAAGTCCTCCCACGCAACTTAAAAACCAGCAGTTTCCTCACTGCTTATGTATGCAAAATCTAGGGGAAAACATATAGTTCTACAACAGTTTAACGGTTAAAATAGTTCTAGACATCTGCTGGATGCAATCACAGATGCTACAACATCCATTCGGTTTATTTCTTTAACAGTTTTATATTCAACATAAAAAGTGAGGTTTTACTGCTTTGCAGCAGCACTCCTGATTCTGCTGCTTGACCTGATTGGTGCATGCTTCACCTTTTTCTCACTACCCTTTTGCCTCTTCTTCTTTGGGTCCTCAGCTTTGGATGCTCCAACATCGGGTGCTTCAGCAACGGATGCGCCAGTAATAGTTGCTTCAATAATAGTCGCTTCAGGAACCTTAGTAGCAATATCAGCCTTACCTGCACCAGTTTGTTATTGCTTTGCAGCAAGCTCTTCATTTCTGATGGAGGCCAAGGTATCCATGACCAGCTTTCTTGACGCCTCTGCCAGTGCAGGATCTACTTGCTGGGGCACTTTGGATGTTGCTGCATTGCTGCAGCATCAAGCTCCTGTTGTTGTGGGGCATCTTCTGTGGCATGCTTCTTTTGTCCTTATTCATTTCCTTTCTCCAATTCTGCCTCTTCTTCAGGTTCTTCTTCTTCTTCAGGCTCTTCTTGTGTTCCTTCTCCTGGCTCCTATTGAATTGCCTGCAATTTTCTTTTCAAACTAACAGTTTCAATGTTAGAGTCAACAATAGTTTCTGCAGTATTTTTAGGTGGAGTTTTTTCTGGTTCCTTGGTGGGTTCAAGGGCTGAGGGTGTTGTTTCTTTGGTAGTGGCTTATGCAATTGGGTCTGTGGTGATGGGTTGGGTGAAGGTTGATGGTTGGGTTGGTGATTTGGTTGGTTGTGGGTTAGTGTGGATGGGTGAATTATGTTCTGTTGTGGCAGATGGTGGTGGGCTAGGTGGTATGTGTTGTGCGAAAAGTAGTTTGTGCAAGTATACACAATCGCAACAAGTAATTCAATGATAAGTAAAGATCGTTCCCACGGAGATTGTTGAGTTTACTTCTATATTTAAATTAGTAATTTAGCTAGTGAGAAAAACAAGTAACAAATACAAGTTGTCAACAAGTATTGTCATTGTGATTAACATAAATGTAAATAAACAAGTAAAGAAAGTTCAGGAGTAAGATAAAGTGAGTTGGATTGCTCTTTGCTAAGTAATTTCTCAGTAGTGAAGCGCTATAACGTTAGACTCTATAGCGTTAAGCGCTGTAGCGTATGGATGTGTGCCTTTCAGTCACTGTCGCCAGGGTTTTGTTACAAGACTCCTATGTCTAGGTTCTAAATAAGTTCACCCCTGTATAATGAAGAACTTATAGCATCCACCTTATGAACTATTGCTCCCCTATGTCTAGAGTTAAGCACAAATTGTCTAAATGTCTTTAAACAACCATTTATTCATATCAACCCTTGAGTTCTATTCGTAGACCATGTCTGTACCTACGAATCTACTTATTTCAGTTGGCCATTCCCAAAACAAGTTTGAAAGCATTAAAGAACAAGGGTTGAAACACAAAACATCATAACGTTATATTGATAATACTAAAGAGTCATTACAAAGCTTAAAACAATCCAACTACTAAGTGTTTTGCTAATGATGAGCATCATCAACATAATACAAACCAAAAAGCTCATATTACCGAAAATGAAAAGAAGAAGCAAGGTTGCAAAATATGCACGTAGTGGCCTCCTTCTCATGTGACGGGTTGCTGACGCTACAGCACAGCTTCATAGTGCTGGAAATGATGATCTTCTCTTGAAAAATAAAAGCTTGAAGTGGAGGATCAATGGAAGAGAAGGGTGTCAAGTTTTCCTCTCCAAAAACTCTCCTTATTTCGAATTCTATGTTTTGTGGAAGAAGAAGTGAGATAGATATTATCCACATCTCATAAAGTAGCTTTACAAAAAGGGCAATGATTACAATCATCACCAACTATCACATGAGCTTCAATTAGGACACGCCAAGTGTCCTATTGAGTCCACTTGGAGGCTCCTATGTCAGGCTGAGAAGAAGAAGATTAGCATGATGACTCATCAAGTAGCAAGTGCCTTCATAAATATCCAAGTGGCCAACCGTCCCATAGCGCTGTAGCGCTTACCGCTGCATAGCGCCTACCGCTGCAACACTCAGGCAAAATATTAAAATACTCACAAAGGCACCAAATGTGTCAAATGATAACAAATTATCTCCTAACCCTTCTTTTACACTTCTTAGCAAATATTTACATATTTAACCACATAATTACTTAAGAACTCACATTAACTTAAGACTAAAAAATATAAATAACTCATGTAAATATGAGTTATCAGTATGGTGGCTTCAACTCGCTTTGGTGAAATGGTGGTGGGTTTGTATTTCTGTCTTGGTGCTTCCTCCATGATGACATCTCTTGAGTCAGTTTTCTCACTATCTTCTTCACTCTCAGTCTCATCTTCATCTACATCTTTCTCAATTTTCTTCACATCCTTCCTTGCCTCTTCCTCTTCACTAGTCTCTTCTAAATCCTCTGAGCTCAAAATTGGCTCTTCCTCAATCTCAGCTTTCTTCTTACCCTTCTGCTGCTGCTTTTTCACAGTTTGTCTTACCTCTTCTCTTTTCTCTTCATACATAGGTTCCTCTTCTTCATGTTTTGTTTCTCCCAAGACCCATGTGTGAAAAATGGGTGGTTTCACTCTACTCTCTCCATTTGACAGCTCTAGGAACATCATTTGCTGCCACTCATATTGTTCTTTTTGGAATTTCCAAATGGCCTGTTGCTGGAGCATGAATTGCTCCGGCAATAGAGCATTTGTTACTTCCTTAGGAATTTTGGCTTTTTCCTTGAACTCAGTAGAAAGAGCACTTTGTGGAAACTTCTCTATCTCCTTTGTGTCAATTGAAACTCCAGCATTGGTACACAGGTCAGTGATCAAACATGGAAAGAATAGATACCCAGCTTTCTTACTCTTGCATAGTAAAATTTGCCTTGCAATGAGTCTTCCTACATCTATGTTTGATTCTGTTAGTATAGCATCTAACAAAATCATTATTTCTTTCTGAATTGAGGAGGTGTGTGATGTAGGAATCAAAGAGTGAGCTATAAACAGAAGCCAAATTCCTACTTCACTTGAAAGGTACCTACTTTTCATTGTGAGCTCTGTGTTTGTGAATTTTTCTCATTCAACATCCTTATCAGCAATTCTAGCCTTAACCCTAATCATTTCCTTTTTCCCCATAGAGTAGTATAAAGGCTTACCTCCTTTTGGATCAAGAATCCCATCATAAATTTCACGTACAATTGGTACTGAGTATGATCCCCTATGTTGGACGAATGTTTCCCAGCCCAAATTTGTTACTGTGGACATGAATGAATTAAGGAGATGCTTTGTTGAGTTTGAAGCCACACTCTGCTAGGAACTCCATTTTACAAAATTTTGTTGCTTCGTTGTTGACTGATGTAGGGGCATTGGTTGATTTCTTTGTGACTTTTTGATTCGATGCTCCAGCATCGGTTGTTGATTTTCCAGAACTCTTAGTAGCAACTTGGTTCTTCGTCGTTGATCTCTTGGTGATTTTTTCGAAGTTAAGTTGCAAGAGGTTGAAGATGATTGTGAATTGCGAGATTTGAGAGTTTGTGTTTTGAGAGAGAGCGAGAATGATAAAACGGTAACTTTGGGAAAGTGGGATGGTTTTAAATGGTGGAGGGAAGGCTTTGTGGTTAATGGAGAGAGATTAGGTGAGTTAGTGGGGTGTGATGGGATAGCTAAGTGACCGTTGAAGCTAAGTGGAGGGCATGCATGATGACACGTCGATAATTAGGTGAGACAGCGCAGAGTATTAACATAAAAATCCCCTATGCGCCGGCAGTGAAATTCTCCAAGTGGGAATGTTGTGTGGCTGAATGCTGGAGCATTAGATGTCTTGTAATGTTGGAGCACTGAATGCTACGGCATTCAGGATGCCTTCACTTTTTTCCTGAAAACATAAGAATAAAACAACAAAAAATTGTAAGTTAGTAAATCAAAATCATGGGTTTCGTCCTAAAAGCGCTTGATTTAAGAGTCTCCAGCCTCATTATCTCCTTGATCTAGAGATTTTGAAGATGAGTGGTGACTTTATTTCTCACCACATGTTCACCATAGTACATTTTGACCCTTTGTCCATTGACCTTGAAAGTTGTATTAGAAGCTTCATCAAATAAGTCTACAACACCATGAGGATATACTTTCAATAGTTTAAATGGTCTTGACCATCTTGATTTCAGCTTGCCTGGGAACAATTTTAGCCTGGAATTGTAAAGTAGGACAAGTCTTCCTTCCACTAGTTCCCTTCTTTGTATCCTTTGATCATGCCAAGCTTTTGTTTTGGCTTTGTAGATTTCAACATTTTCATATGAAAATTGCCTAATTTCTTCCAGTTCATTAAGTTGTAAAAGCCTGGATGCACCTGCTTTTTCAAGATCAAAATTAAGCTTCTTGATTGCCCAATATGTCTTGTGTTCCATATCAACAGGAAGATGACATGCCTTACCATACACTAATCTATAGGGTGACATTCCCAAGGGTGTTTTGAATGCAGTTCTGTATGCCCACAATGCATCATCCAGATGTAGATACCAATCCTTCCTTGTAGGTCCAACCATTTTTTCAAGCATTCTTTTAATTTCCCTATTGGATAATTTTCCTGTCCACTTGTTTGAGAGAAGTAGGCAGTAACAATTTTGTGTTTCAAAAGTGACCTTCATCACTGATGATGGCTCTAGGAGTACCAAATCTGGTGAAGAAATTTTTCTGTAGGAACTTACTCACAGATTTGGCATTGTTGTTGGGCAATGCCACAACTTCGACCCATTTGTACACATAGTCTACAGCTACTAGGATGTAAATATTGCCAAAGGAAGGAGGAAAAGGTCCCATAAAGTCCATTCCCCACACATCAAAGTGTTCAATCTCTAAAATGTTGGTTAGTCGCATTTCATGTTTGTTTGAAATATTTCGAGACCTCTGACATCTATCACACTTTTACGATGGCATAAGCATCTTTGAATAGTGTTGGCCAATAATAGCCTGATTGTAATACCTATGCTGTTGTTCTGGTACTGCCAAAGTGTCCACCATATGGTGCAGCATGACAATCCTGTAGCACATATTGTTGTTCTTCTTCTGCAATGCATCTTCTCATCAATTGATCTAAGCACTTTTTATAGAGAAAGGGATCATCCCAATAGTATTGTTGAACTATGTGGAAGAACCTTCTCCGTTGCTGATATGTCATGTTAACTCGTACCACTTTGCTTGCCAGGAAATTTACTATATCAGCAAACCATGGTGCTGCAGCATCAGATGCTCCAACATTGGATGCTATGGCATTAGTTGCTGTCATAGTAATTTCCAATAGTTGTTCATCAGGAAAGCTTTCTTTGATTTCTCCTTCTTTTGTACCTGAAATTTCTTTTTCAAGTCTAGACAAATGATCAGCCACTTGGTTCTCCACCCCCTTTTTATCACGATTTTCAAGATCAAATTCTTGAAGGAGGAGAACCTATCTTATTAGCCTTGACTTTGCATCTTTTTTTGAAATTAAATACTTGATGCCGAATGATCTATAAAAACATTTACTTTGGTGCCAACCAAGTATGATTTAAATTTGTCAAATGCAAAGACCGCTGCTAATAATTCTTTTTTAGTCACAGTATAATTTAATTGAGCTTCAATGAGTGTTTTGCTAGCATATTATATAGAATGAAAAATTTTATCATACATTTGCCCTAGGACAGCTCCAACAGCAAAATCATTAGCATCACACATCAATTCAAATGGCCTACTCCAATCTGGTGTGACTATCACTTGTGTTGTCACCAATGCTTTCTTGAGTTTCTGGAATGCTTCCAAGCATGCCTCATCAAAGTTGAAACTTACATCATGTTGCAAGAGCTGACATAATGGCTTTGAAATTTTTGAGAAGTCCTTGATAAATCTCCTATAGAAACATGCATGGTCTAGGAAGCTTCTGACATCCTTGATAGTGGTTGGAGGAGGTAATTTCTCTGTCATCTCAATCTTGGCTTTGTCTACCTCTAGCCCTTTCTTAGATATTCTATGACCAAGCACAATACCTTCTTGGACCATGAAATGGCATTTTTCCCAGTTTAGGACTAGGTTGGTTTTCTCACATCTGTTGAGTATTTCTTTTAAGTTTGTCAAACAAAGTTGAAATGTCTCTCCAAATACTGAGAAGTCATCCATGAATACCTCCATTGATTTTTCAATAAAGTCAGAGAATATTGCCATCATACACCTTTGAAATGTTGTTGGAGCATTACATAGTCCAAATGGCATCCTTCTAAATGCAAATGTGCCATATGGACATGTAAAAGCTGTGTTCTGTTGGTCTTCAAGAACCAGAGCAATTTGGTTATAGCTTGAATAGTCATCCAAAAAACAATATAATTCCTTACCAGCTAACCTGTCCAGCATTTGATCTATTAAAGGCAATGGGAAATGGTCCTTCTTGATAGCCTTGTTGAATTTTCTGTAGTCCTTACATATCCTCCAGCCTGTGACAGTTCTTGCAGGTACCAGTTCATTTCTTTCATTGGCTATTACTGTCATACCCCATTTCTTTGGTACACATTGCACAGGGCTCACCCATGCACTAACCAGGACAATTCTATGCATGCAAATTGTAAGACTGATTCCCTTTATATCAGACATTTGCCAGCTTTTGTGATAAGCCAGCAATTGCCTTTTTATGCTTCCTTAGGGTATTAATGATATCATGCTCCTGCTTTTGTGATAAGCCAGAAGCAATGATTACAGGAAGAGTGTCAGTTTCCCCTAAGAAAGCATATTTCAGATGTTGGGGCAATTCTTTAAGTTCAAGTTGAGGAGGTCTCTCAATTGAATGCACATTCTTTTTGAGGGTTGAGTTTTCAGGATCTAAAGACTCATATTTTCTTGCCCAAACCTCTTTCACAGTTAATTCATCATGCATAGCTTCTTCTTCCATATCTTCTTCTTCTGAGGATGCTAGAGCATTAACCAAGTGGTCATGCTGTTTGTGGAAGTGCAGCTGCACTGCTTGATCCAAAGAGACTAAAAGTGAACACTCTTCAGTATCCTCATTAGGATACTTGAGAGCATTCATAACATTGAATTTTACTTCCTTATCATTGACCCTCCTGGTCAATTCACCTTTCTGTACATCAATGAGTGTCTTTCCAGTAGCCAGGAATGGTCTTCCAAGTATGATTAGTACCTCTTTATCTGCATCAAAATCAATGATAACAAAATCTATAGGAAACACAAATTTGTCAACTTTAATTAAAACATCCTCTATGATTCCTTCAGGATAGGCTATTGACCTATCTGCTAGCTGAAGGGTCACAGTGGTTGGTCTGGCAGTTCCAATTGTAAGTTGTGTGAATATGGATTTAGGCTTCAAGTTGATACTTACACCTAAATCACATAGTGCACGACCAGTATAAATTTTTCCAATTGAAAATGGAATCGATACTTACACCTAAATCACATAGTGCACGACCAGTATAAATTTTTCTTCATGAGCCTTCCTCAACCTTTGTGGAAAAGGAGAAGGAGGGTACTCTGGAACTAACCTTGGTGGTGGCATAGAAGCAGTTTTGGATGCAACAGCATTGGATGCTCCAGCATTGCTTGAATACGATGCTGGAGCATAGGATGCTGCAGCATTAGGTATATTTTTTTCTTTTCTGTCATTTTTAATAGGTGGAAAATATTTTGCTAAGAATTTTTCAGCCAGGTCATTCTAAAGGAAAATATTTTGCTAAGAATTTTTCAGCCAGGTCATTCTAAGGAGTTTAGCCAAGCCTTAGCTCTATCTTTCAAAGAATATGGAAAAAGTTTCAATCTAAAAGCATTTTCTGAAACACCAGGAATGAGGAAATTGCTACATACTTCCAAAAATTGCCTTAAATGTAAATGAGGGTCATCATGAGGAGAACCACCAAATTTTCCGAGTATTTGAAGCATTTGGAAGATCATGGGTTTAAATTCAAAGTGTGTTGCATTGATATGAGGCCTGACTATGCTAGTTTTTATGTTTTGAGGATCAAACATAGCATAGTCTCTCGTTGGTCTATCCCTGTCATTTATCATACCTATAGGTCCCATGTTGATGAACTGCTGCCTGTGTTCATCTTCAGCATGAGGATGTGACCCTGGATTTCCCCTACCTGATCCATGTACTGAACCTCTTCCACCTCCTAAAGAGTTTCTGCCTGAGCCTCTACTAGAGCCTTGAGCAGAACCTTCACCTTGTTCAGACATTGTGATTCTACCACTGCCTCTGAGTCCTTGTCTTTAAAGTCTTCACAACCTTTTAAATCTTCTTTCTATCTCGGGATCTAATTTGTATTCTGGTGATTTGATTCTGTGCATATGCTATGGCATCTAGTGCTGTAGCATCAAAAACAAATACCAGAGTAATATAATCACAATTTACGATAAGTCTATACAATAAAAATTAATGGCAATCCCCGACAACAGCGCCAAAAACTTGTTGTGTGGAAAAGGGTATTGTGCAAGTGTACACAGTCTTTAACAAGTAATATAGTAGAAAGATGAGATCGTACCCACAGGGAATGTAATTAATTCTTAAAGCTTAAAGTGATAGTTGGATTAGTGAAGTGTAACCAACTAACAAACAATAATATTGGATGAAGACAGAAAGTAAACAAGTTAAGTAAGATGAGTTTGAATTCAAGTGAGAAAGATAGTTGGAATGCTCTTTACTAAGTAAATTACTTTTGATAGTATTGTGTTATATACGATGCTGGAGCATTGGATGCTGTAGCAATTGATGCGGGCCTTTCAGTCACTATCGTTAGAGTTTCGTTACAAGTCTTATGTCTAAGCTCTAAATAAGTTCACCACTGTATATGAAGTACCCACAGTATCCCCCTATGAACTATGCTATCCTATGTCTAGGTTTTAGCATGGAATAACAAAGTTTCCTTTATTAAACACTTACCCATATTAGTTCTTTGAGTTCTAATCATAAACCATTTCTGTATTTATGACTCTACTTATTCTAGTTGATCAATCCCAAAATAAGTTTGAAAGAAGTATGACACAAGAACTTAAATGCAAACATCAATATATAGCACAATAACTAATCAAAAGATCATTATAAAGTTAAAGCATCCCAACTAGAGAAGTTTAGCTCATACTAGGCCTCACTAAGAATATACAAACAAAGATAACCATGTTCATATATCTAATAATACAACGGAGAGAAAATAAAGTAAGAATTACACGGTTGAAGTTCCCTTGCATAAATCAGTCTTGCAATGCCGTAGCATTCACTTCACAGCATTCCATCAGCACTATATGAGTGTATGGAAGTGGAGAGAGAAGTTGTCAATTTCTTTCCTTCCGTCGCATAAGTAATGTGTAAGTGATTCTAATTCTCTAAATTGGTCTCTTTGAATTAGAAGGTGAAGGTGTTTATATAGGCTCCTTGAGTGAAGTAGTCTTGGTCACCAAGTTTACTTAAGGATGAAGTCAAGGTTACTTTTTTTACAATTGTCTCCAAAAGTTGATTTGATCTTTCACCCATTAAAGAGAGGAGGTCTTATAGTGAAGGGACAAGTGTCCCTAAAGAGGTTCAATTTGTAAGCTATGAAGTACTCTTCAAAGGAGGCGCCGAAATCATCCACTTAGGCAACTTGCTTTTGCTTTTGACGCATCATGACGTCATCAAGAGAATGCTGTGGCAATTCAGTTTGTCAAGGATGTTGGGGCATTGTACTCTGTCGTGAATGTTCGGGCATCAAACGCTGGGGCAACGAATGTTGCAGCATTGAACAAACAAGTAGAAAATACCACAAGATATGCAATTTGCCAAGTTTGTTTTAAAACCTTTCTTAACCCTTAATGTTGTAATTCTTTTTGTATTTCCATTTTTATTAAATACTATTACTGAAAATTTTACAATTATTTAGATTTAGAGGCGTAAACAATTCTATATAAAATAGAGTTATCACACGCTCGGAAAATGACGTCAATTAGGTTGCATCTCGGCATCATCTGCAGATAGCCTCTCACTCCTCTATCATTCAAAACCACATTAAAATCTCCAAGTAACACCCAAGGGTCCTCCATAGACTCTCCCAATCTGTTCAGGTCCCTCCATAGTTGTTGGCGCCCCACATAGTTTGGGGATCCATACACTGCTGTAAGTAACCAGTTTAATAGAGATATAGACCTACGGTAATATGCAATGTAATTGATATAGTGTAATGTAAATATTGTACACTTAGAACTGTAGTAGAAACGGTTACAGCTGATAGAGTAACTGAGCTTGATATAAATACCCAGTTGACTCACATTGTAAGATACACTGTTCATTCAACACATTTCTCAGATCTTATTTCAATGCTTGACTTCACTTCTCTTCATGGTATCATTCGCATTACACCCGATCCTTGAGCCAAACACTTCATCTCTTCCGCCGCGACTCTGATTCCTCGTTTCCATGGCATCATCACCGGAATCATCGGTCCCAAACACTCCTCCGCCGTCGATCTTCCTTTCCAACGATAAAGGTAACAAATCTCAGTTCGTTGCTGGTCCGAAGCTAAGCATCAAGCTCGATGAGAAAAATTTTCTCATCTGGAACCAGCAAGTCTCTGGAGTTGTTGCCACTCATCGTCTTCACCGTTTCCTCGTCAATCCTCAGATTCCGAATCAATTTGACTCACCTGAAGATCGCACCAACAACAAGGTTTCCGATGCTTACGATCGGTGGTTCGTTCAGGATCAGGCTCTGTTCACCTGGTTACTTTCGACTTTCTCCGACGCCATGCTTCCTCGTGTCTTGGACTGTCATCACGCATTTGAAGTTTGGGACACCATACACAAGCACTTTGCAGCACATTTGCGAGCTAAAACTCGTCAATTACGTGCTGAACTGAAAAGCACGAAGAAAGGTAACCGAAGCATCTCTGAATTCATCTCTCGCGTTCGCGCTCTCGCAAGTTCGCTTGCCGCTAGTGGCGATCGCATTTCTGATCATGATCTGGTTGACGTTGTCCTTGACGGTCTGCCGGAGGAGTACAATTCGTTAGTTCTGTTCGCTTTCACCAAGCCTGATGCGTTAGATCTGACCGAATTGGAAGCGTTGTTGCTTGTTCAAGAAGCACAGCTCGACAAATTCCGGCAAGAACTCACTACTCCGGCGGTCTCTGCTAATCTTGTGCACACGGCGTCGCGTGGTGCACACAGTGCTGGTAGGTTTGGTCGTGGACGTTTTGGTCGTGGCCGTGGCCGTGGCCGTGGCCGTGCTCCACCTTCTGGTGATCGTCCTATATGTCAAGTTTGTAATAAACAAGGCCACACTGCGCTGAACTGCTGGTATAGGTTTGAAGAGGATTTTGTGCCTCACGTTCCTCCTCCTCGCACTGATGCTGCTACAAACTCCACTCACAATACCAATGCTACCAAGTCTGCAGAACAAGCAACTTCTCCTAGCTCTGATGCAACATCTCCACAAGCTCTTGCAGCCTACACTACGTTCGATGCTGGTGCCTCTGATTCATTCACTATTCCACCTGATGTAACTCCAGGTTGGTTTGCAGATACTTGTGCCTCTCTCAACTTCACTTCAATTTCAGAATATCTGCAATCTAGAAAACTGTACCGTGGCAACAAACAAGTTTATATGGGCGATGGTCACCCTGTTTCTATCCAGGCAGTAGGCACGGCTAAGTTATACTCTAAACACAACCCTAGTTTAACCTTCAAACTTAACAATCTGTTAGTTGTTCCAAAAATAACTCGTAATTTGATATCTGTTGGCCAATTCACTTATGATAATGATGTTTTCTTTGAGTTTCACCCTTTCACTTGTCTTGTTAAATCTCAGGGCTCTAAACAGGTACTTCTCAAGGGTTATAGGACAGTTGAAGGTCTCTACTACCTGCCTTCACTTGCTGCTGTGTCTCAAGTTGCAGTTTCACCATCCATTTCTGCACATGTTTCTTCCATTCCTCGGTCTGTGAGTCATGTTCCTTCTACAAATACTATTACTAGCAATGTAACTAGCTATAATGTGTGGCACCATAGGCTGGGCCATGCCAATAGTAGAGCTGTGCTATCTGTTTTCAAATATTGTACTGATTCCTCATTCAATGATAAGAATACTTTTGAATTGTGTAAACCCTGTGCTGTTGGTAAATCTCATAGAACTCACTCACCACCATCTACCACACAATATCACACACCTTTTGACCTAATTCACACTGATCTATGGGGACCATCACCTACACCATCTAGTTGTGGCTATCTTTATTACATTGCCTTTGTTGATGCATATACTAGATTTACCTGGATGTTCTTACTGAAACACAAATCTGATGCACTTCAAGCCCTCAAACAATTCCTTAACTTAATACAAACTCAGTTTCACACAACTGTTAAGGCCTTTCAATCTGACAATGGGGGAGAGTTTATGCCCTTCACTGCCCACTTAACCTCTCTTGGCATTCAACATAGACTTACCTGCCCCTACACATCACACCAGAATGGCATGGTTGAGCGTAAACATAGACAAATAGCTGAAATGGGCCTTACCTTACTTGCTCATGCCTCTATGCCAGTTACCTACTGGGATCATAGTTTCACCACCTCTGTCTCACTTATTAATCAGCTTCCTACCTCTGCTCTACCTACCTATATATCCCCTCATGAAGCCCTATATCACACCAAGCCTGACTATACTTCCATTAGATCCTTTGGTTGTTCATGCTTCCCTCTCCTCACACCATACAATAAAAACAAACTTCAATTTCATAGCCAAGAATGCATCAACCTAGGACCTTCACCACGGCACAAGGGTTTCAAATGCTTAAGTCCCAACGGTCGCATTTATATCTCTAAGGATGTCACCTTTCATGAGGAGTCATTTCCCTACCCTAAACTCTTTCCTTACTCACATGTTAACACTACCTCCCCTGCTCAGTCAACTGCCAATTTGCCCCTTATTCCCACTGCTAGTGTGTCCACTTCTAACTCTACAGAGTCACTGGTACCTCCTATTGCTACAACTGTTCCCACCACTTCTGTTCCTTCTACTACTCCACCTCAAGAGTCCTGTCCTCCTCAGAACAGTCTCTCCTCTTCTTCCACAGAGTCTCAAGCGTCTGTCAATACTTCACATGAACTCCCACCACCTGAGTCTTCTCCTTCTGATCAGGTCCAGTCATCTCCACCCAATGTTCACCCTATGCAAACTAGGTCAAAAACAGGTAGCCTTAAGCCCAGATTGTTTGTTGCTCACGTTGCCCCTACTTCAGTAAAACAGGCCATGTCTCAGCCACCTTGGCTAGAAGCAATGAAGCAAGAATACAATGCCCTTATGAACAACCATACCTGGAAACTCACACCTTTACCTCCTAATAGAAAAGCTATAGGTTGCAAGTGGGTATTTCGCATAAAAGAGAATTCGGATGGGTCTATAAACAAGTATAAGGCAAGATTGGTTGCTAAGGGCTATAACCAACAGGCTGGTCAGGACTATGATCAAACCTTCTCCCCAGTTGTGAAGCCCACAACAATCAGAATTATACTCACTCTGGCAGTGACTTATCGGTGGGATATCCAGCAGATTGATATTAATAATGCCTTTATCAATGGGCATCTAAAGGAGGACATATACATGCAGCAACCCCCTGGTTTCACTAGCACGGATAAAACACTGGTCTGCAAATTGCAGAGATCTCTTTATGGTCTAAAACAGGCCCCTCGAGCCTGGTATGAAACTCTTCACAAGGCTCTATTTTCCTTTGGCTTCAAACACAGCAAATGTGACCACTCACTGTTTGTATTTAGCTCTAAGGGTGTTCACTTGTATGCATTAGTCTATGTGGATGATATATTAATTACAGGTTCATCCTCACCACTGATTCATGATCTAATCACTAAGCTACATAAACAGTTTGCCTTGAAACACTTGGGCAAACCAGAATATTTTCTGGGTTTGGAGGTAAAATACCTCTCAGATGGTTCTTTATTACTGTCTCAGACAAAATACATCAATGATTTGTTGTCTAGAGCCAATATGCTGAATTGCAGTTCTTATGCTACTCCAATGGTATCCAACTGCAAACTTAGCAGACATGGAACTGATAAGCTTCAAGATCCAAGTGAATACCGATCTATTGTGGGTGCTCTGCAGTATATAACACTTACCCGCCCTGAACTTGCATTTTGTGTTAATAAAGTATGTCAATTTTTAGCTGCTCCTCTTGATACTCACTGGAAAGCAGTCAAAAGGATCCTCAGGTACCTTCGTGGAACGTCTACTTTTGGTTTACTGATTCAACCAGCTCCACCAGATGCATTATTCTCACTGAGAGTATACTGTGACTTGGACTGGGCCTCTGATCCAGATGATAGGCGATCAACTTCTGGCTCTTGTCTATTTTTTGGACCTAATTTGGTCTCTTGGAGCTCTAAAAAGCAGTCATTGGTGGCACGGAGCTCTGCAGAAGCAGAATACAGGAGCATGGCTAATGCCACATCAGATTTACTTTGGGTGCAATCTCTCCTTCATGAACTGCGAATTAAAACTCTGTCACCACTACTTTTATGTGACAATCTCAGTGCTGTGTTGTTAGCTCACAACCCAATACTGCATGCTCGCACCAAGCATCTCGAATTAGACATTCATTTCGTGAGAGAGAAAGTTGCTGCCAAACAACTCACTGTTCAGCATGTTTCCAGTTCACAGCAGATCGCAGATGCCTTAACCAAGCCTCTGCCCACTCAAAGCTTCACTGATCTCAGGTTCAAGCTCAAAGTGGTCAAGTACTCACCTTTGCACTTGAAGGGGGAGTAATAGAGATATAGACCTACGGTAATATGCAATGTAATTGATATAGTGTAATGTAAATATTGTACACTTAGAACTGTAGTAGAAACGGTTACAGCTGATAGAGTAACTGAGCTTGATATAAATAACCAGTTGACTCACATTGTAAGATACACTGTTCATTCAACACATTTCTCAGATCTTATTTCAATGCTTGACTTCACTTCTCTTCACAGTTCACATTGTTTCTACAGCCCACCTTCAGATGCACCCACTGAGACGCGTGCTCCAGAATATCAACTGACCAGATGTTATCATCCACAAACACCGATGCCACCATACTGACCCCTAGAATCAACAATGAAAGTTATAGAAAACCCACACCTGCTAGTACCTAAACAATTCCAAGCCAAGACATTCATTAGAATAGGTTGGTTGTTTTCGGCTTTGAATGCCCCTCATCATTTGCCATGATGGCTTCACCGTTAACATCGCCCCCAGCTCTCGCCGAAGAGTTCGAAGGATTAGACCCATCAGCAGCTTCAATCCCCCTCATTCTCTGTTGCGAGTTGCTTATCATTTGGTCATTGTGGCCGTCGCACACCACCATTCTTTGATTTTGGTTGATTCTAGACCCCCTTTGTCACAGAGCCAGACGCACCATCCTTATCCTTCTTTAACAAAGAAACGGACCCACATTCCAGCTGACTCGGTTTGGTGGGCATTCGTTTTGGGCTCAACGATTCTTGCAGCAACGCTAGAGTCTTGGATTGGTCTACTGATTTTTGAGATTTTTTTTACCTCCATCATATCACCATATACCCCATCATAATTTGATAAACCGAAAATACCCCTGCCAAACTAAAACTTGCTCGGATTTACCCCTACTCAAGGTAAATCCATTTTTTTATTTTCCAAAGCGGATTTATCTACCCAATAGGTAAATCCGACTTTTAAATAACAAAGCGGATTTACCTTATGTGGGGTACATCCGCTTTTAAAATTAACAAAAGCGGATTTACCTAATGTGGGGGTAAATCCGATTTTGAAATTAAAATTAAAATTAATTTTTTTTAGAAATATAAAATAGATATGAATATCGGTCGTCTTTTGGTTCTGTTTAGTGTATTGTTCGTTAACATGTGACGATGTTGTACGTCGGGTGAAAAATTTAGGCTAAAAAATCGGTTTTTTTTCGAGCAACTTACTCAGATTGTAATGAAACCACAGCCATTAAATCCGAAAAAACTCAAGGATCAAGACTCCGGAAGAAGAGACTTCTTTTAGGACAAGAGAGCTCAAAATCTCAAACTTCATCGTTTACTATTTTTTATTAATTTTTTTAATTTTTCATAATCTCCAAAAAATCTGAAAAAAATTGCATAATCTTATTTTGGTTTTATTAGATTTATAGTGGTGTTTTTAAAATTTTTAGATTAATTTTGACTCTTTAACGGAATTTTAGTATTATTTTTAATACACAAAGCGGATTTAACCCCCATCTAAGGTAAATCCGCTTTTAAAATTAACAAAAGCGGAATTACCTTAGGGGGTAAATCCAATTTTCTTTTTTTTTAAGAGAAATCGGATTTACCTACTAAAAGATAAATCCGATTTTGGGAAAAAACCAAAATCAGAATTATCTTTTAGTAGGTAAATCCGAGCTAATTTTTTAAGTGAGGGGTATTTTCGGGAATCCCTTTTATGTGGGGGTATATGGTGATATGATGGGGCTAATAAAAAATCACCGGATTTTTTATTTGAACCTAATCTTGCTACGCCCTTAACCTCCTTGAACCTTGGGCCAAGCATAGACTTTTTAGGCCCACTTCTCATTCTGGGCTGCAATTTCTCTAAGGGTTTTTTTTTTGTACCCCCATCATATCCCTATATACCCCCCCTCCCACAGACCCTGCGAAAATACGAAAATACCCTTAAAATTTTTACAAATTTACAAAACATTTACCATTTTTCACTTGCATCCGTTTGACCAGAAAGTTTCCTGAGAGAATCGGATTTACCATTCAGAGAACTATTTCCAATTTGCCATCGGATCTACGTACATCCGATCTTCCTCAGAGTCAGCAAAAATAGTAAGTCGGATCTAGCTATATCTGATTTCTCCATCGTATCTACCTATATCCGATTTCGCACCGGATATAGCTAGATCCGATTTCGCATCGGATATAGCTAGATCCGATTTGTGTTTTATTTTTGTTTAAAAATTTGTTTTTTTTTCAGTGTCCAATAGGTATCGAGGGGAGTCCTCGGCTCAGGCCTCGGCATCTGCTCCCAGTACACGCACCCGCCACAGGATTGCGGGACACGCGTCTACCCAGCGCAGCTGACAGCAGCAGTATCAGCAGGTGGAGGAGGCCCCAGACTATCACTATGAGGAGGGCCAGCAAGGGCACCCTCTTGATGAGCATTCTATGTCTGAGGACCATTCTATGGCTGAGGACTACCAGCAGCAGTATTATTAGCAGCAGCAGTACCAGGAGGATCAGCCTCAGCAGGGGCATCAGGAACAGCATGAGGAGCAGCCTCCTCTATTCACTGGGCTAGCATCTCATGTTTGTACCGTTATACTGGGAGACCCGGTAAGTTTAATTTATTTACGTAGCCTTCTTAGTTTAATTTATTTACATAGCCTTATTTCTGATACTTTTATAATACAGACATATGAGCGGAAATTGAAGGTTACCAACCATGGTAACAAGCTGGCTCAGAGACTGCTTGGGTTTTCCCAAAACCACCGGTTGCGGGCCTTTTTCACAGGTTCCGAATTATCCCCCCTCGTCTCGACCGGACATGCAAAGGTGGACCATGAGCTGATGTCTGCTTTTCTTGAGAGGTGGCACTCAGAGACATCGTCATTTCACTTACCATTTGGTGAAATGACGATTACTTTGGATGACGTCTCCTGTTTGCTGCATCTACCCATTACGGGGAACTACTACAGAGCTCCACCTACTTCTGTCACCACTGATCAGACCATCCACCTTGCACATGTTTATCTAAGTGTGACTATGGAGGAGGCGGGGCTGGAGTGTCGAGCTTCATCTGGCCCATATTACCATTTTGAGTGGCTGCAGGAGATTGTTAGTAGAGGGTCCATAGAGAATGACATGCGTCCTGCTGTCAGAGCTGGTCCATCTTCACAGTCAAGACCGACGACAGGGCTGAGGCTAAGTGGCTGCTACTACTTGAGGATGTCAGTGCAGCAGCACTGGCTTTCATGTATGACCAGCTGAACTACTCCTGCTTGGACCAGGCGCATCAGTTAGGAGGGTATGCGACCCTCTTACAGGTAATAATTTTAAGTTAATTTTTTCCGAGTTTGGTTAAATTTCTATTAAACAGTTTTTAATTCACCATGTTGTTTATCTTTTTTTTTTCAGAGCTAGATTTTATGGTATTTTCCTCAGCTAGTGGAGAGGAGGAGTGGATTGCGGGCTGGAGAACTGTGTGGGCGTTGGAGGAAGAAGAAGACAGATGGAGTGAAGCTGGGGGTATACAGGCAGAGGATTGATGCGCTGACCTCGGATGATGTCTGTTGGCGACCGTTTGAGGAGCACCGGGAGGATAGAGACTTTGAGCATGTGTCATTATACAGGGGACACATCAGCTGGGGAGACATTACTGTTCCCTACAAGCCAGATAGGTGCCTCAGATAGTTTGGGTACGTGCAGGTTATCCCATGTCACCCTCTTACTGGTCGTCCGTGCCATGCAGACTGCATTTTTCGTATTGCACATTATATGCCTGTGGTGGAGGAGGTTTTGCGTACTACTTATCCTGCTGAGGAGTTGGGCCAGGTTGCTCCGGACTACTTACATTGGTATGTGAGAGCATATATTCCTAGACTCTTACGAGTATCACCACCACCAGTATAGCCAGCTGCACCACCAGTACAACCAGATTTGCTCGAGATTGTGGAGGAGGAGATTCGGAGGGGGCTTCGGAGCAGAGACATTAGGATGGGTAGTCAGACATACGCTCGCCTCACGCGGTTACTGGATATGCTACCGGGGAGTGACTAGGGGGTTTTGTGGGATTGTATGCTTGAACTATTTTTATTTGACTTGATTCTTATTATTTATTGTTTATTATATTTGTGGAGTTTCATTAAAATTTCGATTTCATTCATGCGATAAAAGATAAAACATAACCAACTACAATAACAACAGGCAGATACATTTTCCTAAAATTCTGGTTGTCAAACACGGCGTAAAATCTCATTCACACTCCGTTGAGTTTCCACGTACAGCTCCAACGGCTTATACCCCTGAAGCGTGTCATGGATGTTTAACATGTTCACCACGTCTTCGTCAATCTTGATTGTCATGGACGAGAAGGAAACGCGGCCATCGTCTCCAATATAGGGTTTGCGATAAGTGATACTAGTGACGTCACGGTCGTCACCAGTCACTTGAACTTTGGACCACACTTTATCCTTCAAACCCCATGCCGCGGTGGATTCTGCATAACACCGGCTGAGGACTCCAGAAGTGGACACCATCTTCTCTCATCGTGATTTGGCCCCGATGATGTATACCGCAAAGCCTATTGTCATCTGAGCGTTGAGTGAGGCATATCTCCATTTTGGATGAGTGAAATAAGCAAGTGAGAGTGAAATTTTTGAGTGAAAAGAATGAGGTTGGCAATGGATATTTATAGAAATCGTCAATGATTATCAACCGTTGATATTGTCAGTGCAATCTACACCGTTGATCAACATTGGCAGTCAAATCCTACCCGTCGAATTTAGTACAAATTAGATTTACCTATCAGGGAGGTAAATCCGATTTGCATTTTAACAAAGCGGACATACCCCGACTGATAGGTATATCTGCTTTGTTAATTGCAAAGCGGATTTACCTACCTGATAGGTACATCCGCTTTTATATTTTAACAAATCGGATCTACCTCACTGAAGCTATATCCGATTTCCCCCCACTAATTCTAATCGGATATACGTAAATCCACCTTTTATTTTTCTGAATCGGATCTACCTCCCCAAAGGTAGATCCGATTTAAGTCAATTTTACAAGGGGTATTTTCGTCTTAAAATTTATTGTGGGGGTATATGGTGATATGATGGGGGTACAAAAAAAAACCCTTTCTCTATTACACATCCCACCTTCACAATGTCGCTCGTTGGAGTCAGCTCCGCAGCCAACACGTTGGGAATAGATTTTCCCTCTTCTGTACTGCACTCAATCCTAGGTGCTGCATTCATTTCCTGCACCTCTTCCACCTTAGCAACTAGATCTTACCCCCGTGCGATGCATGGGATATCATTATGAAAAAATATATATAGTATTATGCATATAACAATTGTTAGGTAGTTGAACAATATTAACAATGCAAAATACTTTAGTGACAAATATTAAGGTCATAATTTAAAATGGAAAAAAGTGCTCACTTGAGTAATTTCAGTTAAAAATGAAAACAAAAAAAAAAGAAAAATTAAGTTATTATTTGGAATCTCCCAATTATTTTTAATTCGACTATAATAACTTTGTTTTAACCAAATATCTAGCACCACACAGCAAATCCAACCATTCAACGGGCAGTTGCACGATTTCCATCTCCCTCACTCTCATTTTTTCCTTCTTCAATCCTCTCTCGCCTAATTCTCCCTATCTCAGTCTTCATCTTTCATCTTTTGATCTTCTTTCACCACCAATGTAACAACCGCAGAAGTTTGTCATCGAGGAACAGATTCACGCCAGATTCAAACATGCAAGCTTTCAATCGTCAACTACCTCACTCTCCAACTCTAAAGGACCCCAAAACACACTGTTTATTGTCGCACTTTGCATATTTTATCACGGAATTATTATTGTTTTCTCCAAATCAGTTATTGAGGAACGAACTTCGTGTATTTGGACATTTAAATTTTTTTCTGGATCCTAAAGTACCCAAAAACACACTGTTTAGCGTCACACTTTACGTATTTTGTCACAAAATTAATTTTTTGGGGAGTTGTAATGTTACCGAGATATTCCTATAAAGTATGATGGGTTATGCTTACAATGATTGCACATTTTTGGAGTAAAGTACTCCATAACACGTTGCTTAGGATCGCACTTTACATATTTTGTCACGAAATTATTTTTTCACCAAAAATAAGTTATTTAGGAACGGACTTCGCGTATTTGAATATTTAAAAAAAATCAAACTCTAAAGTACCTTAAGAAAATAGTTATCGTCACACTTTACGTATTTTGTCGCAAAAATAATTTTTGTTTTCATCAAATCGGTTATTGAGGAACGAACTTTGCGTATTAGAACATCTAAAAAAATTTCTGGACTCTAAAGTACCTCAATATATACTATTTAGCGTCGTAGTTTACATATTTTTTTTTTGAAATTAACTTTTTGGAGAGTTGTAATGTGACCAAGATACCCCTCTAAAGTATGATCATACTTGCAATGATTACATATTGTCTTGAACTATAAAAGCCCTAAAAATTAACACCTAAAAATCAATTAATAAAAAAAGAAATGAAAAGGCAACCATTTGGCGCCTAAAGTTTTCTTTGTATCCATTGTAGCCTTAAGGGATATAGATTACGTCAAACCGGACCCAGCCACCTCCTCTTTCTTCTTTTCGACCACACTTTTAGCATCCGTACCAATACTAGGAGTAGATTTTTGTTGTGGCCTCCTCTTTATTCGTTTGGGGATCATAAACTCACCATATGTGACACCTGACTCCACATTCTTTTCCACATTTGTTGGCGCCTCTCCAAGATTTGTGACTGAGCTTTTAACCGTTTCCACTAATGTCGCTTCGCTCACAGCCACGTCAGCCATAGGCATACCCTCGCCCATCATCACTTCCTTCACCGTCCCTTCAGCTTGCGCTACCACCGGCTCTGGTGCCTGCGTAGGTTGCTTGCCCAACACACATACTTCCTTTCGATGCCCATAACCACAAGTGAAACAAATTTGGTGTAGTCCCTCATACTCCACATTATACAACACATTTCGAACTGCCACTTGGGGAATCAGAGGCTTTGAAAGATCAATCTCCACACATATTCGTGCAAATTGACCTCTTGAGTGAATAGTGTAAGATATTTTAACTGAATTCGATTTAAACATAATACAACAACCAACACATTTAAATCGCTATAGCGGAAGCATTAAAACAGCACTAACCTCCAGCCATTGCAATGTCAGATTCATACTTCACACCCAACAGAGAGCACCTCAAATTCGCACTTCACACCAATGAAAGAACTATGTTCTTCTTTCCAAACCCTCACTCACTCAAAACTCGATGGTGTAATTTTCTGAATAGAGAAGTAGGTTCGGTGACCAAAACAGTGAGTAGAAGTGGTATTTATAGAGCTCTGTCCATCACAGAGTTCAGCAACTTCCAACTACAAAATAGGGGCTTAATTTTCGGAATTCACCGTTACTGTGAGATCATGGGTTGAGTGGGAGAAGAAAATAGACCTAATTCAGAGTTAGTTTCTTTCCCTAAAAATAGGAGCAAAAATAGAGCACATTTCCACTCCCAAAAACTAAGGAAACGTGAAACAAAACTAACATTCTCCCACTTGGTCCATTTAACCCGTCACAATCATAGCGGGAAACTTAATATATGAATCATGGCGATAGGTCCTCTAAACACGAGTATTATCTTCCATGTATTACGATATGTGGTGTGGTTATTTTAATATATGCAAGTATACATAGTCACACAAGTAATAAAGTGATAAGAAAGGTCGAACCCACAGGGATTATGTATTGTAAATTTTTGTAGTTCAAAGTGTACACTTAGTGTGTCTACACTATTCAGTATTTTTGGTTTGGAGTTTTCAAAGTAAGTAAAAATAGTAATAAGCAATAAAATGTGTGAGAAATCAGTGGAAAAAGTAGTTGAGATGTTTTCACCAAGTACTTTACTTCTAAGTGTTTTAATGGAGTATGTAGTGTGGGAACACTGGATGTAGGTGCATCAGTTTGTGCCTTTCAGCACTTCTCTTTAGAGTTTCATTACAAGCTCTTATAATCTTTGTTTTTTACAGTAAAGAAAGGTTTGTCAATTCCTCCCTTGCCTCCTAACAATGATCCAAGTTGCTAAATAGGTTCATTCTTGTAATTTTATTATCCTAAGGACTATGCTATCCTATGTCTAGGTTTTAGCATGTATTTAACAAAGTTTCCTTTATTAAATACTTGTCCCTATTAACTCTTGAGTTCATAAATGTAGCCCATGTCTGCTGCTACAAGTTTTACCTATTCTAAAGTGATCAATTCCAGAATAAGTTGAAAGAAGTATTATGCAAGAGTTTAAAGTGTTTACACTACATAAACCATAATAACATATTTAGAAGTTCATTACAAGGTTAGAACATCTCAACTTAAGGGAATTTAGCTCATGTTACTCATGTTATAAAGCAAAGAATATGCAAAGAACATAAGTAAATGAATAATAAAGCAAAAGAACTTAAAAGAGTAGAGATTACTTGAATAGAAGATCTTTTGCATTAAGTTCCCAAGTTGAAGTACAATAAAGATTTCTTACACGAATTTCTTCAAAGTAGAAGTGAAGGGAATGGTTGTCAAGCACTTCCTCACCTTCCTCTCCTTAGAAACTTGAAATGAAAATAAACTAAACCTAAACTAAGCGATCCTTTCAGAAAACATAAATGAAGGATTTAAAGATGTGAAAGATTTTAAGATGTAAAAGATTTATGGATAAGTGAAGATATGGCTTCTATTTATAGGCTTGAAAGCTTTCCTCTTGCAAGGGGTTTCCTTTGGCGTGAAAGATCAGCTGAGGGGACCAAACATGGTTAGTTGTAGACAACCAATCAAGCAAGCTGCACAGGTTTGGTCGTTTGCATGCATAACAAAAGATGAGGTTCATTGGAGAAGTGCCACATGTCTTTTAGATAAGTTGAGTCTTGCAACTTGATTTTTATGTGTATCGCCGACTTCTGCAAGTGGCTCAGCTCTAGCTGACTAGGTATGACGTCACAAATCAAGTGTGGAAGCATTGAAATGGTCTTTGGATGTTTTGGTATAAACTGCAGAATTTAGCAGGTGCTGGTAGTGTTTCCACTCCTAGTGTTTCCACTCCTGGTGTTGGCAGTGTTTCCACTCCTGCAGTAGCTGCACTGAACAAAAACATCAAACCTAACAAGATTTGTGCATTTTGCCTAGATCATTGCCCTTTATCCATTTGAATATTTAGAATGTTGTTCCTTGATAAATAAGCTATAAATATATATAAATGTTCTTGAAAATAAGCGATAACTCAAGCTTAATTGTATGAATAACTCTATATAAAATAGAGTTATCACACCCCCAAACTTAAATTGTTGCTTGTCCTCAAGCAACGACAAGAAACAAAACACAAGACTTATATAATTATGAAGACATCTCAACTCACGTTTTTCAAGAAGTGTTTGAAGTGTATTGTAATGAGCCTTTCTCTTTTGGTGCTTTTTCTTCCATGCCCTTGCTTTAAAACATTCAGAGTTATAAAAACTCATTTGTGTGAGTGTGTGGCCCATTGAGTTTCTAATTGGTTCCATAACCGAACAAAGAGTTTTTCCTTAGCTTTTTGAAAAAGATGGAACTCTTTTGGTCACTCTTAGAGATTTTTCAAAATATGGCCGAGACTAACAATTTCTTCAAGTATTTAGGGGACTCTTAAGCACAACAAAGGGCTTTTGGTGTTCCAACTTGTTGAGTCAATACCTTATTTCTATTCTTGGTGTTTGATTTTTGATGATGTAATGCAGTGAGTGCAAAAACATCATTTTTGGATTGTAGGTTCACCTTATTTTGAGTGTAGGTGCCTTTTGATGTAGATGGTGTTGGCACACTAAGTGTTGCCACACTTGGAACTCTTTGAGTATTTTTGGTAGCGTACACTGCCCTCCTCACTGACCTCCACATGCATTTTCTTCTTTTTCTTGGTTTGTTTTTCTTTTTCTCTATGAACTTTGTTCATATTTTTCAAACCAAATTGCACTTAAGGGACAGGTTCAGTTTATATGACTCAGGCAAGTGTAGCTCATTTTTGGGATATTTTTGGTATTTTTGAGTGGTTTTGACACTTGTGGCTTGCACTCTTCAAGCTGTCACACTTTGGCCTTTGTATTCATGGAATTTCCCCCAAACTTAAGTCTTTATGCTATTCTAAATTTTTAATGAAAATCTAATTTTGACCTCAAATTTCCAAAATTTCCTTGGCTTTAGATAGCTCTTGATCTAGCATGGTTCTTTTCAAAACTCAATTTTGCTGTGTCAAAGTATTTATAAAACTGATCATTTTTAGAAAACAAGGCTTTTCATTCAAAATTCAACTTATTGATACACTTCTTCAATTTTTGAAAAAAAGATGAATTGATCATGTTTCATATTTATTTAAGTTTTTAAAACATATATATGATGTACTTAGCTCTTCTATTTTTTTGAAAACATTTTTGATCATGTCATTTGCATGCTTTGTTAAGTACATCTAAACACACATACTAATATTGCATATTCACATACATATACTACTAAGACATTCATAGCATATATTAGTTTTCACATAGTGCATATTTAGTTCAAAAGATATACTATTCTCCACTCTCCCCCCCCCCCCCCAACTTAAAGATGAGCAGTGTCCTCACTGCTCTAAGTTTAGGAAACAGGGGAGTACTAAATTTGGGAGAAACAAACAAAAGTATTTAACACATAGCAACAGCTACCACATAGTATTTTAAACAGTTGAAAGTAAAGCAAAATATACTTTTAGGAATAAACATTAAAAAGTATCCTTTTACTCTTTGTTTTCGAATCTGGGGCTGGCTCTCACAGCAGGGCTATGCTTGGCTCTTGTCTTCTTTGGCTTCTTAGCAGTGGCCACATCAGAGGTAGGCACACCAGGATCATCTACAGTAGCCTCAGGCAATTCTGCCTCTTCAGGTGTAGCTTCTGCAGGAACATCTGGTGTAGCCAGTGTTTGGACTTCAGGTGCAGGTGCACCACTCTGCACTGGAGTGTGTTCTGTTTGTTGCTCAATTCCCTCTGGTTGTTGCTCTGCTACCTTCTCAGTTTGTTCTTCAGTTTCTTTATTTGTTGCCTTGTCACCAGTTTCTGCTCCTGTACCCTGTTCAGCATAGAGAGAGGACATTGTCCACATCTTCTTTGTTGGAGCTGGCTTCATTGTTCTTCTTGTGTATCCCAGCATCTGTTTCTTCTCTGCTAAATAAGAAAACATGAAATTGCACAAAATAATAATATTAACTATATAGTGATGGGTTGCCTCCCTCAAGCGCTTGTTTTAAGAGTCTTACAGCCAGACTTGTACCTTGGTCTAAGGTTTTGCAAAGTGAGTGGTGATCTTGTCTCTCTCTACATGCTCTCCATAGTACATTTTCACTCTTTGTCCATTTACTTTGAAAGTGGTATCAGTGGTTGCATCATATAGATCAACTGCACCATGGGGGTAGATTTTAACTAATTTGAATGGTCCTGACCATCTTGATCTCAGTTTTCCAGGGAAGAGTTTCAACCTAGAATTGTACAACAGAACCATTCCTCCCTCTTTAAGTTCTCTCCTTTGGATTTTCTTGTCATGCCATACTTTGGTTTTAGCTTTATAAATTTCTGCATTCTCATAGGAGAAATGCCTAAATTCTTCTAATTCATTTAGCTCAAGAAACCTTTGCTCTCCTGCCTTTTTGAGATCAAAATTCAACTTTTTGATAGCCCAATATGACTTGTTCTCTAATTCAACAGGGAGATGACATGGCTTGCCATAAACTAACTTATAGGGGGACATTCCTAATGGAGTTTTAAATGCAGTCCTATATGCCCATAATGCTTCATCTAAGTGTAAGGACCAATCTTTTCTATTTGGTCCAACCATTTTCTCAAGCATTCTTTTTATTTCCCTATTTGAAAGTTCAGCTTGTCCACTTGTTTGTGGGTGATAGGCAGTAGCAATCTTATGTTTCACTCCATATTTTGCAAGAAGATTTTCAATATAAGTTCTAGAATATTAGTCCTAGGCCTTTCATGTCTATTAGATATATTACCACTTCTTTGACATTTATCACAGGTTTATACCATATAATAAGTATCTTTAATTAGAGTAGGCCAGAAATAACCTGATTGAAGTACCTTAGCTGCTGTTCTTTGGCTTCCAAAGTGACCTTCATATGGTGCAGCATGACAATGCAGGAGCACTGCTTGCTGTTCTTCTTCAGGAATGCACTTTCTCATGATTTGATCAGGACATATCTTGAATAGGTAAGGGTCATCCCAATAGTATTGTTTTACTATGTGGAAGAACCTTCTTTTCTGTTGATAGTTCATGTCACATGGTACAATTTTTCTTACAAGGAAGTTTACTATGTCTGCATACCATGGTGTTGAAGCATGAGGTGTGGCCTGATATCCCCGCAAGTGCACGGGTCGTATCGCGTAATAAAAGAGTATCGGTCCACAGGGAGAGCCTAAGTGAATACCAATTTAATTTTTCAAAGTTTGATTAACTGAAAAGAAAGTGTTTTTAGAAAGAAGGAATGTTTTAGTAAAGTCTACTCACTTCATGATCATTGTAGACAAAAGAGGAGAAAAGAAAATAAAAGAAGAAAACATAAAGTTAAATAGCGAGAAATAAAAGAAAGCGGTAAAGTGCAAAATCATAAATAGCGGAATTGTAAATGACAAGAAAGTAAATTGCTTGAAAAGTAAATTGCAAGTAATTTAAAGGGCTTGGAAAGTTAAAGAGCAAGGAAAATAAAAGTGCAAAAAAGTAAATGACTTGGAAAGTAAAAGGGCAAGAAAATAAATAGCAAGAATTTAAAGGGCAAGAAAGTAAATGACTTGGAAAATAAAGGTGCAAGAAATTAAATAGCAAGGAAAGTAAATGACATGGAAAGTAAAAGGGCAAGAAAATAAATAGCAAGAATTTAAATGGCAAGAAAGTAAATGACTTGGAAAATAAAGGTGCAAGAAATTAAATAGCAAGGAAAGTAAATGACTTGAAAAATAAAGGTGCAAGAAATTAAAGGAGCAAGAAAGTAAATGACTTGGAAAGAAAAAGGGCAAGAAAATAAATAGCAAGAATTTAAAGGGAAAGAAAGTAAATAAACAAGAATCATAAAAATCATGAAGAGTAAATTGAAGTTATGAATCTTTAGAGAGCCTTTGTCATTGATTTTCTAACAAAATTCAAGCTTAGTTACAAGTGAGGATCAAGCCTCTATTTATAGGAAAATATGAGGGGCAAAATGGTCCAAAAGAGGAAAAAGTGGCAAATCAAGTTGGCCAAGGTAGTCATCAAAAAGCCATCCTCAAGTGGACAAAGCACATGAGCAAGTGGTCAAAGCACATGGTCATCAACAAGTGGGCAAGGCAAAGCCATCAACAAGTGGGCAAAAATATCCATCAACAAGTGGGCACAGCCAATTTCGATTGATGCAGTTGAATTCTGGGAGATGCAGTCGAATTCTTCCCTGCTGAGATAGAAGCAGTCGAAATCTGGAAGACAGGTGCAGTCGAATTCTGACAGATGCAGTCGAATTCTGGCAGATGCAGTCGAATTTTAACCTGTTGAGACAGAAGCAGTCGAAATCTGGAAGACAGATGCAGTCGAATTCTGACAGATGCAGTCGAATTCTGAGAGACAGATGTTGTCGAATTCTAACAGATGCAGTTGAATTCTGAGAGACAGATGCTGTCGAATTCTAATAGATGCAGTCGAATTGTGACCTGTTGAGGCATAAGCAGTCGAAATTGCTTCAAAATAAAACCTGAAGATAAAAAGTAAACATTTGCAGTAAAATAGATCAAAAATATAATTAAAATACTAAAAAGACTTAATAAAATAACTATTAAAAAGACTCTAAAAATAGACTTATCAAACTCCCCTATGCTTGAACCTTTGCTTGTCCTCAAGCAAAAACAGTGTAAATCTTTAGGGCAATTCTGAAGGAAAAATATTTTCATATCGAAACCTTAAGTGAACTGTGGGGCAATTCTAACATTTTGGTTTTGAGAGCTACTAGTTTGGGCTTTTTGTGGAATTGAGAGACAACTTTTAAAGTATCAGTACTCTAGAGAGGATATCAATGTCATCATAGAACCGGTTCCCCAACATTCTTAAGCTTGGGTCCTCCATTTACTAAGACCGGGTCTCAAAGGAGGGTCTTTATACGTTGGGTATTCAAGCATTTTTTTTCTTTTTGATTTTATATGCTAACCATTTATTTTGACATTTAAAATGCACTAACTTCTGCAATTTTGAATTGGTTTTGCATATATACATATATAAAATTTTTTTTTTAATACCCCAACTCAGACGTTTTTCTCCAGTAACCGCGCATCTAGTAAATGTCACCAAGAGAACCAGGTTACTAGTTTCTTTTCAGTCCCTCTATTTGTATTAATAACTGAAAATAGTCTCAATAGTGTGTGTGTGAAAAAGCCCTAGAAGTAGAAATCGAACCATGATACAATTTTGTTGTTCCCTACCAGTCCACCTAGATGATTGCTAATGAAAAATTGAAAAATTATTTTTGTCCAGAAAAGGCTTATCTAAAACATGCTTAGGGTTCACAAAGTTTTCGTGATGGAGGGAGCAGATATAACTCAAAGTACAAAAAGATAAAAACTCGGCAAAGCAATAAAGATATTCCTAATAAGAGTAATAAAATACCCCCCCCCCCATGCTTGGACTAGGCATTGTCCTCAATGATTTTTCAAATAAAACAAAAGGGGTTAGCAGAGCTCACCTGGCTGTCTGGTTCAGGATACTCGGCTCTGGGGTATTTTATTTTTCAACAAATCGAAAAATACATTAAGCCGTGGGTTGCCTCCCACGCAGCGCTCTTTTAACGTCACTAGCTTGACGATCAAAATTTCAATTGGGATCTTGCAGAACTAAACTAGTTTCTTTCTCAATTGGGTCACCAATTAAATAATTTTTCAACCTTTGACCATTGACTTTAAACGATCCGGTTTTCTCGCTCCAGATCTCTACAGATCCGAAGGGGTAAACCTTACGGATTTCAAAAGGACCGGACCATCTTGACTTTAATTTTCCCGGAAAAATTTTTAGCCTGGAATTAAACAATAACACCAGGTCACCCTCCTTGAATTCTCTACGAATGATACGCTTATCATGCCAATTTTTTGTTCTTTCTTTGTAAAGTTTGGCATTCTCATAAGCATCCATTCGCAGTTCTTCCAATTCGTTTAGTTGGAGTTTTCTTTTTTCTCCGGCTAATTCCATGTTCAGGTTAAGGCGTTTAATTGCCCAGTAAGCTTTGTGCTCTAGTTCTACCGGAAGGTGGCAAGACTTCCCATAAATTAATTTGAAAGGAGTCATTCCTATGGGAGTCTTGTACGCAGTCCGATAAGCCCAGAGAGCATCATCGAGCTTTACCGACCAGTCCTTTCTTGAGGTCGAAACAGTTTTTTCTAAAATACTTTTAATTTCTCTGTTCGATACCTCAACCTGACCGCTTGTTTGAGGGTGATAAGGCGTTGCAATTTTGTGCCTTACTCCAAACTTTTGCAGTAACATTTCAAAATGTTTTGAGATGAAATGGGATCCTCCGTCGCTTATGACAACACGAGGGACCCCGAATCTTGGAAAAATTATTTTTTTGAAAAGTTTTATGACTACCTTTGCATCGTTTGTAGGAGAAGCAATGGCTTCGATCCATTTTGACACATAGTCAACGGCTACCAGAATATATTGGTTTCCAAAAGAAGAAGGAAACGGTCCCATGAAATCGACACCCCAGACGTCGAAAATTTCAACCTCTAAGATATTATTTAAGGGCATTTCATTTCTTTTTGAAATATTTCCGGTGCGTTGACACTGGTCGCATTTAGAAATGAATTGATGCGTGTCTTTAAAAAGGGACGGCCAATAAAAACCAGATTGTAGAATTTTCGTAGCAGTTTTTGAAGAACTGGCATGGCCGCCATAGGAAGAAGAATGACAATGGTATAGAATGTTACTTACCTCTTCTTCCAGAATGCATCTTCTGAACACCCCATCCGCTCCCCTTTTAAAAAGCAGTGGCTCGTCCCAGTAATACTGTTTAAGATCATGGAAGAATTTCTTCTTCTGCTGATAATTTAAATCCGGGGGGAGTACTCCTGCTGCAAGGTAGTTTACAAAATCTGCATACCATGGTGCTTCAGTTTTGGCCAATGAGAAGAGTTGATCATCCAAAAATGTATCATTAAGCGGCAACTCTTCTTCTTTTGTTCCTTGTAGACGGGACAAATGATCAGCCACAACATTTTCAACGCCTTTTTTTATCCCTTATTTCAAGATCAAATTCTTGTAGGAGTAAAACCCATCGGATCAATCTCGGCTTGGCATCTTTTTTGTTTAACAAATATTTTATGGCCGAGTGATCAGTAAAAATGATGATTTTTGAACCTACCAAATATGATCGAAACTTATCAACGGCAAAAACTACCGCCAATAATTCTTTTTCAGTTGTGGCGTAATTCATTTGTGCCTCGTCTAAGGTCCTGCTTGCATAGTATATGGCATGCAATTTTTTTTCTTTTCTTTGTCCCAGGACTGCCCCAACTGCATAGTCGCTTGCATCGCACATTATTTCGAACGGAAGATTCCAGTCTGGTGGCTGTATGATCGGGGCAGTAACTAAAGCCTTTTTCAACCTGTTAAAAGCTTGAAGACAAAGATCGTTAAAAATAAATGATGCATCCTTAAGGAGCAGACTTGTCATAGGTTTTGCAATTTTTAAGAAGTCTTTTATGAACCGACGGTAGAAACCCGCATGGCCTAAAAAGCTTCTCACCTCTTTTACTGAGGTGGGAGGTAGCATTTTTTCAATCACCTCAATTTTTGCACGGTCTACCTCAATACCCCTATGAGAAATTAAGTGCCCTAGGACAATTCCTTCATTAACCATGAAATGACACTTTTCCCAGTTTAGAACTAGGTTCACCTTCTCACACCTTTCTAAGACTTTTTCCAGATTGGCTAAACAGTTTTCAAAATTTGACCCATGGACGGAAAAATCATCCATAAACACTTCCATTATGTTTTCAGCAAAGTCTGAGAATATGGACATCATACACCTTTGAAAGGTAGCACGAGCATTACATAGGCCAAAGGGCATCCTTCTATAGGCATAAGTGCCAAAAGGACATGTGAAAGTTGTTTTTTCTTGGTCGCTAGGGTGGATGGGAATTTGGAAAAATCCCGAATAACCATCCAAATAGCAAAAATGTGAGTGTCGTGCTAACCTTTCTAGCATTTGATCAATGAATGGGAGAGGGAAGTAATCTTTCCGGGTAGCTTTGTTAAGCTTTCTGTAATCAATGCACATTCTCCATCCCGTAATTGTCCTTGTGGAAATGCATTCATCCTTTTCATTTTTACTAACTGTTAAGCCTCCCTTCTTAGGTACTACTTGAACAGGACTAACCCACTTACTATCGGAAATAGGATATATTATCCCAGCATCAAGGAGTTTTAAAACTTCCTTTTTAACAACCTCTTTCATGTTTGGGTTTAATCTTCTTTGATGCTCGATAGAAGGTTTATAGTCCTCTTCCAGTAGTATTCTGTGTATGCAGATTGATGGATTTATTCCTTTAATGTCCTCAATAGTATACCCTATGGCTTTGGGATACTTTTTAAGAACATTAAGCAATTTTTCAGTCTCAATTTGTTTTAGATCTGCATTTACAATTACTGGAAAAGTAGCATTAGGGCCAAGAAACTCATACCTGAGAGATGATGGTAAGGGCTTCAGTTCTATTTTTGGTGTTTCTTTTGGGAGAGGTCGAGGCTTTTCCTCACCCAAAGTTTCAGTACCCAATTCTTGTGATGGTGGATTTTCATCCAAAAGTTTTATGTAGAATTGGGTTTCCCCTGCCGCATTTGTATTTGTGTTGCCTAAAAGGCAATTTTCCAGACTATCTTGTGAAGATGATGCTAAAGAGCAGTCTCGCACGCAATAGTCTACAATATCAATCCTGCAGCACGAGTCTTTTACAGATGGACTCTTCATGAAGTTTGAAACTTCAAACTCAACCTTTTCATCCCCCACATTAAAAACCAACTTACCGTTTTTAACGTCAATTATTGCCCCTGCAGTAGCTAAAAAAGGCCTCCCTAGAAGAATAGGAATTTGGGAGTCTTCTTCAATTTCCATTACAACAAAGTCCACCGGTATAAAAGTTTGCCCTACCTTGATAGGGATATCCTCTAAGATTCCAGTGGGGTATTTAACGGAACGATCTGCCAACTGTATTGTCATTTTTGTGGGTTTAAGTTCGCCTACCCCTAGTCTATTGCAAAGAGAAAGAGGCATCAAACTTACACTGGCTCCTAGATCGCACATCGCTCTGTTTATAGTTTCACTTCCAATCACACAAGGTATGGAAAAACTACCTGGATCTTTGAGTTTTTGTGGCAGCTTGTTCTGGATAATTGCACTACATTCCTCTGTTAATGCAATCGTCTCATAGTCGTCTATTTTCTTTTCTTGGATAAAATTTCTTTCAAAAATTTAGAATAAGACGGCATTTGAGACAATGCATCAGTGAAAGGAACGTTGATGTAAAGCTTTTTAAGCAAGTCGACAAACCTTTTGAATTGCTCGTCAATTTTGTTTTTTGCAAATCTTTGGGGGAAAGGAATGGGTGGTTTGTATGGTGGAGGGGGGATGTGTGGTTCTTCTCTTTCTTTTTCTGGTTCTTTCCCTTTTTCTTTCTCTGCTAGCTCACCTGGTAAATTATGTTTTTCACTCACAATTTTTTCTTGGTTTGCTCTTGGTTCCTCTAATTGTTTTCCGCTCCTAAGGGTGACGGCATTTATTTGGCCTTTTGGATTTTGCTCTGGTTGCCCAGGATATACCCCTGAAGTCTTAGAGGATGAAGCTACCTGTGTTGCCACTTGAGTTATTTGATTTTCAAGCATTTTATTATGAGTGGAAATAGAGTCGACTTTTGATACTAATTTGATAAGTGTGTCATTCAAATAACCAGTTTGATTTTTGAATTCTTCATTTTGTTTTGTTTGAGATGACACAAATTTTTCCATCAAAAATTCCAAGTTCTACTTTTGCAGGTTGTTTTGTGGGTTGTTAAAAACCCTTTGATTTTGAAAGACAGGAAGTGGTCTAGGTGCTGGATTGGGTGGAGGATTTTTATAAGAAAAATTTGGATGATTCCTCCACCCAGGATTATAAGTATTTGAAAACGGATCTTCCTTTTGAGCATAGTTAATATGCTCGTTTCCAGCACTAGATGCCTCAAGCTGGCATTCAGCTCCAATATGGCCAACAACCCCACATAATTCACATGGTGGAGTAATAGGAGAAGAAGTTTGTGAGACGGCACTTACATTTAATTTTTCAAATTTTTGAAAAAGTGCGTCCACTTTTGAGGTAAGATGATCAACAACAGATATTTCATACTTACCTGGCTCTTTTGATGTGGCTGGTTTATTCGTTATGGCTCGCTCACTTGTCCACTGACAATGGTTTTGAGCCATATCTTCAACGAGTGCATAAGCTTCGGTAAAATTTTTGTTCATTAAAGCTCCACCTGCAGCTGCATCAACAGTCATTCTTGTTGCATATTGTAATCCATTATAAAAAGTGTGAACAACGAGCCATTTCTCTAGTCCATGATGGGGGCATAGCCTTAACATTTCTTTGAAACGTTCCCAAGCATCATAAAGAGATTCCCCGTCGTTTTGAGAAAATCGAGTAATTTGATTTCTCATCTGAGCTGTTTTACTCGGGGGAAAGAACTTAGCAAGAAAAATTTGTTTTAACTGGTCCCAGCTGGTAATGGATTCCGAAGGCAAAGAATGTAGCCATGCTCTTGCTCTATCCCTTAATGAAAAAGGGAAGAGTTTTAGTCTTATGGCATCCGGAGGTACCCCGTTTAATTTGAGAGTTCCACAGTATTCTAGAAAAATTGAAATATGAAGATTTGGGTCCTCCGTGGGAGAACCAGAAAATTGGTTTTGTTGAACCATTGAAAGCAGAGATGTTTTGAGTTCAAAATTATTTGCTTCCACATTCGGATGTACAATGGCAGCCGATGACTCTGCTGAAGGTGTTGCGTACTCTTTGAGAGCACGATTTTCATTAGCCGCCATTTGGTTATCGGGAATTTCTCTCCTCCTTCTATGTATGAACCTTTCGATTTTGGGAATTTGTTGAACAGTTTCTCCGAAACTTCTGGTTCTTCGCATTCGAGGGACAAGAGAAGGAAAAGTAAAAATAAAGAAAATAAAATTTAAGTCTAACCGGTTTCGAAAAACTTAATTAATATCACTGCCTCCCCGGCAACGGCGCCAAAAACTTGATAGCCCCGCAAGTGCACGGGTCGTATCGCGTAATAAAAGAGTATCGGTCCACAGGGAGAGCCTAAGTGAATACCAATTTAATTTTTCAAAGTTTGATTAACTGAAAAGAAAGTGTTTTTAGAAAGAAGGAATGTTTTAGTAAAGTCTACTCACTTCATGATCATTGTAGACAAAAGAGGAGAAAAGAAAATAAAAGAAGAAAACATAAAGTTAAATAGCGAGAAATAAAAGAAAGTGGTAAAGTGCAAAATCATAAATAGCGGAATCGTAAATGACAAGAAAGTAAATTGCTTGAAAAGTAAATTGCAAGTAATTTAAAGGGCTTGGAAAGTTAAAGAGCAAGGAAAATAAAAGTGCAAAAAAGTAAATGACTTGGAAAGTAAAAGGGCAAGAAAATAAATAGCAAGAATTTAAAGGGCAAGAAAGTAAATGACTTGGAAAATAAAGGTGCAAGAAATTAAATAGCAAGGAAAGTAAATGACTTGGAAAGTAAAAGGGCAAGAAAATAAATAGCAAGAATTTAAAGGGCAAGAAAGTAAATGACTTGGAAAATAAAGGTGCAAGAAATTAAATAGCAAGGAAAGTAAATGACTTGGAAAATAAAGGTGCAAGAAATTAAAGGAGCAAGAAAGTAAATGACTTGGAAAGAAAAAGGGCAAGAAAATAAATAGCAAGAATTTAAAGGGCAAGAAAGTAAATAAACAATAATCATAAAAAGCATGAAGAGTAAATTGAAGTCATGAATCTTTAGAGAGCCTTTGTCATTGATTTTCTAACAAAATTCAAGCTTAGTTACAAGTGAGGATCAAGCCTCTATTTATAGGGAAATATGAGGGGCAAAATGGTCCAAAAGAGGAAAAAGTGGCAAATCAAGTTGGCCAAGGTAGTCATCAAAAAGCCATCCTCAAGTGGACAAAGCACATGAGCAAGTGGTCAAAGCACATGGTCATCAACAAGTGGGCAAGGCAAAGCCATCAACAAGTGGGCAAAAATATCCATCAACAAGTGGGCACAGCCAATTTCGACTGATGCAGTTGAATTCTGGGAGATGCAGTCGAATTCTACCCTGCTGAGATAGAAGCAGTCGAAATCTGGAAGACAGATGCAGTCGAATTCTGACAGATGCAGTCGAATTCTGGCAGATGCAGTCGAATTTTAACCTGCTGAGACAGAAGCAGTCGAAATCTGGAAGACAGATGCAGTCGAATTCTGACAGATGCAGTCGAATTCTGAGAGACAGATGCTGTCGAATTCTAACAGATGCAGTCGAATTCTGAGAGACAGATGCTGTCGAATTCTAATAGATGCAGTCGAATTCTGACCTGTTGAGGCATAAGCAGTCGAAATTGCTTCAAAATAAAACCTGAAGATAAAAAGTAAACATTTGCAGTAAAATAGATCAAAAATATAATTAAAATACTAAAAAGACTTAATAAAATAACTATTAAAAAGACTCTAAAAATAGACTTATCATGGCCACACTGAGTGCAGAAACACTGGCTGCATTCATGGTAATTGCTAGTAATTTCTCATCAGGGAAACTTTCCTTGATTTCTTCAATTGTACCTGCATTATTACTTTCAAGTCTAGAGAGATGATCAGCCACTTGGTTCTCTACTCCTTTCTTATCTCTTATTTCAAGATCAAATTCTTGAAGTAGTAGAACCCATCTTATTAGCCTAGGTTTTGCATCTTTTTTAGAAATCAGATACTTGATGGCAGAATGGTCAGTGTACACAATTACTTTGGTGCCAACCAAGTATGATCTAAATTTTTCAAAAGCAAAAACCACTGCTAATAGTTCTTTTTCTGTTACAGTGTAGTTCATTTGAGCTTCAATGAGTGTTTTGCTAGCATAGTATATGGTATGAAATACTTTGTTATACCTTTGCCCTAGGACTGCTCCTACTACAAAGTCACTAGCATCACACATAAGCTCAAAAGGTTTACTCCAGTCAGGAGTGACTACAACTGGTGTTGTAACTAAAGCTTTTTTTAATTTTTGAAATGATTCCATACAAGTTTCATCAAAGTTAAAATGCACATCATTTTGCAAGAGCACACATAATGGTTTTGAAACTTTTGAAAAGTCTTTGATAAATCTCCTATAGAATCCTGCATGACCTAAAAAACTTCTAATCCCTTTGATTGTTGATGGAGGTGGTAGTTTCTCAATTACCTCTATCTTTGCCCTATCCACTTCAAGACCTTTTTTAGATATTTTATGACCAAGCACAATGCCTTCTTTTACCATGAAATGACATTTTTCCCAATTAAGCACTAGGTTAGTGTCTTCACATCTTTGAAGAATTTCTTCTAAGTTTGAAAGACACAATGAGAATGTTTCTCCAAAAACAGAAAAGTCATCCATGAAGACTTCCATTGATTGCTCAATGAAGTCAGAAAAGATTGACATCATGCATCTTTGAAAGGTAGCAGGAGCATTACAAAGTCCAAAAGGCATCCTTTAAAGGCAAAAGTGCCATAAGGACAAGGAAAGGTGGTTTTCTGTTGATCCTTAGGTTCAATTGCTATTTGATTGTATCCTGAATAACCATCTAAGAAACAATAGAATTCCTTTCCTGCTAACCTATCTAACATTTGATCTATAAAGGGTAAGGGGAAATGATCTTTCTTAGTGGCCTTATTGAGTTTTCTGTAATCCATACAGATTCTCCACCCTGTTACAGTTTTGGTTGCGATTAATTCATTATTTTCATTGGCTACAACTGTGACTCCACCCTTTTTAGGAACACATTGCTCAGGACTAACCCATGCACTATCTGAAATAGGGTAGATAATACCAGCATCTAGCCATTGAATTATTTCCTTCTTAACAACCTCTTTCATTATTGGATTTAATCTTCTTTGCCCTTCTATGCTATTTTTAGAATTTTCTTCTAAAATTATCCTATGCATGCATGTTGAGGGGCTAATCTCTTTAATGTCAGACATTTGCCAACCTATAGCTTTTCTATGTTTTCTCAAGGTGTTAATTAAATCAAGCTCTTGTTTTAAAGATAGATCAGATGCTATGATTACAGGAAGAGTATCATTTTCACCTAGAAAAACATATTTTAAATGCTTAGGTAGTTCTTTCAATTCTAGCTTAGAAGGTTGTTCAACAGAAGGTACATTTTCTTTAAGGTTGGGATCTTCTAAATTAAGAGATTCATAAGTTCTAGCCCATACCTTAGGTGTAGCTTGTTCCTTGGGCAATATGCTTTCTTCAATAAATTCCTCAGCAGGCAATGCAGAAACATCAGGTGCTAGTGCATTGGCAATGTGATCATACTGCTTGTGGAACTGCTTCTCTACCAAATGATCAAGTGAGATTTATGAACACTCTTCACTCTCCTCTGCAGGATACTTCAAAGCATTCAAGACATTGAATTTTACTTCTTGATCATTCACTCCCATGGTTAGCTCTCCTCTTTGCACATCTATCAGTGTTTTCCCTGTTGCCAAGAATGGTCTTCCAAGTATGACTGGCACTTCTTCATCTGCAATGAAATCAAGTATAACAAAATCTGCAGGAAACACAAATTTGTCAACTTGCACCAATATATCCTCAATAATTCCTTCTGGATATGCAATTGATCTATCTGCCAAAGATAGTGTCAATGTGGTAGGTTTAGCATTTCCAATCCCTAGCTTTGTGAAGATAGATTTGGGCATCAAATTGATGCTTGCACCTAAATCACATAATGCTCTTCCTGTATAGTACTTACCTATTGAAAAAGGGATTGTAAAGCTACCTGGATCCTTTAGCTTCCTTGGAATTTTGTTTTGTAAAATCAGACTACATTCTTTTGACATAACAACAGTTTCAAATTCCCCTAATCTTCTCCTTTTAGAAAGCACATCTTTCATGAATTTGGCATAGTTTGGCATTTGTTGAAGTGCCTCTATCAAGGGAACATTGATATGCAATTGTTTTAAAACATCTAAAAATTTACTGAATTGCTTCTCCTCATGTATTTTTTTCAATCTTTGAGGAAAAGGAGGAGGAGGGTATTCTGGTACTAACCTTGGAGTAGGAGATGTAGGAACACCAGGTGTTTCTGCATCTTGAGAATTTTTTTCATTTTTATTTTTTTCTCCCTTCTCTGTACCTTCAAGCTCATATGGTTCTGTTAGATCCTTGCCACTTCTCAAAGATATGGCTTTGACCTGCTCCTTACCTTGCCTTTGTGAGGGTGAAGCTTCTGTGTTTGATGGCAAAGTACCTACTGATCTTTGCTGCAAAGCAGTTGCTAATTGCCCCACTTGGTTCTCTAGGTTCTTAATTGATATATCATGAGCTTGCCTAGCAGTTCTAGTTTCACTAATGAATGATCTAAGCAATTCTTCTAGAGAATTGGCACTGGCAGGTGGGTTTGATCTTTGTTGGCTTTGACGTAGGAATCCAGGAGGAGTACTTGGTGCAGGTGCATTAGAATTGTTCCACCTAAAATTTGGGTGGTTCTTCCATCCTGGATTGTAGGTATTAGAGTAAGGGTTGTTATTTTTATTGTAACCTACATAATTGACAGAGACAGGGTTGCTAGGACATTCTTCATATAGATGGCCTCCTCCACAATACACACAACTTGTAGTTCCTGGAGGGGCTTGTTCTATAGCTGCTGCCACTACAACAAGTTTGACATATACCAACAGACACCTATAGTGACGGTAAATAAAACCGTAGGTATATCTATCATATACCTACAGGCGTTTCAACAAACCGTGGGTATAGGATTGCATCATAGTTTGCAAACAAAACAGGCGTGGGTATAGGTTCCATGTACCTATGAGTATCAAACGTCGTGGGTATAGGTATTAGCGATGGACTGGTTTCTGTGGGTATAGGCAAACAAAATCGGTACCTTTCTCAAAAAAAACCTATCAAGAAATCAGTACCCTCTCTCAAAAAACGATCTCACCTAGTAATCAAAAAACCTCTTCTCACCCCTAATCAAAAAACCCCTTTGTTCCTCTCTCAACCCCAATCAACGATTTCTCTCAACCCCCCAGCATCTTCCCTTTCTCACATCCCCAGCAACTTCCCTTTCTCTCAACCCCAACCCACACACAGGTATATTTCGTTCCTCTCTTTTTCTTCCTTTTTTTGGCTTCAAAATTTTTCTGTGCTTTTCCTTATGGTTAGGGTTTGTATGATTTTCATTTCATGCTTCAGTTTCCTCCTCTCTTAAGGTTAGGGTTTATGAACTTAGTTCTTGTTCTTGTTCAGTTCTTTGTTCTTTTCTTGTTCTTTGTTCTGTTCTTGTTCTTGCTCCTATGTTCTTTGTTCACTTCTTTTTCTTGTTCTTGTTAAATTTATGTTTTCTTTGTTCAGCTCTTTTTGGTTGTGGGTTTCTTTTTCACTAAAGAATGATATAATAAAGGATGATATATATGTAAAATATTATACGACTCGCGTGTGTTACGTTAATATGCTGAGAAATGTACAAGTTGGTTATAAGTTTCTTATTTGCTTTTTCTTTAAAAGGAATCTCACTATTTAATCGGTAACGATTAATGAATTCAATCTTTGTTCTCTACTGTCTATTGGTGAAAGGATTGTGCTTAATTTCTGGTTTTCTCTGATTCATCTTGTTACCCCTTAGATGCTTGACAAAAAGACTGATTGACTATTATCTGTGATGTTGAACGATTCTGCAGTTATATTTGATTTGCATCAGCAATTATACATAATGTGAAGAGCATCATGCACATTTAAACACAAAAGACATCAGCAATGATTGGTATGTTGTCCATTTTCCTGTTTTTGTTCATGTAATTGTTTTTTCTGGTTTGTTCCTTTGAATTTGTCATGACTTAGATACAAATTGTTGTCATATATTACATAAAAAATAGTATCTACTCTTGGAATATGCATCTGGATGTTGTGGAAAGGGGAAGATGGAGATTTGGGCCGCAGAGATCTATTTTCTCATAATAGTTTTTCTTAATAATTGAAGTGATTATAATTACAAGGGATAAAAACTATCTAAAACAACATCGTGTTTAGTATAACTATTGCTGAAGTACAAGTAAAACTCATGTAGAAGATCATATAATATTCCTAAAATGAAACCAACGATTGCCATATGTTATTGGCTTTGAATTTAATAGAGAGCAGGAAATATTGATAAATTAATTTTCATTTTTTGTTGTGAATGGAAAACTAAGAAGGAAAAGTGTGTGATATATAGTTAGAGTAATGTATGTTACTTATGATGATGTGTGTTCTCTTCTTTAATTTCTGGGTGATGCCAAGAGATTTGATCATGTTTTGAATATCCCTGTAGATTCTGTAGATGATTTCAATTTTTAATTGTATTTGCAATATTAGAAACAAAAAAGCACTGTAGTTGCGAAAATGGATCATTATTCGGCAAGTTATGTCCTCTAAATGGTTTTTCTATTTGAGTTTCTGATTTCTATAAACACCTATTGGGGATGTAACCAAATTATCTCTCTTCGGCTAAAAGTATTGCACCTATTGATCTGATGCAAGAATGCTTTCGGTTATTTAGATTTTTTTCTTAGCCTATGTATGTGGGTATCACCTGTTTGTGGAAATCATAGGGAAAGTGGTGATCAGGGGAAAGCTATTTCTTATGTAAATTCCTTTTGTAGGTCCTGCATTCCCATTCAATTCATCAACTGGGTTACAAGTCAAAGCAGCAATGGCAGAAAGATCTGCACACCGACTATTTCCACTCCCATAGCACTGGATGTTATTTATTACACAGTATCATACTATCATCTCTTTATTATTAATTCCTCCAAATATTTTATTGGTAAAAAAAATTACTAACACTTTCAGATGTAAGTTATGTATATTCTCCTAATATTGGAAATTTGTTAAGTCTTGTGTGTTTGGTTCTTGGCAGTTTTTAACATTTTTAGCTGCTAGATTTTAATTGCCTATGATTTGCACCTTGACCTTGATGAGTGCTTGATGCATCTAGTCTATTTTTTGGTCCCCAGATTTATGCTACTACTGAATATGAAATTCTGGAATTAAAATGTGAGATTGACTTGTTCATCATGCAAGGAGATAGCAAAAAGGTATTTGACCCCAACAAGCAGAATTCTTTGTCATCGGCATTGCGCCTTAGAACGGAACTGATTCGCCCACTCAGAGTAGCTGTTATAAGCAGTGGCCCTGAAACTGGTACTGAGCTTCTCATTGCAAACCCCATGGAGGACTGGCTTTGAAGGCCTTTGGTACAAGGTATGGAAAGACTACCTGATGAAATTAATGCATGATGAAATTTGAGTTTGTTACTTGCAGGTGTATTTCTCTTTCTTCTTCACATGATCAGAGATTTAATTGAAGAATATCTTAGAGCCAAGGTTGCTTCTCTTAGGGTAGTCACTTATTTGTATCACTTTCTGGTTTTCATTTATAAGTACTTTCATATATGAGTTGTTTTTAAAATTTTTGATTATGTTTAACGATTAGTGTATGATACTCAGAAATATTTTGTTTTGCCTTTGATGGAAACAATAATGCACTAGTGTCATTGGAGATTTTATTTATTTATATTGACTTTGATTGAAATAAAGAAATTTGATGAGTGCTTGCTGCATAAGTCTAATAACCTCTATTCTCAATAGGTTACAGATGCTTCTATTGTCCTCGAGCACATGAATCTTCCAAGTCAAGAAACTAATGAAGATAATGGCGCCAATGAAGATTAGAAGCTGATTTTATGTTGTCCAACTAAACTTAGAAATTACGTTTATGCAATTTGAATTTTTGTAAATTTTGAGATTATTGTAAGACTTGATGTTAATTTACAATATGTTGGCATGCTTGTAAGACTTGAGATTAATTTTTAATATGATTTGAGTTTTATTTTCTTTTATTGTTTCATATATATATATATATATATATATATATATATATATTTCATATTTAGCTTTTAACTGATTATTATAAGCGTTAATGACAAGAGGAGTCACTAAAATGGTGGGTATGGCAAATTAAAAGGCTTCACGAAAACCTATACCAACAGAAGTTCAGGCGTGGGTATAGCGAAATTAAGTGTGATGTTAAAACCTATACCAACAGAAGCGTGACCGTGGGTATAGTTATTAGGTTTTGTCCATCGGTCAGAAAACTGTCACTATAGGCTATAGCGACGCCTTTTATCCGTGGGTATAGCCAAATAAAGACGACGACAAAATGTTCCGTCGGTATAGGTTTTCAGTGCTATACCCACGGTTTTTAACCCTTTACCCACGGTGATTTGCCGTCGCTATAGGTCAATTTTCTTGTAGTGTGCAGTGTTTTCTTTAGGTGTTGCTACACTAGATGTAGGTGCACTAGTGCACTGTTTGATCAGATTGGTTAAAGTGGCTACTTGAGCAGATAGGGCTGATATATCATTAATCTCATGTACTCCAGAGGTTCTCTTTTGAGCACTTACCCTCTCAGTAGGCCAACTTGAACCATTTGTAGCAATTTTGTCAATAAGATCACATGCTTCATTATAAGACATATTCAAAAGAACACCACCAGCTGATGCATCAAGCATCACTCTGGTTTGTGGTTCTAGACCATTGTAAAAAGTTTCCATTTGTTTAGTGACAGGTAAACCATGATGTGGACATTTTCTTAAAAGCTCTTTCCATCTTTCCCATGCTTCAAACAATGATTCAAATTCTTTTTGTCTAAAAGATGTAATATCATGTCTCATCCTAGCATTTTTAATAGGAGGAAAATATTTGCTTAAGAATTTTTTAGCTAATTCATTCCATGTATGAATAGAATTGGGCTCCATAGAATTTAGCCATGATTTAGCCCTATCTTTCAAAGAGTATGGAAATAACTTAAGCCTAAATGCATCCTCACTAATACCAGGAATGATAAAGTTACTACAAACTTCTATGAATTGCTTTAAATGCTCATGGGGATCTTCATGTGAAGATCCACCAAATTGACCAATTGTTTGCAACATTTGAAACATCATAGGTTTAAATTCAAAATGAACAGCATCAATTTGAGGTCTAGCAATACTAGTTTGTATGTGCTGCTGGTCATATTGAGCATAGTCTCTCATAGGTCTATCTCTATCATTAATCATACCTATTGGTCCCATTTGAATGAATTGTTGTCTGTGATCTGGTCCACCTTCAGGTTGTTGATGTGAATTAGGTCCTCCTCTTACTGAGGCATTTTCACTGTGGTGAGACATTGTTCTGCAGTCTTGTTGTCTTTGTCTTTGTTGTCTTAGCAATCTCCTAAATCTTCTCTCAATTTCTGGATCACAATCAAACTCTGGTGGTCTATCTCTGGGCATAAACTAGTGTTTCCACACTGAGTGTTTCTGCACTAAGTGTTTTTGCACAGAAAACAGAATACCAGTAGTACTAATAAAACACTAAATTAACAATCTAAACAACAAAATTTTACTATAATCCCCGGCAACGGCGCCAAAAACTTGGTGTGGTTATTTTAATATATGCTAGTATACATAGTCACACAAGTAATAAAGTGATAAGAAAGGTCAAACCCACAGGGATTATGTATTGTAAATTTTTGTAGTTCAAAGTGTACACTTAGTGTGTGTACACTTAGTGTGTCTACACTATTCAGTATTTTTGGTTTGGAGTTTTCAAAGTAAGTAAAAATAGTAATAGGCAATAAAATGTGTGAGAAATCAGTGGAAAAAGTAGTTGAGATGTTTTCACCAAGTACTTTACTTCTAAGTGTTTTAATGGAGTATGTAGTGTGGGAACACTGGATGTAGGTGCATCAGTTTGTGCCTTTCAGCACTTCTCTTTAGAGTTTCATTACAAGCTCTTATAATCTTTGTTTTTTACAATAAAGAAAGGTTTGTCAATTCCTCCCTTGCCTCCTAACAATGATCCAAGTTGCTAAATAGGTTCACTCTTGTAATTTTATTATCCTAAGGACTATGCTATCCTATGTCTAGGTTTTAGCATGTATTTAACAAAGTTTCCTTTATTAAATACTTGTCCCTATTAACTCTTGAGTTCATAAATGTAGCCCATGTCTGCTGCTACAAGTTTTACCTATTCTAAAGTGATCAATTCCAGAATAAGTTGAAAGAAGTATTATGCAAGAGTTTAAAGTGTTTACACTACATAAACCATAATAACATATTTAGAAGTTCATTACAAGGTTAGAACATCTCAACTTAAGGGAATTTAGCTCATGTTACTCATGTTATAAAGCAAAGAATATGCAAAGAACATAAGTAAATGAATAATAAAGCAAAAGAACTTAAAAGAGTAGAGATTACTTGAATAGAAGATCTTTTGCATTAAGTTCCCAAGTTGAAGTACAATAAAGATTTCTTACACGAATTTCTTCAAAGTAGAAGTGAAGGGAATGGTTGTCAAGCACTTCCTCACCTTCCTCTCCTTAGAAACTTGAAATGAAAATAAACTAAACCTAAACTAAGCGATCCTTTCAGAAAACATAAATGAAGGATTTAAAGATGTGAAAGATTTTAAGATGTAAAAGATTTATGGATAAGTGAAGATATGGCTTCTATTTATAGGCTTGAAAGCTTTCCTCTTGCAAGGGGTTTCCTTTGGTGTGAAAGATCAGCTGAGGGGACCAAACATGGTTAGTTGTAGACAACCAATCAAGCAAGCTGCACAGGTTTGGTCGCTTGCATGCATAACAAAAGATGAGGTTCATTGGAGAAGTGCCACATGTCTTTTAGATAAGTTGAGTCTTGCAACTTGATTTTTATGTGTATCGCCGACTTCTGCAAGTGGCTCAGCTCTAGGTGACTAGGCATGACGTCACAAATCAAGTGTGGAAGCATTGAAATGGTCTTTGGATGTTTTGGTATAAACTGCAGAATTTAGCAGGTGCTGGCAGTGTTTCCACTCCTAGTGTTTCCACTCCTGGTGTTGGCAGTGTTTCCACTCCTGCAGTAGCTGCACTGAACAAAAACATCAAACCTAACAAGATTTGTGCATTTTGCCTAGATCATTGCCCTTTATCCATTTGAATATTTAGAATGTTGTTCCTTGATAAATAAGCTATAAATATATAAATGTTCTTGAAAATAAGCAATAACTCAAGCTTAATTGTATGAATAACTCTATATAAAATAGAGTTATCAATATGTCAAGCATTTTAAAATAAGTCCCTAACTTAATGAATAAACCATATGCTTATTCAAAGTCAAACTTAAATGAATTTCCTCAAATTAAATAAATGTGTACACAAACGTATGAGAAAATGTCAAACTGAATAAGAGTTTCATCAAAAGCTATAAATGTACGTAAAATGAAAATCACATCATGGAACCAAGTCCCATGCGAACTACATGATCCTTAAAATTCTTTGGTGGTGTGCCTTTAGTCAAAGGATCAGCAATCATCAACTCTGTGCTAATGTGTTCAATAACCACTTTATTTTCAACACGTTCCCTTATGGCTAAGTATTTAATGTCGATATGCTTGCTTCGACTTCCACTTTTGTTATTCTTAGCCATAAATACCGCGGCAGAGTTATCACAGTACATCTTCGGTGGCCTAGAAATAGAGTCAACAACTCTAAGCCCAAATATAAAACTCTTCAACCACACACCATGCGAGGTAGCCTCAAAACAAGAAACAAACTCAGCCTCCACAGTGGAAGTAGCAGTCAATGACTGCTTTGCACCCCTCCAAGAAACAGCTCCAACCGGCTAGCATAAAAACATAACCCGATGTTGATTTGCGGGTGTCAATGCAACCGGCATAGTCTGAATCAGAGTAGCCAATTACTTCCAAGTTGTCAGTCTGTTTGTACATGAGCATGAAGTCTTTTGTACCTTGAAGATATCTCATCACTTTCTTTGCAGCTTTCCAGTGGTCAATTCCTGGATTACTCTGATATCTTCCTAAAACTCCAACAGCATATGCAATGTCAGGTCTGGTGCAAACCCGAGCATACATAAGACTTCCGACAGCTGAAGCATAAGGAATATTCTTCATGTGTTCCCTTTCAAAATCATTTTTCGGGCATTGACTCAAATCGAGTTTATCACCCTTCAGAATGGGAGCTACACTTGGTGAACAATCTTTCATGTTAAATCTCTCTAGAACTTTGTTGATATAGGCTTCTTGAGACAAACCCAAAATGCCTCTATTTCTATCTCTATGGATCTTAATGCCAATAACATAAGATTCCTCTCTCATATCCTTCATATCAAAGTTCTTTGAGATAAATTGTTTCACCTCATATAACATACCCTTATCATTTGTTGCAAGTAAAATATCATCCATGTATAGCACAAGGAAACAAATATGGCTCCCACTGATCTTCTGGTATATACAATGATCCATGACGTTCTCTTCAAAACCAAATGAAGTGATTACCTCATGAAACTTCAAATACCATTGGCGGGAGGCTTGTTTCAATCCATATATGGATTTATTAAGCTTGCAGACTAAGTTCTCACCATCACTAGAGGAGAATCCTTCAGGTTGTTTCATGTAAACCTCTTCTTCTAGATTGCCATTGAGGAAGGCCGTTTTCACATCCATTTGATGTAACTCAAAGTCAAATTGAGCTACTAATGCCATAATTACACGAAGAGAATCTTTCTTAGATACAGGAGAAAATGTCTCGGTGTAATCGATTCCTTCTCTTTGAGTAAATCCTTTGGCAACAAGTCTTGCCTTATGTCTCTCAATGCTGCCTTCTGAGTCTCTCTTTGTTTTGAAGACTCATTTACATCCAATGGCTTTTACACCATTAGGCAACTTGACAAGATCCCAGACTTGGTTTGATGCCATAGAATCCATCTCTTCTTTCATAGCATTGTGCCACAAATTTGATTCTTTAGAATTCATGGCCTGTGAAAACGTTTCAGGATCATTTGCAGCTCCTATGTTATAATCTGATTCTTGTAGATACACTACAAAATCACTAGTAATTGCTGACCTTCTGACTCTTGTAGATCTTCTTATTGCTGCTTCATTATCTTCTTGAGGAACTTGTTGTCCAACCGGTTCATCAACAGGTAGTTCAACATTATCTTGATGTTCTTCATTAACAACTTGATCTACATGATCATTTTCAACAGCTTGTGGAACTTCAGTAGTTGGTCGTCTAACAGCCGTTTGTACTTGAGGGGTGTGAATGACAATCAACCTATCACTTCATTCAGAGGGTTGAGCCTCATAGTGATCATTTTCATGAATGGTGTCTTGAAAGTGATCACTCCCACTAATCAAGTCACTTTCAAGAAATTTGGCATTTCTTGACTCCACAATTCTAGTGCTATGTGATGGACAATAGAATCTATACCCTTTGGACTTTTCAGCATATCCAATGAAATACCCACTAATAGTCCTCGGGTCCAGCTTCTTTTCTTGTGGGTTATAAATTCTCACTTCAGACGAACGTCCCCAAACACATATATGTTGCAAACTTGGTTTCCAACCTTTGAATAACTCCAAAGGCGTCTTTGAGACAGCCTTGGTTGGCACTCGGTTCAATATATACGCAGCCGTCTTTAGTGCTTCAATCCACAAGAATTGAGGAAGTTTTGTGTTACTCCTCATACTTCTTACCATGTCCATTAAAGTTCGGTTTCTTCTTTCTGATACACCATTTTGATCCAGAGAACCAGGCATAGTGTATTGGGCAACAATCCCATTCTCTTGAAGAAACTTCGCAAATGGACCGGCAGCTTGCCCATTCTCCGTGTACCTACCATAGTACTCTCCACCTCTATCAGACCTCACGATCTTAATTTGTTTTCCACATTGTTTCTCTACTTCGGCCTTAAAAACTTTAAAGGCTTCCAAAGCTTCATCTTTTGAATGAAGTAAGTAGAGATACATGTATCGTGAATAATCATCGATAAAGGTGATGAAGTATTTCAGACTACTTGCGTCCATGTCTGGACAACAAATATCTGTATGTATGATTTCTAATAGGTTTGAGCTCCTCTGTGCACCCTTTGTATTAGACTTGTTAGTTTGCTTACCCTTAATGCAATTTATACAAGTCTCGAAATCAGCAAAATCTAAAGTACTAAGTACCCCTTCATTTACTAATCTCTTAATTCTTTTGATTGAGATGTGTCCCAATCTTCGGTGCCGCAACATTGAGGATTTTTCATCCACAACACATCGTTTCAAACCAGCAGTGACATGCATAAAATCGTAAGTAGCGTCGTTTTGTAATTTAATTGAATAAAGACCATCGCGTATTTCACCAAAACCAACAATTCTAGATTTATCAGCTAAAGTAAAACCAGAATCCATAAATTTGAATGAAAAACCCAAAGGCGTTAGTCTTGAAACAGAAATCAAATTCTTAGAAAAACTAGGAGGATAAAAGTCTTTTCTAGAATCAAAGTAAAACCGCTACTTAAAGTCAAACTGCATGTCCCAATGGCTTCTACACGTGAACGCATTTGACTTCATGAATAGATGTATTGTTCACTTCCCACTGGTTTCCTTAGGTTTTGCATACCCTGCAAGGTATTAGAAACATGGATTGTAGAACCAGAGTCAATCCACCATGTGTTATGATTAACATTAACCATATTAGATTCATAACAAACTAAAGCAGATGGAATACCTTTCCTGTCAAGCCAGTTCTTAAACTTCAAGCAGCCTTTCTTCATGTGCCCTTTCTTCTTACAGAAAAAGCACTTTGACTCTTTCTTTATGACTTGCTCAGGAGGAATGTTGCCTTTGTTCTTGGTAGTTTCCTTCTTCTTCTTTCCATGAAAGGTCGAGTTCACTTTTTCGCCCTCCTCCGTCAACAACCTTTCCTCTTCTTGAACACACATGGTCAACAATTCATTGATTGACCACTTATCCTTATGTGTGTTGTAAGAGATTTTAAAAGGGCCATATTGATGAGGCAGAGTGCACAAAATGTAGTGAACCAGGAAAGAATCGGACATGGTCACCTCCAAGGTTTTCAGCTGAGCCGCTATATCCCGCATGCGCATAATGTGATCACCAAGGTAATCAAAACCGGACCGGACATTGAACCGGAAGAGGTGGCGGTTCAGGGGTTCTTGGGTTCAACCGGTTGAACCGGGGGTTCAACCGGAATTAATTAAATATATTATTTAATATTTTTATTACAATATATAAAGGATAAAAAACCATAATACCCAAAATTTCACACCACAAACAATTAAATTATGCTTAACTTAGGCTCAACAATATAATATCCAAGTCATTAGTTAAAGTTACACATAAAATTGGTAGGTATAAAAAAACTCAAAGTTTGACATGTTTAAAATATATATTTTTTAATGCATTATTTAGAAAGAATCTAATGTCGCTTTATTTAGAAAAGATCACATCATGTAAGAAAATTGCAAACAATGAAGCTAATGTTGTTGAAAGGTGAATATCTAGTCCCACATCGGATGGCAAATAAGAAGAATGAGCTGTGTTTCTCTATAAATAGAGCTAGAGTGTGCACAGCAAAATATAAGTGAGATTCTTGGCTTTCATAATATATAAAATATATAAATAGAGCCCTGACACTCATTTTGTTTTACAAAAAATAGTTTAAATTTTTTTATTTCAGTTAAAAAAAATAAAAATAAAAATAAAAAAAATAAAAAAAGTCATTTCTCAGAACCGGTTTCTGGCCGGTTCTTGGCCGGTTCTTGACCGGTTCTTGACCGGTTCTGGCCGGTTTTGCCGGTTCTTGACCGGTTTTCCGGTTTTTCAACCGGTTCTTTGGCCATCCGGTTCTGGGGTCTAACTGGACCGGACAGGGGTCCGGTTCCCGGTTCAACCGGTCGAACCGGCCGGTCCGGTCCGGTTTTGATTACCTTGGTGATCACACACGCCTTTCACCCCTGTGAGCTTTGTGGTGGAGAACTTAATGATCAGAGTGCTGGCAAGCGCTTTGTCAGATGTAGCAAATTGCTCATCAATAGCCTTCAGAAGCTCCTTGACATTGGTATGCTGATCGATAGAGGCACGGATACCGGCAGATATCTTGGTCTTTATGAGCATCATGGAGAGACGGTTAGATCTCTCCCACTTTTCATAAAGATCAACGGCATCTGGAGTGCAGGTTTCAGTAATACCCGCTGGCTCATCTTTCCTAATAGCATAGTCAATGTCCATCCAGCCCAAATGAAGAAGAATTTTCTCCTTCCAAACCTTATAGTTGTCACCACTTAGTTCGGGAATGTCACACTTAATATCAGAGAAATTCGTAGGATTAATAACTGCAAAATTCAAACGCGACCCGGTTAAACAACATCATTGTCTACCTACATCCGGGTCAGTTTGACCCGGTTAAAACCCACGAATAACAAATGCGACCCGACGATTTTAGGCCAATATAAGCATCAAAACCAGAAAGTAACTACCCAGAAACATTAAAATAATTGTTTCCTATTGATTTCTGATTTTAATTTTCTTTAAAAGGGTGTAAACTAAATTACATAAACTGAAAATTCTGAAACCTAGATGCAAGACAGAGGTAACAATGGCTCTGATACCAAATGTAAGATATTTTAACTGAATTCGATTTAAACATAATACAACAAACAACACATTTAAATCGCTATAGCAGAAGCATTAAAACAACACTAACCTCCAGCCATTGCAATGTCAGATTCGTACTTCACACCCAACAGAGAGCACCTCAAATTCGCACTTCACACCAATGAAAGAATTCTGTTCTTCTTTCCAAACCCTCACTCACTCAAAACTCGATGGTGTAATTTTCTGAATAGAGAAGTAGGTTCGGTGACCAAAACAGAGAGTAGAAATGGTATTTATAGAGCTCTGTCCATGACAGAGTTCAGCAACTTCCAACTACAAAATAGGGGCTTAATTTTCGGAATTAACCGTTACTGTGAGATCATGGGTTGAGTGGGAGAAGAAAATAGACCTAATTCAGAGTTAGTTTCTTTCCCTAAAAATAGGAGCAAAAATAGAGCACATTTCCACTCCCAAAAACTTAGGAAACGCGAAACAAAACTAACAAATAGATGTGAGCTTAGTAATCTTAAGAAATTTCCCCAAAGCGCCTGCAAATCTATTGATAACATTAGAATTTATGTTTGTATTATGATCACTTTTACCTAATGAGGGTAAGGCTAAGGCGTTTAAAGTGGGTAAGGCATACAAGATTCTCTTTTCTCTTCCCTAGATTTGTAATGCTATACCTTTTCTAATAACTAACAAATAGAGCTCCTTTGTTTTTTTTCCTTATTTTTGTTAAAATCTAATTTATTGGGGAACAATCATGAGTCAAAGACAACTATATATATGCTATTCTTTTCACAATCCCCTTTCGAGATTGTTCAATTGCTTCAAATTCTATTGACCAACTACCACTTAATATGTTTTCTTGAGAATTTCAAAAAAAAATTGTATTTTTCTCAATTGAATTTGGTAATATTCACTATTATGAATTATGAATTATGAATTATGAATTTGTTCTATAAACTCTGTTCCTCCTCTTAGGAGCTATATTAGTTTCTAACTACTTTTAGGATATATGATAAGCTAAATTGGTGCTAAATCTCAATATTTGTTTCTCAATTGTTGTATTTTGAACCAAGTGGTAGCCGCTGACATGAGATATTTAGGAAAGCACCAGGCCAGGTCAGACTTTTTTTTAAATAGATAAGGTCAATGCTTTTTTAAAAGCCTATTTAGGTAAAATGACCAGGCTACAAGCCATCGAAAAAGCCTTTTAGGCCTACCAAGTCAGCCTATTTAAATAAATATTAATAATATTTTTTGTTACTACTATTATTATATTAAATTTTCTACTTTGTTTAACTTATAAATTTGCTTACATTTTATGTTTATTCAAAATAATGACCTATATCAAATTTTAACATATTTAAAAGTATTATTATAAAATAAAATTTAAATAAAATGTCCTATAAAGATAATACTCTAAAAGATATTGTTAGATCTTGAATTAGATCTTAATTTCATTGATCAATTATCTTGTTCGTCTATTTACAAAGTTTACACTACTCAAAGGTTGTAGACTTTCGTAAATTTTTTTTTGGTGAAATAGGGTTTTAAACATGCTTGCAGGCCTTGTCAAACTTTCCAAAAGGCCAGGCCAGGCCTCAAAAGTCGGTCTATTGCAGGCCATAGGCCAGGCTCAGGCCATGCAAAGCTTAGCTCGGCCCAGCCTATTCCCACCCCTAACTAGGGTGATGTATTAGATGCAGATGCTGAAGATAATTTTGAACCGGTTGTGTCCAAGTCACAAAAGAAGACTATGCTGGAATCACTAAATGTCTCAGAGTCCGCCGCCACTTTTAATCCAGTAGTAACATCTGACATGAAGATATTAACTAAGCTTTGGGGTGAGGTGGCAGATGATGTTGGTGATCCCGCGGCTATCGATACCCAAGGAACCGCTATGCAGTATGATAATTTCGAAGTGGTTGTGTCCAAGCCTCAAAAGAAGAAATTGAAGCAAAAGAAGAATTTGGTCGTTGGATATAATACTCGTTCAAGGGTAAATTTTGTCTCAATCTCCTTTACAACTAAATTTATTAAAATAATTAATTATAGAGTCCACCATCATTGGTGTGTCTTTCTGTCTCCAAATAAAACCTCAATTTCTTTTGAGAAATCGAGAGGACTCATACATGTCATAACCATCGATAAAACACTTTTTGATATACTCGTGCTATACATGACATATAGGTTAGTTTAATTATATCAAACTTTTGATTAGTTGTAATTATGAACACTTTGTGTTACTTATATGTACTATGATAGATAATTAGCTAGTTTAACAATGGTATTTACTTGCAAAAAAAATCAAAATATAAATGGTATTAAAACCAGAAAATCCACAAAATATATTGGATTCAAAGTTTCATTGAACATATCCAAAGTTTAGTTAGGAGGATGTTTACATTATATTTAACATTGGACACAAATTTTTCCTTGTAAAAAAGAAAACATTGGTCACGGGCAAAGGATCATGATGCCAAATGCATGCTCGTAGCTACTTTACTTTTTAGACTTATCTCTTGTTATTTTGATGCATATCAGGTAGTTATTCAAAGATAAGGTTGATTTTTACAACGTGAGACTGAGAATTATGAGTAGGATAAAAAACAAATAAATCCTGTAGCAATAGGACACGCGTCGACATAGGAGTGTTTCAAACCTAACTTCTCTCTAAAGCTGAGCTGAAATACATCACAGCATATATATGCAATTGCCATCCATGACCATGAGAAGAGATCAAGCATGCACAATGCATCACCTTCATTGTTAGCGTCCATAATTTTTTACACCATCAACAAATAATCACATTTTGCTTTATTATTAAAAATGTCAATTCTTCACAAATTCATTCACACTAGTACAACTATAATATTTTTTATGTCATTGGTGCGAAGTTTTCACCGACTTTGTCGATGACTAATTTATGCCGGGAAACCCGATTGGCCACGAGTATACCCGGCTTTTTTGACCCGTGTGGTTTTCTCCTCCCAACAGAGTTTTTGACACACCCAAAATTTGAACTCGAACTAATACACTATAATATGTGATTGATTGTTGCTGTAAAAAAACTTTACATCGACGATGCACAATAATTAAACTCTGTTTTATCAGTAGATATTTACATATGTTATGAATAAAGTATTTACCGTCAAAATAAAATGATGTGATAGAATAGCTTTAAAATTTTACAAAATCTTAAAGACTAGATCTATACTTAACGAGCTTTCAAATCAAAGGTTGAATTAATTTAATTTACTTTTACAAACAGTTCTTAAAGGTATAAGCATTTTAAATTTAATTTATGAGTGTTAGGAAGCTAAAACCTAAATTGTATAAACTAGCTAAAAAGCAATGTAACAGTAAAAGCAAAAAGCCATTAGAGATATTAAACTACTAAAGTAAAGACTTCTGGAATCGTGCACAATTCGCACCGATCAATATCGAGTTTATCCACAATAGAAATCGAACTCGAAAAGACCGAGTCGACCCTGACGTCCCAATGTCGGTGGGTCAATAGTGATGAATTTCTAAATTATCTCTCTATACACAGTATCTACCAATTTTAACTATTCTGTGTGTATGCGAAGTGAAGGCCTAATACTTTTCAACTCTTTACCAAATACGCCACACCACGCCGCATCTCCACTTGCCAATCTCAAATCCAATACATTCCATCACCAATCCAAAAAAAACCTAATTAAAACTCTCATTGGATTTAATTATTATTAATCAAAAGAATGCAAATCTTTTGTTTGACCAATTTAATTTTATTACTAATTAATTAAGTTGACCATGACCAATAATGGTTTAGCTGATGATGCTGTTTTGGTATGAGGTGGGCCATGTTTCACCAGTTCCTACATGAAGAAATGGAAGAGAATTTAACGTGGTAGAATTCCATTGGTCCAAAAGCCCAAGCACCAATTAAGAGATGAGTAATAAATAATTATTATTATATCTTTAGCAAAGAATCATCAAGGATATTCGATGTATAGATAAGAAAGATAGAATTTTCGAATTTGTTGAATGTTTGGGTTGCCCAACTTGGGGAGGTATAAATGGGAAACAGGGAGCAATGAATAGGAAAATAAAATAGTGGATAATGTTTAGGGCCAATATTATACGTGTCTTATTAATCGATCACCTTTATCTATGAATGACAATTTGTCACTAATTGAGTTATCTGAATTTATTTTTGTTGCCCTTTTTTGGATCTTGACTTGGTGTGAGATTCTCTATTTATTTATTATAAAATCTAACAAAGAAACAAATTTTGATATTGAACTTTCGTTTCTATGATACACATGTAGCTTCAATGGAGGTTGCTTGGCTAGCAAATTTCTATTTCTGAAAAACAGACGCCAACAACTAGGTCACGATTTTAGTCCATCATATTTAGATATACATGCCAAATTTGGTATCATGACAAAAGTTTAAGGCAATATTATTAAACTTGGATCAAACAGTCGAGTCTGATGGGTTCGACAGTGAAGTAGTGGTATAATCGATCGGAGCAACTAGTTGAATTGGGCATATCACTGACCCGGTATGATCCGACAAATTTTATGATCGATATGGTGACCTAGCCGATCGAACTAGTGGGTTGACCCAATTTGACCTTACCAATGTTGCATTTTTTTAATATCTTTTAGAGTAAACCCTCAATTTGGTCTCAATTAAAACTATCACTCTCTCATTTGGTCCCTAAACTATAAAAATATAACAAAAATAGTCGCTAAACTATTTTGAATCCATCAATTTAGTCTTCAATTACCTTCTAAATAGGAGAGAGTGGATAGTTTGGAGACTATATTGATAAATTTATAATAATTTAAGGACTATTTATTATTTTTATAGTTTAGGAACGAAATAGGTGAGAATGTGATAGTTTAGGAATGAAATTGAGGGTTTAGTCTATTTTTACAGCAAAATGATGACGGTGTTTTTTTTGGTAAGTAAAATTTTATTAATGGGAGTCCAAGGGGTACTCTATAAGTGCCATGTAATTGTTCAGTATGCTACTCTTTTTGTAGGTACTCTTTTTTCTCATTGGGTCTTTTTTCCAAGGGAAAAACCCAATGGAAAAAAGACCCAATGAAAAAAAAGAGTACCTACAAAAAGAGTAGCATACTGAACAATTACATGGCACTTATAGAGAAAATTACATTACTGCTATACTACATGACCGAATTACAGGAAATTATGCAACAACACCCACATGACAACAACACATAAGACAGCAACCAAGCTCCCCATAAAACCTACATTGACATGTAAATAGTGTAAGACCAATTCAGTGCGTCCTCCCTCTACTCATTCGGACTATCACCAATCATATAAATAATGGAGACACTTCCCTGCTCAATCATTAGGTCGAACTACACATATGCACTACTGCAACAACTATGCAATGTCAAATTGCACACCGACTTTATCAGTACCGTTATTTCAATAGCATAAGCCTTCAAATAATATGCATCATGATCACACCCACACCTTCGCCAAACCAAGGCCAAACACACGCTGCAAGCTGTGACGGTATTTATGTAAAAATAAGATTAAAAATGTCTTTTCTCTGTTGTAAAAGTGTTTAAGGATTGTAAGATTTTTTTTAGTGTTTTATCAAGTATGAAATTGATATTTATCATGATTTTTTGATATTTTTTAATAGTGACCAAGTCCTGCGTGGTTTAATTAGTAACCTACTGATTTTACCAATGACCCATTGTTTTTCAGTAAATTAGTAACCTACTTATTTCCTTGGCATGGAGTTTGTCACATCTGAGAAAGGAACCTTTCTACATCAGAAGAAATATGTGACAGATGTGTTAAAAAGGTTCAAAATGATAGATTGTAACCCAGCTTCAACACCAGCAGACACAGCAGTGAAGTTGTAGAGGAACTCTGGTGAAGAAACAGTTGATGCAACTGTGTACAGGCAGCTGATTGGATCACTGAGATATGTGTGTAATACAAGGCCTGGCATCACCTACAGTGTAGGAGTAGTTAGCAGGTATATGGAAGAAGCAAAGAGATAACATTTAGTGGCTGCCAAGAGAATACTCAGATACTTGAAAGGAACACTTGATTGGGGTGTTATGTTTCCAACATCAGAAGACTGTGGCAGTGAGGATGTGGAAGGCTACACAGATGCAGATTGGAGTGGTGATTCAGAGGACAGGAAAAGTACCTCTAGATACATCTTTATGCTTGGCAAGGCTCCAATATCTTGGTGTTCTAAGAAACAAAATGTTGTAGCTCTTTCAAGCTGTGAAGCAGGGATTTCTTCACACTGAAACTGAGACTTCAAGATTCAATTTGGGAAAAAGGGAATATGGATGCAGAGTGCAAAATGAAAGGAAAATAAAATTTTGTGTATATTGGATAGTGAGACATATGAAATGACTTTTACAAAAATGGACTATATAGTCTTTGACTTACACTAACTATAATTACTCACTCTAGTCTATCTAACTATGAATTAACACAAGTTGAGTTAATCAGCTTACAACAATTAATACAGTACTCATTCACTTAGCTATTTTGAATTATAAACTAGCTAGACTGAACATTCTGCTCCTCATGTCTTCAGATACTTGAAAGGAACACTTGATTGGGGTGTTCTGTTTCCAACATCAGAAGACTGTGGCAGTGAGGATGTGGAAGGCTACACTGATGCAAATTGGAGTGGTGATTCAGAGGATAGGAAAAGTACCTCTGGATACATCTTTATGCTTGGCAAGGCTCCAATATCTTGGTGTTCCAAGAAAAAAATGTTGTAGCTCTTTCAAGCTGTGAAGCAGATATATCTCTGCTGCCTTTGGTGCAAGTCAGGCACTGTGGTTAGAAATGCTGTTAGAAGAGCTAAAGATGAAGAATGAGGGTGTGATAAAACTAATGATTGATAACAAGTCTGCCATAGACTTGGCCAAGCATCCCATTGCTCATGGGAGGAGCAAACACATTGAGGTCAAATATCACTTCCTACGTGATCAAGTGACTAACAAGGTAATCAAAACCGGACCGGACCGGGCCGGGCGGTTCGACCGGTTGAACCGGGAATCGGACCCCTATCCGGTCCCATTGGACCCCAGAACTGGATTGCATCAGAACCGGGTGGAAAACCGGAAAATCGCCCCAGAACCGAGAAAACCGACAAGCTTCAATTTTTTAAATTTGTTTGGTGTTCCATGTGGGGATCGAACCTCTTCTCTATCTGTACAAGCTTCAAATATTAACCATCAGAGCAACCACGTTATGTTGTCACTTATCTGTAATATTATGTATATAATCATTCTTCCTTTTATTTCTAACAAAAGCCATCTTCCCTAATAATTTTATCTATTTAGCATTTACTTCTATACTTATATATGTGTTATTATATATTACATATATATCTTAACTATTTAACATCTAATATTTTGTATTACATTCTATAGACTTTTGATTCTATATATTTATTGATTAGAATATTATTAAATATGAATAATTATTATTTTTTTGAAAATATTGACTTATAATATCATATATTTTTCTATTTCTCATATTATTTTAATATAAAATTTATTCATACCAGATATGTTGTTGTATTATTATGAGTATTATGGTTTTTTATTATTTTTTATCCTTTATGTATTTAATAAAAATATTAAATAATATATTTAATTAATTCCGGTTGAACCCCCGATTCAACCGGTTGAACCTAAGAACCTCTGAACTGCTACCTCTTCTGGTTCAATGTCCGGTCCGGTTTTGATTACCTTGGTGACTAAAGATAAACTAGTGGTGAAGCATTGCAAGACTGATGAAGAGCTAGCTGATGTGCTGACAAAGGCTTTGAAACTCAGCAAGTTTGAAGACATGAGGAGCAGAATTGGAATGTTCAGTCTAGTTAGTTTGAATTAGGGAGGTGTATTGAAGAGGTGTACAATTCAAAATAGCTAAGTGAATGAGTTATGTATTAATTGTTGTAAGCTGATTAACTCAACTTGTGTTAATTCATAGTTAGATAGTTACTAGAGTGAGTAACTATAGTTAGTGTAAGTCAAAGACTACATAGTCTATTTTTGTTAAAGTTATTTCATATGACTCACTATCCAATATACACAGAATTTTATTTTCCTTTCATTTTGCACTCTACATCTTCCCTTTCTCTGTATCCGTATTCCCCTTTTCCCAAATTGAATCTTGAAGTCTCGGTTTCCAAGTGTGAAGAAATCCCAACAGTGTGTACAATAACTCTCAAAATCATCTAATGCTTCAGTGGTTGAAAATTTGATGAAACGGACAAAGTAGTATAAAGAGGAATACCAGTTTGAAGGAGGCCATGATCATGAACGTGGCAATGGGTTTGTTAATCTTTGATAGCAGTAGCACTACCACATTATGAACATGCTATAAATCTATAAATTTTGCGATTCTTTCTCAGTCTATCGTGATGGGCGCGGGGCACAAGTCAATGGAAGTCAATGCATCCTAAGTCATTTTATTTTCTTTTTCATTTTTTTGCTAATATTAGAAATTAGAAATTAGAAAAAGAGATCATTCAGCATTGGAGGTGTCAAAGATAAGTGTTAGTTTTTTTTTTAATACGCAATGTTTGTGAAAGAGAGGGAATGTTAGTTTCTCGGGTTTGAATCAGGGACCTCCTGCTTTGCACTCTTTTAGTACACTCATTTGATATCATTTAGCTCGTCAACTGAGCTTCTACTTGGGATATCAAAGATAAGTATTAGTATATATGAAATGATGGAATTTGCACTGTGTTTATTCAATCTTTTACGATTTTGAGGCCTTTTATTTGTTCCATGCTACCGACAAAAAGAAATGAGTGATTTCCAATTTCCAAATGACTTTTTTTTTCCTTATAGCTTTAGTTTAAAAAATTACTAATCGTAATACTCGCGCGATGCAATGGGTCGGCTAAATCTAGTTTGTGAAAAAATATAGTTTTTTTAGTTTAGATCATTGATGGCTACTCACGGTAGAGCTGGCAAAATGGGCCAGGCCCGCCGGGCTGGGCCGGGTTAGCCCGAAAAATGGGAGCCCGTTTTTACATCCGGGCTTTTTAGCCCGGTCCACAAAAGCCCGAGCCCGCGTCGGGCTAGCCCGACCGGGCCATGGGTAGCCCACAAGCCCGTGAATAATGCACGACTACCAATTTACATGTAGGATTTCTCATAACAACACCATCAACAACTAGAGACTTCCTTGCCTCTGCATGGGCATATTCAGGACCTACTGTATAAACTTACAGTATTTATCTGCAGGATTTGTGTTGTTGTTTTGCAAATCACCTTCTACTATACTTGTAACCTTTTTAGTGTCTCAGTTGAGCAAATCACCTTGCTTCCAGTTGTTATGTGTCATTTCAGAACTATTAATACTTGAATTTTTATCCATTCCATTCAATCTTACCTTAGCCGGTTCTGAGACCTCAATGAAAAATAGTACTCTAATGGAAGCTTTTTTATCCATTCATGATCTGTTTATCTGCTCTCATTGGCATTAGTTCACTGGCCTTCGTCTGGATGTTTCGTAATGCAATACCAAAACAGAGACCAAGTTAATTAATTATATTCAGTCATACGACTCATAATAAAAAGAACATTATACTGTGGTTAATAGATCATTATACTGTGGTTATCAGCATCACCTTTAGTTTATACCCAAAACAACATAATGTCAAAGTGAAATTAAATTGTCAATTAAATTGTGCATCATTTTGTCCGATTACATGATAGTGTCGCTACAAAATCGCGCATAATGCGGGCTAGCCCGAAAAGCCCGCAGCCCGCATAGGGCCGGGCTTGGGCCATAAAGGGTGAACCCGAATTTCAACCCGGACTTTTTAGCCCGACCCTTAAAAGCCCAAGCACGTAGCGGGCCGGCCCGATATGGGCCGGGTAGCCCGTTTTGCCAGCTCTAACTCACGGAATGTCCCAACACTTTCAACTAAAGACTAATATTCTTTCGTGTTTAGGAGCAAATTTTGCACTAGCCAACACCGAGTTTGTCTACTGAGAGAATCATACCTGGGAGTATTGGTCGACTCTGTGTCCCAAGGTAGCTTATGCCACTAGGTCAACGGTGTTATTCATTTCTTACGATTATCAAATATAATCTATCCAATCCAACTAAAGATTAAATAAAGTTATAGAAATTGTGTCTAATTGAACTGAAAATTTATGCACAAATTAAAGAAACACAAGATGCAAATATAAACGGTGGCGCACCTCTGCCTATCCCAGGGGGTTCAAAACATTGATTATTTGTTAGATGCTAACCAAGAACATGGGCCATATCCACTCATCTACATCAAATTTAGGCCCAAAATACAGTCACAAATGCAAGCAGGGCAATGAAAGGCCCGTGTTTTTTTTTTAATTGACCAAAAAAAAAGGCCCGTGTTTTTTTACCCCACCCCTATATCATATACCTCCACATTTTCGTTTTATTTCATTTTTACCATTTACTTTTATAAATTTTTCGAATTTATATATTAATACATAAATCAGCATTTGACCAAATAGAAAAGGCTTAAATACTTGTTACCCCCAGTAAATATAGCCATTATCCATTTACCTCCCTACAAAAAAAAACATTCAAAAAATACCTTGCAAAATGTAAAATTATCCAGTTACCCCCCTGCTGTTATTTTTAGTTAACAACGTTAAGTCTATGCTGACTTGGCTGCCATTTTGGATCTAGTTACCCCCTGCAGATATTAAGTGGGATCTAGTTACCCCTTGCAAATATTAAGTGTTTCTAGTTACCCCTGCAAATGGCAGCCAAAACTAACAGCAGAGGGGTAAAACTAACAGCAGGGGTAACTGGATAATTTTACATTTTGCAGGGTATTTTTTGAATGTTTTTTTTTTGCAGGGGGTAAATGGATAATGACTATATTTGCAGGGGTAACAAATATTTAAGCCAATAGAAAACCAGCGAACTTCAGTGGTTGTTAAACGATGAAGACCCGTTGTAATACAGTGAATATGGTGTAATATCAGGTGACATTATGATGCTCGATTCTTACACCGCCATATTCATTTCGCTTTCGCCCCATCATCATCATCATCATCATCATCATCATCATCATGCATTAATAATATCATGATAGATTTTAAGTGAAACATAAATTTCACTTCTCTATTGCGAGCTCAGCTGTGTTACTATCTGTGAATAAAGACATGAGAATACAAAAAAGCCTGAATTTAAAAGGCTACACCAAGATGAGAGAAAAAGAGAAGGTAAAATAGGTAGGCAGAAAATGGTAGAAAGAAAGAATAGAATAATTTTATTTGTTGGTTAGATATATTGAGTAATAGAGAGAGGGGAATTTTCATCTTCACTTTTTTTGTTGGATAGAAATGTGGAAAGAAAATGAATAATTGGTATAATGTTTTTTTATTTGTTAATAAAATAAGAGGAATCAATAGACCCATAATAAATGACATAAATAGTTGGGTAATATTGAAAAAAAATTAATTATTTTATCGAAATTTGTATTTCCTCTCCGATGAGAGAACAAAAAATTGTCTTGGGTGAATTTTTTCCTTTCGACTTATATCTTCTGTGCAACCAAACAAGAGAAATGACATATCTCCTTCATTTTATCTCTCATCCACTTTTCCCTTCCCTCAAAGCATACAAAGAGTAAGGCATATCAGTACTTAAAATAATAACACAAGAAGTTGAAAATGTTATTCCCAAATATATATCAGCACCATCCAATCTCTCATCCCCGAGTAGATAATGTTACAACCACTGTTTGAAAATAACATTTATAAGCTAAGTAAGTTTCTTTTGTTTCTTGTCCTGCCATTCTTTGATATTAGCATCTATCCTTTCCTTCACCCTTTTCTGAAATCCAGGATATGGTTCATATCCAATGGTTGACTGTAGGATCTGCAAAAGCAAATAACTTAAATCCCACCATGATTCAAATGTCAATGAAAATGTCAAAGAAGCCAGTCCAAATGACCATGACAGACCTATGAAGCACCGACAGAGACACCAGACACGACACTGACACGGACACGTCGTAGACACTGGTTTTAATTTGAAAAATGAAAGTAATTGAAGCGTCGGTGTCCGACACGACACGTGTTAGACACCGGACACGTCTTCAACATGAAGTGTCGGGACTACAGAGTGACGGACAATTACCTCTAGAACCACGAAGAAAGGAGCCATTAGAAAAGCTTGAGCAAGGTTGTCTAGGAGAGCTGGTGCACGTTTCTGACAGAAAAATGTTCAAGTTAGAACATAAATGAAATGGAAAAAATTCCGTATCATGCTTCTTTTTAATGGAACAAGCAATTACCTCAAACACACCATGACCAATAAACTGTCCAGTCCAACAAATTAACTGAGCAGCCAACACAATCTGAAAGATTGTCGACGTAAACAAACAACAACAATTTATTACAAAATACCATAAGCATTAAGATTTAAGATTAAAGATATTGATGTTCAATTATGTCAAGTTACCAACAATCCTAAGGGGTGTCGAACTAACTTCAAAGTAATAAACTCTCAGTACCATTTACATAAAGACTACTATTTCAAATCTCATTCCATCTATTCCACTACTTAAACAAAGATTTTTCTCATCACTTCTCAACATTAGGATGTAGATGAACAAAAGCATAAACCAAAGTAAAAGTGAAGTGAAACTGTTATTATTTTTCAGCTCAACTCGAGCTCAATGAGCCATATCTTCTCATCTATTCCACTACTAAACAAAGACATTCACTTATCAGTTATCACTTGTCAACAGTCGAAAGAGAAAAGATTAAACGAATCAGTTGGTAATTAGCCAATAACATCAAGGTGAGTCGCTACCTTCAACTGATATAAACTCCAATCAGCTGAAAACAGTTACAAAAATGAGTTAAGAGCTATTGGTACTTTATTTTCAATTTGTCATACTGTATATAATTGTACTTAACTTTTTAAGGAGTTGAAAAGGAATAAACATGATCCACAAAATTTGGCTTAAGGACTTGTACAGTTAGGTAATAGGATAAACATAATGAAACAATTCAAAGTCCATAAACTGGTGAAATTAGTTTCACATCATCAATCACCTTATAGTTGAATTGAAATTAATCATTTTCAAGTCTCTAATTCTATATTTTATTGAGCTAATATGATAGATTATTCCACTACTCAACATTAGGATGTATATGAACAAAGGCATAAATCAAAGTAAAAGTGAAGTGAAATTGGTGTTTTTAAGGCTCAATTATCCAAATCTTCTAATCTATTTCACTACTAAAGAGAGACATTCATCCTCAACATTAGAAAGAGAAAAGATTAAGACAATCAGTTGGTAATTACCCAATAACATCAAGGTGAGTCACTACCTTCAACCGATATAAACTCCAATCAGTCAACCGTTACGAATCCAGGCACCATTTTGTGCAGTCGCGCAGTTAGTCAGCATATCTGGCTGTTCGATATTGATTGGATGGTCTAGATTTTAACTTTGAAACAGACTTAAAATATAAAGTTAAAATATAAACTGTCCGATCAAAATTGAACGATCTAGATTTACTGACTATGTGATTGCACCAAACAGCGACTGCATGCAACCCGAAATCCAAAAATGAATTAAGAGCTTTTGGTACTTTATTGTCACACTATGGGCCCGTTTGGATGAGCTTATTTTTGAGCTTATAAAAACAACTTATGGAGATAAATATGTTTTTATGTTAACTCATAAGTTCTCACTAATAAAAGTTATATCTCCGTAAGTTGTTTTTCCATAAACTACCTTGATAATATTATGAATATAATACATAAACGCTTATTTATTTGCATAAGTTGTTTGTCACAAGCTCAAAATAAGCTCTATCCAAACAGTACCTATATATAATTGTACACAAGTTTTTAAAGAGTTGAAAAGTAACAAACAAGATCACAAAATTTTCCTCAAGGGTAAACATAATGAAACAATCCAAAGTCCATAAACTAGTCAGATTAGTTTCACATCAATCATCACGATAAAATTGAATTGAAATTAATCATCTTAAAGTCTCTAATTCTATATTTCATTGAGCTAATTCAATAGATAAAATTTCACTTAAAAAAAATTCTGAATTTAAGTGAATTAGAGTTTGCGTGTACCTTCCAAGCGAGGTCGTAGCCGAGAGAATTAGCGACGAAACTGGAAGAAACCCAAGCGAGAAGAGTAAGGAAAGCGACGAAAGAACCGGCTTTGATATCCAAAGCAGCATAGAAGAGTGCGTAGAGAACGGTGAAGAAGAAACCGAGATTAAAAACGAGGATAGGGTGTGTTTGGGAAAGAGAGAAAATGGGTGGGGTAAAATATAGGATTATAAGGGCAGTGAAAAGGATTGGCCAAACAAAGAGGATGTGAATCGCAACGTTAATTGGATTGCTGTGGTAAGAACCGTAGAACGCGAAGTGCTTTTCCAGATCTAATAGCCCCATACTCAAACGCACGATTATAATTGTTGTTCTGGGAAATGGAATTGGATTGGTATTGTCGTCAATTGTGTTTTTATTGTCTGAGTCAAAATACTGTGATAGGATTAGGATATTGGTTATAATCGGATATTATTTTTTTCTGCTTATTTGGGTGCGTTGAATAATGAAAGATTTTTGGTTGTTAGTTAATTGCGTTGCGTCTGAGAATGTCATTTCTTTGAAGGTACTCCTCCGTTTTCAATTATAAGCAAATAGCGGCTAAACACATTTTTTCCGTTTTCAATTATAAGCAAATAGCGGCTAAACACATTTTTTAAGAAAAGTTAGAAAAAGAAATATTATTCCTATAATACCCCTATTTATTCTTGCATTGATAAAAGTAAAAGTAGTGTAATAAAAAGTTGTGTGTCTTGGTAAAAGCAAAAGTAGTGTCATAAATAGGGGTAAAGTTGACATATTAAGTGAAAAAAGCTTTGACTTGCTTATATTTAATAACAAAAAAAGTGGGTATATTTGCTTATATTTAAAAACGGAGGGAGTACGGGAGAAGACGCCTATGTTGACATGGAAACATAGTTATTCTTTGAGATTTGGATTTTGTAAAATCACTTTTCCTCCGATTCACATTTATTCATCTTCATCTAGATAAAATGCAACTAAAGAATATTTAGAAAGAGTTGGTGAGTTAAAGAAATACCAAAATATTTTTTAATTTAGCTTAAATATATGTTAATGTAGGTGATGTGAGGGGGAGTGCGTTTGGATGGAGCAATTTAAAATTTTAGGGAAATTGAAATTCTAGGAAATCCAATTGCTTCAATTAAATTTCCAATTTCTAAAATTTATTGTTTGGATGAAGTTATTGAATTGCATTATTTGTAAAATACCTTGTTTGGATAGAATTACCAAATTGAATTATTTGTAATTTATTTTACTTTAAATAGCATTTTAAATTAATTATGACGATTTATAATACATAATAAAATATATAAATACCAAAAAAATTATCATAATAAATTATATAAATTAACATAAATTTATTTATTTTTTAGTACAAAGAACAAAAAAATATTTAAACAAAATAATTATAGTAAAACTAAAATTAATATTAAAAGAATATACAATATATAAATATAAATCATATACATATAAATTCTATCTTGTTTTCAACATAAAATGTCAGATACAAAAAATATGATTCACGTTGAAAATGTCATAGACACAAATATAAACCGTATATCTATTAATCCTTTACATTTTTTTGATAAACATTATCTCCTTCGTAAGGATAATTTTTTTACACAAATATAAACTATATATCTAATATAAACTTCTTCCTCTTCATGTGCTTCTTTGCTCATGGCATCATCTGCATCCAATGCGCTCAATTGTGACTACCTTGACATATTCTTTCCATGCTTTTTCGTCTTCAATTGTGATCATATACTTCGTGCCATCCCAATCAAATCCACTAAGAATGTCACTAACGATTTCGTACCATCCTTGCCAAAGTTTGATGCGGTTCTATGCCACTGATTTCCAAGCTCCATCACTTTGGTAGCCCAAACTTCTTTGGTCTCTAAGTATGTTAGCTAATGCACATTCCATTTCCAAATTCCATGTGAAATAATTTCTTGTATCCTCTTCCATCTTTAATTTTTCCTTTTGGCTTGCTCTTAACTTTGGATGAATCCATTTCTCTAACTCTAAGTACTGCAGTGTACTGCATTAATTAGATACACAGATATGGTATACTAAAACAAATAAAACTCAAATTCTGCATACCCCAGAAGCATGAAACAATAACATGCTACTGCTACTTCTATCTTGTGTCACAATCTAGCTACTTAGCCACCCAACAGTAAATGACAAAAAGCAGAACAAACATGCCATTGCAGTTTTTGCTGCAACAGCAGTTGTAGCTGATGCTGCTGTGATAAAAAATAGCTTGTTTCAAAGGAAAAATAGAGACAAAGTTACCTATAATGGAAATTAATTTTCATAATATTAAGGCTTAAATATCATTTACCCCCTGCAAATATCACGTTTATCCATTTACCCCCTGCCAAAAAAAAAATTCAAAACAAACCTTCCATAAGTGTTTCTAGTTACCCCCCTGCTGTTCGTTTTAGCTAACAACGTTAGTTTTGGCTGCCATTTAGGATCTAGTTACTGGCCCCCTGCAAATATCACATTTATCCATTTACCCCCTGCAAATATTAAGTGGGATCTAGTTACCCCCTGCAAATATTAAGTGTTTCTAGTTACCTCCCTGCAAAGTCAGCATAGACTTACCGTTGTTAGCTAAAACTAACAGTAGGGTGTAACTAGAAACACTTAATACTTGCAAGGTTTGTTTTGAAAGTTTTTTTTTTGCAGGGCGTAAATGGATAAACGTGATATTTGCAGGGGGTAAATGATATTTAAGCCTAATATTAATAATGCTACTAACTTGAACTTGGAATGTATATACCATTGCAGGTGTAGATAAACCGCAAGTCACGTGTACAATGTTACCTATAATGGAAATTAATTTTCCCATAATGAATATAATAGAAACATATCCAAAGGTTTCATATGTTAATTCATGAATATAACATAATGGATATTAATTTTCCCATAATGAATATAACAGAAACATAGCGGAGAACAATTACACAAAGCAGCAACATAAACTATTCAAAGAAATCAATTCAGAAATTGGTTCAGAAACAATTCATCCATAAGTTACCTGCTCAAATTGAATCGAAAGCGACACACAGGTGAATCAAGAAGAAGATAGTGCACAGTGACGAAGATGATTTCTACGAGGAATCGAGAGTGAGAGAGAAATTGCTGATGAGATTCTGGAGTAGAGTGAGAAGGAAGCAGAAATTGATAGAGAGAAATCAATTACTTGCGATTCCGGAGTAGAGTGGAGTGCGATACAGCAAATCTGGATTTGATGCGAGGAAGAAGAAGACAATCCAAATTAGACTCAAATCGAGGAAGAGGAATCTCAAATCGAAGAAGGGGATCTCAAATCGAAATTCTGGATGAAGATTCGAATTTCGTAGCCTTGTATCCATGAGCAAGAGAGCAAAGAGTGAGAGAGCAAAGAACGAGAATTCTGGAGTGAGAGAGCGAAGAGCGCAAGGTTGGTGAGCACTGGATCCAGAGTGAGAGAGGAATTAGAATTCTCTCATTTTAGGTGTCATTTCAATTTCTTCATTTTTACCCACCACAAAATGCTTCTTAAAATTACAACATTTTAAAAATTCTATTTATTTTTTACCCAAACAAGATATTTTAGACCAATGTATTTTAATTTCTTTGAAAAATTACATTGCCCTCTACAAATACCCTATCCAAACACACTCTTAGAGAATTCAAATCCCATTTTTTCATAGCTATCATCATTTTTCTCAACTTTAGAGTGTGTATCCTTCAATCAAGAGCGGACGATACATATTATCTTGGGTGGTTTTATCTTGACCCCATTTTTGGCTATCCACACTCTTTTCCTAGCCAAATACTAAATTGCTCTTACCAATTAATCTAATTTTCCCAACCCGGGCTCTTCTCCTCTCCCAATTCACGAACACCCTCTCCTATTCTCCCGTTGGTGATATCACAAAGGAGCAACACACCCCTCTCCTCTTCCGACTTCTTCGATTAACGACGCACCACGAACAACACCTCCCTTTTCATCTTCTCCTGTTCGCGATGAGCAAAGCACAATCACCTCGCCTTCCTTCCATCATCAACTTTTTAATTTTTTGACCATTATGTGTTCGGTCTTCTCCTTCACACCTTCGAGTTTTGTCTTCTCCTTCACAGTAACAAGCAATTTCTTTGCTCAAATGCTTTAGTTTGCATTTACGATCTTCATGTATTTTTTTCATATGTTCTGAACGCGTCATTTCCTCAAATGCTTTGGCTTGCGCTCACGGCCAGTTATTAAGGTGTGTGGACTGTGCTACCGCACAAGGCCTCAGCCTAATCCAATTTTTAGTGGCCCTCCAAAAGAGTATTTTAGATTACGAAAAATATTTAGATGTTCAAATACGCGAAATTTGTTCCTCAATAACCGGTTTGGTGAAAAATGAATTTAATTTTGTGACAAAATATGTAAAGTGTGATGCTGAGAAGTGTGTTTTACCTTAGAGTTCAAAAAAATTCGAAGTGTTCAAATACGCAAAGTTTATTCCTCAATAACTAGTTTGGTGAAAAAAGAATTTAATTTATTGACAAAATTTGTAAAGTGTAATGCTGATCAGCAATGGCGGATCCAGAAAATTTTATTTGTGAGGACAAGTAAACGAACTATCTATAATATTTCATAGAATAAAAATAAAATAAGGTTTTACAAAATACATAATTGCGTTCGTGTTTGAACAAGTTAACCCTTTAGATGTTCTTTAAAGGAGGTTTCCCAATTGGCTATTAGTGGTAATCCATAGCCAGTTCTCCATTGTATAATAACCAGTGGCAATTGTATTTTTGTGTTGTTCTATTTTTCTGTTATTACTGCCATGTCACTCCCTTGGAACTGGCTGATCCGGTTATCCGGTTTGTATCCATAAGTACTCAATTGTATTCAATCATGAATAATAGAATCTGAGTGAATCAAATTGATTACTCTGTTTCAACCATTCTGTTGCTCCATAACTGAATCTCATGAGAGTGAAAGTGAGAGAAGAGTGATCGGAGATCCAACAGAATTGGCCTCAGAGCTCGGCGAGCGATCCACGGCGGCGATGGCAAGCAGTAATAGTAACAATGGACAATTTCCGGCGAAATTACCAATCCTTGACGGCAAGAACTATGATCGTTGGATAATTCAAATGAAGGTAGTTTTTCGCTATCAAGATGTACTAGAGATCGTGAGAAGTGGAGTTGCGACAACGGGAACCGACGCTGTTCTTCGTGAGCAGCAAAAGAAGGATAGTAAGGCTCTATTCCTGATACATCAGTGCGTTGATACTGAAGCGTTTGAAAAGATTTCTCAGTATGAAACCGCGAAGGAAGCTTGGGATGCTTTGGCAAATGCGTACTCTGGCGATGCTTCGTTGAAGAAGGTGAAGCTTCAGACATTGCGGAGGGAGTTTGAGTTGCTTCAAATGGAAGAAAAGGAATCAATCTCAGAATACTTCAATCGAATGACGTTAGTTACGAACCAGATGCGAACGAACGGAGAGATATTGACGGATCAACAGAAAATTGAAAAGGTACTCAGAACCCTAACTCCTAAGTTCGATTATGTTGTTACGGCAATTGAACAGTCTAAGAACCTAGAAACAATGAAGGTTGAAGAACTTCTAGGTTCGTTAGAAGCAAATGAGGCTAGGATTAGGGTGAGAAGTGGAAACAAAGATAAGGAGAAACCTGTTGAGAAACCTACAGAACAAGTGCTACAGGCTAGAGTTCAGAAAAATAAAACAGGTAGAAATAGTGGTGACAGTTCTAATAAGAAGTCTGATACTGGCAGTAGTGACTTCCAGAGAAGGAAGGAAGCCTGGAAGAATAAGGGGCAGAAAAAGAAGATTAATAGGAAGGATATACAATGCTATAACTGTGAGAAGTTTGGCCACTTTGCTGATGAATGCAAATTGAAGGGAGTAAGTGAAGAAGCACAGTTGGCTGATGAAGAATCTGATGGGGATGAAGTTGTTCTCATGGCAGAAATAAGAGAGAATAAGGTTAATGAAGTTGCTTATATGGCAGGAGAGGGGAGTGAAAATGATAAGGAGGCAATGTGGTACTTAGATACTGGATGCTCTAACCACATGAGTGGGAATAGAGCTTGGTTTGTGGATCTTGATGAAACTGTAAAGAAGTCCATCAGATTTGGTGATGACAGGATAATAAGAAGTGAAGGAATTGGAAGTGTTAGAATTCGCAAAAATGATGAGAGAATTTGTATTATTACTGAGGTGATGTATGTTCCATCAATGAAGAGTAACTTGATTAGCATTGGACAGTTGCTTGAGAAGGAGTACTCTGTCATTATGGAGAATAAGCAACTTGTGTTGTTTGATCCAAGTGGAAGTGAAATCTTGAAGGCATCTCTGAACAAGCACAGAACCTTTAAGATTGGAATGAGTGTTGTTAAAGATGATTGTTTGAGTGCTGTGACTGATAGTGAAAGCTGGACATGGCATGAGAGGTATGGTCACTTGAATTTCAAGGATTTGAAGTGTCTTGAAACTCAGGGAATGGTGTATGGACTACCTGCCATCAAAGCTATTGGTGAAGTGTGTGAACAATGCTGTGAATCAAAGCAACCTAGAAGCTCATACAATACTGAGTTGAAAACTAGAGCATCTAGGAAGCTTGAAGCTGTTCACTCAGATGTTTGTGGACCTTTTGAAGTGAAGACTCTTGGAGGCAATAGTTATTTTGTCTTCTTTATTGATGAATACACAAGGAAATTGTGGGTGTATGTGATAAACAATAAGAGTGAAGTGTTCAATGTTTTTAGTAGATTTAAGATGATGGTGGAGAAGGAGAGCAACTGCAACATCAGTAGGTTAAGGACTGATGGAGGTGGGGAATACAACTCAACTGAGTTCAAAGAATTTTGTGAGAAAGAAGGGATAAGACATGAGGTAACTGCCCCATATACACCGCAGCACAATGGCACTGCAGAGAGGAAAAACAGAACGATTCTTAACATGGTGAGAAGCATGTTGAAGAGTAGAAAAATGCCAAATCACTTCTGGGGTGAGGCTGTAACTACTGCTGTGTATATTCTCAATAGAAGTCCAACTAAAAGGCTTGATGGAATTACACCTGAGGAGGCATGGTCAGGTAAGAAACCGAGTGTGAAGCACCTCAGAGTGTTTGGTGCTCTGTGTTATAGACATGTTCCTGATCAACTGAGGAGGAAGCTGGATGACAAAGCACAAGCAATGGTGCTACTGGGATATCACTCCACTGGCTCTTATAAACTATATGACCCCAGGAGAGCTAAAGTGGTTATTAGCAAGGATGTAAGGTTTGATGAAACAAAAGGGTGGAACTGGGATATGTCTGATGCAGATGAAGCCACTGCCTCAATCTTAATTGAATCAGAAATTGAAGAAGAAGTGATAGAACAGAATGACAGAGATGAAGAGAATAATGTTGAGAGACCTAAGAGGAACAAGCAACCACCTCGCAGATTGAATGACTTTGTTATCCTATCAGATTCCACTGTCACAGAAGCTGGTGAAGTAGTTGAGAGTGCCTTCATGGCAGAGTCAGAACCAGTGTCTATTGAAGAAGCCCTTGGTGATCAAAATTGGAAGCAAGCAATGATAGAAGAACTTGCTTCAATAGAGAGAAATGATACCTGGTGTCTGGTTGATCTGCCAAAGGAAAGAAAGAAAATAGATGTGAAATGGGTGTTTAAACTCAAGGTAAAACCCAATGGTGAAATTGGAAGATATAAGGCAAGATTGGTAGCTCGAGGATTTCTGCAGAAACCTGGGTTTGATTATACTGATGTATTTGCACCAGTAGCCAGAATAGAAACAATTAGAATGATCGTGGCAGTAGCTGTTTCTAAGGGATGGTCAATGTACCAACTTGATGTGAAAGCTGCTTTCTTGAATGGCTACTTAGAGGAGGAAGTGTATGTCAGTCAGCCACCTGGTTTTGAAATAAAGGGAAGTGAAAGCAAGGTGTATAGATTGAAGAAGGCATTATACGGTTTGAAACAAGCTCCACGAGCTTGGAACAAACGAATTGACAAGTTTTTACAGCAACACCAGTTTGTGAAGTGCACAAATGAGCATGGAATCTATTCAAAGGGTTCAAATGTTGATGATTACTTAATAGTGTGCCTGTATGTTGACGACATGCTGCTGACTGGAAGTAGTGAAGCAGAAATGGAAACATTTAAGAAGGAAATGATGACAGAATTCGAAATGTCAGACTTGGGAACTCTGTCTTATTTTCTGGGTATTGAATTTCATACCACCAGTGATGGTGTCTTGTTGCATCAAAGAAAGTATGCAAGTGACATCTTAAAGAGATACAATATGTTGAACTGTAACTCCTCTGCTACACCTGCAGATACATCTGCAAAGCTAGTCCCTGATGATGAAGAGAAACTGGTAGATCCCACACTCTACAAGCAACTGATTGGTTCGCTGAGATATTTGTGTCACACACGACCAGATATCACGTACAGTGTTGGGATTGTTAGCAGGTACATGGAGCAACCAAAGGTTTCACACCTACTAGCAGTGAAGCGCATCTTGAGATACATCAAAGGGTCTGTTGACTTTGGTGTCTGGTATCCTAAGCTGCTGAAGAATGTTGAGCAGGAGGTGTTTGGATTCACTGATGCAGACTGGTGTGGAGACAAGGGAGACAGGAAAAGCACTGCAGCATACATATTCATGTATGGTGAGGCTCCAATTGCTTGGAGCTCAAAGAAGGAGAGTGTAGTGGCACTTTCATCCTGTGAATCAGAATATATAGCAGCTGCTATGGCAGCCTGCCAGGCACAATGGCTTGATATGCTCCTTGATGAGTTGAAAATCAGGTCTAGCAGAGCCATGAGACTGAGAATTGACAGCAAATCAGCAATTGATCTTGCCAAGTATCCAATTGCTCATGGAAGGAGCAAGCATATAGAAACAAAATTCCATTTTCTAAGGGACCAAGTGTCAAAGATGAAGCTGAAATTGGAATACTGCACTTCAGACAACAATGCAGCAGATTTACTCACTAAAGCATTGAAGATTAAAAGGTTTGAAGCTCTAAGGACTGTCATTGGAATGAAGAGTTTGACTAGTATGGATTAGGAGGTGTATTAGTGGTAATCCATAGCTAGTTCACCATTGTATAATAACCAGTGGCAATTGTATTTTTGTGTTGTTCTATTTTTCTGTTATTACTGCCATGTCACTCCCTTGGAACTGGCTGATCCGGTTATCCGGTTTGTATCCATAAATACTCAATTGTATTCAATCATGAATAATAGAATCTGAGTGAATCAAATTGATTACTCTGTTTCAACCATTCTGTTGCTCCATAACTGAATCTCATGAGAGTGAAAGTGAGAGAAGAGTGATCGGAGATCCAACATTGACCTCCATACTATTCTGGGGATTTGTGTTTGAACAAGTTGCATCTATCATGTGGTTGAATTCTACGAGGGACTGTGTCAATTAATTTATTTAATCTAAGTTAAATGATTTTGATAATGACCGAGTTCAGTTGAGAAATATGACTAGTAATCTTTCTTTTTTTTTGCTCAAGACTAGTAATCTTTCTACATATCATAGCCAAATAATTTTATTGGATCGAGATTAAGTCGTCCAATTCAACTCTACATATTAAGGATGATATTTGCACCCCATTTTTTTTTAATTTCAATGAACAAAGTGAGGACATTTTTAAAACAAATTCCTATAATCTTGTTAATTAGCAATCTTGATAATAAATTTTTTACACCCTCCAACCCATGGTCTTGGGTGTGCGTATGATAGGGAGGGGAATTTGGTGCGGAAAAGCTTGCTTTTCATGTCTCCATGTTTTGGGGATTGTTTAGTTGGATCATATTCCATCTTTTATTCGTCATGATTTTTATAGTCAACTGAACCCTTGAAAACTACATAGGTCTGCCACAAATATTGTATTTTTTTACTCAGTAGATATTGTATTATTCTCTCATTTATGGGTTTAAAAAATTTATATCTTTATTCACTTATTTGCATAGCTTATCATTTCTGGTGATGCTCAAGAGGGATAGGGACATGATGACGAGTGTACTCATAGCAGGGCTCTATTAAGAAAGTAAATCCAAAGTGTCAAAAGTTCCATTAGACAAATACATTATTTTTTGGCAACAAATGATTCTTCATAGTTACATTATTTTTGGGCAGCAAATTGTTCTCGATAGTTTGTGACTATAAACAAGTTTTTCACAACACTGCTGCCGATTTACGTAATTCTCTTTTTACCATTTGATTCTGTTAACACCTATAAATTTCTATGTTGCTAGCCGAGGGAGGCCTTAATCAAGGTAGGTACTCAACCGAGTCTACATGAGCTGATCTATGCAAAACTCTCATAAGACAGAAGCTAAAGGGCAAGGGAATATCTTATGCTTCTCCAACATCTCCTGAATTCTCATGTTATTTGTGAATAAGTAGCTACAAAGGGATTATGGCAACAAAATATGGTTGATTGGATAAGCTTTCTGAGAAGACGAAATGATGTATTTGGTCCAGGGCTAAGATGGTGAACTCTAATTTATTGAGGATTGGTAACTCGAATGAGATTCAGTCTGTTGTGAGGCCTAATAAGAAGAAAGTGAATAGAGCTACACTGGAGAAGAATCCTCTGAAGAATCTCAAGATGATGCTTAGGTTTAACCCTTATGCTAAGACCGCTAAGAAGATGACTCTTCTTGCTGAAGCTAAATGTCTCAGCCGAGGAATAGCTCAGTTGAGGGACCAGTAGCTATGAACCTAGTAGCTGAGGATTTGGTATCCGAGGGTACTTTTGTTGGTATTAGGGAGTTACTTTGGGAGCAAGAAAGCAAATCACATGGAAATTGTGTTGAAGAATGCAAGCAAGACGTGGAGTGGTTAAAAAAAATGAGAAGTACATTGAATTCGAAATAAGACAAAGTATGGCAAGAACATACATATTTCAGCACAATAACTTTCACAAACCATTTTATAACCTCCAAGAGAAACTAAAAACTTCACTGGTCACTCTTCGGATTACTCACAACTAGTCTTCGAAATCGAATCCTTTTGATATCTCGAAGAGACTTAGTTTCCGAACCTCCTTCCTAAAAACAACGTGTCTTGAAATATTGTTGTCTTGATCTTCTATCATAAATTTTGAGCTCAAAATATACCGGTAGCAGATGTCCCTCAAGTGTTTGATCCCGGGCTTTGATTTAGAGGTTTAAACATTTTGAGTGAAACCTAGTTACCAATGGTAACTAAAACCTGCAGAGTGACCAATGTAACTATAATTGTTGCAGGTCACGCCAATCATCACTTAAATGATGTTCTCTACAAGGCACTCATTGTAAACGCAAATAGATCCAATCATAACGAGCTTTTGGGAGGATAATAGTTTTTTGGTGCTTATATCCTTCTTTTAAACTATTTCAAAGAACATGCGGATCTTTTGCCGTAAGATATTCATTTTTTGAGATCCTTATGAAGATGGTGATGAATGAATATCATGACTTTTGCCTTTTGTTGATTAGAGGCTTTATTTCCTTCTTTAATAGTATCTCCATAACTTTCTATATTGAAATGAATTTCAGCATCTAGAGACCAAGATAAGTAATTCTTTCCCGAATTCTCAAGAGTCTCAAAATCAAGTTTTGTACGATTCGCCATATTTAGTTCTATCATGAAAGTGTAAATTTAAGCAAGTTAGATAAGATTGTGAAGAGAAATTGGTTAATGGTGCATGTAGATAGACAATACATAAATTATTGAGTAAATAAACATAAAACTAGATTAAAAGAAAAATGACACTTAGAAGCATATGATAGAAGTTTTACTATTGATCTATTCATTCTAACATATAAGTTAAGGAATTTTAATGAAAACTTTACTTAGCAATGTAACAATCAAACAACTAAAATCCTTCAAGAGAAAAATGACAACCAAAGCATATTAGGAAAAAAAAACCATGATTTAAGACACAATTATAAGAGATGAGAGGGAAATAAGGGGCTAGTAACCAAAACATATTAGAAAAACCATTACAAAAAGTCATCATAAATTACAAATCTATGCATCACCCAATATAGTTGTAATAATTCAATTAACATAAATTTACTGAGCAATAATTTGTTACACATTCAAAGAGGTAATATCCTATTTAGAACCTGACTTTTCAAAAGATTCAATTTGGTCAATCAAATATTCTAATTTAATCCCTCACCTTTACAAACGTGTTTAGTCCCTCCGTCAACCATAATTAGTTTATAGTGATAATGGTGCTGACGTGGCAAATCTCAACCAAATAAGCAACCTAATAAAATCGGACTATAATTTCTAACCAGAAAATCGGACTATAATTTATAACCATATTATCGATTACTTTATTCCAATCACAGCATTTACTTATTAATTAATAAATAAATAAAAAATCACAGCATTGACTCAAAACAACAAAATTTCAGTTCCAATTCGCAGAGAAACCAAAATGGGGCTTTTGGATCTGGAAAAGCACTTTGCGTTCTACGGCTCATACCACAGCAACCCAATTAACGTTGCGATTCACATCCTCTTTGTTTGGCCTCTCCTTTATACTGCCCTTATAATCCTTTATTTTATTCCTCCCATTTTCTCTCTTTCCCAAACACACCCTATCCTCGTTTTCAATCTCGGTTTCTTCTTCGCCACTTTCTTCGCAATTTTCTACGTTGCTTTGGATATCAAAGCCGGTTCTTTCGTCGCTTTCGTCACTCTTCTCGCTTGGCTTTCTTCCAGTTTCGTCGCTGATTCTCTCGGCTATGACCTTGCTTGGAAGGTACACACACAAAATCACTAGTTCAGCTTAAATTCAGAAAATTAAATTATTTTTGTTTTTTATATGAAATTTTATCTATTAAATTAGCTCAATGAAATATAGAATTAGAGACTTGAAGATAATTAATTTGAATTCAATTATATGGTGATGATTGATAATGTGAAACTAATTTGACCAGTTTATGGACTTTGATTGTTTCATTGTTTACCCTATTACCTAACTGTACTAGTGTACCAGTCCTTAAGCCAAATTTTGTGGATCAAGTTGTTTCTTTTCAATTTCAACTTTTTAAATACTTGTGTACAATTATATATAGTGTGACAATAAAGCTGTTAATTCATTTTTGGAATCCGCATTCTGTGCAATTGCTCTGGTGCAGTCAGAGAATTTGTGCCGTTCGGTCTTGTTCGGACAGTTTATATTTGAACTTTATATTTTAAGTCTTTTTTAAAAGTTAAAATCTAGACCGTCCAATCAATATCGAACGGCTAGGATATGCTGACCATGTGATTACATAAAAATGGTGACTGCATACCTATGTTGCACAGATACGATAGGACTATCGGATATGGATACAGCACCAAAACTCAAGTATCTGTGCATCATAGCTGCATACAATCTGAATTTTCAACTTCTTTCAACTGATTAAGGTGTATATCAGTTGAAGCCAGTGAATTACCTTGATGTTATTGGCTAATTACTAACTGATAATTTTATCTTTTCTCTTTTTAATAGTGATAAATGAATGTCTCTATTTAGTAGTGAAATAGATGAGAAGATTGGATCATTGGGCTGAAAAAATAACAGTTTCACGTCACTTTTACTTTGCTTTATGCTTTTGTTCATCTACATCCTAATGTTGAGTGGTGGAATAATTTATCAAATTAGCTCAATGAAATATAGAATTAGAGACTTGAAGATGATTAATTTCAATTAACCTATAAGCTGGTGGTTGATGATGTGAAACTAATTTGACCAGTTTATGGACTTTGATTTGTTTCAATATGTTTATCCTATTACATAACTGTACAAGCCCTTAAGCCAAATTTTGTGGATCATGTTTGTTCCTTTTCAACTCTTTAAGAAGTTATGTACAATTATATATAGTATGACAAATCGACAATAAAGTACAAAAGCTCTTAACTCATTTTTGTAACTGTTTTCAACTAATTGGAGTTTTTATATCAGTCGAAGGTAGTGACTCACCTTGATGTTATTGGCTAATTACTGATTATGCTTTTGTTCATCACATCCTAATGTTGAGAAATAATGAGAAAAATCTATGTTTAAGTAGTGGAATGAGATTTGTAGTCTTATGTAAAAGGTAGTGAGAATTTATTATTTTGAAATTAGTTCAACACCCCATGGTTATCAAATCGGGATACATATCGTGTATCGTTAGACCCGTTTTTCAAATCGTGTATCGTATCGTGTATCGTATCGCAAGATACAAGAACAAAAAATATATAACATTTTTTAGTAAATCCAAGTAACATAAATAAATAAAAAACATAAACTTCAAGTTTCAGGAAGGGTTTTGTTTATTTAATAACACCCAAAGTATGTATATTTTTTTTCGTACAAACACCCAATGTATATAATAGAGAGTTTTGGGTTTGGTGCTTTAAAATCCAAATAATAGAAAGGAGTTAAAAAATAGAAAGAAGCCAGAATAAATAAATAAAAAGAAGTACAACAAACCGTGTTTTATAAAATCCAGTGAATAGAATGAAGTCAAAAAAATTGTACCAAAAAATAATGAATGAAGTCAAAAAAACAAAATAAAGAAGTCAGAATAAAAAAATAATGAATAGAAAGAAGTCAAAGAAAAAAGAAAGAAGTCAAAATAAAATAAAATAAAAAAGAAGTAAATGATTTGTCAAAAAAAAAGAAGAAGTAAATGAAAACGCGTTGCTGTGCTGTACTGTAACAATAATGAGCTGAATACTCGTGTTATTAAAATATAAAATGTCAAAAACGCCCCTCCCTGTTTCAAAAAGAATTGAAACGACGCACAGAAGAACTGAAACCACGCACAGAAGAAATATAAAATGACTCCACTATTCCCAAAACGCACCGTTTCACTTCGTCTTCTTCCTCACGCGTTTTTTGACTGAAAATTCGCAGAGAAACCCTAAATTTCTGAGTTTCGCAGAAACGGGTCGAGAGACCCGACCCGATTGTAAAATGTTGCTGAATCGTGCGAGACAATCTTGAATCGCGATTCCAACGATTCTGGAGCGATTCTAACGATACAGTCCACGATTCATGACCCAAAACGATATGACATACGATTTGCATCGTTTACCCAGATTTTCGTATCGTATCGCGCGACGTATCGTACGATACATACGATACTAACTACACTGCAACACCCCCTTAGGAGTGTTGGTAACTTAACATAATTAAGCATCAATATCTTTGATCTTAATGCATATGCTTCTTGTATTTTGTAATTAATTATTGTAATAAATTGTTGTTGCATGTTATTCTTTCAGATTGTGTTGGCTGCTCAGTTGATTTGTTGGACTGGACTGTTTATTGGTCATGGTGTGTTTGAGGTAAATGTTTGTGCCATTACAAAGAGGCATGATACTGAATTTTTCCATTTCATTTATGTTCTAACTTTGAACATATTTCTGTCAGAAACGTGCACCAGCTAACCTTGCTAAAGCTTTTCTAATGGAACCGTTTTTCGTGGTTCTTGAGGTAATTGTCTGTCATGGCCATCTGGACCGGTTTCTTTGCCATTTGAATCATATGGTAGAATTTAAGTTATTTGGTTTTGCAGATTCTCCAATCATCCATTGGATATGAACCATATCCTGGATTTCAGAAAAGGGTGAAGGAAAGAATAGATGCTAATATCAAAGAATGGCAGGACAAGAAACAAAAGAAACTTACTTAGTGTTAGAATGGGCAGTTATTGGTGTTATTATTATTATTATTATTATTATTATTATTATTATTATTATTATTATTATTATTATTATTATTATTATTGTTATTGTTATTATTATTATTGTTATTATTATTATATATTATTTTTATATTTATTATTTATTATTATTAGCCAGCAGTTTACATTCTTGTCAAACAGTTATTATGTCAACCAGATATGTAATTTCAAGTAGGTAAATTCTACCATACCCATTGAGAGTTTGGTGGGTATGATACATTCTAGGCAAAATTAGTTCAATTTTAATTTTATTTTAGAATATTTAAATAGAAAGCAATGAGGTGTCATTGAGTGATTGGATAGGGTATCATACCTTTCAAATCTCAATGGGTATGGGAGTATCCACCAATATAGCAGTTATTGTGAGTGAAACTGCTAGTCAGTTTGTAATTAGGATAAATAGGAAAAGGGAATCTTTTAACATTTGATTGGGTATTAGAAATGGGAGAAAGACCAAGGCTCTAAAATTCCTTGGAAGGGAGAGACCAGAGACTCATATTTTCTCTAGTAAAACCCCTAATTTGATTGTGTCGTGGAAGAGTGAAAGATAAAGGTAAGAGGTAAGTTGAATGGAACGCTCTGGTTTATCTTATGAAAGAAGTTTTTGAATTTGGAGGGAGACTCTCATCCAATTAGGGTTAATTGTTTATCTTATCTTCTACCCCGTCTTTCCGCTTTTCCTATGGCGCTACCGTAAATCCTTAAGTAGTTGTAAAGCCTTGATCCTTAAGACTACCTTCATGAAAATAAAGAAGAAAGTGATTGAAAGGGAATGTTACAAGCATACGGATAAGCCAATGGTATGAAGTGTATTGTCAATTTCTATTTCTTTTTTGTTTACTTCTAATTCCACTTTTAAAACCTATAGTGTGTTGTCTAACACCATCTATGATAATAATACGATCAGGTGCAGAAGATCAAATATAGAATTCTCCTTTGACATACCTTGGAGGTCACTCTCAACATGTGATAATAACTTTCCTGTTGTGATCAATTCACGATATTTACTGTTGAGACACTACAAACTTTTATTTCTTGCAATTTTTCCTATCTGATTAAGGATAAATCATGAAAAGCCTGAGATAGAAGTGTTACAAACTTTGTCTATTAAAAAAACATAAGAAAAATCAATTCCACATCATCATAGCACCAATATAGGATTGAAAGAACAATTAGTAGAGGTATTCAGTAAAGGAGTGTCGAATTGGTTGCAGACATGTCTTGGAAAAAAAAGGTCAATAGACATCATCCAATAGTGATATTTGTGTCAAAGTAAATGATTGATAAAGATTTTTAGGAAGAACTTCTTGCAAGGTAATCATGTAATCAAAATTATCAAGTACTTTTTTTTTTCATCAGTGCACTATTTTAAAATCAAAGCAATTTTTTTTTGGTCTGCTCTATTTTTTTTGCTCTACAGTTATTTATCCATGTCTAATCAGATACCAGGACTTCACTTGGTCTTCTCTCCGGGGCGGATCTTTGTTAGGGTCGGGGAGGCCCACGGCCCGCCCCAAAAAGTCATATAAAATTACTAAAATACCCCTTTTTTTAATATCAGCTACTAAATATATAGTACATTTGTGTAAATATGAGCGAAGTGATAGTGTGGTGTAGCGGTTGAGAGTTCCTTACCTAACTGTTCGCTTCTGTGTTCGATTCTTCGTGCATAACACAATCCTTGCCAAAATGCATACATGATCTTTATGCCCAAGCAAGGTGGCACGCTAGCACAAAATCATACGCCCTCTCGCCGGTACACTTAGCACAATAAGTTAGTGGCATCACCAACTTTTATTTGCAATTGTGTAAAAATGATTTTTGGAGTTTTACTAGCTTGAGTATATTATTTTTTACATCACCTTTAAAAAATTCTAAAACATTGGGGTGACCCTGGCCCCACTAGGAACCCGAGTCCCTCTTCCCCTAGTGGGAATAACTTGATTATGGTTTGACATATTATTCTATGAGCAATCGAAGAAACCAAAAATAGGGGAATCTTTTAAAACAAAATCTTAGATCTCTATGAGACCTCATGTGTAATTAAACTCTACTCATGAAAATGACTCATTGCCAAGGCTAAGTCGAGTTATTGTCTCTTCTATGAATGAAGAGTGAACCCTTTGGAGTCTAACTTCAGAAAATAAAAGTATTTGATTGTGTGGTTTCTACTGTTTACTCGGCCTGAAGTTGCCTTGTTCTCTGTCTGAGCATTGTCTATTTTATTTCACTTAGTAGTTGTATGGTAGATTTTTTTTTGGTAGGAAAATGTTAGTGTATTAGTAGTTACGATAGTATTTTCTCCCTTCACCGGTATTTGAACCTCGATCTTTGAACTCCTCCAACTCATTGAGTCCTAATGTAGATTATATGTTAAGGTTTTGAGTGCCTCTATTTCTTAAATATGCTACTCATAGTTAATTATTAATAAAATACTTTTTGACTTTAAATAACATAAAAGAGTCCACTAATAAGTTATGGTTATAATAAAATTTTAATTTAATGTAATTTCTATAACAACTTGCTAATTTATAATGTTATATTTAAAATTGAATTAAATCGGAGCCGCTAATTTACACACAACGAAAAATAGAATCCGTAGGTTAGCAATGTACACTTTTTTTTGACTGAAAACTCAACTATCAGTTTTAATATATACTATTAATTAATATTACTATGGGAATAAATCTTACTTGACTATAAAGTTTGATGTCATATTTTTCTTGCAATTACGCCCTTGGTGGAAACAAAATTTACTATATATAATTCTAATACTCAAAATATTGGTCATGAATAATTCTAATACTCAAATATTTAAATTTGAATTTGCATTTATAATGAAAGTTTAAATTTATTTTATCTATAACTCCAATAATTAAGATTTAAACGATATTATCTAATTTTATCCATAGACCACACACAATATTTTATTCAAAATTAAAAATCCTAGAAGAAAATAATAAATTGCGGAAAGACAAGCTCGTCAGCGGTAGTTTTTCCACTAGTGAGTAATAAAGATATTTATAAAAATATTATGTGCTCCGTCGAGACTGAAAGACAATAATTATCTATATATAACAAAAAAATAATAAAATTTATATATGTTCAAGACAATAAAATTCTACTGATAATATGAATTGTTTCTCGTAGGGATACAAAATTAAAATAATTTATTTATAAAATTTATATGTAATCGAAGACAATGAAACAATAGCAAAAATAGGTATTGTATCCTGTAGGGTCTTAAAATTAAATTAATTATTCATAAATAATAAAATACTTGAAAAACTGCAAACATGCTTAAAGGAACTTCAACAAAAAGTCACTTTAGTTATTAAACTTCAGCAAGAAAGATAATGAAAAAGATATGTATTTTGTGTAATTATCTTAGCTTCATAGCTTGCGTCCAGAAGAATGTTTGCAGTTTTAACGTCTCAGTCTGTAACACGTGGGACACCTAAAATTATATATATATATATATATATATATATATATATATATATATATATGAGAAAAATAGTAAATAACTGGTTATTTATAATATTTAAAATAAATTTAAATACTTATTAAGGAACTTAATTAAATAAATTATTTATAATTATCAGTAATTTTAAAGGCTAGACTATCAACATGGAAAGACTCTTGCTTATCTAAAAAAAACATGGAAAGACTCTTTTTTGTCTGTCATGGGTAGAGTTCAACTTATTAATTCTGTTATTCTTAACATGATGGTTTACAGTTTCCGCATTTATGTATGGCGCATTAAGAAAATTATTTTATGATGAAATAAACTTTCTCAAATCATTTGCCCCAAAAGGGCCATATTTTGTTATATATATATTAATACTTGGGGATTCACTTTTTTAATTTGGGGTCCATTTTATCTTTCCAACTTTACCTTTATTAATAACTAGAATTTTGTATTTAAATTTAGCATAATAGTCTAATTATAAGCAATCATGTTCCATTCTTTCATTTTTTTGCGGTCTCTACAAAACAAAATAAACCAATTATAAGCAATCATGTTCCATCCTTTCATTTTTTTAAATGAATATAATTAAACCTTAACTAAAAAGAGTGCTACAACTTATGTGCTTAAAAATGAAGCAATGGCTTATGAAACAATATAATGAGACAATACCTTATACACATACCGAACTCGTGATTTAACTCCAAATCATGAAATCCATCACTACCAACAACTAATGAAGCCACACAACAAAGTTTAAAAGAGCATGTTGTTATCTAGCATGATTTAACTACAATTCATGAAATTCATCACTACCAACAACTATTGAAGCCACACTACAGAGTTTAAATGAGTAAGTAATTATCTAGCACAATTTAACATTTAAATGAGCAAGTAGTTTAAATCAAGCCCATATGCATCTTCATTTTTTCCATATAGATAATTAGCTTTGCCGGCCCTCCACATTAGCTGCTTTAATTTCAAACATTATGTTTTTTCTTTCTAAAATTATTGTACAAATGACCTACACAAAAACTTTGTTTAAATGCCCGATAAGATTTCATCTAGTTTCACTGGAGTAAAAATATTTGTCCAAACCAACCTTCAATGTAGGTTTCGCAAGTAATTTATCTTTCCTCGTTCTGTCTATCTTTTTTTGTGTTGACCCTATGTTATTTAGTCTCAGTTTTACCACTTCAATAACAACACCATCCAAACCGGCCGCATCAAGACGTGCTTGAGGTGGTGCATGATGGTGTTGTGGTGGTTAGTGCGACTACAATCGAAGTGCCGAGGACGACGAATTGTGAATAGTGGAAGAAGATTGCAAAGCGCTTATCCATGAAGGAGGTGTGGGATGTCCCAGAATCGAGGACGACAGACGAATTGTGTATAGCAGAAGAAGATTGCAAAGCGCTTATCCACGAAGGAGGCGTGGGATGTCCTAGAGTCCATAAGAATTATCCATCTATCTATATATATGTAAAGGAGACCCCAATGGGGCCTCGACAATGATTCTCAAGATTTTTAACTATTAAAATATTTATTTATTATTTGCACTTAAATGAGACTTTGACTTTTAATTAAACCACATAATTGCCACTATTATATTATTCTTTTTAATTGCTTATTATTTAACCTTTTTTATATAGGTAGGAAAATCATATTTTCTTATAGAAATATAGAAATTGAAAATAACAATTGCCAAGATACTATAATATAAGTATAAATCCTATTTAAAATAAGTATCTATATTTTAATAAATTATATCTATATTATTATTAAAATTTGTAAAATTTCAAATAGAGAAATAAAAATATTTACGAATTAATGTTTTTTGATGAACTCAGATTATTACAACATGCATGTATTTGCCTTTTCTTGATTCATAACATTTTGTTAGGTAACTCAAATTCTAAGAAGAGGAAAATCCATATCATTTGAAGTTATATAATTTTTTGACAAATAAATTATAGTATTATCCAAATTGATACAAAATTAATTAAAAATATAATAGTGGATGTTTGAATTTCTTTTTCCTTTTAACAATAAATAATTTTCTTAAACTATTAAAAATATATTATTACCACTTTTAACCAAAATAATATTATTCTTTTCAAAGAAAAAACAAAATAATTTTATTACTTGATTTGTATTTATGTTGCAACGGTTATGGAATTGAAAGGTTTCTAACTTTGAATTTATTTTCTTTGAAATTTAACTATTAAAATGTATCTTTTAATGAAATCTAATAATTGTCACTACCTTATTAAATGATACTCATAGTGGAATATCATTTAACTATGTTTATATTTTTATGAAAATGATATTTTCTAATTTCTGATGGAAAAACTGAAATAATAATAACAATTAACAATATATTTATAATATAAAATAATATATGTTTCATTAAATTTAATCTAAAACTATCTTTAAAATATAAAATAGTTAGTGGACTATTAACAATAAATTTAGTTTAACGGTTATTCATTATTTAACGTTATATGAAATTTTTTTAAGAATCTGAATCATTTCTTTAATTGCTAATAAACTCAGAAATTAGTATGAAATGAGTAGAAGAGGTAGAGTTGTTTTCTTTCCATTTTTTAAAGCATAAATCTCAACATAGTTTTTGAAAGTATATATTTTTTACAAAAGAAATTATACTATTATAAGAATTGGTAAAAATCTAAATTTAGTTAAAAAAATATATTTACTAATTATAATTATTTGGATTAATTCGAAATATTCCAATACAAATATATTTCTTTTTTAATTAAAATTAATATATAGATGACTTTTAAAATTCTTTTTAATGTAACAATTATACATTGAAAAGGAGAAGTTTCACATTCATATGAATTATTCCTTTAATTGATAATAAACTCATGAGTTAGTAGAATATGAGTGGAAGATGTAGAGTTTTAGTCAATTATAGCAAGAATTGACTATTTAAACAAGACATTTTTGGATGGTGAGGGGATTGGTTTTGACAACAAAATTCATAATGAAAAACATGAAGTAGAAGAAATGAGTGAGTTTTGCAAGAAGAGGTGGAATGCACAAAAAGGGGTAAAGGGTTTCATGTTATTGACAATTTTGAAGTAGGCAAAGAGGCAAGAAGATAAATTTGGATCAATTGGTGAATGAGGCAATGGAGACAACATTTATTTGTAAAGTTATAGGCATTGAGAAATCATGTATATTTTAATATTATTATTGAGAAAAATGTTTAATTTTATTTTCTTCGTTTTTATTATATAGATCAGGTTTATTTCTTCCTACCTTTTTATGTAGCGTAATGACTTTGTTACTTTATAAGTTTGTTTCAATTGGTTTTTCAATTTTCTTGCATGAGGATTACTCTTCAATATGTGATTGTTGGATCATGTTGTGTGCCTCATGCTTCTCATGGAGACTTAATTGTAAGTGATCAAATTACTTGGAGGATTATTCTTCTATTTGTGATTTTTGTCTATTTTTCTTTAAAACCATCTCTCTCTCTCTCTCTCTCTCTCTCTCTCTCTCTCTCTCTCTCTCTCTCTCTCTCTCTCTCTCTCTCTCTATATATATATATATATATATATATATATATATATAAATATATATGTATCATAGTTTTTGGAATTATATACTTTGTTACTAATAAATTATATTATTGGAATTTGTAAAAATTTAAATAAGTTGGATAAATATATTTACTAATTATAATAGTTTATTATATGAATTAAAAATATTACAATACAATATAAGTTTTTTTTGAGATAAAAAATAATAATTAGTTGACCTTTAAAATTCTTTTTTATGTAACAATTATGCATTGAAGGGGAGGGGTTTCACATTCACAAAAAAGATAAAGGGCTGCACAATTTTGGATCAGTAGTGAATAATGCAACAGAGCCACAATTTTTTGTAAAGTTGTAGGTATTGAGAAATTGTGTATATTTTAATATTATTCTTTCAAGTTATAAGCATTGAAAAATCATGAATTGGAATTTTCATTTCATTAGAAAAAAATAAAAATAAAGATTTATTTTATTTTATTTTAAATTGAGAAATTGTGTATATTTTAATATTATTCTTTCAAATTGGAATTTTAATTAAAATTTTATTTTAAATTTAATTTATAGTTCTACTTTGAATTTATGATTTATTAATTGGTGATAAAGATCAAAGAAATAAAATAATAAAGATGATTATATTTTTGTTTTCTAAGATATATGTTTTGCCATACTCATCTGCATATATTTTTAAAATTTATGCCCATCAATTAAACATATTAAAAAGAGAATACACTATATAATATTTTTTGCTTAAAATAAATAACTTTTGAATATTAAAATAATTAAACAATATATTTATGTTATACTATATTTTTAGAATACATAATGTATTTTGTGAAAAAAAACCAATACATAATGTATATCACTAAAATTATATATCTTTATATAAAAATTCCATAAAATTTTAAAACGATATTATACAACAACTCGTGCAACGCACGGGCATTCCCCTAGTATATATGTAAAGGAGACTTGAACTCCTTTTTAGTGAAAACCTTCAAGTGTCAATTATTCACTTTAAAGCAAATTATTATGAAGAATAAATAGTCATTACTTAATTTATATATGGAATGATTTTTCATATTTACATGCATGTTCAACTAAATAGAACCATTTAAAATAGACAAATTTAATTAGTCCGAACATTACCCTGTGTAAAAAAACAGAATATTAACATTTTATCAAAATTTCGATAATTTTTAAAATAGTAAAAAGGAAAAATGAAGAAGAGATGTAGATGAAATTAAAGTAGATATATCGTAAAAAATAGAGAAATGAGAGAGTTAGCGGAAGAAAGATGAGAAGATAGTGAAAAAGTTTACAAAAATATGTGAGAGTGACAAAGTTTCAAAAAGTGAAAAAATGAAACTACCTAAATAAACTTCAATTGCTTAGTTGGGAAAAAGATAAGATTGGTATTTTGGTAGTGGGTAATGTATGAACTCAGACAACAATTAATTAGTCAGAACATTATCCCGTGAAACTCAAGCCAATTTTAAAATTGAATGGTTTAATTAGCCTAAATATTACCCCGTGTAAAAAAGTGGATATTGAAATTTTGTCAAAATTTGAAATTTTTTAAAATAGTAAATAGGGAAAATGAAGGTGACATGTAGATGAAATTAATGTAGGTATATTGTGAAAAATATAGAAATGGGAGAATTAGAGGAAGAAAGAAGAGACGAGAGTGAAAAAGTTTGTGAGAGAGAGTGAAAAAGTGAAAAAGTTTTAAAAAATATTTTTTTCGACAAAATGAAAATTTGAAAAAGTATGAAAAATAGATAAATATGAAAAATGTGAGAGAGTGAAAATGTGGAGAAAGTGAAAAAGTGAAAAAGTGGGACCCACAAAAATAAAAGTGAGTATAAGAAAAGTGTAGTTTGGTATTTTTGGTAGTGGGTGTTTTGATTAAAGATATAGTTAATGATTGATTTAAAGTTGACAGATTTAATTAGCTTAAATATTACCCCGTGTAAAGAAAATCGATATTGAAATTTTGTCAAATTTTGAAATTTTTTAAAATAGTAAAGAGGAAAAATGAAAGTGACATTTAGATGAAATTAATGTAGATATATTGTGAAAAATAGAGAAATGAGAGAATTAGAGGAAGAAAGAAGAAAAGATAGTGAAAAAGTGTGTGTGTGTGTGTGTGTGTGTGTGTGTGTGTGTGTGTGTGTGTGTGTGTGTGTGTGTGTGTGTGTGTGTGTGTGTGTGTGTGAGAGAGAGAGAGAGAGAGAGAGAGAGAGAGAGAGTGAAAAAGTTTTAAAAAGTGAGTTTAAGAAAATGATAGTTTGGTATTTTTCGACAAAATAGTTTGGTATTTTTGGTAGTGGGTGTTTTGATTAAAGATATAGTTGATAGTTGATATGTCTTACCCTTTGTATGCTTTGAGGGAAAACTGGAGGAGAGAAAATGAAGGAAATATATCAGTTTCTCTTGTTTGGTTGCACAGAAGATATAGGCAAACATGAAAAGATTCATCCAATACACAATTTTGTGTTCTCTCCTCATGGACGGAAAATACAAATTTCGATAAAATAATTAATTTTGTTCTCTCCTCATGGACTGAAAATATGAATTTCAATCAAATAATTAATTTTTTTCAAAATTACTCAATTATTTATGTCATCAATTGTGTCCTTGAGCATGGGCGGGATGGGCGACCCGCCCAGAGCCTCATTTTTTGAGAGGCACCAAATTTTATATTCTTAGTAGTAGATATCGATTTTAACACATTAATTAAAATCAAGCTATATTGTATTGAGTTCTTTGATACATATGATTGTTTTCTTATGCATACATGACATATTAAATTAAATTGAATATTTATCTTACCATTCTATTGTTGAAAAAAGAAATTCTAAATTGAATTTGCAATTTACTATATCATTAGATACACTAAATATTTCTAAAAAAAATAGATTAAATAGTCGTGTTTTCATTCTAGTAAAAATGGTTTTTAAATATATGATCATAAATAACTTATCAATAATTTTACAACAAAAAATCTAGAAATATTGTTTTTAAGGTTATGAGTGCACTATGTTTTTGGTTTGTCCAGGGAACTTAAAATTTTGGCGTCGGGTCATCTATTATGGGTCTATTCATTCCTCTTATTTTATTAAGAAACAAAAGACATTATATGTAACATCCTCAAAAATAATTAATCGAATTATTTGGATGTTGACCCAAATTAATTATTTTTAGTACTTGATTGGTGTATTTTTCGAGTGCTAAAGTTAATTAATTGGATGTCTCAGGAACGATAAACTGATAAAACGGAATAAGGGTGATTTAGGGAAGAAATAAGAGATTGAGGGTAATATGGTCATTTAACCATATTACCACTTAATAGAAAGAAGGAAAGAAAGAAGAGAAGTCAAAGAAAGAAAAGAAAGAAAGAATCGAAGGAAAGAAGAGAAGAGAAGAAGGAAGAAGAGAAAGGAAGAAGAGAAAGGAAGAAGAAGGAGTGAAGCCCAAGCCCCCAAAGTTCATCATCATCATCATCATCTCACCTCCATTGTTGTCCTCCAAGAACTAGGTAAGCTCTCAACCATTTTTCCCCCTTTTTGAGGAATCCGAATTTCATAGGGTTTTGAGAGGGATTTCGAATTTTGTGTTAATTCGATTGGTTAATCTTGATTAGGAGCGAGCAAGAAGCGGATTGAACGCGGTTGAAAGCTCAATTTGAAGTTTGAAGCAGATTGGTGATATAGGGTTTCGTTTGGAGACTTTGAGGTTTCGGTGATTTCGGCCCGGTATCGGCTCTCGCTTCAAGGGTGAGTTTTACTCACGTTTAGGATGTGTTCGTGTTGAAATAATTTTTACGTTGATTGTTGTCGAGAGATTTTGAGTCAAAACCGCTATTTGGAAAATGTGGTTTTTGATAAAATTCGTTTAGATTGAGTTTTTGATTGGATTGATTGATTGTGGTGTTTTGATTGGGTCTGTTTTGATGGTTGTTTGAACTGTTTTTAATCGGAACAAGAATCGGAGTTGAGCGGAATAGCGAATTTCGCAAGAAAACGGAAAATCTGCACTTTTCTGCAGATGGTCGCGTCGCGACCCATCCCCATCGCGTCACGACCTGGCCCAGTTTTTCCATGCAAATGTTTCTGACGCTTTTCGCGTCGCGACGGTAGCAGTTCGCGTCGCGACGTTTTGCAGATTTTCAGCAAATGTACACTGTTTTTGTTTTTGCAATAACTCTTGATCCGGGAACCTGATTGAGGTGTTCTTGGATGCGTTTGAAAGCTTATTTAAATGTCTACTCAAATATTCATTTTTAATTACCAAACTCAATGCTTTTCTGAAAGTCAAACGTGTTTGAAAACCGACGTATAGACCGCGTGTGAGCATATGTTTTTGAATAACTAAACGGATTGTGAGTCCAACTCGGTATCTTACTATAATGCTGGTTGTCTAGTATATGAGTCATAGAACCTGAGTATAGAACTTAAGTGACGGCCCAATGCGGGTATTAGATATAGATTATCTAGAACTTAAGAGACGACCCAAATGCGGGTATGATATATTGATTATATCATGTTGGGTGACGACCCGACGAAATGGCATACTAGGAAGGGAAGTCATGATCACTTCCCTAGGCCCTGTATACGTTACGGCGTGGTCTAACGTTGGTTATCGTGATTGTGGTTGTTGCACTGACGATTTATGCCAAGATAGGTTCACGATTCGCCGAGATTGTGGTTGTTGCACGGTTGGTGTCTCGATTAGCAGCTTGTAATTATAAATTAATTGACAAGGCTAAATAATATATAAATAGCCCCATATATGCCGAGATGGTGGTTGTTGCACGGTCGGTAATGAGCTAAACTTATATATATGAGCAAGTAGTTTATAAATTAAATTATGTTGCAGCGGTTTTATAATTGAACCGAGTGTTAGTAAAGGGGCACAGTAGAACTCACTGAGATATGTTATCTCACCCAATCAATGTTGTTGTTTTACAGAGAAACAGGGGAAGAAGAAGAAGATAATCCATCACGAGTAGGTGGCTTATTCTGGGAGGCGTCAAGGATCCTAAGCCTTGATGATTTCTCTTAGTCGTCTTTCTTTTGTTATCTTTGAATGGTCTTATAACTTGTAACTGTTATGAGTTGTACGAACCGTGTTGTGTTTTCTGTTTGATGATATTGAACAAATGGTCATGTAATTCCCTTTGGGTTGTAAACCGAATAACTTCTATGGTATCGAAGTCGATTGATCCAAAATGTTTTGTTTAAGTTTCGAAAAAAGTTTGTACGTTCAATATTAAACAGGAATTTTTGTGTCCTCTTATTTTCGTGGAGTTGTGCATTACGGTGTATCTACATGTTAGAAATACTGGGGTGTTACATTTGGTATCAGAGCAGTTCGACCTAGTCGGACTTAGATGTTAAGAGTCTTTTACGTCTTCTAAGTCTGATTCTTCTTAGTATGCTATTAGACATTGAGACTGATCAACTTAATACTTTGTGCATATTTCGCAGAATCATGGCTGGAAGGGGTGGGAGAAACCCACCTATTGATCCTCATCAGGAATGTATGCAGAATGTCATTGAAACTCAGCAGAAGATGATGAACGACATGATGCATCAAATGCCGCAGCCCCAACCAAATGAGCCAGTCAATGTACCACAACCTGAGGATCCCAACAGGATGTATTTTCGGTTTTTGAAGATGAAACCTCCAATCTTCAAAGGAGGACCCGACCCAATGAAAGCTCATTTCTGGGTGGATGCCATGGAGAGAATTTTTGTGACCTTACAATGCAACGAATAAGAGAAAGTAATTTGTGCTGCGAACGCTCTGGATGAAGATGCTCATACATGGTGGACTATGCACGTAGGATGCTGCAAACCCAAGGAACACCTCTTGAGTGGGCTAACTTCAAGGAATTGTTCTTAGGTCACTACTTTCTGGATACTCAGAGACTTGCCAAACAGATGGAGTTTGTCAGTCTGAAACAAGGAGAAATGTCGGTGGGTGAGTATGCTGCCAAGTTTGAAAGGCTATCACAATTTTATGAATTGGGTACTCATGCTCCCGATGACAAGTGGAAAATGGTTATGTTCAAACAGGGTCTTTGAGGTGATGTGAATCAAGGCCTCAGTTCCTACTCCATGACTACTTATCCTACATTAGTTCAACAAGCTCATACAGCTGAGAGTGACCTTAAGAGGATGTATGCTGAGAGGAAAGATTTCTGGAAGGATAAACGAAAGAGTAATGAGTCAACTTCTTCAAACCCTAGGTATAGGGGGAATTCAGATAAGGGGAAGCAAGTGCAGTCAAGCGACTCTGCAAGAATTAACAAGTGTAATGTATGCAAGAAGTACCATAAAGGCAAATGTCAAACTGGACCGAACCAATGCTACTATTGTAAGGAGGTGGGCCATTATGCAAACAATTGCCCGTCAAGGAGAGCTTTCTTGGAGGCTCCTGATGCTCCAAGACAGGCAAGAGTCAACACCTTGGACGCCCAGACCATCACATCTGCGGATAATCTCATACGGGGTACCGGTTCTCTCTTTAATCAAACTATTAATATACTGTATGATTCTGGCGCTACTCACTGTTTTATCTCTGAAGCGTGTGCTGAACGGTAAGGATTAGAAGTGTCTCCTATATCTGAACCGATAACTATTCGTACTGCTGCAAAGGGTCGTGTTCGAACCCAATCACTATGCCTTCATTGCCTACTTACCATAGGAGGCAGGGAATTCGTTGTGGATTTTATCTGTTTGCCTATGAGGGGGATGGAGATCGTTTTGGGAATGAATTGGATGACTTCCAATCACGTTACTATTGACTGCTTCAATCGTGCAATTGAGTTTCCTTCTGAGGTAGCGGAACATGCACCGCCTGCAACTAATGGTGTTATTTCGTTCACTTCAGCCAGCCAGTCTCTGTTCCAAGGTGCGGAAGCTTTTGTTGTTATTTTATCAGCGTCAACTGAAGTTGGTTTGGATTTATTGTCTGTTCAAGTTGTTAATGAATTCCTAGATGTTTTTCCCGAAGAAGTTTCCTCTTTACCTCCGGAACGAGAGGTAGAATTCTCTATAGATTTGGCGCCTGGTTCAGGGCCAATATCCATAGCACCTTACAGGATGTCTCCTCTCGAACTGAAGGAATTGAAGTCCCAACTTGAGGAACTAATTTCCAAGAAGTTTATTCGACCGAGTGCTTCTCCATGGGGTGCTCCGGTGCTGCTAGTCAAGAAGAAGGACGGAAGTATGAGATTATGTATCGACTACCGTCAATTGAACAAGATTACCATCAAGAATAAATATCTGTTACCAAGGATAGATGACCTACTGGATCAACTTCGAAGTGCCAGAATATTCTCCAAAATTGATCTAAGATCGGGATACCATCAAATCAGGGTGAAGGCCTTAGATATTCCGAAAACCGCTTTCCGTACGAGGTATGGACACTACGAGTTTGTGGTGATGCCTTTCAGACTAACTAATGCCCCAGCTGTTTTTATGGATTACATGAACCGGGTTTTTCATTCCTACTTGGATCAGTTTGTGGTTGTCTTCATAGACGATATCTTGGTATATTCAAAGACGATTGAGGAGCATGCTAAACATCTCCGCTTCATTTTGAATGTACTCCGAGAAAAAAAGTTATATGCAAAGTCGTCGAAGTGTGATTTTTGGATGTCAGAAATAAAATTTTTGGGTCATGTGATTTCCCAAGAGGGAGTAGCAGTGGATCCCAGTAAAGTGGAAGCTGTGTTGAATTGGGAACGACCAACGTCAGTAACAGAAGTAAGAAGCTTTTTGGGATTAGCAGGTTATTACAGAAGGTATATCCAAGGATTCTCACAGTTGGTTCTCCCACTCACCCGGTTAACTCGCAAAGGTCAACCCTTTACATGGGATACCGATTGTGAGGAATGTTTCCTAGAATTGAAGGAACGGTTAACTTCTGCTCCAGTCCTGATTCTTCCGGATCCGTCTCTGGGGTTTCAAATCTACAGTGACGCCTCTGGGAAGGGTTTAAGATGTGTCCTTATGCAGAATCAACATGTGGTGGCCTATGCATCCAGGCAATTGAAGACTCACGAACGGAATTACCCAACTCATGACTTAGAGTTGGCGGCTATCATATTTGCACTAAAGATTTGGAGACATTACCTTTATGGTTCTCGTTTCGAAGTTTTTAGTGATCACAAGAGCTTGAAATATCTGTTCGATCAAAAAGAGCTGAATAACAGACAGAGAAGGTGGATTGAATTTCTGAAGGATTATGACTTCGAGTTGAAGTATCATCTTGGAAAAGCTAATGTTGTGGCAGACGCGTTAAGCAGGAAGTCTCTCCACATCTCAGAGATAATGAGTTATGAAATGGAGTTGTTAGAGTCCTTCAGAGACTTAAATCTCAAGGTAACAAGAAAAAGAGACCGATTAGTGTTACGACATATTCGGGTCACCAGTGTGTTAAGAGATCAGATTCGTGCGGCTTAAGAAGTTGACGTGAAACTACAATATCAGAAAGGATTGCCAAACTTCACCAAAGACAATGATGGTATTATCTGTTTCAATGGTAGGATTTGTGTACCCAATGATGAAGTCATCAAGAGGCAGGTATTAGAGGAAGCTCATAGGAGTCAGTATTCCGTACATCCGGGATCCACCAAGATGTATAGAGATTTAAAGCAGATGTACTGGTGGCCGGGAATGAAGTTAGAAATTGCTGAATTCGTATCTCAATGCTTAACTTGCCAAAGAGTTAAGATAGAACATCAAAAGCCTGCTGGTTTGTTACGGCCACTAGACGTGCCAGTGTGGAAATGGGAAGACATTTCCATGGATTTTGTTACGGCATTGCCAAGGTCTCAAGCCGGTAACGACTCCATTTGGGTAGTTGTGGATCGGTTAACTAAATCAGCTCATTTTATTCCTGTTCGTTCGACTAGTAAAATATCTAAGTTGGCCGAGGAATATCTGAGAAGCATAGTGAGGTTACATGGGGTTTCTACCAGTATAGTGTTGGATTAAGATCCGAAATTCACTTCTCGATTTTGGAAAGCTTTGAATGAAGCCTTGGGAACTAAGTTATTTACTAGTACCGCCTATCACCCACAGACGGATGGACAAACAGAGAGAACTATCCAAACACTAGAAGATATGCTTAGGGCTTCCGTGCTCGATAACAGAAGGAAGTGGGAGGATCATCTTCCATTGGTGGAATTTGCTTACAAGAACAGTTATCATTCTAGTATCGGAATGGCACCTTTTGAAGCTTTATATGGAAGGAAATGTAGAACCCCATTGTGCTGGTGGGAGGTCGACGAGAACCGATTATTAGGACCTGAGATGATTCATGAAACTACTGAAAAGATCCGCCAGATCAGGGAAAGGAGAAGGCCGTTAGAATTTGAGTCGGGCGATCATGTGTTTTTGATATTGTCACCGACAATTGGTACGGGTAGGGCATTACGGGTGAAGAAACTCAGTCCTCGGTATATTGGGCCTTTCCAAATTATCGAGCGTGTTTGGGCCACTAGCATACTGTATTGCTTTGCCTCCACCATTGTCAAATCTACATGATGTATTCCATGTGTCTCAGTTACAGAAGTACATTCCCGATCCAAGTCAACCGTTAGATTTTGAGACGATTGACCTTCGACCGGACTTGTCTTTCCAACCTCATCCAGATTACATCATGGAACGTGGCGAGAGGACACTGCGGACGAAGTCAATTCCCATAGTCAAGGTGGTTTGGGATGGTTTCTCCGCTGAGGAAGCTACGTGGGAGTTAGAGGATGATATGCGGACTCGCTATCCGTATTTGTTTTCATGAGGTACGTTGTGTTAAATTTTGAGGACAAAATTCTTTCAAGTTGGGGAGAATGTAACATCCTCAAAAATAATTAATCGAATTATTTGGATGTTGACCCAAATTAATTATTTTTAGTACTTGATTGGTGTACTTTTCGAGTGCTAAAGTTAATTAATTGGATGTCTCAGGAACGATAAACTGATAAAACGGAATAAGGGTGATTTTGGGAAGAAATAAGAGATTGAGGGTAATATGGTCATTTAACCATATTACCACTTAATAGAAAGAAGGAAAGAAAGAAGAGAAGTCAAAGAAAGAAAAGACAGAAAGAATCGAAGGAAAGAAGAGAAGAGAAGAAAGAAGAAGAGGAAGGAAGAAGAGAAAGGAAGAAGAAGGAGTGAAGCCCAAGCCCCCAAAGTTCATCATCATCATCATCATCACACCTCCATTGTTGTCCTCCAAGAACTAGGTAAGCTCTCAACCATTTTTCCCCCTTTTTGAGGAATCCGAATTTCATAGGGTTTTGAGAGGGATTTCGAATTTTGTGTTGATTCGATTGGTTAATCTTGATTAGGAGCGAGGAAGAAGCGGATTGAACGCGGTTGAAAGCTCAATTTGAAGTTTGAAGCGGATTGGTGATATAGGGTTTCGTTTGGAGATTTTGAGGTTTCGGTGATTTCGGCCCGGTATCGGCTCTCGCTTCAAGGGTGAGTTTTACTCACGTTTAGGATGTGTTCGTGTTGAAATAATTTTTACGTTGATTGTTGTCGAGAGATTTTGAGTCAAAACCGCTATTTGGAAAATATGTCGTTTTTGATAAAATTCGTTTAGATTGAGTTTTTGATTGGATTGATTGATTGTGGTGTTTCGATTGGGTCTGTTTTGTTGGTTGTTTGAACTGTTTTTAATCGGAACAAGAATCGGAGTTGAGCGGAATAGTGAATTTCGCAAGAAAACAGAAAATCTGCACTTTTCTGCAGATGTTCGCATCGCGACCCGTCCCCATCGCGTCGCGACCAGGCCCAGTTTTGCCACGCAAATGTTTCTGACGCTTTTCGCGTCGCGACGGTAGCAGTTCGCGTCGCGACGCTTTGCAGATTTTCAGCAAATGTACTCTATTTTTGTTTTCGCAATAACTTTTGATCCGGGAACCTGATTGAGGTGTTCTTGGATGAGTTTGAAAGCTTACTTAAATGTCTACTCAAATATTCATTTTTAATTACCAAACTCAATGCTTTTCTGAAATTCAAACGTGTTTGAAAACCGACGTATAGACCGCGTGTGAGCATATGTTTTTGAATAACTAAACGGATTGTGAGTCCAACTCGGTATCTTACTATAATGCTGGTTGGCTAGTATATGAGTCATAGAACCTGAGTATAGAACTTAAGTGACGGCCCAATGCGGGTATTAGATATAGATTATCTAGAACTTAAGAGACGACCCAAATGCGGGTATGATATATTGATTATATCATGTTGGGTGACGACCCGACGAAATGGCATACTAGGAAGGGAAGTCATGATCCCTTCCCTAGGCCCTGTATACGTTATGGCGTGGTCTAACGTGGGTTATCGTGATTGTGGTTGTTGCACGGACGATTTATGCCAAGATAGGTCCACGATTCGCCGAGATTGTGGTTGTTGCACGGTCGGTGTCTCGATTAGCAGCTTGTAATTATAAATTTATTGACAAGGCTAATTAATATATAATTAGCCCTGTATATGCCGAAATGGTGGTTGTTGCACGGTCGGTAATGAGCTAAACTTATATATATGAGCAAGTTGTTTATAAATTAAATTATGTTGCAGCGGTTTTATAATTGAACTGAGTGTTAGTGAGTGGGCACGGTAGAACTCACTGAGATATGTTATCTCACCCAATCAATGTTGTTGTTTTACAGAGAAACAGGGGAAGAAGAAGAAGATACTCCGTCACGAGTAGGTGGCTTATTCTGGGAGGCGTCAAGGATCCTAAGCCTTGATGATTTCTCTTAGTCGTCTTTCTTTTGTTATCTTTGAATGGTCTTATAACTTGTAACCGTTATGAGTTGTACGAACCGTGTTGTGTTTTCTGTTTGATGATATTGAACAAATGGTCATGTAATTCCCTTTGGGTTGTAAACCGAATAACTTCTATGGTATCGAAGTCTGTTGATCCGAAATGTTTTGTTTAAGTTTCGAAAAAAGATTGTACGTTCAATATTAAACAGGAATTTTTGTGTCATCTGATTATCGTGGAGTTGTGCATTACGGTGTATCTACATGTTAGAAATATCGGGGTGTTACATTATATCAATTATTTGTTTTCATCTTTCCCCATTTCTATCCAACGAAAAAAGTGAAGATAAAATTCCTCTCTATTACTAAATATCTAAACGACATATAAAATTAATCTATTCTTTCTTTTTACTTTTTTCTTTCTACCTAATTTACCTTCTCTTTTTCTTTCATCCCTATGTAACCTTAATTCAGGCTTTCCTTTATGGTTGTATTTTAATGTCTTCATTTACAGTTTTGTAACCCATAAATGTCTGTTACTCATCTATTCGTAGATTCTATTTTTTTTGGTTCCACTATTCGTAAGTTCTATTACGTACCATATAAGACTTCTACAAAAAAAAATATTCAAGTTGAAATACATTTAGACTCTATTTGGTAAAAAATAGCGGATAACGGATAAGCTAGCGGATAGCGGATAAGCTAGCTGATAGCAAATAATGTGTTTCGTAAAACTTGCAGTCGAACTAGCTGATAAATGTAAAATGACATAAAGGGAAATATTTATTTAATTCATGATTACGTTTGTTTAATAAGGATAGATAAGTAATTTAAGAGTGATAGAGAATGTGGTGATGACAATTGAAGCTAAAGCCAACAAAGGAAACAGCAGCACCAAGCCTTCAGAATCTGATTGAAGCTTCCAGTAGCATCTAGAGTAGATCAAAACAGATTACAGTTATGGCTGTTGCATTTGTAACCAATTAACTGATTTCAGTTTCTTGGATTAGGAAGTTGTATATAAACCCTAAATCCTCTCTTTTGTAATCAAGCTGATAATTCATCAATACAATGACAATTCAGTTTCAGTATCCTCTCTAGTTTTCCTTTATGGTATCAATCGCAAGTTCCGATCCATAATCCCCTTCCGCTTTCTTCTTCTCTTGCTCCAAGCTTCACCAATGGCGTCGGAAACGTCTCCAGTTGCACCATCCCAAACAGAACTAGGCTCGCACGTCTTCGTTCTTGGTGGTAGTAGCCCCAATTCGTCACAAGGCTTTCACACTCCCAAATTATCCATCAAACTTGAGGATAAAAACTTTCTAATGTGGAGTCAGCAAGTCACCGGCGTAATTACGTCGTACAAACTGCACCGCCTTCTGGTTAATCCAACGATACCGCCACAGTTCAACTCTGAAGCAGATCGCATTGCGAATAATCCTTCAGAAGAGTATGAAAAATGGCTTGTCCAGGACCAGATGGTGTTTACGTGGTTGCTATCAACTCTTTCAGAATCGGTGTTACCGCGTGTTCTCACCTGCAAACACGCACATCAGGTTTGGGATAAGATTCACAACCACTACTACTCTCATCTCAAAGCAAAGGCGCGACAACTCAGATCGGAGTTCAAGAACACAAAGAAAGGGAACCTAACAGTTGCTGAATACTTGACAAAAATTCACGCCCTCGCTGACTCACTGATTTCAATTGGAGAAAATATCTCTGAGCAAGATCGTCTTGATGTTCTGTTGGATGGACTCTCTGAGGAGTACAATCCTTTTGTGATGATGGTTTTTGGCAGATCCTCGCCTTCACTCTCTGAAGTTGAAGCATTGCTTCTGGTGCAAGAAGCACAATTCCAGAAACATCATCAAGAACTAGGAAATGCTTCTGTCAGTGCTAATCTGATGCAAGCCAACCATGGTGGTCGCAATGGAGGCTTTGGCAACCGTGGTAGGGGCCGTAACAATCGAGGTCGTGGCCGTGGGCGCAATCAACACTTCAACAGCACAACGGCCACAACTAACTCTGGCTCCAGACCAGTTTGTCAGCTATGTGGTAAGCTTGGACATTCAGTGATTGACTGCTGGCATAGATATGATGAAACCTTTGTTCCAAGGCACTACACACGGCAGCAACAATCAAAAGAGGAGGACCAAGATGTGAAGAAGGACACAAAGGACAAACCTAGCACTTCTACACAGCCTCATGTGAGCTATGCAGCAGCTACCAATGAAGAACACTCAGCTTCTCTGAATGAGGAAGAGTGGTTCGAAGACACAGGTGCGTCACACCATGTAACTTCTAATTCTGATTTACTTGAGTCTAGCACACCTTATCATGGTAAAACACGAGTCTCTATGGGCAATGGCCAACAAATTCCCATTAGGTCCATAGGCACAGCCACTATAACATCACCTTATGATCCCAGAGTCAAACTTAAATTGAACAAACTGCTGCATGTTCCTCACATTAAGAAAAATCTCATATCTGTTTCAAGATTTGCAAAAGATAATAATGTAACTTTCAAATTCAATGACAAAATGTGCCTTATCCAATGTCAGGCAACTAAGAAAGTACTACTCAAAGGCTTGGTTGGACAAGATGGACTTTACTCATTCAAGTCTCTGCCCTTCAAAGTTGCAATCAAGCCTAGAGTGAAGATCTCAACTCAGCTAAAGTCAAAATTGAAGCCCTCTGTATTAGATAAATCTACTGTAAACACAGCAAGTGTAGTTAAACAATCTAATTCCTCCAATTTCAAGTCTGTTTCTGAGTCAACAGCTAGCTCTATTTCTAATTGTAAATCTGTTTCAAATTGCAATGTTGTTTCTGAATCAAACATTAGTCCTAGTTCTAAAGCATTGACCGAGTACAAGCTATGGCATTCAAGACTTGGCCATGCTAATGTAAACACAGTCAATATAGTTCTCAAAATGTGTAATATCAAACCACCTAATAAAGCTGAGATTTCACTTTGTCATTTTTGTTGTCTTGGCAAGTCAAACAAGCTGTTTGCACCAGCATCCACCACAGAATATCACCATGCCTTTGAGCTAGTCCACACAGACTTGTGGGGACCCTCTTCTACCCCCACCAAGTCTGGTTACACATATTACATTTTGTTTGTTGATGCTTATTCAAAATTCTCATGGATTTATTTGTTGAAACACAAATCTGGTGCTCTGACTGCATTCAAACAATTTCAAGCATTGGTCAAAAATCAATTCAACTGCACCATCAAAGCTGTTCAGTCTGACTTTGGTGGGGAATTCAGACCATTTACAGAGCTCCTGACAGAGCAAGGCATCAGTCACAGGCTAACATGCCCTCACACCTCCCACCAGAATGGTTCAGTTGAAAGAAAGCACCGTCAAATAGCTGATATGGGTCTCTCTATGCTTGCTCAAGCTTCTCTGCCCTTGTGCTATTGGGATCACGCTTTTACCACAGCTGCACAAGTCATCAACAGGCTGCCTTCATCAGCTCACTCTAATTTTCACTCACCATATCAAGTACTGTATGGAAAATTACCTAATTACAAGCTTCTAAGGGTGTTTGGATGTGCATGCTATCCTCTTTTGAGACCCTACAATAAGCATAAGTTACAGTATCGTAGTGCTTTGTGTGTTAACCTAGGTGTATCAGCTCAACACAAAGGGTACAAGTGCCTCAATGCTGAAGGAAGAATTTACATTTCCAAAGATGTTCTATTCGAAGAAAACCTCATGCCTTATCCCACTCTGTTCAAACACACTACCACAACACTACAGACTTGTTCCTCTCAGTCAAATGAAGCCTCCCTGCAAATACCCACAGTGCCTTTACCAGCAGCAACAACAACCACTGTCTCACCAAATACAACCACTGTCTCACCAGATACAGCCACTGACACTACTATGCCACTGCTTGATTCTACCTCACTACCTCATGACAGTCAGTCCCTCACACAGCCAAACAATGTCACTGATCAGCCTATACTTCCTCCTCAGAATGCCCCACTCCCTGAACTACAACCAGTAAATACACACCCTATGGTGACAAGGTCACGTACAGGTCACCTGAAGCCAAAAATTTTCATCACAGTGGCAGAACCATCCACAGTTAAACAGGCCTTGCAAGACCCTAAGTGGCAAGCAGCAATGCAAACTGAGTATGAAGCTCTCACCAAGAATGGTACATGGTCTCTAACTAGTCTCCCTCCTGGCAGACAAGCCATAGGTTGTAAGTGGGTCTTTAGAGTTAAACAAAACCCTGACGGATCAATTAACAAATACAAAGCCCGTCTAGTTGCAAAAGGGTTTCATCAAGTCCATGGTAAAGATTTTGGTGAAACATTCTCCCCGGTCATCAAACCAGCCACAATCAGGATCATTCTCACACTTGCTCTAACTCACAAATGGGAAATGCAACAAATTGATATAAACAATGCATTCATCAATGGGTTTCTCAAGGAAGAAATCTTCATGAAACAACCACCAGGGTTCACAAGCAGTGATAAAACTCAAGTGTGTAGACTGCATAGGTCTCTATATGGCCTTAAACAGGCCCCACGGGCTTGGTATCAAAGGCTGACTCAAGTGCTCCTTCAATTTGGATTTACATCCAGCAAATGTGACACATCTTTATTTGTATACTCAGCCAAAAGTACAATCTTGTATGCTCTAGTGTATGTGGATGATATCATCATCACAGGGACATCTCCTACACTCATTCATGATCTGATATTAAAGCTAAACAAGATCTTTGCTCTCAAGGAGTTAGGCAAACCTGATTATTTCCTGGGTCTGGAACTGAAGCACCTGCAGAATGGTTCACTTCTGGTTACACAGGCCAAATACATTCAAGATCTACTTCACAAAGCAAACATGGCAGGATGTAATAGCATCTCTACACCTATGGTTACTCATCCAAAACTTAGCAAACATGGCAGTGATGTTCTGCAGAGTCCTCAGCAGTACAGATCTATAATTGGTGCGCTGCAGTATGTGACTTTGAGCAGACCAGAGATCTCTTACACAGTTAACAAGCTGTGCCAATACATATCTCAGCCACTTGAAACTCATTGGAAAGCAGCAAAGAGGCTCCTACAGTACCTCAGTGGCACACTACACCATGGATTACTACTGCAACCTGGTACAGCAGGCGCCAAATTCTCTGTCAATGCCTACTGTGACAGTGACTGGGGAAGTGACGTGGATGACAGAAGATCCACTACTGGGCTGTGTGTCTTCTTTGGCCCAAATCTCATCACATGGAGTGCAAAGAAGCAAAGTTTGGTGGCAAGGTCAAGTGCGGAGGCTGAATACAGAGCAATGGCCCAAGCCACTGCAGAACTGCTATGGCTGCAATCACTGTTAACAGAGTTGAAGGTACCTCACATGACACCCAATCTGTTCTGTGATAACCTGTCTGCAGTATTACTTGCCCACAACCCAATCTTACACTCTAGAACCAAACACATTGAGATGGACATACACTTCATAAGAGAAAAAAATTGCCTCCAAAACCTTAAATGTGAAGCATGTCCCTGGAAGTCAGCAAATAGCTGATATACTGACAAAACCACTCGGAACAAGCTCCTTTCTGCTACTGCGTGACAAGCTCAAAGTAAGAAACTTACTTGAGCTTGACAAGGGAATGATAGAGAATGTGGTGATGACAATTGAAGCTAAAGCCAACAAAGGAAACAGCAGCACCAAGCCTTCAGAATCTGATTGAAGCTTCCAGTAGCATCTAGAGTAGATCAAAACAGATTACAGTTATGGCTGTTGCATTTGTAACCAATTAACTGATTTCAGTTTCTTGGATTAGGAAGTTGTATATAAACCCTAAATCCTCTCTTTTGTAATCAAGCTGATAATTCATCAATACAATGACAATTCAGTTTCAGTATCCTCTCTAGTTTTCCTTTAAAGAGAAAAAGGGATAAAAGTGCCAAAAAAAAAAGTGAGACGCTATCGCTAGCATTTGAAAAAACGCTACTTAAAGTAGCATTTGAAAAAACGCTAAACGCTACCCAAAAGATGCTAAACGCTAGTGATTGCCAAACATGTATACTCTTCACCCACTAGTTTCATTCACCAGCGGATGAGACGCGCCAAAGAGAGCCTTGGTTAAATTAGTAATGTAATACGCATTGGACAGGTTCAATTCGTCAACAATTAACGTGGTCTCCAAAAACAAGGTTTGTGGTAATATTACTTAACATAAATATCAATTGAAATTCTAGATATAAATGATTATGCGTGTCATTCAATTCGTGGTGCATCTAAAAATAATTGCTTATATGTGTAAAAAAAATAAAATAATTGCTTATACACATACCTCAATATAATCACAAGGCTCATACTTTATACAATCCCCCCAACTACTCATTGGACACCTCCAAATATTGTGAAAATACCAAAATTCCATTAATGAAACGTATGCGTTGCATTTTTTCTGGAATTATGCAGGTTTAGAAGTTTGGTTCCGAACAAAGTACAGAGTCTTATGTACTTACAGACACCCCCCAATTTCTGAATTTTAAAGGTTCGGAAGTTTGAGACTATACCGGTTTGGAATCAAACTTCTGAACCTGTGTAAGCTTTTGCTTTTGATAGCTTTTCATGTGATACAATTATTGGTGATTTATAACTTGAATTTATGCATACCTTTGTGTAAATTTGAAGTGACAATACATAAGTTTCTGGTGTGGTGAACGTGAGTGATAATGCATAGGTTGAAGTGCCAATACATAGGTTGTTGGTGTGGTGAAAGTGACAATACAACAGCGTGTCAACAAAATAATCAAAGCTATCAAAAGCATAAACTATCAAAACTTCCGAACCCAGTCATTATTGTCTTTAACTTCTCTACCACCCAGTCATTATAAATTTAGAACCTTTATAAATTCAGATTTTGAGGTGCCTTTAACTTCTCTACCAAGTTTTTGCTTTTGATAGCTTTTCATGTGATACAATTATTGGTGATTTATAACTTGAATTTATGCATACCTATGTGTAAATTTGAAGGGACAATACATAGGTTGCTGGTGTGGAGTGACAATACATAGGTTGAAGTGACAATACATAGGTTGCTGGTGTGGTGAAAATGACAATACAACAGCGTGTCAACAAAATAATCAAAGCTATCAAAAGCATAAGCTATCAAAACTTCCGAACTCAGTCATTATTGTCTTTGAATTCTCTACCACCCAGTCATTATAAATTTAGAACCTTTATAAATTCAGAAATTAAGGTGCCTTTGACTTCTCTACCAAGTTTTTGCTTTTGATAGCTTTTCATGTGATACAATTATTGGTGATTTATAACTTGAATTTATGCATACCTTTGTGTAAATTTGAAGTGACAATACATAGGTTGCTGGTGTGGAGTGACCAGTGGTGTATCTAGGACCCTGGCCTAGGGTGGTCAGATTAATTTAATATCCAAATAAAATTTTATATTACTGTAAATAAAAATAAAGACATAATTGTTCAAATCATAAAGCTAGTCAAAAAACACTTACATATTTATAATGACCCCTACGCGACTTCATTTTTTGAAATCGTTGAATGATCAACTCAATGTCAACATTCATGAACACTTCTTTCTCAATATAAGTAACTAAACTATCATTCATCCATTCATCACCCATTTGATTACGCAACCTAGTCTTCACAATCTTCATAGTAGAAAAGGCTCTTTCAACGGTTGCCGTGGCTACGGGCAAAATCATTGCTAACTTCAATAGAAGATAAACACGTGGATAAACAATATGTCTTCCATTTTCAACCAACTTCTCTAATAGATCACCAATTCCTTTTAAAGATGCAAATTCAACATTCCTACGCATATCAATGATGTAACTCCCAAGTTCATTTTCAAGGAATTCCAAATGAGTTGGAGAGAATTCATGTGGATAAAACTTTGCAAGTTCAACAAGTTTTTTCTTATCAAACCGAGAGAACAAGTTGATTGGACTAAGACAAGCCATACAAATTAGCAACTGAGAATTTGTTTCAGAAAAACGATCGTTTAGTTCTTGAAGCTGCATGTCCAATACAGTATAAAATATTCTAAAAAACAGTAGTGATGCTCTATTGTGACAGCTTGAGAATTTCTTCCACGTCGTGATTTCTCCTCATAAAATATATCTACCATATTAGGAATGTCAATGTCATGTTTATTGCAAAATAAAGTTACCTCGTGCAACAAGGACTCCCATCCATTATCCCTCATGGTTTGTAACCGCTCTTTTGTGATATCAACCAAGTTCATAGCATTGATGATGTCTTGATCTTTCCTTTGCAAAGCCTGTGACAATTCATTTGAAAAATCTAAGACATTTTTCATCAAATGCAATGTGAATGCAAAGTCAAATCTATTCATCAACTCTAAAAGACCTTCGGCTTCAGCTGTATGATCTGGATTTAGTGCATCTACTTTCATGATTTCAAGAACATCAATTATAGAAGAATACATCAATATCAAGTTTATCAAAGTGGCAGAATGTGAACTCCAACGAGTATCAGCTACTCGTTTAAGACTAGTTTCTTGATTCAAACCTTGGCCACTAGGAATTTCTCCTTTTTCCAACGCCTCCATGACATTCATTATTGGGTGGCGTGGCGGTGTGTGTTGGGCGGCGATGGCGACGGCGTGCGGTGTGTGTTGAAGGTGAACCGTGTTGATTGTTGCGTTTTGCGTGTAACAGCGTGTTGATTGTTGAAGGTGAACCGTGTTGATTGTTGCGCGTGTAACAGCGTGTTGATTGTTGTGTGTAACTCACTATTGCATTTTGGGTTTGGGCCAGCTAATTTTTTTGGGTTGGGCCTCATAAGCACTGATTAGTGCATTAGTGGTGTAAGGATGTGCAAAAAATAAATAATATGGGGTCAAGAAAATATATAATAGGGGTACCATAGAAATTTTTCAAAGGTGAGGGTGTGCCACTGCACACCCTAAGGCCTTAGTAAATCCGCCACTGGGAGTGACAATACATAGGTTGAAGTGACAATACATAGGTTGAAGTGTGGTGAAAGCGACAATACAACAGCGTGTCAACAAAATAGTCAAAGCTATCAAAAGCATAAACTAGGGGTGGACACCGGTCGGATTCGGCCGGATTCGGTCCAAAAAACGACCATCCACCAGAAACCGACGAGTGTAAATAGCCACCCGTCTCCGACCATTTCCAACTTCAGTTTGTGCGGGTCTCGGTTTGACGGTTTCGCGGTTCCAGCGGGTGGTTCCTGGCGGGTTAACAAGGAGAGGAGAAAAAAGAGAAACCAGAATCGGTGGTGGTGACTTACCGTCGTTTCTCAGAGCAAAGCTTTTATCATGTTATCAATGGCGTTTTTTTTTCAGGTTGAAGAAACATACTTGAATAGTTGAAGACGAAACAATTTTAAAATATAAAAAAAGTTAAATGGCAAAGATAATAAATTAATGTTTTACTATTATTTTCAGAGGAAGCCAACGTTTTATTGTTTTAATACAAAAAGTAGCTTTTTAGAATTATAAATTAATAAATTATACCTAAGGGGCCAGGCTACAATGCTTATTTACGAAGCATAGGCATGTGCACTTACTGCTGTGTTTCAGAAGAGTTACACGTTTTGAGAGTGAGGTGTCTTTTCAACTTTTATCTCTTGAACTTTTACCTGCAAAAGCATGCCATAGGTAGGGTCGGTCGGATATGGATATTACCGGATTTGATCATCAATTCCGACTCCGACCATACCAATCCGTTTAACACTGTGAAGCTCACCCACAAAACCGTTTACCCGTTTCTACCCGCCCGAACAAGCATTTTATCCAACGGGTATTTCGGTTCTGGGGGTTATCCAATGTTGTCCACCCCTAGCATAAACTATCAAAACTTCTGAACCCACTAAATATTGTCTTTGACTTCTCTACCACCCAATCATTATAAATTCAGAACCTTAATTTATAAATTTTGAAATTGAGGGGGTTTGAAAGTGCGTTTCACATGTGCGATGTATAGGCCTAATTACAAAGTCCTTGTATGCATGAATGCAAGGTTATATTATCTTCTTACCTGTGATGCATTCTAGTTTCATCAAACAGTTTCCGGTTACTACTTTTAATTACTTCTCCATCAGTCTATTTAATCTCTCTTTGACAAATGTTACTCATGTAAGTTCGTACTTCATACGATACTAGATTTTCTATAAATTTTTTATTAAATTTTAGTAAACTTAAATAAAAATAGTAATTTTAGAATAAGACTATTTCCAGGTTATTGAAAATTTTAACTCCCAATAAACAAACATGACTCTATTATTTTTTAAAAATTTAATTTAATTAGATGGTTTCAAGTGATAGAGGTTCATTTACTAAATATCTCTATCTAAAAGAATGTACTAACAAGTTAAAACAATTTTTGGACAAATAATAATTTTTTTTAAAGAAACAACTATTCTTACTTGTTGGTTGGGTGCCTTTCCTTTTAAACCACCATACATGAGAGGCCCAATGTCAATAGTTCCGTGACTTTCTTTTTAGATAATCTATTATGTTAATAAGTAAACGCTTATAACAAATGCTCAATAGAAAGAAATACTTAGAAAACCGTAGTTAATATGGATATAAATGTATAACAATATTGATATTGATTTATTAAATATTAATTTTATCATTAATTTTCACACTTTTTTTTAGTTTTTGAGTTTGAACGCTGAACCTCCTTCTTATAATTTGTAACTCTTTCATATCCGCTTAGCTCGCCAATAAAGCCACCTTCTTGAGACCCACATTTCTCACTTGATGTTGCAATGTATTGAGAGCCAATCAACATGTTTTTGTCTAGTTAGTCATAATTTTTCCACCACCACTCTAGTCTAGTCTGAAACTAACTTTTGGTCCAAGTTCAACAACATAAGTACTGGTAGTAGTTGAGTCCATTGACTAGTCAAAAATAGTAGTTGAGTCCATTGACTAGTCCTCACTCACCATCAAATGGAATCGCATGCACACCAAACATCATAAAAACTTGGCTCCACTGTTTTTACAAGGACGGATACCTTTTCAGTGGCGGTTATGCTTTTATCTCCTCTGAGTTTTTTTACTCCTCTACATCAGCATCCACACCTATACCACAATTTTTGCCAATAAATACTGTGAACATCAACCGTGAAAAAACACACAGATAACTGATACTACTTCAAAAAAATATTTTTAGAATCACAATTCTTTTTGTTTGGATATAGTAGAGAGCAACTCAGAGAGCAGAAAAAGAAGAGGTAGAAGCTGAAACAGAACTGTTTTCGGAACTAGGTTGGTTCTCAATACCATCTGTTTATTCATTCATAACATATTTAGTGTTTCCTTTATTTAGTTGTATAATTATCACTTGTTTATATACTTTTCTCTTATACTGTCCCCTACACTGTTTTCAGAACTAAGCAGTTTTTTATATTTTAAACAAACAATAATTTTTTCTTTATGACCCGTATATGCTTTTTTCTAAAAAAAAAAACTTATGATCGCAACACTCTAAAGAGAAAAACTTAAAAAGTAAATAGAAGTAAAAAAATATCATAAGCAAAAAAGAGAGGTTTTGAGAATGATTTTTTTAGAACAAAAATAAAAGAGAATGAAAAGGGGAAAGAAAACAGAAAAATGGTGGTAAAATGGGAGGGAGAAGGAGAAATGAACAAAACCTCATCTCCTACCACCGTCCGTAGTGGTCGCCGCCGTTCCACCACTGTGAACCACCACCAAACACCCTCTCTCTCACTTCGTACAGACTACCACCATCTCTCCTCTCTGTCCTCGTTTCTCTCCATTCGCAACAGAACCACCCACCACCCTCTCTTCCGCCTCATGACCTCACCCTCACATCCTCTCCGCCGTGGCCAACCTTCTAACAACCGCATCCCTCCGGCGAAGCCTTTGTCATAATCGTCGTCGTCTCAGCCTCTCACCACCACCGAAACCGTTTCTCTCATCCACCGCCGTTCTCTCTCTCACTCATTTAGCTGCCCTCCGGCGAAGCCTCTGTCATAATGCGTTGTTTTGCCTTTTATAGTGTCTTCTATTATTTACTATTTTATTTAAAAAAAGCAGATCAGATTGTTATTCACCCCCTCACTCTTAATGATACAGCCACCCTGGTTTTTAAATATCAGGCTGTTGTTCGCACTCCACTTGATTTCTAATGACACAGCAGCTGGCAAAACGGGCTACCCGGCCCATATCGGGCCGGCCCACTACGGGCTCGGGCTTTTAAGGGTCGGGCTAAAAAGTCCGGGTTGAAATTTGGGCCCACCCTTTATGGCCCAATCCCGGCCCTATGCGGGCTGCGGGCTTTTCGGGCAAGCCCGCATTATGCGCGATTTTTTAGCGACACTATCATGTAACCGGATAAAATAATGGGAGTCTGCTGATTGTCATTGCATAAACCGAGAACTTATATTTTTGGTGAATCTTTATCCTTTTCTCCATCAGAATGAGAAAACTTCTCCATTAGATCTTTGTTGAAAATACACAATACAATGTTAGTAATAAAATAATGTAAAAAATAAACTCTATAGACATATTTTTTTCTAAATTTGAGTAATATTGAGAAAGGATTGAGGTGAAGTGGTTGAGTTGGGGGCTCATTGGGGTTGACCTACAACAATAATAAGCACAAAGATATTAAATATATAAAAAAGGTAACAGATATATAAATATATTAGAGAGGTAGTTGTGCATACAAAAAAAATAGAGGAACTGAAATGAATAAGAGAGGGAGGAAAAATAGTGACTTGCAAATTGGTAGTTGTGCATTATATTTATGTTGTAGGTGAATTGGTAGTTGTGCATCAGTTTGTAAATTGGTAGGTGAATTGGAGCCAAAACCAGTAACCATTGCAAATTGGTAGTTGTGCATTATTTACGGGCTTGCGGGCTACCCATGGCCCGGTCGGGCTAGCCCGGCGCGGGCTCGGGCTTTTGCGGACCGGGCTAAAAAACCCGAATGTAAAACGGGCTCAATTCTTTCGGCCCAAGCCCTCCCATTTTGCCAGCTCTAGACACAGCCCCTATTTTTTTTTTTCAAAATTCGTATTTATGCTTGCACCCCAGGATCTCTAATGATACAACACCCCTGTTAATTGCACCCCCTGTATTTTTTATTATAATTCATTTCTTTTTTTATTACACCATAATGCTTTCAAAGCAATTTTTTTCCAAACAATTAAACTCACAAACAAATAGGTTGTTACTAATGGTTACTCCGAGTTTAACTTGTTTGATAGTTAATAACAATTTTAGTTTTCAAATAGGCTACTAGTGATGACCACTCTGATTCTACTTGTTTGGTCATTATGAACACCTATCCAAATTTCAAAAACACTTAATAATAAAAAATACCAACACACAAATATTTTCTACTCAAGAACTACGTGACCTTTGATTCTCTACCCGGAGATATGTAGGAGTAGAGGGGGGCCCAACTCTCTCAATTGCACTAATAAAAACCTTTTTTCTTTTAATTTATTTCTCTCCTATTTCTCAAAAAAGAACAAAAATAACTTACTATTTATCAAGTCTTTATAAGGGTAAAATACACATATTTTTGAATTAACAATTTTTACGCATTTAATTAGATGGTAACATTCGTTAGGAAGGATGTCGCAGGGTGCTAATCCCTTCCCTACGCATAACCGACTCCCGAACTCATATTTGGTTCGCAAAAGACCCTCCACGGGGATTTATCAATGTTTGCCCCTATAAACCTAAACCTTGATGGCAGCTTCATTCCAAAACTTCCGGAGAATCCTTATCCGGATTTTTCGGTCACTACACCCATCTCTTGAATAACTTCAAAATATTCTACTTTAGACTCCTATTTGCTACACCTCTTCTACATCTCTTTATTTTCTCTCTTTGTTGGTACCAAGGATTACAAATATGCATATTGGTGTCCACTCAACGGATGTTTTGAGCAGTTTCTTGTTGGAGCAAATAGCAAACTCATGTTTTGTTAGGAATGGGAGGAATTGGAAAAACATGACTAATATAAAAGGTATGTATCTCTTGTGTAATGGAGAATTTAAATACTACGTAATTCTTTAATAGAAAATATCTGATAGTGGAGTTTATTTTTTATTTGACGTTTTATGTATTGATTTTAGAGATTTTTTGGACTATATAGACTCTAATGTCAAATCATGGAATAAATCAGTGAATTGGTGTAAACAAGAAACCGTAGAAAGTCACGATTTTTTGGACAAATAATAATTTTTTTGAAAGAAACAACTATTCTTACTTGTTAGTTCGATGCCTTTCTTTTTAAACCACCATACATGAAAGGCCCAATGTCAATAGTCCAGTGCCTTTCTTTTTGGGTTTTGCTTTTCCCACACTCCCTCCTACTCTTTCACACCCCTTAACAAATTTTATTCCAAAAATAACCTCGCGTGAGACGCTGCGAGGACGTGTTTTATGACTGTTTGAACGACCTTGTTCGAACAGGTTCGCATGACCTCATGCGAACAGTTTAAAAACGCCCAAAAGGGTGTGAAGTCAAAATTTAACACACTCGAACGATGTCGTTCGAATGTGTTCGAACGAGGTCATGCGAACAGGTTCGCATGACCTCATGCGAACAGGTGAAAAACGCCCAAAAGGGTGTGAAGTCAAAATTTAACACATGTATGGTAGTGGAGGGTGGAGTTGCGAAGTCGAGGAGGTCGTGGTGGAGGGTGATAGATGTGAACACCCAATTTTAACCGGCATTTTCTCCCCACTTTTCGCAAAAATCCAAAAAATATCGTTTTTATGCGTTTTCTTAATGTTTCGCGTGTCATTTTGAACGTGTTAGTGTTTTTTTGCGCTTTTTACCGCTTCTATTATATCTACTAATTATGGCTAGATTAATTATCAGTAGCTTTATATAAAATGCCCTTTTATTGTGTCATACATGGAGACAAAGAGTAAAATAGTACAATTCAAAAAATGTTAATTTTGATTACATGCGTAGACCAAAATAAATAAATACAAATAGTACAAAATTATTAATTAAATACAAATAGTACAATATCATTAATTAAATACAAAATAGTACAAAAAATTAAAATACTAATTTTAAAAAAGAAAAAAAGAGGAAAAGGGCGCAGCTTGCTTGCTGCCCCAGCTAGGGTTGCCCTTTTGATTCTCCCTGGATGCTGTCCTTTTTGTGCCCTAAATTTGCCCTAGTGCTGTCCTTTCTTTTTCCTTGCACCCAAATCGCCTCCACCCTTGTTTGCCCTAGCTGAAGAATATTCTTAGGGTGAGATCCTTGATGCTGTCCTTCATATGCCAGCTAATGTCCTTCCTTTTTTTTCTGAATTGTTGCTGTCCTTTGTGCCCTAAATAGTCCTCAGCATCTACACCACAGCTGCACTATAAATACGAGTGAACAGTAACGCACAAAGGGAGGATAGAGAGTGACACAAAAAAAGAAAAAAAACACACACAGAGAAAAATACACACAAGCACAGATTCACAGAAACCAGAGCCAAAATTAGGGTTTTACACTAAAACCCTAATCATCAAACACCTGAAACCCTAATCGCAGACAAAAAACAAAGCAGTCCAGAGGAAAGACAGACATAAGCTGAGGTAAAGGAGAGGGTAGAGGTAACGACCCTTCTGTTTCAAAAATTAAAATCGGCCTAGGTTTCCAAAGAAACTTTGAAACAGAAGGGTCGTTACCTCTACCCTCTCCTTTACCTCAGCTTATGTCTGTCTTTCCTCTGGACTGCTTTGTTTTTTGTCTGCGATTAGGGTTTCAGGTGTTTGATGATTAGGGTTTTAGTGTAAAACCCTAATTTTGGCTCTGGTTTCTGTGAATCTGTGCTTGTGTGTATTTTTCTCTGTGTGTGTTTTTTTTCTTTTTTTGTGTCACTCTCTATCCTCCCTTTGTGCGTTACTGTTCACTCATATTTATAGTGCAGCTGTGGTGTAGATGCTGAGGAGTATTTAGGCCACAAAGGACAGCAACAATTCAGAAAAAAAAGGAAGGACATTAGCTGGCATATGAAGGACAGCATCAAGGATCTCACCCTAAGAATATTCTTCAGCTAGGGCAAACAAGGGTGGAGGCGATTTGGGTGCAAGGAAAAAGAAAGGACAGCACTAGGGCAAATTTAGGGCATAAAAAGGACAGCATCCAGGGAGAATCAAAAGGACAACCCTAGCTGGGGCAGCAAGCAAGCTGCGCCCTTTTCCTCTTTTTTTCTTTTTTAAAATTAGTATTTTAATTTTTTGTACTATTTTGTATTTAATTAATGATATTGTACTATTTGTATTTAATTAATAATTTTGTACTATTTGTATTTATTTATTTTGGTCCACGCATGTAATCAAAATTAACTTTTTTTGAATTGTACTATTTTACTCTTTGTCTCCATGTATGACACAATAAAAGGGCATTTTATATAAAGCTACTGATAATTAATCTAGCCATAATTAGTAGATATAATAGAAGCGGTAAAAAGCGCAAAAAAACACTAACACGTTCAAAATGACACGCGAAACATTAAGAAAACGCATAAAAACGATATTTTTTGGATTTTTGCGAAAAGTGGGGAGAAAATGCCGGTTAAAATTGGGTGTTCACATCTATCACACTTTTTTATCATGACATAAGCATCTTTTAATAGTGTTGGCCAATAATAGCCTGATTGTAATACCTTTACTGCTGTTCTGGTACTACCAAAGTGTCCAACATATGGTGCAGCATGACAATGTTGCAACACTGATTGTTGTTCTTCTTCTGCAATGCATCTTCTCATCAATTGATCTGGGCACCTTTTATAGAGAAAGGGATAATCCCAATAGTATTGTTTAACTATGTGGAAAAACTTTCTCCTTTGCTGATATGTCATGTTAACAGGTACCACTTTGCTTGCCAGGAAATTTACTATATCAGCAAACCATGGTGCTGCAGTATCGGATGCTCCAGCATTGAATGTTGTGGCATTAGATGATGTCATAGTAATTGCCAATAGTTTTTCATCGGGAAAGCTTTCTTTGATTTCTCCTTCTTTTGTACCTGAAATTTCTCCTTCAAGTCTAGACAAATGATCAACAACTTGGTTCTCCACCCCCTTTTTATCACGAATATCAAGATCAATTTCTTGAAAGAGGAGAACCCATCTTATTATCCTTGGTTTTGCATCTTTTTTTGAAATTAAATACTTGATGGCTGAATGATCTGTAAAAACAATTACTTTGGTGTGAACCAAGTATGATCTAAATTTGTCAAATGCAAAGACCACTGCTAATAATTCTTTCTCAGTCACAATATAATTTAATTGAGCTTCAATAAGTGTTTTGCTAGCATAATATATAGAATGAAAAAATTTATCTTACTTTTGCCCTAGGAAGCTCCCACAGCAAAATCACTAGCATCACAAATCAATTCAAATGGTCTGCTCCAATCAGGTGTGGCTATTACTGGTGCTGTCACCAAAGTTGAAACTTACATCATGTTGCAAGAGCTGACATAATGGCTTTGAAATTTTTGAGAAGTCTTTGATAAATCTCCTATAGAAACCTGCATGGCCTAGGAAGCTTCTGACACCCTTGACAGTGGTTGGAGGAGGTAATTTCTCTATCACCTCAATCTTGGCTTTGTCTACCTCTAGTCCTTTCTTAGATATTCTATGACCAGGCACAATACCTTCTTGGACTATGAAATGACACTTTTCCTAATTCAGGACTAGGTTGGTTTCCTCACATCTGTTGAGTATTTCTTCTAAGTTTGTCATTCAAAGTTGAAATGTCTCTCCAAATACTGAGAAGTCATCCATGAACACCTCCATTAATTTTTCAATGAAGTCAAAGAATATTGCCATCATACACCTTTGAAATGTTGCTGGAGCATTACATAGTCTAAATGGCATCCTTCTAAATGCAAAGGTGTCATAGGGACATGCAAAAGTTGTCTTTTGTTGGTCTTCAGGAACTATAGCAATTTGGTTATAGCCTGATAGCCATCCAAAAAGTAATAGAATTCCTTACCAGCTAACCTGTCCAGCATTTGATCTATGAAAGGTAATGGGAAATGGTCCTTCTTGGTAGCCTAGTTGAGTTTTCTGTAGTCCATACATATCCTCCATCCTGTGACAGTTCTTGTAGGTATCAGTTCATTTCTTTCATGGGCTATTACTGTCACACCTCCTTTCTTTGTACACATTGCACAGGGCTCACCCATGCACTATCAGAGATGGGGTAGACTATGACAGCATCAAGCCATTTACCACCTCCTGCATGATTGGATTCACTCTTCTCTGTCCTTCAATGCTGTTTTTGGAATTTTCATCCAAGACAATTCTATGCATGCATAATGTAGGACTGATTCCCTTTATATCAGACATTTGTCAGCCAATTGTCTTTTTATGCTTCCTTAAGGTATTAATGAGATCATGCTCCTACTTTTGTGATAAGTCAGAAGCAATGATCACATGGAGAGTATCATTTTCCCCTAAGAAAGCATATTTCAGATGCTGGGGCAATTCTTTAAGTTCAAGTTGAGGAGGTCTCTCAATTGAAGGAACATTCTTTCTGAGGATTGAGTTTTCAAGATCTAAGGACTCATATTTCCTTGCCCAAACCTCTTTCACAGTTAATTCATCTGGCAGAGCTTCTTCTTCTGAGGATGCTAGAGAATTAACCAAGTAGTCATGCTATTTGTGGAAGTGCTGCTGCATTGCTTGATCCAAAGAGACTAATAGTGAACACTCCTCAGTATCCTCATTATGATACTTGAGAGCATTCAGAACATTGAATTTTACCTCTTGATCATTGACCCTCGTGGTCAATTCACCTTTCTGTACATCAATGAGTGTCTTTCTAGTAGTCAGAAATGGTCTTCCAAGTATGATTAGTACCTCCTTATCTGCATCAAAATCAAGGATAACAAAATCTGCAGGAAACACAAATTTGTCAACTTTAATTAAAACATCCTCTATGATTCCTTCAGGATAGGCTATTGACCTATCTGCTAGCTGGAGGGTCACAGTGGTTGGTCCGACAGTTCCAATTCCAAGTTGTGTGAATATGGATTTAGGCATCAAGTTGATACTTGCACATAAATCACATAGTGCACGACCAGTATAAATTTTTCCAATTGAAAATGGTATTGTGAAACTGTTAGGATCCTTTAGTTTCCTAGGGATTTTATTTTGCATGATCATGCTGCATTCTTTAGACATGGTTACTGTTTCAAACTCCCCTAATCTTCTTCTCTTTGTAAGCACATCTTTCAACTAGGGGAACATTGATGTGTAACTGCTTCAGTACCTCAAGGAATTTGCTAAATTGTTTTTCTTCATGAGCCTTCCTCAACCTTTGTGGAAAAGGAGGAGGAGGGTACTCTGGAACTAACCTTGGTGGTGGCATAGAAGCAGTTTTGGATGCTGCAGCATTGGATGCTCCAGCATTACTTGAATACGATGTTGGAGCATTGGATGCTTCAGCATTAGTTGTATTTTTTTTCTCTTCTATTTGTTTCATGTTTTTCTTTTTCTTCCTTACCTTCACCTTCTGTATCATATGGTTCTGTCAAATCCTTTCCACTTCTCAAAGAGATAGCTTTTACCTGCTCCTTACCATGCTTTTGTGAGGTTGAGGCTTCTGTGGTGGATGGAAGTGATCCATTTGGTCTTTGGTACAAAGCTGTAGCTAATTGTCCCATTTGATTCTCCAAATTTTTAATAGAAGCATCATGAGTCTGCCTTGCAGTTCTTGCTTCACTTATGAAGGCAACTGTTTTGCCCATGTATGCTTTGAACATAGCTTCCAAGAAGTTATCATTTGCTCGAGGTCTTTGGTAATTTTGAGAGTGGAATCCTGGTGGAGTAGATGGTGCTGCAGCATTAGATGTTGTGGCATTGTTATTACCCCATCTAAAATTAGGGTGATTCTTCCAACCAGGATTGTAGGTGTTTGAGTAAGGATTGTTGTTTTTATTGTATCCAACATAGTTGACAGAAATAGGGTTGCTGGGACATTCTTCATACAAGTGTCCTCCTCCACAATATACACAACTAGTTGATCCTGGAGGGGCTTGTTCTATTGCAACTGCTGTGGTTTTTGTTAATGCTGCAGCATTGGATGCTGCAGCATTGGTGGAATTGAGATTTTTGATGATCATGTTGGTAAGGCTACTTGAGCTGATAGGGCTGATACTTCACTAATTTCATGAACCCCAGTTGTTTTCTTTTGAGTACTGACCCTTTCTGTGGGCCAGCAGTAGCTGTTGGTTGCAATTCTTTCTATCAATTCACAGGCTTCATTGTAGTATGAGTTCAATAACACTCCCACAAGTGATGCATCTAACATTAGTCTGGTTTGGGGGTTCCAAAGCATTGTAAAATGTTTCCATCTTTCCCATGCTTCAAATAGTGATTCAAATTCTTTTGGTCTAAAGGAAGTAATGTCATTTCTCATCCTGGCATTTTTAATAGGTGGGAAATATTTTGATAAGAATTTTTCAGTGATACACTTAGGCTTTAAGGAGTGTAGCCAAGCCTTAGCTCTATCTTTCAAGGAATATGAAAAAAGTTTCAGTCTAAAAGCATTTTCTGAAACACCAAGAATGATGAAATTGCTACATACTTCCAAAAATTGCCTTAAATGTAAATGAGGGTCCTCGTGAGGAGAACCACCAAATTGTCCCACTGTTTGAACCATTTGAAACATCATGGGTTTAAATTCAAAGTGTGTTGCATTGATATGAGGCACAACTATGCTAGTTTGCATGTTTTGAGGATCAAACATAGTATAGTCGCTCATTGGTCTATCCATGTCATTTATCATACTTATACGTCCCATGTTTATGAACTACTGCCTGTGTTCATCTTCAGTATCAGGATGTGATCCTAGATGTCCCCTACCCGAGCCATGTACAGAACCTCTGCCACCTCCTAAAGAGTTTCTGCCTAAACCTCTTCCTTCACCTTGTTCAGACATTGTGATTCTACCACTGCCTCTGAGTCTTTGTCTTTGAAGTCTTCGCAACCTTTTAAATCTTCTTTCTATCTCAGGTCTAATTTGTATTCTGGTGATTTGTGTCATACCCCCAATTTTGTCCGGCTTAGGTCCAAACCCTAATTTTCCACACAAAAATAAATTATGCATTTTGGATCCTAGAAACCATCCCAAAGTTTTTGAAATCGTTCTTAGGGTTAGAATGCACGTTTTGGGAAATTAGGGTCAAAAAGGGCATTTTAGTCAGTTCTCACAAAAGGGTCTATAAAAATAATTTTTGCAATAAGCCTCATGCATCAAATTAGGGTTTTTGAAAATGTGTTATGTATGCATGGCAAGTTTTGAAAATATGTTATGCATGGCAAGCTTTGGAAAATATTTTATGCATGCATGGCAAAGCCCTAAGCCTAAAAACGATTTTGTGGAAAGCAAAAAACAATTTCTATTTTGTTCCAAATGACCAAAAATCGATTTATACAATTTATATAGGCTATGAAATCGATTTTAGGCTCACCTATAGGCCAAGAATCGATTTCCTTATCCTATGTTTGAAACAAAGAATCGATTCACACCTATACATAAGCCAAAGCCATGAATCGATTCTTACTATTTTGCAAAGGCCTTGAAATCGATTTTTAAGCCCTCCTAAAGGCCAAGAATCGATTCCCACTTACTTTAACTAAGCATGAAATCGATTCCTACCTATTTAGGATGTCTCAAGAATCGATTCCCTTCTCTTTTAAAACACCATGAAATCGATTCCTACCTATTTAGGATGTCTCAAGAATCGATTCCCTTCTTTTTTAAAACACAATGAAATCGATTCCTATCATTTCAGGAAGTCCAAGAATCGATTCCCACTAATTTCTAAAGCCCAAGGAATCGATTCCTATGTTTTCTAAAAGCAAAGAATCGATTATACTATATTTTGCCTTCATCAAACAATCGATTCATCCTTGCAATAAATGTTTTTTTTAAAATTCTACGCTTTCCTAAGCCTATAAATAGGCAGCCCCAAGTCGCATTTTGACGGACACACATTTCACAAGATCAGAGAGGAATTGCTCCAGAAACCCATTTTTGCGAGATCCCTCACATGTTAGAAAAAAAACTCTTCTGCGCTTCATTTTTGCTCTATTCGTTCCGTTGGTCCGTCTGAGCAGATCTCCTGCAAGAGTTAGTCGGGGTTCGCATTCTTCAGAGTTGTAATATCTGCCTTCATCAGAGGTATTTCAGTCTTTACATTTGTTAATATTTAGTTATTGTGATCCGTATGATTTAACTTAGCTATAGTGTTCATTTACTCGTTCTTGTATATTATCGTCCATTGTTGATGACGAACCATATGATTCCCACTTATGCCTAGTGCATCATGTTCTAAGTGGTGGAGATGGTCTCAGATGATTCAACTTGCCCTTTCAAACCCTTTCAAAAACATTTTTCATTAGAACTACGTCGCTTTGATTCCCGTTTGGGATACGTAGGAGCGAGCCACGTTCTCGTCAAGCGCAACAAATAAAAATTCTTTTCATCCCCCTAAACTAATCATTTTCATAAAACAAACAAAAATCATTTTCAAACCCATTGTTGCTAGTAGCTCATCAGAGCCCCTGTTCGTTTAACTATTAGTGACAATGTCCTTTTCTCCTAAAAATAATAAACGATGATCCATCATAACCTTTGTTAGTTTGATCATCGTACAAATCAATCTCTTTCGAAAATCACTTTCCAAAAGGATAATAAAAAACGAGTTGTTATCAATAGTCCATCAGAACCTTTGTTCGTTTGACTAACGGTGCAACTCTCTTTTTGAGTATTTAGTAGTGATTCATCATAGCCTCTGCTAGTTTAATCATTTGCTAATGCTCGTCCTATTTCAAAAACTCACTAAAAAAGATAAAAAACAAAAACTTTTCAAAAAGAACCAAGAACTACGTAGCTTTGAATTCTCCATCGCACCATGAGATACGTAGGAGCGGGCCATGTCCCGTCAAGCACTTTTTCTAAAAACCCTTTTTTTCCCCCTCTCTCACCAAAAATAAAATTTCCAGTAAGTTTTCCCATTCATCTTCAAATAAGAAATAAATAGGCAAATCTAGGTATTTTTCAAATCAAACGTTAAAACCACACATTTAATTAGAGGTTCCCTTTCGGTAGAAAGGACGTGCGCGGTGCTAACACCTTCCTCGCACGTAATCGACCCCCGAACCTATATCTCTAGTTTCCAAAGACCATCCGCCTTATCCAAAAGACCTTTTTTCAATGTTTTGGTCTTAAAATTAAAATATTGGTGGCGGCTCCAAAATTTTTCCACGTTGTACATCGAGAAACCCAAAAGCGGTATTTTTCGGGGTGCAACAGCTGGCGACTCCACTGGGGAATTTTTTTTTTGAAAGACGAGGGTCAAGCCTAACTAATTTAAATGTGTGGTTTAATGTATTGTTGATTTGATTAAAACCTTGTTTGCCTTTCTTTCTTATCATTGATTGTAGGCGTACGCATTTGTGTTCTTCTATGTTGTTCCCTGTCTCATCTTTTATTCCTTTCTTTTATCGCTTATGCCCATGCATTTTTCCAATCCCCATGATCCCCTCTTCTTGGCTCCTCTTCCTAAGATGAGCAATATCCTCGTTTATAGATATTCTAGGTATGGAACCCTAGGGTAGATAACTTGTTATTGCTTGCTTTTGTCTGGACTGCTCTGGTTTTCATTTCAGGTGGGGGTAGTACTAGGGAAAATTCCCTTGACACACACTACACTTATACCCCGTGACTATGTGTTTTGAGTGGGACCATAACCCAGGTCTGCAAAAACTTAGGAGAGTGGATTCGAGTAGTGAGAGCCCATCAGGACCTTTGTCCGTTTGGCTACTTGCGAAAGTTTCAACCAGAGTTGTGCTCTTTCATGATGCCTCACACCTAGCAATTTGCTGCATTTGTGGGGAATTTTGTGAAAGGGACTGTAGCTCTGGTGGCCTTGTGAGGGAGTGAATAGAGCTACATGGAAGGATTACCCTTTAAATTGCCATAGATCATAGGTCTCACCTCTTTTTAGGTCACAAGGGCTTTTCCAAAATTGTGTGTCGCATTATTACATCTAGTTCATTTCCGCCAACGTTTTTGAAAAAACAACAAAATCAAAAAAAAGAATATGTTTTTCTTTCATGAATACCTATATGAGGTGGCATATAGGGTATATTGCCCTAAAATTTCAAAACCCCACCTGTAAATATCTGTCTTTATAACAAGCATCCTCATCATCCGCATTTTACATCATAACAGCATGCATAAGCAAAATTATGAAAAAATTCATACAGCATTCCTCATGCATCTAATTTGTTTGCCGGTAATCGTGGAGTAATTTGGAATCTTGTCATAGGTGTGAAAAAACAAGACGACATGGGATCAAGAAGCGAGGGTATGCTAAATTCGAGGTTTCCAGTAGTAAAGAAAGCAGATGTGGCCAGTTTGACAGAGTGTGCCTCTCTAATGGGACCGGATGAGCATAGGTTATTTGAAAAGGCTTATGGGAATATTCTTCGGTTGCTGCGGTTGGATCTTCAAGAAAATGTTGTGAAAGCCCTCAGTCAGTTCTATGATCCGGGTATCCGCTGTTTCATCTTCAAGGATTTCCAACTCTCACCAACTTTAGAAGAGTATGAGCAAATTTTAGGTTTCTTTAAGTCAGAAGCAGCGCCTTATCAATACCAGGGGCATCAATATTCAGATCAGAGGCTCTCTTTGCTACTGCAAGTTGGAGTGGGGGAGTTAAAGCTCCGAAAAGAGAAAAAGAACCGTATAATGGGGTTTCCACTGAGTTATTTTGAAGACCTAATGAAGTCCCATGCTCAAGCCAACAGATGGGGTCCCTTTAAGCAGTTGCTAGCACTAACTATCTTTGGGATTGTCCTCTTCCCACAAGTTGAAAGGTTCATTGACGAAGTTGCCATTGGAGTGTTCTTAGCCTTCATAAGCAAGGATAATCCAATTAACCCAGTACCAGCCGTACTCGCGGACACTTACTACTCCTTTACGCATCATCGAGTGCTGGGGAAAAAGAAGATTGCCTGCTCCCTTCATGTACTATATGCTTGGCTCCTTAACCACGTCATCGCTCACAAGAATCCAGCTACAATCTATTGTCTTATGCCTTGAATTGTGAGGTAGAGGTCAAAAGTGCCCAGGAGTGGGTGCATACCTTAGGGAGTCTTAATGCCCTCAAGGTCCGCTGGTACACTCCTTCATGTTGGAAGAACAGGCCCTCCGTTGTGTTTTAGTGTGGAGACTTTCAGAACGTGCCCCTAATAGGTACTCAAGGCTGCATCAACTATAATCCTTCCTTGATTATCCGACAGCTTGGGTACCCTATGAGGAATATGCCTACCGAAGACATGCTGACTCCTATCTTCCTTGACAAAGAAGATCCGAAGAACAAGGGTTTGCTTCGGAAAATCTCAAAGGCATGGGAAACTGTGGTCCGTAAAGATAGAGATGAGCTCATGAAAAAGGTTAGCGATGTCACTTTTTACCAATGGTTGCATGAAAGAATCCAAAGTACTCGTTCACCTTCCCAAGACACTGCCAGTCGAGAAAGAGATGCCGAAACCTCGCCTTCCTACCCCTGAGGAGTTGAATGAGGTTAAATCTGCCTTAGCAAAAGCGGAGGAAGAGAAAAAGGCATTGCAAGCAAAGTTGGAGAAAATAACCCTACAAAAGGAGGAGTTAGAGGAAGAGAACAAGATCAAGGTGATAGCTGTTGAGGAGGGTGTCAAGCGATTCAAAGCGGAAAAGGAGAGTAAACTGGAAGCTCAGAAATACCTGAAGGGGGCTAGGGATGAACTCCAAAGGTACAAGCAGAAAACAAGAAAGGCCCTTGAAGAAGCCAAAGAATGGAAGATTGTGGCGACTGAGCCCAGACAAGAACCTCACTTGGTGGAGTTGAAAAGGCAGCTGAAGATCTTGAACAAGAAAGAAATTCCATTGGGAATGTTCTCAGAGAATACCAAGAAATGCTGATATGAGCAAGGAAGATCTGATGAACTGACAAGGAATCTCCGATACCTAGGGGAGTCTTACAGGCAAGTGCAAGCAGAGAGCAAGTACTGGGAACAGCGCTTCCTAGCACTGATTGGCAAGATAGAAGAGCAAGAGATTGTTAAAGAGCTAAGAGATGAGATCCGACTTTGGAGGGTAAATTCTCAAAGTTGGCATGGCTAGCTAATCAAGCTGTAAAGGATGTCCCCAGAAGGCTAAGGAGGCTGAAGCTGAGATGCTCCCTTCAACACCCCAGTCCATGTGTATGAGTTTGTGAATTTCTGCAAGGCCCTGACTGAGGAACTCATGGAAAAGGCTGAAGGAGCTGCTGCTGCAAGCAAAGAAAGAGAAAGGAACAAGAAGTTGAAGACTATATGCTACTAGATTTCAGTGCATTGTAATTTTCCTTTTTAGAATGTTCTCTAGGAAGTTATAATTTTTCTTTAGAATGTTGTAATTTTCTAAGAGCATTGTATTTTTCTTTGGGAGATATTGTATTGCACTCTTGTACTCTCTTTCTTTCTTATGATTTAAAGCTCGAAGGAAATGTGCCCTATCGCTTGTTGATCCCAATGTTCGTCACGCTTTTAAAATGTTTCGATATTTGCTTATGACAAGAGCAATTATCTCACGATTCCTGGCGCTAAACACAAAATAATATAAGGCCATGTGCATATGCATTGCATTCATTTACGCATTCATACTTGTACTCATAAAAAATGTTCTATCATCAGAGAAACAAAAGGCAAGCTGGTTCGCCAACACCGATATTCCACCCGTCTACAGGCAAGACTAATGGCTAGCAATCAGCATCTCGAGAATGAAGGTCAAGATGAGCCGGTCGTAGAAATCCTTAACCCTGAGCAGCTGGCTCAGGAGAATCAAGTTTTGAAGACTAAAATGGGCGCTATGGAGGCCCAGATGGCTGAAGTAATGAATATGCTGCAAACTCTGAGAAGTGGGGCCGCTGCTGGGGCCACCGCAGTGTAACTCCAGAAGGGGGCGTTACCTTTGTTTCTCCTCCTACATCAGCTGAAGCTATAACTGTTCATCCTCCTCCCATACCAGAAGTTGGTGGTTCTTCGGGGACAAGCGGTCAGAGACAACCAAATGCACAAGTATATCCATGGGGGATGCCCATGAATTATACACCATCCACTGCTGAAGCCATTCCTGTGGTGACAAGTCAGCCTGCTCCTGCTCCGGAGGTTGCTGTGAATCCTCCAAATGCTGCTTATCAAATGGGAAACCCCGCTCAATATGGGGGTTATTATTTCAATCCAGGGAGCTATCCTCAGGGCCAGATGGTTGAGAGTTCACAACCAAGAGACAGATATCACTTACTAGAAGAACGGTTGAGAGCAATGGAAGGGTCAGGTACAAGGGCTAAAGATGCGGGACCTGTGTCTTGTCCCAGGTGTTGTTATACCTCCCAAATTCAAGGCGCCAGATTTTGACAAATACCGCGGCACTGGCTGTCCCTCCAGCCATCTAACGATGTATGTCAGAAAGATGGCAGCTTATGCCCATGATGATAAGGTGCTGATCCATTTCTTTCAGAACAGTCTGACCGGAGCGTCTCTAGACTGGTATATGCAACTGCAATCCTCCGACATCCATAGTTGGAAGGATCTCTCAGAGGCATTTCTTAAACAGTATCAGTACAATATGGATCTGGCACCTGATAGATCTCAACTACAACTCATGAGCAAAGGCGACAGGGAATCATTTAAAGAATATGCCCAGAAGTGGAGAAGTGTAGCAGCCCAAGTGAAGCCACCAGTGACAGAAAAGGAAATGGTATATATGTTCATGGAAACTCTCCCAGGAATATACTATGATCGATTGGTGGGTAGTGTCTCTTCTAGCTTCTCTGATATGGTGATCATTGGGGAACGTCTGGAACATGGATTGCGTAGTGGGAAAATTGCCGGAGGTTTTGGCAATCCTGGTGGGCAGAAGAAACCTTTTTCAAATTTCCCTAAGAAGAAAGAGGGAGAGACAAATGTCATTACAGCAGGGGGAGGTCCGTCCTTCAACGCTCCACCGCAGAAAGTTCCGTTCTCTGTTCCAGCTCAGCCGCCGCAGAATAATCCGGGTCACAGAACTCAGAATCATCAAGAAAGGAAACGTACCAGTTTTGATCCAATTCCCATCACTTATACTGAGCTGTTTAATCATCTCATTGCAAAGAATCTAGTCAAGACTCGCCCTATGAGGACTGTGCAACCACCTTTCCCTAGAGGATATAATGCTGACGCCACTGTATTTTCCATAGTGGAGGGGTCGGTCACACGGTGGAAGATTGCTATGCGTTCAAGTTTATAGTTCAAGACCTAATTGATGCCAATTGGCTATCTTTCAAACCGAACAATCCGAGCACGACAACTAACCCCTTGCCAGGTCATGGGGCACCGTCTGCCAATGCTATAGAAGATTCTGGGAGCCAGATCATGATAAAGAACGTTGAGAGTATCAAGACTCCTTTGGAAGACATACATGCTGAGTTATGTCGCTGTGGGTAATTCAGAAAGGTTGTGTGTGTGCTGACCCTGCGTGTGCAGGTGCTTGTGAGGATTTTAAGTCTGTTTTGCAAGATTTGATGGACCGTTATGTGGTTCGGTTGGAAGTAGTTGAGAAAGCAGAAAGTGTGCTAATGCTGCAGTTCAATGATGGCAATGAGGCCAGAAGGCCAGTTGAGATACTGTATAATTCGAAACCGGTCCAAGCCAAACCACAGCCATTGGTTATTGAAATCCCAGCTCCATTTCCTTATGAGAAGGACAGCGCCGTACCGTGGAAGTACAACACCTTACCTTCAGTAGGGGTTTCTCCAAGCACCACTGTTACAAATATAACTGGGTCAAGCGGGATGACAAGGAGCGGTCGGATGTATGCTCCCGAGTTTGGTCGGATTGAGTCCTCCAAAGAAGCCGAAGATAGAGCCCGTAAGGGTAAAGAAAAGGAGGCAGAGAATATTCAGAAGAAGAAAGGGGCAGAGCCTGAAACAGATGAGTTTCTCAAGATTGTGAGACAGAGTGATTATAAAGTGGTCGATCAGATGAACCAAACTCCGGCCAAGATTTCGATGCTGTCTTTGTTGATGAGTTCAGAAGCGCATAGAACTGCTCTCATGAAAGTGCTGAATGAAGCACATGTTGCTCAGAATATCTCTGTTGGCCAATTTGATGAAGTAGTTGGGAATATTGTAGCTGCCAACCATCTGACTTCACTGATGAAGAGCTTCCCCCAGAGGGAAAGAAACACAATCAAGCTTTGCACATCTCAGTCAAATGCGGAGATTTCGTGTTGGCGCGGGTATTAATTGACAACGGTTCTTCTTTGAATGTAATGCCCCAGTCAACTGTAAGCAAACTGGATGTTGATTGTTCCTTTATGAAGCCAAGCTCAACTCTGGTGAGGGCGTTCGATGGGTCAAAGAAAGAAGTGATAGGAGAGATGGAATTCCCCATTCAAATAGGGCCAGAAACTTTTTATATCAATTTTCAAGTCATGGACATATCCTCCTCATACAGTTGTTTACTCGGGAGGCCATGGATCCATATGGGGGCTATTCCTTCATCTCTACACCAGAGGGTTAAGTTCGTGGTTAATGACAAAATTGTGGTGGTGTATGGAGAAGAAGAGATGCTAGTTAACAAGTCTTCTCCATTCCCTTATGTGGAAGCAGCTGAAGAGTCTTTGGAGACTTCTTTCCAATCTCTTGAAATTGCCAATGCTGTGCTTGGTGGATGTGAATCGTCATCGCCCGTGATAAAGCTGTCAAAGAGTGGAGAGATGGTCGCAGAATCATGATGGATCAAGGATACCAGCTGCGGGGCGTGGTTTGGAAAAACGGGACAAGGAATTCTTGCTCCTGTACAACTGAAAGGAAACAAAGATCGTTACGGGTTGGGATACCACCCAAGCGAGGTTGAAAGGAGGAAGTTGGCGAAGAGAGAAGAGGTGAATGGTTGGCCAAGTTGAGAGGCCAGGATCCATGGTCAAAGAGGATCCCCATCAGTAACATCAGTCAAAGCTTCAAGAGTGCTGGGTTGCTAGATCCAGACCAGATCACTGCTATTGGTTCAGAGGATGAAGAAGAGCGGTACCAGTTTAGTTCGCCGTTGCCATGCTGAGGAGAAGCTCAAAAATTGGGAAGCTGTGGACTTGCCCATCGCTTTTATTTCAAAGTAATGATTGTAATGCAACCCTGTGGCTCTGCCCAAGGCCATAGGACAAGTTGCTAGGGGCAAACATGTTTTTATTTTCAGAGTTATCATCATAAATAAAAACGTTTGTTTTGAATTTTCAATCAATAAAAATCCATTTCTCTTCATTTCATGCGTCTTTTTATTGCTTTGTTATTGTTTGTTTGCTTGTTCCGATTTTCATTCTGCTTTTGCGCTTCGGCAAAATGCAGACATACAGCAATTGTCTCTAAGAACAACAGTGCTAGCAGTCCAAACTTTGACTTTGATCATCCAGTAACCAAGCCGAGGGGGATGTTGATGAAAACTGGGAAGCTCCTCCAGAATTGACGAGATTGATAGAACAGGAAGAGAAGGTTATTCAACCTCATGGGGAGTCGATTGAGATCATCAACCTGGGTACAGAAGAGGATAGAAGAGAGGTCAAGGTCGGTACCGCCATGGAAGGAGTGAACGCAAAAGACTAATCCAACTCTTGCAGGATTACGCTGATGTCTTTGCGTGGTCGTACAAAGATATGCCAGGGCTAGACACCGACATTGTTGAACACAGGTTGCCAGTGAAGCCGGAGTGCCCGCCAGTCAAGCAGAAATTGAGAAGAATGAAACCAGAGATGTCACTGAAGATACGGGATGAGGTAAAGAAACAGTTTGATGCCGGGTTCCTAGCGGTTGCGAAGTATCCACAGTGGGTAGCCAACATCGTCCCTGTTCCGAAAAAAGACGGCAAGGTCAGAATGTGCGTCGACTACAGAGATCTGAACAGAGCTAGTCCCAAGGATGATTTCCCTCTGCCTCATATTGACATTCTGGTAGACAGCACGGCCCAACACTCATTGTTCTCCTTCATGGACGGGTATTCAGGGTACAATCAGATAAAGATGGCTCCGGAAGATATGGAGAAAACCACCTTCATAACTCTCTGGGGCACATTCTGCTATAAAGTGATGCCTTTTGGACTCAAGAATGCCGGCGCGACTTATCAAAGGGCAATGGTGACATTATTCCACGATATGATGCACAAAGAAATTGAGGTGTATGTAGATGATATGATTGCAAAGTCCAAGACTGATGAAGGACACATTGTTAATCTGCGCAAACTCTTCGAACGTCTACGGAAGTTCAAGCTCAGGTTAAACCCAGCAAAATGCACTTTCGGTGTGAGATCTGGAAAATTACTGGGATTCATCGTCAGTCAAAGGGATAGAGGTTGATCCAGACAAAGTTAAAGCAATCCTCGAAATGCCAGTGCCAAAGACTGAAAAAGAGGTCCGTGGGTTCCTTGGGAGATTGAACTACATCTCAAGATTCATATCCCAATTGACCGCCACTTGCGAGCCTCTCTTCAAGCTGTTGTGCAAGAACCAGAAAGCAGAGTGGAATGATGATTGCCAAAGAGCCTTTGAAAGAATTAAGGACTATCTGCAGAATCCGCCAATTTTGATGCCGCCGGTGCCCGGAAGACCGCTCATCCTGTATCTAACGTGTTGGACAATTCGATGGGGTGTGTGCTGGGGCAGCATGATGAATCAGGAAAGAAAGAGCATGCCATATACTACTTGAGTAAAAAGTTCACTGACTGTGAGACGAGATATTCAGTGCTAGAAAAGACTTGTTGTGCCTTAGCATGGGCTGCTCATCGTCTAAGGCAGTACCTGTTGAGTCATACAACCTGGTTGGTGTCTAAAATGGATCCAATCAAGTATATTTTTGAAAAGCCAGCACTCACAGGACGGATCGCTCGTTGGCAGATGTTATTGTCAGAGTACGATATCTGCATGTCACACAGAAGGCGGTCAAGGGCAGTGCACTCGCCGAGTACTTAGCATGTCAGCCAATTCAAGACTACCAATCAATGCAGTATGATTTTCCCGATGAAGACATCATGGCACTGTTTGAGGAAGGAAAGTCTCAAGAAGAGGAGAGGTGGAGGATGATATTCGATGGCGCATCCAATGTGTGGGGGCACGGAGCTGGGGCTGTGCTAATCTCCCCAGATAACCGTTTCGTTCCGGTCACTGCCAGATTAAGCTTTTATGTCACTAACAACATCGCAGAATATGAAGCATGCATCTTGGGGATTCAGGCAGCCCTTGAATGGAAGGTTAAAAGACTCGATGTGTATGGTGATTCGGCTTTGGTTATTCATCAGGTGAGAGGTGATTGGGAGACCAGAGATCCTAAATTGATCCCTTATTGTAATTATGTCCAGGAATTGATGAAGTCTTTCGACGAAATTACTTTCCAGCATATCCCTCGAGGTGAAAATCAGTTGGCCGATGCTTTGGCAACTCTGTCGTCAATGTTCAACATCAATTGCGACAAAAATCTAACTCATATCAGAATCCAACATCGGGGTCTCCCGGCACATCATTACTGCACTGCAATTGAGGAAGAGCCTGATAGCAAGCCATGGTATTATGATATCAAACAGTACGTCATCAATAGAGAATACCCCCCCGGGGCATCAGAGAATGACAAAAGAACGCTCAGAAGTTGTCGAGGACTTCTTTTTGAATGGCGAAGTTCTCTACAAAAGAAATTATGATATGGTCCTCTGAGGTGTGTGACAGAAGAAGAGGCAGCAAAAATTATGAAAGAGGTCCATGAAGGGTCGTTCGGGGTTCATTCCAGTGGGCACACCATGGCAAGAAAAATCTTGAGAGCCGGCTATTACTGGTTGCAGATGGAAGGTGACTGCTACAGCTTCGTCCGAAAGTGCCACAAGTGCCAAATCTACGCTGATCACATTCATGTGCCACCTGCCTCTCTAAATGTCATGACTGCATCTTGGCCGTTCTCAATGTGGGGCATGGACATCATTGGCCCTATAGAGCCTAAAGCATCAAATGGACATCGTTTCATTCTGGTTGCAATCGATTATTTCACTAAGTGGGTCGAAGCTGCTTCCTACTCCAGTGTAACCAGTTCAGTGGTCGCCAAGTTTGTAAAGAAAGACTTGATTTGCCGTTATGGTCTTCCCAACAAGATCATCACTGATAACGGCAGCAACCTAAACAGCAAAATGATGAGGACTTGTGCGCAGAGTTCAAAATCCAGCATCATAACTCCTCACCCTATCGGCCCAAGATGAATGGGGCAGTCGAAGCGGCCAACAAGTGAACGGAGAGGATCTAAGGAACCCCGTCAATTCCGATCAAGTGAAGAAGTATTATGCCTGAAAGAAATAGACGAAAAAAGAGAAAGACAAGCCAAGTAAGAATTAGCTCGCTAGGTTGAAAAACCCGCAAAGGGCGGCCTAGGCAAAATCAGAGCGACCCGGTGGATTGAAAACCCGCAAAGGGCGATCCAGGCAAAAATTAGGGTCGGAAAGCTTGGGCATGAAAAGTAAAGAAAGGCATACAACTCCCCTGAAGATTTGGATGAGGGGGTGATCAAGGTCAGGGACATAAATGTTTAGCACTGTTCCACAGAGACGGACAGTCAGAAATCAGCTTCTCTCTTTTTCGTGTCTTTTTGTAGTTTAAACTTTCAAATGTATTGAACAGTCGGCGTAACTTCTTGTGCGACCGATTCCTACATCAATAAAGTTCAATCTTTCTCACGTCTGTTTGTTTTTCTATTTCCCTGCCTTTTCTGCTCAAATAAACGTTTTATGATGATGGTAACACTGACCTGTAAAACATGTGCAAAATCATAGAGCATCACAATCATTGCGTTTTTAAAAGTTATGGGAAGGAAGCAACTTCTCAGGGAAAATTAAGCTTACAAGGAAATAATTGCACTCATAGGCCATTTCTGATGGCAAATTACAAGACAATCAGCACTGGGCTTATGCGCCACTACCATTCTAATCGGTCCCTCAGTCTTGTCGCGGGTTGGTCGAACCAGCAAAAAGAATGAGCCAAAAGAGCAAAAGAGCAAAAGAAAAAACAAACGATTAGAAAAAAGAAAGTTGGTCAAAGAAAAACCAAGAAAAACAAGCAGTCAGAAAAAAGAAAGCTGACCAGAGAAAAATCAAAGAGATGAAGAACCAGGATTGGCATTTCACCACATTCATCATTGTAATACCCTTTTTGTCCTATCCAAAAATAAGAATTTTTATTTATTTTTAATAAAAATAATATTCATTTTTTATGTTCATGTCATGTATTATTTTATTTTAGTTTGCTACAAGTTTTAATTTTTGAAAAAAAATAATAATTAGAAGTATCAAAACAAAATAGGCAAAGGAGAAAATAGGGGGGTCTGTAAAAAATATTTAGAGGTGCAATCAGGAGTGGGCCATTTAAAGCCCATTCCTCCACCAAACCCTCAGCCCAATTCGCAAGCCAAACCCAACCCATCCAACCAACCCATAACCCATGACCCAACTCACTCCTCCACTAAAACCCTAATTCGACCACCCCCCCTTTACCCTAAAAACCATCCACATTCAATCCCCCCCTTTCCCTAAAAAATCATCCACATTCACTCACCTTTCCCCTCCTAAAAATTCGCCCCACCCCCTTTTTCCTCCTTGGAAGTTGCATTTTTTTTCCTTTCCCACACTCCACCTCTCTCTTTTTTCTCAACTCCCACTTCCCCACATTTCTCTTCCCTATACACGCCTTTCCCTTCTCTCTTTCTTCCCAACGGCTCCATCTCTCTCTCTCCTCAATCTCACGCTTATCTCTCTCTCTTTCTCCAACTCACACTCAACCTTTCCCTCTCTCCCCATCCTACGACCCTTTCTCCTCTCACTCTCACATATCCATCACTTCTCTTCTCTCCCAAAACACCAAATCATCATCCTCACCTCTGCCATGCCCATACCCTCACACAAACCATCATAACCCCTCCTCTCATAAACCTTCATCAACCATCACGAAATCTCAACATCTCTCCATCATATCAAGCTTTTTTTTCAAGTCAAAAAAAAAGAGAAACACTGTACAAGGTATGGTGAGGCAGTCAGAAGAAAAACGAAGAAAAGTCCTTCTTGTATAAATAGGGGCCATGACCACGGTTTTTAGGAGGAGAAAGAACAATCAATTTTCGGGTCTTGGTGAAGTAGTCAAAAAAATAGAGAGTATTTAGCTAGTTCCTTTCTTATTTTTTTCGTCTTCCCTATTTCTCTACATTTTTCATAATTTTTTTGGTGAGACCTAAAAAAGGGGGCTCCATGTACAAAGTTTATAGACTCTGAAGTTTTATTCTGTTGTTGGTGAGATCAAAAAAAAAAAACTCTAGGTTCAATACTACTGGATCTTAAGGTACTATAATATTTTTTTTTCGGATTCATTGTATTGTTATTGTTCTTGCTGTTTTTTTAATTATTTAAATGGTTGCTGTCTTCATTTTTTTGTTGTTGCTATAATATGTTTTATCGTTGTTGTTATTTTGTTTTTAGTTGCTGTAATTTCGAAGGTAGGTGTTAATTTAGTTTGTTTTCTTTGTTATTTTTCTTTTTTTTCTTTTTTTTGGAATATTGTGAAGATGAAATATTATACCCAAAAAAAAAACATCATTTTTCAGCAAGGCACTTAGTTTTATTAAAATGAAGTCCTAAAAAATTAATTAAATAGTTGCTGTTTTTATACATTTTAAACTATTGCTGTTTTTTTTTATTATTTAAATTGTTTTAAATGGTGCTGTATTTCGGATTAAAATAAAATAATAAAAAATTTTTTTTAAAAAAAATAAATGTTGCTGTTTTCATATTAAAAAGTGTTGCTTTTTTTATTTAAATGTCGTTATGTTTTATTAAGTGTTACTGTTTTTTTTATTAAATTGTTGCTGTATTTTTTGTTATTTTTGCTGTATTTCGGATTAAAATAAAATAAATAAAAAAATATCTTTTTAAAAAAAATAAATGTTGCTGTTTTTCTATTAAAAAAGTGTTGCTGTTTTTTTTTAAGTGTCGTTATGTTTTATGTTGCTGTTTTTTTTATTATTAAATGTTGCTTTTTTTTATATATTAAAAAGTTGCTGTTTTTTTATTATTTAAATTTGTTGCTTTTTTATTTAAATATTAATGTAATTTTCGGATTAAAATAAAATCCTTTTCAAAATAATAAAAAAATATTGTTTATATAAAATAATTGGTTACTAATATCACTATCCGTTTTAAAAAAAAAAAAAAAAAAAGAAAAAAAAGGGTAATAATAATAATCATTTTCCCCAAAAAAGGATGAAGGGCAATTTAGTCAAATAGCAAAAAGTAAAAATAAATTGATCAACCGTTTTTAGCGTCAAAACGCTATTTACACCCCCGGCAACCATTTTCTTTTAGCGTCAAAACGCTATTTGCACCCCCGGTGACACTTTTTTTTTCTAGCGTCAAAACGCTATTCACACCTCCCTTTTTAATACAATCCCTTTATTATTTGCACCCCCCTTTTATCACTTACTCCGCTTTTTTTTCACAACGTGATGCTTCCGAACCGTTCTTTTTTTTTCTTTCTTTCGAAAAATCGAATTCGCGCAAAAAATAGGTTGTCTATAGCGGTCACTCTGGGCCTGGCTTGTTTGAACGCTATAAATACTTTCTTTTCCGAATAAGCCATTAATGACGACCACTCTGGATTTATCTGTTTGGTCATCATGAACGGTCTCTAGTTTTCCCAAACTTTTCAAAAAAATAAAAAAATATCAACACACAAATATTTTCTACCCAAGAACTACGTAGCTTTGATTTCTCCATCGCACCCGGAGATACGTAGGAGCGGGGGCCCACTCCCGTCGAGCGCAAAAAAATAAAATTTTTATTAAGTCTTCTTTTCCGTTTTTTTTTTTTGCAAATAACAAAAAAGGGTAAATTAAAGTGTTTTCTTTAAACTAATTTTTCTACACATTAATTTAAAAGGTAACCTTTTTAGGATGTTGCGGGGTGCTTGTACCTTCCCCGCACTTAATCGACCCCCGAACCCAAAAATAAAAGGTTTTTTCAATGTTTTCCTAAAAATAAATATTGATGGCGGCTCCATTGTTCAAAAACAACGAGGAATCCCTCCTCCGGATTCTTCGGTCGCTACAATCATCACACCAAAATCATAGCATTGCATGCACATGCATAACATGCCCTTTCATAACATGCACTCATACTCCATGCACCATTCCTTGCATCAACTAACGTATGCAGGTACTTCAATCCAACACAGCAGCATCGGTCATTTCAAATCAACCAATCAACAGAATCGATGAGCCCTCCGTGCTCCTCCTGAGCCCTCTGTGCTCATCCCGAGCCCTCTGTGCTCCCCCCTGATCCCTCTGTACTCATCCTGAGCCCTCTGTGCTCCTCCTGAGCCCTCTGCGCTCATCCTGAGCCCTCTGTGCTCCCCCTGGGCTCTCTGCGCTCATCCTGAGCCCTCTGTGCTCCTCCTGAGCCCTCTGTGCTCCTCCTGAGCCCTCTGCGCTCCCCCTGAGCCCTCTGCGCTCATCCTGAGCCCTCTGTGCTCATCCTGAGCCCTCTGTGCTCATCCTGAGCCCTCTGTGCTCCTCCTGAGCCCTCTGTGCTCCTCCTGAGCCCTCCGTGCTCCCCATGAGCCCTCCGTGCTCCCCATGAGCCCTCTGCGCTCCTCCCGAGCCCTCTGTGCTCCTCCCGAGCCCTCTGCGCTCATCCCGAGCCCTCTGCGCTCATCCCGAGCCCTCTGCGCTCATCCTGAGCCCTCTGTGCTCATCCTGAGCCCTCAGTGCTCCTCCTGAGCCCTCAGTGCTCCTTCTTTACTGCTTTCTCTACCGCGTTCTTTACCGCTTTATTTCCTGCTTCTGCACGCCAAGTGTTAAACTCACAAACCATTGTTTTAGCACGCCAAGTGGTGATTCAAAAAAATCCAATCTGTTTTTGCATTTTTCATCTGACATCAACAAAAACAAAAAATGAGAAAAGAAAATTGGAAAATTCGGGTTTTCCCCAAGTAGACAAAATCGGTATAATTTCTGAATTCTTTATCTCCATTTTACCTTGGAATATGTTCCGGCCAATTCATATTCCTCGTTAAAATTCAGATAAAGAGGGGCAGCTGTCATACCCCCAATTTTGTCCGGCTTAGGTCCAAACCCTAATTTTCCACACAAAAATAAATTATGCATTTTGGATCCTAGAAACCATCCCAAAGTTTTTGAAATCGTTCTTAGGGTTAGAATGCACGTTTTGGGAAATTAGGGTCAAAAAGGGCATTTTGGTCAGTTCTCACAAAAGGGTCTATAAAAATAATTTTTGCAATAAGCCTCATGCATCAAATTAGGGTTTTTGAAAATGTGTTATGTATGCATGGCAAGTTTTGAAAATATGTTATGCATGGCAAGCTTTGGAAAATATTTTATGCATGCATGGCAAAGCCCTAAGCCTAAAAACGATTTTGTAGAAAGCAAAAAACAATTTCTATTTTGTTCCAAATGACCAAAAATCGATTTATACAATTTATATAGGCTATGAAATCGATTTTAGGCTCACCTATAGGCCAAGAATCGATTTCCTTATCCTATGTTTGAAACAAAGAATCGATTCACACCTATACATAAGCCAAAGCCATGAATCGATTCTTACTATTTTGCAAAGGCCTTGAAATCGATTTTTAAGCCCTCCTAAAGGCCAAGAATCGATTCCCACTTACTTTAACTAAGCATGAAATCGATTCCTACCTATTTAGGATGTCTCAAGAATCGATTCCCTTCTCTTTTAAAACACCATGAAATCGATTCCTACCTATTTAGGATGTCTCAAGAATCGATTCCCTTCTTTTTTAAAACACAATGAAATCGATTCCTATCATTTCAGGAAGTCCAAGAATCGATTCCCACTAATTTCTAAAGCCCAAGGAATCGATTCCTATGTTTTCTAAAAGCAAAGAATCGATTATACTATATTTTGCCTTCATCAAACAATCGATTCATCCTTGCAATAAATGTTTTTTTTAAAATTCTACGCTTTCCTAAGCCTATAAATAGGCAGCCCCAAGTCGCATTTTGACGGACACACATTTCACAAAATCAGAGAGGAATTGCTCCAGAAACCCATTTTTGCGAGATCCCTCACATTTTTGAAAAAAAACTCTTCTACGCTTCATTTTTGCTCTATTCGTTCCGTTGGTCCGTCTGAGCAGATCTCCTGCAAGAGTTAGTCGGGGTTCGCATTCTTCAGAGTTGTAATATCTGCCTTCATCAGAGGTATTTCAGTCTTTACATTTGTTAATATTTAGTTATTGTGATCCGTATGATTTAACTTAGCTATAGTGTTCATTTACTCGTTCTTGTATATTATCGTCCATTGTTGATGACGAACCATATGATTCCCACTTATGCCTAGTGCATCATGTTCTAAGTGGTGGAGATGGTCTCGGATGATTCAACTTGCCCTTTAAAACCCTTTCAAAAACATTTTTCATTAGAACTACGTCGCTTTGATTCCCGTTTGGGATACGTAGGAGCGAGCCACGTTCTCGTCAAGCGCAACAAATAAAAATTCTTTTCATCCCCCTAAACCAATCATTTTCATAAAACAAACAAAAATCATTTTCAAACCCGTTGTTGCTAGTAGCTCATCAGAGCCTCTGTTCGTTTAGCTATTAGTGACAATGTCCTTTTCTCCTAAAAATAATAAACGATGATCCATCATAACCTTTGTTAGTTTGATCATCGTACAAATCAATCTCTTTCGAAAATCACTTTCCAAAAGGATAATAAAAAACGAGTTGTTATCAATAGTCCATCAGAACCTTTGTTCGTTTGACTAACGGTGCAACTCTCTTTTTGAGTATTTAGTAGTGATTCATCATAGCCTCTGCTAGTTTAATCATTTGCTAATGCTCGTCCTATTTCAAAAAACTCACTAAAAAAGATAAAAAAACAAAAACTTTTCAAAAAGAACCAAGAACTACGTAGCTTTGAATTCTCCATCGCACCAGGAGATACGTAGGAGCGGGCCATGTCCCGTCAAGCACTTTTTCTAAAACCCCTTTTTTTTCCCCTCTCTCACCAAAAATAAAATTTCCAGTAAGTTTTCCCATTCATCTTCAAATAAGAAATAAATAGGCAAATCTAGGTATTTTTCAAATCAAACGTTAAAACCACACATTTAATTAGAGGTTCCCTTTCGGTAGAAAGGACGTGCGCGGTGCTAACACCTTCCTCGCACGTAATCGACCCCCGAACCTATATCTCTAGTTTCCAAAGACCATCCGCCTTATCCAAAAGACCTTTTTTCCATGTTTTGGTCTTAAAATTAAAATATTGGTGGCGGCTCCAAAATTTTTCCACGTTGTACATCGAGAAACCCAAAAGCGGGATTTTTCGGGGTGCAACAATTTGATCATGTGCATATGCTATGGCATCTAGTGCTGTAGCATCAGAAACTAAATACCAGAGTAATATAGTCACTAATTTACTATAAATCTAAACAATAAAAATTAATAGCACACTACTAGAAAAATCAAAATTAGAGAGGGAGCAAATCCGTCACTAAACCATCAAAAATCCGTCACTAACGATTTTAGTGACGGAATTTGTGACGAACCCAGATTCGTAACTAATTTTGGCGTCACTAAATTTTTAGCGAGGGATTTTGAAATCCGTCGCTAATAGAGACGGAAAATTCCCTCACAAACATATGAAATCCGTCACTAAAAAATAGTTCGAAATTGAAGATGAAAAGTATGTTTCCATCGCTAATAGGGAGGGAGACTAAATCCGTCACTAATAGAGAGGGAGACTAAATCCGTCGCTAATAGAGAGGGAGACTAAATCCGTCACTAATAGAGAGGGAGACTAAATCCGTCGCTAATAGAGAGGGAGACTAAATCCCTCTCTATTAGTGAGGGATTTTATCCATCTAATAATCATTTTTAATTAGGGACTCATTAGAATTTAATACAAGAGCATATTTGTTATAGATTTTATACACTCTTTAAAATAAAACATTCTACTAAATCTAAAAATAAAAACTTAGAATTTTTTTGAATAGCACACAACTAACTTAAATAATTAACAAGGTTTATAAATATAAAATCCATACAAAGCATAACTGATGTTAATCCATAAAAAAACAACCGGTATATGTTGATAAACCTAGTATTTTACAATTATTTTCAAATTTAAAGTGCACTACTAAAAAAACAGAAATTAGAGATGGCCAACTCATGAGCAGGAGATAATGCACTCCAATTCATTAAACTTGAAAGTTATACAAATTTCTTTAAAGTACTACATGTTTCTCAATGTGATTAAAAAACGACTCCACTGGGGATCGAACCCAGAATCTCTGGTTCCGTAGACCAGCGCCTTATCCATTGGACCATGGAGTCATATTTCAAGTTTTAGGCATTAAGGACACATGAGACCAACAAATCTAGACCAAGACAAAGGAATTCAAGACCAAATCTAGACCAAGACCAAATCTAGATGATATATATAAACTTTTAAACAGGAATCCATACAGTTTGTTAGTTAATACTATTTATTAAATTTATTGCTTACAGATTTTAAACAGGAATCCATAGATTTTAAACTTTCTAATTAATCACAACTGTTGTGGGAGGTTTGAAACCTCAACAACCTGCCATAAAAGAACTCGTCCACATGTATCAATTGCACTATCATGTAAAGCAATAAAAGAATTCCTCCACATATTTGGAAGAATAAAAGAAAGAAACACAGTTTAATGCATCTAATATCAATCTCAATAGAAAGAACTCCTTCACTTTAATACCTTAATTATATAATCTGTAACTACATTGGTTTCTTGGTCTTCTAGTGCTGCTGCCTGAAAAGTCAAAATTCAGCATGTTTAGCAGCATCTCCAAGCTATTCATTTCGCAAAGAGGTTTATTTATTATAAACATGAAATTTTAATCTCATCTCATCTCACCTTTATATAAATATCAAGATCTGCTGACTTAATATTTTCAGCCTACTCTCTTCATGATGTTTTGCTAAATCAGTTTGACTTATGTAAGCTGGTGTTCTATGAGATGCAAAATCCTCCATCCCATGACCATTATATGTAACTCACTCTGAAAACTCAACGGCAATGGAATTGAATGCAAAAGGAACAGAATGCACATCAGAACTAATAAACATCAAAATTTCATTCTTTGTGCAAACTCAACCTAGTGGTTGTATATCAGTTCAAGAAATCATATTTTAGAACATATAAACAAGCAGCTGTATATCAGTTCAAGAAATCATATTTCAGAACATATAAACAAGAAAACTCCTACAAGCATTTTTTTTAATCAAACAGGCACTCAGCCCGAATTTATTAATAAAATAAAGAGACATATAAAAAGCACAAGGGGGGACTAGACCAAAACCCTTGTTAATAAGGACAATAATAGAATGTCCAACAAGGCCTCTAAAATAAACAACCATAGAACTCTAATGGAAAAAATTCTAAGGCGAACAGAAAACCTGAAAGGAGGCAGGGCAACACCTGAGAGTCCCCACACAACCTCCACCCACCACCTCCTGAACTCACACTCCAAACCACAACAGCCTGCATCACCTCGCTATCCTCACATTAAGCACATCACAAAGCATCGAGGTTAGAGGTGGAGGCCCGGAGACGATTGGGAGGGGGCAAAGAAGCAGAAGGCAAAGGGGAGGAGCCTGGCGATCTGCAAACTGCAATCTGGCGTCCGACAAGGTACAAACTATCGAATCAGCACCCACCAACAGCACACCCCCAGACATCCGGCGCCGTGTCTCCAGCCACCATCGGGAAGTCGTGCTACCGGCCAACACCGCGACAACACCTAGCTTGATCGAGGTAGCCGAGCCACCAACACCACTGCGGCCTTGTGCCCCCGGCCAACACGTGGCACAATCAAGCAAAA